>JAKKCX010000010.1:1334290-2668581 GCA_022023575.1 Geotrichum ghanense (nom. inval.) | reverse complement strand
CCCTCTGACCCCCTCTGACCCCCTCTGACCCCCTCTGACCCCCTCTGACCCCCTCTGACCCCCTCTGACCCCCTATGACCCCCTCTGACCACCTCTTACCCCCTCTGACCCCCTATGACCCCCTCTGACCACCTCTGACCCCCTCTGACCCCCTCTGACCCACTCTGACCCCCTCTGACCCCCTCTGAACCCCTCTGACCCCCTCTGACCCCCTCTGACCCCCTCTGACCCCCTCTGACCCCCTCTGACCCCCTCTGACCCCCTCTGACCCCCTCTGACCCCCTCTGACCCCCTCTGACCCCCTCTGACCCCCTCTGACCCCCTCTGACCTCCTCTGACCCCTCTGACCCCCTCTGACCCCTCGGAACCCCTCTGACCCCCTCTGACCCCCTCTGACCCCCTCTGACCCACTCTGACCCCCTCTGACCCCCTCTGACCCCCTCTGACCCCCTCTGACCCCCTCTGACCCCCTCTGACCCCCTCTGACCCCCTCTGACCCCCTCTGACCCCCTCTGACCCCCTCTGACCCCCTCTGACCCCCTCTGACATTTGGAATAATAGCAAATTGATCATAAAAATTCGCATATTGTAATATAAATGTTGTATGACGACTACACATACATTATAATGAGTTGAAATTAGGTTAATACTCTTATATCTTGAACGCATGCAAACAAATTATAGTACTGATACAATATCAGGAAAATGTATAATTTCAAGAATACATATTTTACAATCAAATATCTTATAAAATTCAACTAAATATCACTTTTGAGCTTTAAAATCTAATCCAGTTTTTAATTATCATTGAAGTTTATAAGCTACGCAGTAATTTGTTTAAAATTTTGAATGACCCCCTCTGACTCATTTAATATCAAGTAAAATATAAAAGATTTTGTATCCAAAAGTAACTGTTACTAAAGACAATATAAAATATAGTCCCCTACCCCATTATTTAAAAGTATTCAAATAGTTTCCTAAAATAAAAATTTATTAGAAGGATAGATAGAAAATCTGTTTATTGTCCCTATATCTAGAGGCTATACTAATATACAATTTATACAACAAATGACATAAGTAGGAGACATGTGGTTCAAATATTTATCTCATGGAGATTGACAAAGTAGCAGTCTCAACACGTTTAGGGTTTTCAGTATTCGATGGCGCCAAATTCTTCATGATTCGTAAACCATGTGTAAAGGGAAATCTGTGATACATAAGAACTGATGATTCAGAACCAGTCTTTGACACACAGCAAAACCTTTACATGCTGCTAGTTACAATACAGTTTACAGTTATAGTTTTTTATGATAGATAGATAGATAGATAGATAGACAATCTGTTTAATGTTAGTTTTTTTATGCTGAAGTTGCTCCTAGTGAGGTATTATTTATCAATATATTAAAATTTTGTAACTTGATTTTGTGGTAATTAACCTTTATATAGCAAGTATTTAGGAGAATTCTATAATGAATTAATATAGAATTACAGCCAATCAAAAGTCTGAAAAATTGAAGTAAATTTTTTGGATTATTTGTTTTGATAATCAAACCCAAAATGTTTATTATAAGGTGCTTCGCTAGCTCAGTCGGTAGAGCGTCAGTCTCATAATCTGAAGGTCGAGAGTTCGAGCCTCCCGCGGAGCATTTTTTTGAATCCAGTTACGCTGTAACAAAAGTATATTATATGTTGATATTTGACATACAAACATACATGTTATTAATATATACACTTACTTTTTCATAAAATTAATTTTGAATTGATATTGCCATCAATTTAACTCTTTTAATTAATTTTTTAATCATTTTGATAGTGAATTAGTACATATAAAAAGAAAAATATAAATATAAATATAAATATAAATAAAAAAGTACTACTTTGTTAATCTCCATGATATTTATTATTGAATCAAATGTTTTTTTTTTGTCATTCGCTACATATCTTAATTTAGAAAAACTTTTAAATTTAAGGATAATATATTAAATTTTCTATTTCATATTCGGTTCAAGTTACATGTATTACTTTATTTTATTGAGTTTGTTATTACATGTTATGATGATTATTTACAAAATAGTTTTCTCTACTTGAATCAAGATTCTTCAATACTATATATAGAATTAATACCATTCTCTTTGTTACAAAAAAAAATTTGTCGTTGAGTAAAAATCGAAAATAGTTAAGTACGAAAACATGATAATATTAAATTTTGACATCAATTGATATATATCATCTTGCATTTATGGTGCAGTTCTATATATCAAATACCTAAAAAAAAAGTCACAATACAAAACAGGAGACTTCCCGCCCTTACTTGATTGATTTTCCACCTCCTTTATTGGCAATAATAATGAGGCGTAATTCATAAATTGATCAATTTATAAATTTATTAATAGAAAACACCATTTTGAAAAGAATTTTAGAAACATCATATCATTTACATCGCTACATAATTTATAACCAAAAATTGGAATTCTCAATAAACTTGAGAACTTATAACAAAACACTATACAAAACAAATAGTTAAAACACAAAATAGAGAAGAAGAAAAAGACAAGTTAATTGTCTTTAAAATAGAACTTGATGAGCATGGTGCACATGTCTTCGTTTAACGCTGGTACTACTGTTTGCTTGTAAGCTAGCCTTTGCTTCCTCTGCCTTGACAATTGATTCAAAGTTGCAGCCCACAACAATGCTTGCATCGTCAAGAGTAGTAGCACTACACATAGTAGTAGCTGGGCATGCAAAGTATACCCAGTGGCCAAAATTACAGAGCGCAAATTTACCTTCATAACATGATACAGCACCATCTGTACAGGAGTTAACATCAAATTCCGAAGATTTGGCAGACGAAGTTGCGGAGCTATCATCTTCAGCTGTTGAAGCATCAGACTTTAGCTCAACGCTTTTGTTTGTCTGGAATTGTTTGTTTAAGCATGTAGACAGTTGATTTCCTGTTTTTCCTTCACATTGACCTTTTATATTCTTGGCTGAAATCACGGAGCCGGCCCCGGATCCAGCTGTGGCAGTGGCAGAAGCTGAAACTGCTGAGCTGGAAACTACAGAGGCACTGGAGCTTTCAACGCTAGAGGAGGTAGCGGAGGGCTCAACACTGCTTGTAGAAACCAATGATTGTGTCATTGTCACAAGAATAGTCGAAGTAAGAGTTGAAGTGGTATGATCAGAACTCACAGAACTCACAGTAGAAGTGAAAACACCAAGGAAACTGGTGGCAGTAACAACATCAGTAAGAGTAGTTGTACTATCCGTAGACTCTGCTTGTGCAGAAGATACAGAAGAAGCAGAAACAGAAGCAGATAAAGTGGCAAATACTGCATTGCCAGCATAGTCAACAAGTCCAGAGGAGCCTGAGACCTCTGCAGCAACATCAACATTTTTTACTTGTTGACCATTAGCATTAACATAAACAGTATGAACAGGAGCAGTGGCAACAACAGTAGTGGTAAAATATACAACGTCATTTGTAGGTTGAACATATGGGTCTGTTTGAGTAGGTGAAACAGTGGAGGCTACAACAATAACTGATGAAGCCAATTGTTGCGAAGTAAAATCTGCAGCCTCATCTGCAGCATTTGATGTAGCTGTTTCATAGTTAATTTGAGTGGAAGATACAGGGGGTTCCAAACTGCTACTAGAAATAGCACCATAGACAACAGAGAAAGTGGTTGACGGAGGAGCAGTAAATTGGGAGGTCTCATAAACTTCTGAACTTGATGCTTCGGAAGAAGTAGCAAAAGATTGAGCATAAGAGGTTTGAGAGCTTTCAACTTGTTCGATTGATGTAGCACCAGAATTTGAAGAAGATTGAGTTGCTTGGTACTGTTGTTGAACAACTGAGGAAGAAACAAGAGTAGAAGAAGATTGAGAATTTTGATATTGCTGAGCAATAGAAGTAGCACCAGAATTAGAAGAAACTTGACTACTTGAAGACACATCACTATCAGAAGATGATGAAGATTCATTGGTAGATGAAGTAGAGGAGCTTGAAGAACTAGAAAGAACGTTCTTCATTGAAGAACAATAAGTTTGGCCATCAATAACATTTGAAAAGGCTTGAGAAGCATCCCACATCATGATTCCACCAAAGCAGGAGTCACCTTGAACAGTACTTACAATATCCTGGATTTTTGCAGGTGTAGAGTATCCAGAGGAAGCTGAAGTAGTAGAAGCTGGAATACCGAGGAAAATCTTTACATTAGGATTAGGTGAGCTAGCAGCAAAATCCTTCCAAGTATCCCAGTTAAACCCATCACGATCAACTCCACAAGGATTGTTGTAAAATTGCACAAAAACAAAATCAAAGTATCCATTTTCCAAAGCATCACCTAAGCTGGCATCGGGATAAACGCACTGAGGAGCACCAGAAATGTAATAATCTCCTCCGTTATAATATTCACGAAGCTTTTTAGTCAAAGCAGCGTATCCAATATTATTGTTGTTTTCAATATCCAGATCGAAACCATCAACAATAACATCGTCAAAAGGGCGAGTCTCGGATTGTCCACCACCAAACATATTCCAGAGAGTCTCGGCATATTCTTCAGCTTGGTTATCGTCAGTGAAACCGTAAGTTCCAACAGCACCTCCAAGAGAAAGTAAAACCTTTTTGCCAGAATCTTGACAAGATTTAATATCTTCAGCGATTGAAGAACAGTGAAGAATATTTGTGCCAGAAAAAGTTTCATCGCAGCCGACAATGTTCAAACCAGTTTCAGGAAAGTCAGTCAAAAATGAAATAACATACATATCAGCGTCTGTAGACTGACAGTAAGAACCAAGAGATTCTTGAGTTCCAGCAGAGTTTTGACCCCAGTAGAGAACGACGTTGTCGTTGGCAGAGGCTGAAAAAGCCGAAACAGCAGAAACGGCTGATAAAATCGATAAAGTTGAAAATTTCATTGCAAAAAAGAGAGCGAATAAGAAACGAATATAGTATAATAAAGATTGACAATAGTTAGAGATTGATACGCACCAGGCGAAAGGAAAAGAGTATTGGTAATGAGTGTGGGATGGTGGTGTTTTTTGTGTTTTTTTTTTTGTAATTCCGAACCAGCGAAATAGTGTGTTGTGTATAAGTTAGTCAAAGAAGGAAAAGAAGAAGAAGAAGAGTATCTAAAGGGAAATCGTGAAGTATTTATAACACATCTTTTCAAGTGGGTAGGTAGCCCTATCCTGGCTTGTCTGGGCGAGGAGCGAAGGAGGTGCCAGCTGCGTCACGAAGCACAGCACAAAATTCCCAATCGGGAAAGTTGCAGCAGAATTCAAAAAGAAACTTTTAAGATATGAAAAGGAATTTTGTTGTATGGAATATCCTTAAATAAAGCTCTTTCGTGAGATAACTTTGAAGCTGAAGATTATACTGTGATAATAATAAAATTGTTAAAAAAAATAATAGTTATTATTATTTTTTTACAATTTATTCATCATCTTTGATTTACTAAATTATTCTTTCAATAATTCATCAAATCAAACGTTATATGCAAAAAGATGAAAAATAATAATTAATAATGAAAAAAAAAAAAAAAAAAGAAATAATGATAATAATAGTATAAATAGTAAATAGGTATATATTATTTTTATATGACGAACTGATTTGCAATAAGTTACTGCAATAAGAACGTGTAAGATGCATGAATAAATAACTACCATTTTGCCATCACATGTAAATAGAACTTTCTACGTTAACGCTATTTTGATTTTGGACTTTACTACTAGTAAATACTAATGATATTGCAAAGCTAGTAGATAATCCAGCTTGATCACTGAAACTTTTGAAACCATTGATCCCAGATCGTTTTGGAAAGTCAAATGAGTCTTGAAACTGTCTCATAAAGTACTTGATTCAAGCACTTGCAGACTAACGTGTCTAGGTATTAGTTGAAACCCATTTTAGGTAACTCACAAATAACCCATATTAATTGATTGGTTTTCTTTGTTCATTCAAGTGTAGTAAAGATTATAACCTCAGGCTCAGTCAAATATCTTATAAAAGCAAAATGGACTTGCATTATATATACTAGATATGTGGTTCTCGAGCACCATTTATCTCCAAAGCAACAAAGGTGTTTGTGGAAGATCTCGCAGACTGTTAAGTTCGTTGTTTCGGTGGAGGATTTACTTTCAGTGTGGAAAATCTGCCCAGTTTTTGTTTGATCTCTTTTTCCAAAACTGGTAGATTTACTATAAATGCCAGATCCTAGTGTTCTTTCAATTCATTTCAACTGATTTTCAGTGTGTTGATGATATTTTAATGAGATTTTCAGTTGGAAGAACTTTGTTCCTTAAGCTTGTGAATTTGATCCATATTTGAATTTGTGAGTACTTATTCCGAATCTATTGACTTTGTTTCCTAATTGTGTCTGTGATTTTATGCACGAAGCACCATTGATCCACACTTGAACCTTCTTGTTAAAACAACGACAGTTTGGCAATCTTCATTAAGCCGTTGTTGCTCACTTTGCAAGATAATACTTACTTCAGATAAGTGTATGAAATGACGAAGCCAACTAGTTGCAGCGTTTGGAAAAATACGGTGATTATATTTTAACAGATGAAATTAAAGAATTCGTATGCAAATTCAAAATACCCAATAGTCAATATTCCCAATTCAGAATAATATACTAGTGTGTGAAAAAAAAAAAAAAAAAAAAAAAAAAAAATCATGACACCTTGTTTTTTGAGCAATTGGCTGAAGATCTTATACACAGCAATTAAGGGTGATAAGCATTAGTATATTCATAGTAGTTTTGTTGAAATTATGTTGTGACTTTAAAAGTCTTAAAGTTTAGGTTCATAATTCTTAGAGGTTTTAAGCTTAAAGTTTTTGAGCAATGTGATTATGATATCATAGCTGAAATCTTTCTACGTTGGAGTATAACCCAATTGAAATCTTAAACAATCTTAACAGAAGAGGAAATGAAGAGAAAAATCTCATTGGTTAAACCATCTTTAAATTGAGATTCAATTATAATTACTATTATTATTGTTTATTTTTGTTTTTTTTTTTATAATATAAAGTGTGAATGTTAGCAAGTACTTGAGCATTGAATTAACCATCATATAAGACAACTCAACTCTCAACTCACAAAAACATACAAAAGTCCCTGTCTAAATATACCTACTTAGATACCTTTAAAATTTCTAGTGGCTTCAATTAAGAATTTTTTTTTACATTAAGGAGCTTTGACTGTGTCACTCCTTTATTCCTTTTGTTATATTTATAATTATATCTATACTACAAATTTTGAATATATATCAAACCAAGGTGTTTGCTTATGTGCATCATTTAATACTTGATAACTGTCAAACTAAAACATATCTTCTACTCACTATCAAGTTCAACATTACTCAGCCTTAATCACAAGTTGTAGTAGTTATAAAATTAAAAATAATATAGGAATCAAATGTAGTAATAATTGTAGTAGTATACATTGTATTCTTGGATAACAAGTTGAGGCTTTAAGAATAACAAGAAATATAACTGAAAAATCCATTTTTGATAACAATTCTACGCAGAAAAAAAAATGCTACAGAATACTATTATTTTCTAAAATCATCTTTGGCTAAATACTCCAAATAGTATCATACTCCTTTACAAAATTTTATAAAGAAAAGATTATTTTACGACACATTAGAAAAAAAAAAAATACAATACTAATAATAGGGATTTGAATGTGTTGACAAAACAAAGACGCTTCTCTAGGTTTATGCCCCCTTTCTTCTACTGTTCCTCAAATTAAAGAAATAAGTATTGATAGAAAATAGACTATTTATCTATATCTAAATCAACACTGCCTTGCTTCGACTCTAATAATCCTTAAGGTTGACTCCTGCCAATAAAACTAACCTTGAATCTTTTAGGTATTTTCAGATGTGAACTAAATGCCCCATGAGCGTGGGTCAAAGGGGCCGATGGGCGGGAAGTCACATAAAACATCTCACTCTATGATCTTTACCTAAATCATAAAATAATTATTTTGGCTTGTCAACAAAAGCTGTTTTTAATTAAATAAAAAGTCTAATCGTTTTCTAAACAAATTCTTTCCAGTATAATACTATTTATATATTGAAATATAAAACATGAACATTGAAATTCTTTAAAGTCACGAAAGCTAAATTATGAACATAAAAGATTTAGAATTAAACTCAAAACAAACATAAAAAAACAAGATAAACGATCAGTTAGAATTCATGTACCTGTAACGCAGGTATCATCTTTGTCTTCTAGTATAGCTTAATATCAAGCCTTACAAGTAATAATAATAATAAAATAGTAAATTGTCTTATTCAATAGATTAAAACATGCTGTAAATTAATAGAAAAAATAAATAAATAAATAAATAAAAAAAATCAGTTACTTTTATAAAGGTTTCATTATCTTAACAGTTCAAATACAGTTTATATGTCAGAGAATTGAGCTTCTCAGACTCATGTGTGAAGATAATAATTTTCAATACCAAAATGACATGTATACATTAATGTAGTTTTATTTTAAATTGTTTTCAAAGTATAAAAACGATTGAAAATAAGAGAGTTTGATAACTTGGAAACTCACCACAAGTATTTAGCATCAAAAATACTTAAGGCAAAAGAAATAAATATTCCAGTATTTTGAACCTAGACAGTTTTTCAAAACAATAGCTAAATCAAATCTAAAAATTTGTATACATCTGAAAATGTATAACAGATTTGTAGGAATATTCACTTCTGTGAATCCTTTCATGTAAAAAAATTTTTTTTTTTTAATTTCAATATCAAAAAGACTGAAAGTAATTTTTTTTTTATCAAAAACCAAAGTCAAATGTCGAATCTTCAAAAGTATTTAAATTTAAATCGATCATATTGACATCATCGCTCTTAATATCTTGTTGCTGATCTTCAAACACGTTGCCAACACTATCGCCTGGCTCTGTTTTAACCAAATCGGCCATCTGTTCATCTTCTTGAACCGGAGCCGATTCATGCTCCTGTAGCTGTTCAGGAGATTTCATATCTACTTTAGAATCTTCTTCCTTAACCTCTTTCTGTTTATCAGCATCCGTTTGTTCTTGTCCCATTACAACTAAAAACTTCCTTAACAGTTCTCTTTTTCTGGAAATACCATTCTCCAGCTCTGCTATCTCACGCTCAAAATCTTGAGTTTCACAAGACTCTAAATCTGTTAACCACGTCTTTGCATTGTATATTCGAGATCTAATAAATCCCGCTTCGTTTTCGATAGTCTTTGCTGTTACAGTCCCATTTTGAACTCGTGTCAGTAAATCCTGTACCAACGACAGCAAGTCCAGCTGTTGAAGATGCTGCAGTGGTTCTGAAAGATTAGAAGTAGGAGCCTCGGGAGCTGCAGAGGTTACAGCAGGTGGAGGAGGTGCAGCAGTTGCTGCGTTTGTTGTGGTAGGTGGGGGGGAAAGTGAAAAAAATGAGTCCATCTTGAAAGAGAGTCGTAATACAGAAATATGGCCATTCTAATCCTAGATGGTGATGGTGTTTGGTATTCTATAGTTCCAAATATCAATCAACCCTTGCCCACAATACTATCATGAAATATGAGATATACAGTTTGGTTAGGACTAAACATCGACAATTGTTTAAAAAAATAGGAAAGGCTTCAAAGTATGAGAAATCAATAATCAGATTGACGTTATATATCAATAAAATTTTTTATAGCTTTTAATTAAAAGATTATTAGTTTTACAAATTCAGTTCATATATTTTTAATTGAATGAAAGAAAAAAAAGACAAAAACGGCTTTCAATTACAAATACAAATTTAATATGCAGCAAATAACGTGTGAATTAAACAAGATGTATGATTCATTGGTCCAGGCCAAAAATTCGAGCTTTGTCAGCTAGTTATAGGTAAAGCATATATATATATATATACGTAAATCATCAAGATTCATTTTAAACAGAATGACTCAGTTCATGATACTTTCATTTGTTCGTTTTTGCGTAAACTAGTGAACTGTATTTTCAATAACTTGAAGTTAAGGTATCATCAGCTATTGAGATAACAAATACAATACAAAAACTAGAAATTCATAAATAAATGCTTTAAACCTGATTAATATTCAAATTTTTTATCAATTACTTAACAGTTCATCTTCTAATGTCTTTCCAAAATTTATTACCCCAAGAAAACGTGGTCAAGAGAAGGCTACCTTCATACACTTGCAGTAACAAGCTGAAAAGCCAGTTTCCTGAAATATGTATCCTTAATAATAATAGCACTGTTTCACTAACGTCCTCTTCAAGACCAATATTCAATTACAACTCTACCATCAATTATCCAGTCCAAAACTTAACTACAGAATTCCACACTCAGCAAGGCGATCTCCCTCCAGAGTACTCTTCAGGTGGATGTGTCGGAGCACTCTTAGATTCTGGTGTACCTCCTGTGAGCATCCAGTTGACTTCTGCTAGTAAATTTTATTCTCCGCGAGGTCTAATACAAGGCGAAGTGGTTCTGGCTCCTACAGAAAGATTTGAAAAGCTTTCCCATATTAATTTTTTTCTGGAACAAAGAACTGAAGCCTGTAATAAAACACAAAGGTCACTCGACGAGTGGGTAGAAATAGCTAAATATACTGTTTCAGGAGAGTCATTGCCTAGAGATGGAAAAGTTTTGGGCGGCTTCGTTTATTGGTTTGATTTTATTCTCAGAATTCCAGAGTTAGTGAGACCATCTGGACTTGACGTGAAGTATCAAATAAAAGCTGAGATTGGATACTCACATACTTTGAACATAAAAAAACCAATTAAAATATGGTACTCTACGCAGATGTGTAGTATTCCAAACAAACATGAAATATCCGCTGAGATATACAAAGGTGTAATGAAGAAGAGGCAAACATGTGTAATCATGTATGCTAAAGTCGTATTTTTTTCAGGATTAATACTCAACGATCCTGGTCAAGTCAGACTTTCAGTCAAATTCGATACTTTGACTGCTGAGCCGATTTTAAGTGCTTCATCATCATTAATTGCATTTTTGGAGACTGATAAAATTACTACAACAACAAATTTTTGTTTTAAATCAACAACGCTAAAAGAATACTCAAGTGGTCATTATCAAATAATGCTGGATTTTAGTAATTTGGTAAAAAACAATAACGAAAAAATTGCTCCTTCATATCAGCTTTACGATACATCAGTCCGTTATGCACTAAAGCTCAAATTTAATCTGAAAGATCATAAAACTGTAAAATTCAAAGTTCCAGTTGATGTTGTGATTCAAGAAAGCTCCCCTATTTACGCATAAAAATATTTAATATATATAGTTTCTTTTAGACTCAATTCAGATTTTCATTTTCATATTCAAAAATTGCGTAGGATTTATTTAACATTAATTGTATTTTGTTTCAGTTACTTGTGATTAACTAAGCTCATAGTCCAAGTAAAGGCCATTATAATTTCAATTAATTGATATAAACAGGCTACTGCTAAGTTAACAACAAATTTAAAATTGAGTGTCATTTTTTCTCATTATTTTTGGGATTCGTGGGCTTCCTTAGAATTTCCCTGTCCTCTTCCACGGCCACGACGGCCACCACGACCTCCTCGGCCACCTCTACCTCCTCGACCACCGCGTGGATTTCCAAAATTGGATGTCATATTGTTGCCAAAATTGGGGCCTCTAGGAATGAACCCATCGTGTTCAATATTAACTTTATGGACAGTAGGAGGAATTCCGCTATTTAGAGCTGCCATTATATCACGACTACCTTGATGATCAATTCTTGCATTAGGAGGAATTATTCCAATGTTAATAGGACCTGAACCTGGGATTGGCATTGCCATTGATGCAGGTGCTGAAGCAGTCATAGGATTAGGAAATGGTAGAGACCCTGGAGGAACAGGTGGTAGATTCCCAACGAAAGGAAGCGATCCTGGAGGTGCTGGAGGAAACATACCCATGGGAGCTGCATTGGGGAGAAATTGAGAATATACCCCATTAATGTTAGACTGAGCAATTTGCTTTTTCTTTTCTTTATCTAATCCCTTCCTCGATTTTTTGTTGGAAGTTACGCTGTCGTCGTCAACGTTTAGATCTTGAATAAGCGAAAGTAATTCATCGCGTGATGCTTTAGGATCACCTGCATCAACCTTAACAGTTTTTTTCTGTACATTAGTACTCTTTTGGGAAACGGTTTGAACGTTGTTTGCTTTAGTAGTTCTAGGACGAGGTGCTCTCTTGAGTTGTGCAGTCTCGGAATTATCTGAGAATTTCAGAGGTTTAACCCAAGAATTTGCTTCAGATGTCTTGGCAAAAGAGTTTGAAATAGCATCTGAATAAGATTTTACTGGTAGCTTATTAGCATTTTTGAGATTAGCCTTACTTGAAGTGCTTTGAGAACCAATTGTATTTCTAGCAGCAGATTTGATTTTCTTCATTTCAGCTGTCTTCTTAGTTTCAACAGCAAGCTGTTTATGTGAAAGATTCAAGGCAGCATCAGTGTTGACCGTTAATCCTCTTTTAGTAGAGCATCTTCCATTTAAAAAGTTCAAGTTTTCATGTTCAATATCAAAAACAATATCTAAAGTGATTTTACTGTTCAGTGAATTGATAGCAACCACAGTACCACGGCTGAATTTAGGTATTTTTCCTGAATCCAAGACATATACAATTCTATCACCAAGAGCGAAGCGCTGTGAAGTAAGCTCTAACTGACTTGTTTCAGGAGATAACAATGCGCTACGAGGAATGTTTTGGTATTTCTGGAGAGTAGCTTCCACGGGATGTTCAGTAATCAAATTAGCAATTTGGATCGCAGCTTGTTCGATAGCTTTGATGCTCTTCCTTGATAAGCCTTCCGTATCTAAATGAACACTGGAAATGCTAGGATTGTTATCAACGTTATCAATAATCCATTGTCGTATTTTTGGCATAATTTCTTTGGATCCAGGAAGCAAGTTATCAATATTGGGAATTTCACTTTTATGGTAATTGATCAATGCATTGTGGAAGTTAGGAAAAGCTTTAATATAGTCTGAAATCAGCTTGACAGCTAAAGTAGAATACAGCCAATTTGATCCTTGCTTCTCAGTATAACCAACGGTTTTAAGTTTTAAAGATTCATTTCTCAAATTTAAACCAAAATTTGTAGGTTTACCATCTATTATCACCATGAGCTTAGTTGTCAATTTATTGATGTAAAAAGCAGGGACTCTAATTCTTTTGGCGACCATATAGTAGGGCAAATAGTCAAGATCTTTGTGCTCTTTACTGGCAACCAAAGCACCAATGCGAGTTTCATTATCTTTTGGTTTTCTAACTGTACCATCAACAGTATCAGCATCGACATTATGTGCAATAATTGTAACTGGATGCCCATAAGCACTGGGACCTAAATAAACTACCTGGGAATCTAAAGGAAATTCGTCTTCAATAGGAATTGGATCACGTTCAAAATATCTAGAATCCGGGTATTTGACTGACTCTACAATGAGTTGTAAAGGAAAAGTCAGCTTTTTCTCACTATATTCCTTTTTCAAAGCACCACTTGAATCACGTTTAAGACCAATGAGAGGTGCCCATTTGACAAGGTACGTTATATCACCAGTTTTTACGCCCTTTCTTGAATAATCAATTTTGATATTCTTGACTTCTCTAGTCCACGAATTCACATCATCATGAGGTGCGGTGCTCTTTTTTGTATACGAAAGAAGCTCGTCACTAATTTCAACAATTTTACCCTCAGTCAAATAAGGCCAACCACCATAAACAGATTTTCCAACAAATTTCTTGGAAATTTCGGATGAATCCAATTCTAAATATTTGTTCTTCAAGTAAAGAAATATGGATTCATGACGACTTGGTTGTCTAAAAACGTTTGCCCCAATCTCAAATTTGAAATCAAAATCAATTGTTTTCAAAGATGGGAAACCTGCAATAGTGTCAGCTCCCATTTTCACACCATCCATGAGACCATTTCTAAAAACCAGGCCTGACAGAGAGGGAAGTCTAATTTGTGATTCAATACAATGTGAATGCTCGATATCAGGAAACATAGAGGAGTGGTATACTGTATCAAGTTGAGGAGTAAAGCGAAATACTAGATTAGAACCAAATCCATTTCTTTTGTGTTCATCATCTGACAAAAGATGTTCTTTCGTGCCTATTGCTTTAAGTAACCTTTCTTGATCAACAAATGGAATTTTGACAATAGCCTCCCAATCATTTTTCTTTCCGTTTTTATCTAATTCAAATTCTCGAGGATAAAAATCAATAATGGGTGAATTTTCATCCACCATTAGAGACCAAAATGGTTGAGGTACAAGTTTTTTACTTCGATCAGGTAAAACTGCCATAAGTTGCTCAAATGGTGTAAATGGTTCACCCAAATCAAATGTGACTTTCTTTTGTAGTCCTGCATTGAGTCCAATTACAATATCCGAAATCCTTGGAGCATAATGATACCTGTAAAACCAACCCCATGAAGCAACACCCTTGTAATAATAAAGAAGAACCCATTGTAAACCTTCTAAGTAATTCTCGACAACATCATGTACAAGATCTTGACCTTCTTCACTAGTGAAATTAACGTGGAAGTTCTTCTTGTAGTACAGAGCTTTCCATTTTTGGTATTTCTGAGAATAAACGTGCTCCATTTTTTTCTTTTTCTCATCATCAAGTTCAACTGGTGCTCTTTCATAGCGTTTTATAACAGTTTTCGCATTTGCCAATCTATCTTGTAATTCCTCATCTGACTCTTCGTCCAAAATACCATCAGTATCTTCATAAATAGAAATATCACCTTTTTCATTAACAACGCGAAGATAAAGTTGGCCACATAACCTCATTAAAAATTCAATATCTTTCTGATTGAAGTCTAACCCGATATGAAATTTGGGAGGTTCTGGCTGATTTGTGTCTTTTCGTACACTGTTGACCTGAAGTGCAAAATCACGAAGTTTACGGACAAGGTTTTTCTGGCTCTGGGAAAGAATAAGTAATTCTTCTTTTTTTTCGCGACCTGTCTGAGAAATTTCTTCTAGTTCCTCGTTGAACCATTCAGCATCTACAGATGCAGCTTCAAATAATTTGTATTCAAAATTTGAAAATTCTGTAATCCAAATCTTAACTTTGTCGAAATCAACTATTCCACTGTCTGTCATGTATCCATCTGAGATTCTCAAAAACTTTTTATATGTCTCAAAAACAATTGGCAAGGCACCATCATTGATGACAAGCGAAGGAAGCTCTGGAAGAAAATCGTTTCCAATAAAAAAATTTATAAGAATAAAGTCATCCAGCACTCGTTCGAAATCATAGTCTAGATTCTTCATTTCTTTGTCGATATTTGCAAACTCCATCTCGAGATATTCTCTTACTAAAGAAAGATGTAACAAAAAAAAGTTTTGATCCATTAGATCTTTACCCTTAGTACTATGTCGACCGAATGTGACTTCTTCTCTTAAAATTGCAAAATGGGGTTCGTGAGATAACAAACCCAGCATAATTAAGTCCGCATCCAAGCCGTACAAACAATGTCTAATATCAGAAGGATAGTCAGGCTGTGCTTTCATGACACGAATCTGCTCCATGATTTTATGTTCTCCTTCACCCGGAACTTCGTGACCAGAGAGAATTATTTCAACTCCCTGCCAATTTCGATCTTCCGACACTTTCTTATGAATGAAATATTTTAATTGTACAGTTAGTTTCGCCATAAATTCAGTTCCTGGAGTAATGGCATTAGTGTCAAACTGATCACTTTCTCTCAAGTCTATTCCTTCATTTAACGCTTTTTCTCTCGCTTTGTGAGCATCTAAAGCAGTACGAAATCGTCTGGATCTTTGCTGATTCATTTTTGCTCTTGGAGCTACTCCATCGATCGCCATATAAAACAGTTTCTGAGGTTTTATAAGGTTAAACAAATGGTCTATGTAATCAAAAATATTTTTGAACATCTGCTCTTCAGAAAGTTGATTCGTAACATCGTTGTCTCCATGTGTACAGTTGTGGATGATGGAATTCATATCCAGATAAAGGTTGTCAAATCTGCCGATTTCTAGTTAATGTCTTGTTTTTCAATCCAATTACAGCAGTGATAGCCAAAGGGATCAATGCTTTGACAAATAGTCCATTGATTAGGATTGACATACTCAGCAATATTTGACTCATTGATCAATTGTGAAATGAGTGGCCAACGCTCAGATACATATCTAAAAAACTTGGGGATTCCTTTAAGTCTCGATTAGCAACAATGAAAATGATTTGGAAATTCACCAATTATATTCATACCCATAATGAAATACTGAAAGGTATATGACTAATAACCTCAGCTATAGCGATTCACTTTAAACCAAAAAAAATAATATAAAATATAGTAAAGTGTAGCGTAAAAGAAAGAAGATATGTATCCAGAGACAGGTGGTAAAAAACTTGCGCACTAAAACATAGAAAGGTCTAAACAGAAAGTGCGTGCGTACTGAGATTTACTCAACGAACAACTATATGATATACTAGATAATAAGTAATGTGGAGATTTATTAAAATCAAGTGTCAAAATACAAGTCTCAAGTACGTAAGTGATTAAGCTCACAATCAGCCTACAATATATGAACAAACCATCATAGAATT
Organism: Geotrichum ghanense (nom. inval.); assembly: GCA_022023575.1. NCBI lineage: Eukaryota > Fungi > Ascomycota > Dipodascomycetes > Dipodascales > Dipodascaceae > Geotrichum > Geotrichum ghanense (nom. inval.). The sequence goes on along the minus strand of JAKKCX010000010.1, from coordinate 2,651,979 downwards.
TAATTATAATTATTTTAGCTATTGATAAACTATCCTAGCTTTGGTCAAAAATCAATTCTATGAGTACTATAACAGTGAGATTTTTTGAATATAGAATTTTAAAAGAACACCTCTGTAAATTCAATTGGTTTTAATACATATCCCATGACTTTTTTTTCTTTTGATCTTCGATATCTTCGATATCTTCGATATCTTTTATAACATTTTCTCAAATAATAGTAATAATTGAAATTCATTAAATTTTCTTTCTATATACATATAGTATTTCTTTTCTGAACATGGAAAAGAGTTCTAATCCCTACTACGCATTGGTAACCACCTTCTGTATACAATATCAGTTACTTTGCATTGTTTGAGAACATCTTTAAGATCAAAATGTGAATGGAGATTTGGAATTTCGACATAAGAATAAACTAATGTTTTCTTAACACCTCCAATAACACGGCCAATGCTAAGAGACCACCACCATTCTGGAGCCAATGCACGATTTTTGCTTTCATCCTGGTATGTTGGAACAACTAAAGATGTAAATTCAGCGTGTGTGAAGGGTGGACCTTTTTTATACATAAGATAATCTGTACCGAATTTAACACCAGACTTCACACACCAGCCTTTAGATCTAAAATGATGATAAACCGCATATTGGCATAGTAAAAGATCATCATTTCCCTTTGACAAAACTTTAAACAAATCATAATTTTCTAGCAAGTTACTGTCTTCATCGTAGACATCAAGAACTCCTAAAGCCACAGATAAAAATAACGTTTCAACAGCCATTAACTGCATAAACTCTTGTTGTATTAGTTTTCCATCATTGTCCACGATGTTTGCATCTTCAGCTCTCATACCAGTCTTCATATTCTCAACATCTATTTCAAGAAAATCAGATGGCCTAGAAAGAGTGTTTTCTATCGGCTGATTATTTACAACACTTATTTCTCCCTTTTCAAGTTTGTACTGGTTTTCAAGAACTTGTTGTTCTATTTTGGCACGTTCTTCTTTGAATTTTTTCCTCTCTTGCCGCCTAGCTTGAGTAATCTCTTCAGATGTCAATGGTAGTTCATCAGAACCTGCCAAGTTTAAACGACGAGACGTTCGAGAATACCAAGATGGCTCACTTCTACTTAAAATTCCCTTTCCAAAAAAGCCCATCGACCATAAGTGGTCTTGATCCTTCTTTTCCAAAACTTTTACAATACAAAGTCCTCCAGTTGATTGGACAACCGCTTTGCATTTAACCTGTTTTACTGATTCTTGATTCAAATACTGATAAATGTATTGAATCCATGATAAAGGATTGTGAGGAATGAATGGAGGTAAAGACTGTACCTTTACTGGTAAAGGATTTGGATACAGTGCATTGAGATTTGGCCTTTTAGTTGACCGATTGTTCATACTACCTTTAAATTTTGGTTAGCTTTTAGATTCATCATATAAAAAGCAATTGATAATAATAATCAGGAGTAAAATATCAGATACCGTTGTAGTCTATTTTGTGCCTCCACAGCAACTCGTGGACTTCTCCTCAAGATGGTCAAGCAACAAATCGAAAATTTATCATCTTTTAGATACTTCCTGGCTATTGAAATAATAAGAATTCAATACTCACTTCATCATAACAGCGCTGCTGAACTTCCTTGTCAAGAAAAATTAGTTATTTAAATTCTATCTTGGATAACTATTAAGAAAAGATATGGAAAAAAAAAAAAAACTCTTAAAGAAAAATTTTCAGTTTTTAATGACAATATTGTGGTGGGATACATTAGTAGATCAGGGTACAATTGAGTAAATAACAGTACAAAACCAACGGATATCACACTTACCCTCTCTTGATCTTTCAGGTTTAAAACGTGATTGTTTTAAGGTTTCGGCAGTGTTCGGACGCAACAGCGGATAGAAATTATGGTCTGCAGGTTTAAGAAGAATTTTTAGACTTTGAGGCTTAAAAGGGATTTGAGATGAAAATTTAAAAAAAATGGTGAGGCTAGTTAATTTATTATCCTCTCCGTGTGGACCAAGTCAGCATGAATTGTTAATTTGGTAGACGATAGTGTTCTGACTTAATTTAAACAAGTTCAGCTAATTTTCAATAGGAAATACTATTCAACTGGCTGGCGTACTTGTTCCTATGATTTCACATGCTTTACAGGTGCATAATTAAGAAATGAAAGAATAAAAAATAAAATAAATAAAATAAACTACGTTGACAGTCAAACTCAATTCGTTATCAGAGATTTTCTCAAGATCTAAATGAGCAACAAACCTATATACAATTACCATTAGATATAGATATATTATATGAAAACTACGTTTTGATTAATTTGCTGGTATCAATGTGTGTAATACTTGTGTCAAGGGTGCTATAGGCTCTAAGCATTATATCATCATTAAAAATGTCGATGGAATAATATTGATCTGATTGGGGAATAGAGTACAAAGATCTAATTAAGGAAATCTAAGGGTCTCTGTTGTGCTCACTCCACACAATGGTAAAAGTATAAATATCCTACAAAATTCTTCATTCTCAAGCCTTTTTAATAATAATTTTGTTCAAGTTAACCAAATTTCTTCTATTTATTTATTCACCAATCCGCTTTCCAAGTATATCACAAAAACAATCAAAATGTCTGACGGTATGTTTAAGTTCTTACAACAACCAATGAGTTTGGTGTACAACTATTAGAATCCGCTTTTAACTAACAATATTTGTTGCAGCTTATAGAAAAGATTTCTCCGATAAGGTTGCTGAGACCATCAAGCCTGATACCAACAAGACTGCCACTGAGAAATTGGGCGAGTCTGTTTCCAATGCTGCCGATAACTTAGCTGCCAAGATTGAGCCTGAATCCCAGAAATCCCTTGGTCAAAAGGCTGCTGATGGTGCTCATGATCTCAAGACAGATGCCAGCAATCATCTTAATAAAGCTAGAAATGACAGTGAAAAGATTGAAAAGAGTGGCGAATCTTATCTTAACACTGCTTTAGCTGAAGGCCAAGCTTACCTTGACTCTGCTAAGAAGGAGGGAGCTCACCTTCTTGATACTGCTAAGGACTTGGTTAACCAAGCTACTGAATACATTCAAAACCAAACTGGAACTACCACTGCTGGAACTACCACTGCTGGAACTACCACTACTGGATCTACTGTCGGATCTACTACTACCACTAATCCACCTAAATAAATAGGTTTTATTTATTAGAGATGTATACGTGAATAATATGAAATTAGTAAATGTCTTAAATCTATGGGCTTTTCATATATAGACTTCAATTGAATAATAATTAATCAATCACACAGTTCTTGAATACTGCACGACTGGTATATTGAAGTAATTTCATCAAAGAAATAAATTCTTCTAAGTTTTTTATTTATTTCTAGTGACAAGAGTCACCTTTGTAAAAACAATTTATATTTTTATAATTTAACTACAATAAGGGAAAAACAGTAAGGTATTTTATTCAATTTTAAAGAATAAAATTGTTTCAATAATATTTTTTAATACAAAATATATTACAAGTTAAAAAGTACAATATACTCATATTACTACGTTCCTTAGATCGAGCAGCCAACTGAAATAAACAGCAGCTGTAGGAATAAAACTTACAAACAAAAAATATTGGACTTTGTAAACAAAAATAAGTAATCGTTTAGAAAATCCAAATTAAATTAAGTCATCAAATTCGATAAAAAAAAATAGCCAGTTTATCAATTTAGTAGCAACACATTCAAAATAAAAATTTGTGAGTTTTCTGGCTATATATATCTAGGTTATCGTCTTAAAATTTTGTATATAAGTTTCGTTGACACGCAGATAACTTGTAATCTACTATGAAGTATGGCAAGAGCCTAGCTTTTTCACAAATTTACTAATCTTTAACCACAGTTTAATTTAATTTTTACAAGTTTAAGCAATCATTTGACTTAGATTAGGCAGTATACTGATTACAACTTTTAGCATAAGCTAATTTTCATGATAAAAATTAAAAACAAATAAATAAATAAACTCCAAGTTGGTATTTTGAGTTGAATTAGTGATAATATTAGATTTATGAAATGATGATGTACAAAGGTTTGTTTCACAACTAGATTAAATATTAATATAAAGGTATCATAACCAGCTTTATTAACTATCATGAGCCTTGAAAATGTTTGCACTAAAAAAAAAAGACATCGCTAAATCATTAAACAAATTTAGATTTTCGTATTAATTGAGATCGAATGTGTTAATATATTAGATGAATTTTCATTAGAGTTGAAATTGGGCAAAACAGGTGCTTTGAATGGTGCTATTAATTTGGAGAAATCTACAATAGTTGGACTAAAAAAAGGTTTTACTTTTTAAAGACGATAAAAGTTTAGTGGATAACAATCACATTGATTAATTCATAACAAAGTAACTGAGGAGGCAAACGTCAGAAGTATTTCAAGCACACTATAAGTACAAGAATTTTTGGTAAAATTGAATATGAATGAATTTTTATCAATTACAAAAATGCTATAATAAATGCCTTTCGTGAAGTTAACGCATAGAACTTTTTTCAAGCACTACCTGATTGCTTGCACACAAAAGTTGGTGTAAGAAAACATTTTTTGTTTGACAACAATAAAAAGTGGATTTCTATCGTTTGATTTATTGTTTCCAAGCCCAATCTTATGTTGCTAAACAAGGCTACTTTTGTGTCAAATGCTTCTCCAGAAAAAACTGTTCCAACATTACTATATTTATTGCACGCCAACTCCTAACATCGAAATATTGACAAAATTGTGGTTATAAAAGTGATGTAATTCAAGTGCGTATATGCAATCAATCAATTAAAATGTAAAGTACGTTTTTTGAGCTTTTTCTATTTTGAAACGTTCATAAAAAGACACATCCCAAATATAAAAGAGCTACATATAGAGTTGAAACCAAGAATATTTGTCAAAATATAGTTTGAAATGCAAACAGTACATTGTTAACGGCTTAGCGACACTTAAAATTATCAAGACTATTTTTTTTTTGTCAATTCATTCAATATTTGCAGAAATACTACTGAATCGTCATTCTGTTTAGTCATATCTTCATAAAAATAAATTGACATAGCACTTTTGGTACTACTGATTCTCTTACTTGTGAGGAAAATATATTTTCAATATATGAAGATATTTTTGATAGTCAAGTAAACTAGCTTAATTTTTTTTCACAATAATTCGATTTATTTTATGATTCTTTTAAAATATTTATTCATTGGTTGTGAGTTGAAAATTTTGCTACAGAAGTGCACTTCAAAAAGGGTTATAACATAGCTTATGAATTCTTAATTATTATCAGCACTTAATCCCTTGGAAAAATCTTTTTGTATTCTTCTAGAGTTATGAAAATGATTCAGTTCGCTTTCACTGTAGTTTAAATTTTTGATATTTAGTCAAGAATTGATTTTTTTTATCCTTGAGACGGCAAAAAAAAATAAAGAATACCCATGGCAACATTGAATGTTTATTCTAAATATCTTAGTGGCTTTATTTTTATATTTTGAGGTGTGGTATAAAAATTGAGAAAAGACAACTTCCTATACTAATCAGACTTTTTGATTTCGGTAAAATTTTATAATTTGTTTACTTAAAATGTTTTATTACTCATATGCTGGAAATATATTGTAGAATGGTATTGGCATTTCTACTTTAAATTTAATATAATATGGTTCACATTTTGGTTTTGTATAGAAAAAACCAGTTTTATATCAAAAAATCATTCGATAGTGAATATTACTTGATTTTAGCAACATTTAAGTAGCTAAAGAAAAAAACTACAGATGTTTTAAAACGGACTCTAACATGTTTCTCCTATTAGTTATAACACGATGTGAGGGACTAACCAGAGCCAAGTGTTGGAATTGTACTCACATTAATTCAAAGTATCAAAGTTTTCCCTTTTTAAAATGCCTCTAAATTTTCCATCCGAAAAATGTTTTTCTAAACTACGCTTGACGAAGCTACAAAAGGTGGAACTACAATAGTTATTGTTCATCAGCTGGGCTTATTCAAAAAGAAGAAAACACGTTTGTGCTTGACAAAGAAAAAAAACAGTGGTAATTCATAAGCAAAGTATGCGAGGAAAAAGATATTTATTATCAATTAGTATTATTGCAGGGTTTGGTTGAAATAAAGTAGGTGCGTAACATTACTATGGCGATTATAAATGTACACTTACTAATGTAGGCTATAATTAACATTTGCTTAATATATTCTACAGAAGTAGTACTTTGATTATTTTCGGGAAGTTAAGTTTTAAGTACCAAAATTTTGCTTCAAACCCCCATAGTTTTTAGAATTTTCACCAGCTCAGGTTCTCCAACGTTCTAATATCTTCTTTTAAACAGCATAACTTGGCCATCATACCTTAAACAGTTGGGGTTAAATTGATAAGACCAACGGACAGATGTTATCATCTTTCAATCATAAATGACATTTTGCTTATTGCTTGCCTATAACGAAACAAACTGAAAATGGAAAAATGTACAGCATTTTACGTGCTGTTATGGGTTTTTGTAACAGTCATAAGAGCTAGCTCGACTGGGTTGGGCGAACAAAAACCAGCAGGGTTTTTACCAGAAATCTATAATGAAAAAGCAAAATCAGTATTAAATCTCAAAGAAGACTGGAAGTTAGAAGATACTGTGATTGTCAGTACTTTGGACGGTGCGCTTCAAGCACTTGATAGAATCACTGGAGAACGGTTATGGGTATTGAATCAGGATCAGCCGCTGGTTAGAATGTCTGACGATGGATGGGCGTTGGAACCTATAGGAGATGGTACACTATTCTACTGGATGGGATCTCAGCTCAGAAGGCTACCTGTCTCGATACGAGAGTTAGTACTGCATCCTTACGCAGTAGGCGATAAAGTTATCACTGGAAGTTACACTACAGATATGTTGGAGATTGATATAAAAACAGGAAGAATTGTAAGGAGGTTTGCAAACGCTAATAATTTTAAAGAAACAGGCTTTAAAGGCACCACATTTTTGATTGGAAAAACTAGTAAGATTTTGTTAAAATGCTTTATAAACCATTGAGTTTCACCTAACATGCCTTTTAGATTATGAGTTAGAGATTCACTCTCAAGACGCAGTTTGGAATATTAATTATTCAGTATGGCTACCAGGTAATATCGATGATTATGGTACGCTTTCCAAAGATGTCAGCACGTTTATCACCCCTCTTCACGACGCATTACTTAGCTGGTCACCTGAAACCGGTGTAAAGTGGGCGGTACGTGATTTTGAATCAAGTGCAATTTCTATTTTCGACATCTTTTCCAATCCTGCAGATGATTCACTCATTCTTGCACACCATCCTGGATACCTTGATGACACTGTTGGTGGAAGAACCTACATTCAGAACTATGTTGCCATGTCCGGTGAGAACTACCCGTCACTTGTACGGAATGCTCCAGAAACGAATGTTTATGAATATGTAGATGAACGGCTACCACAGGTTCAAGTACCTGCAAAAAACGAATGGAATTCGGTTTTGTCTCCCGGATATTATAATGAAACCGACACTGAGAATATATCCGTTATCACAAGATTATGGAGAAGTGCAATTAGGATATTAGAGCACACTGTTGCAGACTTTCTGTTGTTTTTATCGTTCATTGCTGTATTTCAATTTAGCCTTATTGGTAAGGCTGTTAAATGGCTTAAATCCGAGCCTACAGTTAAGGATGAGAATATTACTGAAAAAGACACCAATAATAGTAGCGAACCACAATCAGCTAATATTCAAATGCCAATATTCAATGATGCTATCGAAGAAAACATAACTGCAAGTAGTAGTATGCTGGCCAATATTAGTGAAGAAAAGGATAACGTGAGAAAAAGGGGGAAGCGAGGAGGGAAGAAGAAGAAAAAAAGCACATTGAGTGAAGCGAATGATTCCACTGAAAACAAACTATCCGAGCCAGACAACACAATTGTCAAGGATGAAGATATAACTTCAGTTTCAAATGAGCAACCCACAAAACCTTCGCCGTTGTCATTGACTACCACAATTTTAGGTCATGGATCCCATGGGACTGTGGTTTTTGTAGGGCACTTGGATGGTAAAGAAGTAGCAGTAAAGCGCACACTGTTAGAATTTTATGATTTGTCCAATCGTGAAATCAAGCTATTACAAAGTTGTGATGATCATATAAATGTGGTCCGGTATTGGTTCAATTTTGTTGAAGGAAAATTTCGGTACATTGTTATGGAAAAAGGAGACTGCTCCTTGGCAGAGTTTATTAATAAACAGTATGATGATCAGGAAGTTCTAAGGCAAGTTACATCTGGAATAATTCACTTACACAGCTTGAATATTGTGCATCGTGATATAAAACCACAAAACGTACTCGTAACTTCCAAGAGTGGGCAGAATAGAATGCTGATATCAGACTTTGGTTTGAGTAAAAAATTGGAGTGGGATCAATCGTCGTTTGCACAAAGTACTACTGCCAATTCGGGAACCACGGGATGGCGTGCTCCAGAGATATTGAAAGGAACTGGCAAAATGTCTACAAAAATCGATATTTTTTCATTAGGATGTCTGTTTTATTTTGTGTTAACTCACGGCGGGCATCCGTTTGGAGAAAAATACATGAGAGATGCCAACATTTTAAATGGAAAAGTAAACTTGTCTCAAATTCCCCCAGGAGAAGCTAGAAGTTTGATTGAATGGATGTTGAATTCAAATCCTAAGGAAAGACCAACTGCAAAACAAGTTTTGAATCATCCCTATTTTTGGAACTCTGAAAGACGATTAGACTTTTTATTAAAATCTTCGGATAGGTTTGAAATTGAGCCTAGAGATCCTCCAAGCAAGCTTCTTATGTCGTTGGAAAAGGAAACTGCACAGGTAGTACTTAAAAGTAACTGGCATGAGCTTGTGGGAGAAGATTTTATGGCCAGTATGGGCAAGTATCGTAAATATAATGGACTCAAAGTCCTTGATTTATTAAGAGCATTGCGAAACAAATCACATCACTACGACGAGCTTCCCAAAAGTGTTATCAAGTTGATGGATAACGATTATCCAAATGGATTCTGGAGATTTTTTGAAGATAGATTCCCAATGCTTTTAATTTCTGTATGGAAATTTGGTAGGATACTAAAGCACGAAAACATTTTCAAAGGATTTTACGAAGAGCCGTGATCTTCTAGCAAGTTAATTCACGATGGTGAAAGTTTACCTCGTAAGTTTAACCGATTGTCAGAACGATTATTTATTTAATAAAAAGCTCAAAGGCCACTTTTTACTATTTAGCTAATTTACGTTTGTTCAAAATATTAAAATAGATTCAAGGTTCACCTGATAATGAATGCTGTGTTGGTACGCTTGATGCAAAATGGCTCAATTAGTTACAGAAAGTCTAGACTCAACTGGTCCGCCATATCTCAAAATAAAATACACCCCCACCTTCACATTATAGACTTTTCTCCACAAAACTTATGGTCAGGGAAAAGCAAAACCAAAAACGAAAACCAGGAGAAATCCAACTTTGAATTTATTTCAATTTGAAGTGAAAACCAATAATTTTACCTGTTTTTCTCCTATTGCTATTTAAAAGTGGGTCTTGTGTTTTATGAAAAATTGCTTGCTAGCGTTTTTAAACAATAGTTGTACAGTTCCGACATCCGGGAAAGCACTATAGTATATCAATAAAAAAAAAGACAAAAAAGAAACATTGCCATTTACCAGCGACGATGGTTTTTGGAAAGAGTGAAATAGGCACGGTAATATCGGGGGTTTTCATGATTATTTTTACTGGAAAGAACGGAGACATACCAAAAAAGGCAAAGTATATGGTGAAGGGGCCTACGGAGAAAGTAGAATTGGATATGGAGGGATACTGATAAGGTGAGAAAAAAAAAGCCCCTCGGAGGAACCCATAAAAGGTGGAATGGCCAGAAATTTTACTAGTCTTATAGAATTGTATTACTTTTACAGCCCTTTCTTTTACATTTACTACATTTAGAGAATATTTAAAGCTGCGAAACTAAATTAAATCAAGTGGGGGTAATTAATAAGTAAATTGAAATATATAATCACTTTATCAAGACATTACAAAAAACAAGAAAGAACTATAGATAATTAATATTGATGCAGACAAAAAAAACCAAAACAATGATAATGATAGAAATAAGAAAAGAACAAAAATCAGAAAGCAATTTTTTTTGTGCTTGCTATGATTTTCATTTCATGATTTTTATTATTATTTCTTTTTAACGAACAGTGTATCCACCGTCGACAATCATATCGGATCCTGTCATGTAAGATGAAGCATTTGAAGCTAGGAAAATAATGGGACCGGCAAACTCATCGGGTTCGGCCATACGACCATTTGGTACACCAGCTTCCCATTCGGCTTTTAAAGCTGGGTCCTTGTCTAAAATAGCCTTTGTCAAAGGTGTTAAAATGTAACCAGGTGAGAGAGAGTTTACACGAATACCGTAAGGAGCCCATTCTGACGCCAAAGACTTTGCAAGGTGGATGACTCCTGCCTTTGACATATTATAGGGAGCTTGTGGTTGGGGATGATTAATGATGTGACCAGACATAGATGCAATAAGAATGATGGAAGCAGTAGTTTGAAGAGGTCTGTTGAGTTCAGTAGTTTTATCTTTGCTAAGTTCCCAACTTTTTTGGTGTTCAGGGATACCCAAATCTTGAATAACAGTTCTTGCGAATTCAGTAGCGACGATCATGGATCCAGCCAAATTAACTTGAAGAAGCTTTAGCATTCTGTCAACAGGGTAGTCCAAGGCACTGAAGTTTTCGCAAAATCCAGCAGTATTAACAAGAATATCAAGTTTGACTCCAGCTGCTTCACGGATCTTTGTCATAGTAGCACGGACAACTTCAGCGTCAGAAATATCGCATACAAAAGTTTCAATGCGAACAGTAGGATGATTGATGCGTAACAACTTCAAGGTGTGGTTTAGGCCGGCTTGCCCAATATCCATGAGGGCAAGGAATTCTACGCCAGCATCAAGCAAATATTTGGAGACAGTACTAGCCATACCTCCACTTGCGCCAGTGATGACAGCGGCTTTGCCAGTGAGACCAAATAAGTTAGAAGAAGCAAATTCGTTGGAGGGCATATTTGTATATGTAGATTTCGAAAAAAAATTAAGTAAAGAAAAAATGAGCAGAAACTAAAAGATGAAAAGTAAGAAACAAATGAAAAAAAAAATGAATAAATGAAAATAACTAGGATTTCTTCAAAAACTAGAATATAAGCACAATAATGATTAATGAAATAAATGAATAGAGAGAAAATTGAATATATATATAAAAAGAGAAAAGAAGATTTTTTTGTTCTTTTTCAAGACAAATTTGGTTGAATTTATAGAGACGGAGAACCTCTCCGAGTGTCCGTAATTAATAAACCCGTTTGTCAATTTTGTCAAATATAGTAATAAAAATACTAGATAAAAAAAAAATTCTCGAGAAAAGACTTTTCAAGTAAAAAGAAATGTTATTGTCAACTGATCAGAAAGACCTTCCACACCGCGAGCAAAGTTCCATGCAGTTTCCTTATTTGGTGATCCGTGCGGATCGGTTTTTAGAGGAAAGCAGACAGAGCGTGACAGAGCCATCAAAACAGCTCATTCTGTTTATTTTCGTTTGTCATTCAAATTGTCAAAACTTTGAAGAAAATATTTCAACATTAAAATTTCTTAAACGTTTAATTTTGATAAGACTAAAAATAATATTGATAATTTCAATTCACATGAACTTTCAAGCAGCGATGTTTACGATTAGTTTCGGTACTTTTTTATTTATTTTTTTTTCTTAGGCTTTATTTTTTTGAAAAAAAAAATTAAATATATGCATTGTGTGAGCAAGTTTCACGCAAAATTGATAAGCATTGACGGGTTAATGCTTATTCAGATCTACTAATTTAATCAATAAAATAAAAGTCAATTAACTGAATAGCGAGAGCAGTTGAATAGTAATCGGTAAGCTTACTTGATATTTTGTTTTCTTTTTATTTTGTTTTGTTTTTATCATTTAGATTAAGCAAATTATAAATATAGAAATTGATCCGGTACAAAAGCAGCCGTACGCTTTTTCTCCATGTTAAGAAACAGTCCCGTCCTATTTCTCACTTTAGACTACTTTCTTTAAAGAAGAATAAACAACGGTCGTAGCAGGGGGGGATTGTAAATAATAATATAAAATAAAAACAATTTTTAAATAGAGGTTAAAACAAACAAACAAACAAAAAAAAAAAAAAAAAAAAGAATGAAAGATATGAAAAGAGGCTGGTAGGTGGTAGTCGGTCAAAAGACCTGAAAAGCTGCCGAAGTGGCATGGTTTATTAGAATATTGTGGAGTAACTCCAGTTGTCCACGATCAGCAGTATCCGCGTGACTAAGGAGAGGAGTAGTAAAAAAAATTTTTTTTTTTTTTTGAAAAAAAAAGTTTGAAATAAAAAATGAATATAAATGAAAAAAAAAAAATAATAAACAAAATATATATGATAGTTTAAAGCACATATATCCAAAGTCAAATGACAAAATATACAATAGATACAAAGATAAAGACGGAAATAGAACAATTAATAATTTCAAATTAGTCAATAATTGAAATTCCTGGTCTCGATTAACATTGTAAATTCTAGTTTATATGAAACAATTAACAAATAAATCTCTAATAGTATCAAATATACTTAAGTCCAACTACAAAATTAAGCTGTTAATGAGTGTCAAGGCAAACTTTTTTAAATAGGTTTCTTCCATCTTTAAAAATGGCACATGAAAAATAAGAAATAAGGTTTTAAATGCCAATTTAAAATAACATGCAAAAACCTTGATTTTTATTAATTAAGCATAATCGTCTATCTTTTATACTGAAATCGAGGTTTCATTAGGCAAGTCCGAAGTTAGAGCAAATAAAACAAAATACACAAAATCATTATTAAGAGATATATTACTTTTGTTATTTCATTTATTATTAGCAATGAAGTTATGTTTTGTATTTTTAGTTTTTGATTATAATACTCAATCAAAATTGAAAGGAGACTCGACTATTATGATAAAAATTTATAGTTTTGCTTAAAAAGTGGGAAAAATTAACGCCACAGTCTATTCGTATTTTACCAAGAACAGATATCCATCCTTCTTTATTTATTTAAAAGAAAAAAAAATTGAGGATAAAACCAGATGTAAAAACAATTGATAATGTCACTAAAAGGGTAAATAATATTAAAGTTAAAATATTAATTGTTTATCTTTTGCTCCCCCACAAAAATACGATAATATTATTATTTTTATATATACAACCCCCAAAACCATTTTATTAAATTTTCTTTTATAATTAGAATTTTTTATTCTTTTATCTTTTGGCTTTATTTCAACATATTATTTTTATATATTCTTCGAGTATATAATGAAGCACTAATAATTGTTCTGTTTAAAAAAAAAATTTTAAATTTATAGTCAAATTTTGAGAAATAATTATTAGACTCTACAAAATAACTAAATAAAAGTGAAAAAGCTCAAGCACTGGGACTTTAATTGTTTAAATTTGAATTATAATTGATTATATATTAATCGATTTAATCTACTTTTCATTTTGAAAAATAAAATAAAATAAAAAATGAAAAAATAAATATATATATATATATATACTAATTTAAAATCAAATTGACCATTTGAAAAAAGAGAGAGAAACAAAATAGCCACAATCTGGAAATGTCAATTCAACCAATTAGCTTAGATATATGTTGTAACTCTATACCACAGTTTATAATATTCATTCAACAACAATATTTGGTTACGGTTTATTTTGAATAAATTTTCACAATTCAAACTAAGTAAACCATTCGAAATGTGTGTTTGTAGAATTGAATATTTGGGGCCAGTATTGTCAACTGTTTTTACTATTTTGTTTATTCATTTGAAAATGTTATGAGAATGTTTTTTTTTAGTATACGTTCTATAAAGAACTTGTAGCTTGAAACTATATTTGTTTTTTAAATATAAATATCTAATTTTTAAATTTCTAAATTAAATATATATTGATATTGATATTATTGTACAGATCATAATTGTTACAGATAACGGAAATTGCAAATATATATTGTTTGTTATTTATTTTAGATTTGTTATTATATTTTAAACACCAATATTTCAAACTTGAAAATAACTAATACTTGATTAAAATGAAAAGCAAATTGATTTGGTATTCAAACATAATTATTTGTATTGTGAAAAAGTATTAAAAATGAAATTCTTCAAATCAGTTCAATTGCGTTATTCTTATTAAGATCCACAGTTATTTCTAATTAGTATAATTTTTTTTATACCACCTTTTACAATGATTGGTCTTTTTTACTCTACAAATGTTTTAAATAATTAGAAATGTATTGATTTTACTAATTCAAATATAATTCATTTCTTTCCAAAATCTTTATAATATTTACACTTTTCCATAAAAAAGCAATAAACTACTATAAGAATTTTTGATGCTTGAAAGGATTTTGAAAAAAAAAAAAAAAAAAAAAAAAAAATAAAAAAAAATAAAAATTTACTTAACTCTAAATTAACAAATAAAATCAACAAAACATTAAACAATATAAATATTAGCAGTAACAAAAACATTAATTTTTTTCCAAATCTTGCATCTTGACTAGTTGATAATAGATTCCTCGTTTTTCTACCAACTGTTCATGATTACCTTGCTCCACAATTCTTCCTTGATCAAACACATAAATAATATCTGCATTTTGAATTGTACTGAGTCTGTGTGCAACTGCAATGGTAGTACGACCCTTTGCTGCTTGATCAAGAGCAGCTTGAACCACTTTTTCAGATTCAGAATCCAACGCAGATGTTGCCTCATCAAGAAGCAAAACCTTGGGATTGCGGATCAATGCACGAGCAATTGCAATACGTTGCTTTTGTCCACCAGAAAGTAAAGTACCTTTAGCACCACACAAGGTCTCGTAGCCATCAGGAAGACTAAGAATAAAATCGTGGATATTAGCTTTACGAGCAGCTGCGTAAATCACCTCATCGCTAACCTCATCAGCATCCTTTTCACCAAGACCAAGCAAAATGTTTTCTTTGATGGTACCTTGATATAAAACAGGTTCTTGTTGGACTAAACCAATGTGAGAGCGGTAATGTGAAACATTAAGAGTGGATATATCAACACCATCAAGAAGAATTTTACCCAACAAAGGTCGGTAAAACATTTCAATCAAACTAATGGTGGTACTCTTACCACATCCAGAAGGTCCAACTAATGCAACAAACTGACCTTGTTTAACTTTCAAATTTATACCACGAAGAACAGGAACATGGCGACGCGTAGGGTATCTAAAATGAACATCTTGGAATTCAATATTACCCGTAGTATTTTCCAAAATGTCACCTTCGGGCGATGTAGAATCGATATTAGGTTGAATATCCAAAACTCTTGCTACATTTTGAGCAGCTTGTCTAGCTTTGCCAATACTTGGGGCATAAGAGAAGATTTGACCAGCAGATTGGGCTCCAAAAATAACAGCGGAGAAAGCAGTGAAAAACTCATATGATGAAGATTGGCCTTTTCTCATCAAAGTACTACCATACCAGAAACCAAGACCCATGACAAAAGGAACAAGTCCCTGCGAGGCACCATACACAAGAGCAGAGTATATAAGGGGATATCTAGATCGTTTCACTTGTGCCTCGACGTTGTCTTTGTAAATCTTACATACACTTTCTTCACGAGTCAAAGAAGCTACAGTACGAATAGCACTAACACCTTCACAAGCAAAATTACCAGATTTTTCATACGACTTTTTGGCCCTTTCTTCAATATTAACCAGAATTTGAATACGCAAAAAGCCACATCCAATCAAAACTGGAACTGTAGCAGTACAAACCAATCCGAGTCTCCAATTGATAACAATGGCCATAATGACACCACCAAGCAAAACAGAAAGAGATACCATGACTTGACCAAGGGTACTACCACCAAAACCTTCGACAGCTTGTCCATCTTTAGATAATGTGGAGGTAAGGGAACCAGTAGAATTTGCATCATCGTCGAAAAAGGAAATATCCATTCTAAGATAGTGCTTAAAAGTCTTTAATCTAATGTTATGCACCAATTGTTCACTGTGATAGGTCAAACATCCAAGCAGCGT
Organism: Geotrichum ghanense (nom. inval.); assembly: GCA_022023575.1. NCBI lineage: Eukaryota > Fungi > Ascomycota > Dipodascomycetes > Dipodascales > Dipodascaceae > Geotrichum > Geotrichum ghanense (nom. inval.). Next base: position 2,635,816 of record JAKKCX010000010.1, on the reverse strand, counting down.
ATTGAAAGCGAGAAATTCAACACCAGCTAACGCAATAAAACAGCCAGCGTAAATGTTGATGGAGTGACGCATGTGAGAATATTCAGAAGGAGGAACCATCAAGGCATTGATTACTTTACCGTACAAGTAAGACATGATGGGATAACCTGCGCCACAGACGCAGGCTGCCAAAATACCAATAACTAATAAAATGTTGAATTGAGAAATAAGTTGAGTGAGATATACAACGAGTCCCCAAGATGACCGTGACTGTTGAGCTTTATCGTAGAATCCTTGATTTTCCAAATCCTTAATAACATTATTTGATCTTGAAAAGGTAGAAGAGTTTGTAAACGTTTTTTCAAGAGCCAGCTTTTCGTTAATGGGTGCATTTTCTGCGAATTTTTCGTGTACAGCAAATTCATCCTCAATTTGTTGTTTTTCAATTTCAGCAGCAGCTTCTTCTTCTTCTTCATTTCTGATATTTTGAGCTTGAACCAATCCGTAATAAATGCCTTGCTTTTTGAGCAACTCCTGATGAGTTCCAATTTCGACTATTTCACCCTTGGACATGACCACAATTTTGTTGGCATCTTTAATAGTAGACAGTCTATGGGCAATTACAATGGTAGTTCTTGACTTTAGGGCTCTATCTAAGGCTTCTTGGACAATGCCTTCTGACTTAGTGTCTAATGCGGAGGTAGCTTCATCCAGCAACAGCAATTTGGGTTGGGATACAATGGCTCTAGCAATAGCAATACGTTGCTTTTGACCACCAGACAACAAAAACCCTCGTTCACCAACCTCAGTGTCCAATCCATCAGTAAGAGTCTGGATGAAATCCCAAGCGTTAGCTTCACGACAGGCATTAATAATCATTTCTCTCTTCACAGAGTCATCGGCATTCTCGTACTCAGTTCCAATCAGTCCATAAGCAATGTTTTCATAAATGGTGACGCTGAATAGAGTTGGTTCTTGAGACACAAGAGCCATTTGACGACGAAGCCATTTAATATTGATATTCTCTATTGGTCGCCCATCAATTAAAATACTACCACCGAGAGAGGAGTAAAACCGTTCAAGTAAACCAATGATAGTAGATTTTCCTGAACCAGATGAACCCACCAACGCCACAGTTTCACCGGGGTTAATTTCGAGATTAAAATTTTCGAGAATAGGGACATTTGGTCGAGAAGGATAAGTGAATCTAACGTTTTTGAAAACTATTTCGCCTTGGAAATCACTAGGCTTTTCTCCTACGTCATCCTGGAATGAGTCGATATAAGGGGTACGGTCAATAGCTTCATAAATTTTGTGGGCAGCACCGACAGCAGAACCAACTGCTTGGAAAGATGGAGTGATACCACCGAGAGAAAAGGCACCAATTAAAATAGCCATGACAACGGTGACGAGATCACCAACGGTTTGATCACCAGAAACAATAAAACGGGAGCCTTGCCAGAAAGCCAAACCATAACTCAAGTAAATAATTCCCCATAGCCAAGCAACCATTACAGCAATTACTCTTCCTCTCGAAATTCCAGCGGCTAATGAATTTTCGAGTTTATTTTCAAATTTTTTAGCCAAGCGATCTTGGGACCCGAAAGCAACGGTATTTCTAATGGACGAAAGCACGTCCTCGGCAATGGAAGATGCTTCACCATATGCAGAAAGATTGATAGTTGTATACTTTACAATCCACACGGAGGCAGTGCCCATACCAAACAGAATGGCAAAGACAGTAGAGGACATGACAAATGCCATTTTCCAAGACTTTATAAACCCAATGACGAATGCAGCAATAAAAGTGGCAACTCCGGAGAAAATAAGTCCGACTTTTTCAGAGATACCATCTTGGATTTGAGTAACATCAGAGGTGATTCTGGAGGTGACTTCGCCAGCTCCAACACGGTCAAAGTAAGCAATATTTTGTCTTAAAACAGACTCCAAATACTTTGTTCTGATTCTTGCTGCAATGACCTCACCACGGTCAATGTGAAGGTAGGTTTGAATGAACGAGGCTACAAAGATTCCGACACCAAGATAGACAAAGTACAAGGTGTTATGATTGACGACTCTTTGGAATTCTTTCGGGTCTGTACCGTATACAAAAAAGTCGGTAAACACCTGTGTCAAACTACCAAAAACAAGGGTGAACAATGGCAGCGCAGCACCAGAGATGATTGAAGCCAAAGCGGCAGTAAAGAACAAAAGTTTATCCCACCAGGTGGCATATCTGAACAGAGAAAAGTAACCAATATTTGTTTCAGGGATTTCTACTTGAGCTTTCAATATTTCCACATCACTTTCACTGATACCAGTATAATCAAATTCTTCGTAGACAGGTTTGACGCTTTTCTTCTTTTTCTTTTCTTTATCATTTGATTTTTTTTGATTTTCGTTTATTAGTTTAGGAGATGGTGAAGAAGACAGAGAGAGTGGGCCTTCAATCTGTTGTTCTTTTGAATTGGTGACAATGTCTTTTGTCATTTTGATACTGAATTTATTAGCAAATAGTGATTTTTTGATGAAAATAAAATGAAATAAAATGAAATAGGATTCTTTGATTAATTGTATTATTATAATTTTGATTATTGAAGAAGAAAAAAAAACTTTTTTTTGGTCGAATTTGTTGATTCAAAAAAAAAATAAAAATAATAAAAAAAAAATATATATAATCAAAACCTTTGATATCTTATTTCATGTATTCAATTACTTACTTGAAGATGGAGATGATCCACGATCAATATATTAGTTATTAAGAAAGTGAAGATGAAAATATAAAAGGAGGGAAAAGAAAGAAAGGTTAAAAATAAAATTTTAAAAGAAAAAAAAAACTGGGCACACCAGTTATTATATATGCAAGCCAATGTAAATATATTATAAAAGGAAAATGAAAGAGAATGAATAAAAAAGAATAATTAGAATAATAGCCCGAAGGAGAAATAAATAAAAAGGTTTTAAATGCTATCAATACGATATTGTATGCAAAAGCGTATAGATGTTTCTTTATATCATGTATAATATTAATGAAATAATAAATTAATAAACTAACAAGTTAATAAATGAGTAAATTTAACGAATTGATAATTTATTAATTTAATAATTTAATTAAAATAATAACTTGAAATAACCTAAAATTACCTAAAATTACCTAAAATAAATTAAAAATAAATTGAAAATAAATTGAAAATAAATTGAAAATAAATTGAAAATAAATTGAAAATAAATTGAAAATAAATTAAAAATAAATTAAAAATAAATTAAAAATAAATTAAAAAAATAAATTAGCCTTGTATTTTAAATTTTTTATGGGCTATGTATCTCGACTCCCTTTTTTTTCTTGTTGTTTGTTATTTCTCTGACGTCAAATATTTCCTAAAACAAAACAGCCCACACGAAAAATGATTCAATAAAACTTTGTCGCTAAAACGTATGAAATACCATAATACCAATAAACAACAAACGTAGAAATAAACATTAAATCAAGCAAAACGAAAAACAATATATATACAATCTGAGCTGTTTCCAGTACGTTTTATGTTCTGACTGTCTTTTATTTTATTTTATTTTATTTTATTTTATTTTATTTTTTTCCCTGCTGTTACTGTCTTAGCCGTATCGACCCAAGTACCTTATACAATTACTAATACTATTATTATTATCATGGTATTAGCCCTACCACCAGTGCTGACTCATGATGATTGCAGAAATGACATAAAAGTAAAAATAACCCGGCCAATTAAGTTTCGGAAAGCTGACTAACCCCATGCAAGATGTAGATCATGTGATTAGATCTTTACACTGGACGAATCGGCTATTTTAGTTGTTTTCAGAATACTCCTTGAAGGGAAAACTGGGAATTTATTTACGAATAGTAGTGATTGAAAAAACAGTATGGTTGAATGAATCAAACAAAATAGAAAGAAATGGACACTTCTTCAAGACAATGCCGAAATACGAATCCAAAAGTAGAATGAAAGTTATAATAATAAAGCAGCAGAAACATTTTGGTGTGAACACAAACGCTTATTCTCATTGGATAAAAAAAAATAATACTAATAATATCAACATTAACATTTCTCCACCTGACTCAGAGTCCTCGTATTTTCTTGTGGTGTATATATATATATAGATATATTCATCATTTGTTTTATTTACCTGTTGAAAGGATTTCATTAAAATGTATTCTATCAATCACTTTGCATACTGAAAAGATGAAACAAATAATATATAGATTACTTGAAATTCAACACTTGATTGTCAAGTTCTTTATACCAAACAGTTCTTGTAAATATTTTCAAATATTTAAGAATATTTAAGAATATTTAAGAATATCTAACAATATTTGAATTAAAATAGATTAAAATAACCTAAACAAAACGGCAATGATAATAATATTCAATAAATTTGATATAACGAAAAACAGTGCAAAAATAAATTATGATAAAATGATTTGATATTACAAAGGCATATTCGTTGGATCGTTGTATGAGAACACGTTGTACGTGTATATCAATACTCCAATTTAAAAGTATTGATGAAAACATATTTTTTAATATATTGTCAGTGTGACATTGACGTAACAAAGATAAGGGCTCATTCTGATATAAAGGTTCTTTCCAGCTTCGACACTGTGGTAGTGAAAATTAAATTATGTTTATATATTTATATTGATTAGAAAACTCTAGAAGATTTATATTTATATTTAATAAATGAAAATAGTGATTTCATGGGGTGATGAAAATCTTTATCAAAAGAAATAAAAGAAATAAAAGTATATGACTAGGTTTGATTATAACTTTCGTCCAATATAGATTGGAAAATGAGTAGGAAAAAATCATAAATTTGTACTACCATTTTTTTGTTTAAATTATCGGAAAGCGTGTGATTTATTTTACGATATATATTTATTCTAATATAAAAGAAATGATGGAAATAAACCATCCAGTAAATGAAATTATATTGAAAATTAAATTATTTAAAATAGAATTCAGAAATGAATTTAAATGAATCAAGTAAATGAGATTATATTAAAAAATTAAAAAAAAAAAACAAATGAAAATTTGATAAAACTCAAAGAAAAATAACAACCCCTATTCAATGTCCTGATTTGAATTTAAATGTAGTACATTTCGTTTTTATCGTGTTGGCGTTTATTTTTTTATCACTTGAAATGATATTCAATTAAATCATGAATAAATATAAATCATGGATATTATACCAAGAAATTTTTTTGTATTTCATCAAGCTACACACTATTCTGATTCTAATCTGACTATTGCCTTAATATATCCTTCTTTGTTTTGTTTTGTTTTTCTAAAATTAAAGATAATTTAACAAAACATTCAAAATAAAAAAAATTTAAACGTGTAAATCAAAATACATCTACTTATTGCTATATCTACGTAATATTTGGCTAATGCTTTATCTCAAAATGGTTCTTTCATGTCTTGTTTTGTGATTTCTTTTAATACATCATAGTTTCCAAAAAATCTCAGTCATATTTTAACGTAGTTACCAGCTCATTTTTGGTATTGTTTTTATTTTTATTTTACAAGATAAACTTTAAAACACAAAAATTAAATACAAAGCTGTAGTTGATCTACTCAAAAAAACAATGGCTTCTGAGCTGAAATAATTTTAAAATGAAATCAACTTTTTTTTTTTTTTTTTTTTTTTTTTTTTTTTTTTTTTTTCCCATTTATATATAATTATAAGGCATTAAAATGCATGTACTTTGGATTTTGCTCCAATAATACTCTTCGTATTTTTGATTTATTTTCATTGAATTTTCCATATCTGAGCAAGGTCAAAAAAGAAAAACACATTCTAGTAAAAAAAAAACAACAATCAATATATATTAACAATAATAACAATCAGATTAAAATATGAAGTTTTAAAGATTTTTCTGTTGCTTAAGTCAACTATCATAAATTATAACAGAATTGAACAAATATGAAACTAATCTCTTGATTGGAGAGGAAAATATGTTCAATGTTTTGGTTGTCAAATGTTGGAAAATATTTATATTTTAAATAACCATTTTAATCAATATAGAAATTCAACTAATAACAATGTAAAAATTATATTATAGAAAATTGTGCTATTGTTGGATTTCATTATAATAAAAAAAAAATTATAAATGCTATCAAGTGTAAAAATATAAATCAAATCTTAAAATTGTTCACAGTCAAATATTTCTTGAAATATTCATCATCAACCAAAAACAATTAGAAAATTGGTATTTTTTACTCTTTTTTTTTTTTCTGTATACCGCCCATGTTGTGTACCAAGTAATACCAATACTTTTAGGTATATTTATATACAAAACATACTCTGTTTTTAGCCAGGATTTTGCTACTACTATTTGCTACATTATTCTATTTTATTAGATGTTGAGCACATAAAACTAACACGTTCAAAAACTATGTATTATAAGCTAATCGAATTCAATAAATAAAAATTTAAAATAAGAATAATAATAATAAAATACTAACGAGACATTCTACTTGGTCGTAAAAGAGCATCACGTAATGCACGGTTCTCTTGTTGAAGATCAAGAATTAACTGGGATTGTTTAGCTATTTGTTCTTGGATTTCCTTAAACTTGCGGACACTTTCTAATTGCATGTCTCTAATTTCATATTTCAACTCAAGAATTGTTGTGGTGGGATCCAAAGACTGTGGAGATCGAGCCTCTATTTTGACGGAATTACGACGCTTACTAGCTTCTTTTTCTCGCATCTTTCTATTCAAAATCTCTTCAGATTCGTCAACCCCTTCGTTTTCGTCTTCGCTAATTTCATATTTACCTGCCCGGTCAAGAGGTTCATAGAATGTAACAACTTTCCTGCGTTTAACCACTTCACGGTCTCCGGTTCTGCTACTTATTCTACTTAGAGGTTCATAACCATCATGGCTTCGCAAAGTTCGTCGTTGCGGTGATGCCGTTAGACTTGAAATAGACCTTTTTTGTGTCACTGATGAATCCAAATTCAGAGTTTTAAAAATATCTTTTGCTTGTCGTTCTAAGCTATCCAGTGGTTTGGCTTTCACGTTGTATCCTCTAGAAGGCATTCTTTCAGGCGAAGAAAACAAAAACCTATTATCATGTGGGGTTGGTTTTTTTAATGCTGGTTTGATGCGGATGGGATCTTGTTTAGGTAAAGGTGTTAAAGGTGTTCGTTTTATCGGCAGATCTATATGCTTAAACGGCTATAAGTAAAAAAAAAATGAATGTTTCTGTTAGGTCCTTGTTTTCATTTGTACCACACATTGTTGAATCAGAAATCAGAACTTACTGAGCGTTTATAAGGTGATGATACAATTGGAGTTGAGATTTCGGGATACATGTTACCCATTCTGATCTACCTTCACTAATAAATAAATAAATAAATAAAATGTTTTGTTTTTTCAATAAATGGTGATGAGTTTAGAGAAAATGGAAAATATGTAAACAAACAGTGTTTTTTTTTTATGTTAACCAAAAATACGACTGATAAAGAAACAAGAAGGTTGCTTAATAAAAATAATAGTTTAAAAAAAAAAATCCTCAAATCTCTTAATAATAAACTTAGATGGTTTTTGGCTTTGACTTTTTTTTGGTTTGTTGACATATTACCAGATTGAGACTTTCCTAACCCTCAAATGTATATAAACTGAAAGCCTCATTGTTAGTATAAAACCTTTGTAAAGCGATTTAAATCATGAATTAATAATTTTTATCAAAAGTATTTAAAGATTTTATATAAATTTATTTTTTAAAAATGATTTTTTAAAAGTGTTGTTTGAGAAAATAAAAAATCTTTTCTACTAGTAAAAACCATTTATTTTGTTTAAAAACATTATAAGAGAATCTAAATGTGAATTATTCTTCATAGAGACATTGACTCAAAAAAAATTGGCGAATATTCCAAAATAAATTGAATACTATTGTCCTTTAACTTCATTCTAAAATGATATATTTTACCTATATCTTTTTTTTAACAAATCAATTTTGTATATAGTTTATTTAATGTGGTCGAAATTAAATGTACATTGCATGAAAGAAATTTGGAAATTTGACCTGATGGAAAATCACTAATTTCTAGATTTATATAACATACAACAAATAAAATAATAGATAAAAAATTAGTATATTTTACGTATGCTTAAATAGAAAATTAATTCACTTATACTTAAAAGATCGTACTAAAAAGATTTATAAAGATTTAGGTAAAATACTTATGATACATCACAGCTCGCTCTGTTTTAAAAAAAAAAAACAGCCATTATATTATATTAGAATTTCCAATTTAGTTTTTTGATGTTCAAATGTTACATTCTTAAAAAAGTTTGTATTACAAAATTTATTAGTCATTAAAACGTTGAGTTAAATCATATAATTATTCCCAATTTTCAAAATAAGAAAGCGGATTTAGCTCAGTTGGGAGAGCGCCAGACTGAAGTTTAAACATCAGTCTTGTAATCTGGAGGTCCTGTGTTCGATCCACAGAATTCGCAACTTTTTTTCAACAGTTTGATACATATCTTTTTCAGTATTTCAAACTCGATTTTGCTAGTGTATAATATTTGCTTCAACTTTAATTTTCTTTTCTTATTAAGACTTGTCACCTATTGTAATCAAATTGCTTGAATTAGATCAAGTAAAACTTGAGGAAATTATGAAATTTAAATAAACAAACAAACAAATTAATAAATAAAAAAAATGACTAGTTGCATAGTAAACTTTGAATGAACAAATGTAGTTGTTTACTCACTTAAGGACATCATTTTCTTCATGTAACACACTGTAGTATTTTGGAGTATCACAAAAGATATACGACGCTTAAACTTGTGGAGGTTAGGGCGAAAGCATACTACCAAGAATCCTATTTAGATACCCTCTCTTTACATATTACACCAAAGACTAGAAAAATTACAAAGGCTACAACATATCATCAAATATTTAAAAATAGGTATCCTAGCTAACCATGAGCGACTCTAGCAATTTACCTTCAGCATCTATATCAAAATCAATATCTGAGCAGGCATTTATTCTACATCCACTGCCATTGTTAAATATTGCAGACTACTGTTCTCGGTTTAAAAATACAAGTACAACGCGTATGTTGATTTGGCCCAGTGGAAGATAATAGAATATTTTACTAATTGAAAGCAATTATATAGTTGCCGGAGGACTTTTAGGAGTCAGAACAAATAGAGAAACAATTGTGCATGTTGCATTTGAGCTGGTAATAGAAGAAGGCAAGTTTAGTGAAAAGTACCTGCAGAGGAAACAAGAATTATACAGTCAAACTTTACCAGACTACGAGCTGTTAGGACTGTTCTACATTCTGCCAGAGGGTATGCAGTTGGCTCCCACATCAGAAACCGCAAATTTTTATCACCAAATATCTGAAATAGTCACGGATCCTGTGGTTGTTATACTTTCTCCAAGTATGACTAAAGAAAGCGACGATTTACCTCTAAAAGCATTTGAATTTATGAGAACGGAATGGGTTTCAATGCCTGTTAAAGTTGAAACTGGGGAAGCTGAACGAATAGCCGTTGATGACTTGGTCAAAACTTCCGACACCTCTGCTGTTAGCTTGCAAACAAGTGCAGTCAAGATGTTTCATCAAAAGCTCAAAACTGTACTTCAGTATGTGAAGGATGTTCAATCCGGTAATGTCGAAGATGTTGACTACGATCTGCTACGGAAAATCAATTGTTTTGCGCTTCAGCTTACAAAATCTCGAGATCGCGACTATGTTGGAGAGCTCGATGCTCTAGCGACTGGACTGTTTGCATTGTTGATGAAAAGTGAAGAGCAAAAACTGAGTTTAAATGAAAAATGGGTTCGTTTAAAGACAACATCCAGAAGGCCAAAGCATCCAAAAAGACAGAATCACAAGAAAAACGCTTCTTCGCTACCAGCTTAAGAACACCGTATATGTTCTATGGTAACATGTACTATATATATATTATTTACATGTAAATTTTATAAAAGACCTAGTAATATGCATCACATTTTTCTGATTTTTCTTTGTGCATTTATTAAATCTTTTCTAATTCAGTATTGTTAGTCTTTATATTTATGAATATTGATTTGATCTGACTACATAGATGGACTTTCATGTAACAAGTGGAACTAAAATACATGTGATTTCATTTAGGGCTTTTACCCTTACCCAAAATGCTTTTCAATGTGTATATAAAAATTTTGGTTTTTTACAACAGACAAATTCCTAAATTTTTTCTTTCTTCTCTTGAATCTTTATTATTTTTCTTTTAATTAGTTTTGTTGGATTGTCTCAATCACACAAATTTCAATACACAGTGTTGCGACCATGTAACGATTTAATCCAATTCAATTTGTTTTTTTTTCTTTTATTTCTTTTTATTTTTTTTTTATTTTTTTTTAATATGCTCTAAAGTTTAGAGTATATTTTTTTATCAATTGATTTTATTTTCATAAAATCAATTACACTCCTGTTTCTGCTTCAATTCTCGAATTTCCACGAGATTTGGATTCTGGTGATGGAGGAGATCAAGCCTGCCGGTGCCCAGCTCAACACCAATCAATCATAAAACGCACGTTGTGGCTGGGGGTCAGCGAGGAGTGGAATGCTGTGACAAGAATCATCGCTTTGGTATGAGTCTAGTTCTCTCAAAGTGGTTGCGGCTTCCTACATGTATTTTATATATATTTAATGTTTTTTTATTAATACAAGAATCTATCGTGTTATACAGCAGAATAGAAGTTTTTTTTTCTCTTATTCTTTTTGATGAAGACTATATATTTACAAAGTCAGTTCATTCTATTATTTTTTCTATACATTTAAATTAAAACAAACTTCTACAATCCCAAGGCTGAATTTGAACTTGAACTTGAACTCGACCCTTGGCTGTTGTTATTGCTCATGGCATGACTTCTACTCGTTCCTGGAGACATTGTAGACGTATTATTGCTTCTCTCAGGCGACATTGATGTTAGACTTAATGCATTAATAGTAGGAACATTATTCGCAGAATGCTCGTATGTAGGAGGACTTGAAGGTACGTCTTCATATGTTGGTGGCACTTCTTCTTCCCAGGAAATACCCAACCCACTACGGTCTGTCATGACAAGTTTAAACTGCATTTTCAGTACTCTAGCAGCACCAGTTGGTAATGCCTGACCTGTTCGTGAAGCCACTGTTTCTTCAGCCACCATTATCTCTACTATCAGGGTATGAGCTGTTTGCAGCCCATAAACTGGATCCTCAAGGCCAAAAGATGTACGGATCAACGGTACCGAGACCTGGAAATCGAGTTGAATCTGTCCTTCATTGCTAAAATCAGTTTTCCATCCATTTTTAACTTCACCTTCGCATAATCGAATGATGTCTTCGTAAAAAAACTCAGGTTCTGCAGGAGGTGGTGGATCATCTGGAACTGGACCGGAAAGTGGTGAATCAAGGATAGAGCTTGTAGTAGATATAGGACCATCCAGAGGAGATGAAGGTATTGAGTTTGTTGTTATATTAGAAGGCCCAGTTAAGGGAGACGGGGGAACAGATCTATTTGCATTTGATGGAGTTGCCAATGGTGACGGCGGCACTGACCTAGTCGAATTTGAAGGCCCAGTTAATGGTGATGGAGGTACGGACCTTTGACCGTTTGAAGGTGCATTACGAGGAGATTGAGGAGCCGAGCGTTGTGCACGTTGGGCTGGATTGGCGATTGAAGACGATGTATGATTTGATATTATGGAACCAGACAACGCGGCTGCGGCACTTTGAAAAAGCCCGCCTGGAAGACTACTAAGCGGCGACCGATGTGTTCCTAGACGATGATGATGATGATGATTATGATATTTTTCCGGTTTTGAACTAATGTACTTGTCTAATGGTACATTTTGGTGCTGTGGACACCGGAAAACTCTAATTTTAGATGTCTGTTCAATTCGCCAATTCAGCTTTCTCAAGCGCCAACGTGTGCTCTTATGCTCAGTTGCATTTTTACAAATACTAATACCCTCAATAAGCATTTCTAACGGAAGTGTAGACCCTGGGTATACAACTGACGGAAGAGTCAGTTTAGCCGTAATTTCTGTTGGTGGGAACACGCGAATAGAAGTTTTTTCGGGACCTGGTAGAATAGAGCGCTTTATAGAAATATCTTCAGTGTAAACGAAATTATGAGCATCTTCTGGTGCTTGGTCAGGGCCGAATTTGGATACGTCGGGAATTGCTATCGCTTCTATACGATACGAAACGGAAAACACTGTCGAAGAATTTGTAGCTGGCACTTCACCTGGCACAAGGTAAGCAAAAGGATATGAATTAGAGCCCTTTGCAAGCGAGGTCGGAGCTGTCAAAACTTCCCAGGAAGCCAGTCTGTCTGTATGAACGAGGCATTTCGGGCAGCTACCTGCGTTTTGTTTTTTGGTAACAACCTCCTGAATTAGATATATAGACACTTTCTTCAGCGGGAACGGCGCGTCTTGTAGCACTTCCAAGATAAAATCTCCGTTCAACAATGAGCCAGTTGATTCTGTGCGCTTTCCATACATGACCATAGGAGGAGAGTTGATTTTGAAAGACAGTTTCAAAGGTGGCTGTCTCTGAGGCTGCTGGACGATCGCCTGTTTATTAGACGACTTTCTTCTGGGAAGTATGGGCATAGCTGGGACCGATGCTAGGAAAGGTGAATGAGCAGGTGTGAATAGCGGCGTAGTAGATGGAGAGTGTCCGGTATCCGGAGTTTGGCTGGGCGGTATCGAAGGCGAACGAGTGTGAAGCGAAGCCTGTGATGGTTCCCGCGAAAACGGCGGTCGCACGGGTGAGATGTGAGGCGAAGATAGTCGAAGAGGCATGATTTAGTTGTAATTTTATTCTTGCTGTATTGTTGTAATGACACTTGATGGTGGTGATTAGAAGTCTTTAATAGTTGATGTTTGGTTATGTTGTGAGAATGTTATTTCTTGAAGATGTAAATAAACACACACACACACACACTCTCTCTCTCAATAAAACGAGGTCGACTAACTTTTTATTTGATGCAAATCTCTAGATTGTAAAGAAGAAAACACGTATATATAGGAATATATATATATATATATATATATCTAGAAAGGTTATTCTGTATATGTTTCGTGGGAAAATTATCAAACGTTATTACAACGCCAAAGGTTCGGAAGATTTTTGCATGTGGCTCTTATATGGTTTATATATATATATATTATTTTATTCCCAACTGGTAAAAATAGTTACGGAAAATAATTACCTGTTTGAGTCTCTTGCGTATAAAGTTCTCCGTAGTAGTAAAATTTTTTTCGCGCTGTTGATGCTGGTGTGTGTGTTTTTTTGACTTTTTAAGAACCATATTATTATTACTACTACTACCTATTCTTGCGTGCTAATTGCTCTGTAATTGAACCTTAATAAACTTTCAATTGGTACCCAATATTTTGAGTATTTTATTGTTTATTTACATGGGAATTTGTAATTTAATTTACACACGGTTTTTATACATAGTATGGGATGATATGTGTTGTAATAAGTGTATGATATTGTATATAAACTACTAATCTTTATTTCCTACCATGTCAATAGTAGTAGTAGTAGTAGTAGTTACAGTTGACTTTTCAATCTCCAGTATCGAATCATCATCTTCTTCTACCAGCAACAATGACGTTTCCTCAACTTTTTCTGTCTCAAGTGGTTTGGTCTTTTCACCATATTGTTTTTCCAACTCTTCCTTTTTCTTCTGTGCAGCCTCTGTCTTGACCTTCTCGTCATCCAAATCACGGAACTCGTAAAGCATGCTAAGCTCTCCACGTAGGTAACCGACTATAAAGGTTGAACCTGCAATAGCCGGACATAGATATAACAGAGCTGGTTGACCTGCCTTGAACACATGCATCACTATAATAGTAACCACCAATCCCAACGTATAGGCAACCATTCCAGCAGTAAAGTAGGGCTTGCTGTAGGGTCTTGCAAGATGATATGAAAGCCCTTGATGTCTTTTGTAGTAGCTGTAAAGGTCAAATCTCAAACACAGTGAAAGAAACAGCGCGGGAACAACAATGTCACCTAATCCAAGCATAGCCGTAGCCCGCATCATTTGAGCTCCATCTTCTGTCATTACGGACGGACGTGGAACTTCAAGCTTTACAGGGACATCCAGACGTGTAGCCACTGTCATCATGACATCTGTACCAAATACAAAAAATATATCGTACAAAAACAGACCTAAAAGCATAATGAACCCAGTCTTAAACGAGTCTAGTCTGATGGTTGATACACCTTGTACTGCAACACTAGCACCAAGAATGTTTCCAAAAATCCAGTGTCGGGAAACATACTGAAGAGCAACAGTGAGAAACGCAATGGGAAGCCCGATTAATTCGCCAATTGAGAAGTAGTAGTTGGAATACTGCGTGATTGAAAATACGTCAGAAGGAGTCTTGTCGCGTGGAAATAGTTCATCAACCTCTGTTTTTATTTTGTCTTCGAGCTCCATTTTTTCCACTGCATCAGTTTTGCCCTTTTGTATAAGTTTCTCCTTCTTTTTCTGTCGCTCCTCAGTCTCTACTTTATCAATATAGGTTTCACCCAGCTCCATACCTGGAGAATGGTACTCAGAATCGCCAGATACTGTTAGTCTGAAATGAGGTAGTGTTGTTGAAAACCATACTCTTGCCACGTACTTGAGAGCCATAGAAATGACATTGGTCATTGATCCCATGCTGACAGCTGCAAAATACAGACTGAAAGCGAGTTGGATATAATCAACAGTCAAGTACTTGAAGGCCATATAGATTGAAACCAACGTGATACCTCCAATCACGGGCATCAAATACGCTTCACTCTCACCGACATTTTCACCTTCAAATCCGCCAATTTTCAAGTCGTCGGCAGGATGATAGAGAGGCGAGAGCTTATCTGGTTTTTCAGCAGAAACTGGCTTACGAACAGTGGCAAGACTTGCCACTACGACAATACTCACTGCCAACGATGTGATGATGAAGTAGGTCACGTACAGTGGTGGAATAGGTATACGAGACCAGATCACCTCTAGATCATATAGCAAATAATCTTGGTAAACTGATAGTTTATTGCGAGCCAGATTGAAATTGCTGTCAAAATAGTTTGCGATTTTCACAGCTGAGGAGAGATTTGTTATCGTTTGAGCGGTTTCATTCACTGTCGCGTTAGCAACAGCAAGAGCTTGTTGTGTAATGTTTGAATCCATTGGAATTGTAGATTCGTGAATTTGTGAATTTGCAGATTTGCAGATTTGCAGATTTTCAGATTTTTGTTGTTTTACTGATTGTATTATAAAATCCAATTGATCTCAACGTCAAGAATGTAGAAGGAGGAGCTTACAAAAAAAAATGTATATATATATTTAAAAATTAAAAAAAAAATTTAATGTGACAATAAAAATACGTGACACACACAAAAAGAAGGTTCGTACTAAGCTGAGATACCAAATGATTTTTCTTTCAATATCTTGAATATATATATTGAATTAAATATATAAATCTAATTAAAGATGAGATACTATGCTAAATCATGGATTCAAAAAAAAAAAAAAAAAAAAAGGTAGTAATATTATTATCATAATTCAAGTGTTTGGTGTGAAACGTAGCAGAAACTTAATATAAAATAAAACTCCAATTTTTAATCCATTATTTTTTAAACCAATATAAATCAAAATAAAAAGTATTAAACAATATATATCATTCAAAATATGACAACATGATTTCAAGTTGTTGTTGTTTTTTTTTTAAAAAAAAAAGGGTCTAAACATACAGTTACTTTTTACTACAAATATTTTAAACAAAGGCCAATCTATTTGGAAGAAATATGAATAAAAAGCTGCATTTTCATGAAAACATACTCATCTATATCCAAATTATCATCTTGAGCTGCTTATCTCTCCTTAACTTACTTCTGCTGCATTCCTTTCTCGAGGCTAAAAATGATGGACGTCTGTAAAACACCGAAAATAGAGTTCCCAAAGTTAATGATTCGTTGCATTAAGCAAAAACCTGTGAAAAATAAAAAAGTCTATGATCTGCTTCAGAGTTAAAAAGATTTTTTTTCTTCTTCTTCTCTCTCTCTTTCTTTCTTTCTTGTTTTTATTATTTATTTATTTATTCATATCATTATTTTTTATCATTATTAGTTTTTTTTTTCCATCATCCCCATCATAATCTAATATATCTGCTTATCTGCTTTTCTTGCAATGGGTATCGCAGTTAAAGCGAAATCAGTTTATCTTTCCCTGAAAAGTACCCTTTTCAAAACACTAGAGCCTCTGTCTGGTAAAAGCAACGATTATAAGCTGCTCATCTCGAAAAAAGTAGACCAGACTTTTAGCTCTCGTGAGTCCAAAATTACATTTTTTAAAAGGTTTTCGGCTATCCTTATTAGTGTCATTATAGCCATCTACTTTTTATTCTACGTGCTACTCAACCCAGATACCTATGCAAAGGACCACTACCCTGCCTGGATGCTAAAACACTCCCATCCAGTGAATAAACCAGCATTGCTTCAGAGTCTAAATTACAACGAAACAATTAAAGAAGTTGTGCTTAATGGCTCCGTTTACCATCTCTCGGAAAAACAGGTAGATCAGCATTGGCGTAAGCCCTATCTGTTCAATGATCCGTTTTCAATGAATCAAGTACCTCTTGATAACGATAGATGTCCTATTTACACGTATTTTCCTCATGCTACAAACGCGTCTAAAGAATTGTCAGAAGAGCAGAAAGAGTCTCGGAAATATGAGTATATGATTCTCGAAACATGGGCCAAATCAATGTGGTCTCTAGGTCTTCAACCTGTTATATTGGACGAGACGGATGCCAAGAACCATCCTCAATATAAATCATTCCAGGAAAGTAATGTTCTTTCGCCCCAGAATAAAGCTGACAATTTAAAATGGCTAGCATGGCTATCGCGGGGTGCAGGAATCTTTTCAGACTACAGAGTCATTCCTGTCACATCGAATGCTGAGGATGAAGCTATCCAGTATCTAAAAGCATGCCAGTTTAAAGAAAGACTGGCGTTTGACGATTCTACATTATCACTTATTGTCTCAGACATTAAAGACACAAAACCCTTTTTATTTGACATCATGAGGGGATATCCAGAAAAAGACCTTCTTCTCAACTTTGAAGTTTTCCATCAAAATGCGTTTGCGTACTATTCTAACAGAAATTTCCGCGCAGTAACGAATCAGATCAAAGGGGGCTCTCAGGCAAGCAAGAATGCTGCTAACGACAAGGAGATTGACCCTAAGAAAATTCTTCACATGATGCAATCCCATCTTCATCAGACATTCTTAGATGGACATACGGATGGAGTTGTTTTTTCACTCAGCTCATATATGACTTTTACTGAACCATGGGATCTAATTCATGGAATTGCAGGCTGTCCCTCAACAGGATACTTTGACAACTGTGCTCCTACAAGTTCGGCACTACATAATTTGGCTTACGTCAAAGGTGGAAAACATAGAAAAGCATTAAAAGAAGCTTGTGAGCCTCGTCCCTGTAGTTCCAGATATCATAAACGATATACAGTCTCTCATCGAAATTTCGGTCTTCCCGATCCTTACACATCCAACTACTTTACATTAGGTATTTTTGTACATCCTTGGTCAATGTCTTCAATGTTTACTCATGATAACGTTTCGTTGGATGATGTCAGATCATTATACCAACGTAACTTGGGCGTTAAGACAATGACTAATCCCATAATGGGATCAGAAATAGCAAGCATGGACCTTCGACTGATGGTATTAAAAGACTCCATGATTCAGAATTCACGAATTTCTAACATTTCATGGATCTATCCAGAGCAAAATGTAGATGATGTGTTTGAAACTTTGCAGTGGGATATTGGGTTTAATCTCAGCAATATATATAATGACGGGCAATACAAGCCATCATTTGAAAGTATGAAACATAGCTTCATTACTCGGTATAGAAAAGGACAATACGAGCAAATAGTAGCCGATATTCATAACGACTTGGTTGAATCTGATTACAGAGAAGTGCCAGTAGGAGATAGAGTCTACGAGAAGAACGATGTTTTTCAATCTCTTAAGAAATGGACACCTGCCGATTTTGAAGCTTGGATGACATTGAGAAAATGGGCATTAGTCAAAAAGGCTTCTCGTCAATCAGTTGTTGATCAACTTCTCAAGTATCGTGAAAAAATATATGTTTAATTTAAAAATACTTGAATTTTTTTTTTCCCTCTTCTTCTTCTTTGTATGAAAAAAGAACACATACTTTTATTTTTAGTTTATCACCAAGGTAGATAATTGGTCTGCATACATAATTAAAATGGAATATAAAATAAATAAATAAAGAAATATAAAAGGAATACGAATTAATAATAATGATAATAAAATATATATTCTATAAAGAAAAATGTATGTATATATATATAATATTAAAAGAAATCGTTTTAAAAGAATATTTATTGTTTAATTCATAAATAAAGAAATGCATTTTTTTAATGATGATAATAATAATAATAATAATAATAATAATAATAATAATAATAATAATAATAATAATAATAAAACAAAAAACTCCGTATCAAAAACATTTCAAATCATCTAATTTTTTTTTTATTCTATAAACTTGAAGAAACAAAACAAAACAAAACAAAAATATTCAAAAGATTTATTCATCTTTTACTACCTGAGATCTTCCTTGATCTTTAGATTTACCTTTATGTCGACTTTGACCTCCTTTTTTATCATTGTCCTTCGATCCAGTTCCGTTTTGCTTACTAGGTAATTTTTTAAACTTTCTTCTATCGTTTTTATTCAACTTGGTAGGGTCTCTTGTACCCTTACCACCTTCCCAAAACCCAGTATTGTTTCTGTTATCAAACTTATGACGACAATATTGGCAAGAATCTGAAATGCTCTGTTCCCTCGAACACATTCCGCAGATAATTTGAGTTCCATACTCATAAGGATGGTTGGACTCAAAATCATGACACTTCTCACAGGCGTATACCTTGCCACAGCATGCAAATCTAAACCATCTGGTGCTTTTTCTAAAATGAGTACACTTTCCATCATCAGGTAAAGGCTGACCAGCAACTAGTCCTAGCCGCTGTTTGTTGGAGTCGGACTTGCGAACTCGAACCCCTCGCAGCCGTTCTTCTGACAAAACTTCATCATTCAATTGTTCAAATACATAACCATCTTCGCCAAGTCGCAGCGTCAATCGAATTTTGCAGGTAGGGCATTTGGAGGTTGTTACACGAGTAAGATCGGCCCGTTTGAAAGCCGATTCTAAATTACTAGTAGAACAGTTCAAACATGTAGGTACAAATATACTAGCAAGAACCTGGCTTGGAATACACCCATAAACATCCAAATATCCAACCGGCTTAGGGCCTTCGGCAAAAGCATCCATAAGATCCTTTTGAAAACTGCAAGCTAATGTGGCCTTACATTTAACACAACTAGCTGCCACAGGCTTAGAATCTTTTCCATAAGGTCCTGACGTGATATTGAAAAGATCGTTTGGCGAAGAACACCTTTTGCATAAAACTATCAAGCTGATAGAAGTGCATTCTAGAATCTTGACATTGGTCATAGTTACCCCCGGAAGAAATACAGCTGTATTTCTTTGCTTCAATGGCTGGTCATCGTTATGCTCTTTTTGACTTTCGTCTTCAGGTATACCAACATCCATATGCTTTGATCTGTCTTCATCCTCACTAGAAATAGACATGTCTGAAGTATCCAACATATTATTAGTATTTTGTTTCTTTTTCCTAGCTAGCATAGAACTCAAAATTTTCTTAGCTTTTTCCTTGGTTTCATCATTAACAGATTCACTCTTTTCTATTGTATCATCTTCACCGGCTGAAGGTACCAAGGGAAGAGATGGTACATTATTTGCCTCTGAAAGGAAATCTTCGGAAAGCAATTCGGGTATTCTTGATGCTAAGTAATTGATGGCAGAAAAGAGCTTCCAGGAAGTATGATTAGCAAGGAATTCATTGAAATTTCTTTCAATTATATGAGTTGGAAAATCTTCAGAGTAAACTGGGAAAATGACATAGGATGGAGAAGACAGTCCATAAGTAAATGGAACGTGCAGGTTAAAATCAATTTTTCCATTCATTTCAGCAGGGATTTTGCTAGAGTCAAGTACATCTACGCTCAAATGAAATACTTCCTCTGTTTTATCTGAAGATGCCTGATACATAGATGAAGCATTGCTCAAGACGTGGCGTAACTTTTCAATTTGCTTTATACGTTCTTGCTTGATCTCTGGAGGAATAAATATTGATGGCTGCGAATCAAGAGTAAATTTCATTGGGTCCGCTAGTTCCTTGCTATTCAGATCATTTTTTCCATCGTGTAGTATTGCTTTTGGTTTATTTGGCTTGATAATTTTAATCGTCGCCCTTTTTTCTTGTTTTAAAAATCCTTCAAGATCACGATCTAGCTGGTTAATCATGTCTAATAAGGATTTGCCATTTGTCACAAAGTCCTGTGCTATGGATCTAAATCCGATATCAACGTTTGCGGAAAATCCTTTTGGGATATCTTCATTTAATACTGTAATTTGAGGGTACTCAACTGTGGCACTAGATGATCTTGCTGACTGTTTAGAAACATGTGGTGGATAGACTAAGGGAACATATAACGAAATATACAACTGCTGAATGTCAAAGGCAAAATCGGGATCAGAGGGAGAAAATTGTAATCTAAACTTGGTTGGATCATTCTCATCTTCTTCAAGACTGGGGAAACCTTTCTTTAATTGCTTTAGTTCTTGTTGCCTTCGACTAAGATTTGAATTATTGCGATTTTGCGGTTTGCGCACAACTTTGGAGGGATCTGCTTTCCTGGTACGCTGGTTGGGTCGGTTTGCAGAACGCGCAGGCCCGTTACTATTATCATTCTCGGGTCCTGTTAAATCATTATTCCCCGAGTTCGATTTATGCTGTCGATTTCGCCTTGATCTATGATTTGGTCTGCTACCACCATTTGAAGTAGAAGGTGGTGGTATAGCTCTTTCACGCGATTCCATGTTTGAACGATTGAATAAAACCAGTTAATATTTTGGTATTGGTGACAATATGACGGCAGCCGGAGTATATTTATATGCAAACGGCAATTTGCCATGCTGTGATGAGTCGTAGTGACATTTTGAAAGCCATATGGATAGGGTAGGGGGCTGATCCAATTGGGACTTTTGTATAACTGTTATATAAGCAACAAATTAATGAGGTACTAAGTACCAAGTTCAAAAATTCAATATATAAGTATCAAAATTGCAAGGCTGATTCTTTCATAACGCTACGTGGTAGCTTTTCTTATTGCAAGTTTGAAGTTTCAACTTCAGACGCTTTTGAAATTTCATTCTTCCTACACAATACGCATCTCTATCGATTCTATCAAGACAATCCCATTGACTGCCGCATAAATAAATATATATCATAGCTAAAATGCCCCAAACACCACAGCAAAGAAGAGCAAATTTAAAATACGCTAAGCGTGAAGAAAAGAAGATGGGAAAACCCCATTCCAATATTCAAAAGAAAGAAAAGTCGCCGATCTCAACTTCCTGGCTTCGTGAGTAAATTCTCTATGAAATCAAATGCAGATTTAGTATTCCATTGAAATCTTTAATCATCTAACTATCAATAGTGGTGCTTGGATTTTTGGTTATGGGTGGTGCTTTTATTGAAGTTCTCAGACTGTTTGGTTTATTCTAAATTCTTGGTATGCTCCTTTTCTTTCAGTTGAATGCTCTAATTTTTGTCGCCATTTCCTGAAACTGAGATTGTTATTTACGCCTATATAGGAATTTTTTCAACAATATCATTCTTTTTTAAAAACAATTTTTACACTTTTCTCCCTTACGCTTGGTTTGTTGTTGAAGAATAGTTATAATCTCCGATATTGAACACTCAATGTTCATAATTGAAATAAGAACTAACAGATGAGTTAATTGAAGCTCATAGCCTAACAACAACAACAACAAAAAAAACTTTTTTGTAATTCCAAAAGGCCACATGTTAGAATCTTTTATAGTTATTGTGTTTTTTTTTGTTTAGTGATGATCGTAATGATCAGATCGGTGCATAACTTGATGAGCCTGTAGATAAACTAAAAACCTTATGACTTGCGAAATGGGCATTGTAAGTTCATTACATAATATTTATTTTTTACTTTGTAATATCAAATTACCCTAACATCTTGTTTTGACCAATCCGAAGAGACTCTTTTCGCTTTCCTTATTTTTTAATGTTCCAAATTTTTGTTCACGGTCCTGCTCTCTTAACATCACTCACTATCCATCACTATATTTCACATTCATATACTCAACCATGATTCGATCTATTAGAGTTATGGCATACAAACCCTCTCTAGGTATGTTTTTGTCATTATAATTTGTGTAATTTATTTGGAATCTATTGACTAATTGCATGAATTTGATAGGTTCTTTGACCACAAAGAGAGGTATCCAGACTTTCGACAACCTTGTCTCCGACATTAATATCACTCGTGCTGGTAAAACCATTTTGGCTTCTGGTACTGGTGGTAGATCTTCAAGAACTGGTTATACAGCTACTGTCTTTGGAGCCAGTGGCTTTTTAGGTACCAATATCACCTCTCGCTTAGCTAATAGAGGTACAATCACCGTTGTCCCTTATAGAGAGGAAATGAAAAAGCGTCACCTCAAGGTTCAAGGTGACCTTGGTGTTGTGAACTTTGTTGAGATGGATCTTAGAAATGTTAAGTCAATTGAAGACTCCGTCAAGCATTCCGATATTGTTTTCAACCTCATTGGTCGTGAATACGAAACCAAAAACTTCACATACTACGACGTTCACGTTGAGGGTGCCCGTAGAATCGCCGAAGCAGTTAAGAAATACAACGTTCCTCGTCTTGTTCATGTATCTTCTTTCAATGCCGACCCCAACTCTACCTCAGAATTCAATCGCACAAAGGCTTTGGGTGAAGAAGTAGTACGTGAAATTGTTCCTGATGCTACTATTGTTAGACCCGCGACTATGTACGGTGATGGTGATAAATTCCTCAACAAGATTGCCAGCAAGATTAGAATTTTTTCTGCTAACAACAACAAGGAACTTCTTCGTCCTGTTAATGTTCATGATGTCGCTGCTGCCTTGGAGATAATTGGTTATGATGACAGTACTGTTGGTAAGACTTATGAGCTCTACGGTCCTCAAGAATACACTATGGCTCAAATTCACTCAATGGTACAAGATGCTACTTCAAATGAAATTCGTCAAATCAATCTTCCTAAGGAGGCTTACAAGCTCTTTGCTACTTTGACACAGCTTATCTACTGGCCAACTGTTTCCCCCGATCAAGTGGAGCGTATGTTCATTAATCAAAAGATTGATGAAACTGCTTCCACCTTTGCTGATCTTGGAATCCAGCCTCAACAAATTGAGCACTTGGTTACCAAGACCGTTAAGCACTGGAGATCATACCTGCATTTGCATGACACCCTCGAGACTGATGCTGCCCGTAAGAAGGAGCGTGAATACATTCATATCATTGATGGTTAAATATTTTGTACTTATTTAGATGGTTCTATACTAATAAAGAGAAAGCTAATAAAAATTTCAAAACTAGTATCAGTGCTATGATAATTTCCATTCAGGAAATGATTTTATAAGTTAACTAATTTTGGAGCGTGTGTTTGAAGACTGGAACAGACTAAATGTTATTCAGATATTGGCTTGTTAAGATTATAGGCATTATTCAATTATATAATTGATTTTTAGTCAAAGGTAATCCATTTTAGTCAGGTCCAAATAAATATGGGAAAAGTATTTCAGTACTCTTTGACTTATACACGGGCTTTACAAACTGGCAAATAAAACGAATAATAACATAAACACAAAAGTTTGCAATAAATAAAATAATAAAATGAATAATTAAACCAATAAAAGGCTCGGTTCAGCATTATAATCTACTGTTTTATCTAAACATTGATGGAAAAGGTCATTTAATTATCTAAAATCAATTATAGGCTTTTTTTTCAAGAAATAAATAAATAAATATATATATATATATATATATTAGATTTTACTAAAATTTTGATACAAATAATCTTCAAATCTCATTTGACTTGCAGTTTTATTTTTCTTATTTTTGTATTGTCTTGTTGTACTGTTTTTCAAGATGTTATCTTTAAGAGCTTTTTCAATTAGAATCAGTAACTTATTAAATCAGGTTAAAATAACAGTCAAGAAAATTTATCTATGCTCTAACTCTTGAACTTGTATATATTTTTTTTTCTAATTATGTTTTATATTCTTAAATATTATATAATTTATGTCGAATGATAAAGGTGCTTAGGTAAAGTCAATAGGATTCTCTCTGTTTCTGTCTAATATTATCTATATAGTTTTAATCCTGACAACAGCTAATTTAGAATCTGTCTATATTTAAAAATAAAGCTATCACTATTTGAAATTGATGTAATTTTTTTTTTTTTTTTTCAAATGAATGTTGACTTCTTGAATATTGACTGAAATCAACTGTAGTTCTTTGGTAGCTATTGTTAAGGGCTTGATAACCAAATCTTATATATTCCCGACATGATTTGGCTGAATTATAGTCAAATTGAGAACATCATCTAAGTTTAAGACCAATTTTAATCATTAAAAATGAGATCAGGGTCAACATCAGAATATTTAATCATTGGTACAATGAAGAAGTATTATTTCAATCGGTGATAATACTTTTTCGTTGCTTCTTTTAATGGAAGTTTAGATAATTCCAAGATATATTGCGACTGCTTTCTAAGAAAAGTAAACAGCTTATTTCTGGTAATTGGGGAAAAAAAAACATTCTTTCTAATCGTGAATGGCCTACGTTTCGAACCTTTTTAACAAACGAAATTGCAATTGAAACTGCATCTTTGGTACCTGAGTGATATTATTTTAGTACCTACATTTGTACCTGAATATTGAAGCTACTGTCAAATATTCTAAGAACAGTATTAGTTATTAATAGA
Organism: Geotrichum ghanense (nom. inval.); assembly: GCA_022023575.1. Classification (NCBI taxonomy): domain Eukaryota; kingdom Fungi; phylum Ascomycota; class Dipodascomycetes; order Dipodascales; family Dipodascaceae; genus Geotrichum; species Geotrichum ghanense (nom. inval.). The sequence goes on along the minus strand of JAKKCX010000010.1, from coordinate 2,610,804 downwards.
GAGACACATTTCTTTGCCTATGATATTATTGGAAAGAGATCCATAGCAGATATTCCAAATTAAAACTTACATTTTGAACTATGATCAACATGATGAAACATTATCAATTAATGGCAAAAGGCTGAGTTTGATCGTTTTCTGTCTACTATAGTTCACAACATATTAATATGTTTGTATATTCTCGAGTACTCAGAAGTTGAATGCTAATTCAATCATTTTATATTTCGATATTTCTAAAGCTCTAGAGTTCAAATCAAATGAAGAGCCAAAAAAAAAATAAAAAAATAAAATAATAAATGAATATAAAATAAAAACTTGGTTTATCAGTTACGTTATTTCAATATAACACTGTCAATTGAAAACCTTTTAGAATAGAAGATTGTCAAGACACTTTTTACAATTACATTCTTGTGATACCTTTAAACATCTATTATTTAAGCAAAATTGAATAGATGTTAACCAACTGGATTTAAATTTGACCGAGTCAGTTATTTCTCAAGATCATCTAATGTTGCGTGCATTAACCCACTGCAGATTTTGTAGTTAACAGTTGTAGATATTACGCGTTTACTATAAGCCCACATCAACATGTATTGATCTGGAAAGGTACAGTACGGTTGAACCTTCTTTTTATATTTTTTTGGAGAAAAAAAATAAATAAATGAATAAAAATAAATTTAATTTGAATAAAGTAGATTTATGAGACCAAATTTTTTGATTCGCGTATTACTGCATTCTAAGAATAGCTCATGCGATAGATTGGCTAGATTATCGAAATTTTGGAATGGTTGTTTATCGTCAAGACACAGCTCCTGATTGTTGGCGACAATATAACTCTAGCAAACTCATGGAGACTGAAAGGTTGGGGACGAACCAATATTAATATTAGGGTTTTATAAACTTTATAGATGTATTTAAAGGATGTACCAGTGCCAAAGATTCGGGCTGTTGATTTCACCATAAAATCACGGAAAGTTTAAGACATTGAGAACTGTAAAAAGCAGATGTAAACATTAAATTCCGAAAGACTCTAAATCAAATACAAAAGAAAATAGCTAGAGGAATAATAAAAGAGAATTGAAAATCTCTACATTCTAATATAATGATTCAACTATTTTCTTGAATATTCGTATTTCATAATTATCTTTTTGATTACTGGTATTTGAAAGAATTTAACATGATATATATATATATATTCCAGAAGCACATAAACTCAGAATAAGATATTGAAGTAACAGTACATGTTTCTCCTGCTTAAAGGTATTATTAATATATATATATATATTTATTTATTTTTTGCTCTGCGTGTTTTGGTTCGCTTGAACTAGTTATCCTTTGTTCTTGGTTAATAGAAAAAGATTGCCCTGAAATTAACTAAAGTTAGGATCTGATTTGTAGAATTAAGACCCTTGGAGGATGCTGGAACACGCGCGTGTTACTATAATTCGACATTGCTTAAGGACATAATGGTATGGATCTAGCTTGTATTACCGTACAACGCGAGCCGTTTGAACGCGAAAGAGCTCTGGTTGAGGCTATGATTTATACGGGAAATATATATAGCTAAACACGCGTGCCAGCTCCACTAGCCTATAGTCCTTAGTCGATCATGGAGAAGTGGGTAGGATACAGAAGCATCTTTAACTATGATTACTACTGGTATAGTTTATAGCTTCAAATTTCAGTTTCTCCCAGGAAATAATCAGATATCTCGAATTGCTCAAGTGGACCCGTAAGGAGAGCCAAAGGTGAACTTAAACTCAAAATATCATGACCAACAACAACCTACGAAGCGTCGTTTGCTCCTGTTTCCAGGCCTTTGCACCTCCTGAAAACCATCCACTGTGAGCTTGTTGGAACATCTCGCACATATAGCAGAAGCAGCAGTAGTACCAAGAGTAGCGGCATCGAGTTAACCACAGATTTTTGGTCCGCTACCGCTTATTTCGTTACTGGCTTTGATATATTATTTATTTACCTCACTTAATTTTCCCTGATTTTTTTCTTCCTTCCCAGAATTTCTCCTTTTCGACTCATCTCTAACTCAGTCGTCTCCCCTAATTTTTAATTCTCCGCGCCATCAGGCATTGATTGCCAACTAGTCTTTAGTCCGCCATACGTCGCTGTACTCACCATGGGGAAACCGACTAAGACCTCGGCGACCTACGTCCCCCCGAACAACCTTACGCCCACACTATCTACAAGTTCTAACCATACTATGATTGACTTACGAAGGGACAAGTCATCCACTGCATTCACCCCAGCACCAGCAATCAGTGGCCCAATCCCACCGCTACCAAAACGCCATCCACACACACAAAATCAACAGCAGACTCTTTCCACGAAAACCAGTTCATCAAGTCTTACTGGTCAGACGGGATCTGGTCGCCGTCCTTCTCGTGAAACTTCAGGGGGTAGTGGCAAGTTTCACCCACCAACACTGGATCCAAAGTATCTCAAGTCAAATATATCTGCTCCCATTCAGGGAACACTGGAATCCACTGCACCAAACTCGCCTACCCCTTCAATGCGATCCTTTAGTCCCACAAGTTCAACGCTGTCGTCTATATCATCAAGTGCAACACCGCCCAGAGGTTCAGTATCAAGCGCAAGCTCAAAATCCCATGAGATATCGGGACCAATGCTCAAAGCTTCAACAAACAACTCAACATCTGTTCGATCATCTATTTATTCTACCATGGATGACAATCAAAGTCTAGCAGCAAGTAAAAATTCAAAATCAACTGAATTTTATTTGGAACGGCCTACAGATGAAGCTGAGATCGAGCAAATGTTCAACGATCTGATAGTAGGTTGAAAATATTCATGCAATCTAAAACATAGCTACTAACATGATTGATCTAGAATAAAAGAGACTTTAAGAGTTTACCCGAAAAGGTCATTCAGCAAATGCTTCAATATGACACATCGAAAAAATGGATTCTTATTCATCAGGATGCTCTCACAGAATTTCAAAATCAACAACGACGTGCTAAACAACATCAAGAGGTCAACTATACTCCAGAGCTTTACGTACGGAAAATTGTTAACGACACCATTACGTCTAGAGAACTGGGAAACTTATGGGTGTCTCTAAGAACAGAACCGGTCAGCTGGGTTTTGGAGTTTATTGACAACCAAGGTCTAGTAGCATTATCTAAAGTGCTGTCAAAAATTAATCACGATGAAGAGTCGAATTCGAGTTCCATTCTGGATCGAGAATATGAAATCATTAAATGTATCAAAGCACTTGTCAATCTTAAAGATGGCGCAGATCATGCTTTACAAACTGCTAAAACGATCCCTGCTCTTATTGGCTCTCTGTTATCTCCTAGACTACCCACAAGAAAATTGCTGACCGAAGTGTTAGCTTTTTTGGCACACTGGCAGGATTTAGGTCATAATCAAGTATTAACAGCATTTGATACAATAAAGAAAAAAACAGGAGACGTAGGCCGCTTTGAATCATGGCTCCGTATTGTAGATCAAACCCTAGAAGGTCGTGGTAAATTAGGATCTATGGTGGGGGCTAGTGAAGAAGTTAAAACTGGAGGTATTGGAATGGAAAGTCTATTGATGGATTATGCTCTTTCTACTATGTTACTTGTCAATGCAGTGGTCTCTGGTGCTTCAGATTTAAGAGTTAGAATACATCTCCGATCTCAATTTAAAGCCTGTGGACTTCCAAGACTTGCTTCACGGATGCAAAAATTTTATCATCAGCCACTAACTGAACAACTTGAAAAGTATGATGAAGCAGCAGCAGTTGATTATGAAGATCTTCTTAATATTGAACGTGAAGAAGATATCAAATCTATGGAAGATCCCAATGAAATTGTTAGCGAAATTTGGGCACGAGTTAAGGAAACAAACTCTGAAGGATACTTTTTATCTGCGATGCAGCATTTTTTGCTTGTGAGAGAAGACCCAAGTGATGATGGTGCTCGTATGTTCCAGCTTGTTGATGCACTGTTATCTCATGTTGTTATGGATAGAATCAATCCAGATGCGGACTTGACTAATGTTCTTAACTTTTCTGTTCAGTCTATACTGGATAGACTCCAAACTGATGATCAGGCTAAGAGAGCTCAAAAGGAGGCTAAAGAAACTATGAAAATAGCAGAGACTGCTAAAATAGAAAGAGATCATATGCAACAACTATTAAATCTTGGTGCCGAAGGAATGGTTGGACGGCTACAGAAAGAGCTAGATGAAACTCAGCATATGCTTAGACTACAGAGGCGATTAAACGAAAATTTGACATCAGACTTGGAGGAACTTAAACAGAGTCATTATATTGAATTGCAAAATCAAGAGTTGGAAATCCGAGAGCTCTATATGATGTTGAAAGAAAGTGAGCTTAATCATGGTGGATATTCTGGCGATGGTTTTATTGATCGAGAAAAGCTTGCCAGAAAACTTGAAGCTCAACTTGCACGTAAAAAGACTGAATATCAACTTGAAGGTCGTGCATGGGACATTGAACCTTCTCCTAAACTTCGAAATCTTCGTGATAAAATGGAGAATTTGCAAATGCAAGCAAGAGAATTGGAGCTTGCCGATTATGCATCACAAGATACAGGAGAAACTCCGAAGGAACGATTCACAGGAAGTTTGGATTCACTTACCTTGAATAATTTAATCGAACAGCGTGACATCAGACTCAAAAGACTCAAAGACTTGCAATCAGAATCTAAAGATACTGCGTTGTCACTTAATCTTAATAGTACTGGTATTAACCGAGCAGCAAGTGAACGACTTAGTCCTAGCAATGGTGATAATAGGTCTAAAAGTCCTAGATCAGCTTCTCTTGCAACTGAAAAACCTTGGACTGGACCTCCTCATAGAAGATCTGTTAGCGCATCTATTATAGCTAAATCTGCTTTGATCCAGCCTATATTTAGTGGAACTTCAATGAGAAAGCCTAGCGTTCTTCCTACTGTTCATGCTGTTGAAGAGGAATCTGAATCTGAAAGCAAGCCAAAAAAGAAACCTACATCGACTTCCACTGCTGAATCTCCTATTTCTTCACCGCATGCTTCTGTACTATCTTCTCCTATTGCATCTCCAGTTACTTCTACTGTTAGCTCTCCTATTTCCTCACCGAAACTTGCACATGTTGAGTCTACCTTAGAAAGCTCAAAGGCGTCTACTTTGGAAAACAAGTCAGAACCTGAATTTGAGTCTGGATTTTCTAAAGTTGGCCAATCTACATCATCTTCGACCTCGCCAGCGACCAATGATAAAGGATTTGAAGGTCCTCCGGCTCCTCCAGCTCCTCCTCTTTCGCTAGCAAGTAATTTATCTCAGTTTAATGGACCTCCTCCTCCTCCTCCTCCACCCTTACCTGTTGGTATTTCTGGAGGATCAACACCTTCACCTTCACCACCACCACCACCACCACCACCTCCTCCTCCTCCTCCTCCATTGCTTTCTACAAATACTGGAGGACCTCCTCCACCTCCACCACCACCACCTCCTCCTCTTCCTGGTTTGGGAGGTCCTACACCTCCACCACCACCGCCTCCTCCTCCTCTTCTTAGTATGGGAGGACCTCCTCCTCCTCCTCCTCCTTTACCTTTCGGGTCCTCTGCTCCCAAAAATAACGGTGTACCTTTTCCTCCTCCTATTGATCTTACCAATCAAATGGGAATTAGGCCTAAGCGTAAATTGAAGCAAATGCATTGGGAAAAACTGGAAAAAGTAGATCATACGGTTTGGGCATTCACTGCAGATGAAAGAACACTGGCCTCAGATTTATACAAAAAGGGTATTTTCGATGAGGTTGAAAGAATTTTTGCAGCTAAAGAAATCAAGAGAATCGCTGCAAAGAAGAAATTAAAAGAAGAGAAAATTTCATACCTCAGCAACGATATTTCACAGCAATTTGGTATTAATTTACATATGTTTATAAATGACCCTGTCTCAACACTGGTTGATAAAGTTCTTGGCTGTCATCCAGATGTTATAGAAAACACCAATGTTCTTGAATTTCTGGCTAAGCCTGAACTTACTGACGTTACAAATAATTTAGCAAAGAGCTTTCAACCATATGGAACAGACTGGACTAGAGAGAAGTACGATGAGCCAGAAAAAGACCCTAATGAGCTTGCTCGTGCAGATCACATTTATCTTGAATTATGCTACAACTTGCAGCATTACTGGAAATCAAGAATTAGAGCAATTATGGTTATTTCTACTTATTCGAGAGATTATTATGATTTAGTTAATAAGCTAAGAGCATTGGATGCTGCGTGTGAGTGTGTGAAAAAGTCTGAAAACTTCAAAAAGATTTTGGAAATTATTTTGACTGTCGGAAACTTTATGAATGATTCTTCAAAGCAAGCAAGTGGCTTCAAACTAGGTACATTACAAAGATTAGCTTTCACGAAAGACGATAAAAACACCATGACTTTCTTACATTATGTGGAGTCAATTGTTAGAAAGGCATATCCAGAAGCTGAAAAGTTTGTAGATGAACTTAAAGATGCTTGCAATGTTGCAAAATTGTCAGTGGATCAATTAAGAAACGATTGTAATGAGTTGATGAACTCCATTAAAAATTGTCAAACTTCAGTTGATATTGGTAATTTGAGTGATCCTACAAAGTTTCACCCTCGTGATAAGGTGTTATCTTATGTTCTTTCTGGACTTCCAGAAGCACGCAAGAAGAGAGATCATCTTAACGATCAATTGACCAACACTATGACAGAGTTCAATAAACTCATGAAATACTTTGGAGAAGATCCATCTGATTCTCAAGCTTCTTTGTCGTTTTTCTCCAAGTTTTTTAACTTTGTCAATGAATATAAGAAGGTTAAACAGGAAAACTTACAACGTGAAATTGATAACCGTGCTTATGAAGCAAGAAAGAAGCTAATGGAAACTCCGAAGAAAGCTGAACAACTCGAGGCTGGTACATTACTTCCTGTTTCAAGTGTGGCATCTACTGGAAAGCCAAACGCTGTCATGGACACATTATTAGAAAAATTGAGAGCAGCTGGTCCAAGTGGAGACGCTCGTAGTGCCAGAAGAAGGGCCGCAGCTAGAAAGAATATGGCAGAACAACGTCGCATTGCTAGTCATGCAGAAGAACCAATTCCAATTACTGAAGACAGCTCCGAACCTACAGCACACCAACGTAACAGGTCTAGAAAATTGTCTTCTGTTGAAATTCCTTCTCCGTTGTTAAAGAGCACTGAGTCTGAAGAAGAAGAAAACGCCGAAGAAGAACAACATCAACACCAACACCAACAACAGGAGGAACAACATGCTGAACAAGAAAAGCCTGAAGCAACTGAAAGTGATAATACAGACATTTCAGTTCAATCACAACCAGAAAACCATAATCTTGCTGAAAAGAAGGTTGATGCAGAAGATGTTGGTGATAGAGCTCGTCAATTATTGCAAGAACTACGAAATAGCAGCGTCAATAACTCCAAGGACCTTCTTCAAGGACGTACACCTACAGCTGCAACAGGAAGACTTGCAGAGATGAGAGCCCGTCATGCTAATCGTCGTATGAACCATGACTCGCAGCACCGTAAGACGCATTCAGAAATCAAGGCAGATCAATCTGCTGGCAAAACAGGTGTTTCTACTGAAAATATCAAGGAAAACCAAGAAAAAGTCGCGGGTAGCGAAGACAAGGCAAAAGAACCAGAAATCATAGTCATTGATGATGAGGCATAATGATAGATGTGGATTTTTTATATTTTATTGCATTTTTTTATATTTAAATCATTTTTTGTTTAGTATTCTTATATCTTATGGGTTTTGTTTGTTTGTTTGTTTGTTTAAATAATTTAATGTAATATGGTGTAAATGGAATATATAGCACCTTCCCTATTAATGAAAAATATATATATCGCACATTCAATAAATTAGTCTCGAAATGTTAATAAATGAGGAAGATATACGTAATTTTATATTTTAAATTTTTATACAAGAAACAGTTGAAAGTTTATCAAATTATTTATTATGAAATTACGTATTCAAGTTGAGTAATTTTTTGTATTGTTTTTTACTAAATGATAATAATAATAGTAGTAAAGAGATACAGGTGTTCCAGTTATTATTGTTAATTTCTAGTTCAGCTGTTAGAGATGGAGTTGATGATTGAATATCCCATGATGTTTGCAGTAACTGTTTTGGAAGTAGTAGATTGGGCTTTATTATTATCCGATAACTTTAAACAAAGACTTGATCTAAAATCTTTTATTATAAAAGTTAGCAAAATATACTACAATATAGACTTAAAACAATCATTCTGCAGTATAAAATATCATTAGGTTAATGGAAAGAAGAAGAAGAAGAAGAGTTGTTTTACTAAATTCTTAAAATCAAATATCCATAAATACAAGTCAAATATATATTAACTATACTCAGTTTATACTCATTTGGGTGTCAAAAATAATGTCATTAACACCAAATAAAACAAATATTAAATATTTTGTTATAATACAAAACTCTTTTAGTTGGTAGTTAAAACTAATTGTTTAAAATCAACAATCTTTATCTATTTATCTATCTTTTATGTTTATTTGTTTTAGCCTTTTACTTCATTCAGATCTTATATAGAGGGTCTGAAACTGTCTTAAATACGTTCTCCAGGCGCAATGAGTTTCCTGTGTAAACCCTAACATCAGATACTAGAAGTAGTAAATTTTCACAATAGGATGATACCCAGTGAACTTTTCACTTTTATATATTGTTTCCAGTTATTAAGAACGAGAAATAAAGAATTATGAGTGATTCAGGTATGTTATTCCTTCTTTTTTTTTTTTTTTCTTTTTTCTTTCTTATTTTCTTGTTTTTTCTTAGATGGTTCAGTAATTAATACAAGTATTAGAGGATTTTGAGAAATTTATGAATGAACTGGCTGACTTGTCAGAGCAGCAAACCGAGATTGATAGAGAAATCCAGAAAATTGCGCACAAAAAATTTGAAAAATTCTATGAAGAGAGAAGATCTAAGGTAAAACAAATTCCATCGTTTTGGTTGACTTGTATCCGAGCATGTCCAGAGATGGAAGATTATGTAGGTTTTGAGGACGACGAATTACTGGAAAGTCTTACAGATCTTTACGTGAAATATGAGGATACTGAGGAAGAAGAGAAGTTCAGCATAAGCTTTGAATTTGATCCAGAGAATGAATTTTTAGAAACAGTCAGTCTTGTTAAACCATTCAAGTTTGTGGAAAAAACAATAGATGGGAAAAAGGTCAGAAAGCTGATTTCCGAACCTGTTAAGCTGAAATGGAAAAAACACAAAAACTTAGTCAAGAAGTCTGAACGTTCTTTTTTTAGATGGTTTTCGTATACAGGAGAGGGACCAGGCGAGTTTAAGAATGGTGAGAGCGTGGCATTGATTTTGAGTGATGTTTTGTTTGCGGATGCGTTGAAGTTGTTTTCAGAAGGTATGCAAAACGAACTGGAGGATTTAGAAGACGAGTATGATTTAGACGAAGAAGACGACGATGCTGCAGATGGAAATGCTGAGGATCAGGGTCCATCTAAGAAGAAGGTCAAAAAGGAATGAAAATATCAGCATTAAATGAGTGAAACAGAGTGCTTCTGGAAGCATGGCCTAGCCTTACCATTCTTTAACGGCTGAGAGCGTTTTGGTTGATGATATTTTTTTTTTTTAAAAAAAAAGAGGTATTATTGAATATAGAATGATCATGATGAAAATATTATGCTATAGACGCAGGTTGATTATTATTATTATTATTATTATAGACTATTAGAAGTCACCTTTGAAATCATCTTGGTGGTGAGAACATACAATAGGAATTTAAATGAAATTTGAAAAGAAAATTAAAATCAAATCCGAGTTTTACGGCCCGATATATGGATTAATTCATTTTAAGTTAGGCTGGACTATCACGGCTGCTGCGTTCTTTACTCAATATAATTTATATAATAAAAAAAAAATCTGATAAAATAAAAATTTAAATCAATTATGGCTGCTTTTGTCAAGCGACACTTTTAATTTATTCATCTCCTGTAATTAAGTCCTCTTTCTTCTTATTTTTCTTTTTACTTGTTTTTTTTTTGTTCAAACTTCTTTTCTAAATACCTAGTATTTTGACTTGAAGACAGTGGTTTCCAGCTGGAGGTTTTTGGTTTTTTTCGTCATGTCTTCTTATCTTGATCTGCCTCACAAATTCCAAATCATTCTGCTTGTGCTGTGTAGACTTGCAGAACCTTTGGCCTTTACGTCTATTTCGCCCTACATCTACTATATGATTAGGGATTTTGGCTACGATGATCCGTCTCGTATTTCATTTTTAGTCACAATAGTCACTTCATCGTTTTCATTGGGTCAAGCCCTTACAGCTGTCTTTTGGGGCAAATTTAGTGACGACTATGGAAGAAAACCCGCACTACTATTGGGTCTCATTGGTACTACCTTTTCGGTGTTGATTTTTGGACTGTCTAGAAATATTTATTTTGCCATCTTAGGACGTCTTCTTGCGGGAATGCTGAATGGTAATATTGGTGTTATGAGAACTATCATAGCTGAGCTATTAAAAGACGACAAACGACACCAGACTCGGGGTTTCGCAATTCTGCCCATGACCTTTAATATTGGAAGTATTATTGGACCTGTAATTGGAGGATTCCTTGCCAATCCAGTAAAGAATTTTCCAAAACTTTTTGGTAACAGCAAATTGCTTGCAAAGTATCCGTACTTGTTGCCAAATTTGTTCCCGGTTCCAATTCTTTTGTTTTCTCTGATTATGACAACGTTCTTCACCCGTGAGACCAACGTTCACAGTAATTACAATGATTGGGGAATTCGAATCGGAGACAGGTTTAAGGCAAAATTTTTGGGTATGCCTACAAATGTTGATAAAAAAGATATCGACGAAACTGAGCCTTTGCTATCTGATTCCAGCCAACCTTCCTCATCTCAGGTTTCTGTTGCTGCAGATAAGACAGATAAGTCTTTGAAGGCCATTCTTACACATCCTGTCAAGGTGACATTAGTATCTTTTGTCGTTTTGATGCTTCACTGTCCTTCCTACTTGCAGCTACTTCCACTCTTCCTTGCAACACCTCAAATTGATGATCCTGTCAAAGGTATTTTCTTTAATGGTGGTCTTGGGTGGCCTACAACTAGAATTGGTCTTTTAATGTCAGTTCTTGGATTTTCTGGTATTATTCTTCAAGTATTCGTTTACCCAGATGTTGCCAACTTTTTTGGTAACGCTCGGGTCCATAAACTTTCGCTTCTAGCGTTCCCAATCACATATTTTACTCTTCCCTTTTTATCTTTTCTCAGTGATAAAAGTGACAATGCTGCATTTATTGCCATTTTGCCACTGTGCATCCTGGTGGTCGTTGGACGTACGTTTGCTATTCCGCCAATGACAATTCTTATGACGAACGCGGCACCATCGCATGCAGTTATGGGAACCGTTCACGGACTTACTCATAGTGTTGTGAGTGTGGCAAGGTGTGTCGGTCCATTTATTCTGGGTAATCTGTATTCTTTAAGTATTAAGATTGACATGATTGGGCTTGCATTTTGGGTAATGACTATTGTAGTCCTTATTGAAATTTATATTTCTCGCCAGCTTCGTGAATGGGGTCAAGAAGATGTTTACGATGAAGATATTCTTGAGGTTGAAAATGACGGTGAGGTCGATGGTTATGAAAGCTTTGTTGATACTACAGGTCGACATAAAGGTGAAGAAAGTGCATCAACTCGCTAGGCATTAAGTTTTACTATTTTTTTTTTTCTTGATTTTACTTTCATCATTTTTATTTTATCTTGCTTGATTTTTTTTTTTTTTTTTTTCGTTTTCTTATCAAATGAAATCATTTGACCGGATCTCTTACGGTGATCTTTATAAAAGTTTTGTTGTATATTATATGATATAAATTGGCATATCACATAAATTTGAAAGCACGCAATGACATTATTATCACATTTTAAATCAGTTTTATTATTATTGTTATTATTATTATTCTGTTATACACAAACTAGAATAGCTAGAATTTAGAGACATTTTCTTCCTATATAGTTGTGTTAAATTTTTGTCATTAGCCATTCATTTAGCTGCATTTTCTCATTTAAATTTAATTTAGAATATGTTTCATGAATTTCATGCTTTTTATTTTTTTTTTTTTTAGATTTGTATCAAGACATAAAGGGGTCGGAACTGTGGGACGGGCGGAAGGTGTTGTTGTGGAAACACATACAAATAAAAAGCATGTACTATTTTGGAATTTAAAACAAGAAATTACATCAAAACGGGTAATTCCTATCTGTAGATATTTCGTGTTATCTATAAAGAATGATGTGATTTTCTTGATTAAGTTATAAGTAGTTATATATTCAAATCCAAGTGAGTATATATATATATATATCTTACAATACTATACTCAACAATATTTTTATAATAAATCTTCATGTTGTTTTTGGATTATATTTGGTGATAGGAGGTTGTCTATGTTTGACACTATACTAAGAAGAAAGCAAAAACGAAACAAAAAAAATAATAGGGTGGATGATAGTACATGATGAAATTAGAATACATATAATAATCCAAAAAAAGCAAAATAATACGATGAACTAGCCCAATGATGATTTGCTAATTTTGTTGAAAAGATAACAGTATAATCAAAGAAAAAGCACTATGATTAGATACAATAGTTTAATAACATTCTTTTAAACCAATTTGAAAAAAGGATCTGATTTGATATATATTCGTATTGAGTAACAAAAGTAGCAGCAGTAAAAGTATTCGTTTTCATTATTATCAATATGTAAACAAACAAAACAAAATCCAATAATTATATATTAAAAATTGAAATTTTTTTTATCAAAAGTTATATGTCAGTCATTGGTAGTGAATCTTTGACAATGATGTGAAATTTGTACGTGTGTGTTTTTACTTTATTTTAGCGGGCTATTAGACGAGTGAGTTATGATTATAGCCATTGATACGATTGAAATCTCGAATTTGTATACAATCAAAGTCATTCATTTAAATATAGTTAAAAAGAATATCAATTTAATTTCAACTAATAACTTAGAATCATTCTGAGTAAAATTTTAAAGTCAAATATTTATCAACAACCATGAATTTTATTTTAAAACTGAATCTGACCTAGAATTGAGATTTAAATTGGTCTTTTGGATTCACTAGAAAGTTTTTTTTTTTTTTTTTTTTAAAAAAAAAAAATTCCGTAGTTTCCAAATCATTTACTTCTTGTTGACATCTTATTATGAAGTTTTAGGTTTATAGATATTCAAAATAAGTAATGAAACCAGATTAGGCTACTCCGACTTTTAAGGTATATATATACTATTAGTTTATCAAAAAAAAAAAATCTTTATATATTTGACGATTGGTTTGAAATCTAATGGTATCTCTGTAAATGAACCAATAAATAAATATATAATTGACAGCCAAAACATTCAATTTATACTGTTTTAATTACGCGTTTTTCTTTGAATTTACATTTATTCAAATAAATTAAACAGTAAATATATAGTTCTTTTTCACGCTTTAAACAAGAGTTAATTTCTGCCTAAATTTTATATTACAAGTCTAAGATGAAAGGTTTTTTTTCTTTGGCTAAACTGAAAGAATAAAAAAAATTGCAGTCTGTAAGGACAAGATTTTCCATCAATTCGTACTCTATCTCTTTAGTAATAGCTGGACAAGTTCAAATGCATGACTGGTGAGAAAAACTGTAGAATTTATTTTTCCATCCCATAAAATGAATGTAGTTTGACTGTTAAACACAAAGCATAATAAAGGACAAAAATATTTTGAAAAAAAAAATCAAATTTGAATGGTTTGAAAAATAAAAAACTGCTCAATGTATTGTGCGTTAGTTGGGTAAATTCCAATATAATAGTATTTATTTATAATAACAGAAAATAGCTGATGATAAAAAATATATAAATAAAAAGAATCCAGCTTGATTAGTTAGAAAATTGAATAAAGAATGTAATTTGCTGTGATTCAATACTGAATAACTTTGAATTTACAGTTAGAATTAAAAAACCACACTAATTTTTACTAGTCGAAATGAGTTCAAATTATAATTAAACGCTGCTTTATTAATTCAAACAAATGTTCTATAAATGGTATTATAAATGCTGATATACATTTATAAAAGATCATGATATATCAAAAAATTATTTAAGATGTGCTCTGTAAGGTTTTAATACATGAAATTATGCTAGTGGAGCACAAAATAGGTAAAAAAAACTCACTCAATCAGCCTTTAATAAAACACATGAACAAATAAAACCAAGTCTATATCTCAAGATTAAATTTTTTTAAGGTTATAATTATAATCGATGAAGTACAACTGGCATTGTTGTTATAATGAGTATTCTATATCATAGAGGGAATTTAGGCAATTACAAACGCCCAAGGTGTCAGCGACTAGAATAAGCAATAAACAACGTTGAAGAATGGTATAAAAACTGCAGCGAAGCATCCATCAACTGTAATTTGATGTCATATACACTCTATGCACAGGTGCTATGACCATTTTGATTCTCATAAAAAAAAACGTATTCACAAAGAATTGTTTAACTTTTTTTTTTTTCTTGTCTTGAAAGAGAAAGCTGGAGTGGCTACTAAAACAACAATTTACTACTAACACCTCTTCATTTTTAGTAGCCTATGCTGAAAAAAATAGCCTATCGGTAGGTTTTGTACATCTTCATTAGCCTACACCAAGCATGCAAACAGAAGGACCTGCTAACAAACACACCCCACATGCTTACTAGAATATCTGTATCCACAAACATATCCTTTCTTTCTCTAGAATTCATATGCATTCAACCCGACAAGCGACAGTTACTAAAAAACCGTTCTTTGCGGGCTCTGTTACATAGGCTGGGCCCACATTATTTTTCATTTTTTATTTATTTTTATTTTATTTTTATGTTCAAGTCTTTGAGTTTAAGCCTGTAAATAGGAAATGTATTGCCGACACACGCGCACAAATACACACACACACACACACACACACACACACACACACACATACAAAGGTATATGGCTTAGCATCCTTAGTATAAAGAGCGACAAAGAAAATCTTTTAGCAAACATGATTGCTCTTATATCTTGATCCCAAAGCCATTAACTATTGATGGCTAAGACACTGGCAATCATCACTGTTTCTACAACATTTTCTCATCAAAAAAACAAACAGATCAATGCAGAGCTTCTAAAGACTCAAGAATATGCCGACTTGAACTTATCAACATGAGTTTTTGAACTATTACTTCTAGAATACTTTACAGTAATAAACTTAGATTCACTTCTTTTCTGAGAAGAAGAAGAAGAAAAAAAAAAAGAAAAACATGGACAAAAAGTAATATAAAATGAAAGACTATGATATGACATTGCAATCCGCTTTTGCTCGTGACGCATTGCACCGAGAGAGCGAGTGGCAAACTTGATTTGTATTAGACCTCTCTGTTTGGGAATCAAATGCGCTTTGTTTAGACCCTAAGTGACTGAATTAGGATACTCAGATGGTTAGTTATCCCTATAAGTTTTATATACTGTATTAGAAACCAAGAGCTCAGACTGATAGTTGACTTGTTTCTACCACGGAGAATATAGTGCATAGGTTACGGGATGTAAACGTTTTTCTCATGTATACTTATTGTTTAGTCGATTAGATGGGATTTGATAATGATGTGAAACCATCATCATGTCTATTTTGTCATGTACCAGTATTTGTTGTCTCAAAATATGTGTGGTCTTAATAAACAAACAGAATTTATGCATTAGGACTAAATATATATGAAGGTTTCATTTTGTTTCAAGTCTCAGAGCATACTTTGCAGATACTAACCTGTCCGAAGATTCAAGCTGGTAGCGACCTAGCGCTCAGTCCATCTGGAGATGCACGCACCAGTGTCACCTCATCTGCGCAAGCTCAAGGGGAGAGTGGATCTTGTGCGCATCTTGAGATTAGCCTAAAGCTAACTTCTATATGATCTGCGTGGCCCGCGAGAATTTAATTTCATATTCATATTGACCATAATATTATCATGTTTTTTTACTATTATTACATGAATAATATGGACAAAGAGAAGACGCTCGGTGCTTTGTCAATATCAGAACTTTTCTGATTGATGTTTCATTGCTTGGTGTTTTGACATTCGTATTCATTATATTTTGTTTTCAGTTGGAATTTTTATTTTATTTTATTTTTTTGCTTATATTCTACAAAATGTTTCTCGACTGGGTTAAAATTAATGCGGAAAATGAAGATACAATGTGCTATGAAAACAAACTGAAAATCATGTTGAAAAATTAAACAGTATCTAGCAAAATAGCCTATTGAAAAGATGACTGTATGTTTTGCTGTGTTGTCTATGTTTAATGAATAGTGGGAGCAACTGTAACACATTAGGTGACCTTGGTTCCAAAGTTTCGATAATATTTTTATTTGTCTGTATGAAAAAAAAATATTAAAGAAAAAACAAACAAACAAAAACATAGACAACTTTGACGATCTGTAATATTCACACATGATTTATTTTTTATCTTGTGTCTTTTAAGTAGAAGTGCTTGTATTTATTTGTCGATATACCTCATCAATACGCAATATAGTCGATCATAATATTGATCTCGTCTATAAGCCAACCAACAAAACATTTTTTTTTTTAACACAGCTACTAGTCTCTATGTGCCATTTCATAAAGACACTTATTGTCCTTTGATCATTCTAAGGTAGCTGATACCCCGACAGGTTTTGAATAAAATGAAGCCTGATTGAAGAAGTAGTTGGTTTGTTACACAATTAAGGTTATTATACTTGACCTATTTCCTAGTTTAGTCTTCCGAAGTGGTCTGTGACCATCAGTCAAAGAAAGCAATGGTAAGTTTGACAAAAGCTCTTTTTCTCAAAGACAAGGCTTGGTAAGTTTGAGTCAATAGCAACTTTACAGCCTAAAGTCAATTGTAAAGATTCCCTCAGTCGGGCAGACACAATATCACTGGATTTCCCGGACCCGGACCTATGGCAAACGGGGCATCACGGATATCAAAAACAAGGAAGCTTTTGCTAAAAAAAGAAGAATACAAAAAACGGTTTTCTTTGAGCAGGTGCAGCTTTCAAATTAGCATCTGTGTTTTTGACAAAGCGCAGGTCATCGGAGTTTCATTTTGCCTATTCTTTGAGCTTTACATCTCGATGGGAACTACAAGCTAAGAGCTTTTATGTTTTATAGTTTAAGTTGACTTTTGACAGTTTCGATTTCAAATGTAAGCCGATGTAGTAGCGACCTCCAAACCGACACCTTAAGATAAATACTTGAGCTTAAAAATAACAAACAAACAAAAACTTTACATTTTGGAAAATATTACAAAAATTTAGCTGTAAGGATAGACTATGATCGTCAATTGTCCGTCTATGAAGATGAAGCCGTATCAATTGATATATTAGTACTGGCTTGATCGTGTCGACAAAGCGTAAATGGTAGCTACTATAAGATTTTCTACTTTGATTATTATCTCGTATTTTCCCTTTATTAATCTCAAGCTCCGCGTGTATAATAGCTTATAGAGTTGAAATTGAACAAGCCATGACACCCGGATCCGTTAAATGTATACTCTAAGGCGTCAGAGTATATACATAACCATCCCTCTAAGATTGATTACAATAAGGTTTTAAAATCCTTTGAAACTTTGGTACAAATTTAATAGACTTTTCAGTCAATGTCCTTGACTACAGGATACAAAGGCAATTTACCAAAAATAATACTGAGTTGCATATCTAATGGGCGGTCGTTGTTATAACTTTTGACAGTTGAAAAAAAAAAAAAAAAATTCAGGTTTTCCTTAATCTGTATTTTCTTTCTATTGTTTTCATTTCATTTCATTATGTGATATTTCATCTTTGACAAATGTAAAAGAATTTTAAAATATATAATAAGACTCGGGGAAAAAAAAGCCTTAGTTATCTCGGAAAATACTGTTTCTCGTTGTATTTTTTTTTACTATTTTCAATTCGTTTTGTAGCATCAAAGAAAAAAAAGTACAGATATTAAACGTTTTTGAATCTGAAATAAAGAATTTTATATTTGAATAATGGAATTGTTCCAGCATTATCAGATGAGCGCCTAACAAAATCTATTGTTTAATGCAGTTGAAGAATTTTTCAATCTCGAAACACGTCGTCTCAAAAGTAGCTTAATGAGCGGGTGCAGTAATTGATCTGCTAATAGAGTTGTTAAGATCTAAATCTCTAAAATTTTGAAATTGGCTAAATATGTACTTTGTAGATGAATGGATTTACAAGAAAAAGCATCAGCAAATACTGATGATTTATTACTTGAAAATATTTCAAAGTTATAGACAAATATTTTCGGATATCAAAAAAGCCTGAAATATTTTAATTTTATTACAATGTAAATGTTTTGCAATGTGTGTTCGATTTTATATAATTTAGAGACAACGAAAGAAGGAATAAAAAATTCTATTTAGTATCATTATAATTGGCTTTGACATTCAAATGTTTAACAATGCTAAATACCTACTGAAAGCTTTTTTTTTTTTGAGTCAAACGGATGGTTGTCTAAGATTCTTGATTGCTATGGAGAAATTGGATCTTGCAAATTTAATGCAAAATCTCATGTCGGTTCAAACTTCAACTATCAATAATAAAGAGTATTATAATATTAAAGAATAAGAATGTTTGAAAAAAAAAAAAAAAAGAGAATTATTCATTTCATGACCCCAGACAAGTTTGAGAAATTTTGAGCCAATGTTTTTCGTTTTACCTGTATTAAATCATGGCAAATAAAAAATCGTATCTCGCTTCATATCACTGTGAACTTTTGTCTCAATGAATTGATTTTTTCTTCTTCTTCTCTTAAAGTATAACAAACCATCCTGCTGGAAACAAGATATATCTGGTAAATTCTATCAGAATATAAAGGTCAGAAAGGTATATTTGATTATCCAATATCTCCGTACAAATTTTCAAGTTCAAAGTAATGCTTGTTGGAGATTTCACCGTTTGACTTAGATGCGTTACAAACCATTTAAATTTCTTGCAACGATCATTCTTGATTCACTGAACAAATGTTTTCTAGAAATTCATACAAATTTGTTGAAATAAAATATTAAGAAATTGTATGTCTCAATATAACTTTGTGGAGTCAATTCAACAGTATATATATATATATAATGTGAATATTATCCTGATATTTTTGAGCAAAAATAAAAAGCATACAAAATAACTTTGCTACTCAGTTGGTTGTACAAGAATTTGATTGTATAGAGGTAGAAAAGAAATATACTTTTGATTTGAACGGGACAAGCAAAAGTGAAGGAATCAGGTGTACTGGTGATTACACTAACAACTCGTATTTTGCACTAAAGCAAACAATTATACTAGCAAAAACAAAAATACATTGTCTCTTCGATAGCCAATTTACAAACCAAAACTGGTCTTTTCACCATCATAGCCATTTTTCTCCAAGGTAAGCGCCCAACACAGTGTGTGTTCAATGCTGGATCATTCGACTACAATCTTTTACAGTTTACCTACATACTAACTTTAACCTTAAACAGTATCTATTTCGGTGTATCAACAACACAAGGTAAAAATATTACCAAATAATTTTTCTTGTTTAAGGTCCAACTTCCGCAAAAATCCACAATTCAATAGCTTTCACAGGCAAAGATTATTATATTTAGTTCGCCGTCTGAGCTCAAGTGAAATAGTGCAAAATAAAATCAAGCGAGTTACACAGCACGGATAGGAGGCTTTATTAGCGGAAACCTTCCTTCAAGTATACACACCTTATTATTATTATTATTATTATTATTATTATTATTATTATTATCAGTTGTTGATCTAGACAAGTTTTCTAGACCTATTTTTCAATAACTGCCAGTAATCACAAGAAGAAAAAACACCAAATCTACTTTGATTTGATTCATATATCTAAACATCTAGGTATTTATATATATATTTCTTTTCTTGAAAATTCACCTTGTGTTGAACAAACGGGACTCTCACGCATATAGGACCCGTTTCTTTTTGAAATATACCTTTCTGTTTCTGGGAATAGCACCTGCAAGACAAGTTTCCTTGATCTTTCTCTCTGCGTACGAACTCTGACCGACCATTTGGACAACTATAACTTTATTGTTTGCTTTTGAAGGATTTCTGTTGACACAAGGTCGTCGCTGCGATTCTACGAGGAAAAAGAGCGACTACAACAAGAAATCACATTTTATTTTATTTTATTGTTTTTTTCCAAAAAAGAAAAAGAAATATTGTCTTTCTTCTCAGGTTTGCCTGCACATCATTAGTACCATCTCACTAGACTCATCTTCCTCTGCTCTTCTGCCGCTACTTGTGAGAACCTTTTTTTCCTTCTCTTTCTATAAACCATCATCATTATAAAAAAGAAATCAAATCAAGAATTGATTTTTTCTTTTTACTTTTCTTTTTCAATTTCTCTCTCTTTCATCTTTCGTCTTTATTCTATCTTCAAGCTCCAGACTACTGCTGGTTTAAGTCTTCTCTAAAGTTATATATACTTCTTGGATTCTGCTACTAGCTTTGGTGATCTTTTTTTTCAACTTTTTTTTTTTTTCTTCTTCTTCTTTTCTTTCTTCTTTTTATTATCTTTGAAATTGATATATATAATATCAATATCAATTGTTTTTCAAAGATTCAACAATATTAAACACACCTTTTGATTTATTTATTTCATCAAAAGAAGATATATATATATATATAAAAGACAATTTACTTTGTCTTAACCAACATCTTTCATTCTATTTTTCTTTCTTTTATTATTTCTTTCTTTCCTATATTTTACTTTTGCTCTCAACCTTCAAACTACATTGGCCACATAATTCGGTATTGGTATTTTACTTCTAGCGCCTTGCTCGGAATCCCAATTTATTATCCTATTTGTGCATCAAGGGCTAATTTTTTTTCCCTTCTCTTCCGCAACTCAGCAGATCAACTTCGAGAAAAAAACCTGTGGGGATCATTTATACTAAAGAAAAATTCAAATATATTAACCTCGTTCAGCCAAGGTCTTTTTTTTTTTTTTTTTTATTATTATTATTTTTTTTCTTTGCTAGTTTGCCTATTCTTCTACTTGAACACAAACAGGAAGACTACATCTTAGATGAGCTCGTTAAAATCATCTGTTTGTGGTCCCGATCTTAACGGAATTCTTTCAAGAAACTTACTATTACCACATCTTTCTGCTTCTACATCCAATATCAACAATAACAGTAGCAGTATTAATCACAAATACTCTTCCAAGTCCACTAGCCCACTAATAAATCAGGCGTCAAAGACTCAGGAACAGCAACAACAGCAACAACAGAAGCAACAGCAGGAACAGTCAAATTACAAGTGGGGAGTCCGACCAATGTCTTCACCTGGTTCAAATAACGTTCCCGTTACTCCCACATTTCCTACTCAGCATGTTCCAGTGCAAGGAAATAGCACTTGGGGTCATACCATGGACGGGAAGCAGTTGCCCTCGCCGCCTGCCACATCTCTACCGCCTATAAAGTCGTTTGCAAACTCCAAGGAGTCATCACCTTCAGCTTCTCAGTCCAACTTGAACTCTCCAAACATTGGCGATGGTAAATACAGACAGCAACAACAATATCTTCCGCATACTCCAACGTATCATCATCCACACTACACAGTGCCTGCTTCTTCTTCTCTTCCACAGCTTCAAAGACCTGCACCGATGAATGAACCATCAGGTTCAGGCTACCAACCTTCACCAGGATATCCTCCTCAAAATCCATATCCTTACCATTCTCAACAGCAAAATCAGCATCAGCATCAGCATCAACAACAACAACAGCAACAACAACAGCAGCCACAGGTATATGCTCAATATCCATCTCATTATCATCAGTCAAAACCTTTCATGACCAAATCTCCCATGGCTCAAAATGCTCTATTACCTTCACCATATTCACCTCATCATCCAACTCATGCTCATCCCCATTCTCACGCTCCTTTACCACAACCTCAACATCCTAATTCATATCAAATGCCTGCACCTCCACATTCTTACCAGGTTGTTTATCAAGGATATCCTCCTCATAGTTATCAACCAGGGCAGCCTCAACCACCTCCTCATGCTTCTCAGCATCATCAACGATACGTAGGTCCTCCTCCTTCTTCACTTCCTCCTCCTCCTCCTCCACCACCTCCACCACCACCACATCATCACCATCACCATCAAAATGCATCGCCTCATATGGCGCACCAACAACCTCAACTGGGACATCCTGCTCCGCAACCACAATCTATGTATCTTTCGCCTAGTCCATACTATCCAGGATATCCTATGACTATAAACAATCCGGAAATTTTGAATAGCTACAACCGAGCCAACTACATGGAACTTACATCAAATCGAGAAATCAAAAGACGAACAAAAACTGGATGTTTAACATGCAGAAAGCGACGAATAAAGGTAAGCTCTATTTTTTATTTTATTATTATTATTATTATTATTATTATTATTATTATTATTAAAACCATTCTTTCTGGTTTGTCTCTTAAGTTTCAGTGGTTGGTTTTCTGGTACGCTTCTACATTTTATTTTTAATTTTTAATTTTTTTTTTCTGGTTAGTTCTTTGTTTGTTGTCCGAAATGGTCAAAAATCATGGCGTCTTTGTCCAGTAGTATATTTTACCTTCCAGATTTGCCCTTTGTTAGACACTATTCCCAACCCAAATAGTGTCAGCGAAGTACCTAACAAGAAAATAAAAATAAAAATAAAGAAATATCAGGTAGTAGGACCAGAATATACAATCACTGCTACGAATTTATTGATTGATTGAAACTTGATTGCTAACTCTTTTATTATTATTATTATTATTATTATTATTATTATTATTATTATTTTTTTTTATTTTATTTTTTTTTTAACAATAGTGTGATGAGCGACATCCTACATGTTCAAATTGTGACAAGTCCAAAAGAGTATGTTTGGGCTACGACCCAGTATTCAAATATACAGCTGATCGCCGCTCAAGAAAGCAAGGCTTACACTCTGACGAAGCCCAGCACCAAGCAATGGGCACCGAAGTGCCTATCAAGCATGAAAATTCTCGAAGTCCATCAATGGATACAGCGACTTTAAGCGGTAAAAGCTCTCCCATGTTAACTTCTAATCTTAGCAATTGCAGTGATTCTGGTCCAGTTGTTGACAAAATGAATATTAGCAGTTTGTTGGATGCAGCAGCTCATGTAGAGGTTCCTACAGCCGACGTGAAAAAGAAACGATCGTTTGAGGACATGTCAGATAAGTTGACAGATTTGCACGAACATTCAGTGTCAACCAGTGTAGGCTCAATGAGCTCAATTGCAAAAAAGATCAAATATGATGGATATGCAGACCCTGTTGAACAAACAGAATGCAAAACTTGGGAACAAGTTGAAACTAACTTTGTCAACTACATTGCCGGTTATTTTAACACTCTTTTGGGTACTGACAGATTCAGTAACATGACTTTGATTGGACTTTCCAAAATATGCGGACTGCCATCTGATGGCTATGGGACGGTTGTAATTCCTTCTAATAGTGGTACTACTACGCGCCCAGATGGATCAGTCAACAATACGTCAATGGTTGGTCAACACATTGCCACACTTGAAACTATTCGACAGCTTGTAGCCACACTTTGTCCTCAATTTGAGTTGGACAATCTTTCTATTGACGAAGGGAGTGTTGGTAAGCTTGAAGAGCTTAGGATTTCTAATGAGTACAAGCTTTTGCGAGCCACCTTGCAGCTTCTTACAAGTCATCATCCTGTAGAGTTTCTTCCAGTGTCGGAGCAAGACCAGCCACTTCTAGCGCGACTCAAGACTCTTCACCATCTTCTAGTTGATTCATCTCGTACTGCACAGTCGCAGTCGCAGTCGCAGTCGCCGTCACAGTTGCAGATACAACAACAATTTGACACAAGCGGTGTCAAGTCTGAAGATTTAAGTGAAGCCAGAAAGGAGATGATGGGTGGAATTGGACGAATATTTGCACATGGACTTGCAACTTCGAGTACGCAGGAGCTTTGGGACTTGCTTTCTTATATTTCTGATTCACGCCAGTTATTTAGAGATATGATACCTCGAATTCCACGGTTGAGCAGTGCTCAAGAAACAGAATTCTTGAAGTATGTTAGTGATGAGATCAGCAGTACTCACGAAATGTATGTACCACTTTTGATTGGGGCCCAATCTTATGTTTCTAGACATGAATTGACGGGTAATGGATATAAAGACAAGTTGGTTGGGATGTGTACGGAAGGTCCCAGCAATGTTGTTTTGAGATGTATGGTAAGTATCATGATGTCGAATTGAGTATAAAAGAGATGACTTTATTGACATTTGATACTTTACTATATTGCTTTATGATTTAAACCGTGTTATGCATTTATGACTTTATTATTATTATTACTATTGACTTTAGACTATACCCAAGTTACCCTGAAAGGTTTTGAATTATCTTTGTTATTTAATCTCATTTAACAATTTATTTATTTTATTGAATTTCATAATATTTATTTTTATTTTAAATATATATATATAAGGACTTTGAATGTTTTTTTTTTAAAAAATTATATTTGGAATGTGAAGATAGTATGATGTTCAAATTTGATTGGCTATTATACTTGTGTTTTAGAGTGGTATTTAGAAACATGAATTTATTTTATTTTATTTTATTTTATTTTAATATCTATATTTTTTTTGACCCTAATACTATTGATGCTGCTGCAGAAGCTATTTTTAAAAAAAAAAAAGATTGTGTGGGTTGATGAATCTCAGATTTAACTTATATAATACAAGTATCAGGGTTTATTAATATGAATCTTAATATTTTATCATTTCTCTTTATTATTTAAAAATCATAATTAAAAATAATTTCACCTCCTGAAAAAAAGTTTTTATTTTGATATCAACAAAAAAATTGTCGTCATTATCATTATTTAGATTACGTATCATTTCAAGTAAGTAAATAAGTATCATTTCAAGTAAGTAAGTAAATAAATAAATAAATAAATAAATAAATAAATAAATAAATATTCCATGTATGATTTTTTTTGGTATGCAAGTCTTTTGAAATATTAGTATAACCTTTAGATATAGGGACAATAAACAGATTTTCCATCTATGCAAGTCTCTTAAATTTCTAAACCTGCGTGAAAATGTTTAGATTATAAAAAAGTTCAGATGAAAAAAAAACATTGATTTTGTTTCAAGCCTTCAATTCTTACCCAAAAGTTTAGTCTAAGATTTAAACCTGATTCAAAAATTGAATAATTAATAGTGAATCAGGTTTATCATTGTATCTAGTATAAACTTTGATGATATTGTATTGGAAACAAAGTAATACAAATAAATAAAATAATGGAGATACTCTCTTGAATGAAATCATGAATAGTGTTTTTCAAATGATATTGATATATATATATATGATTCAAAAATGTCAATATAAACAACGTTTTATTGTTTTTTAAAGAAAATCAGTGATTTTTATTTTGTTTCATTACTGTTCTGTGAATTGAAACAGTACAAGCTAATAAATAACAAAGGATTGCAAAATACTTGGTATTTCTTCAAGTAAAACCATTACCAAGTCTTTCCAAGCCATAACTATCTTACATATATATATATAATACTATTGCTTAGTAACTATAGGTTTTCTAAGCTCATTCTTGCTTTCTCGATAGCCCATCTTGCGACTTTCGCCTATAGTCTAAAGTTTATTTAAGTTTTCCATCTTTCAAACAGGTTTCGTTTCCATACTTGTTTTCTATCGATTTGGGAGTATTAAAGGTGGCTGAAAGAATGTACTCACAGGTGCTCGATTTGTTATATTTTATTCATCAAGATTATGCTAATAATAGGTCTCCAAAGCCCGTGATTGAGAGAAAAGCCAGTAGTAAAGTACACATATAGATTATATATATATATATATATATATATATATATATGACATGTACAATGTAATATACAATGACACAAACAATATCAAGTATATAGTAATATAAACCATCACATAGCCCATGTGTGATCACACGTATTTTGTAATCTTCATGGTTACCTAAAAAAGCTACCACAACATCACTCGTGTAATTTCACTCAACCACGACACGATCAATGTTGTGCTATAACCAGTAGGAACGAGAAGAAAAGAAAGAAAGACGTCATACACAGTGTAGGAGGCATTTTTAGAGCTACAAATGAAGAAACAACAGAAACAGATTATTATTATTATTGTAATGGCGATGACGACAATGAAGGAAACAAATATTGTGTGACAGAGAGAGGTATTGCTATATAGCATGGTCTAAAAATATTTTTTTTTTTTTTTTTTTTTTTTTTTCAGGCGTGGGTGCCATGATTGCTTATCCGTCTAAAGCATTTTTCATAGTGATATAATCAGTAATTTTAGTGGTGGCTGTATTATTATAAGGATTAGGTTTATTTCTCGAAAGAGCAGCGATGCAGCAACAAGCAAGCAGTAGCAGTAGCAGTAGTTAGCAGTGGTTTTATTTCAAAAAAAAATTTTTTTTTCTTCTTTCTCTTTCTTAACAACTAGCTAGTTCAAAAATGGCTTAATATTTGGAGAATGATTAAGAGATAAATAAGTTATTCAACAAGTTGAGAACGAATGTTTGTGTATAATGCGAGTCATTAGAAGAAGAGAAACTTTTGAAATGTTTGAGAGAAATTAATTGATATATACAGGTATAAATATACATATATATATATATATATATATATAAATAAGGAATGAAGAAGAAACACGTATGCAGGAAATGGCTCTGGTGGACCACTTGGTGTGTTTAATGAAATTTTTTTATTTTATTTTATTTTATTTTATTTTTTTATCAACGTTTATGTAAATTTTTATGATTTTGATAAATAAAAAAGTAATTTACTAATTATGGTATTTAATAATTTATCATGATAATTACAAATAACTTGATACTTTATTATAAAGTTTATTAAAATAATAAAATAACAATAGTAAGATGACAATAAAATAATAAAATAATAATAATAAATTAAATTAAATTAACTTAAAATCAAAATGCCAGACAGGGAATCCACTGCAAGTACCAGCCAACTACTAGTCTTTCTTTTTTACTCCTGCTTTAATATACAAGCCGCTACCTGATTAATTTTTTTTTCTTCTTCTTCTTTCTTCTTCTTCTTTTTCTTGATTTTTCTTCCTCTCTCTCTCTTTTTTTTTTGCCTTTTACTATATTCATAAATAGATTTCATCTTGATTTAATTCTTTGAATTATAATACCCGATCAAACATCGGAACTATTTGGCATAGCGAGCCATTCTAATTGAAGTAATCTCATATTGACACGTCTGGTCCTCTGGCATAAAGGACAGAAAACAAGCAAAACTTTGTGTCTCATAATCTGCCCCTTTCTACTTTTCTGTTCAAAGACAGCTTTTTGCTAATTTTTATTACTATTACTATTATTATTATTATTATTATTATTATTATTATTATTATTATTTTATTTTTCTATTTTTTCTAATTTTCTTCCTACTCTTTACCTACTCTTAACTTTTTTTTTTTTCTCTTCTTCTTACTATTCACATATCTTTCTTTTCTTCGCTCGCTCGTTTTATTAGCTTCAGCTCCAGCTTTTGCAATCATTCATACGCAGTATCCACGTAAAGCACATACCCTCGCAACATGAGCAACGCGGACTCTTCGAAACTGCCCTTGACCCAAGGTGCAAACAACTCTTCATCCTCTGATGATGAACTCAACTCATACCAACGCTCCCACCAACAGCAAGGTTATCCCCAAAACCAGGACGTCTATCCACCCCCAAAAAATCCTTTTCTCTCCGACAACTCCGACAACAACTCACTAGCATCCGGCCAAAACCTTTACACAGACTACAATAACGATCCTGTGTCTACATCGTCCTCATCAAACATGCACACACAGCAGCATCTTTACAACGACGACGGGTACACCTCAAACAGTAACCCAGACCTGCTATACAGCCAGCAGCAACAAACTCAACAAGAGCACCAAATTCAGAATCAATATCCTGACCAAAATGCATACATTCCTCGTGAATCAACTCCTCTAACTCACGCTAATGAATACAATAACTCTAACCAACAAAATATTCAACACATTTACTCAGGCGAACTATCCTCACCAATGGGTATGTCTACAGCAGCCGCTGTAGCAGGATCTGCCGCCGCCGTGGCCGGTGCATCTGCATCTTTGCTTGCACCTCCATCCTCTAGACCATCGTCGTCTTCTCTGAACATGCTTTCGTCAGCAGAGTTTGACCGTTATCCAAACAGAATCTCGTCGGCACAATCAATCGCCTCCGCGTCTTCCTTGATGCGTGGAAACGGTAATGGCAGTGATAACTATCTCGATGGTCAAGGAATGAGAAACTCAACCATGTCTAATGGGTCAAATGGATCTTCTATTTCAGACTCATCAGCTGCAAACCCATTTGTTGTAAACGCAGACTTTTCACCCTTTGGTGGCTACCCTGCAACATCATTTCCATTACACATTGATGAAAAAGAAGCAGACGATTATTTGCACAACCCAGACCCGATATTGGATGCTCAAAATGACAGACTTTGCTACAAGCCTGATAAGCGCGGTGCAGCCTCTATGGGTGCATTGATTTGTCTTGTTTTGGGTGGTCTTGTTTTATTCGTTGTATACCCAGTTCTTACATTTACTGGTCTCACTGACGAACATTCAACAGTCGTACAAAGTTACGAAGTCCTCACTAATTATGAATATAATATTCTTTCAGCTATCAGAACCAGCTTGGTTGACCCTGATACTCCTTCTAATGCACGTAACCACACTGCTCTTGACAAGTCTGAGTGGACATTGGTATTTTCAGATGAATTCAATAAGGAGGGTCGGACTTTTTACGACGGAGATGATCAGTTCTGGACTGCCCCCGATATCCATTATGCAGCCACCCAAGATTTGGAATGGTATGACCCTGATGCTTCTATCACTGTCAACGGTACTTTGATGTTTACTCTGGATGCATTTAAAAACCATAATTTATACTATCGTTCCGGAATGGTTCAATCCTGGAACAAACTTTGTTTCACAAATGGATATATCGAGGCGTCTGCCCAACTTGCTGGATATGGCCACATTTTAGGTCTATGGCCTGGTATTTGGACACTTGGTAATTTGGGAAGACCTGGCTACTTGGGAACTACTGAAGGTGTATGGCCTTATTGCTACAACCAATGTGACGCCGGAATCACTCCCAATCAATCGTCTACAGATGGTATCTCATATTTGAAGGGTCAAAAACTTAATGCTTGTACTTGTTCTGGCGCAGACCATCCTAACCCTGGCACTGGCCGTGGAGCTCCTGAAATTGATGTTTTGGAAGGTACTGTCAGTTCCGATTTGAAGACAGGTGTTGTATCTCAATCATTGCAGTTGGCTCCTTATGATATCTGGTATATGCCTGATATGAACTTTATTGAGATTTATAACAAGACTGTTACAGTCACTAACACATGGTTTGGTGGTCCTCTGCAACAAGCTATTTCTATGGCTTCTACTCTTAACACTTCTTGGTATGAGTATGGCTCAAACCCTTCTTTCCAATCCTATGGATTCGAGTATATGAATACTGATAATACTGGATACATCCGTTGGTTTATTGGCAATACACCCACACATACCCTATATGCACCTTCACTTGGCCCCAATGGTAATATTGGACAACGTGATATCTCAAAGGAGCCAATGTCAATTATTCTGAATCTGGCTATTTCAACAGCTTGGGTTTATATTGATTGGCCTTCATTGGTTTGGCCTAGTCACTTGAGATTTGATTACATTAGAATCTATCAACCTAAGAATCAAATCAGTGTTACTTGTGATCCTTCAGATTATCCTACTTATGACTATATTCAAAATCATTTGGATGTTTACACTAATCCGAATATTACATCCTGGGAGCAAACTGATTACGAATGGCCAAAGAACAAACTTACTGGATGTTGAGTATAGTTTGTTTGTTTTTTGTCAGAAAAATTATTTTTATAAGTTTCATGATGATGAATAAATCATTATGTGACGAACGGTTTTTAATATTGTTATTATTTTTTTTTTTTTTGTGAGCGATCAAAATTTTTTCATATGGGAATAGATTATGAAATATTTGCGACCATATAAACCAAAGCAATAAGAAGGAACAAGAAAGAAAAAAAATACAATTTTTTTTTAAATAATAATAGGAGAAATCAAAGAATCAAGATACAAACAACGGCTAAGGGAAAACAGAAAAAATTAGAGAGCCCGCACATTCATTAATTTGTCATTGACTCGATCTCTTGATATATTTAACGTATTTACATATCTATCTATATACATATATATTTTCATTTACATGTATCTCGATACCTTTGTACAAGACATAGGGTCATGATTAGTAGAGAGAATTAAGACGTTTTTTGTTTTGTTTTTGTTTATTTTTAATTTGAGAACAAAACTAATGAATATTTTAAAAATCAAAGCACGGCATTTAAGAATTTATCAAAAGCCGGCTTATAAAATTTGAAAAGATTAATAACAATATAAACACATTTCGTTGTATAAATATAGATGATTTTATTTTTATACAATGGGTATTGTTAATTAAATCCAAAATTACTCGGGTATATATATATATAATTCACACGTGTGCCTATGCAACTATAATGATTGAATAATGTTTATTTATTCATCTATTTATTTATTTTTATTATTATTATTATTTATATTATTATTTATTTTTTATTTTATTTTATTTTTCATTTTTTTTATTTTCCTTTTTTTTTTTTTTTTTTTTTTTTTTTTTTTTTGCCAAGAATTTCTCACCGTTGTACTATGCAAGAGCCTATACTATATCCAGTACTAAATACTAATCTAAAAGACGTAGATACTCATGTACGTTTAAATAGTTAGTTAGATTAATTATATAAAATAAGGGGAGAAGACAAAGAGGAAGAGAAATAAGTTGATATAAGTTATGATAAATTATGATAAATTATGATAAGTTGTGATAAGCTATAATAAGTTATATAATAAGTTATAATAACAATAATAATAATAACAATGTATTTCAAACATGAAAACATAAATATGATACCATCATTACTTTCATATATCTTAAACTTAACAAATTGATAAACTCCAATCATAATTCGTATACAAACCTATTTTACCCTAATATTATTCCACTAGTTTATACATAGATATATAAACAAATTCATATATATATATATATATATATATATATAAATGTTTGATCCTTTATATTCTCCATCTCGCTCTCTCTCTTTTTTTTTTTTGTTATTTTATTCGTTTTTGACACTATTCTCACCCCCAAAGTTTCCATTTTCCATAATAATGATAATATAAAAAAAAACGCCAACGCATTATTTGTTTCAATTGTCTTCTTTATCATGTTTCTTTTCAATATGCCTTTCAGATCCCTTCTCTAATCCTGGTTCCAATATCTCATTATCATTCAAAGACTCACTATTCTTATTCAAAAAATCCATATATTGATCATAAGCTTCTTGGACATTTTCATCAAGCACATTGTCATCTGCTATCCATTTAAGAATCTCTTGAATGTCAAACTCCAAAATCATACCTGTTAGTTTGGCTGTGATCTCAGAGTCCCCATGAACAGAAGGATGCTGTTTAATACGTTCGTAAAGCGCCTCGCCAATAATTTGTTTAGCATCCTCTGGAGTAGCTGCAGACTCAACCTGAGCGCGAATCGTCCCACTCGTTTGATTTTGATGTTGATAATGGCTGTTGTGGTTGTGGTTATTGTGATGGTTATGCTGCGGTGCAGAATGGTTATGATAATGCGTGTGGGATTTGTGCGCAGACCGCCGTGATCCTTGAGATGAACCAGAACTTAACTGCGCACTAATTAGCGGAGGAAAATTCATCTGTGACGGTGATGGTAGCAAAATAGGCTCCCCATTGATTCCAAGTAGCGGCACCCCACGGTACCCTGGTGGAGCCGAAGGATGTGGGCCAACGGCACCATTGCTTGCGTTCAGTAGATAGTTGGGTGGATACTGATAGTAATAGGGATACCCTGGAATTGGAATTGTAGGTACCGCAGAACCCGGCCTATAAGGAGACTTATGCGGCGGCGGTGGTGATGCACTATTACTATGAGGATCGGTGTCGTAAGAGTGGCTAAGACTTAAAGCGTGTTGACCATATGGTGACGAAGGCTGTAAAGGATCATCTTGTGATTTAGAAATCTGTGCTGCCATCAGAGGAGGAATCAAATTGTTAACGTAAAATGGATGGATTGGTAATAACCGAGTTGGTTTCTTTGGATTCGACTGCCGCGCAAGACTGACTTGAATAGACTTGCCATTCAGTATCGTGTTATTCATTTCTTTGATTGCTTGTTGTGACTCCTCTGGTGTCGAAAAACATACGAACCCAAATCCGCGAGACTCACCGTTAGCTTCCGTGAGCACACGCGCAGATGTAATTGTTCCAAATCTTGAAAAAGCAGTGGTAAGCACATGCTGATTCACTGAAGGGTCAAGATTTGTTACATAAAGGTTAATTGAGCCATATCGTGCGTTACCATGATACTTTCCTGCCTCATTATTTTGTCTCCACTCCTCGTCGCGTTCAAATCGTCGTTGAGTGCGGGCTACATATAAAGCCTTTCCTTCCAAGACGAAGTTATTAAGTCCTTCCACGGCAGCTACAGCTTGATCGTGTGTGGCGAAAGTAATAAAAGCAAACCCCTTGGAATTACCTTCTTCATCCACCTGCAGCGACACTGATTGAATATCGCCGTACTTAGCAAATAAACTCGAAAGTTCTTTTTCAGAAACCTTGGTGTCAATATTCTTGACAAACAAATTGGTGTAATTGGCTTTGTGCTCTTCTACGCTTTGAGCTCTGTCTGACTTCGAATAGTGATATCTGACATAAATTTTATTACCATTCACAAGCTTTCCGTTCATGTTTTCAATTGCCGCTCTAGTTACGTCTGGAGACTCAAAATCGACATAGCCAAAAAGCTTGGGGTTTCGTCGATAGGTGTCAATGGGAACTACACAAGACACAACCGTTCCAAACTGAGAAAATAACTCCCTAAGATCGTCTGTAGTGGTCGAAGGGTCCAGGTTGTTGACAAAAACTTTAGTCCGGTTTGAGCCGCCAGAAGAGCTGTATACGGAGGAGGCAGATGACTTTCTACCACCATTTGCATAGAATGGCTTAACGCGACATGGCTTGCCCAAGACCGGCTTGTTGTTGAAAGATAGAGCGTCGTGAGCATCTTCCTTTTCTCTATATTTGACGAACGCATATCCCAACGGTTTACCTGAGGTTCTGTCCTCTGCTATTTTGATGGTAATTATACTACCAAACTTGGAAAAGATTTCGTATAAATCGTTTTCCGAAACAGTGTAGTCAAGCTCCGAGACATGAATGGTCTTTTCTGGAGTAAAAGTTGAGTGATTTGCCTTGTTCGCGGCAGACTTCGGGTTGGGTCTGTAGATGTCGGGTGTAGAGATTTCGGGTGAGGCCTCCAGGGACTCAATTGTGCTTGTCATTATGCGGAGCCGGGCGTGGATGCAAGTCGGAACAGGTCAGAGCTCTAGTGAAATGCAATGGCTGTATGCTGTGGGCGGAGCAGTACGGGGCAAGACGCTGATTGCAGAGAGCAGACAAAAAGGTGCACTTGCTTAACGAAGGGAAAAGTCAGAAAGAGAGGGAGAAGAGATTTTGGAAATGATGGTAATAACATAATTACACAGGACAGCTCACCTGCACCGCTACAAACAGGCATTTATCGCTACTTAAAATTAATTGCACTTTATCTATGCTGTGCTCGCTGGACCAACTGTTATTTTACATATCCTTATATAATTTAACCATCACTATAACCCGTACCCTGGCTCAAACTTCAACCACACGCCGTGATTCATTCACAAAGAAGCTATTAAGATACTCCAAAATGGCCTTTTCAAAAAGATCTTTTAAAAAAAAAACAAGAACTTGAAGATGTATAAACAATACAAATAAAGAAGAAGAAAAGAATAAGTATGATAATATTAATTACAATAAGAAAAAGAAAAAGAAAAAGAATAATAATTGTAATACCATTAACAATAATAACAAAAATAAGAAGAAATATAAACTCTCTCCAATTCACTTTAATTGACATCTTATACTTCTACTTCTACGTCTTTTGATTCATCTCATATATCTGTAGTTTCTCACAAACATTCTTGCGACTCTTTGCTATCTCTTGTTGAGCTGCAACGCGCTCTGCCCAATGTTTGTTCAATGATTTTGAACACCGGGTTATAGTTTGACGCATATCTTCGTACACCACCTGTGAAAACAGTAGGCAAGCACTCTCCCATCCCTTGAAAAGGCGGACCAACCCAATTGCAACTCCTATTGTTGCAATGCATATGCTGTTGAAAATATCAGGAACTCCATAGAAAAAGTTACACATTAAAGGCACCAGTACAGCAGGTATTTGCAATAGAAGAAAGTTTACGACTAGAAGATTATGACCTTTATTATGCAGATTCACAACTTCAGTGCTTAAAATATTGTCTAGGCTTTTGCTGAAAATATTCTCGGTAGATGCAGAAGAAAGTGACGAGTTGGGTAACGATGACGATGCTGCTACTAGTTTGTAATTCGGAAATCCGTGCTGAGCCGAAAACTGGTCAATTTCAACTGTAAGACTTTTGTATAACACTGAAGAGCGACGAAAGTAGTTGCTTTTCATTAAACCCGAAACAACATCGTAGATATCGTCAACATGGAAATACAGTTTCCACCATTTAAATTCGGGCGGCAATAGCTGCGTCTTCTGGAGTTCGTGGTGCGCACTTTCCGCCCATTCATTTATAGACCGGCTAATATCTTCGTGCTTTTTGCGAATAGAAATTTCAACAGCTTCGTCATTAGATGCAACAGTTTTGCAAGTCTTTGATATTGTTTCTAGTAGCTCTCTGTTGGACGCTTCTAAGTTTTGTCCAAACACAACTTTCTTGAAACTTGCAATATTAGAATCTATCATCATATCTGAGTATCGTCCTCCATTTATTGTTGGTGATCTTCGTATTAAATCTCCAGCGTGCAACGCATTCTTTGTAGAAATCAACGTAAATCCAGCTTGGTTTTCATTTTTCTCTTTTTTTATATCTCCAACATCTAGGAAAAAGTGCTCAGGGTAGTCGAGATTTGGTTTCTGTGTAACTTTTAAATAGTATGGATCGTCACAAACGTATATAATGCGGTGGAATTGAAAATCCCCTCCAAACTTTGGGGCTTGAATAATTTCAATTTCTCTCGGATCTTTGATATTATCAACACCATTACCCCATGGTATTGAAAATGGGAACTGCAGTTTCTCGTTCTCAAGTTCGTTAGGCTTTGGAAACACTGTGTTCTGTCCATATACAATGTTGGTGACCCCGATATTGCTTGATATCCTGGTACGCAATCGCTGGTACCATTCTAGATCTGAGGCCAGCGGGTCTGCAAACAATGCCAGTAAGATTTTATTGATGGCAGCAGGATGTGTATTGCCAAACGGGGTAAGTAATACACGAACTCGAGCTTTTTGATTGGTAGTTCGTGGTTTAGATAGATCTTTGGAAGACTCAGCAGTTGACAACACTAGACGCGTCCGAGCGTAAAGATGGGAAACGTCTGGAAACAGATGCAAGACACTCTGAAGCACCTCAAATTGCACAACTGGATGAGCGCGTAGGGCCATTAGGTGTATATTATGACTTAAGAGAGGTTGAAAAACAGCTGTAAAATCCGGTGGGAGCATTCGCTGTTGGTCATTCTATTGGTTGTTTTAAGATGGAGACATATCTGTGCCTGCATCGCTACAAAGAAATGTAGAACCCAAACTGAATCATTTCGCTCTCAATCACCCTCGAGACTCTGTATCTACACTACACATAGACTGACCTGACAGGAAATAAAGAATGTAACAAATGCGGGGGACTGTATATATTGCTTCTAATTGATTTAACAAAGGTTACTCCGAACTTTTCTGATACTGACTTTCACAAATAGTTCAACAATAAAACCGTGATATTAAACTACTGCTTGGATCAAGAGCAAGTTGGTTATGGCTAGCGTAAGCTTTAAAGTTCTTTACTCGGTGCACTACACAAGATAATAGCGTCAAGCGAGTTCTTTTGCTGCCAATACTGACTCTTTGACTGACTCTGGGAGATACAGAGGCATAGCTTTGCCTATTCTGGTTATATTGTCCATGGAAACCTAAGACTATAAAGGCATTGGATACTCGCACCTTCTAGTAGAAGAGCCTCGTAATCCAAATCATTTTATATCATCATTTGCTATTTTTTTTTTTCTAAACTACTACATCTCATATTCAAATGGTTCTTGTTGATATCTTATCGTCGCCCTTCTGCTGGGGAAGTGTGGTGGTCCTAGCGCTTGGTCACTTCTTATATCAACTTTATATCTATAAGCGATCACAAAGCTACCAACAACTGCCTGTCACAAAACAACCAAAAGACAGAAAGAATGGAACATGGGTACCTATGGATGTTTCGTTTCCTAAACCAAAACCATATCCAAATTGGTCTATTACAGGTACAAAACCTCTGCCTTATAGGCCATTTAAACATAACTATTTTGTTACAATGGGCATTCGTTCTCTCGATTTAGAGTCATGGATTGAGTTGGACTCAGATTGGCCAAAGTATCATGATCGTAAGCTTGCACGTCTTGAACAGCCTAATGCTAAGGATCTATACGGTGTTGATCCTGTCGCGAAAGAAGGGTTACAGGAAACCTTGGAAATGCTCCTTGAATACCTGCCTGCGCGCTATCCAACTTTGTTCCGACGCACTGCTGTAGGTATAGACAACATTCATACAGGTGAACATTTTGACATCAGTAAAGACGAACCTGTCATTATTATTACTAAGCTTTTACAAGACGACTTTGCTATTATGATTGAAGGTGAAGACGGTCAGTATTACCTTAAGGCTGGTTCTATTCTTCTCGCTGGATTCTGGAGACTTAAAGACAAACTCCATATGCCGCTATACAAGATTCATACCTCTGGCGAAGTTCCACACTACGAGGCCAAGATGCAAACCCCTATGGATCGATTTTTCAAACGTTTGACGCCAGATAAGAGTGTTGTTCGTAACAACTATTTTATTCAAACTGATGAGGATGTAGCTTGGTCTCACGCTATTGGTCCTGAAAACAGTGACAATATCGGCTGGTTTACAGCTGAGAACGCTTCTGATCCAGAAAAGCTCATGTTTCGTTCAGAACGTCAATCAGTTCGTAGACTTCCACGCTCTGGTGCCATTCTATTTACTATCAGAACATATTTTCTCCCCGTTGCTGAAATTGCTGAAGAACCTCATGTTCCACGCAGACTATTGAACGGAATTAAGGCATGGGATTCTTCAGTAGCAGGATACAAAGGTTTGGAAAAGTACGGAGACGTATTGATCCCATATCTAGAGCAAAAAGCAGAGGAGCAAGAGAAGAACGGGTATTTGCCTGAAAAGGAAGTTGCAAACTATCCATACTAACCTTATGACCATTTATATATATTCACATTTATTCATTTAAAATTTGCAATTGTTTTGATTTTTTTCTTCTTCTTTTTCATCTTTTTAAATATATTATTTCATCATTATTTGAATAAGTACAATCTGGTATTAAACCAATAAAAGCTTTGATATAATCACTGAATCCATTAGGGTTTTTATCTACCTTTTTGGCTACCAGATTTTTTTTTTTTTTTTTTTTTTTTGATATAAATGTTGGGGAAGGTTTATTAATTTATTCCATATTACAAAAGCGATAACCTATCAGTTTCGCCGCTTTTGATAGTCCTACGCGCTACTAATACTAGACTTGCTTTGGTAATCAGGTTTGAATGTCTGATAATTCTGTACCAAAAAATATACTTGCTTAAAATTCTAGTTTACCGACTGAATAATACCGATTTATTATGGCTTTAACCCCATATTTTACATTGTATAATCCAAAAGGGTGTTTTAGATATCCATGATTTTCGATTGATCGTAGCTTTGTAAGTTAAACATTGACTACAGATAGTACTATAAGTTTATTAGAAATCTGATTAGAAAAATATACCTAGCTATCAAATGTTTAAACTGATACTAGTGCTTTGACGATAAAAACAAGAACTAAAGCTATATTTACAAATTAGATACCAAAACCTCCAGATTTTTTTTCGTATTGGAGCTTTCTTCTTTTACCAATTTAATGACGCTTTTGAACAAAGGAGATGATGCATCACTCACAACTTCGTACATAAAACTCTCCGAAGTGGTGATAATAGCACCCAACTGTCTCATTCTCTCAAACGCAACTGGTTTTTCTTGAGGATTACAGCTCGAGACTGCGTCTGCAATGATGTAGACTTTTTTGCCCTCTATTTTTATGTTTCTGTTAGATTATACTTGAGGTTGCGTAGAATGTCGCACACATACCTTTGATTAAATCTATAGTAGTCTGGAGTACGCAAATATGACTTTCAATGCCCACAATAGCGACTTCCTTTGTATCTCTATCCAATTTACTCATCAATTCTGGTACTACCATGGAAAATTTCGTTTTATCCACATCGGCAACAGCCCCAGTTACGTCCAACTCTTTCACAGTATTACCCAACTTGGCTCTATTTTGTGTAGTAACAAAGACTGGCAAATCCATTGCCTTAAAGAACTTCAAAGTCTTTGCAGAGCCAGAAATTACCTCCGGATATGCATAGATTGCACTTCGGAAGCGTTCTTGAACATCGCAAATGAACAATGCTGGTCGAAACTTCAATGCCATTTTTACTTTCTCTGTGTATTCTGTAAAATCAGTCAATTGTGAACTAGTATTGATTAAAAAAAAAAAAAATCTAAAGGTGTAACAGTGAAGAAAGAATCAATAGTTAATAAATCGTCTAGATCACTGCTCAGTAATATTGCGGGGCAAGAGGGCTAGGGCTATCCGGCCATCCGCATCCTTTTTATCGAACAAATGTTAATTGTATAACAAATCCAATTCAATTTCAATTTTAACTAAGCTATTGATTAAATTTTTAATCATTCAAGTGATATATTTTAAATAAAAAAAATGTAAATTATGATGAAAAAAAATGAAAAAAAAAAAATCTGATTTGGATATATTGTACAAGTTATTTTGATAACGTCACTTATAATCTGAAATAAAGCAGTTCCTCGTGGCCCAATGGCAAGGCGTTCGCCTACGATTTCATATGGTCACAAGCGAAAGATTCCAGGTTCGACCCCTGGCGGGGAAGCTTTTATTTTTTTTGAAAAGTTGTTTCATCTGTTATTAGATGAACCTCTTTCTCTTTTTTTTTTTTAATGAATTTTTTTTTCAAATAATTTATTATATTAGTTTCCAAAAGTCATTGAATTTAACGGAAATTCCAAACGTTTTGATATGATTTATAAAATGATACAAAGTAATTATTTATTTTATTCTGAATTTTAAAGGCTGCTTTTTTTTTTTTTTTGTAATTTTTTTTTTCCTCAAGTAGAAAATCTTGTAAACAAATAAAAGTCAAAACACATTCATAATAATAACATTTATGATTAAAATCTAAATACAAATTCAGTATACACTTAAGACAACAAAAAAGATCCCGATCCCTCGTTAATTGCTGTAGCCAAACGTTGCTTTAAAATTTCTTTCGATGAATAGTTGGGTAACTTGAAATAATTCACACAGGTCATAACAGTGGGAAGATAATCATCGGGAGTTAAAGGAGCTTCACTTTCACGACACACAATTGTGAAAGGAGGATTAAGAGATTTGAACCCTCCAATAGGTAAGTTCGGGCTTCCAGTCACAAACTGTAGAAAGCTCTTTTGCTCCAATTTTGTGAACTGGCCCATAACTTCAAACAAGTCTTTCACAATGCGACTATCTAATGTGTAACCATGGTCTGCCTTAGCAGTACTGACCAACGTCTCATAAGACCAATCAGACTCACCTTGACCACAGATGACAACAAGTTCTTCAGGATTGAATGCATTGAGAGCAGCATAAGGAAACACTTGTGAAAACCCTTCTCTAAAAGCATTGATTTGTGATTCAACACCAAACCCGACAGTCATATCAACAACTGCTTCTATGTATTCTTCAAGGTTGTCGAGAGTGACAGCATGTTCATCACCCTGACTCCTAAGATGAAGTTGTGGCAATCCTGGATAAGTGAAATCTAAACTTAGATCGCTTAATTTTGCACCATCTACTGTAGGATCATCATCTCCCGCCCTCTTATAATTCACATATTTCTGCAAAGTTTTCAAAGATTTTGCAAGTTGGGGGTCAACTAAAGACACTGTTCCAATTGAAAAATCATTGAATATTCCAGGAGAGGTACTTCGGAAAAAAACAGGATTAAAATTCAAGTCAATTATTCTAGAATCAAGCATTGCACGAGCGACAAAGATACCTAAAGTCTTGAAGTATCCTAGAATTTTTTTGCCATTTTTAGTATCAAAAAACTCTTGTTGATATGGTAGAGGATATAAACCTTGTCCACAGAAAACATAATCACCATCATCAGTATGATGATCATTACGCCACATGTTTAAATTCTTTTTAGTAAATTCTTTACTAGCACAAGCATAGAACTCTAGTGTAGGTCCTAAACCAGTACCCACATCCTCGAAAAATTCAACTTCCAGAGTATATGGTGACGACCCATAGAGGTCAAGCACTTTGCTTGCACTTTTCAAAAGCTGATTTCTGGATACTCTAACTTTCTGTCTCACCAAACGACCCATGGTACGAGCAGTATCTCGTCTATCAGTAGGATGATTTTTTAACCATTTGAAAATA
The DNA here is from genome assembly GCA_022023575.1 of Geotrichum ghanense (nom. inval.). Lineage (NCBI taxonomy): Eukaryota > Fungi > Ascomycota > Dipodascomycetes > Dipodascales > Dipodascaceae > Geotrichum > Geotrichum ghanense (nom. inval.). The sequence goes on along the minus strand of JAKKCX010000010.1, from coordinate 2,569,838 downwards.
AGTCTTGAGTAACCAAAAGAAGTAGATTCCAAAAATAGGAAACGTGTTTCAAAGGGAAACAAGAAAGGATATAATTGAGTAGCATCGATAGTCCAGTCTGGCAAAATTCCACCTACAACAATAAGTGGTTCCTCCAATTGCCGGTTTAATTTTGCAGTCAATTTAGAACTAAGGAACTTAGATACTGCAATGGGCTTGATAGTAGGATTATCAGATCCATATAATTCAGAAATCCTATTGTTAATATTAAACAATACGCATAAAAGTCTAATAACAATAGAAACAGACTCATTATTGCCAAAGGAAGCGGGAGTCTCTAAACATTGGTTGATGTCTTCAGCCTCGACAACATTCTCTTTGATTTTGGGACTAGGTCCTGGAACCTTTTTGAATGTAATCTGATAAGGTACACTCCAAATGGAAGAAGCAAAATTGGGCTTCAGACTCTCACCTGGTTGTAACTTGGCCATTTCCTTAGCACGAATATACTTGTAAACAGCGCCATATACAGTAGAATCTTTTACCATAAGCTGTCCATCTAAATAAAATTCGAGATGCCAATCATCTCCTAGATTCTCTTGTCTGTCACTCATGTCTTCGTCTGAATCACCATTGGATTCTTCTTCCTCAAAGTCTGGGTGATTATGATTAAACAGGGTAGATGACATTCTATCAAAAAGATGTGATCTTGAGCCCGAATTGAACATGTCTATATCGAGTTTATGCTTGAAAAATTCCTCTACTGCTGTAAATGTAGCAATTGCTTGTATAGAAATAGTAATTGGCTTCATTCGTCGTCGCTTATCCAAAGGTGCCAAGTTGATACGAAGTTGACGCGCCAAACCAGCAGGCGAAGACTGATCAGTTTCCGTTGAAACTACCTCAAATTTCTCAAATCTGGCAAGTAGTACAGTTAAACGCTCTACTAAAAGCTCAAAATGTTTACATGATCCATCATCAAAGATACCTTCTAAAAACGCTCTGCTTGATTCGACAGAGCCATTCTTCTGATCGTCAGTAAGAGCTTTATACACCGATTGTAAAACATGGGAATTCAGTAATTCAAATTCAGAAGCATCACCAAGAATTTTTGACAACTTTGAGATATTAGTTTTGAAATTACTTGTGTCATTTTCAATCTCTTTTGATAAACTGATTAATTGATCTCGCTCCTTCATAAGAGATTCTGAAGAAACAGATTTTAAATGATGATTAAAAGTCTCCATAAAGTTTTTAGAATCTTGAAGAAGTACTTCTGAAAGATCTGAATCAAAGAAAAAATATTTAACATCTGTGTGTGAAATATTCTCTTCAGTATCTTCTTCATCATCATCGTCTTCTTCTTCTTGATCTTCATCATCCTCTTCTAGATTTTCACTTTCCGACTCGTCTTGAGAGTCTTCTTCTTCTGACTCCTCCATTTCAGAATCTTCCTTGTCTGATGCTTTCTTATTTTCCAACAACTTTACAGCTAATTCTGCATCATTTAGCGTGCTTCTGACGTCTTCCATCATACCACCCCTAAAATACGAGCGGACGTAAACATCTGGTAGTTTTGATAGCAATGTGTTTCCAATTTCCAAAGCACCAACAGTTAATGACGAATTATCATTTCTTGACAAAATGGAACTAAGAAGAAGAGAAAGCTCTAAATTTTCAACTACTTTAAAAAGATTTTCTGGAGAAAGAGCAGAGGCAATTTTAAGCATTGCGGAAAGCACTGTTCGACGAATAGAAAGATCAACAGTTGATGAGTAGACATCAATCAATAAGGAAACAGCGACCTTGGAAAAATGTATTAAAACAGAGGAATCTGAATTTAAAATATCCATTCGCTTTTGTGATTTTTGTTTGATTGTGTCAGTCAGTGAACGTATTTTGTAAGGACCGGCTATGTTGGCTCCTTCTTCTATAGAAACATCAGGGAAAACATTAGTAACAATAGATAACGAATAAGACATCAAATCTTTTGGAGTATAAATCAAAGCGTGCACAATGGCTGTATTATCTTTTTCAATTATAGCTGTATCATTGAATTCATCATCAAAAGTAGGTGAATGCTTCGTTAAAAATTGATATAGGAGATCACCGATTTTCTCCTTTAATGCGAAATGTGTTAGTTCTGGTGAGATTCTGATGATAGTTGCTAAGGTTTTGATCATTCTTGGAGCTAGATTTTTGCTATAATGGAAACTAGAATTGAAGGAAAGTAGCAAGTGCTTGCAAAGCTCAGGAGAAAGAAACTCTTCAATATTTTTTGGTTGTCCTTGGTAGCTTTCAACAATACCACATATAGACTTGATGATATTTTGTACAACTTCAGGATCACTGCTATTAATAATGTTTTCAAACATTGGTTTAAGATCAAGTACAGCCTGAAAGTGTTTTGTTTGAAGCTGTGCGCAACAATTAGATACTAATTCTGTTGCCAGTCTTTGAGTTGAAGTAGAAAAAAAATCAAGATATGTTAAGCATCCTGCTAGCCCACCAAAGTCTATAATGGGATTTGGTTGTCTGACTGATATCTTTTTTAGTACCTAAGAAAAAGTTAGCATACAAACGTATTGAAAAAAAAAAAAAAAAGAAACATACCGATAAGGCCAATTCAACTGTATCAATGTACTGAACATCCATCAATTTTTGACATAGAGATCTCACAACATTAGTGTAACTGAATTTATCTAGTGATGAAGGTGCAGCGTCCAACATATTTGACAAACAACGGCAAACCAAAAGAGAAATTTCGACATTATCTTCAAATAAAGGGTTAACAAGAATATTTGAAAGAGCATCCAGTAATTTTGTAAAAGGTATAGCCTCCATTAAAGATTCTTCATGATTCATTAAAATTAAATCCGCGAGTTCTTGAAGACTTGCCATGACATCTGCTGGATCATCTCCTTGTGCTAGCGTTTCTATCAAAATTGAAGTTTGTGAAGATAGTCCGATTGTCATTTGAGTGATACTGTCAAAGTCAAGGAATTGTGATAGCATTAATGATGGTATTCCTGCTCTGGTTGGAAATCCCATTGAACGTGGGTCACGATTACGATTGCTTGCTTCCTCCTCGTCTTCTTCATCATCTTCTACGTCATTTTCATCTTCATCATCGTCTTCATCATCATCTTCATCATCATCTTCTTCATCTTCATCATCATCGTCATCATCGTCGTCGTCGTCTTCATCATCATCGCCTTCATCACCATCATCGTCTTCATCTTCTTCTTGGTTATTATTGTAATTATGGTTTAAGTGGGAAGTGAACACCCTGTTTTGGGTCATTTCCTCGTTTTCTGCATCTTCAGAATCACTTGGATCCTGGTAAGGGTTGCTACGTCTGCCTGCACTATTGCGAACCAATGCCTCTATATCTCCTTGCTCCGAGTCATCATGCTGATGCCTTTCGGAGTTGCTTGCTGTACTTTGAGTATTTCCCGAACCTATATAGAGCTCATCCTCGAAATTAGATGATTTGTTGCGATCCAATGTATTTTGGGTTCCGTCTGTCATTTCTACATCTTCGGCGGGATTACTATGAGAGTGAGAAGAGGATCCAGGGTACACGTCGTCTGAGTCGGGCATTGCAATATCTTCGTTCCGCCTTGACTGGCTTCGAGTTTTCCTAGACGAGGACATTTTACCAAACAAAACGAGAACGTGGCGATTACGGTCTAGCTGTTAAGTGTGTGTGTGTGTGTGTGTGTGTGTGGCAAAAAAAAAATTGAAAAAAAAATTAAAAATTAAAAAAAAAAAAAAAAGTACTTGATAAAAACTAAAAGTTTTGGAAAAATCAAAGAAAATAAGAACAACTGAAAGTGTTAATGAGAAACTGAATGTTAGATGTGTGGGAAAGAAAAAAAAAAAAAAACAACTGTTGTTGAGAGAAAACTGAAACTAAATTGCATTGCAACCACTATGTAACACTATAACTAAGCCCAAAATTTAAAAGATAGAGAAAGAGACAGTCTCACCATCTGAACATAGTGTCCTAATTTTCAATTCATGGCAAGACATTCTCTTGTTCGAAATCAGCGTATTGATCTATTCGTAGAATCGTTCGCCCGCAGCAGCAATGGGAAAAGTCCAACATTAATGCTATTTGTTGGACAAAAACATCGATTTCTACAGCTTCTACGCCATGATTGGTACACAACATTGCCAGAATACATGACTGAAGAGTTTACTGACAGCTTTGAGATCAAGTTTACTACAGATATCGGCGAACTTTTGAAACTCATCGCTGAACATCAGTGTTCCTACGTTACTATTATCGTATGGGATTTGGTTTCCTTTTTGCTGTCTGGAGAACAATTTGGATTTCGAACAGTTCATTATATGGATCAAACTATATATTCACTTTTTTCAATACTTTCAACAAGTTCCAATGTGATATTTGGTGAAAGTTCTTTAGATGCCTGTTTACAGGATTCCAATTCTTCTATCGATCTATTACGTGGACTAACATTTCCAGCGACTACCTATTCCGTAAAAATGGCAAAGAGTGTAAGGACAGGATCGACAATTGAAGAGCCAGGCCTTACTGGAATAGCTATAAAAGGCTCTGAGAAAGATAAATTAAATGTTGGTGATGTAGTAAAGCGGTGGTTTGTCATTTAATAATGAATAAATTTTACACTGGCATGAAATAGACAGTTATTGTTTTGTTTACGAAATTTACTGATATTTATCTCAAATAACGTCTTATCTGAAATATTGGCATCAATAATGATATTATAATAATTATAAATATACAATAATCGCAATTCTTTGAACTGAATTTAAATTTTAATTAAAGAAGAAATTTGTAGTGATATTTAATTAGATGTATCATTCAGATAAATCTGTTAAAAATACCTTGCGAGTCAAAATCAATAGTTAAATAAATAATAATAAAAAAAAAAAAAAGTCAATTATCCAACATACAAAGGCTTTTTATAAATAAAACAGAGTAAGGGAAAATACTAATAGATTCCATTTCTTGCAAATGGATTTTATAACAAAAAGTTAGCCCTACGGGGGGCTCGAACCCCCAACCTTGTGATGACTTTAATAGATATTTAAGAGTCACACGCTCTACCGATTGAGCTAGCAAGGCCAATTTATTCGAAGAAAAATGAAGGCCAATATAACTAGGATCAAAAAGTATATTATGATTACATAATACATTATTTTGGTTGGATCAGCCGTAGGTTTTTTTTCACTCGCAAGAGGTTTTTAACGCGGCAGCTGTGTACTACAGTAAGTAGTATGAGACGGGAATCCATGAATCAACCTTACCTCAAATTTATGCAACTTGTCTAAGTAGTGAAAACTACAATTATGAATATAAATAACAGTTCTTGATGATATATGTAAATTCTTTTAGATGTAACACTTGAATAGACAAAAATAAATTCATTCATAATACATTATTTTTAATTGTAAATTCAAGTAGAGAAAACTACAATTACGAATATAAATATGATCACATCGAGTGCAGAAAACCCTTAAACGAGCTGAAACCACTACTTTGTCAATCTTAATGACATAAATATATAAACCACATATCTCCTAATTATATCATCTGTTGTATAGATTATAAATCAGTCTTTAGATATAGGGACAATAAACAGATTTTCTATCTATCTATCTAGTAAAAAGCTTTTGATATTAATTTTTCTATTATTTTTGATTATTATATTTTGTAATATGAAATTAAAATATATCATGTATCTAAATTTGTGTTAATTGCCAGAAACGGAAATATTTTCAAATTGGAAAAAAAAATATATATATATATATAAATAAAATAAATTCATCAAATGGTATAAGTAGGGCCTTTAGATATTAGAGATAGTAAACTGATTTTCTATCTATATTGAAAATGATAACTATGATAATAATAATAATTAATAATAAAAGTAAACAATAAGTTGAGAAATTTATTTATTTATTTATTTATTTATTTATTTATTTATTTTAAAATAAAAACTATTGAATTCATTTTGAATCATTAAAAAAAAAAAAAAAATAATCCTATTATAAAGTTCAAAATAGAGAATTTATTCTTTTTTTCATATTATATATATAATACATTTTAATATTACTAGAATAGATATTTTCAAAATTTCATATTTAAACAATGAAATATATATATATATATAAGATACACTTTGAATAAAATTCAAATTTATCATCAAAGTTAATCCATTTTTTTCATGTTTCTTCGCGACTTTTTTACTCCCCGTTTCCATACCCTATCTTGTACTGGTATTTTCGTAGATTCCTGTTTTTTACCATGCAAATTCTTCAAAACATATTCACAAACATCATCAATGGTTTCAAATGTAATTTGTGCTTTTGATAGAATTTCTCGCGCTTCTGGAACTACTTGAGTTAATAGCCAAGCACGGTCTCCAACGCATCCTGGATCTAACTGAGCTTCAAGTGAGCGAAATTTGGAAATAAGACCATCTATTTGATCTTCACGTTTAAACAGTGATTGTGACGTATTTAAGGAGTTAGTAGTATTAGGGGGGTTACGCAACGCTATAATTGCTTCGTGAATATGTGCACTTCGTATTATTGGATTATCCAAAACGACCAATTCTTTCTTGACTATTTCCCAAGACAAGGCCTTTCTTCGCTTTTTCTTTGATTTGGTTTTATTCGCTTCATTTGAACTCTCTATGGTTTCTGACTCTTTTGATACATCTTTGTCAATCAACTTTTCATCTCGACTAGTAGCATCCAATCGTCCTTGTATGGCTCTGTACTCTTTCAATGCTCTTCCTTGAATTAAGCGGCCCGGCAAGTGAGGTTCTAGAGCAGTAAGAGAGATTCGAAACATGGTACAAAATGATTCGACCTGGTTACACCACCAGGCAAAGTTTTGAGTTGGACTACCTGCGTAAATTGGCAAAGAAGCAAGTAGAGAAAGAAGATGAGAAGTTGTCATTGAACTTGAAGGCGATTTTTTTGATTGCACAATTGGTGATTGATCATTGTTATTTGCTTTCCGTCGAGATTCTTCACGTGTCTTCATCAGCATACTCAGCAAATTCATTTGTTGAATAGCGTCCTTTACAGCATCTTTGGGGTCGATATTTTCTGAACCTTGACTTGGCTTGATTTCATTATCAATTTTCAAGTTCTTTTCCTCATCTTCCTTTGAAGTTTTAGTCTGGTCGTTGACAACAACAACAACTGCTGCTGATTTTTTTTCCTCTTCCTTCTTTTTATTTTTTAAATTTTTTATTCCCGTTAATTTTTTTGAATCTTCTATACTGTTTGCCTCTATCGTGCTTGTTCCCACCGAATCCTTTCTATTCTTATTATTCGTGTAATTATCTCGTAAACTGAATTTATTTTGATCCTTATTCCTCGTTTCTTTCCAAGATAATTTGACTGCTTCATTGAAAGTTTTACTTCTTTCGTTTGTACCTTTTCCTTTTTCATTCCCCATCAGTACATCACTTTCATTTGCCGTTAAAATTTTATCATTTACTTTTTTTGTGAAATGCTTTTTATTTAAAGTCTTTCTTCTTGTTTCGTACATACTTGAAGAATCGTTTGATTTACTACTATCACGTATTATATTTTCAGCCTGAAATTCATTTGTCTTTTCTTTCTCTTGTGACGCACTAGATTCACTATTCATTTCGTGTTGATATATCTATAATTTTTTTTTATTTTTTATTTCTTATTTTTTTTTTTGAATATGGAGCTGCCATAAACTCTTGTTATTCTTGCCAGAGTATAAAATTTTTAATTTTTAATTTTTCTTAGTCAGTTGGGAGTTTACTTTATTTCTGTTTTTGTTTTGTTTTAGTTCTCATCGCCAAAAGCTTTTTTGTTCCTGAATTCGGCTACAACAATTAATGCACTTGTACAAATCCGTATCTTTGTGACTCATAATTCTATAGTGTGTATTTTTTTTTTTTTTTTTTTTTTTTCAAAATAAACTCCACATTATTCATAAATCTTCCATTACATACTATTTTGATAATTATTATCATATTATTATTATTATTACTATTAAAATTTATCATCGTATTTTCAAAATGCCATAAAACTTCAAACAAATGTCACGCCTTCGCCTTTAGTATATTTAACATTATACTCGCTTAACAATTGTTCCCACTGAGATCCAAATACTCTCAACGCCTCTTTTTCTGAGATAAATGGTTTCTCTTTTAGCCTCTCTACCATAGAGCGGACAATTAATGGCTCTCCAATTTTCATAATTCGTCGTCTTGCCACATCAGGTTCTACCTCGTATTCCTTAATCCATGAAACATAGTCTTTTTCTAACCAAATGTGAACCATTTTCCATACTGGATCTTCACTTGAAAAGTATTGTCCAAGAAGATCAAATACCTTGATGGAGTCATGTTCTACATGAAGTAAATGTAGAACATAAAGTGTATAAACACGAAGTACTACTTCTGGATTAATATTTCCCTCGTCATGCAATGTATCTAATACAAACTGGATTCGTGGAACATAAGAATCACACTTTCCTTCGGCACCAAATACCTTGATTGCATATACGTAAGCGTTAGCAGTAAGCTTGTCTTGTGGGAACAATTTGAGAACATCACATAGACGATTTACAGCAACTTCTATACTTGGAAACTTAAACCGGAGGTCATTAGTAGCTTGAGCGGCCGTTACATAGTCTCGCCAGCTAGAAATAGCTTTTTTGCTGTAAGCAATGCGTTCAGCAAAAGCAATATTCCGAGGTCCTAATGTGCTGCTATAAACAAAGTAGCGGATCTGAATTTGTTCAAAAAGAAGTTCACGGTCTGCTTCTTTAGAAAGATCAAACTCTAGGTTGGGTAATGAGAGTTGAAGAGGAGCAGCCACTTGACGTGGTTCCAAAGATAGTGTATTAAGCTGAGCTGCAAGAACATCACTAGTTTTTGGAGAGCTTCCACGTCGCGACGGCAGTGGAGAAGCTTGAGAAATTGAAGGACTCTGTGTGAGCCAAGATCTAGAAGGTTGATGCTTTGATGAAGGAGACAAAGAGGCTCCGATTGAATATGAAGTTGATGACGTTGTTAGATTATAGTCGGGGGCATCATCGTCAAACAAACTGGCTGAAGTATAGCCAGTATTAGTAGTATAAGGAGACAACGATTCCATGCGAGATGCATATGGTTTAGACTTGTACATATCGTAGCGACGCGCAAAAGAGGGTGATATACCAGAAGTGGCTGAAAAAGTAGACGACAAACTAGGATTTTGTTGGCTATGATGACTGAGAATAGAAGAGTTGTCGTAGCGTGAGATGGGAGAATCCATGAGTTGTGGCTGGTCCTGTGGAAATGTGTTTGTTTGAGGAGGCTCTTGCTGGTGGAGCTGCTGCTGCTGCTGCTGCTGCTGCTGCTGCTGAAGTCTATTATGACGCGTAGAGTATAAATACTCACTAGAGGGAGGTTGACGGTAACAATTGTAAGCTGATTTTTGGTAGCTGTTGTCGATGCGAGATGGATTGAAAGAGAGCGAGCTACTGCCGGGTGCATTATTATTATCGACAGATGCATTATGAATGCTAGTAGTATTAGATTGTTGAGGCTGTTGAGGCAGCTGCTGTTGCTTGTTCAGCTGCTTTGACATTCTAATTTGGTTTGAACTGTTGGAGACCATGGTGCGATGAGCCTTGAAAGAAGGGGACACTGGAATTGTGGGAGATGCAGAGGATGTTGGTGAGCGTGATGAAAAATCTGAGTAAGTAGTAGAAGACGATGAAATGCTACTGTAAGTGTTTGTGCTTGCCCTGCTATTAGTTGTAGAGTAAGTTGAGTCCGCAAGCGAGTCGTCATACATGATTTAGTTGTTGTGAACTTGAGATTGAAGTTTGAAAATAACCAAGAAGAGAAAGAAAATGAGAGAGAGAGAAGGAAAGGAAGAGAAAGAGAGAGAAAGAAGGAAGAAAGAAAGAAAGAAAGAAAGAAAGAAAGAAAGAAAGAGAAAGAAGGGAAAAATTCGCTTGGAAAAAAAAAACCCCAAGTAAAACTGAAATAAAAACAAGTAGGGGGGAGGAGTATGTCTGCCTGTCAACAAGGGAAGGAAAGGGAAGGGAAGGGAAAAAAAAATGTAAAGGGCAGCAGCTAGTGCTTATTTCTTATAGTATGATAGGGCTAGTTTGTCTTGTCCAGCCAAAGCAGAAATCTTTGCAGTTTAGCTTCAAAACTGCTCCAAAACTGGCTAATCAAGATCTGATCTCATCGAGCCGTGGAGAAAAGATATTTATATATTAAGTAGATAAACAGGGCTGAAATAAAGTCAAATTAGGGTCAAATTAGTACCTAAATTAATACTCAAATTAGTACTCAAATTAGGTACACTTCATTAATCATAAAATTAAAAATAACTCTTTCTTTCCATATTGCCAGTTGGTATCATCTACATTCCTACTATATATATATATATATATATATATATATATATATATATTTGACTATAATTATCGTACTGGATTGTTAGTTATAACTACAAAAGGCGTGGAAGGATCCTCAATGGCGCTGCTCTCTGCGCGTTTCAACGCTGATCCTGAGATCTAAACGTTTTAAACCTTTAACTTTGACACTTGAATATTAGAAATTGTGACTTTTAATCATGTCGTAAGTCTTCATTTTGCACGGCTTTTGATCCAGATTATATATATATATATATATGTAAATGAATGAAAATAATTCAATTAACTTTTGAATCAAATTTTATACTTGAATAATTCTTAGATTAATTCTTATATTTATTTAATTTATTTATATTATGATGGTATTGTTTTATATCTTTTTTTATATTACGATGTTACTTTTTTTTCATTTAGATTATGATTGTAATATTTATTGAAAATAAAATATAATAAAAAAAACGTGTGTGTATATAAATATATATATATATATAAAATATATAAATTAAAAAAAAAAAAAAAAAGATTCATTAGTTCATATAAGTCGACATTTTTTTCTTTTCTCTCTTTTTTTTATTATTTTTAATTTTTAATTCATTGACCCATTAAATTGAAAGCCAAGTTGTCAAGACCTACTTTTTTAAACTAGATTTTAATAAATCTTCTTCTTTTCATCAATACTTAAAGCTCCAGCTCCAGTATTAACAACAAGTAACAAACCACCAACAATGCTAAGGATTTGGAAATGTTCATATCGCAAAAAGTCTCGGGCAGGATTGTTACTATCAAACTGCCAATACTGGTTGGTTGTCATGTTGCGGTACGTAAGAATCAACACAAGAACAGCAGCTGACAATCGAGTCTTATAACCAATAACAACAAGAGCACATGAAATGAATCCAATAATTACCACAATCAAGCCTAAAACAGAAAAGTGTTCCGTGGCGACATAAGCAAAAAATAGGAAAATCATCAAAACTCGACCAGCTAACATAAAGTATTTGCTGCGATCCTTTTCATCCATCAAAGGAAGACCTGCCAATGATAGCGAACGCCTATCCCGAGCAAAAGCATCAGACATGACTACCAAAAGCCCACCGATAATCGACATATTTCTGAAAAAGAACGATGCGTTAAAAACAAGCCCATACACAAGAGCCTGGGAAATTACCACAAACAGCAACACTCCTACACCGTAGAGCAGATGCTTGTGTGTCAACACTAAGATTGATCCAGCCCACATAAAAATAACATTTAAGCCCAAGTACAAAACTGTGAGGAATCTAGGTAGCCCTCTGTAACTCCATATATAACTAACTTGCGAATCCCATTGAGAAACAATTCGAACTCCATCTTCAAGAAAAGTTGCTACAATGAGGAATCTTCCAATAAATGGTAAATATGGCTTTATGGGTGCTCCATACTTGCCCAGAAACTCATCAAATTTATCCATATATTTGTGAACTTTCGCCAAAGCACCATCTTCATCTGTTAAAAATCCAAACGCGTTGCTTTTCGTATTGATACTAAAATTGTTATTGTTTGAGTTTCCATATGGAAATGCTACACCTGGATTATGGCCATAGGCTTGCGGTGCTGCACCGTACTGGTTGGGGTACTGACCAGCTCCGTAGTTATTAGCGTATGGAGAAGCAGCTACCGGAGCAGCTCCAGAAACGGAGCCGATAGACATAGGAATTGGATATTGTTGAGCTGGAAGAGGAGCCTGTGCCTCTGATTGCAGTTGCGGATCAACCTGGTTGATACCAGGAGTGGGTGGATATTTTGAGTGTCTAATTGACATTGTATCGAAAAGCCACGGCGATACAGAAATCGGCTAGTATCAATATCAATAGTAGTGTGAACAATCCGCCAAAGTTAACCGTAAAAACAGTTGTAATTGATTAATACACAGAACAATAGAAAGAAAAGAAAAAAGAAGAAGAAAAAAAAAGAGAAAGAAAAGAAGGCGAAAGGAAACGTTTTAAAAAAAAAACCCCTAAAGAAAGTTTTTGGGATATGTTTCGAGTGCTTCTGACACCGTGTAAATATAGTACTAACTATTTAAATCCACCTATATACTTCCCCGTGAGCACTCTCCAGCAGCGGTAATATCATACAAAGATAAACAAATACGCTGAAATCGTCTAGGCCCGCCTTTGTACTCACGCACAAGTGTTTCAGTCTCGTAGTCTTTACACACACTTCTCACATGAATTTGTCTAATTGTCTGTTCTCCCGCATAATACGCAAAATCTAGTTTCATGTCTAGCAGGACTCTTTTATGCCAATGTTCTTTCCAATGCGCTACAGCTTTTTTCCTAAAGAAATTCACCGAATTCCATTCAGCGTGTAAATTTTCTCCAGCTTAGCAGTGTACTACCGTATGAACCTTCTACACTGATTACTTCTTGGTACTAGACGGGGAAACTGAGAAGTCACGGTATTTGAGAGCCCGACACTCCTTTCTACAACGGATCCTTAAAAAAGAAATCAATGCGAAACCGTTAGATCTACACGTGACATTTATGCATCGAGACATAAATAGAACTTAGTGCTAACCAGTATCTGTCTTAAACAGACCGCGACACCAGGCCTGTAACTTCCCGACACAGACTCAATTTTATGCCACGTGTCTTTTCTGTTCCGTGTGTACCCCCTCAATTTAGTATTATATTTATTATTAATATTATTTTATATTTGTTCTTTCTTTTGATATATTTCAAAACCCGAGTACCGTGCGGGTACGGATCCAACGAACCCCTCCTTCCTAAATGTACCGACAAATATAAAACATGAACAATAAAACATAGAACATAAATATCCTTACCCTAATCGTATCTTTTATGGCTCAAATGCTGTAAACAGGATGGAATTTCATTTAACATGATTGTTACATTCTTTTCCTTTTCTTTCATCTATCATCACCTTAAGATACACTGTATAAACAATGTCTACTCCTAAAGAAAAATTCGAAGCTCAATTTCCATCTATTGTAGATGAACTACAATCTGTTCTTGAAGCTACAAAGATTGCCCCTGAGGCTATTGAGTGGTACAAGAAGGTATGTTATGCTTCTTCTTCAGCATGAAAAAAAAAAAAAAAAAAAAAAAAAAAAAATACAAATTTCAGCTAACTATTGGATTTTAGAGTTTGGTGTACAACAGTGTCGGTGGTAAGGCAAATAGAGGTCTTTCTGTCATCGATACTTACAGACTTCTCAAGGGAAAGTCTCTTGAAGAGCTTTCTGATGAAGAGTACAAAAAAGCTGCTTTGCTTGGTTGGTGTGTAGAGCTTCTGCAGGCTTACTTTTTGGTTGCCGATGATATTATGGATGGCTCAATCACCCGCAGAGGCCAGCCATGTTGGTACAAAGTTCCCAAGGTTGGAATGATTGCTATTAACGATGCATTCATGCTTGAAGCTGCTATTTACATTTTGTTGAAAAACCATTTCAAGAAGGAGACTTACTACATTGACCTTATTGAGCTTTTCCATGAAGTAACTTTCCAAACCGAGTTAGGTCAACTCCTTGATCTCCTTACTGCTCCTGAGGATGAGGTTGATCTCAACAAATTTTCGCTTGAAAAGCATTCTTACATCGTTACTTACAAGACTGCATTCTACTCTTTCTACCTTCCCGTTGCTTTGGCCATGTACATGGCTGGTAATGCTTCCCCTGAAGACTTGAAGCAAGCTTTGGATATTCTTCTACCTCTTGGTGAGTATTTCCAAGTTCAAGACGACTACCTCGACTGTTACGGTGATCCTGCAGTTATTGGTAAGATTGGTACCGATATCCAAGATAATAAGTGTGGATGGGTTATCAACAAAGCTTTGCAAAAGGCTAACGCTGACCAGCGTAAGATTCTTGACGAAAACTATGGTGTCAAGAGTGCTGAAACTGAGGCTAAGGTCAAGCAAGTTTTCCTTGAACTTAATATTCAACAAGACTTTTTGGATTATGAAGAAAAGATTGCTGCCGAACTTAGAGAAAAGATTTCAAAGGTTGACGAGTCTAGAGGCTTTAAGGGTGCAGTTCTCGAGACTTTCTTGAACAAAATTTACAAGCGTCAAAAGTAAACGGATATCTTGATTCAGAAACGTCTAGTGTTGAGATTTGTATAGATTTAAATTTAAATTTAATATATTAATTTGGTTAATTATTGAACATAAAATGAATATGCTCAAGTTAATTAAGGGTCTTTTACTTGACTTAGTTTAAAGCTTAATGCCATTGTATTAATCGATTGATAACGGCCTTAAAATATTAAAAAATATGAATAAAAACTTTAGTATTAAAAAAACTTGAAAGTGTTTGATACTCGTTTTATTTTTAACTAAACAAAAGAAAAAAAAAACATGATTCTATAGATGTCAAAATAGCAAAACGACTCATATAAATGTCACAATTGACCAACTATTGATGTGGGAACTAAAAAAAAAAAGTATTTTGTTTCTAGCACGGTAAAACATATAAGTTGGTTCAAATATCACAAGATTTATAAATAAAAATACAATATTTAATGATAAAAAGATACTAGTAGAAGAAATTTTTTTTTTATTCATGCTCAGATTGAAATTTATTATACATAAGTTTATCTTGCACTATAAGCCAATTCATTTTTTTTATTCCTCTATCACCTCTCATCTGTCAATAATCTTAGACAAAAATTTAAAGTTTAGAAATGTACCTGAAATCTAACACGATCTAAGATTCCTTTGAATGAAATATAGCATAAAAGATTTGAAAAAAAACAACTAAAACAACAAAAATATTAAAGAAAATAAATTATAAATATATTGCTAGTGACAAATTTTTTCATTTTAATTCGATCAAAATTAGTTCCAAGTAAAATAATATTGATATATATCAACTTACGCTAGTTTTCAAATTAAATAGGTAAAGCTATAGTTTTTATTGAAAAAACAGACGCTTTATTTACAATTGAAATTTATATCCTTATCTATTAATTATTAAAAATGACTTTTAATTTTTAATAAATGTGTAAATATTAAAAATGAATGTTTCTAAATATCATATTGATATATAAACTATTTTTATTCTTGATACTATCAATTAAATAAACTAAGACAAACAACAATTACTTGTAGTTATGTGTGTAATTTTCATTTTTTTTTAATATAAAAACTAATTTTTTTTAAGTATTTTAATTTTAATCAATGATTATAATAAAATAAGTTAATATATATATATACTTACTACATATTTTGCTAAAGTCCAAATCAACATTTTCTGTTCATATTTTTTACCAATTTTTAATACCAATTTAATTTTTTTTTTTTTTTTTTTTTTTTTTTTTTTTTTTTTTTTAAACAAATAAACATTCTTCAATAAATGAAATATTAAATTCATTCGTTTTTTCAGGTGTACTCAATATTTTCATTCAAATGGTGAAAATAATTATTCATAGAATTTGAGCTTTTGCTCTAATAAACATGTTAAATTTATATCTCTATATTTCAACCACTCCTAAAACCCTGATTAATACACATTATGTAATTTATTGCATAACAACTAATCATGCGATTATGGGGAACGTGCTGAATGTGTTCCCAGTTCAGTTAGTTCACGACGACATTCTAGCATTTTATCAAGTCCCTTAATAACCACTTATACAAACTACAAACCAAGAGAGATATATAGGTTAAGATCAACAGATAGTTGTGAAAATGTCAGATTTACATCGTCAAGCTCTCAAGAAACTGCCACTGTTCACATTGCCAGAGTCTGCTGAAGATATGCTGTCACAACCAGCTACAGTACACCCACGAAAATTTCGAGCATATGAGCCTGTATCTTGGTCTGAATATTTTGCAGAAAATCTGAGCGTTAAAGGATCTACTGGAAACGTATTCAATGTTTATTATCAAGCACCAGGGAGTGCTCAAGCTCCACTGTTTGTGATGCATCATGGTGCTGGAACCTCTGGACTGTCATTTGCAGTTCTTACAAAAAAACTATCGACCGTATTCACCGATGAAGCAACTCCTGGTGTACTGGCATTTGATGCACGCGGGCACGGTAACTCAAAACTTTTGAATGAGGATGCTGGACATCCAGATTATAGTATAGAGACACTGGTGACTGACATGAAAACAGTGGTGAGTGGTGTGTTTGAGCAGAAACAGTTACCTGTGGACACGAACGTGGTATTGGTAGGGCATTCGCTAGGCGGAGCCGTAGTGACACGATACGCCAACGATTCCAGCGACATGCCAGGGAATATCGTGGGTACCACAATGATTGATATAGTAGAGGGTTCTGCTCTGGAAGGATTAAAGGCTATGAACAATGTACTAGCGCGGCGACCAGAACGCTTTGTATCACAGGCAGAAGCAATTGCCTGGCATTTAAGCACAATGACACTACGTCGCGCAGAGTCTGCATGCGTCAGTGTCCCTTCTTTAATAGAGCCTGTAGATCCAACAGCGCAACCAGAAAACTCCGAGTACACTTGGATTACAGATCTAGCGTTAACATCACCATTCTGGTCGACGTGGTTCACCGGACTATCAAAAGGGTTTTTGGCGCTCAAACATTCCAAATTACTTATATTAGCTGGAACTGATCGCCTAGATAAGGATCTGATGGTTGGACAAATGCAGGGAAAGTTCCAGCTCGTGGTCGTGGCCGAATCTGGCCATTTTGTACAAGAAGATGAACCTCTACGAGTTGCTCATACACTTAAAGACTTTTGGGACCGCAATGGTCGGCCTATCCAAATTGTCCCCAAGTTCGGCAAGTTTGGATCAGTATAATCACCATAAAAGGTAAATTTTCCAGTAAACATGATAATAAAATACAAATGTAAAATAAAAAAAATTGAAAAAAAATAAAAAAAAAACTAAAATAAAAATGGTGTAGCTTTTATACAATAGGAATGGTTCATATAAGTAGGTTAAAAAGATGCCGTTGAGGATATTGTTTACATGGGTGCGTTTCTAAAAAGGTATGAAACACTTTCACCATTATGTAGTCTTCTGATACTCTCTGCAAGAACACCACTAACGTCAACAGTGTCTAATCGGTCGCACACCAAATCCTTGCCCTCCAATGGAACAGTGTTGGTACACACAACCTTTTCCAATTTTGACTTATTGATAATGTCGGTGGCCTTTCCGGAAAGAATACCATGTGTGACTATAGCAATTACGGAGTGTGCTTTATGAGCCAGCAGAGTCTCTGCAGCTTTAGCGAGTGTACCACAAGTGTCAGCCATATCGTCCACAAGGATACAAATCTTACCAGTAACATCACCAACCAAAACCATCTTAGAGACCTCGTTAGCACGGGCACGCTCCTTGTGGATCAGGGCAAAATTTAAATCAAGTCTGTCGGCCAGGGCGGCGGCTCGCTTAGCGCCGCCGGCGTCTGGAGAAACGATGATTGCGTTGTTATAGTCTATGTTCTGTTTGATATAGTTGACGACACTGGGTTCTGCGTAAAGATTGTCGACAGGAACATCGAAAAATCCCTGTATTTGAGAGGCGTGAAGGTCCATTGTGATGACATGATTGCAGCCAGCAGTTTCCAGCATGTTTGCCATAAGTTTAGCTGTGATGGGTGCACGAGACTTATCTTTTCTGTCCTGTCTAGCGTATGGAAAGTTCGGCAGAACAGCTGTAATACGACGTGCACTTGCTGTTTTACAAGCGTTAATGAGAATGAGAAGTTCCAATACACGATCGTTAACGTCACCGGATCCGATCTGGGTGACGATATACACATCCTCGTCACGAACAGATTCGCCGATAGTGATTGAGGTTTCGAGATTAGAGTCGCGGAAAACGTTGACTTTGCAGAGCGACTGGCCAAGTCTGTTTGCAACAAGCTCCGCCAAATCACGATGCACGTCGCCTGCGATGATCTTGATTGCGTTTGTAGACATGATTATAGTTATCGATTTGGATTGTTAAAGAGAACGAATTAATGAATAGAGAGAGAAGTGGTCTGGGGAAAAAAAGAGTAGAAAATTTTATTTTCGTGGGAGGAAACCAACAGTAACTTTAGAAAAGCGAAAAGTGTAAGAAGGCATATAACAGGCGAACGATTATATACGTGGCATACTGAATACAGTCGATAGTATTAATATTAATATTATTATTGAAAATTTTTTTGTAAGTAAAAAACAGAAAAAAACAGTGTAATGTTATAATGGTGATGAAATCTGGTAGATATAGAGATGAATATGTGATAAGTGTTGAAGTAAGCGTTTGATAGATTTTGCCGATTTATGCTTACAGATAATTTGCGTGTATATTTTATATATATATATATATGTCTAGAATGTGATTTGCTAAAGTTTTGATTGATATTATGAAAATAAAAACAACAAACAAACAGACTTCAAAGGTTTGGTCAAAAACAAAAGCACAATCTGATTACATTTGAAAAGCTTTCAAAGATTCAAGTTTCTTGATCTGAAGAAGATATAAGCTTCTTTTATGGTGATGTAGTCTTCAGAGTTCTGATTGGAGGCCGATGTTGTGTCCGAAACTTAAACACACTAGTCCAAAACGTAGCCAGTCCGTCTACAGCCGCGAAGGTCTTCTAGAGAACAAAAGCGGAGGCCTTTTAGCTAGTTGAGCTTTAAGTTAGAGTATACTCTCTATAGCTTGCAGTAATGTTGAAGAAAAGTGTATGTGTATCTGGACATTCTTTACATTTTTCTGCTGCCATACTTCTAGATGAGCATTATGGGAAAATTATGTAGAAGCTGTAGAAAGCTTAGCAGCTTATATTAAACGATTTACCATACTCACACCAAATGGGCCATATATGGGAAAAAAAAAAAAAACACAACACAACTCCTGTCTTATCGTTTGCTCTTAGTCATATATTTCATAAGCATATACTCCTTCGCAAACTTTCATGAACTTTCATGGAAACTTTGCCTTCAAAAAGTTCATCTTTTCACGACCAAAACCATCTTGAACTGTCTCCATTAGCAATCGAAATCTTGCCAAAATGCACATCGTCGTGTATGTAAACTTCATTGGAGTCGAGAACGAACTTTAGCTAACCTCTATTTCTACTTGACTCACTACAGTCTGTACATTTTTGTCATCTTTGCAAACCTGGCCAGTTTTGGCATGCAGGTCTATCATGCTGTTCAGTACAGTGATCTTGGTATGTATTCTCGAATAAAATTTAGTGTGTAGATATTCATCGTGAATCGTCTTTTGTATTAGATGATATATGGCCGTCATCGCTGAATAATGCACACAAGATACTAATGCTTTGAACCCGCTGCTAACGTTTTGATTGTCTCATCTAGAGTCTGGTATGTTTCACAAAAATCAAACTGATCTCTCGGTCTTGTTTAGATCCGTGATTAGCTCAACTTCTTCCAGTTGGATTTGAATCCTAACAAACACACACTCACACGATCTAGACTTTATAAATCCTGTTCAACTCTGCAACACAATAAATCCAGTATGTGTATTTTCTGATCAACCAAAAGCTGTTCGCTTGCTAACTTGATATTAGCTCATCATTCCTGATGCTGCGTTGCATGCTATCACCGCGTTGTTGCTTCTGCTCTGTGGTGACTGGATCTCTTTCCTCATCAACGTACCCATTCTCTACTTGAATCTCAACAAGTTTTTGCAAAGAAAGTCATACAAGCTTGACGCCACTGAGATTTTCAGAACCCTTCGACCTTTGCAAACCCAATGCTACATTCGCTTAGCATTCTTCGTTTTCATGCTGTTCTACTACATCTTCAGATTAGTCTTCAGTCTTGATTAGAAGATGTTAGTGCCAATGCAAAAAGACAAGACTTTTTTATTTTTCTTTCTTTCTTTCCTACTATTATAGTATTTACTAGGTTTATTTCTTAAATTATATGATATTATTCGCCGTTGTTTGCCGAAAATGCTTCCCCACAGTTTAGCACATAAACTTTGTTACCCGCGAATTCGCCTAGTACTAGTATATATAGATGTCTAATGCCACTTTCCTTTTTCTTCTTCTTCTCAATTGACATACTGTGTGTTTCTAAAATGCTCTCTTCTTATAGACTGCTTGCGTCGCGACTTCGGTCTGCAGCAGTATCTTCATGCTCAAAGCGTTACTCTTCTATGCTTGTTCCTCCAACTTCAATAAACAATATCAATCTATCAGATGCCTCGTTCTTAGCAACCTCTTCCTCACAAGTCGCTAACCTCTTAGAATTAAAGACACACGAAGCCGTGACTACAGGTACAACCAAGTCTATGAATATGTTCCAGGCCATTAACGATGCCATGCGCACAGCTCTTGAAACGGATGACACAGCCATAATGTTTGGAGAAGATGTAGCTTTTGGCGGAGTTTTCAGATGCTCAATGGGCCTTCAAGAAGAGTTTGGACCTGAAAGGGTCTTCAATACACCACTTTCTGAACAGGGAATCCTGGGGTTTGCGGTGGGATACGCTGCTATGGATATGACAGCCATTGCGGAAATCCAATTTGCAGACTATGTATTTCCAGCGTTTGACCAAATCGTGAACGAGGCTGCAAAGTATCGCTATCGTGGTGCAGGTGTATTTAACGCTGGTGGCCTAACTGTCAGAATGCCAACAGGTGCTGTTGGTCATGGTGCATTATACCATTCTCAGTCTGTAGAAGCATACTTTTCACATTGTCCTGGTGTTCGGGTGGTAATACCTCGTTCCCCAATACAAGCCAAGGGTCTTTTGTTGGCAAGTATTCGACAGAAGGATCCTGTAATCTTTATGGAACCGAAAATATTGTATAGATCAAGTGTAGAGCATGTTCCACTTGCAGATTATGAATTGCCGCTAGACAAGGCGGAGGTGATTCAAGAAGGCTCTGACATTACTTTGATTGGCTACGGAACACAATTATATCACTTGTCAGCAGCTGCAGCAGTTGCAAAAGAAAAACTCGGTGTTTCTTGTGAATTGATTGACCTTAGAACGATTTCACCTTGGGATAGAAAAACTGTTTTTGATAGTGTCAGGAAAACCGGTCGTGCTCTAGTGTCTCATGAAGCACCTAAAACAAATGGCATTGGTGCAGAAGTGGCAGCTGAAATACAAAAGGGATGCTTTTTAAGTTTAGAAGCACCAGTGGAACGAATAACTGGTTGGGATACGCATGTACCTTTGATGTATGAAGATCTGATGATACCCGATGTTGTCAGGATTTATGATGGTATCAAGAGAACAATTGAATATTAATTAGTCGGGTACAACGCATTTTATTACTCTTAGTAGGGGATATCTAAATAGAACACAGTTAATACTTTTTGTAATGTCCAATTTGAAACTGTGATGAAAGAGATATTTTCTACCTTGATTCTGTATGTAAAAAAAGAAAAAAAAATTGTAATATAAAGTACTAAAGCTTATTATTATTATTATTATTATCATCATCATCATCATCATCATCATCATTTTAATATTTTTATTAAAATCTGATACTATATACATTTTCATTCAAGTATATTTTTATTATACTACTAATTATCTTTTGTAAATGAAAACTATTAACAGTATTACAGTACGAAATACGTGCAACATTTCAACTGTAATTTCCTGTCGATTTTAGTTATTACTAGAGTATATGTATTATTATTATTTGACTATTTTTTTTTACACTTTTTCAACTCTACTTCTATATCTAGTTTTTAATAATGGTCAACAGAAACAAATCACGCCGTAACTCGACAAGAAACAGCCGAAATAGTAAAAAAGCAATTACACAAAAAGCTGATAGTCACAATGTTGCTTCAGAAAGATTTCGTAAGGAACTTTTTGAAAGCGTAAACAAACCTGATGATATAGAAGAAGCTGAAAAGCATAAATTAGAAAACTCAGTATCTAAAGGGAATAAAACAAAAAAAAAAGTGATCAAACCAAAGACCAATAATAACCAGACTAAAGGTTAGTATTAAAAACACTGAAATTGAGTACTTACAGCTAAGTTATATTTATTAATTTTTTTTCCCCAAAAGAATATTCCAAAGTATTGAAGCTCAAAGAAGAAAAAAAAATTACAAATATCGATCCAGATTCCCCATCCAAAATTTTGTCTTCTGATGTATCAAATTCTTGGGAAAACAACATAGTTAATCAACCACGCAACGATGCTTCAAAGGAAGATCAGAAAAAATTGAAATTTGTAAAGCATCACAAAATTTTAAACGAAATGTTTTCAGAAAGAGGTATTAGTTTTATTCTATAAAAATTGTCGAATAATATTAACAATCGTCGCATGCAGAAAACTTTTTAGGAAAAATTGTTTTTGATCCCATAAATACAAATGATTTGGCAAATACTCCCACAATCCATGCCAGAGAGCAATTTGATTTGGATTCTAGTGACGTAGAATCAGAAGAGCCTTTTCAAAGTTTTACACAATCTCAGCCTTCAGCAGACTCACTCTTGGTTGATATGCCTAATCCTAATACAGCAGTAATTATTGAAGGATCTAACATGGATCTAACTTTTCTAGAGCCCGAGAGTGGTCAATCAACAGCAGTGTTGAAATCATCGGAAGATATCAACTTAGGGGAAAGAACATCAGCCTTAAGCAATATTACCTCTGCAGATTTGCTTAGAATATCGCAGCAAGATGAATCACAAGTCCATAACATATTATCCAGTAGCATTTCAACATCATCAAATTCTACAAATACTGAAGTTAGCTTGGCTCAAAATTCAAGAAATGGCAGTTTAATTCAAAGTAGATTTTGGCCGCGAAATGAAGTAAATTCACATCATAATCTCAACAGTCCTGATAGCAATTTTTCTAATAATGTGTTTCCATTTTTTGATTCTCCATCAAGTTTAGATACTCCATATAGAGAATATTTGGATGACAGAAATGATAATTGGTCAGACAGGTTTTTTTACAACAACGAATCTGCTCATATGGAACCCGTTAATAACCAAATGGGGGTATTCACTAGTAATACCAATTTATCGTGGAAACAACTTCTAAGTGAGTCTACTCAAAAGCTCAATCAGGAAAAATTAAATGAATCTTTCAATGACCTTTCTTCTCAGCAATGGACTCCATTACTGTTTAAAAGGTCAAGAAATTCTACCATAATACCGGCACGTCCTGTAACTCAGGTACAATCTAGTGGTTCATTTAATCCAACTTCCACCGACAAAAACGGAAATCACAAGTTTGAAGGGGTTAGGTCTCAGGCCCACACGCCAAAATTAGATCGAAGCTTATTTGAAATCGTATTGCACAACAACCGGCCAAACTCATTGTTAACATTGCAAGGAGAATGCAAAAATTCATTGTATGATAATTTGATTGAGTATAACGCACTCGTGAATAAGGTACATCAATCTATTAGTTCTAGTCATTTAATGTGCAAATTAATTGGAAGTTCCAATATACATCAGTTGACCCAGAAAACTTTGTATATAGCCAGGTTTTTGGTCGAATTTGAAAACGGAATACAAAAGGTAGCTGAATTGTGTCCGAAGATTGGAGGAATCTCTTATTTTAACAAAAAGATTATTAAAGATAAGCTAAAAGAAGTGATTTGGCAACATTTACCGTTTATTCAGTCAGAGGCTATTAAAATACAACTTACTAGACACCAAGTTTGTGAAGAAGCTAAGTTGGCCCAAGATGAAATTGATCAAGTTGGTGAAATAGTCTCTGAAGTAGGACAAGAAATGCAAAAAGTGATTGCTATTACTACGGGACCTCAAATTTTTGCAAACAATAACAAGGGTAATCAAGCTCAAATTGGATGTGCAATATATCGCCTTGAAGAAAATACAACTGTAGAACTAGAGAATTACTCGCCTCCCGTCTATGACAAAAATCAAACTCAAAAAATCACAACAAATATATCCAAGCTACACCCAATTGAGCTCATCAAAAGATTTTCTAATATCAATACATTTAATGATTTTTATCCAGCTGAAGAAAACAAAATTATGAAAAATTTAAGAACCCGCAAATTGTTAAGCTTCGAATCATATGCAACTACCTGCTGTGAACTACTCGGATCTTCACTTAAAAAATTGAGTGCAAATGTTGCGATAGCTTTTGGGTCGTTAAGTGATTTAGAGAATTCCTTCACAGAAATTATGGAACAAATGGACGTCATATCTCATACATTAAAAAC
This sequence comes from Geotrichum ghanense (nom. inval.), assembly GCA_022023575.1. Taxonomy (NCBI): domain Eukaryota; kingdom Fungi; phylum Ascomycota; class Dipodascomycetes; order Dipodascales; family Dipodascaceae; genus Geotrichum; species Geotrichum ghanense (nom. inval.). The sequence continues at coordinate 2,545,307 of JAKKCX010000010.1, read as the reverse complement.
AACTGGTGCTAATAACAAATATGTTGAGCATCGTTTGGTAGAAATTCATGACTATTGTGAAGAGAAAAAATATTCTCTTGAAGTAACCAATCCCGTTTGTCGACCTATGATGCAACTGCAAAACTTGGTTGAAGTCGAAAATGCTGTTAATTTAGAAAAAAAACATATCAACGTTGAAATTTCCAATATCAATTTTAAATTGAAAGATACTAATAATCGCCTTGCTGTTTATTCCCAAGAAAACTTGACAGAAGCTACAAAAGAAAAAATCAATGAACTTCGACCAGGTTTGGAAATTGAATTCAATAAATTGAATAATACTGTTGAAAAATTTGATAGATTACTATTTATTAAATCACAATTGATTTCGACCGAGACGTTATTAGATAGGCAAAAAACGGATGCTATGACATTACTGAAAATCATGGAGACGCTATCTTTTGTTGGAATGGAATCCCTTTTATCCCTCAAATTAGATATTCGTAACGAACTTAAAAGTGAGCTCAAAAATGCTGTTAATATGTTTAGCTTGATTAAAAAACAACTAGAAAAACAGTACCAAAATTCCCACTTGAGACTAACTGGTATATCTGAAAAATCTGATTTATGCTTTGAAAAATTAATTGAAATTAAGTCCAAATCTGATTCAATGATTACTGCTCTCAAAGATGCTAAAGAAAGTTCTAACGAGGAAATGAACAAATGTATACAAGAACTTTCTGCTTACACCAACTATTATCAGACTTCTGTTGACATTGATACACTGGAACATGAAATCCAATCAGCACAAGCCCAAATTGAAGAGAATTTATTAATGATTCAACAAAAAAGGATTGAAGTACAGCAAGTCACAAGTAAAGGTATTTCCAAAAAAATTGGAAGATTTCTTGAGAATATATATCAGCCATTAGACAACATGATTGACAGCAATATCACGTATCATAAAGAAGTGGAGAAGTCTACCATGGAGTATTTTGAAAAAAATATAGATGCAAAGGTAATTGTTGAACAGGTAGTAGGGGATAAGCTACCTGATCTTTCAATGTTGGTGTATATGCTTTGCCTTAATAATTTTGAAATTGCAACTGTAGGGGCTCTTCGTTCTCAAGTTTACCTTCAAAAAAAAAGAGATATGGAAGAGGTTGCTGACAGCGTTATTAAAAAAACTGAACAAGAACATGCAAACCTTTCTGAAAATGATTCGAGCGAATTAAGCGACAGTATCAAAAAGTTTTCATATGATCTTAATATCAGAAGCATGGAAGTACAAATGTCAATTTCAAAAATGACATTGATTTGTGAAAATCAACTTTTGAATGCAATTTTTTTCATCATTGATAAAAATATACTGACTATACCTCGAGAGATTGTAGAATTGCTTGTTAAAGAAATTGCAACATCTGAAAATGCGGATAGAGAAAGTTTTCAAATTATTTACAAATTTTCCAAGGTTTTAGAGCTTGATGAGCAAAAGAATGTGTTTAATATTATTGACGTTGATGAATGTCGGAAAATATGCGAAAAGTTGAGGCTGATGATTGTTTCATTGAAAAATCCAAAAGGAGTCTTGAAAAAAAACTTGGAGAGTTGGTATTCAGCATTTACTCAGGCAAACCAAGAGTCCCTGTAATTTCGAGTAAAATCATTTATAAAAAATCATAGTAAATAAAAAAAAATCAGTTTATTGTCCCTATATCTAGAGGCTATACTAATATATAATTTATATAACAAATGACAAAAGTAGGAGACATGTGGTTCAAATATTCATTTTATGGAGATTGACAAAGTAGCGGCCTCAATGTGTTTAGAGGTTTTAGTACTTGATTTTCAAGCATCATAAAATATTACATATATCAAGAGCTTTATATATATTATTTGTTTGTTATAGTTCTTACCCCTAATAAAGTAATTAGACTCAATCGTCAATTCACATGTTATTTAGGGTTAGGGTTAATAAGTGTAGAATTATATACAGATAAATCTTAGTATTACTGATAGAGAATAACCAAAGCGGATTTAGCTCAGTTGGGAGAGCGCCAGACTGAAGTCAACTATTCAGTCTTGTAATCTGGAGGTCCTGTGTTCGATCCACAGAATTCGCACTTTTTGTTTTCAACTTTATTTTAAAGGTTTTTTTTTTTTTTTTTTGGAGGAATATAAAATGGATCGTTTTTATAAAACTAAACATATTATATTCGATATTTTCTAATCATAAGTCTAGTGGTCTAAAAAGTTATTCAAAAAAAAAAAAAAAAATGCTGATATGGTGACATGATGATTGGCCAGGGCTATAACTAGAAGAAGGCTCGAACCTCGTAAAAATAATATCAAAGGTCGATTAAACTTTAACATGAGCCCCAAAAAGAGTTGGGCTAACAATGCATAATTGCTGTAAATTCGGATATTTGATTGCTCCATAAATTTCATATTGTTAGTTTTGCGCTTATCCAGTCCTCGTACTTGAGTCAGACAAGAAGATTTGCTCGTATAGCGATTTGTCAAAACTATGGCAGATCTTGGGGTTATTTTTCACACACGATCTTGGCCAACTTTGGATATCAGAAACCCTAACCCGTGATATTCTTATTTAGCTGGTGTCTTTTTCACTATTTTTCTCCTTTTTTAAAATACTCCTTATAGAAATATCATTAATTGATTTTTCTTATAATATCCTTGTCGTTTTTGAATCTGTCCATTGTCTTTTGAAAAAGCAGACTAAAAGATGGGCGTCTTACGATCAATAAATGTCCTGGAGTATGCAGAACCGCTGTTGGAGCTGCCGCTCTGGCAACTTGTTCCATTGGCATTTTTCACGGCTATTTCTTTGATTGTTGTGCTTAATGTTTTGAGCCAAATCTTGTATAAAAATCCAAACAGGGCTCCAGTAGTTTTCCATTTGTTCCCATGGATTGGATCTTCTGTGGTATATGGTATGAAGCCATTCGAGTTTTTCAAAGAGAATCAGGAAAAGTATGGAGATGTGTTTGCATTTGTGCTTTGTGGTCGTGTAATGACAGTTTATCTTGGGCCTAAGGGTCATGAATTTGTTTTTAATAGTAGACTTCAGGATGTTTCTGCTGAAGAAGCTTACTCTCATTTGACTACTCCCACATTTGGTGAAGGTGTTGTTTACGATTGTCCCAACCATAGATTAATGGAACAAAAGAAGTTTGCCAAGACAGCTCTTTCTAAAGATGCTTTCATTTCATATGTACCCAAGATCATTGATGAAGTTGAGAATTATCTCAGAACTTCTGATAACTTCCTTGCTAACGATCCCGAAAAGAAATCTGGAGAAACTCACATCTCTGAAGCAACTGCTGAAATTACAATCTTTACTGCATCTAGAACTCTTCTTGGTGATGAAGTTAGAAAGAAGCTCAATACAGATTTTGCTAAACTGTACTCCGATCTTGATAGAGGATTTACTCCTATTAATTTTGTATTTCCTCATTTGCCATTGCCTCATTACTGGAAGAGGGACGCTGCTCAAAGAAGCATCTCTAGAACTTACATGGAAGTTATCAGTAAGCGTCGTGAGGCTGGTACTGTTGATCCCACACAGGATCTTATCGGTTCACTTATGAGTAATGCTGTGTACAAGGATGGTGTAAGAATGACTGACCAACAAATTGCTAATTTACTTATTGGTATTCTTATGGGTGGCCAACATACTTCTGCGGCTACTTCTGCTTGGGCAATTCTTCATCTTGGAGCTAGACCTGAATTAATCGAGGATCTTTATCAAGAACAAGTCCGTGTATGTGGTCTTAACGAAAAGAAGGAAATTAATCCTATTACATACGAAAAACTTCAAGATATGACCTTACTGAACAATACTATCAAGGAGACTCTTAGAATGCATTCTCCTTTGCATTCAATTTTCAGAAAGGTAATGAATCCATTACCAGTTCCCAACACTCGTTACGTTGTTCCCCGTGGTCATTATGTTCTTGTTTCTCCTGGTGCAACTATGATGTCTGAAGATTACTTTAAAAATCACAAGCAATTTGAGCCTCGTAGATGGGAAGATCCATCCTCAGTTTCTGAAAACACTTCTAACAATGAATCAGTTGATTATGGATTTGGTTCAATTTCCAAGGGTGTTTCTTCTCCTTATCTTCCTTTTGGAGGTGGTCGTCATAGATGTATTGGTGAGCAGTTTGCATATGTTCAGCTTGGAACTATTCTTGCTACTTTTTTGAGAGAGTTCAAGTGGGCTATTCCTGGCGGCAAGGTTCCTGAAACCAATTTTGAGTCGATGATCACTTTACCTCAAGAACCTGCTGTCATTAATTGGGTTAGAAGAAATTATTCTGATTAAGAATATGATTTAATATTTAAAAAAAAAAAAAAAAAAAACAAAAAAACAAAAAACAAGACAAGACAAAATTGATTCATGATTACATGAATATTCTTGACATACTTGTAATATTTTTCAACAAGAGAGTCATGTAATTTGATGAGTAGTAATTTTTGGTATGATGAATAGCAAATATCAAATAATGGTAATTTAATATAAAATTGGGCGGTTTAGAATTAATATAACAAACAATATAAATAATAATTGAAAAAATATATATGTGATAAATGAAAAGCATTCATAATGATTCATAACATTTTTCTAAAGCAGCGATTTTTTTTCCTTTTAAATAATGATAAAATCATCCGTATTATTTTATACAATGTAATTTTATTTAGTACCTTTAGATATAATTCAGCGATGAAAAAAAAAAATGTATATAGTAAAATATGTGAAAAATTTTAATATTGACAAAATGATACAAAGTTCATGTTAACAATCTAATCATCTCGATATAAAGTAAAACAAAAATGGTGGATATATATATATAAACTTGATATAAACTTTAGATATCGGGACAATAAACTGATTTTCTATATACTTGATAAATCAAGAAAAAAAAACATTTCACAACAACACGTTTAATGTCTTTAGAAATACATAAATAATGATATCAACAATTTACAAGTTCATATATAATTTATTTGATTTATAAATCATTTCTTATTAATTTTGATACTGTCAATTTTTTTTTTTTTTTTTTTTTCCAATTCTTTATAATTTCAATAATGCCACATCACGTATCTGCTATGAATTCTGTTAAACAAAAAGTTTCACCACCTGAACAAGAAAAGTTAACGTCGAGTATTTTCAGTTTATCACCAGAATATCAAAATCAATCAACTAAGCAAAAATCTTATAGTATATTTCCAAGAACATTCGGGAATCTTGAAAAAGAGCCTATATCAAAAAATCCAAGTTCAGTTACTTCAGTTTTTTGCAAGATTCCAAAAGTTGGGATAGCTTCTTGGACTTCACCACAACAAAAAAAGATAGGAGAAGGGAAATACGGGAAATCTCTTGATAGAGTTAATAACTCGGTCATTGATTTGATAGCTATTGCTTGTTGTCAGAAAAAAAAATCTAGCTATAAGTCAGTAGATGCTGAAATAGAAAAGAGCATGAAAATTAAACTAAAGCAAAGAGATGATGATATAAATTAAAAGGGTAAATCTGACATTATTAAAATCATTCAGATAACATTTTTTTTTTCCCTGAAAGATTGCAGAAAGGTGATTAAAATTATTGAATTGCATTTGCTTAAGGTAAACCTGTTACTTCTAAACACAATATTTTTTATTTTTATTTTATTTTATTTATTTTTTTATTTTATTTTATTTTATTTTATTTTTTTTTTTTTTTGATATAGATTTTATTTTGTAACAATCACAAATATCCACAACTAAGAAATGTAATATTTGTAGATATAATTAACGAAAAGGTGAAAAAAAAAAAGTAAAAGTGTGGCTATGAAATAAATTTAATAATTGTGAAATGTAATTTCATTTATTTCACATTAATATATATCAGACTTTTAGTGTCTTGCTTGTACATTAAAAAGACCCTTTAAGTACTAAGGTGTTTTATTTATGGTGCGGCTATATGTTTAAATTTCAACCTTCTCCCATTCTAAATCATCTTTACCTGCCACCTGTGAGAGCTGATTTGCAATCTTCAGTCAAGCTCGTATTGAAAAAAAAAAAAATATCCAATTAGGATACGTTGATTTCAACGCACAAGGCAAATTTGAGTGAGATAGTGCTGAGGATCGCAGACACAATGTCTCGACCCTTAGAACAACAGTTGTCTACTATCGATATTGTCAGTAAATTACTCACGGATCTTCCCTCAGAGATTCTTGAAACGATTATCGAATTTTTACTCCATGAAAAGGTAGGATTTAATTGGACAGGAGAATCTTCTAATCCTGGGTACAACCTGGCTGGAAGTCAAAGCGTCAACAGGAATCCGGATATCAGAAACCTCACCTTGACCTGTAAAATTTTGAAAGAAGCAGCGGATGCTGTTAGATACCGAGTAGTAGCACCGCCCAGTCGACTTTTTTCCAGCTTGGAAAATCAGAACCGGGAAGATGCAGTGCCAATGTTTTATACAGAAGTGTTGGAAATGACAGCAGATATTTCAAAACACGTAAGGCATTTAAATATTGTTTTCGAGTTTCCTGCTGGTGATCCAAATACCCATGATGAGACTAGGAACTTTTTCCATGCCAGTAATATGGCAACCAAGCTTGTGCTTTCTCAAAACTATCCAAATTTATTTAAAATTAGTATTGTAGTAGACGATCCAATGCGCTTTTTGAGACACAGAAACGAAATCGACAGAATGCTGAGGAATAAGCCTGATGTTGAGGTAGAAGTGACGATTTGTAACACTTTTCATTCTTCACTGCCTAGTAATATGAAGCTTCTTGGAGAAACCAGTAATTTGGTGTATTTGAAGATTTGGTATCCTCGACAAACACTGATGTTAGAAGACTTGGAGTTTATTAGGGGTATTCGCACATTGCGAAAGCTTTACTTGGAGTTTGAATTTGGGGTTGACAGTTTTGGTCCCGTACGAAATTTCCAAGTATTGGAATCCTTGCAACTTACGCATCTTTGGCTCAAGATTAACCGGTATACCAATGTTGAGAAGATCTGGATTCCCACGACTTTGAAGTGGCTTGCAGTATCATCAGAAAGATTACTTCAGCGACTAAGAACAGCTGATTTTGATAATCTGAATATCGAGAAGTTATGTATTCAAAGTCACTGTGAGATTGAGGAAGACTTATTAGCGCTGTCTACTGTTCAGGATATGCCGTTTATGCCAATGTTGCAAGAAATGTGGGCAGATTTGAATTGTCGGAGCAATGAACAGGTCATTGCCAATACTAGCTACTTGAAACTAATTATAATGCGAAGCCCACGACTTCAAAGGTTGGACTTGAATTCAATTGCTCTTGTACACGCACTGGCTATTTGTCAAAATCTCTATAGATTAAGTAGTCTTCGAATCTCGTTACAGAGAGGAGCCGACGATATGTCTGAACGTATGACATTTGATAACTTGCAGTACATTACTCGACACCACCCTACTTTGCATCACTTGAATGTAGCACTATTAGATTTTACATTCCGGGATCTGGCATGGCAAGTGGTGCACTGCTGGCCTCGAGCGTTCAAGACATTAATAAACGAGCTTGTAGTTCCTATTGATTCAGTCACGCGTACATTTTTTGAGGATCGAGTAGCCCGGTTTCGAGAACCAAGAATGTTGCAGTTATTTAAAGATGGGGATTTGGATATGAGTTTTTTAAGGTTTGAGGTGTGTACAGATTCAAATGTGTCAGGGGAATTTAGGTATCGGGAGGTTTACGATTTAGAAAGACTTGGAATGGTATTAAAATGGGAATGGGATGATATTCTTTTAAGATTGTAAGAGATATGAAATAGTTGTTGGTCTTGATGATTTTAAACTTTTTTTTTTTTTTTATTTATTTATTTTATTTTATTTTATTTTATTTTATTTTATTTTATTTTATTTTATTTTATTTTATTTTATTTTATTTTATTTTATTTTATTTTATTTTATTTTATTTTATTTTATTTTATTTTATTTATTTTTTACAAAACAAAGTGATGATATTAAGAAGCCTTGAATGATTGAATAAACTCTAACGTTTTAAAGAACTGAAGGCAGTATGGATTACCTATATAAAAAAGGATGGAGGAGTATTTAATTGAATAAAATATAGTAATTTTTACAGTTGAATTAATATGTAAACCATTAAATTCCAAATGTAGTATAAATATATATAAGCAAATAATGAATAAAATGACAAATTTCTGTACAAACTTCAAAACTTTTGTGTTTCAAATTTATCGAAAATTTATTCTAAATCATCATCATCATCATTATACTTGTTATACTTGTTATACTTGTTATACTTGTTATAATTATTATACTTGTTATAATTGTTATAATTATTTTTAATTATAATTTTGATAAAGTTATGGGACAAGTTTTCTCCCATATTTATAGTTGATAACAATAATTCGAATTGCTCTTGTCTTTGAAGAAGAAGAAGAAGAAGACAACTCAGTTTCAACAAACTGTTTAAGTTGAAATTGATTATGATTTTTTTTTTACTCGGGTTTTATTCAAGTAGTTTCTTTATATTTCATATGTATTTCATTTTATTTATTTATTTTAAATAATTTAAAGCTTTTCGTGTTGGATATTTTTCAAGTTTTTATTTTCATATTTGTGACCAACAAAAAAAAAATTACAACTTCTCCAAGTATATTTAGATTATTGTGATATTTATATTTATATTAATGTTTATTGCAATATTTATATTAATATTTATTGCAATATTTATATTAATGTTTATTCCAATATTTATTCCAATATATCCATTGACTATTTTGATTATTTTAATATTTATTTTGATAGTTTCATTTTTCGTTGGATTTAAAGAAAAAGTGTTGATTTTGTCCAAATGACACTTTCTTTTCTTTCGGCGCCATCGGCCGTTATGTTGGCCCGTGCTTGAGAATTCTGGGTAGAATCTGACAGCTGTCGGCAATAGTCTTCACTGCTCCTCCGCTAAATGTTTATTTATCTATTTATTTATTTATTTGCCATATGTTTAAAAGTTTGCATGTGTTGTTTGATGGGGTTGTATATATATATTATTTATGTAGCCAAAAAAAAAACAAAACACAAAGAAAGACGGACCGCTTAGCCTTAATTTCTATATGAGCAATCGGCTTTTGTGTAGGTTACTCCGATTATTGTTAAAAAACCAACCTAATTTTCATTTAAAAGTTTAATAATTTAATAGCTTATTACTTTACTAATTTAGTAGTTCGTCAGTTTAAAAGTTTATCGATATATTAAACTATTAATGAATTTAAAATAATAAATTATTAACTCACCGTTTACTACTATCTACTTATTTAATAAATTAATAAATTAATAAATTAATTACTTGATTTTTTCTCTAACTCTTTTTTTTTCTTCCCACCTTCCCCTAATTCTTACCAATTCTATCAAGACTTAGGTTAACCAAAAAAAAAAAATAAAATAAAATAAAACCAAAAAACAACAATACTAACAACAATACTAATAATAATAAAAAGATCTCAACATAAACAACAGATATTGCACATGACGGACGATTCTTCTAAATCCAATGAAATCAAAATTAAGGCAAAACGTGGAAGACCACGGATCAACCGTACCATCCAGGCACAAACGGAACGTCGAAGAGAACAAGTAAGACTTGCGCAGCGCACTTATCGCATGAGAAAAGAAATCACAATAACCAGTCTACAAGCTCGTGTCAAACTACTTGAAAGCGTACTAAGCGGTGTCAAAACTCTTTTTAGAGAGCTATACGAAGAAGGTGTAGAGGTCGCAGTCAAAGAAGCAAGAGATGACTGGATGCAGATGTTTGCATTTTCTGGAATGAAGTTCGACAGACTGCTGGCTATGGCCCAGGATGGACAGCAGCAGCAAATACCTGTCGACGGAATCCAGTCGCTCAATATCCAATCACAACAGAGCTCACAGGGTACGCTACCACACCATAACAACAACAACAACAACAACAACAACAACAGCAGCCACCAAAATAATACAAGTGAGAGCCCGGAGCTGACACATAACCAGTTACTGATACCAGACAGCATCATGGACGCCAATGGATTTATAAAGGACTTCCCAGACGATCTCATTGCTGGCCACGATGATTTGGCCCAAGTGCCTTCCGCAACCCCTTCACCAACTTCCTCCGAATTAACAGAAGACCAGAAACTGAAAATGTCAATCCAGGATGTTCTGACAGGAAAAGTTCAGCCAGCCGTGTCCATTGAAAAACTTGACAACCAGCTCTCAGAGCTCATCTTTAGGAGATGTTTAAGAGACCTTATTAAGCTTTATTTAAATGAAGATCAAGAACAGCTAATCATAAGGCTGGGTCTCTCGGATAAGGAAGCACAGAGCAATTTGATAAACAGGTGTCTCACAGCGTTAAGGCTTGGAATGAGCTACAATCTATCAAACTGGGTAGGGAAAATAGAGGACGACAGCCTGTTTCCCGGATACTTGAATCCAAGAAGTATCGAGGACTTTTACAGAAATCAACTCCAGTCGGGGCAACTCATTGATCAGGAAAAGTTCTTGGACCTTATTTGCAAGCATGCCAGAAATTTAGGAAACATACCCAGGATTTCATTTGCAGACATCCAGTCAGCCTTAGTTTTATCTATTCGATCGTGAGAACAACTTTGAAATCTGGTGTATCTGAAATGGGCTTCAACTGGTCTTTTTATTTTTCCCTATTTCTCTTTTTTCTTCTTTCGGTCCCTGACTGATTTAGAGCTTTGCATTACAAATGGCTTAGTAAACACCTACCCAGCAAAAATACATATACATATATATATGTATTTATATTACGTTTGATTAGATCTTTCCTCCTTTATTTTCATCTTTGTCTTCATTATCTTCAACAACTCCAGATTTAATAACAAACAATCAAACATCCAAATTAATCTATCTATCTATCTATCTATCAATCAATAAAACAAACAAAATAAAACATACACAAATCAATCATGTCCAGAGAATCAAGACCTAGTATTGTTGGCCCTGATACTCCTTCCAAGCCTTATCCTCTGTTCAGTCCAAAAACCACAGTAATTGCCGGCTTTGGCCGTGGAAGTGCAGACTTGGGTATCCCTACGGCCAACATTGCATCGGAGTCGTACAAAGACATTCTGAATGCAATTGCTTCCGAGTGTGGCTATGATACCGGTATTTACTACGGATACACTCAAGTAACACCAACACAAGGCGAGCCCAAAACTGAAATGGTTGGAACAAGAAAAGTTGAGTACAATTTTGGTTCAAAGCTTAGGAAAGGTATTGATACTGACTTGGTTCTTCCAATGGTTATGTCAGTAGGTATGAATCCTTTTTTCAAAAACAAGGAGCTTTCTGCAGAGATTCACATTTTGCACAATTTCGAAGAGGACTTTTACGGGGCCGAAATTCAGTTTGTAATCTTGGGCTATATTCGACCCGAGCTAGATTACGTCTCGAAGGAAGCTCTTATTGAGGATATCAATACAGATATCAAAGTAGCCTTGAAGTCGCTTGAACGTCCAGAATACAAAAAGTACATGAAGGATGAGTACTTTAGTAAATGAAATGAAATCAGATAAAATGAAATCAGATAAAATGAAATAAAATAAAATAAAATGAAATAAAAAAAAAAAAGGTGTGTGTATTTATGTATTTATGATGAAGTGTGCATATAAGAAAATGAGATATGGATTTATACCAGACATCTAATCCGACTTTGACTTGAGTGCCCGCCTCGCTAGTCGGATCATCTTTGTAAACCAGTACACATTAAGGGTATCAAGTGCCAAATTACAGCCTACAATGGCAAAGCTTACCCACACTGGGTGCCTATTTAAGGCAGCAACTGCGTAGAAATCCCAAGTGACATACCATGCCTGGTAAAATCCCCATACAATTCTTGCTAAGAAAAACACAGCTAGTAGTATAACTCCATTAACAATTCGCAGTGTACCGACCCACTCTGGGCGCTTGTCACCTTTCGGGTCGTGAGTCAAAAACCAGTTAACGTTGAGAAACGGTGTACTTAGCTCAAACACAAGGAACCTTGGGCTATAGTAGTGTAAAATCGGTCGAAATCCTTGTGCAAACACGAATGCAGCTGTGACGCCATGTAGAGCAAACCCAGCACCAAACTCGCGAATGTACCAAAGACTGACGATTCCGTCCCAAAGAAAGTATCCAAATGCCATAGCGGCTACAAAGCTTGAATGCTCTGAGGCTCCATATATGCGCTCTTCTGCAGTGGCTGCGAATTGTGCTGTATCAATGAATGAGGCGAGTGTCAGAATTAAGAGCGCTTGAGCCATGGAAACGACGTGGATATCAAAATCAATTTTACGTCGACGTGTGAGTATTGGATAGTAGGAGGGCACCAATCGTGGGGCTATACGGGACGAAGCCAGAAATAGTGCGTGGTATGCTAAGGCAGCTGCTATTGCTTCGTGTGCGTGCCATTTTAATAAAGGAAACCCGGTAACATCGGGCCATACACTCGGTACAGCAAACTTCAAAAACGGATCCTTTTCAATCATTTTTTTTCAAGTAAAAAAAAAATAAATAAAAAAATAAAAAAAAAAAAAAAAAGATGGAAAAAAAAGATGGAAAAATCAAAATCAAAATAAAAACAGTTTTTGCAAATAGAACTAATAATGGACAAGAAGAAGAAGTAATAAAAAGAAGATGAAAAAGATGAAAAAGATGAAAAAGAAGAAGGAGGAAAGGGAGTAAAGAAGTGAAAGAATTAGTGAGTGATAGATAAGTGGGAGCTAATATGGAAACTTTCAGTTTAAACTATATAAATAGACCCTGAGGGTTTTCAATTCCTCTTGAATTTTATATATATATATATATATATATAAAGTATATATGCTGAAATTCTTAAACCTTTGAAAAAAAAAACAAACAAAAACAAAAACAACAACAAAAACCCCCTTTTTTTTATTTAAACAAAAACCTCCTTCTTGAATACTGTTTTTTTTTTTTTTTTTGAATTATAATCAAATGATATTGAGATCAGAGTTTATAATACTGATTTGTTGGGTAAAAGATATAGTTTCATGTCTGTTTATAGTTCAAAAGCCTGCCATGACCAAATCAAGTAGTCTATATTAACCTTAAAATTCCTTATAATTGGCACCTATTTGTACACAATTTTACCTACCAAAATTCATAGTTTTTTTTTAAACAAGAAATCCATCTATACAAACGTAAAAATCAAAATCATCATCAGTCTTTATATATTGAATCCAATGGAAATACAAACTATTAATTAATTGCTTAAAACGAAATCATCATCTATTGTTACAAATTCAAAATAAAGACAGTATAAAAATGAGAAAATCATTCAAATTCATAGCTTGTCTTTAATTTGTACATCCAGTGCTCAACCAATATTCTATATATTTTGATATTGAACTTTTCTCAGTTTTTTTTTTAAAAAAAAAAAATTAAAAAAAACTAAACCAATGCTTGAATACAATACATTATATAGATTTCAATTTTTTTTTTTTTTTTTTTTCATTCTAGTTCTCAAAATCTTAATTTTCAAACGTATCTTCTTCCATAATTATAGCTTCCTTTTTAATTTCAGATTCAAAAGTTTCCTTTTCAACATCATTAATTAAATTAGCAATAGAATCATCACTTTTTAGTTGCTTTTCTTTGGATAATTCTGAAACATCTGCAGTTGGAACAGTGAGCTTTCCAATTAAAATATCTTCAATAGCATCAATTTTGTCCAATAGTTTTTCTCTTAAATGATATTTAGTAATTGGAGGAAAAGTAATCAATTCACGAGGAATAATATGATGTTTCAAGGGAGGAATTGGCAGACTTGGAAGGTCAGGCAAGTCTGGAAGATCAGGCAAGTCGGGAAGATCAGGTAAATCAGGAAGGTCAGGCAAATCAGGAAGGTCAGGCAAATCAGGCAAGTCTGGAAGATCAGGCAAGTCTGGAAGATCAGGAATACCTGGAATACTCGGAAGACCAAAAAGACACATTATGAACTGAATGAAAAATCAAGAAAAAAAAGTAACAATTCAAATTAGCACGACTGAAAAGTCCTTTGAATGTGTATTTGCAATGAGTCCACTTAAACAAACACCAAAAAAATTAAATAAATTATAACTTTGCAGACAAACAAAATCCTCTAAAGACATCAAGAATTGCATTCTATTTTATATCCTTTTTGATTTCTTAAATGATACGTGACTGTGAACTATTCAAGGTGTTGCACAGAATTGGAGTTGTGATAATGACTTCCCAGTTCATACATTATATACGGTCTTTATATGCTACTCCGCACAAAGTATCGCACTCTAGAATTGAAAATACTATTTATCATGTCTGCTATATAATAGTAAACACAAAGCCAAGAATTAAACAGCCATTAAATGTATACTAAATGTAAGTTTATATCGCTATCGTCTTGGTTATAAAGAAAATAAAACAACGTAAAACATATACGGCATATCACGATTATGGACTGTTTAAATATAAAATTCAGAAAACTAAATCCGGTCAGGAAACAATGTCTTAATCAACGATTTCTTGTTGACCTTTCCCATCTGGTTTCTGGGAATAGGATTGTCAATAATTAAAACTTCTCTAGGAATCTTGTAGCCTGAAAGCTTATCCTTGAGCTGCTCTTTAAGAAATTTGTAGTCAAAGTTCTTCTTATAATCAGCAGGAGCATCACTCTTTAGATATATGACAGCAGTTGCTTGCTCGCCCCATTCTTTCGAGGGAAGCCCAACAACTGCAGTCTCCGCAACATGAGAAACACCCAAGATTTCCCGTTCAATTTCCAAGGCGCTCAGCTTTTCTCCTCCTGACTTGATAATGTCCATAGATGCACGGCCTAGAATTTTAATACTTCTGTCGGTTGGGTTCACAGACGCAACATCTCCAGTGATAAACCAGCGTTGTCCATTGCCTTCGTCTGGCATAAACGTTTCAGCAGTAGCCTCAGGTTTGCGCCAATACTCCCTGAATACAGTTGGACCTCCAATAATCAAATCGCCAGAAATTTCGGACTCGAGCTCGGCAACTTGCGTACTTTCGTAGAGTACCTCTTGAGTATCGTGGTCTACAATCCTGGCTATCACAGAAGGAACGGGCTGACCCACAGTTCCCGCACGTCTACTGGAAGCAGGCTCCAAAGGCTGCGAGAGTGTGATTCCAGTTTCGGTCATTCCATATCTTTCCAAAAGCGAAATCTTGCCCTCTGTGACACGGTCCCAGTTATTTCTCAATGGATCCGGAAGTGCAGCAGAACCGCACATGGTGAGCTTCAGATTGTCAAATCCAGCTTGAAGGGCAGAATAATCCGACTTGGATAGAGACTCATCAATATAGCTTACAAGTCGAGAGTATATTGTAGGAACTGCAGTGTAAGTATTGATTGGAGGAAGAATTTCAGGACTAGTCGAAAATCTCTCAAGCACAGCTTTGGGATTGAAAGGAAACAAGAATTCTACGCGCCCAGAGGCAAGAATGGGCAACGTCAATGCAATCAATACACCATGAACATGATGAAGTGGAAGCGTATGCAAAAAGTTGGTACTGCTATTAATGTTCCATGCCGTTGAAAGTGCTTTGGCTTGTGCCATGAAGGTGCTCAGAGGAGTGACGACACCTTTAGGGTTTCCAGACGTACCAGAAGTGTACAGCATATATCCCGCTCCATCATAAGAAACATCAGTGAATTCATGGGTCTCAACTCCAGCCACCTTAGCCGTCTTGTCCTCGGGCTGAATGCTCTCAAAGGTATGTACCTGTCTCAAGTCACTGCGGAACTCGTCGAGTTTGCCAATGAATCGCTCCGGTGTGACAATTAGCGATGCTTCAGAGTTCTCCAGCTGATATTTGATCTCTGCAGCGGTATGATTTGTGCACAGAGGAACAGCCAATGTGTTAGGAAGTGTCAGAGAGGCATAGAAGGCTACTGCAAACTGGTAGCTATTTTCACCCATAATAGCAATTCTGCTGCCATCCTTTTTACCATCAGTGATCTTTTGGAGCTGGGTTCTCCAGTACCCAATATCATGCAGCATTTCGCCATAAGTATATACATTTCCAGAAGGAACATGTCGAATAGCAATTTTGTCTGGGTCGGCGGACCGAATGCTTGAGACTACTGGATGTGTCACCGGAAGGATAAAGTTCCTGGTTACTAGTTTAATTGGAGTACGCAGGATGCGTGGGTGTCGAACGCTTTTAATATGGAGCATCTTATATTTAAATAGTCTAGGTAGGCCATTGAGTGATATAAAAAAAAAGAAAAAGAAGAAGAAGAAGAAGAAGAAAAAGAAGAAGAAGAAAAAGAGGAAGAAATAAGACGAATAAAACGGCTCTTTAAAATGCGATCCGAAGGTTCAAGTTTAAGCTGATTGCTTTCAAGATGCTGTTGACCTTCTATGAAGGTAGATTTGTTTTAAGTTTTAATTTTCATTTTTTTTATCTCAAATCCTTTCTTTTTTTGCACTTTCTTTCTTCCTTTCTTTCTTTCTTCGTCCACGTCGACAAAGAACTTGTGAACAGTCCTCAGCTTAGCTCTGCTATATCTTGCACCGCTCCATCAAAATGGCAGAACACTCGCACAATCATTCTCATGAGAGTAGCCACTCACACTCCCATCAGCAGTCCGACTTTTTCGCACCAAAGCGTCCAGCACCGACCCCTTTCCAAAGATTCCGAAGCAACACCATAGACAGACTTAACTCGAGAAACAGAAGCGCATCAGTGATAGCTGAATCTTGGGGGCTTCACAATGTTCCAGAACTTCTTTCAGATTTCCGTAAACACACCTCCGATAGCCATACATTGCTGTCTGGAGGACTGCCAGTTCTAGATCAACACGGCCATGACCACTCGCACGACCATCACTCGCACGATCACCACCACTCCACCGAAACACAACCTTATCAGCATTATAATGATCCCATTGACCCATTGCCCGTGGAAAATGAATCTTTTATAGAGCGTATCCCTGCTATTATTTCACTGCCAACGTCTCTGCTGGCAGTGGATTATCTGTCAGTGCACGTTGGAAACATATCACCACTTCTTTGCGCCTCGATGGTAGGCGGGACACTACTATTATTTTCGGGGCTTGTATCGTTGCTTGTTACCAACTCATCGCTTTCCAATAAATCAGAAATCCCAAGTACTCTAAGACTGGCGGCTGGATCTCTTGCTCTTTTTTGGGCATGTGGTATCATTGGCTCTGTTAAAGCGACCTTGGTAGTCGCTACTCTGGTGAACTCTCCCTTCCTTTACCTTTCTTTGAAACCATTGATTCCAGCCTTGTTGTACATCATCGTTCTGTTTATTCAAGAACCGTTCATGAATGCGCACCAATACCCATTATGGTTAACTGGCTTGGCCTATGCTGGACTAGTTGGATCTGCCTGGTGCCTGCATAGACCAATGGTCAATGTCTCGAGTTTTTTTGCACTGTTCTTGGGCGCTGTTCTTTTGGTACCAACGTTATTATTTACAACCTTCCGTATAGATAGCATCACGTTAATGATAATTGCTAGCGGGTCGTTTGGCGTTTACCTACTTTCCAACCGTGATCTCTATCCAACTCGGTACAATCCACTCATAAACACTATTTTAGGAGTTATGCTCGAACGATCTGTGCAATTGAAGGGAGAGCTATCTTTGCAAGCAGCCTGTACTGACGTTTTGTTGGCATTTATAACTCTTGTACTTCCCCCAGATGCAAGTCGCCTAAACAAGCCACTCACTCAAAGAAACTCCAAAAACTGGGGTATTATAGATAGTATATTGGCCCATGACGATACGAAAAACATTTTTTACTTCTTGCTGCTTAATTTCTCGTTCATGTTGATTCAATTACTCTATTCTATACTTTCACATTCACTAGGATTATTGTCGGATAGTATTCATATGTTTTTTGATTGTCTTGCTTTAATGGTGGGACTTGTTGCCAGTATTCTTTCAAAATTTCCACCCTCTTCGAGATTCCCTTATGGATTTGGAAAAGTAGAAACTGTATCTGGATTTACCAATGGGTTTTTACTTATTGGTATTTCGGCAGGAGTTGTTGCAGAAGCGGTTGAAAGAATCTCTAATCCGGTTCAACTTGAGAAAACTAGAGAATTACTGATTGTTAGTGTATTAGGTTTGATTGTGAATTTGGTAGGAATTGTAGCCTTTAACCATGGACATTCACATGGAGGAGATGATGGACATAGTCATGGACACAGTCATGGACATAGTCATTCGCATGGTGGGCATGATCAATCTCATGACTGCGGTGACAGTCCTGCGCAAAACGAGAATATGCATGGTATTTTTCTTCATATATTGGCTGATACACTTGGATCGGTTGGTGTTATTATCTCCACATTGCTAATTTCATACTTTGGATGGACTGGATTTGATCCCTTAGCCTCGATTTTTATTGCTGTTATGATTTTTATATCTGCTATTCCACTTCTTAAGTCTTCAGCGAAAACGCTTTTGTTAACTTTGAATGATTCTCAAGACCATAAAATGAGGTCAATTTTGGATGAAATATCAATTATGCCTGGAGTAGCAGGATATACAGTTCCTAGATTTTGGGGTGATGGGTCCAAGGTACGTGGAGTAGTGCATATTCAGCTTCAATTTGGAGCAGATGGAGCTGCGATCAAAAGTAAAGTTGAAACAAAAGTTCGTGAAGATCCTGTAATGGGTAATATTTTCATTCAGGTTGAACCTGAGGGAAGTGATTGCTGGTGTCATCAATATAAACTATATTAAAAGTAAGATTTATTATTATTATTATTATTATTATTATTATTATTATTATTATTATTATTATTATTTTTATTTTGGGGGTTGTATACTGTTTATTTATTTAATCTATATCATATAACAAATGATTTATATATATATATATATAGACACTTCAAAACGTTTTCTTTAATATATATATTGTAAATTAAAAATTTCAAGCTTTGTTTTTAATTGTTAATTTTTAATTTTTTTTTTTTTTCTAGACTTGAATTCATGTTTTTAATCAATCCATCAATTAAATCAAATAAAAAATCTTACTCATCATATCATAATTCATAGACAGTATACATACGTACAGATATATATAACTATATATATAAAATTAAAACATACACATAGACAGAAGTATTTCCTTCAAATAAAACCATTATTATGTCTAATAAGATCTGCCAAACATGGTCCAGAACTCGGCCTTCATACCACATCCAACACACTTGGCATTTTCAGGTAAAGGCTCTTGCTCGAAAGGAATACAAAGAGATTTAGCTCCCATACTGGGGGCCTTATCATCAACATCCTCGCCTTCCTGACCTTGTTTAGCTGTACGATCTTTAATATCGTCTTCACATTCCATTCCACCACAGAAAGGAGCCAACAAAACACACTTTTTGTTCAATGCAGGAACAAATTCCTCTAAGCTGGTGACCTTAATGCGATGTGAATCGAAAGATTCCTTAGCACGATTAAACATATCCTTATGGATTGTTGCAAGCAACTCCTTGAGGGCAGTACCAAGATTATCATCAAGAGGAATAACAGACTTCTCTCCATTGTCACGACGAACTGCCACAATTTGTTTCTTCTTGTGATCTTGAGGGCCATACTCAATACGAAGAGGAACACCACGGAGCTCCCAATCAGCAAACTTCCATCCAGGAGAGTAGTTCTCACGCAAATCAGAAGTTATACGAACACCAGCCTTCTTCAGTGCATGTTCAATATCAAGAACACCTTCCTTAACTTCCTTCTTGACTGCATCAGAAGTCTTAGCAGTAAGACCACAAGGAATAACAACACTTTGGATTTCGGCAGCATTAGGAGGCAAAACTAGACCCTTATTATCGGAGTGAACCATGACCATGACACCGATAACACGAGTCGAAAGACCCCAAGAATTTTGCCAGGCAAAAACTTTAGGCTTTTCAGGGCCCTCTGGGTTTTCAACCGAAATGTTAAACATCTTTGAAAAGTTTTGACCCAAACAATGTGAAGTAGCTCCTTGAATACCTCTTCCTGTAGAAGGAATATAGCCTTCAACAGTAGTAGTAAAGTAACCACCAGCAAACTTTTCGTTCTCAGTCTTTTTACCCTTAATGACAGGAACGGCCAAAATATCAGTGTAAACAGCCTCGTACCACTCCAAAATTTGATGAACTTCTTCGTTGGCCTCTTCAAATGTCAAGTGGGCAGTGTGTCCCTCTTGCCATAAGAACTCTCTAGTTCTCAAAAACGGTTGAGGATGCTTAAATTCCCAACGCACAACAGAGTTCCATTGATTGAGTTTCAAAGGCAGATCACGGTGAGATCTGATCCATTTAGCGTAGTAAGGATACATGACAGTTTCTGAGGTAGGACGAATAGCAATAGGCTCTTCTAATTCACTTTTACCAGCCTTAGTGACCCATGCAACTTCAGGGGCAAATCCTTCAATATGATCCTTTTCTTTCTCCAAAACTTTTGAAGAAACAAACATGGGGAAGTAGGTGTTTTGTACGCCAATGGATTTAATGCGCTGGTTGAAAAAGTCCTGGATCTTTTCCCAAATAGAATAAGATGCGGGACGCATAATGTAACACCCAGACACGTCGTAGTAGTCAAGCATCTCACCCTTGGTAAGAATTTGCTGATACCAACCAGGGAAATCAAGCTCTTTGTCAACTGTAATTCCAATTAATGCAGCACCATCAATCTTAGCATCTTCTTTAGAAGCAACTACTACCTTCTTAGCAGTTTCAGTAGGGGCAGAAGCTGTAGAAGCTACGGTAGTGAAATCTAATTCTACAAGGTCAGTCTCGCCTAATGCTTTTTTCAGCTGCTCAGCTAAAGCGGCTCCATTAACAAACACAGTTTTATCAGCAGTCTGGGTATGAATAGCAACAAATTCAGCCTCCTTTAGCTTTGCATCTAACACCACTTTGATCTTCTTTTCTGAACCAGCAATCAGGTTCAAAGGACCAATGTCTTTGGGCTCAGTAGACTCTCCGAAAAATTCCTTTACCAAATCAGACTTTGCCAAACGCAAATCTTTTGCATCAACAGCTTTACCCACAGCAGAAGACGGTGTAGCAGAGTTGTTCAAGGCAACAAGAACAACAGGAACAGGGTCTTGAGATTTAGGAGTTTTTGGCTTGAAAACAAGGGTCTTGGTCAATTCGTAAGTTTCAGGTTTGCCTGTCTGGTTTTGAAGTAAAGTCTCCCATTCTTCGTTGTTTGCAGGGGAAGAGTGCTCAAGCACTTTTTCGCTATATAAACTGAGTCCTTTGAGGACAGATTCAATGGATTCCACGGACATTATATAGTCTGTACGTTGTTGCAACTGCTGTAAGGAAGAGAGGGGGAAAAGAAAGAGGAAAGACGACAAAAAAAAATTTCCTATCTATTCAAATCAAAATTAGTGAATGTCACCTACTTTTAATGATTCATGATTAGATCACTATGTTTATACAAATGCTCCACTATTACTATATTTACGCAAAACATTCCAGATTTTACGCATACAAATATGTCTAGTCTAAATGACAATGACTTTTACATGACAACATCTCCATTCATGTGCTATTAAAGCTATGGATGTATTTTTTTTTATGAGACTATGAAACAACTCGTACAACGTTGCTAGTCCTTCGTCCAATGGCGAAACCAGCTCCAAAAGACAACCCAGCTACGAATGATATGCCTGCTGCTATCGATAACGGTGATAGCTCAATTTTACCATTATTTTCGCCTCCAGACTTTTTCCTAGTAGGACTTGATTTCCTTGATCTCTTCTTATGAGGCTTCTTAGGAGATGTGGCTGACTGTGGTGGCGAGGATGCAGGTATTTGTTTGTTTTTAGCTAGCAGCGTATCAAAAGAATCACTGAGAGAATCGTGTTCTATTGAAGAGTCAGAGACTTCTCCATCATCCTCAGTTGCAAAGAACAAATTATCAACAGCAGCATCGACATCAGCAGAGTCTAGTAATGGAGAAATCAGCATTTGCGAAGACCCAACATCTGTGCTTTGATCTTGATCTTGATCTTGCTGTAGTAATTGTTGTCGTTTTTGGTGATGGTGTTGTAGTTGTTGTTGTGGTTGTGGTTGTTGCGGTGTGATTGAATCGTTTAGCGAGAGAATACTCTGCGATGTCAAGCTATCGCCTTCTATTTCGATATAAGTCTTTGATCTTGTTGCAAACTTATCTCTGGTAGTAAATGGAACTGCACCCACAGGTCCTGCAGAGTCTAGATCTATCCAGGAACCTAAAGAAATGTAGTTAGTGCTAATTCAGTAACGGTTTTTACAAAGAGCCTACCATCAATGGTTCGAGTAGAAGCCTTTTTCAAATAGATATCACGTAGTTCTCGTTTGCTCATCAAGTGCAGATTCAGTTGAATTGATGTTCAAGTTTTGTGTTTAATCCTTTGTGTTTTATTATTATTATTAATATTATTATTATTATGATTTCAATTTTTTTTCTTTCTTTTTTTCTTTCTTTCTTTTGCAGATTTAAAGAATATGTGCTTATTGTTGAAGTAAAATAGGGACAGATAATGTGTATTGTGTGGTAACTATATGGCGAGTATTAGAGAATTCAAAATCAAGATAGCCAATGCGGAGAATAACACGCAAAATAGTAAAGAACTGCTGAAAGCAGAATGCAAATATGAAAGTATTAGTGGTACTCAAGCTAAAAAGATGACAAGAAGAAAGACAGGAAAGAAAAAGAAGAAAGAAAAGAAGAAGAAGAAGAAGAAGAAAAAGAAGAAAGAAAAAAGGAAATAGAAGCGGAGAAGAGAATATAAATAATAGAGTATTGCATTGGCAGTGGTGTAGTACCAGCGATAGTAGTGTCAGTAGTAACAGTGCGAGGGTCCAAAGGATCAAAAGTCACAAGTACAAAAGCACCAGAACTTCAAACACTAACTGACGAGCACTTGACGTAGAAATTATTCAAAGAATAATAATAATAATAATAATAATAATAATAATAATAATAATAATAAAACTGTTAGCAATGACGGTACCAACAGAATCAGAATGAATCTAGTTACTGATTTCATTCATCATGACAATATCTCGACCCTAAACATGTACCTGAACCAATCTGCACTTGAGACAAAACCTAAACCGATGGGTGCAGCTATTATCACATCCACTCCACCACCTTTCCAGAAATCCAATAGCCTACTAAAGATACACCCAAAGCCTGAGCAGCTACACCTAGCATACTTTGAGGTACTCCAAAAACAACTTCTTCTACTGCTATTTCGTATTTCCAACTTTCATCCTTCTTGAAAATTTCTTCTTCCGCCAAATGACTGTACCATTCTCCACGCCATACTACTTCTAAGCCTCCACTAGTGTCGTCGTAACTCAATGCAAATGCTAAAGGAAACGAAGCAGGCCAACTAACCTTTACTTCATATGAGTTTCCTGATTGTAGTCCAGTTGCGATAAAATGGTCCACTCCTGTATGTAATTGTGGATGTACTGAAATAACTTGTGGTTCTGAAGGACGAAGCGCAATACCATTTGACTTGATAGAATCGTTTAAAGGATTAAATGTTAATCGAATTGTCTCTGTATTGCAAATAACAAGACTAACTTGAAATAATCCAACTATAATCAGTGAGAATAATCGACAAAAGTTAAACATGAGAATTGACTGATGGCACAAAATTATTCAAAAGTTTTGTATAATAAAAATGATGAAAACAAAATCCAATTAACTTTGTTTTATAAAGGCTTTCAATTGAATACCGCTAAGTTTCGTAAGAAATTAAAAACACCAATTTCATCTATAATTGAAAAGGTGATTGAAATATATATATATATAAATAAACTTGGGTGTAATGAAAAATAAGTAAGTGAGTAAAGAAAAAGTTAATACAGTATTAAAACAACAACAAAACAAAAAAAATACAGCTAATCCTAGAAATTGTTACACCTCTTTTTCAAGTACAACTATAACAGTCAAGATTAAACTGAGAAACAATGAAACAACATTAAATCAGCTATGAAATTCAAACTATTTTCTTCAATTCTTCTATGACGTAAAAACTTGATCAAATCGATGATTGGTAAATAAATATTGCTAAGCTTTAAGAAATGGACAGTAATAAAATAATGATTACGATGATGCAACTTAGGATGAATCGTCATTATTAGATTCTTCATCCGAGTCCGCTGATTCACCTCTCCAAGAATTATACTTATCCTTAAACCAGTCTTTAACACCTTGAGCTTTGTCCTTAAAATAATTAATCACTTGTTTCACCTTCGATGGTCGGTCTTCCGTCACCTTATCCTCAACTTTGTTTGTCTCTGTAGTTAATAATGATGATGTACCATAAAGCTCGTCATACGTCGAGTTAATCTTGAGTATTTCAGCTTTAAAATCAACACCAGGATAACTAGCAGAATCTTTCCATTCACCGGCCTTTCCTTGACCATTACTCTGAGAAATGATTTTTAAGTTAACTTTATCTCCGTCATTTTTAGCTGGTTGAATTCCAAGACTTTCACATATCAGATTGTAAAGACCAATATTTTCAAATGGCTCAAATTTAAGCGTGTCGAAAAACGGACCTTCCCCTACAAACAGAGCTCGCATAAGAACTTCCGTATTGTTATATCCGTGAACTCCATGAGGTTTATAGTCACCATTCAATTTCTCAGGGTCTTCCATCTCAGCATGTGTGGTGAATGACCATCCAACATGAGGAATAAGCCAAATAGGGGCAATTCTGTGCTTAAACTTGTTGAATTGGCGGCCCCCAAATTTCCAGTCAGACGGAAGTTCTTCTCGTAAATAGACATCGAATTTTCCAGTACCGAATTGGGATTGATAGTCTTGTAAATTTTCATACAACGAACGAAGATGAATATTAGACTTTGGTGTGATACCAATAAGTGGCCATCCTTCCAAACGCTCAATATTTTCCATTTCAAGAATTTCATCTAAGTAAAGTAATCGATCATTGGATGTAGGAGCCATGCCATGATCGCTCACAACCACAAGGTTAACTATTTCAGTCAAATTTCTCTCTTTGATACCTGACTGGAGTTGTCCAATTAAGCTATCCACATGAGTAAGCTCGTCTTTCAATTCCTTTCCAGCAATACCATACTTGTGCCCAATTACATCCACGTTAGGAACATAGGTCATAATTAATTGAGGACGGTTTTCCAAATTAAGATCCAACCATTCAAACACACCCTGTCTCTTTGTAGCCAGCTTCTCGTCCTTATTATATTTGATAACATGAACCATTTTTTCTTCTTCCGAGTTAAAAACAACCTCGCTACCGGGCCACATATGAATACCAGATTTCACGTCTTGACGCCCCGCAGTAAGCCATAAAGGCTCGCCACTCCAAAACTCTTTGTTAAGACTCAGGGCCGGCTTGGTGTTAAAAAACTGCTTTTCAAGCTTGGTATCGTAAAAGGTATTCCCGACAATGCCATGATTACTTGGATACAGCCCAGTGACCATAGTCCAGTGGTTTGGGAATGTTGAAGAAGGGAATGAGGGAATTAAATAAGGTGCACCTCCATGATTTACCATGAGTTCATGGAGATGAGGTGTAAGCTCCTTATTGACGTAGTGAGGATGAAGTCCATCTAGCGAAACAACAATAGTAGTAGGTCCAAATAAATGTGTACCATTGCTAATTCGTTTTTCATGCCATCCTTGTCTGTTACCGCCATGATATCTGTCGTTACCCGATTTCGGAAATGGCAGAAAGCTGGTATACACAAACCACAAGAAAAAAAGACCGATCAAAATTAGAAGAAACCCATGGTATTTAGCCATTTTCCGTCTTCTACGTGGCATCGTACGAATGTCGATTTCAATATCACTTTCGAAATCGCTGTCATCACTGCTACCATTATTAAGATGAGCATAACCCCCTCCTTGCTGACGCTGAGGTGTAGAGGTGGCAGTGTTGGAGGCAAATCCAACTTTCCTATTTGCCCGTCGTGAATCTTTCCCAGATCCCAGTGCACTGTCATCAGAGAGTAGTTTCTTGTATTTTCGACCAACCGTGCTAAAAAAGTTCCCTTTCTTTTTTGTTTGTTTGCTGATATCCTCAAGGACCGCTTCGTCTGCCTTAAGTAGGTTTCTGTCTAGATTGGACGGCTTGAAGTTACCCATGACAATATCTTCCTCGTCCTCGCCATCATCGAGAAACGGGGTGTCTATAGAATACCGCTTAGACATTGTGCTTTGCTTTGATTTGCTTAGCTTTGATGTGCTATGCTCAGAAATCCAGGAGCAAAAGACCAAGAACGAGTAAACGGTCTTGAAGAAAATGAACTCTGAATCGCACAGCACAAAACTAGCTCTCTTTCTGTTTTGGGCTGACTCAAAATCAAATTTTAAGTTGGCCCTAGCCCTGTCTGAGTATCAGCTAGTTGTGTTACAGCTATTAATACTGAACATCAAGGCTTATATACATAGTCAAACACTATAGACAAAATAAGTAAAGCAGCAAGTTTATCACCTGTAGAGTAGGAAAAGAGTAGTTTGTGCTACTAGAAATGTAGAGCTTCAAGAGAATTATTGCAGGATCTACGGATTTTCTATTTGTATTCATGTATTGTTTTCGACTGCATTTGAGGAACATCACAATGAATTAGCACTTACTTGAACAAACATATACTACTATATATATATAATTTTAATTCCTTAAACTTCTACAAGCATTTTAAAATCGGCCAAACTTTCAAGTTATCAAGTACTGCTTTCGCTACTTTAAAACAGTCTCGGAAGTACGAGTTTCAATTTCCTATCATTGTTCCTAGTATTATTTTATTATGATTGAAAAAGAGCTGTGGATGGGATTCTAACATTAGGTCGTGTTAATTATGAGCCTTGATTAAATTACGTGAAAAAATGCTTTAAAATTCTCCCTTTAACCTTCAAAACACCTTACTTTGGAAATTGAACCTTTAATGCCACGTTCTCATACGTTGAGTCTTGTATTTGTAAAACTAATATTACAATTCTAATTGTGATTTTACTGTTATTACTAGATACTACAATACCCTTTTTTTTCTTCTTTTCTTCCCTTTCAAGTCAAAATTTATGAAATTAGTAATTAGATGCTTAATATTGTGAAGCATTAATATTCTTTGTCTCTTGCTTCTAGAACATAAATTGGCATTAATCATTGAATCTTCTTCTCGCTCCTATTTGTATACCTTAATACTAATATTAAACTAAACTATAAATTCCCATCTTACATCATAGGGTAAAATGGAAGACTTAATGGTACAGTTACCGGTCGATCCTGGATGTTTGGAGATACCTATTAAAATGAAAACAAAAAATAAATAAATATTGGTTAATAAATGATGCTTAGTCTTGAACAAAGTACTTACCAGCTTGTTGATTCCTGCAGTAAAGTAGTCTAAACGCCGTTGCAAATACTCTCTAAGAATATAAGGCTTCACCTGGGAAAGCTTACTGCCTCTAATCAAGCTTTGGATTGAATCAGGCCTAAAAAAGTATATAGTTAGTTTATCACCAAAATCCAAAGAGGAAAAACAGAAGAAAACAATGACATACTGAACCGTGAATAAATTGGCAACATTGTGTACGACTGAAAATTCTTCCGTGACTTCAGGTACAGACCACTCATCAAGTTTTATTTGATACTCTTGAACATCTTTACTAACAACCAATCCGCCAGCTTCACTGACATTAAATTTCTTGTAGTGATCCAGAATTAGATCTCTAAACCCATCACCAATCTCAATTAACACAATGCTTAAGTTTTTTCCATCTAATGATTCTGTCAACGAATCATAAATGTGAGATAGAAATTGACAGACTTCAATGCAAGTAGGAGTATTAGTAAGGTTGGAGATTTCATTAGATTTAAACGTGTAGTCTTTCTTCTTTTGTTTAGACAATAAAAGATTAATTCTAGCTAGGCACACATCAATCGCATTTTGTATGATTGTATTCAGCTTGTGCTCACATCTTGTTAAATAAGTATTCAAAGAATTAACAGTGTGTTGTCGTAGAGCAGAATTGTTTTGCATCATAGGTGCAATAACAGTTTTTATAGTTTCCGAAATTAAATAAATGAATCCTGAAACTTGTTTAACGACCTTTAAAAATCCTAAATCAACATATCTTGGATCTTGGTTAGAGCTAGTAGCAATTGCTTCATCAAGTAATGTTTCAGCAACGTCTCTACCTAAATTGTCAAGTAAAAGATGCAAAAATGTCTTTGCATCATTTGGAATTTCTTTCGACTCCGCTAACTCCAAATCTCTTTTAATACTCTCGGCAGCGTAAGATAGAATTTTTTGAATTTGCTCCAGTTTTACTGAATTGTAAAATTCGGTAACTTCTTGCTCGCCACGATCTTCTTCACCGGGCGTGGTTGTTCCTGAATTTCCATTACTAGACTTCATAGTACCAGCATGTGAGGTAGTTCGATCAAGTCGAACCGCTCGCATGAGTTGACCAATTCTACCTTGGCCTTTTTCTGAATTGGCTGCTCCGTTAGATGCTTGCGTTGTAGCAGATGCATTGGATGCAACCGGCAAATTCTCTCGACTGGCAGAAGGATTATCGTTAAGAGAACCTGTAAATCTTGAAAGTAAGGAATAGTCTTTTGCAAAGTGTTTTTGACTCGCTGTAAATTTAACTAAAACGAATGCCATTATTTCATTCAAATTGCGCACTTCAGCTTCAAAGTAACGACCTGATTCAATATAAGGTACAAAAATATCAGCAAAGTTTTGGTCTAAAAGTGCTGTAAGTTCTCCTTCACTATCAATATTTTGCTTGGTGAATACATCTTTTAGAGACTTAGTTAAAGCTCCAACTTTAGAGTAGCAAATATGAAGCGAACGCATATATGTTAGTGTTGATTTTTTTTCAGCAATAACAAGACATGCTTCAACTTGTTGTTGTATTCTTTGCGCAAAAACTCTTTGCAAAAACACTTTTAAAACAGCAACTTTTTTAGTAAAAACCTTTCGAATAATCTCCAGCTCATTGACAATAACTCTTTCAATTTCGTCTACCAGGCTTTGCATAATCTTTTCTAATTCTGTAGAGTCGCCATCTGGATCGCTCAAATGTTCCCACATAGCTTCATTTTGTAAAGTCTCAATGTTGTATAACTTTTCTTGGTTGATAAAATAGTCATGCTGGTTTACGAAAAGTTGAACCACGCTACTACCCCCATTAAAGTCAGTCAAAATATCAGCAGAGTCTTTCATTGCCTTCAAATCAGCAGATCTGTATGCATTGTCAAATACTGTTAAAAGATCGCGTTCAATCTTTTCTGCAAATTTGTCAATTGCGTCCCTGGCATTTTCAGCTCCCTGAACTCCATCAATCTTTTTACTCAAAATTTGAAGCTGTCTGGTCACATTGGCACATCGTTTACGGTCCAAAGTCTGCCCTTCCCACATTTTATCGAGTTCTAAGCACGTATTATTTCTGTAAAAAGCAAGAAAGCAATTGATTAAGAAACCAGATTCTACAGAACGCTCAAATTGAATTGATAGCTTCTCTAAATGGTTGTTTAATGATGACGTCGCAGTAAATATATCACCAACAGTATTGTCTAGAGAGCCGAAATTATTGATAACCCCACCCATATTTCGAGATATAGATATAACTTGTTCACTATAATTAGTCTCGCCTTGTTCAGCTGCTTTTGCAGCTTGTTGTTCTTTTCGTGAAACTTCTCCATGAATCTTCTGTAATTGTTGAAGCGCAGCTTCAAACGTTCTAATATATGGCTTCGGATCCAAAGCTATCGTTAACTTTTCATTAGTTTATGTCAATTTCTTTTCATAACTAGCAATATTAACTTACCTTCTGTAGAACTTGTCAACCCGCTATGATTTTGACTTAGCTGTTCAATGAAATTTTTGGGCGAGAATCTGTCCTATATAGCAACAAATTAGTTTTCAACCACCAAGAAAGTATGGTATGCAAAATTGAAACGCACCCTAAATGTTTCTTCGCGCAGCAGCTGCTGTGCTTGCTCGTCCAGTCCGTACAAACTCATGACGGTCTAGCTCTCAGTTCACACAATAATGTCGCTCTGAGACAAAGAATGTCGAGGTTTTGCAGTTCGCTGGCATCTCAGACCATAGCCAGAGTCGAGTTACTTCTGGGCTAGGGTATTACACGCTTTTATTTCGACTTTCAGGAACTGACTATAAACCAAACAGTCGTTTAAAACATTTAAATAAGTATCAACACTCAGAATGGAGCAGATTATCGCTGTACTTAATTCCACGAGTACGATTAACTCTTCTATTGTCATTCAAACTATTCAAAAGGCTCTTTCACATCCAAAAATCTTTGGATTTGCAGAGCTTGAAAATGCCTTGAGTGCAAAACTGGGGTCGAATCCTGAACTTAGCGTAGAAGCTAAACAGTGGCTAGATATGTTGGATATCTTTTTATATGGCGATTACTCAACATATAAAATACATATACAGGAGTCAATGCTAGACTCTGAGCCTTTGGATTCCATTCAACTAAGAAAGCTGCGGCAATTGACACTTCTTACACTAGCATCACAGCATACAACGCTAGGATTCGACATGCTACTCGAAAAATTGGGCATGGTAGACACCGATGACTTAGAAAAGCTTGTAATCGAGACAATATACGCAGGAATCATAGAAGCCAAACTCTACGTTAACTCACGAACTGTACAAGTTTCACAGGTTTTAGAAGGACGGGATGTAAACAACAAACGGTTAGCAGAAATAGTTTCAACCTTTGAGCAGTATGACAAACTATGCACAGAGCTTATCAAGGATATGGAGGTCCATGCCTGAATACCACCAGCATTTTAACAAAGGGTATTTTCAAAAGAAAAGAAGTGTATTTCAAGTGATATACCTCTATAAAAGACTTGTCATCATCATGGACTTGCAATGTTCCACTAATAGCTACTTATACCTACATGTAATGAATCTTTCAAATGAACAACCGCATTTATTTTTTTACTTCTTGCTCCCATCCATTTCTTTCCTTATTTTCATATCTAAGTACGATAATAATCAGTCATAGCTATGCATACACACCACTCACACTCAGGGCAATATGTTCAACACGCTCATGATGACTTAGATAGTATTATTGAAGCTGCCATTAACAAAAAGTTTGAAACTTTCTGCCTGACCGAGCATATGCCTCGCTACCATTCAAAAGATCTTTACCCAGAAGAGATTGCTTCAGAAACTACGTCGGAAAGCCTAAAGGCTACTTTCGATGCTTATTACTCTCATGCACAGCTTATAAAGAGTAGAATTAACTCAGACTCGTCTATCAAAACACAGATTCTTGTTGGTTTTGAAGCCGAAGGAATCGACCAATTTTACCTGTCTAAAGGTGTTGAACTTCTCAAAGAGAAGTCCTTTGACTTGATTGTTGGATCCGTACACCACGTACACAATATTCCAATTGACTATGACATCAAGGCTTACAACGAAGCTAAAGCTCTATCAAGTCCCTCAACTGATATCCAGTTGTTTGAAGATTACTTTGATCTTCAGTACCAGATGCTTACAACTTTAAAGCCAACAGTTGTAGGCCATTTTGATTTGATTCGGTTATTTTCGCCATTGAAAGTTACCCCAGTTGATCCTAAAGCTGAGCCTAAACTATGGGCCAAGATTATACGCAATATTGAATATGCCGTTAGTATTGATGCATTGTTTGAGTTAAACTCTGCTGCTATTCGCAAAGGCTGGTCTACTCCGTATCCTGCAGCTGATATCGCTAAGGCTATTTTGCAAAAAGGAGGAAAATTTTGTTTATCTGACGACTCTCATGGCATAGATCAAGTTGGTTTAAACCTACACAAGGCTCTGGAATACTTGGAGTCAATTGGAGGAGAGTTTTTGTATCATTTGGCACTGGAAGATGGCAAAACTGTCATCAAAAAGCAAGCAATTGAAGAGGTTAAACAAAACGAGTTTTGGTTAGAATATAAGTAAACAACTAAACATGTTAATATAATTCAAGCTTCTTTTTAGGCTTTAATTTTGAAGTATTACAGTTTGAAATTAGGATTCGCAACTTTTTATTAATTTTTATTCAGCTTTTTCGATGAAGTTTAATTACCAACTTTCAAAAACCAAATACTAAATTTATTAGCTGGAGCTATTGATATATAGACTAATTGATAATCATATTCAAAATATACAATATGATATATATATACAGCTTTATTACAATGAACACCAAGGATAAAAAATGTAAATAAAATAAAATCTATGTCAGACATATATTTCTATCAAATCACAACAGAGAAGTTCACAGATGTTGAAATAATGTAATTCTCCCAACTGGTTGATTTTGAAATATTCCTTTCAACTTCACAGCATATTCGGCAGATCAATTCTTAATCCTTTAGCCTTCAGCCATACTTTAGTTGCCTTTATATAAGTATTACTTGAAATGGTATGTTGATACAATTTACAATTTCATTCACTGGTATTAATTGTTTTCTTTTTCTTTTTTTTTTTTTTTTTTTTTTTTTTTTTTTTTCGAAGGTTCTTCCAATTCTCGCTGCTTTTGGAGCTGCCATACTTTTCACAAGTGGTAGAGCTGCCATCAGAGCATATGCTCGTCTAAAGCTAATGCCTCCAGAAGCGTTTCTAGATCCCAATTTTGCTTCCAAACAGCGCTTTTATGAAAGTTCGAAGAAATTTCATCCCGGAGGTTTTGATGAAAAAATGACGGTGGCGGAGGCAATAGATATCCTTGGGCTTGATGGAATGAGCGCACACTCACTCAGTCAAAAAAATATCAAGCAAATGCACCGGCAAATAATGATCAAAAACCATCCAGACAGAGGAGGTTCACCTTATATTGCAATGAAAATAAATGAGGCCCGCGACATCTTGCAAGATATTGCTAAAAAATAGGTATTTTCTATTTTTTTATTTTGATTTTGATTTTGATTTTGATTTTTTTCAATTATTTTTCTCTCATATTTCACCTTTTACTTTTCTTTTGCATGCAGACAAACACTCCAACAAGACAATATACAGATAGATACACTTTGTTAAAATGTCATCAATCTGGAATAGAAAGTTAGATTTAGTTTACGTTTTGTACTTTGTTCAGCACATTGTTATTACTATTCTTATAGATTGTACAATTGTCATCCCTGAGCAATATCTTTTCGAAATTCAAAGTAAGCTAGGTCGCTTCCACGTTGAAAGTAATAATGACCTTCTGGTAGCTAATGCTCGACCATGGCTAAAGGGATTTGTTTGGGTTGAAGTTCTGATCCAGCTTCCTTTCTTCTTCTATGGAGCCTATCAGTTTTATAAAGGCTCGAAAAAGGTGTATATTCCTACTCTTGTTTATGCGGTTGAGGCTGCTGTCACCACATTCGCGTGTCTAGTTGAGCTTTTTTATATTGATGTTGATCAAAAAACATTTATCAGCTTGTTTCTAATGTATCTTCCAATATTTGTGATTCCCTCTTTAATGGTGTTGGATATGTCTGTTCGTCTAGGCAGCTTTATAACTGCAAACGAAGCGAAAGTCAAAGCAAACTGATTTTTTTTTGTGCCGAGGCGAGGTGGAATTTTCACATACATATATAGAATTAAGTACATAATCATCATTATAACCCCACACAATGTTCCCATTTATTCTACATGACCTTTTTTTTTCTTATTCCTTCTCTTTTACACTTCTTTTCATCCATCTAATTTATGGAAAATCTTACTGAAAGATGCCTGCTCTGATATCAAGAATGTCTGCGCCACGTCAATTAAGATGCACCGCTGTATATTCAGACTCTCTAGTCGAGAATACGGTTTCTCTTTCTCGAGACTTATTTGCTAGCCTATCCTCAGATAGCGATTCATCTGGTTCACGATACGTAGTAATTCACACAATGGCTTCAAAAAAATGGGTTTTATACAAAGTGATGAATTATCCTGATCCAGGAAACTTTACAAATGTTTGCTTGATCTCAAATCAAAACAAGTTACATGGTGGCCCTCCACCGAACTCTACTATTCTTATCCAGCCAGTCACACCAGTTACACTAACAAATGTCATTATTTCTTGTCCAAGTGATATCTATGACCAAGTTAACAAATTATCCCAGGACGAACTCACTTCAAACTTGCTTAGACAGCAAGGAAACTTGATTCGACAAGGAGACTATTGTTATTACTTAGGTGGTTCTTTCATCTTAAGTGAGCCAGTTGATCAAGGCCTGCTTTCCCATTCCACAAAGATTACAATCATAAAGAACCATGAAGAAAAAGGAATACCGGAACTAGAAAATGATGTGAATTTAGAGGTCGAGATTGAAAAGTATTTAAATAGCACTGTTATTCAAGAAGACTTTGTTCCTGTTACGCTTCAAGTTCTTCCTTTAGTCGAACCAATTAACCTCCAGATCAGTATTCCAAAGCAGAAGGATGATCCAGAATCAAGAGCTTATGTGGGCTTTGAATTGCTAGCAAACATAGGATGTTTTTCGGGTGATATTGTATGTTTCTTATTTTCAATTGTATTAAAAAAAAAACGTTATTAACCATTTTTCAGGCTTTGCTCACAACTGAAACTGGAGTAACTCGTCACGTTCGGCTCTTTTCTCATCCAGATTCAAATTCAATCTCCAATGATGAAATTTATCTCTCGCCATTCTTAATACATAACCTAGGAAATCCACAGACTCTAGACATATCTAAATTAGCTAGAGAGAGCCCGGAATATTCTAGTTTTGTAAAAATAGCTAAGGAGGTTACGATTTCTAGATTGGCTTCAGTCACCACTACAGATCGAACACTTCAAACGTGCTTTCTGTCTTGCCTACGAACTTATTTTGAATCTCACAACCGGATAGTTCGAAAAGGCGATGTTATTGGAATTCCTATTGACACTATTTTAGCTAAGACAGTTGTAGACGAGGAAGATGGTGTTCTTCCAATGGGGAAGCCCAATGACGTTGCATGGTTCAAAATCACTGCTTTGGTACCTGACGAGTCTGATGATGATTTTTTGATTGATTCAACACAAACACGAATGGTTCAGTCAGGAATTGTTAAAGGTAGTTGCATTCCTACTACTCTTCCCTGGCGAGAATATATATCTCTTCCTGGGTTTCCCCGCTACGACATATCAGATAATTTTGCTTCTGCAACAAAGTTTCAGCAATACCTTAAAGCCAGTATGTCAAAAGCAGGAACTTCACTCCACACGACCATTTTGCTCAGTTCTTCAAAGCGTGGAGCAGGTAAAGTTACAGTTGCCAAAAGCATTGCAGAGTCAATGGGAATCCATGTTTTTGAAATAAGTGGGTACAATATTCTTGGTGATACAGATGCAAAAACTGTTGGTATTTTAAAGGCCAGAATGGAGAGAGCAGCTACTATTGAGCCATGTATGATATTAATTAAGCACTTGGATGCTTTAGCTAAAAAATCTGAGCAAGATGGCAAAGAGAGTGGGGGAAT
The DNA here is from genome assembly GCA_022023575.1 of Geotrichum ghanense (nom. inval.). Taxonomy (NCBI): domain Eukaryota; kingdom Fungi; phylum Ascomycota; class Dipodascomycetes; order Dipodascales; family Dipodascaceae; genus Geotrichum; species Geotrichum ghanense (nom. inval.). The sequence continues at coordinate 2,509,790 of JAKKCX010000010.1, read as the reverse complement.
AACAGCGAAACTACTTGAAATTTTTGACGAATTTTCTGCCATTAACAATCTAGTTATTGTAGCTACGGTTGCGGATATTGACAAACTATCTGAATCAGTACGATCAAAATTCAAGTTTGAAATTGATATAGGAGTTCCAACAGAAAACGAGAGACGTGAAATATTTAAACAGCTCTGTGGTAACAAATTATCTAAACAGGTCACAGTAAGAACTTTTGACAAAGTTCGATTACACTTTTCATTTGCTCTTAGAAATGACGTATCCAATGATAATCTTGCTTTACAGTCTGCAGGCTTGATACCTTTGGATCTTGTTTCAATTGTAGCTACTAGTAAGCAGAAAGCTTTGATGCGTTTGGAAAAAGGGGCAAAAAGTTATCCTGATATCACCACAAGAGATCTAATTTTATTGTCTGGCGGTGTTGTGAAAATCATACCTGAAGATTTTGAAGAAGCAATTGGAGAGGCAAGGCAAAAGTACAGTGACTCTATTGGTGCTCCCCGTATTCCTAACGTTGGTTGGCAGGATGTTGGTGGTATGGAGGGTGTTAAAAAGGAAATTCTTGATACAATTGAGATGCCATTAAAGTATCCTCATCTATTTTCGTCAGGCATGAAAAAGAGAAGTGGTATCTTATTTTACGGTCCTCCTGGTACTGGTAAGACACTTCTTGCAAAGGCTATTGCAACTACGTTTTCGCTCAATTTCTTTTCTGTTAAGGGTCCAGAATTACTAAATATGTACATTGGTGAGTCCGAGGCTAATGTTAGAAAAGTTTTCCAGAAAGCGAGAGATGCAAGACCCTGTGTTGTGTTTTTTGATGAATTGGATTCTGTTGCACCAAAAAGAGGAAACCAAGGAGACTCTGGTGGTGTAATGGATCGTATTGTCTCACAGTTATTGGCTGAGCTTGATGGTATGTCTGGATCTGGAGGTGAAGGAGTCTTTGTCGTGGGGGCAACTAATAGACCAGATTTACTGGATGAAGCTCTACTTCGTCCAGGTCGTTTTGACAAAATGTTATATTTGGGTATCTCAGATACCCATGAAAAACAACAGACAATTCTCGAAGCATTGACAAGAAAATTTACTTTAGCTCCTGAAATTGATCTTAAAATGATATCTGAAAAGTGTCCTTTTACATATACAGGTGCAGATTTTTACGCGTTGTGTTCAGATGCTATGCTTAATGCTATGACCAGAACTGCCAATGAGGTTGATAAGAAAATTGTCCTGTATAATAAAGAAGCAAAAGACAAAAACCAAAATGCAAAAGATGTTACTGTTCGTTGGTGGTTTGAGCATGTTGCAACAGATGAAGACACTGATGTGCTTGTTCGTGAACAGGATTTTGATAAAGCTCTTCATGAGCTTATTCCTAGTGTAAGTGCTGATGAGTTACAACACTATCTCAGAGTTAGAGAAAGATTCCAAGGAGGAAAAGATCAAGCTAAAGGTACTCAATCTCAATCCCAAGATGCAGTATCTACTCCTGCAGTGTCAGCTCCACCTTCGTCATTGACATACCTGGATGAAGCTGCAAACGATATCTCTGAATTGTATGGTGACTTAGACGATACGCCCAATGAGCCAGTGCCAGTATTAAATGGTAACAGTATATTGCAAGAAAATTCTACAAATGGAACCTCAGCCACTCCTCAAATAGATAGAAAAGGTAAAGGTAAAGGAAAAGGAAAATCTGTGTCTAGAGGAATATAATCAATTCCCGTGAAATTATAGAAGTGAAATTTGTAAATATAATCTTTGTATGAGAATTTCCAATACATAACGGATAGAAATATGGTTTAATAACCAAAGTTGTGTTTCAATATCAAGTTATATTTGTTTAAAAGATTTTATAACAATCGGTAGTTTTATTATCCTAGAATTATTATTGTTTTTTATTTCCTTTTTTTTTCGTTACTTATTTGTTAATTTATTTCAGATTTCAAGTGAAATATGAGAATTATTTGTTTTTTTTGCTTTTAAATAAATCCAATTTAATCAAATTCAAGCCATAAGCTCTTTTTCTTGATCTTCAACCAAGAACTTGATTTCTGTTTCTCTAAAAGTATCTCCGTTATCTCGCATTATAACATTGTGTAGTCCAATCTCCAGCAAATCTCCTCCGGTTTCTCTTCCTGCTTCACTACTTCCATATTCTTTCCAGTATGTAAGACCAGTTCCAATATTTGGATCTCCATGATTAGCAAATGCAATAAAGTATCGGCGGTACGCAAGATAAGGCCCGTGGTCTGCTTCAAATTGAAAAATTAAGTCATTTGCATGAAAAGTTCCTAGAAATGGAACAATATGATGAAGCTGTGTTGAGTGATACACCCACCGAGGCTGGATTGACATACGAGACATTAGTCTTCGTGGAGACTGAAATAAGATATCACCTAGAAGAGCGGCTATTCTTTTGTATTGTGGAGTAAGAGCATTTAAAATACTGGTACGAAAAGGTGAACCGTACCGTGGTGATGAAGGATAGTGTTTCAATAAAGTATCAACAGTTTCGACTGATGCTTTGGGGAAAATGTATTGGAACCAAGATTTTAAATGTGCTGTAGTAGATGCGTTTATCATAAAAGGCGCAAACAATGTTCCTTCATCCTCTTGAGTACCAGCAATAAATGGAATTGCTGTGTATTGACCTCTTTTAAATAGTTCAAACGTGGATTCTTTGATAAAATAACCATCTGGCCGAGGGCTAAAGCCCAAGAATTCATTCAAAATACCTTCATGTGAATTCTGGGCATCATGAAGTACTTCAGTAGGCAGTTTTCGAAGGCATTCTAACTCTGCATCACCACTTTCTTTCGAACTACACCCTGTAAATGCCAATATTCGCTTATAAGTTTGAGTTGGTCTGAGACTTGTTACATTTAAATAAGGAAGTACACCTCCACTCTGCATGATGGCGCGGTGAAAGAGACGTTCTCCTTTGTACCAATTATTCCCATTGTTTGCAACCATTTGATGTGCAATGCTCATTGCGCCAGCAGACTCTCCAATAATTGTCACCCGTTCAGGGTCTCCTCCAAATGCATATATATAGTCTTGAACCCACTCGAGTGCAATTCGCTGGTCCCTAAGTCCTGCATTAGCACTACCTTCTTTCCAAATAGCTTCACCACCCATAAAACCAAATAGCCCTGTTCTGTAATTAATTGTAATAAATATCACCGGTTGATTCATACTCATACTCTCCCAAACCATTCTGTGACACCTATATGTTGCTGCCGAACCTACCAAAAATGCACCTCCAAAGATCCAAACCATTACAGGTAGTTTTTCTCCTTGTTTTGTACCTCTAGGTCTAAAAATGTTTAAATGCAAACAATCTTCATTCATTTTAGCTTTCATATGAGTCCAATCCATAACTGTTTTTTTCACTGACTCCGGTAGAAGTGATTCCATATCCCAACTATCTTCATTGTCGTTGCTCTGCCATGGCATTAGTTGCATACACCCAGCTTTATGACGGGTAGCATCAAAATTTCGATAACTTCCAGTAAACGGTCTGGGAGGCTTGAATCTGTAATCACCTATGGGTGGGTCTGCAAATGGAATTCCCTTGAATGCCTCTATTCCTAGCTCGTATGAGCCTGTGATAATCTCGTTATGGCGGATTTGCACTTTTGGCCCATGCCCCAGCATTCCATTTTTTCTCAACTTTGACGGCACAAATCCGTTAATAATATCTGTATAATACAACAAAAGCAGAAACCTTTTGATCTTCATTATACCAAGCCTGTGAAGCTTTTAAAAAATAATACCAGTGATAGTAACAGTCAGTTGAAAAATAAATTAGTGATTTGAATCTATATTGAGAAGGAAATGCGCTATCTCAGGAACATAAGTGTAGTAGTACCCCAGAATTCAAGGTTGTTAAAACTGAAAAATGAACAGAATCTGTATGTCAAATTTTTAGTTAATCTGGACAATTGCAGTGATAGTACTGCAATCTTGATAAGTAGCTACACATTCAATAAACCTGTTTACCACACTTTGTGCGTCACACACATATCCAGTTCAAATAAAAATCACCTTGTTTTTGGTTACTCTGTATTGGGTAATTCACAAGTTTAAAAAATAATTATAAAACAGTTATAGTTTAAATTTTACTTACTAGGAATCAGAACCATGCACTTGAAGTTTACTTTAATAATTTTACTTTCAACAAAAATATCAATTTATAAAAAGCTCAAAAGCAATGAAAGAGTAAAAAAAAATTACTAATAACTATTTTAAATAATTTCACATAAAAGTTTCAGCATGTAACACTCGATTTTACCTTTCCATAGGCTTCAGCGATTTTAATTTACCTGAGGACATCCATTCTTCACCTTGTAATAGAACCCGTAGCGCAGCAGGGTATTTTCTTTCTTTACCAACTATTACCCATTCTGTACTCAAAAGTTTCAATAGTTTCGAACCTTGACGTCCAAACTCCTCTGCAATTGCTTGACTTGAAATGTCCCACGAAATACCTACAACGGAGTAATGTACATCAGTAATCAAGTCTTTCGGTGTGTTAGCCAGTCGAGCAAAAAATGTCCAAAGATTTGAGACGGGGTAGGGGTGAGGCCTTCCACCAAAGTCAAACCCAGTAGATATAGTCATAGCTACCCATACAGCACAAATTCCAGAGAGACGTTCAGAATAGGTATTAGGATCTTCGTACTTGCCTTCTTTGCGCTTCCATCCCATCCTCTCACGACCACCTTCTGTGTCAATAGTACAAGTATATCCTATGACTAGTGGACACTTTTTAACAAATCGGGCAAGTAGTAATTCTTTCAAAGCTTCATATTTGTCCATTAGCATAACTGCAAGGCGCGCTAATGGCGTAGCAGTTTCAACATTTGAGATCGTTTCGATTTCAGCTTGTGCAACTAACAATTTAGAAAAACAATTTAGAATCCAATGGAATAAGGTTTGATTCGCCCGTTGAAATTGATCTATAATTTTAACAACGTCAATAAAGACCTTTTGAAGTTGTTGATTGGAATCAGTTAGTTGTCCTAGTTTTGTTCTAACAAGACGCTTTGCCTGAAAACAATTTTTTTTCATTTGGGGGTTTTCGCTAACAGGAACCACAATTTGTGATTTCACATTGGCAATTATTTTCTTATATTTTGCAAATTGAGTATTCACATCAGTCCAATTGGAATAAGAACTCTTTTCACTCTTAGCCTTTTCTTCTGCTTCTTTTTTAGCCTTGATTTCTGCGGCCGCCGCCGCTGCTGCTGCTGCTTCTGCTTCTTTTTTGGCTTTTTCCTCTGCTTCTTGTTTTTGTTTAAGCGCTTCTGCTGCTGCCTTTTCTTGGGCTGCCTTTTCTTCTGCTTCCCTCTTTGCCTCTGCTTCTTGCTTTTCTTTCAGTAATTTTATTTGTCTTTGGCGTTCCTCCTCTAATTTACGAAGCCTTTCTTCTTCCTTGCGCTTGGCCTCTTCAATTCTTCTTTTTTCTTCCTCCTCCTTTTCTTTCTGTATCCGTGCAAACTTTTCAATTCTAGCCTTTCTTTTATTGAACATATCATTATATTTATCAGATGCATGTTGTATCCCTTGATTAAGCTCCTTCTCCTTTCGTTCTTGGTACAATTTGATTTTATCTTCGTATGTCTCTTTTCCAATTGGTAAACTCGTCGAAATATCTGATATGCTCCATTTATTAAGTAAATTATCGATCTCATCAACTTGAGTATGGCTTTTTTTAGAGCTTGAAGAAGTAGATGAGGATAATTTCTGAGCAGGAAGCTGAGAATTTATAGCCTCTCGCTGAGCTTTAATATATTCTCGAACGGTACGATCAATAAATGTATCTTCACCGTCGCTAGCTTCCGATGGTGTCATAGCATTGCCACTGCTCATCCTTTCATCTTGTTCACCCTCAGCCTCTTCACTCCATAACGAGTCAGAGTCACTTAAAACATTACTAAAGTCGTTCGACTTATTATGTATCCGCGATACTGCCTTTTGAGGATTTCTATGAGGTGAAAAATACATTAGAATGTTGTTGTGACGCGGATATCATTAGGTCGGGATTACCCAGAGCTCTAAGCAGAATCAATCTTGGTTTCGATTTTCTTTTATTATCTAAACTTTGGGTAGAAACTTATTTTCAACCCAGAAGTATATAACTAGTCTTGATTTGAGTACATTTCAGCACTGCATATATATCAGCATTAGCGAAAACACTGTGTCTGTGTGGTGAAATTTCAACCTCTTTGAAAAATTTCCCAGTAGCCTCCATTTCGAAATCGATTTGACGACAATATATAAGATCAATGTCTTCGCCTAGTATATTCAAAAGAGGTTTCAGCTCTTCGGCATCCACATTAAAGGCTGCCGTTAGCATCAAGAAACCTGTGCATCACACTGTCAAATTCACCAATGCCCAGGTATCTGAGCGTTACCGCGATCTTCTGATGCCTAAGAATTCAATTCTTTCTTCTAGCTTTCGACCAACAGCTACTCATCAAGATCGTGTAAAGGAGCACCATACCAACACTGTTGCTTCTGACTTACTTCTTATCAACTATTTTCATAGAGGAGTCGACAAGAAGGGACAAAAGTTCCGTGAGTGGGACGGTACCTCGCCATATCATCTCAACCGTACCGTAAAACCCCCCAGAGGTTCGCTCGTTGAGACTCCAGATGTGAAGCGAAGAACACATCAAAACATTCCTGAGATAACAGAGATTTCGCTGAATACTTTTGTGAAAGAGGGCCGCGAAAACTCGGATGCTGTTATTCCTGCGATTCTTCAGTTACAACAAATCACAGGCGTCAAACCACAAGCTGTTTATTCAAAAACTAATGTTCCTTCTTGGAAGCTTCGTAAGGGAATCCTCATTGGTGCAAAGGTTTCTATGAAAGGTAGACCTATGAACCAATTTTTGTCAACTCTTTCAGAAATTGTTTTGCCCAGATCAAAGACCTTTACTGGTATTTCGAACGAAGCTGGTGATAGATATGGTAATATTGCTTTTGGTCTGACTGCTGCAGACGTCCGATATTTCCCTGAAATTGAAGGTAATCAAGATCTCTGGCCACGTACTTTTGGTCTTGATGTCACCATTCATACTACCGCTCAAGTTGACCCCGATGCTAGAACCCTTCTTAGTGCTTATGGACTTATTTTCCAAGGTAAAGAAAAATTCCCTACCAGATGGTAATTATTGTCTGTAAACTATTCCTTCATCAAATTTGTATATATGAAATAAAATTACCAATATATTTAGAATAAAAAACTAATTTGGACACCTAGATACAAAAGAAAGCTATATTTAATTAAGAGCACCCTGGCTACCATTAGCAGAAACATGTTTTCTTTGTAGTTCTGCCATCCTATCACCCAAAGACAAAGCCAGACCTTGACCCTTAGATCTAATTCTAACATGGCCTGTGATTTTTCCTGTGCTATCTTTTTCAATCGAGAGATTAGCTAAGGCATCTTCGCCAAATGTACTTCTGGCATGCAAATTAGCACTCAAGAACTGACATTCATCTTCGTTTTGATCATCGGCCAAAGCACTGTTTGTCAAACAAGCCATATTTGTATTTTTCATCAAATATTCAAGGAATCCCTTCAAAGAGTCCCAATGAACAGAAATATTGACTTTATTTTCCCATTCAAATTCACTCCACATTGTTCTAAACTCAGTTTCTGTGTAATGGCCTGGCTTGATATAATCCATAATATCAACATGAACATCATTTAAAATGACGATGTTATTGTCACTGCTGTATTGTCCTTCGTAAACTACGTTACCGAAAATGACACCAGCATCAGCAGAAGACACTCTAATTGTAGCTTGAACACTGTGAAAGGTCCTTGCAGCAAGACTATGGGGAGTAGGTAGACTAAAGACCTTCAAGTCACCCAAAGTAGCAAACTCTACAATGAGGTTCTTCAAAACGTCATATGTTTGATTGAAAATAAGAACATCAAGAACAATATCGAATTGGTTGACAGTAACATACGCCTCAACGTAAACAGGATCAGAATAACCTGTAAGTTGAACCACTCTACTAAGTTTTGAGGTAGGTCTTTCTGCTGCCTTTTCACCAGAACCAATTGCTCTAATTATATCTTGTTCAAGATCGTCTGATGCCACTGAAGCAACTGCAGAAGATGCAAATTGTCTGAAAATAACACTTTCATCAATTGGAACTGCATTTTTCTTCTTTTCCAAAGCATTTGTATCTGCCCTTTGCTTTTCTTGGGCTTGCACCAATACCTTGAACGCATTCTTCGTATCAACCAAAAATGCTTCTTCCAATGTCTTGTCTTGGTAACCTTCAGCAAGAACTTTGATACAGAAGAAGACTCTGTCAGAAGTGTCTTCATCAATCTTAGTTGTAACGAGTTCAGATTCACTCGCACGAAGAATAGAAGTCATAATAAGCAATGCTTCGGCACGAAGAGCATTTTTTCTAGCTTCATTTTGGCTTATGTTCTGATATCTTAAAACCAATTTAGTAAGAGTAGATGCAAGCACTGCAACAACAAAGTAATTGCCTGTAAGAATAAGATGTCTTAGAGGAGGTCTGTTGGCCTTGTGTTCTTCAGAAGGAGCATTGGTGGTAAAAGCAGACTCAGTAGCATATGTACCATCTGCTAAAACCTTTGGCTTGTGATGTTCAACAGGCTTACTAGATGCTTCAGTTTCTTCCTCATCACCTTGGGAGAGGTGACGTCTTTCTGAAGAAAGAATAGGAATTTCACCTAAACTCTTTCTGATATGAACCCATGCTTCTTGGATATCTTGTTCGTCTAAGCTATATTCACCAATAATCCAAAGAGCACCTCTGTAAACAGTACCACTTCTCACAGTTTCCAATGTCTCCAATAAACGTTTGACAATAGAAGATCTCATATCAGGAAATATTTCCACAACCTCTTTTACAAAAGAAATAACTTCAGCAGCCGAATTGGAGTTGCTATCAGTAATAAAATCCAAAAGCAAGTCAACAACATTAGCAGCAACATTGGCAAATTTGATAGCACAGCTATGAATAGCTTGAATAAGAAGCTGACGGAATTCTGAATTCTTGTCATAGTCTTGGTTAAGTGTTTTTGTCAACTCTTTTCTTAAAAATTTGACCACATCCTCAACATTTCTACTAGAAACCATTCCAAGAGAAATATCTAAAACTTTCTTTCTAACATCCAAGTCAGAACTGGACAGCGCTCCAAGAACATCCATAATCAAATCATTGAGAACATTGGGATATTGCCTGTGTAAGTCCTCAACTCTTTCAAGAACAATGAGTTTTACATTGTTATCTGGCTCTTTGACGGCAAGTTCAACAAGTTTACTAGCAGCACCTTGAATCGCTTTAGGATCTGTGGAAAGCTTTGTAAGTGCATTGGCAGCTTCATAAATTGCAGTGTTGTTTGAAGATTCAAGAATGTCAAAAACAATTGAAAGATACAGATTTTTAGCCTCAAGATTGGTAGCAGCATCCTTTCTAATATATTCAATGAATGCCAATTGTAGCAAGTCGTCTTGAGAAGCAATAGTGTTGGCTTTTTTGATAAGATATTGATATGCGTATTCGTTATTCATATTACTGAGAGCAATGAATGCATTTCTAATACAAGTAGAATCAGTCTCGGTTTCAAGTAATTCAAGAATGATGTCTGCAGCGTGAGGAACATGGTGAGGTGCGTAAGTTGAAATAGTATACACACAAAAAATAGCATTCTTTCGAACATATGAATGTCTGTGTTCCAAACAACTAAGAATTGAGGGCATCAAAGGATCCAAAAGATCAGGTTCACGAAGTTTGCAAAGAAATCTCAAGGTAGCACCTCTAATATACTCATTAGGGTGTCTCAAATCAGACCGAATAGCGTTACAAACTAAGATCATCTCCTGCTTCAAAGTATTATCAGGATTTCTTTTAGGACAGATTTCCCAGTAGAAATGCAGTAGCTTCTTGAGTTCCTTGTTTTTTGAAGGCATAACAAATCTAATAATGTGCATAAAGAGCTGTGATACTGGGTCGCCATTGACCATGATAACAAGCAGTCTCTTCATGGCATCAATTTTAGCTTCGTCGCTACCTTTTTCGAAAAGATTCTTAAACTCTTGAACAGACGGTTGGTCCGTAGAGTTCGACTAATAAAGGTTAAAAATTATCAATCTAGATACAAATTCAATTGCAATTACTCACATCGTGAATCAAGCAGTACTGTGACATCTTCAAATTTAGTTGATATATGGAAAATCTGCTATTTCACAGTTTGAAGAAAGGAGGAAAGTGAATCTACGTGGAAAATTGAAGGTGCAACGTGTAATTATTTTGGTCACATGATTATAATACTTTAACTTAAAGAGTGATTTCAAGTATTATATCTCAAGTTTTAAAGTCTATCAAAAAAACTATTTCTATATATACATATAAATATATATTCTAATACCTTATATTCTATTGATGCAATTGTTATATCGTGTTCTGAGATAAAATAAAATAGTTTTTCAATTTACATTATAGCGTTCTTTTTTTTTTGTACTTCAAAGTCTTCTGCGGTATCAATAACACTGTTAATAGCGTGAAAGAAAAGTTCATAAAAGTAATGTTGACACATTGAACATACTAATCAATTTTAGCTATCTAGAACTATTTCGTTACTCAAGTAAAGATATGAAACTTCAATTTCACCGGTGCTATGCTGGATATTATTGTTTTTTTATTGTTCAGTTGCCATCATAATTGAGGATTGCACATTAGGAATAAGAAATCGTGGCATTCCACCAAAATCGATTGCAATCTGTGTTACCAATTCAACGAATTTCTTTCTATTGATTTTTATTCCTGACTTCTCAGCTTCATAAACGTATCTAGCTGCTCCTGCACTATTGCAATAATTTGGATATAAAGAGTCGTCATCTATTCTACCAGGCCAAGATGTGTATGTAAAAGTAACATCCAATTCCAGGGCTCTGAGCATACGGCCAACTTGAAACGATTCATGTTCTTCAAAATCGCTTTTGCAAAATATTCCCTTTATGGCATCAAATCTACCCGAAACATAAAGCTCAATTACTCGAAACAAGCAGTTTCTAAAAATTATTTCGGGAAGTGAGTTTCGTAGTTCTATTGGAAGACTAAGTACAGGATCATAAGTTCTCAGGAAATTTAAAGCAGCTGATTGTAAATCGTCTCGGGCAATGGAGAATAAATCTTTGAAATCTGTGAAGAAAAATTCATGTTTTTTGTAAGCCATCTCAGGAGGCGAAACTATCTCCATGTTTTTATCAAATTGTTCAGGAGAAGATAAAGTTAGAGGTACAGAGGAATGCAATGTATTTTCTAATAACATTGGAGGTTCTGTACCAATAATCGTAATAGAAGGACAATTTGATGTTGATCTCACATTTCCAAATTTTGAATCTTCGTTATAGTTTTTAAATGGCTGAAGTGGAGGACAAAAATGTATATTTGAGTCTGTATAAGGTGAATTGATAATGGGGCTGGAAAAGGTTTTCGTATCATCATAATTATCACAGAATGTATTTGTTTTATCATTGGCATTGTAAGGACTCTGCGTGCTCTCCAAAGACATTGAATTACATAAATATTCTTCATCAGAGTATTTGGAGGCATGTGGGCTAACAAATCCAGATATGCCGTCATTTAAATGTTTGTTTATTTTGATCACAGTTAAAGAGCTACCCTTAGATTTTGCAAAATCCCCGTTTTCACTGAACATAAGAAGAATCTTCTCAAAAATGGCACCAGATCTACCAAATAGCTGAAAAAAGTCGCGGTTGTTTGCTTTTACAGCTAATTCCATTCCTGTCATATAGAGTTGGCGATACATGATTTCAAAACTGTTGATTGCATTTTGAAGTAACACAACTCTTTTTTCTAAATTTTGAATTGCTGACTCCTTTTTCAAACGGTATGTTTTTTGAGCATCTCGAATTTGAGCCCTTCGTCTTTCTGCTTGTGACTTTTCTGATTGATTCAATCTCGGACGTCCGCGCTTGTTTTTTGCCTTTGCAGGATCTGATTGAGCTGGTAAAACTTCTGCCATATTAATAAATTATCAGAAATAAAAGTAATAAAAAGAATAGATAGATAGATAGATAAATAAATAAATAAATAATAAATAATAAAAATAAAAATAAGTAAATAAATGAAAAAATTAAATAAATAAAAATATATATAAATTGACTACAAATGTTCCAGAAAACATTCTCCTTTAATATAAGAAAAATTACAGTAAAAAATCAATGTGTAAAATATCCTTAGTTTTGTTTAGATTAAAAGCCGAACTACCTTAATTTTATGTAGAATTTCGATATTATGCTTTAAACTTATTCTTATCTTTTTTTTATCAATTTCATTCTTGTTTTGATTGTAAAAACAACTCGACTATTACTTTTATTTAGCTTCAATCAAATGTGATTTATATATATATATGTCTAAAGTCTTGCTATTAATTAAGACTATGTTTAAAGAACTTGAAAAGTAAGATATATACGTATATTTTTTAACTAGATTTCATAGTTTATGAAATATTGACATGATAGTTATGCTACCTGTTAAAAGATAAAGCAGTAAACAATTCGTAATAAGTTCTTCCTAAAAAATAGAAGTTAATGAAATTTTGGATGTTTTTGTATAAAAAGCAGGCCAGTATTATGCAAAATACGTAACCAGAGCAACGAAAAACACTGTATGCTGCTATTCTTCACATGTAAAAACGTTGGCAATTATTATTCTACATGAATACAACTTCTGGATAAGGCAGGTTTTACAGAAAATATAACTTTTAAATTTAAAAATCTTTCACAATTGACTACTAATTATACTGTAGAGTGAATATTTATCGGGAGACAGATTCCATAATAATGCATATTTAGACAAAAAGTTGAACAGGATCAGAAAAATAAATATAAAATGAATAGATAAATAAATGAATAAAGGAAAATAAAACATAAAGGATCATATATAGTAATAAGATAATAATAAGTTACAGGATTTTTATCCTTATGAAAATATGCATAGGTACAAAAGTTGTAAAATCTTAAAAAGATAATAATAGTTGGTTTCTGGCTCTAAATGCCAGCTCCAGTCAAACTCCTAATTTTCGTTTTCAGCTGGAAGATCGGGATTGACAATGAATAGTTTCAACTTGTGTGTTATCAGCTCTTCGTTAAGAGTTCCTATACTTGCCAAACTGGGAGACTTTGTTAATGTAGGTGCAGTCGTTGTCGAAAAAGTAGTTGCCGTTGTTTGGGCGCTTGCATTGGACATGGAAGAAGAAGTGGAAGAATCTGAGGAATTTGAAGACGTAGAAGAGGTTGACAGCGTTCTGTTAGCTCCTGATGCCCACTCGCGGGATTTGATATTTGATAATAGACTCAAGCCAACACCACTGCTACTCCGAGATAACGGCTGTTGCGTGTTGTAATAAGTAAAATCATAAAAGCTTGCGTCTTCGTACTTGGGAAGCTCTGGAACTTTATTATGATGAGGATCTTCAACTAATTCGTCTTCTACTTCTTTAGACAACAACCTTGGTCGTAAATGAGAATGCCTTATATCCATTGTTCGTTTCTCAGGCTCAACTGGTGATTTCACAAGGGACATGCTCTTTTTTCTCACATGGGTGAAACTTGCGCTTCTTGCTATCAGCGACTTTTTGGTCGAGTTTTCTGTAGGAGGATTGATGCTAGAGTAAAATGGATAATCAGCCGTATCCGAAGACCCTTCATTCTGCTTTTCCACTATGCCAACTGGAACCCCCCACACAGAAGCTGGAATATCACACCAAGTAGCGGCTGACCGTCGCCGAAGTTCCTGTACATAAAAACTTCCAGAGACATTACTTCGTTGCCCGGTAAGTTTGCATGAAGAGGACGCTCGCCGGTGTTGGGAAGGTTGCTGCTGCCTAGAGAAGCAAGTGTTCATAGACACGCTAGAACTCTGTTTTTGCAGCCGTTCATGCGAATGGTTCTTTGTTTGTAAAGAAGTCACTGGTGATGCAACATGAGCAAGTTCTTTTGAGCTTGCTCTCGATGGTGGAACTACAGATAAATCTAAACCTTGAGATGACGTAAAAGAAAAGCTTCTACCTGAATCCAAATTAGGGCTGAGAGACTTAACAGACCGGTGATACCGTAATGGCATATCACGGCTAGTAGGATCTGGCTGTGGGCATATGTCGTGTGTTGATACTGCTCTAGGGAGTCGCGTTAAAGGCTCATCTGGTGCTTTATAATTTTGAAGGCTATTAGAGCTTCTCGTATATCTAACGGGTTCTGAAGGTGTAGTGGTCATAAGAAGGCCTTGAGGGATTGGTTCCATCTGCTGGACACTAGAACTTGAGCTGAAGCGTCTATGAAGAAATCGAGATTTCCCTTGAGGATTTACAAACCTACCATTTTTGTTGCGTTGTGCGTCGAGCGTTTTCTTTCGTGTAGTTTCTGCATTTAACGGGATACGATCACTTCTCGTTGGAATTGTAACCTTGGTTTCTATGCTGAAATCGAAATGGGCTAATGCTGAGATTTGTTTGCTGTGAAGACTGTTAGAACGAGCTTCCGTCGCGTATTGGGGACAGTAACTCGGAATGTTGTAGCTTGATTGGCTTCTACTGTGAAGACTTTGATGATGTCGATTTCTGTCACTTAATCCAAGAGAAGACATACATCGTCTATCGGCCAGAGGAGCAGACACAGATTGGTTCATAGGAGTTGGTGTCGGCTCAGCTTGAAAAATAAAGAGTGAAAAATGCCTTTATATATTAAGGGTACATTGAAGATGCAGTTGGTAAAACAGAAATAGCAAAGGCAACAGACCAAAAAACGAGAAAAAAAAATACAACAAAATCAAGCGGAAGCTCTTATTCTTAAATGGTCTGTTCATTGAAACTGACTTGTGAGACGGCCATAACCCAGATAGTCTGGTGGAGCGACATTTTTAAGTTTAGCACTATGAGACATGGCTGAAGCATCAAACTTGTTCAGAACCAGAGCCAAAGTAGCTGACAGTCGGCAGTTAGGCGGAAGCCGCTGATGCAATGTAATACAAAATGACTCCCGGACTCAGTTGTTAAGTGAAATTTATGTGTTCTGTAGCAAACACACGAACTAGACATCAGGCACAATGAATGTCGAGGTTTGTTGATTGTGTTTTGAATACGCTAATTATCTAATATGACGGCACCAAGTCCTATATTATTCCCAATAGAGGGTCCAAACCTTTTTTTTGAGCTTTTTTTTTTATTGTTATTGTTTTTTTTGTTTCGTTTGGTGCGCCCAACGCAACTTTAGCTACATTAGTATAAATCTGTAATTGGATATGAAGTTCGTGATGGTGCCCAAATTTCAAGTCTTGTTCAAAATATATACATTATTTATTTATTTATTTATTTTTTTGTTCAATTTTCAACTCCATCTCTAACACAGCCTTTAATGTTTTGTTTCTTTGAATTTTGAAATTTATGTTGGTATATAGAGCGGTATATTGCAACATATACGAAACATTTATGTTTTCTAAGAAGGTACTCAGAATTTTGTCAGAAAAGATTAATGCACCCACCCCGAGTGCGTGGGCCTTTATCTTAAACTTTCTATTTCATTTTAGTTTATTTTTTTATTCAAGAAAACCGTAGGAAAGGTATTAAATGGTTTTAATCCAAGATAAGACATGATTCAGGAAATACCAACTACTATTATATTTAATAAAAAGGAAATCTACATTACTGTTCGATGCGTTTTGAGTCTCATAATATGGAATCGATAATCATGGAAAAGACAACAATGAATGGATTTTTCAGTTTTTAAGATTAACTTTGGTCTGCTTAAATAGTCTAAACTTGCATTAACGCCTGTGTTTAATAGTTTTTTGTTTGTTTGTTCGTTCGTTTGTTTTTGTTTAAACAAATGAGAAAGCAACTGCTATTCAGAGTCTCCTCTTCGTATTATATCGTATAATCATTCTCTCCACTTTATTTTTTTCTTTCCTTATTTCTAAAGGTTCTTTTATAAAAGCTTTTAAGCTACTTTGGAAATAAAATCAAATAATCGTTGATAATGAATATACTTGAAAATTAGCTGAAATATCAAGTCCATAGCTAACAAAGACGACAAAAAAAAAGCTTTGTATAGGAATAAATGTTTAGAGCTAAGTTCTTGTATCTTGTGCTCGAATGTTGATCAAGAAGCTACTATTTATCCATGACCCTCTCAGATAATTTAATTTGAATATAGCCTTTAGATGTAGGGACAATAAACTGATTTTCTATCTAGTGTAGCTTCTATGCTTTTTTAAGCCTCTTATCTTATTTTGTTGATGTCTCGAGTCAATTAAGTACGAAAGTAGGCTCAAATTGTACAACTCCAGGACGCCAAATTGTAGAAGTTAATTCAAACTATATTATACAGTATAATATTGTAATAACAAGTCCATAAGTTTGCTTATGAATAAGTTTACAAAAAAATAAAAAATAAAAAAAAATAAAGAGCAAATCAGAGGACTTTGATACATTTGATCAAGTCTTTTGGTTCAATTGATATAATCATTTTATATCGTGTGCGCTGTAGAATCATATAATTAAACAACTAATGAATTCAGATTTTTGTATATTCCAAACTATTCAAGTTTATACCATATCATTCCAACTTTTCAGGATCGTAGCCTCTTCGTAAACATGACATGATTATTATTTACAAGTGGTTGGACATTGAATTTTATACAGTAGAATTTATAATTATTATTTGTCGAATTTACTATATACATACCAAGATTCCACCTGAAAAAGCAGCAGCCCGAAAATCAGTTAAAATATAGAACTTTAACTGTTTAAATAAATCTTGCATAGTATGGAACCTCGGTATTATTTAGTAACTCTGAGAGTTGTTCAAAGTATTATCTACAATAAAGAGTAGTAAATAAAAGTTTACGAACGTAAATGAGAATAGGTTCTCCACAAGCAGTATCAAAACATCAAGACCAATTAAATAATAAAGCAGCTTAAATATACAACTAATTTATAACTATCCGACAGTTTTTGTTTTATTGTTTTTTTTTTTTTTTTTAGTATTTCAACATGTTTCTCACTTATTACTCTCACTCATAAAACCAAAGTAAATTTAAGTTGAGTTTTAAAAATACAGGTGCTTAATAGTTTCACCTTGACTTTCAACTGTGTCATGTCTAACCTAAACAGTCCCACAATGTGTCTAGTAAATTATTGGCAGCTCATGCAGAAATGGCACCCAACAATTCATCATATACACATTTTTTAAATGTCTTTCATTTCTACTTGCTCAATATGCCAAATTATTTTAGTATGAAAATTAATTTGGAGATTTACATCACTGAACAGAAAAAAAAAATCAAGAGTAAATCTAGAAATAATAATAATAATGAAAAAACAAGCAAGCAAAAATTCAATTGATATTTTATCACAAAGAAATATTGATAATTAAATCAGTTACAGTTACTTTTTGTGATGATGTCGTTCAGCTTCTATTCTCTGATATAACAAATATAGGGCTTTTTGATTGTTTTCTGGTGTTCCTGTGATTGTTACCATACGCTCTGTACTATTAAGTGCTCCTGAACCTACTCCATTTTGGTCTTCATTTGGTTCATTTATTCGAATCATAGACCCAGAACTTTGTCTAATCTCATTGATCTTAGTACCTCCTTTGCCTATTACTGCACCCACCATATCATTTGGAATAAAGATATGCTGTGTTAACGTTTGGCCAGGAGTGGCTGATTGTGCTTGAATCTGTGCTTGCTGCATTCCGCCTTGTGTAGCAGCAATATCATCTCCAGGTTCTGCGTTAGGAATTGCCTGCATCTGTTGTTGGGTGTTTGGTTCGAGGACTGTACTGGCTGCTCCTCCAGCTGGTAAGGTTATAGAACCATCCGGTATAATAAATGGATTGGCTGCAGCAAGAGCTTGATTGAGCATTTGTCGCTGGAAGGTCTCAGGGTGGCCATAAATTCCTGTAATGACACGGGGGACATATAGGACCGTGGTACTATCTTTGAGATATTCGCTTTCAGCTTGTAAAAGTTCAACAATCTGGCTTACTGCACTTTTAATTTGATCCAGGCCACCTCGAATTAAAAGTGATCTTTCAGTAGATGAAGGGAGCTGTGATTTTGATAGTTCCAATGTTGCATTTGATGTATCCTCAAATTGTTTTAACTTATTCACCCCTTCTGTTGATATCGAAGTTAAAGATTTCAATACCAGAACATCTGGAAAAAGTGTTCGAATCGAATACTGATTGTTCTCTAGTCGCAACTTCTCTTCTTCAGTAGATATATTTGATGCTTGTGCTTTTCCACGGGTCTTTCTTGGAGCTGATGGAATAACAGGGTCAAGCTTACCCCAATTTAATTTGGCAGAAAAATCGGCTATCCTACCTAAAACCTCTATTAACTGTGATTTTGACCCATTAATAGTAACTATACGTTCATTGGCACCTTGGAGTTTTTCACTAATTGTAACAGAATTCACCAATTCTTTCAATGAGGCTATAATACCGGTTGCTGGATCTTCAATAGCACTAGCAATGCTCGTGGTGATGAGAATTCTGAATTCAGGTGCGTTTTGAATTATTTGTTCTTTCGACTCTTCTTCAGTTTGTGGCTTCTTAAGCTCAGGCTGTTCTGAAGGTTCTTCACTATTACTTCTTTTAGGCATATTATATCTATAATCCAATCTTGATAGAATAGGTTTCCTTTAAAAGCTGGTTTGTTTGTTATTCCCAATCGCTAAGATTGATAGATGCACATAAATTTTCAGTAGTGTCTTCAAGTCATTGGAAAATTACTTTACATATACCCTTACCCATGGCCTATAACCATTTGGTAACTACTAAATGAGCACACTATTAGTTAGCATTCGAGTTAAAGTCTGAGTTATCCATTGTTAAATGTATGTTCCCGCTATTATTCAGATACGCTGGGTTTGAAATAATATTTCATTAATTTTCTGAGAAACTGTCTTGACGATCTTCTTCAAAAAGGGTGCGTTAACAATAATCAAATTTTGAGATATTTCCGTATCATGTCTTGAAACTTATATTGTTCAATGTAGTAACGTCTTTGATATCTCTTGTGAAACATTACAGGTTTTTATTTTATGTCTAGGTTTAAACGAGACATTTTGAGCTGCTTGCTAAATGTTTTTCGTATGGATTAAAATAATATCAGCCCAAAATTGTAAACGAGATGTTTATAATTGAATTTGTTGATAATATATATAATTAAAAAAAAAAAAAAAAAAAAAATTAAGACAAGTGTGAAAAAATCCATTTTTCATTTTTCATTTTAAATTTTTAAAAATCTATTGTACAAGATAGAATCAATATTATTTCTAATTCTATAACATTAAACCATAACTGATATTATTATTATTATTATTATTATTATTATTATCATATACACTCTCTGATGAACCCGAAATAGAGTAGTGCTTTTGACATTTTGTTTTACAAACATCCATTTTGGGTACTTATTTTATACCCTTACCCATATAGTTGGGAACTAAATAACTCCCAAATTCCCAATACAAAAAAATTTGTTGTTACGTGAAGTGAAAAATAAAAATTCGAATTTTCACATACCATCTCAACAAGTTAACAATAGAAATGCCAGAAATTCTACCGTCATATTCTATCTCTGAACTTCCTCAGACGTCTACTAAGCTCTCTTTGAGAGCTTCGATATTTTCAGGGTTTTCAAAGCTTTATTTAGGTATCTCTCATAGTTCACTATCTATTTATTCACTCAAGTCGACACCTCGTCTTTTATGGACCCACGCTATATCACCAGTTACTGAAGTTCTTTCTGTTTTAGCAGTAAACAGTACTACCGAAAGTTCCAGCCAATATCTTTATTTTTCTACTCTCACTAAGTACGGAACAGGCTCTTTGCGTAGAATTCAAATCAAGCAAGAAGAGCAACAAGAAGATCAAGAAGAAGTATTGCTCGAAAAGACAGATGCAATCATCGATATTAGAGGATCTAAATCAGGGCAGTACATTTATTTGTTATTCAAAAATGGCACAGTTCAAGGTCTCTCTATTGCTGAAAATGGAGCTGTAGATGTTGCTTGGTCGCTAAAAAACGAATCCAGTGCTACTGTTGTATTCCACAATCATTTATTATCGGGCCAGGAAAGCATGCCAGAAGACGGAACCTTGATCTCTGTTTTAAAGAATAAGAAAGGAAAAAACGATCTCAGCTACCAAGTACGACTGATCGCGTTGGATGAAGCCAGTGGTCAAGAACTAGTAAATTCTTCCATTGAAACATCGACAGATGATGGAGTTTTTGCTCTTCACATGGGTTCATTGCTTCATTTTAACCCCCACACATTTGCTCTATCAACCTACTCACTTCCTCAATTAGCCTTGTCTTCTACCATTCAAGTTCGACGAAACCAGAAATCACCTACTGAGAATGCCAGTCTACTCCCTGTTGGTATTAACCGAGTTCTTCTTTCTTACGATAGTACTGTTAAATTGGTTGATACGAAATACAATACGATTTTGGATAAGCGTGTGCTTGACAAACCAATCCAATTAGCTGCCTTTTCAGATACTAATTCCCTTGCTTTGGGTTTCACCGGTACTGAAATTATTAGCTTGCCTGTGCATCCTGGTACTGGAAGCTTGCTGGAATCACTTGGAAAGGGAGTTGTTGCACATGATAGTAAATGGGATTTGGTGCATAATGATCTTTTGTTGGATCAGGAACTCAGTCCAGAACAATATGCTAAAAAACAAACTGAATTGACAAATGCTCAACAAACTTCTACTACAAAGATTCTTGAATCATTATTCAAGTTGTTAAAAAGTAATAAGACAGAACATTTTGAAAATTGGGCTATTGCATACTTGAAAAACGAAACCTGGAATGGGGATAACTTGAGTGCAATTCCCGAAATTATTAAATCTTCTGATGATACCTTGATTTATGATGACGAAAATGATCGTGAGGTAGATGCTAATTTTATTTCTACACTTGTTACACAAATATTTGCATCAAAAAGTGTGACCATTGATCAGGTTGATCCAGCCCAATTAAAACTTCCTGGAAAACCTGTAAACAAGCTGTTAGTTTATCTTTTGACACATCCACTATTTCCCACTCCAAGATTCCCGGGTCTTTTGGCAACTCTTTCATCTAATCCTGGCCTTTATAGGCAAGCTGTGGTCACAGCTCCTGGCCTAAGTTGTAAGGAGGTTGTCTCAGCACTTCAGTCTACTGATGATGATACATTCCAGGATGCTGTTATTCGTTTAAGTGAAGAGTTTGGATCAAAGCTTATTGCTAATACCATTAAATCTGTCACTAAATCTGTTGAGCATGAGGAGTCTCAGGTTACACAAATTGTCAATATTGTAGAACGTATGCAGAAAATGAATATTGGCTGGAACATAATGTCTAGTCTTATTGATGCTGGAGGTTTATTTGCCTGGGATGAAGAAATTTTGAATGCACTTGATGACACAGTATCTAAAATGATTGACGATTTGACTTTAACAGGTGATGCTGTAGTAGTTCTTGAAGAAGCTTTGAAAGCGGCCAAACCTGAAAAGAAATATTACGTCACAGAGGAAGGTACAATCAGAAGGAAAAAGAAGAAGAATAAGGACTCTAATGGGTCAGCTGCTGATATCAATGGTGATGGTATAACTCTTAATGGACCTTCACTTATTTCAGCTCAAGAACAAAATGAATCTAGAATTCGTGGTCTTCTTAGCTTTGGAAGTGCTGATAAGACGGGATTACGTCCTGATGAGCTAGCTGAAAATATTTCTCGTTCTGTCCCTCCTTATACAATAGAGAAACTCATTCTTTAAAATATATGAAAGGCTATATGACTACCAGCATTTGTAAGTAAAGTATATTGTTTTATTTAGTTTATAATAGATATTCCCTTCCATTTCTGATCAAAACATCAGTGAACTGATTGGAGCTAGCATTATTTTTATTACTGATTCTAAAGATTGATATCATATATATTAAAAAATGTTAGAACAATATATATATATCGGCTATGATTGATAGTTGCTGCTTGATTATTTATATAATTGTCTGTTTTGTTGTAACATACACAGTACGAGAGGCCCAATTTACTTTATTTCATATGGTGCATGAATAATTATGAAAGTAAGCTATGTCGTACTGATAAATACGCTAAAGTGGTGTTTTGGGAATTCCTAGGACCACAACGTAGAGAAAAGCAAAAGAAGGAAAAAATTTTTGAAAAAATTTCATTACTGATCTCAGTATAGGAAAGTCAACGTTTGATAGATTCACGTATATTACAATGGCTGCTGATACGCGGAGTCTGCTAGATGACGAGCTGAAACTCGATTTTTCGGATCTTGAACGCAAGTTTCCGCTTGATCTAGATGTTTTCGAAAATTTCATTGTGGTTGACGGTGCACCTAAGGCACCTGAATCAAAGGTTCCTGTTTTAACAAAGGTTCTCAAGAAGCTCTTTGGTTCAGTTGGAACTATCAAGGATGACGGCTTCCACATTCCTGTTGAAAATGGCTTGACTACCGGTTTTATTTTCATTGAATACGAGAATGCTGAACAAGCTGATAACGCCATCAAGACTTACAACCATAAGCGTTTAGATGCTAAGCACACTCTTTTGGTTAACAAATTTTCAGACATTGAGAAGTACGGTAATGACCAAACAATTTCTGAAGACCTTGATTTGCCTCCTAAGCCTGAATTCAAGCCTCGTGAGCATCTTAGATCTTGGTTGACTGATCCAAACGCTCGTGAACAACTTTTTATCCACGCCCAAGAATCGATCAACATCAATTGGTACAAGAAGACTGAGGAACCGAAAACTGCTGGAAAGGTCGACAAGGTCTTTGGTGGACCTGCTCGTTGGTCACCAAGAGGTACTTACCTTGCTTCTATTCACAACTTTGGTGTTCAACTTAATGGTGGACCAAGTTTCAATATTCTTGCACAATTCTTACACTTCAATGTAAAGGTTTTCCATTTTTCTCCCAATGAACAATATATTGTTACCTTCTCAGATATTCCTATTGGAAGTGTAAATGAAAATCACCCAGAAAACCCCAAGGTTCCTTTTGGTGAGCAAGATATTGGCAATCAAGTCGTTGTCTGGGATGTTTTGACTCAACTTCCTTTACGTTCTTTCCCTGTTCCCACTAACAAGAATGGTGAAAAGCAGCTTGTTTCATGGCCCATTCTTAAATGGTCTGCAGACAGTAAATACTTTGCTCGTGTCACCCCAGGTGAACAATTGTCCATTTACGAAGCCCCATCCATGGGTCTTCTTGATAAGAAGAGCGTTAAAATCGAAGGAATTGTTGACTTTGAATTTGCCCCAGTCGGTGTTCAACTTGCCACCGGTACTGCTCCTGAGCAAATCTTGTGTTACTGGACTCCAGAGATTGGTAACCAAGCAGCTCGTGTGAGTATTATGTCAGTACCTACCAAGAAAGTCATTCGTACTAGAAATCTCTTCAATGTGTCTGACTGTAGATTCCACTGGCAAGATCAAGGTAAATTTTTGTGTGTTAAGGTTGATAGACATACCCGTACCAAAAAGCAAACATTTACAAATCTTGAATTTTTCAGAATTACTGAAAAAGATATTCCTAATGAGGCTGTCGAACTGAAAGACATTGTTATGAACTTTGCTTGGGAACCTAAGGGCGATAGATTCATTACAGTTTCAAGACAAGATGTTGGTGCTAATGAAAAACCTAGTCCTAACAATAATAAACTGTCTTTCTACGCTTTGGAACGCAAGAAGAACGTACAAGGTGGCTGGAAGGCAGTTCAGACTTTTGATAAAAAGACCACTACTTCGATTTACTGGTCACCTAAGGGAAGATTTGCTGTTACCACTAACTTTGGTGCCCCCGGTGCTACTGAAACTCTCGAATTCTGGGATTTTGAAACAGAGATTAAGGAAGATAATAGCTACCGTGTCACTCACGTCACTAGTACTGAGTACTATGGTGTTGTAGATCTGGAATGGGATCCTTCTGGAAGATATATTGCTTTGTGGTCTACAAAGCTTCAGCCTGGATATAAAATTCTTAAGTTCAATGGTGATCTATTGTATGAAAAGAGTTTGGACTTCTTCCATGGTCTTACTTGGAGACCTCGTCCTGCTTCTCCTCTTACTCCTAAAGATCGTCGTGCTGTACACAAAAAGCTCAAGGATTTGGGCGCGACATTCGACGAAGAAGATGCTATGGATGCAGATGCTACAACAAGACTTATTGTTACAAAGAGACGTGATGCTCTTGCTCACTGGAGACAATGGCGCAAGGATGTCACTGAAAAGTTACATAAGGCCAATTTCTTGTCTGAAGAAGAGATTGTTAAGCAACTTGAGTCTGGTAGTCAAATAATTGAAGAGATTAGGGAGGAAATCATTGAGGAAACTGAGGAGATTATTGATTAAATGGTTCAATAGTGTAACTAGGCATACATACTTGGATAATATAAATATTTTATTTCTGTTTTTGTTAACAAATTCCAGCACTATTGCTGTGACAAAAAGGGTCAATTTAAAAGTTAATACTGTTGAATATTTTGTAATTCTATTTTCAATAGTAACCGTAGTGGCAAATTCAATACCATGAATCATTTGTGCGATACCAATAGCCAAAGTCTATATGCTAATTGATGGCTTAGCTGTAAATGACATCGACAAAACAATAGTTAGTTATGAATCCTTCTGGAGTAAATATCGCGGAAATCTGAGGGTTTTTTTAGTGTCACTCAGCATTACTACTATCAAGAAGTTTATAAAACTTCAAGCTCGATCACCAACACTGCCAACAAAGAAATGGACTTGTTCATGGAAAGTTGCGGTTAGTACGCTTAGTGCTGGCATGTAAGTTGGATGTAATTGCACAATAGCTTTTTGTGTGCCACTGAAGAATTCATGCTAGAAGGAGTAACTAGGGCAGTTTAGGAAACCGCTTGCTTCTAACCGGGTCATGAGTCTAATTTTAAGTGAGTCCTTGTGATTTGTAAATCATATTTTATTATCATATATATATATATATATATATATGTATATAATTTAACAATCACGAATTTTGGAATAGCGTACAATTTACCAATAAGCTGTGTTGTTTGGATTTTGTTTTACTGATGAGCAAGAAGTAAGGGTAATAACTTGCCTAATTGCTAAGTTCACATTTATGTATGTTGGTATTCTAGTGTATTCCTTTTTCATATCATATTTGAACTCAAAATCTTCCTGTTATACACTTCATTCTTCTCCTTTAATCTTTTCATCACACCCTTTAAACATTATATTATTTTGCATTTATATTTTTCTATTGTTTTTTTTATATCGGCATTGAAGCCTGTTTCATCGAATAAGGATTATTTCCTTGCTCGATATCATAACACCTTGACTTTTCAGTAGTTACAATACACTGCATAGATCATTATATGGCTTCCTCTAAGGCCTCTTCAGACATACCACGACCAACTGCACCGGTTTCTCGGGGGCAGTCTATCCAATATCCAGAGCCAACATCACAGTCTCATTCTAACAGGATCTTTTTCATACCTGACCACATTACTGGCGCCTCTTCTCGTCGACCTAGACATGCTGTGTCGGTGCCTCAGCTCTCTAGATCATTTTTTAATCCTCGTGTAAGCGAACAGTCACACCCTTTATCGCAAGAGAATTCTTCCGATAGATTGGAAGGCTCTTCTCAGGGACTTCCCAGTAATCATATTCACTTGGGGAAACTCAAACTGAAACTTCCTTACAGTATTGGAAAAAGTCGATTCAACAAATTTATCAGCAAATCGTTGATCCCTTCTTTTCTTTATAGTTCAGACTCAACAGCTTCTGAAAATACTTTTAGTACTAGTTCAAGGACTAGCGAATCTAATTTGAAAAGCACTACAGACCATTCTACTGAAGTTTCAACCTCTGAAAGCCATGAGGAAAATCAGTCGAATCATGATCAAATTCAACATCAAGTTCACCAAGGAAGTCACTCGCCTTCAAGCATGACGCGTCATGCTGTAATTTCCAACTCAAGTACACCTAATTTACATCTTAATTTTCCTCCGTCTCTTGTCATTAGTGTACCTGAAGAAACTGCTTCTATACGTAGTTTAAGAGCCTCTCGGTCTCGACAGGGTTCAGTTTCTACTACATATACTACTCCTGACACTGAGGCTGTTTCGATACACGAAGGATTTGTGGGATTTCAAAGCTCTAGCTCTAATGATAACAACTCTTTATACGGACTGACTGCTATTGACAAACAGGCTACATCAACATCCTATCACTCATTAGCATCAACTACATCTGAATACTACGCTCAACAGTTTCAAATTCAGCAAATGCAACATCATCAAGTCAGGTCTAAACGATCTTTTTTTTTCGACACAGATTCAGGAATCTTCAATGACAATTTTGCGTCTGCAGGATCAAGCAAAGATAGAGCTAATTTCAAATTGGATTTCGTTACTTTATTTCCGCGAGAAATTACTATTCATGTTTTTGAATATTTGGATCCAAAATCGCTCACGGCCTGCGCTCTTGTTAGTAAATCATGGAACAGATTTGCTTTAATGAATGTAACTTGGAGGTCTCTCTATTATCAGATCCCTCATTGGGATACAATTAAAGATTCTCTGCCAAACAATGGGCCAGTGACATGGAATTCAGTTTACAGAACAAGAAAAGAACTTGAAAAAAGGTGGAACTCAGGCGAGGTTGAACCTAGAGCATTAACTGGACACTCAGACAGTGTATACTGCGTTCACTACAATGATAAATATATTGTTACAGGATCAAGGGATAGAACTATCAAAGTGTGGGACGCCAATAGTTGCAAACTAATAAAAAGTTTGGGACTAGATATAAATTACAATTTAGACGAGGCTCGTGAAGTTGAAACCACCACAGCTAATCGTACTAATCAAATAACAACTGATGCTATGTTTGGATCAGTGAGTGCTTTTTCAACTCCGCAGAATGTGTCATTGTCACAATCGAGCAATGATATTGAAGCAAATCAAGACAATAATAATCTTATCAGACACACTAAATCGATTTTGTGTGTTCTTTTCGATGATACCATGATGGTTTCTGGATCCAGTGATTCATCGATCATTTTGTGGAAATTTCCTGAGTTTAAAGCTTTTACTAAAATTACTGGACATACTGGAGGTGTTTTAGATGTGGGTTTAGATGATAAGTATATCTGCTCAGGATCCAAAGACTCAAGTGTTTGTATTTGGGAACGTCCAGTCCCCAACAAAGATGGTGAGTTTCCTGAAAATTTACCAGTCAAATTAAAGTTCAAATTTGAAAATCACAGAGGACCGATTAATTCAGTCCAAATACAAGGAAAATACGTTTTTAGTGGTGGCGGTGATGGGATTGTGAAGATGTATGATTTAGAATTGGGTGCTTGTATTAGAGAGTTTAAAGGACACAGTCGGGGAATAGCATGCATTCGTATTTCACCAGACAATCGACGATTGGTTAGCGGTAGTAATGATAAGAATATCTGCGTTTGGGATGTATCAACAGGCGAATGTCTTCATGTTTTAGACAAGCACACAGCTCTTGTTCGTTCACTAGACATTTCATCGGGAAGGATTATTTCTGGAAGTTATGACCAAACCATTAAAATTTGGGATCTTGAAACGGGAAGGCTGATATCGGATTTTGATAACTTCTTTGGTTCTTGGGTTTTCAGTGCGAAGGCTAGCTGTAAAAAAATAGTTTGTACTTCGTTTGGTTATAAGCCAGTTGTATTAGACTATACAAAGGGATTGGACAGAAATTGTCTAAATTTTATCTCAGCATAAGGAGATACAAATATTTTGTATTTATGACATATTTTATTTAATGAAGCTATGTAGACATGATAAAAAAAAAATAAAAAAAAAAGTTGAATTGTTTTTTTTCTTTCTTTCTTTCCTTTCAATTTTGGAAACTTTAAGTTTATTAAAAGTTTATTGAAAGATTGAGGGAGAAAGCTATCAATTATATCTCAATATGAATAAAAAAAAATGAACAAATGAATATATATATCAAATAGATAAATTATATATGACCGACATGAAATTTTGTCACTGGAAGATGTAGGTATCTTATTGTTTAGCGGTCTTAGCACCTCCAGTAAAAGCATTTCGATTAAATGACCTTATTCTTGTTTCTGAAATTTTCTTAATTACAAGTTGAATAAGATAAGCTAAAGATCCGAGAGCACGGAATGCTGCTAAAGCAGCAACGGACCAAAGAATAATCTTCAAATAAACATTATCATTTGTAGAGCCGATACCAAAAACTTGAGTCATGATCAACACCAAAAGCATGTTAGAGACCATCCAGACAAGAACCACTTTGGTTCTTACTTCTCTATAATAATCCTCAGTAACTGTTTGTTGATTTGGAGGAGATGGAAGATCAGGAGTCCGTTCACGTAATGCAGTTAAAGCTTCTTCATATCCGCTGTCAATGTCCAGCTGCTCAGCAGGCATTTCAATCTCAACAACATCTTTGCCTGCTTCCGCTTTCACCACAGCAGAGCCTAGATCCATCTTTTGATCATTATCTCCTTTAGTACCCCAAGTTACATCGTGAGTATTGCAGAAAGCATAAATCTGAAGCGTACACACATAGGCAGGTACCAATAAAAAGTATTGAAGCGAGGAAGTGACGATGTGCCAAGGGTCCAAATACAATATAGACATCAGGGCGTAAATTCCATACGTTGAGATCATGGATACAACAATATTGGTAAAAACATTATCACCTAATGAAGCTTGACCGTTGTATTGAGCACTAACTGTTTGAACGACAAAATAGATACCACAGCCAGTAGCATATGCACCTACTAATCCTAAAAGTACAATACTTCCAACAAAGAGGTTTCTTGATCCTTGAGGACGATTACCCAGGGCCAATATAAACTGTGCAGAAATGGTACAAATAGCAAGATATTTGAAAATAAGAAACAAATAAAAGCCACCTCTGCCACCAATAACATGAGAACCATCGGCAGCTAAGGAACCAGCAACAAAGTAAAATGCAAGATAGAAATTAGCTAAAGAAAAAAATGTGAAAACGAGAGAGATGAACTGATAAAAGAATTCAATATGAAGTAAAAGCTTTCGGAAAAACGAATGATCAGTTTTCCAGATTTGAGTAAAATGGGTTTGTGCGTAAATAGCGGCAAACAACGCACCATTGAGCCATCGACGACGCTGACTGATGAACTCAGGAACATCATCAGGAACATCTGTTTCACCAGTAGCTGCTTTCACATATTTCAACAACCATTTTTCACCTTTCTTTGCAACCAGCTCCCAGCAAAGAATACGGTCTTCTGCTAGATACATGTTTGCAGTAAACACACCTGCGCCAGCACCGTGTAAGGACTCACCCTTAAAGTATGAATCAAGAGGACCCTTTCCATCTTCACCGTTTTTCAAGGCAATGTATCTATAAGCAGATAATGCTCCTGGTAATACAGAAATATATCCAAAAACTGATTCCAGAGGTTTATCCAAAATGTTGGACATTTTGTATTCAAAATTCTGTGCAGCAACTAACGGGTTCAGTAGCTGTACACCACCTTTACCCTTCATAGCCTTGATTTCACCACAGGCTCCACCAATATTCGAATCTGCATCAAAAGTTTTCCATAAATGATAAATGGAAGTAGGACCTGGTTTGGTACCCACATCGAGCAAAATGCAAACATTTGGTTTCAGCACAGGACAAAGTGCGTTGAACAGCCATCGATGAGAATTGATTTTCTTTGCGTTTTTTTCTTTCAAACAGAAAATGACTTGCACTGGAACAATTCCTTTTTCTGCACCTTGGAACTTGAGCTCAGAATCCAAAGAGATTTGTGTTGTGTACTCAAAAATATGAGCTTGGACCTCTTTACCATTAACATAGTTCTTTGCAATACCTTCTTGGAAAACACCCATAGCAGCCAAAGCATTCAAAACACCTTTGTGGACTTTTGTTCTACCATCAGCAACAATTGTAACAACAACTTTTTTCCAGCCGTCTTTCCCCCACACACGAGATCTGTTGCGAGAACACAAATGAGCAATATTCTTCATGACTGAATGCATTGTTCGCGTGAATGCAATCTCGTCTTCGTTATACATTGTGATACAGATGCATAATTGGATTTCACGCTCGTAAATTGCAGGTCTTAAGGTAAACCCACCTTCTACAAACTCATTTGGATCTGTGGTAGCGGCAGTATATCTCATATAAACAAACTCATCGTGGTCTCGTCGAGGAAGGAATGAGTACAGTTTTGTAGGTACGGGGCAGTCAAGGACAAGGTTTCCGCGAACAAGTTTGACTTGTCTTCTAGACATTGACTTGTGGCGTCTAGGCTGGGCTTTGAGTGGAGCTTCCACTACGCCAGTGCTTAAAGTATCAGCAGAGTCAACTGGTAGCAATTCTTCATGAATGTCTTTCTCTTCGCCGTGAAATTCTTCGTCATTGGTTTCGAAGCTAGCATTATCATCTTCGTCATCATACTCAAACTCATCCTCATATGGATTTGTCGCATCAGGATTGAATGCTGTAGCAGCTGAGTCAGTTGATAAGTGATTGCGATGATGAGTACTAGTCAATGACGGGCCAAATGGGTCGTAACTTGGATCCAAAGGCGCAGTAGAATCGAGGGGCTCCATAGGAATAGGAGTATGTTCGATATCTGACTCTACCTTCATCCATTGAGCCATCGCGTTGGCTGATTGTCCTCTGACTGGCGAGCCAAACCTACTAGGCGGCCCGAATCTAGTTGGCGAGCCTGGTGCATTACCATGAACTGAATTTCTAGAAGGTGATGAGCGGAGATTTGGCTGAGGAGTGTTGTTAATGCTTGGAAACTCGTCTGCAAAATTCAGTTAGAGATACAAGCTGGAAATAAAGTTTCTGTTAAAATACATACCTAAATGAAATGGCTGGCGGGCTTGTGAGAATCCCATTGAAGTAGATTGGGCGGAAGGAGGAACTGGAAGCTCTCTAGGAGTCTTCCTGTTGTTTTCCGAGTCGCTCATTGTGAACTATACAAACAAGCAAATTGGATTAAGAGTAAAGAAAAAGCTGAAAGAAACTGGATTGCAAAGAAGGAAAAGAAAAAACCAGAAAGAAAAAAAAAAAAATAATAATCAAATTTTAAAAATAAAGATAAAAATAAAAATAAAAAAGACACAAAATGTCACAAATTTTCCGAAATCAACTTCTATATGGAAACTACTTTAAATACCACAAAGAATCCCAATTCTCTCACAATTAGCTTGCAAATTATGTGTATAGAGTAGATTGGAAATAAATACAGTGGGAACAACAATAAACAAAATATACTAGTTTCGTTTCAAAGAAAGTCACTATAAATTCTGTTTACCTTTTTCCTATTTGGGAATTAGAGTAAACAAACTTAAACAAGCCCATGAAGATTCGTACAGGCCTCATCAGATCTTGTAGCTATAATAAACAAGGCCCTTTGGCAAAAGTATTTTCTGACAATCCTTTTCAAAAGAATGTGTTTTGCTGTTTTGTTGTTGTTGTTGTTGTTGTTGTTTTGTTATTCAAATATTGGTGAGTTGCGTGTGTGTTTGATACTGATAGGTGATGGAGGAGGCAAAATAAAATATAAAGAGGCTGGTTGACGGCTTCTTAGCTCCATTATATACTGGATATGCAGACAACGACCCAACATCCGCATATATTTTCTGTATATACAATTATTTGACTAGATTATAAGGAAATTGTATATATATAATATATTCATTTTTCTATTATGGTAACGTTTCAAACTTTTGTATTATTTTAATGGACTTGAGAATGTTTGTTTGTTTGTTTGTTTAGGTGCAAATTGAAATTTTTCATTTTGAAGATGATGAAAATATCTCGGGAAAAAAAACCCATTCTTATTGTACAAAGTCTCATTTTTTTTATAATAAAATGTTCAATTATGAAGGAAACGTTCAATTAAATGAATCATATTTGTTTTTAGTTAATTAGTTTTTCATAAAACATAAAAGGGTTTAATTATTATCATTGATCTGTTCTCCATGTTTGGTGGTTTAGTCCTTTGTTTAAATAGATCGTACTTTTTTTTAAAAAAAAAAATAAAATAAAATAAATGAAAGTATTTAACAATGCAGTTAGTTATGCTTTGTTTAGCCCAAAGTCAATTTGTTTATGTTTCCTACATTATAACTATTAGATTATTTGTGTCAAGTCTTTTTACAATTAGTCTACAGATGAAGTATTAATTTCTTGTATTTGAAGGTCATAAAAAAACATATGTATTGAAATGATGATATAATAAATTTGTTTTCAAACTTAGATATATAGACAAATGAAATTTATTAAACTCATGAAGAAAAAAAAATACAATTGAACAGCAATAAATTAAACATCATTATAATTTATATATATATATAAATCAAAGTAAAAATTTCGATATGAATAAACTTGATTCAAAAAAAATCAACCTGCCGTTGCCCAGAATCGAACTGAGGTTTCTTCGGCCACAACGAAGTGTACTAACCACTATACTACAACGGCTTTAATTGAATATGGGTTTGCTATAGCATTTCTAAATAAAAATTATAATTTTAGACAATAAAAAGTTGCGGAATATACTCTTCATTATTCAAGTATAATAAACTAAAAACATAAATATAAAACTAACATTCTTTGATAATTTATTATCTGTAGGTACTTTATTTTAAATCACCCAAAATTAAATCGAAAATTTAAATTTAAACGGTTGAGTCACAAAACCAAAATAGGAAATTTTAGCTAATGATACAACTCAGTAAACAATTTCATATATTCTAGCTAAATGCTTTTAAAATACAAAGTAGATGGTGTTCCTAGAACTAGCAGCTTATAATTGGTTTGTTGTATCTCAAATTCCACTTTCAAATCTCCAATTTGATTATAGCTTTTGGGTATATAAGGATAATGAGCTCACTTTTCTAATTAAAAAAAAAAAAAAAAAAAAAAAAAAAAAAAAAAAAAAAATTTATTAGTATTTACTGTTATTATAAAAGAGGTATATTAAATTATTTAGTCTGCCTAAGCATAAACTTTTGAAAACGAATTTAGAGAAAACAAATTTAGAACATCATGAGATTTCTTTTACAAAAAGAAAGCGACAGCTGCAACTCCAGCAAGGGTAGAAGCAATGAGAGCAACGTTGGCAGTTTCAGCTCCATTAACTTGAGGAAGAGTTGTAGTAGTATTGCGGAAAGGACCAGAAATAGTACCATTTACACGGGTATGAGTTTGGGTTCTGGTGTGAGTTTGACGAGTACCATGGTTTGTAGTGGCAGTAGGTCTTGCTGTAGTTTGTGTTGTAGTCTTAGAGTTATCCAAAGGCTGGATTCTAATAACAAATCCAATATCTCCGTTGGTTTGAACATTAGGAGAATAGAATGGCTCATAGAAGGGGTACATGCCGGGACGTGCAACAAATCTTTCTTTTCCTTCGTAAGTCAAATGATGAGTTGAAGCACCAAAAACAGTTCCTTTAGAAGAGAGCTCTAATCTTCCGTTGTCAGAGATGTGGAGGAACTGGTTGCCAACCTTGATTTCACCATTTGGTTGCCAAACACCCTCCATCATATTTTGACCTCCAATAACAACCGAACTATCACCATTGTTCATGGTGAGGGAAGATTGGTGGATTTGAGTACCAGAGTGCATAACTTTAAGGTGGAATTTTTGACCAGGTACAACAGCAGCAGAAGCTACAGTGCACATGATGGATAAAACAAAAGTATTGAATTGCATTTTAAAAATTGAATAAAGTAAATTTTAAGTTCAGATTGGAATTGAGATCAGATTTGAGATTCAGATTCAGATTTGAATAAAGATGTTGATATAGAATAGATTTTAAATGATGATTTTTGACTCAATTTATAGTTTTTTTTAATTATAAGAATGAATTTACAATTGTTATTGAATTATGTACCATTAATGTGTTTTTCTTGATACACAGGATCATGTTGATGTCAGTATTTGATTTTTGGCAAAATATAGTTGTTTGAGCAATGCGTTGGAATGTTACCTTCTTAAAAGGTATCAGTATATAATACTATTCAACTGCAAAGACATTCATACTTTTTCATAAGCATCTACTATTATGCTGTAAAATAACACCTACATTTCGAATCATTTTTGTATTTATTAGTAAATTTACAAATGAAGTTGATTAATATATCATATTCTTTAAACTGTTTCTTTTATATCTAGGAATATTTTGCAAGCAGTTTTTATGAGATAGATAAATAAATCACATTTATTTTTGAATCAATTCTCAGTGTTAAATCAGTAATTTTCAGTAATATAAAATAATTTTAAGAATTTGTAAAGACCACAATTTTATTATTTTATCATCATTGTATTGCACGATACACAGGCTTAATACATTTTTATTGCTATATTGTTATATTTTTATTGACATTTACTTTATACTCTCTGCAAATATTTTTTTTGATAATTGGCATTTGATATGAGAATTTTTGAGGAAGTTTTCTATTCTAGGTGAAAAAAAATAGTAATAGCAATAATTTTAAAGCTGAAATGTTTTAGTTAAACATTAAATTCCTCAACAAGGAAATGTTTTCATGTTTGAAGATTATATTAGGGGTTATGTATAAAATTCAATTACAAATAAACAAATATATTATTATTTTAAGCTATCATTATAATTTAATGAATGATAAGCCAAGCATTTTTAACCCTTTATACTAATCTGTTATAATTACCAATTAAAACCAATTCACGTTAAACAAATTCTTGAATTTATAACATGAACAACACGGCACCAGCAATGGCTATAGATCCAATGCTGGACTTGTAGTATTTGGCAGCAGAATTAGGCATCATATCAGGGCTTGGGGCAGTAGCAGTAGCAGTGCTGTCGATGGTAGGCCCTGGGGCAGTAGGTGTGGCTGGAGTACCTGAAAGAGAGGTTCTAGTGATAGTTGAAGAGATGGTAATGGTACTATCATTTGAAAGAGTAGATTTACGAGTAGTAAAAACTGGAGCAATAAAAGTAGGTGTGACACTAGAAACAGGACTGGATCCAGTAGGAATAGGTTGAACAGAAGTTGGTTGAACAGCTCCAGGAACATCAGGTCCAGGTCCGGCAGGTCCGGCGGGTCCAGGGCCAGATCCAGGTCCAGCAGGTGGTGCTCCAGGTCCGGCGGGTCCAGGGCCAGATTCAGGTCCAGCAGGTGGTGCTCCAGGTCCGGCGGGTCCAGGTCCAGATCCAGGTCCAGCAGGTCCAGCAGGTCCAGGTCCAGATCCAGGTCCAGCGGGTGGTGCTCCAGGTCCAGCAGGTCCAGGTCCAGATCCAGGTCCAGCGGGTGGTGCTCCAGGTCCAGCAGGTCCAGCAGGTGGTGCTCCAGGTCCGGCGGGTCCAGCAGGTCCAGGTCCAGATCCAGGTCCAGCGGGTGGTGCTCCAGGTCCAGCAGGTCCAGCAGGTCCAGCAGGTCCAGGGCCAGATCCAGGTCCAGCGGGTGGTGCTCCGAGTCCAGCAGGTCCTGGAGCAGGAGTTTTTGCTTCAGGAGAAACGTAAGTAGGTGTAGAAGTAGGAGCAGTATCAGTAGGAGGTTGGGCTGAAGGAAGCTCCTTTCCGTATACAAGTTTAGCAGCAAAAGAAACAGCATTGGAACTAGGAGAACCTGCAACATTGGAAAGATAGGTGATTCCATTTTGATCAGGAAGGTAGTAAAAGGTCGATCCAGATTTATAGGTCAAATGGAAACCAATGTCCTCAAAGACACCACCTTGGTTAGGGGTGATAATCAAGCGACCGTCAGAGTTTACATCCAAATAAGTAGGAACAGAAGTAGAAGGTTCAAGAACCAAGATGCGACCATCGCTTTGCCATTCGCCAGTAAAGTAATTGTTATTTCCGTTTGCCTGAATACCGTTGTCACTTCCAACGCTAAGACTGTTTGGGTGCAAAATATTACCAGTACTAACGGTAATCAAACCGAACTTTCTGCCAGGTTGGACAATGGCAAAGGTGGTTGAAGAAAGAGTGGACAATAAAACAAGGAGTGAAAATTTCATTTTTTTAAAGAAGTTGTAAAAGACTGTGGTATTGAGAAGCTGTTGTTTGATATATTTCAATTGTTTGTCCGGAAATCTGCTTAGCTTTATAGGCCGATGAAACCGGTATACCAGTTGATTGCTTCTACTCTTTGTAAATGGCATCGGTTTGTTATACCAGAGATGGCACTAAGCCTTACGAGGTATCTCTTAATAGAAAGAAAAAGCCATCAAAAATATATCAAAAGATTCCGATATCAAAGGCTATTTCATGTTAGTTTAATTACCAAAGGAAATATTGCTCTTCCGAAAAGCCATACGTCAACTGGAGTAGTGTGATCAAGCTTCTAGAATGTTTTGATATTTGAAATATTACTGTAAAACAAGGCCGTGTTATAAAGGCTGGGCTTCAATTGTTGAAATAATTATAATAAAACGACATTCAACCATAAAAAAGACTTTCACAGTTTTCTGATTCCATTATAAGTTTTTAAAAAAATTGTGTGTTTATAACTTTGTAGTATTTATTTTAAAATCAGCTCGACTAACTACTTTAATCATATAGATATGAAATCTGCTAAAGTATTTTCTGGAAATTGACTTAATAGCATGAATTATAATGTTGGAAAAAGGCTTTTTATTTTACTTTTTCTTCAAATTCGTAGATCTCTATTGAAAATTTTTGAGTGCCTTTTTACCCGTTTACAGATGCCTTTAGATTATTATAACATTAATTTGTATGTTTACATTTGTAACATGAGAGCATTTAAGGCGGCGCCATGAGTTGGTGTTGGTAATTCATTTTATTATGCAAATTGAGACCATAGTTGATTACCTGGGGATATTTTGATATAATATAAAGCTTTGACTTTTTAATTCATAAAAATATTAAGGATTATTCAACTACATTATGTATTAAATAGCTTTGTTTATTAAGGTATGTAAACTGATTAATTTTTGCCTTTTATTTTGCATTAGTTTTTTCAAATATTTTTTTCTTGTAAATAAGAATTAAAGCACAAAATTTAACACAGCAAGTGATAAAAGTCCACTAGCTATAGTGTTAGTGATTCCAATGCCATTAGCTTGAGCTACACTGTCTTGCTCATCAGGGTCAACACGAGGAACAACTGTTGTGTTTCCATCTAAATAAGTAATTCTAGGAACAAATTGAACATCTGTGGATGCTCTTGAAGCTGGTTGGTAAAAAATTTCATATCTTTGGTCTCTGTGACTGCCTGTCTTTCTAGCAACAAAAAACGAATTTTTCTCGAACGATAAATTTTGCTCGTTATCATTGAAAATAGAGCGAATCCTTGTAGAATTTGAGGGAAGGTTGGAAGTAAGAGTTAAATGGCCATTTGGTGAAATTGTCAAGTACGAACCATTGACTATAACATGGCCAACAGCGTCCCATCTTCCAACAAATGGAATTGAGTCTTTGTATATTCCAGCATGTATTGTATGGGTCTTGGAGTCAACTGTAATTTGAGTCAAATGTATAACAGATCCAGAATGCATCACTCTAAGTCCAAATTCTTTTCCTGGTTGAAAGTTTGCACTTACTGAAGACAAATATAACGCGAAACATATCACTGGAATGTATATAAATGAACCCAACATATTTGTGATATGTACTTTTTAGCGGTAAAGAATATTTAAAAGACTAATTGGCAGTATTTAAAAATTGATCGAGTTGTAAAAATTTCGGGGAATTAACCTTTTTATAAGATAGTTCAAATGGAAAACAACGTAGTCTTCAATTAATAAACTAGAATAAATACATTTCTCGAATTTGTTTAAAGGATCCAGAAATACAGTAATGATGCATAAAGATCTAAGGAATCCTCCGCTAAGCTTTTTCAACCATTTAAAGAATTTCTATCAATACTGTGGCATGATAAATGTTCAAATTTTTCAAGCTATCCAGCTGATCATTTTTAAATAATGTTGGAATTTATTATCTTTAGTGCCTCGCTTGTAAATGAAAGTTGAAAATTCAAAATACCAAGAGTTTTACAACTTTATCAGTCAAATGCAGCAGCGGCAGAAAGTTTACGGCTTTTCAGGTGATAACTAGGTTCTTCAATGGCTACTGGCATGAGTGACTTATGAATTTGATATTAGTAAATCTAAAAGATATATTGAAAAAACCAGATACTAACAGTAAAAATTTTAGTTATTTATATCAGGTAACACCACTGTTCACCTTTTCTATTGATTATGAAAACAATAAGTATTAATTGTAATATAGTGTTATTAAAGACTGTGTGATTTTGAAATTTTCGAGTATTACACATTTCACTTTCTGGTTCAAAAAAATGCATTAAATTAAGTTACAGATATTCAAGAATTTACATTTTAATTTTCATGTAGATTAGACCCTTTGATCAAGATTAAATAAATTGTATTATTGATGTATGATATTAATTGGGAGCTTTTGATATTTAATTCATCAATAACTATTTTACTTTTTTTCTGTTAAAATCGAATCTACCTAAAATTATTTTAAGTGAGAACATTATAATAAA
Source organism: Geotrichum ghanense (nom. inval.) (assembly GCA_022023575.1). NCBI lineage: Eukaryota > Fungi > Ascomycota > Dipodascomycetes > Dipodascales > Dipodascaceae > Geotrichum > Geotrichum ghanense (nom. inval.). The sequence goes on along the minus strand of JAKKCX010000010.1, from coordinate 2,471,134 downwards.
TAATTTTTGAAATATCTAATCAACATACGATCTTTACTATATCATAAAAATTAAAACACTAAAGTATTGACTTTTTCTATTGCATGTTGGCAGAGGTTCCAGAATTTCTATACATAGATATAAACTCTAGAATGTACAGATTTTTCATTTGTATTGTGAGATGTGATTTCCTATTCTAGAAGATTTTATATTGTATACTACTAGATGGCCTTTATGGTGCATTGAATTCAAAAATAAAAATAAATAAATAAACATAAGTGAGTATCATTCACAATTGACTTAATGTATCTACAATCACACAAAGCATTATTTTAGCTGCTTTTCAGTTGGTTCAACTTTTTGTTAAACGAATACGAAAAAGGCTAGATGTTTACCTTATCAAGGCCATATGGTCAGAATTTTATTCAAAAAAATCTGCATGATTAGTTTTGTTATTCAGTTCTATTTAAAGTATAAGACGTGAGTATCAATATATTCTGAAGAGTCGATATCAATTTCAAAAAATCTGAAATTATGAAATTTTTGTTTGTTGGTTTTTCCTCAATTCAGTTGTAAAAAAGCTTCCAATATATCTATTATTTTGAAGTATAGTAATATTCAGCGTAGATTCAAAAATCTGAAAAATATGTCATGTTGGAAGCCATTATATAAGGTCTTAGAGTTAACATCATTTTTCAAAAAAAAAAAAAAAAAAAAAAAAAAAAAAAAAAAAAAAAAAAAAAAAAATCATTTGCATTTTAATGTGCGTTGAAGCTTGATTCATTGCAATAATTTTGATTTTATTAAAGCTGAGAGTTCTCACCCATGTATTCCAAACATAATTACAGTAGTAATATTGACAGAACAATCACAACTTTTTTTCTACATGTTTTTGCTTGAAAATTTGCTGACTATCAATTGTTAACTTGGAATGTTTAGTCAATATCGTCTGAAAAAGTCTTGAAAGAAGAACCACAGCTGGAACAATTGCTATTTGAGTCGTAGTACTTGTGATGAATACGTCCGATAATTATTCCAATAGAGCTTTTAGAATTGTATTTAATTTCATGATATAGTCTTTGATCAGCAGCTTCGATTTTGTAGAGCTTCCATCGGTTTTTAAATTCACGCATCTTCTTCTTGAAACGATAAAGTGGAGTTGTGTGAACTTCTTTAAAGAGAGACGCGTATTTGGAGTCAATCATTGTGTCATTCAAATTCATCATAGTCAGACATTAGTTTTTCAAGTTGTGAATTTCCAATAGATGTTACTTGATAAAAATGAAATTTCACATTGATATTAATCAAGTTAATATATCAAAACCAAAAATATTAAGAGTTGGCAAGGATAGTTGATACCATTTATATATTTTAATATATATGTATATTTCTAAAAAATACCATAATTTGCAGCATGTTACAATTTTGTGAATTTCTATTAGTAGCAAGTCAATTTCCAGATTAAAAATTTACATAGGATGATGTTACTTTTTTGGAACTTTGCTTGGTTTGCTAAAGAAAAAAAAAAAAAAATGAAAATGTGAAAGAAATGCATTGTGCAAAACATTTTTACTAGAACGACATTCTGTATAAATATAAATTTTAGTAGTCCCAAAATGAACTTGCTGGAGATTTGCACAGCTTAATTTATGATGCTTAAAACATTAAGTTTATTATAATATATTCATATCACTCCATCCTAATTTATTTTTTTACCGTTTAGTATCTTTATACAAATTTTTGGAAACACTATTGTAACTCTGAACAAGTCTTTTTTTTTTTACTGTTTTTTCTATCACAACTTTCCTATTTATAACAAAAATTTGAGTGTCTTGTTTTTCTGGTGGTATATGTATTATAATAATACAATTCAGTTATTGTAATCAATTCTATTCAAGTTAGGGGGAATAACAAGACTTTCTCAAACTATCAAACTCTAACTCTCATGAAATATCAAGCAATACCATATAACTTCAATTTTTATTCTAAATCTTTTATTTAAACAGATATTTAAGTGTATTATAGTCCAGTGACATTAATTTACCATCTTTTCTAGTAAAATGTTTTGTCCAAAAATTGAAATAGGCATATCCTATTTGGGATAATGGTACATAGTTTCAATTATTTACCTAAATGGAAATAATGCTTAATATATATATATATATTTAACATTATTAAAGAGAAACACTGATAAAAAAATAAATATATAAATGCTTCCAAAATTTGAAACTAATCAAATTATTATTATTATTATTATTATTATTATTATTATTATTATTATCATTATTTTCTTATTTTCAAGAAAAAAAATTGTCAAGAAGTTCCTTTATTCTTTTAAAATGATAAAAACTTGTAATTAATTGGGTTTAATATATACTATAGTTAAGATCTTATAACTGTTCGAAGTAATAGTTATTTTCATTTTCGCTTTTGAAAGCGATTAGTTTTCAATATAATTTATATAAGATAACTAGTAAAAAAAAAAAAAAAAAAAAAAAAAAAAGAGAAAGAGAGAGAGATTGTGATTCGTATAATGTATAACGTCAATAACTATCTGTTCTATAAATTAACCAACTCCTTTAGTAATCCTACAATCTATAATTCCAATAATAATTTAAAAATCTAAGTCTAAAGCCTTGACAATTTGTTTAATTTGGCATCCAAATTTAAAGCCCAACTTTTGATCAATTCCTTTCCTTGTCCACCTTTTCCTCGACGATCAACAATTTCAGCATGTGAGTGAATTCTTCTTACCTGAACAATTCGTTTATCCCAGCTAAGTTCGTTTAGATTCTTAACGATAGTTTTAACTAATGAAGTCATCTCCAACTCTTTGAGATCTGGAGATTCAAGAATATGCTTACCTTGTTGCGTAGGTGAGGGAGTGACAGATCTAGAAGGATCCTGTTCATATGATCCAATTAAGTCGTCAACAGCTTCCCCAGCAATATCTGCTACTCCTTCCGAGATACTTTCACGGCGTCTTTTTAAAGGTTTTCTTTCAGAATCTGAAAATGATTCACCATCCAAGAGATGCTTGGTCCCCTGTTTACCACGAAGAAAGTTACGCACACGATTGTAGCTAACTATCGATGAAAGTGAACTAACTATAAGAACAATTGGGAAAAAAAAAGGCCCTAGCAGAGTGAGAAATGCCAACATTTGATATTGCTCAGCCGTAGCTTTTACAGGAATATCTTTATCTGAGAGCGATGTCATGTAAGGATCTACCTCAGCAAAAGGAAGTTGCAACCCATTTGTATCCAAGTAAAAGTCATTTTCACTACCAGTATCAGAATTGAGCTCCGGGTGAGGTTTGTGAACAATATTAATGCGAGATTTATTGCGGAAAGGGTCTTTCAAAGTCAAGTATGATGTATAAAAAGGTACTGTTCTGTCGTTGATAGAGTTAGCGTACAGATATCGGTATTTGAATGCAGCTAGTCCTTCAAAAAAAACTCCATTTGGATCAGCCATTTGCTCCAAAAGAGGACGTGTATCTTGTGAAGATGAATCAGTGTCCAAAAACAGATCTTTGCCAGACTGGCCCAATATCGAACGTCCAAGGAAGTTAAATAGTGAAGATCTAAATGATTTTTTTTGAAATAAAGTTCCAGCATGAGGTGTAGCAAAAGTTGTAAAAATAATAGGCTCAAGCTGACCATTCTTATTCTGTGGTGTCTTCAACATCTTTCTTTTATTTAACTCTCCGATAGCATATCTGCACCAGAGACCACCTAGAGAATAGCCCACAAAACTGATCTTATTGTAAACCACAGAATCTGAACTGTTTTTTTCCAAAAAATCTTCTAATTCTTCTACGATCCGCAATGCACCCACCTTGACACCGTCATAAGATCGGAACCCACTATTTGATAACGGGACAAATACTTCAATACCAGTTTTTTCCACAGGAAAAGCAGATTGCAGAGACTCTTTGATTGTCTGAACATGTCCTGGATTCCCCCATAACCTATTACGGTGCTATTGTCAGACTTCTATCCATCTTGATACCATACATGATGGTAGATGAACTATATAACATACCCATGAACAACCACGAAAATATGCTTCTCTTCCATACTGAATATCTTAAATTAGCGTTGATCAACTTTTATAACAAAGTATTTTGTATAAAACAAAAAACCATGGACATAGGATCAATATATATTAAGAAAAAGGTAAGTTGTATTATATCTGAGAGATTAAATAAGGGCCCTTAAAATAAGGTCGCTATGGTCTAACATCAGACTTCGTTATTTCCGCTGGCACGTGAAAACAAGTTCTAATTACCATAATAAAAACAAGATTTGGGAACTTCAGTTGTCAACCAAACACGGTCTCAAGTGTAATAAATTCTCCGACTTTCCATTCAAAGCATTTACTTCAATACAATTGTGTCGATTTATAAACAAGTAGGCTTTATATCAAACACAATGGCTAATAACGATAATAATAATAATAATAATTACAGTAATAGTAACAAAAAAAAGGAAAAAGGAGCTGATAATATTAACAAAAGAATTTAAATAATACAAGAAAAATACTTCAATTAACTAACTGCTTAGTCGAAAAGACCCATACCCATGTCCTCATCAGACTCTTCCTCCTCTTCAGGAGCAGCCTCCTCAGCGGCAGCAGAAGAAGAAGCAGCGGCAGCAGCAGGAGCGGCAGCAGCATAAGCATCAGGGTTAGCAATGCGGTCCTTGATGGCCTCAGAACCCTCGAAGGTGTAGTCAGTAGCAATAGAAAGAGCAAGAACCTTCTTGTAGTGGTTGATGATGGAGTGAGAGACAGCAGGGAGAGTAGGGTAGCTGACGGCCAAAGAGATGGAAGCAATGACCTTGACAGCAGCCAAGAAGCTACCAACAAGCTCGTCATCAGTGATATCAAGAATGGAAGGAGCAAAGACTTGACCTTGGTTGTAAACATTCTCGACAGACATACCGTAGGTGAAAGGAGAGATGTTCAACATGTTAAGAAGGGAAGCTTCGGAAGGACCAACCTTCTCACCAGCAGTAACGACTTGAACATCAGAAACGATTTCAATGGTACCACGGGCAATCTTGGTGGGAACACCAAGAGCTTGGAAGAAAGAGGTCTTACCAGGCTCCATACCGGTGTTACCAGCAGGGACCCAAACGTCCTTGGGGGCGACGGCACCAGCACGAGCAGGAGCAGCGACCTTGTTCTCCAAAAGAACATCACGGATAGTCTTCAAGTCCTCGTTGGTGAAAACGAAACCAATGTTACCCTTGATCAAAGGAAGCAAACGGTCAAGCTCGGGGATCTCAGAGACGAAAGTACGGAAAGCACGTCTAACCATGGTGTTCTTACCCATGAGAACGACGGCACGTCCACGAAGAGCCTTTCTAATCTCGTGCATTTGTTGAGAAGAAACATTGTCGACACCAACGAGGAAGATGGATTGGTAATCCTCGAGGAGAGCACGAAGCTTGACGAAGTATTCAGATTTCTTAGCGGAAAGGCCTCCCATTTCGACTATTTGACTTTATGTAGGATAGGATGTTTAAAGGCGATTCGTTAACAACGGGTTGTTGATGATATGAAAAGAAGAGGTTTCACCTAATAAAATTTTTATTTTTTTCCTCCTAACTGCTTTCTTTCATCGTGTATCAACAGCCAGGAAGCCTTGAAATTTTCAGTAAGTGATGGAATATTTCCAGTATGAAATATACGTAGAGTTTCATGTTCCTATTTTGGACATGTAAAGTCCCAGTCACAGCCATATATTTTATTGTTGGTTTGTAAATAAAACTTGAAACAAAATGAATGTTTTCAAGTGTTAAGTCATATAGTAGTTCAAATTATTCGTATATAACAATATCAAAACACTAGTATTATTCTTTTTGTAGCAAAAAAAAAAATCAAACCTTCAAAATTAAATTAAATTAAAATAAAAAAAACATTCATTAACATTCAAAATAACAACAAAGTAAACATTGCTAATAATTATATCCAAACTAAATAAAGTGAAATAATCAACATAAAATCATATGAAAATGATGTTCGTACAGAAAAAAAAAGAAGATGAAATGATCAAACAGTAAAATAAAGAATGATAATAATAATAATAATAATAATAATAATAATAATAATAATAATCAAGCGTAACAAACACAAAAACAAATGGGGTCATTAAATAGCGCCATAAGGACCATCTCTTCTCCCAAGACCATCATTCAAAGACGAAGGATTCATTTTCCTAGGCCCTCTTTGTGTACGTTTAGCTGGTCCTGAAACTTGGAAATCTGGATTGGCTGCTAACACAAAATCGTTCTTATGAGAGGCCGCAATAGATTTATCACGCTGTTGCTGCTGCTGTGCAGGATAATAGTTTGGATTGGGAGGCCTTTGACTGATACTAGTAAAGTGGGAAGAGTCTGAAAACACTGGCGAATTTGGAACTTCAGCAAGTGCTTGTGGAGGAAGATCATAGTCTTCATTTGTACCCATATAATGCTCTCTAATTTGATTATAACGACCATTACCATTATTTGCACCATCTCCGCTGCTGCCTCTGGAGCTAGCAGAAGGCCTATGCTGATTGGAATTTGCCTGCCAAGTAGGTTGTGGGAGATTATAGTCGTTCTGCGTCTCATACACAGGACGGGATTGTTGTTGCGGTAGTGGTTGGTACTCCTTTTTAGGCGACCGGCGATGAACAGGAGCAGCCGTAATATCATCGTTATAGTTAAGATACTCAGGTTCCTGTGGTTGATCATATCTCACCGGGAGATGATCATAGGTGTTAGAATTTAAAGGCTGTCTAGAAGCCGATGAATCATTAAAATTGGCAGCTCTGGATGGTGTTATCTCAGTAGCTGTTGCTTGCGGCTGTGGTGTTTGATAACTGTTGTTGAAAGGTCTTACAGTCGCGTAATTTGGTGCTTGCTGATAGTCAGACTCTCCACTAATGTCGTTTATATGTTGTCCCCTTTCATCATTATAGCCGCGTACGGCAGATTGTGGTGCTCTAGCATTCTCTGAGGCCGCCTGATACCCCACGATAGCTTCTGGATTTCTAACCTTCATCACAGGAACCACATTGAAATCTCTATATGTTTCTGTCATAGCAGTGCTCTCGTTATCGTCATCATACATACCAGCTGGCATAATGCCCTCTGGTAGTGTTGCTTGCCTATCGTGCGCTGGTGGCGTAGGTGTGGAGTTCGATGGATCATGAGAAGCAGGAGACTGCGAGACAGGAATAGTGGTATTTCCAGACACAGGAGCTGAAATATTAGTTGTACGCTGTTGAAGTGGTTGAATAGACTGAGAAGCTGGCATCGAATGTATAGCAGGTTCTTCCTTAACGACTTGCTGTGACTGGCCTCTATTTCCAGGTTGAAAACCGGGCTCCATATAAACTCCGGAGTAGTCTTGAACTTCACCGGTTCGATACTGGTTATAGTTAACGTATTCTGGTGACCGATAATCTCTAGAAGGAGAAGGCGTTTGCTGATGTCTGAAGATTCCTTCAGCGTTTGGTGGTACAAAATATCCATTGTGTGAAGATGTATTGGTCGTGACAGGCTGCTGAGTTAAAGGAATGTGATCCTCGCTGAACTTGACTTCTGCAGAGTAGTCATTGCCGCTAGGAATGTTAGTAAAATTCTGAAGTTCAGAGGAATCATTGTAGTTGAGTCGACGCTTCATAGCTTTCCGCGAACTCATGGTCCTTCGCATTATGCACAGTAAGACACCAAAAATGGCGATGAGTACAGTTGCAACGAGCATTATCCAACCGCCCCAGTCAAGGTGAGGTACAAACAAAAGAATGTCGACAAGAAAAGCTAGTAAAGAAAGCAAAAAGCATGGTAGCGTAAGTATTAGTATGCACAGCAAGTATCTTGAGGAGTGAGCAGCAGCCTTGAAATGGGCTATAAGTGTTAAAAGGAGGAGAATAAGAGTAATCCCACAAGCAACAACATGAACAATCAATAGATTAGCGAGGGTGTGTCGAGCATTAGAAGGAAGTGAAAACCCTTCTGTAGATGTAAAATTTTTATATCCAATACCCACTGAAGAGCATTTGTTCGTGGTTTGGTCACAGTAGCCAAACACTCCAAATTGAACGTTTTGATAGGTACAGAGTGTGATAGATTTCGTGACAGGAACAGATAACACTGACAGAAGTTCCAGGGCGAACGCTATTGCCAGGATGACACTAAGCGCAGACGCTGGTCTTATCTTTAGTCCCATAATTCAAGCGTCTTTCTCGACAGTACTCTGTGTCGAAAGGAATGATTTAGATAGCGAGAGAATTAAAGAAAAAAAAAAGGGTTAGTTGGAGAAAGAAATGGAGAAGGAAGAAGGTTAAAAGAATGAAACACAGCAAATTTTATTTTGGAGGCAGAGCCTGCCAGTTTATCCACCTCGAATTTTTTTTATGTATGATATTTCAGTTTCTAATTGTTTTTAATTTTTCTTATATATTTTTTAGACTTTTTCAAACGGGTCTTTTCTTCTTTGGGCCCTGATCTTAATTGATGAAGGTCTCTCTTCGTGGTTAACGATGTACGTTGATGCGAGCAAATGTATAGTTTACAGTTCGCGTTGACGTGTTAGTACTAACATAAATGATTGTGGGTTTTTTTTCTTGATGTATATTTTTTTTTGTTGTCAACTATGACATGACTACGAAATTCCTCATTGCAAATCACAAAGCTAAGACGTTTGATAAAAAGCCAAGTCAGGCTCAGCGTCGGCATTGGCCTTAAAAATGGGTCATTAATTTACATGGATTATCCAGAATCTCGAAGCAGCTTATGACATATGAAAGCTTTAGTTAAAACAACAGGTGGAGCCTATTGACTGGTAAGAGACACCTTTCTTTTAATACGATGGCTGAGAAAAGCTTATATCCACTGCATTCAACGAAATCTCCATAGATTTTGCATTGAGTATTATCATAGCCAGGTTTGGAGTGATCCAGATCATCCCAGTGTATTTAATGCTTTCATGTATGAAGTTGATAATGCTGATGGGCGGGACCATGCCTGAGAATGGCTTGTTATTATTATTATATGGTAAAATAACAGGTATACTCATAGAAATCAATCAATTTTTTTTTGCAATCTTTTCAACAACCTCTTCTACTAGTTATGTTCCATACAGACGAAGCTTTATTTACTTTCTGCGCATTAAGTTTCTATTGCTTTTTTGTTCTAAAATACTGTAGTATTTAGTGCCATTGATTGATAAATTATTTGAGCTATGATGATATATATGTCTTTATCAAGTCAATTAATGAAAAAAAAAGTACATAAAAAAACTGCAATCATCAGTTGATAGATTCAATCATACAAATATCAATGTCTTACATAAAGATTTAACTATCCTACTGTATTCACAAAAATCTAACCATTAAATTTACAATTATTATAATTTGGTGATCTACCTACCGTTTAATTTATATCATATCAAATCAATCTCTACTCTGAATCTGAACACACAAAAACTTTCCTACTTGGGACTTGAGAAAAAACTAAACATTTATCCATTATTGTAGTTAATAGTTCTACGTCAATACATGCAAGTTGGAATTCGAGTTAAAACACTAGTAGAATGTATCTAATCACTGAGTATTATAATATGACAAATTTATAACAGTTCAAATCTTGTCGGAGCCTGCTGGCTTTCATTATCTGATTCTGAGGGTGAAGCAGTGGCTTCTGGTATTGGTTCAGGTGCTGTTGGCTGCGCTGGTTTTGATACCTCTGAATGACTGTGGCGTTTCGGTTTTATCAATAGAATGATGAAAAGACCAAACACAATCAAGCTTAGTAGCAGAATTAATTTGCATTTTTGTGTTCTCTTCTGGTAGTGTGTAGCTTGGATCAGTTCTTTGTCGGCCGCTTTCACATGTGTATGCATTGTTTCAATATTGTAGTCAATTCTATCAAGAAGCGTACCTTGATCAATCACCATAGTCTGTAAATCCTTAAAAATAGCCGATAACTCTAGAATTCCAGTTGCAATCTTTGAAATTTCTTGTTCACGGAGTTGAATTGCAGTTGATTGAGAATCAATCTGAACACTAGTTTGTGCCATTTCTTCCAGTGCATTTGTTGAAAGCCCTTCAGTTTCCGCATCACCTGTACCATTTTCGAGGTCTATCAGACCAACAGAAGATCCAGTCGATGTTGCCCGGTTCCCACTTATGGCCTTTAAATATGAACTTTGAAGCTTTCGGAATTTACCAGATGTGGCTTGAACCTTTGTGGCCAATGCCACTTTCATATTCCTAGCCATACGCTCCTCTTCCGTTGATGTACCTTTAGCTGCCATTAGTTCGAATTGTTTGATAAGACTCTGGCACTCATGAACTTCAGTGGTAATTGTGTATGTCAATTGCTCAATTTCTTTCTCCTCTGATGTTCGATCGTCAAATCCTGGTAGTGCATTTTTTCGGTGTAGAATCTGAAGCTGCCCTAGCTGAGTATCAATATGTGTTAGCAACTCGTCAACTTGATCTGACACATCAAGCCATGCCGGCGGCAGAACATCCATCTCAATCCCAACTTCATCAGCTGAGTCAATCAATCCCTGTTGCTCTTCAGGTACCGTTTTTGTGCTCAAGTACTGTGGATGATGTGCGTACGATTGACGGTACGATATGTACAAATTAGTTCTGTCGCGGTACATATTAATAGAATGTGTGACTGCGGTATAGGCGGTGAAGGGTTGCGAAGAAAAGAGCTAGAGAATGGTAGGGGATAATGAATATTACGTAGCCAGAAGATAGCTTTCTCTATTGCATGTTAGTAAAGTGAGTTGTTACGTAACCATTGGTATCCAGTATACGCGAAATCCACCATAAAATTAAACGCGACAGACTAATGAAGACGCGAAATCAAGTATTGCTCAAAACTAAACAAAAAAAAAAATGAGTTGAAGGCAATAGTTTAGTAGAAATAAATTATCAAAAATATGAAGCTATTAATTTATCAATTTTAGTTCAAATTTTAAGCATTCAAAACTAGCTTTGACTTTAGATTTTGACAGTAAAATTGAAGTCTAGTAGGTTTCGACATTTGCGTTTTTAAGATACAGTTATATATATATATACATCAGTTTTTCCATAAGTTTACAAATGAATCGAGAAATCTCCATAAAATTTGCAAGAAGTACATAGTAATTAAATAATACTTGAAAAAACAAAAAAACCAGGAAACTTTTATAAAGTTAAAAACAGATGTATACTTTTCTGGAATAAGCACAAATTTAACATTGAAAAATAATCATTATAATTATAAATAACATTGAAAATATTCAACTAATAATAAAAATAAAAATTATGGTATTATTCTACTGTATCTATATCAGCTCAAGCATTGTCCTCTTGAATTGAATCATCTTGTCCAACTCCATTAGCATCGCCGTCAGGTTCAACACCATTTTCCGCATCAATATTAGCATCAGCATCGTCTTCAGGTTTATCTTCAACATTAGCATCGTCATCATCATCATCTTCAGCATCATCTTCAGCGTCATCTTCAGCATCATCCTCATCATCATCTTCAGCATCATCTCCAGTAACACCACCTTCAGTATTAGTATTATCATTAGCATCGGCAACAGCACTAGCACCAGCAACAGCACCGGCACCAGCATTAGCACTATCAGCATCAGCATCAGCATTAGTACTAGCATTTACGCTAGCATTAGGACCAAGTTCAACGTCATCGTCGGCATCAGCGTCTTCTTCAGCATCAGCTACGCCTTCTGTTTTGTTTTCAGTCTCAGCACCTTCTTCTGTTTTATTATCTCGTGATTCTAAATGTTCGGACTCATTCACAGTCTCTTCTTGTTCTCTTTTTCTCTCTAATTCATTCAATTGCTTTTCTGCTCTATCGATTTCCTTTTTCTCATTTGGAGTTCTATTTTCTCTCTTTACCTTTGACATTTCTCTCAAGTACCGTTCTTTATCCTCATCGTATAACTTATAGTATCTCTTTTTTTCGTCGTCATCCATCATATTCCACTTATCTGCCAATATCTTGGTCAAATCGCCTGTCGAGACTTCTTTCTTAACATTTTCCTTTTCTAAGTCACAAAACATCATGTAGGCATTGTGTGGCCGTTTTGGCAGCGATGGGTCTCTTCTCTTTCTCGCCACATGTGGAGTTGATTCGACAGGCGAAGGCTCTCTTTTTGTCACAGGTACGTCAAATGCGATTGGTGGTGGTGAAGGCGATGGTTCTCTCTCATCATCTGGCCTTTCATCAGTTACTCGTTCCAATGCCTCAAGAAGTATTTCTCGCTCTAGACGTAGCCGCTGAATAGCACGTTTTGACCGTGCCAACGAGCCTTCAGATATTTCGTTGTGTTGTTGAATCTCGCGAATACGCTTGCGTAATTCTAAACATTTTAATTTGTATTTTTCGTCTGATTCTGGTAAAATCAAAATCTGGGGTGTTGTATCTGGATCCATTATGTACTTGACGGTTATTATGTTCAGAAGTAGGCGCTTCAAATGAGTGTTCGCGATTATACAAAGCTTGAAGGTTTGAAAAGTCAGTTAAAATAGATTTTTGTCTCTTTCTTGAATTATGATTATGCCAAAATTTAATGTGGCTTATGCAGAATTCATTATTTATTATATAATGATACTCTATCAACCAAAAATATCAAGTACAGTTTTATCATTGTACTTTGTTGGCACTTTATAACATACTGACATTTGAAAATATTGAAATTAAAAGGATAACTACTTTACAAGAACGTCTACTATTATTATTATTATTATTATTATTATTATCATTATCATTATTTGATATTTTGGTTAAATTTGATACTTAAATTTTTTTTTTTTTAAATTTGGTGGTTACAAAGCCAATTTAACCAACTCTTATTTAAAATCAAATACTATAAATTTTTTTTGATAGTGATTATCCTATAAATTGAATGATATTCTGTTGATTTAAATTAATAAATAATAAATTTGAACTGTATTTTTGCTTTAATATTTGGTTGAATATTCATTGATAACTTATATTTTAGATATTACCGATGATACAGATAAAGCAATATATAAAAACTCAACTGGATAGCTAGCTAACTACACAAATAAACAAAAAATACTTAAAAAAGATACAATAAAAATAATTTAAATTTCAAGACTTCTGAAGTTTTATTTAAATAAAAAGATTTTGAATGGTAGATGATTTTATACAAGATGAAAAGCCAATTTACATTATTTTAACAATTTCCAAGAAACCTTTTGATATGACTGAATCAAGAAGGTTATCATAAAATATCCTACGAAAAAAATCTGTGACAATATAGAAAGCCATTGTATTACAATTTCAATTTAATAGTATTTCCTCCTACAGTTTTGTATTCTTACATTTTAAGGTTGTAACAATTTTACTATAGGATTTTATTATACACAAAGTTACTTCAGCTATATTTAATTGTCCCAATTTTGATTAGACACTACATTCTAGTTTTTCAACTCAACAACACCCACCATCATCAACCTCATTCATATCATTTGCATTTATAAAATCTTATTCACAGCCTACTTGTATTTTAAACACAACATAAGATGTCCGATACAGATTCACCGCTACTGCCTATTCCTTCGTTTCACAACCATCTACTGACATCGCTACACCTCCTGACACTTGTACTTGTACTTCACGACATGACATTTCTCGTTCTGATCCCACGTTTAGCAATAACTACTATATTTCTGGCGCCTAAAGTCTATAAGGTCGTTGGTAGGCCACTGACTCTTCCTAATCAAAGATCAAGATCTACAACTCCACGTACCACACCACCACCATATTCAGCACCGCCGCCCAATTCTGGACTTGAGCCCTCTACGACACAGTCAGGGTCTTCTGTCTCTGGACGTGGTCCCCGTCTAGATTGGAATTTACGTCCCGTTATGCTTGCAATTTTTGTTACTAATATCACTGCATTAGCTACTCATTTACTATTCCGACGTCCAACCATTCAAGGTCCACCCATTGGATATGTCTCAGGAACTGTCATGACCATTTTCCTTCCTGACGTGAGGTGGCCTTGGACGCACAGAGCTGTGCTTGATATTGTTGTCATGATACTGCAGTTAATTTTATTTTGCGCTGTGTTTGGATTTGCTGAAGCAGGGTGTTTAAATTCTTCAGAAGAAGATATGGATGAAGGCGAAGAGGGTGCTCCAGTGGACGAGAGTGTGGAGGATGTGATACTATCTGGAAGATTGATGCTTTTTAGACTAAATGTGATTGAATCTTTAAGATTTGCTTGGAATTCTCATTTAGGACCATCAAGAAGGTCTGATATGGAATCTGGAACATCGGAAGATGAGGGCGAAAATACCCCAGAAACTGGAGGTGCTGCCAGATTAGGCAACGATGCGATATCAAGTTTAACTGTTAATTTCTTGTAGTGATGCTGAAATTTAACAACCAATCTACATATAATGTGCTTAATGATAGACTTTTGATGATACATAACACCTAAGCTAAAATGATATTTGTTGCTTAAATGACCAAAATTCAGGATGACAGTCAGATATGTTAAAAGTAATTATCAACTGTAGTTGCTTTGTATTGAATTTCAATTGGATTAGATTTATAAATAATAAAAATTTTAATCGTTATCATGAGTATATCTTTAACAGTAGACAAAGTTATACTTTTAACTGCACATTAAATATCCCGTTTACTTATCAACATTCTTCATCAACTTACGAATGAATCCCTCCTCCTCCCCCTAACATTGTTATAATCATATTACTTTTATAATCGTAATATATATTGATTCCTAGTAAGCTATAAAATTTGTAAACAACATAATAACAATTTCGATCAACTAGTAGTATTATTTGCTCTATCAATTTAAGTCTCAAGAAGTGAATTTTTTTTTCTTCTTCTTACAATTATTATATGATTACCACACTTCAAAAGCTGACATTTTTGTTTCAACATACTAAACTGTTTAGTTAATTTCTAAAATAGATATCGAAAACATTCTGCAAAACAAAAGCTGTAAATAATGAATATACTATAGATATGTTACAAATAAAAAAATAAACTGAACAAAACCAAAATATTTCAGTTAAATCAAGCGTATTTTTGAATTGTCCATGGTTCTAAATTATATATACTAAACATTTATCAACATAAAATATTTCAACACCCGTATAATTATCCCACTTTCAATAACACATTATTTTAATTACAAATTAGGTACTATATACACAATTGTATATTATCATTTTTGCAGTTTCGACTTTCCTTTCATTTTAACAAAATGCTTTTCAAATTCAGCTTGCTTAAACGCAATTAGTTTAGAAAGCTCAGCCAATTCCTCCAATTTTTTGACTGGATCCCAAGCTTCATCTTCTTCTTCAGTACTTGTGTTTACAGTAGGTTCAGCTACTTCTTCAGTTTCTTCAGCAATTGGCTCAATTTCAGATGCAAACCTAGAAGTTGGTTGCAGTTTAGGCTCACCAAAAAGATTTGGCGTCAAGGGATCAAGCTCCAAATTTCCATGTCTTTTTATAATGACGCCGTCTTCGTTTTCCTGGCTAATTTTTTCATGAACAATATGCGATGCCTTTAGTTCGTCTTCTGCTTCAATTATTCCTTCTTTAACGTCTAAATCTGCCTCAGATTCAAACCGGGGAGATGTAGGCGAAGACCACGATGAAGGTGATGATTTACGACTGAATTTTTTGGTTGCATGGCTGACATATGTTTGAATATAAGGATCAGTATCCCATGCGTTACTCAAGCCTGTACCAAACGAAGAATTTTCAGGAGGTTGAGAGTAATCTCTAAAAACTCTGGTCACATTTTCGTTTTGCGACTCTGGTCCAGGATGTGAGAGCTCTTCCAAAGCACTTTGAGTTTTTTTGAAATCAAATACCTCTTCGGTAATATCATTTTCTTGAGTTTCGTCATCAAGTCCATCTTGAGAATACGAATTCTCCTCCTCTTCGTATTCCGAAAAGCCCTGATAATCGTCAGGGAAAACTCTTTCAGCAACAGACCCATTGTTTTCCCAGGGAAATATAGGTTTTACTGGATCTTCATTAATCTGGAAAACAGGAGGTTCTTGTTGACAAGAGTGTACCTGATTTTCTTGTTCACGAGTTTTTACAGTAGCTTCTGCGGGTGAATCCTTATTAGGTAAGTCCCATGCATTTTCATACCTTTCAATGATCAAATTAGCTGCTTCAGGTTTGGAGTCAATTGGAGGTTGATATCGAGTAGGGTCCCATCTATCAATATCCTCTGAAATAGTGGCTGGCTGATATGGTGCGTTATAAACTCCATCATGAGAAATATTTGGTTGGATGTTATCAAGATCAAGTTTCTCTTGAGGAGCATATTTAACTTCGATAGGAGTATCATCCGATGATTTCAAATTCAAGTTTGAGTCGTAATACCTGTTGAAGATGTTCCACCAATTAACCTCAAATTCAGATGAGTTGGCCTGTGGGCCCGTAAAAGAATGAGACCAGGGCTTGTTACTACCAATGAAATGAACAACATTAACGTTATCCTTAAAATGTTGATATGCTGGAGTGTATTGATAAGATGCCGAAGGGGTAACATTGTAGGTAAATGGAAGCCGATGCCACCGGTTTTCAAAGTATTGGTTGAGTAGGCCTTGGTCACCTCCGTCAAAAGAAAGACCAGCTTTGGCCCGGCTAATAAGATTTTGAAAGGTAGCACTACTGGGAATGGTTACAAACACACCTGAGTTAAAAATGTCAGGCCAACCAATGTCGGGACTTGCAGCAATGGGTATACTACTATCCAATGGGTATTCTTCAAAAAGAGAGTCCAAACTCTTCAAAGGTAAAGTATCGGCGTCTAGAAACACCACTTTTTTGAATTGAGTCAGGTTCCAGAGATGTATTTTGGAGTAACTCCGCTCCAATTCAGGTCGGGCGAGAAGGTGAAACTGCTCAGCATCAGCAGACGAGTTGGATATGGTTTCAATTGAAATGACATACTGAAAAACTTGTTCCAGACGATTGATTGCAAAGTCACTGACTTGAGGTCCAATCAAAACAGCGATATCTCTTGTAACATTATATCCTTTTAGGGCCTGTCCAAGAACCAAGGCTCCTGGTAAATAGGCATCGTTGTAAAGCAGGGTACAATAAACTTCAGACATTCGAAACTATAAAACGAGCGTAGATGCGAAGTCAATTGGTGTAAGTTAGACGGTCAGAAGAAGAAGAAGAAGAAGAAGCTGACCTGAAAAATGCAGCAAATTCAAAAAGAGATGGAGAGATGAATAGATGGCCAGTGAAGATAAAGGTAGAAGAAGGAATGGAAAAGGAAGAAAAGTGGAGTTTTTGGTGTGAGAATGAATTTTTTGGTTTAGCATTTTTAATGAGGGAAACAAAATAAGCCTGTACTTAGAGGGTCCGCAACAATAAACGTCCCACTAAAAGGCCCTTTAGAACAGCGCCCACTCAGCAGCTTCATCACCAGTTGTAACGCCAGTGCTGCCAAATCGTTACCCTAAGACCCAGTAGGCTTGATTGAAATACAAGCGAGTTTATTTAAAACCAAAAACCGCTGTCGCCAATCGCGACATATCTTATTTTTCAGTTATTCTTTAATCTCATCACTTTGTTTACTTTATTCGTTTTCAGCCGAGTCTAGTTAAAACGCTGTTTACTTTTTTTATTTTCAAAAAAAAAAAAAAAAAAAAAAAAAATACAAAAGCCGAAGAAGACAGACTAAATAGAACCGCTTTTTTATATATCTATACTCAAACAATCACTTCTTCTAAACTTCTCAAAACATAACTGGTGGTTACAACAAATTCTTACAAGATTTTTCATCTCGAATTAATTTTCATTTTCATTTTCATTTACTTTGCTAAAAGCTATATTACTTGTTAATACAAATCAATAGACCCTGGTCTAGCTGGTTTCAGTTTACGAAACAGTTCGGGACCCATTGGCTGTAGCTGCTGCCTGCGCATTACCTTGCTGAGCAGCTGTACTGGCACCATTGACACCAGCATTGCCGTTAGAAGAATTGGCGTTTGCGTTTGAGCTAGAGTTCTCTTTTAAAGCCAGCAGTTGCTTAGCTCTGAAGGTCTCGTAGTGAATATGCGACGTAGTTTCAATCAGATCTTGCAGTCTAGTGGAAATCAAAAACTTTCTGAGGTGTGAAAATTCACAGTGAGTCTCGTCTTCAACGTTTATAACCCCCCATCTGTTTCTTCTTCCACGAACCTCCTTTCCGTTGACAACAACAGTGTTTTCTGAACCAACAATGGCGAAAGGAATGATTTGCTTGATTTCTTCGTTCAGTTGTCTGTCTTCAACGTCATAATCCTCGTTTTCATTAGGGTATAAGTGTAAATTATGGTATGCAAATTCCTCCTGTAAAACAGCTTTGAAAGCTTCGCGCTCAGAAATAGTCATAGAGTCGGATTTGGCAATGACAGGGACTACGTTTGCTGTTTCTGTGAGCTTCTTAAGAACAGTGACATCAATAGGTTTAAGACCATGTCCAGTAGGTTGAATAAAGAACAAAACACAGTGGACACGGGTGTCGGGAAGATATCGGTCTCTTTGGGCAGTGAGTTCCTTTCTCAAATACTGTGAGTGTTGATCTTTAATATACTTCACAATGGGGTCCCAGCACTTTTCATTATTGACCTGGTCTCCATAACCAGGGGTATCGATGATATTTAATTTCAGACGTACGCCATTCTCTTCGACAATATGAGAAACAACCTTGATTTCAGGAGTTCGTGAAAACTCTTCAGAAGGATCTTTGCGACCAGAGGAATCAACCAAGTGAGACGCAAAAAGAGTATTAACAAGAGTCGTCTTACCAAGACCAGATTGCCCAACAACCATAACGTTGAATTGGAATCCTCTTCTCAGAAGACGACGTTCAATCTGATTAGTGATAGAGTCGAAACCGACGTGATTGGCAGGCTGAATGAGTGATGCCATCTTTATTAAACAGTATAGGGAAAAAAAATAAAGCTGTAGAGAAGAAGATATGAAATAGGGGAAAAGAAGGGAGGTTTTCAAGGGGGATTTAATGCCACCAAACATTTTTCAATATTAAAATATCCTTAAAAGGATAAACTATGTGAGGCTCAAAGCAGCATATTATATAACATGATTATTCAAAAATTATGAAATGATGATATAATATTACATGTTTCTATTGGCTCTGATACACGTCCAAAAAACTTTTTCACAGTTGAAATTTCATCCTCTGCCAGGCTTGTCGGATCATCATCAACATACATATATACAAACAATGGCATCTATTAATCTTAGACAAACTGCATCTGGTATTCCCAGCATTGTGCCTCGTCTTATTGGAAGTTTACAAAATATTCCTCCAATTTCCATTCGACTTCCTTTCGGCTTGCAGCCTAAACAAAAAACTGGCGAACAAGAACAGAATGTAGATCGCGCGACTCCAAATGAAAGCTTCGTTCCACCAAAAGCAGGTATTGCTTCTTTACCAGCACCATTTTTTACAGATAATAACGGTCTAGTAATGGCGGTACCCAAAAAGAAAGTGTCACATCAGAAAAAACGTCAAAGACAACTTGCCGGGGATAAGCGACTTAAAGAACTTCGAAATCTTGACAGATGTCCTTCATGTGGTCATGTTAAAAGAATGCACACTTTGTGTATGAACTGTGTTAAAGATATTAAGCAAGTTTTCAAGGAAAGAGAGCAAGCTGAGGCTGGTACGCCTGAAAGCTACTCTCAAGACCTTTCTAAAGACGATGAACGAATTATTTACCCCGGAAAGCGTGACAACGTTAGTCTCAGGGAAAAGAGAGAAAGAGAAGATTTCATTTACAGAAGACCTAGATCTCTTCCCTATGAGAAGGGAAACTAATAGATATATATTCATGTTGTCATTTTCCGCTTTGTATAGTAATTGTTTCCTTTTTTGTACATAAAATAAAATAAAAATTTCCCTATATATGAGACTTGTATATAATGTATTTGGTGTTTACTTCCCTTTTCGTTTATCATTAACTTTGATCATTTTTGCTAGTTGAGTGTCTTGGAATTTGAAGTCTCTAGGAATGACACAGAAAGGATGTTCCAATAGTTCAATTGCAGTTGGTCGTTGCTCAGGATTAACAGTGAAACACTTATCAATAATGTCTTTACCATCTTCAGAAACGTAAGGGATGGTATCCTCAGGAATAGGAGGTGCCAATCGGGCATTACCAAGTTTATACATTGCCCCAATAGCTTCATCAGTAGACCATGGCCGACGTCCAGCAAACATCTCCAACACAACACAACCTAGAGACCATATATCTACCTTAGCACTATATCCTTGCTTAGCATTTGCAATAACATTATGAATAACTTCTGGTGCCATCCAGAAAATAGTTCCTTGCATAGACATTTCAGCATCGTTTGCATATATATTTCGACTTTTCTTTGAAATACCAAAATCCGAAATTTTGCATACACCTTCTAAGTCGATAAGCAAGTTATCAGATTTTAAATCACGGTGCAAAATACCACAAGAGTGCAAATAGGCTAAACCGTCTAAAACTTGTTTGGTAAAAGATTTGATAACTTGTTCTTCAAATCTTCCATGTTGGCGTAAAGCACTTCCGACTGAACCACCTGGTACATATTCTAAAAATAAGTTATAAACATCAGGTAATGCTTCAAACCCCAGATATTGTACAATGTTAAAATGGTCCAAATCTTTCATGTTTTCAACTTCAGAATGTAAGGTATCTACAACCTCCTTTTGTTTATCACTGTTTTTATCACTCAAAGTCTGAGGAACTTCAACCTGTTTAACAGCGATCATTTCACCAGCAGTTGCATTAAGTGCTAAATATACTTTTCCAAAGCTTCCTTTACCTATGAGCTCACCTTTGACCCAAACAAATTGCTTAACCTTTCCTTTATTGTCCCTCAGCTTACTCTGTTGGCCACGCTTCATTTCATTTGGCTTCACTTCAACAACTTTTTGACCCCACATTTTGGTGCTCTTTCTTCTTAATAGTGCACCCTTAATATTGGAATTAGCCAGATTTTGAAGACGCTTTCCTCTTTCAGTGGCTTCTTTAGCAACAACACGTAAAGATTTTGTTCTCATTGTCAAACCTGGTCTTGCTTTTGGTACAGAAGCATCAATAACATTATCATTTGATGCAATTGGGTCTGTTGTAGAAGGATTAGGCTGTTCTACCGTTTGTTGAGAATTAGGGTGTGATGATAGAACCTGCGGTTTGCTATCAGGAACTGGACTATTTAAGTATTGACCTTTAACATCTGTATGATATGCTGGGGCTGATTTTCCAGGTTCTGGTACAGGAGATAAAGGTGCATATGGTTTATTCATACTTCCAGGTTCTAGAGCTGGAGATGAAGGGGGTGATCCCTGTGGATCAATTATAATAGGTTTATCCAAATCAGCGTTTGGAAAGAAATGCTCAAGATTCTCATAAACAACTTCTGCAGGAGGTCTCACAGCCCACCCACCAAGCTGAACATCTAAATATGAGTTATCATTAGGCGAAGAAGATTGATCAAAATGACTTTCATCAGTGTCAGTTATTGGTGTAAGAATTTGTACATGAAGAGAAGGTTTTTTTTTTGGCTCTTCTGGAGAATTTGTAAGATCTATCGTTTCAGGAATAGGAGCAGGAGGTTTTTTAGCCCACAAACCCTCATCACTAGAAGAGCTATCATCATCATCTTCAAATGCAGGAGCATTTTCAAATGAAATATCATTTTCGTGAAACTTCTCATCTTGAATTTTGTGTTCAGTTAAAGAGCTTTCATGAAAAGTGGATTGGCCATCTAGTTCAAATCCTAGTTCGGCACTTAATCCAGGGGTTTGAAAATCTTCAATGTCAATTCTAGGAGGAACAGATGAGGAGTATTTAGTGTATCCTAAATCTTTTTTAAATGATAACTGTCGGGTTATACCATTAGTATTTTCGTTCTGCCCTCTAGGAAGTGCAATGTTAGTTCCTGCTGTTGTGTTTGACTCAAAAGCTCCAGAATTGATATGAGGTGTACCAAAAGAGTATCCTTTCCTACTATTCGCTCTTTGAAGGCTAGCAGAACCACTAGGTGGAGGTGGAGGTGCTGAACGCAGCGCAACAAGTTGTGAAGGTGTTCTTTCAAGCTTTCCACTCTTTCTCGAGGATTGCGATATATTTCTCCTTAATTGAGTAGTAGGTTGGTTTTGATTTGAGATTCCATTTGCTTCTGACGAAGTGTTTGAAGATGATTCAGATGACTGTGAAAGCTGGCGAGTACTTGTAGTAGAATTGTTGCGTTTTTGTAAGGATGCAGCAGCGTTTGTAGTTAGCGTGCCTGTCTGAATTGGAATCGAAGGTTTCCGTGTGTTGTAAGAAGGTCTGCGCTCATAAGGTGATTGTCTTCTCTCGTCAAAGTTAATTTCCCTTCGTTCAGTTCTAATTACTTTAAAAGAATCTTCTGACGAACGCCTGTCATTACCATAAAGACTGCTAACACTTCCTCTGGGATACTGTGGCATCTTTCCAATTTCGTCTGAAATACTGTTATTTGATTCTCTGATAGACTTAGTTTTGGAACGACTAGAAGAATGTCCCATTTTGAAATGTTGCCAGTGAGGGTTTGAACTACTAAACTGTTGTTGCTGATTTATAGAAGGAGATCCCGTAGTAGCCATGACATCTTCAGCAGGAATCTTTGGAGAAAAGTAGTCTCCAGGCTGCGGAGCAGAAATTGGATCTATTGCTTCTTGGTTAAGCATGTAAGCAGGTGTCGAAGGATATTGGCGAGTAACATTTGGCTCGTAATCTAATGAAAAAGTCCCTGGCGATTGTAGAGGTGTCTCTTCAAACATATTACCTACATATAGCTTTAGAGTATTACAGGAAAATCCTGCACTATGGGGATTCGACAATATTTGCCCAAAAGTATTATCATCTAGAGGCTCCCCTTCAGTGTGTCCAAAGTCGGTGAGATGAAATGAACAGGTGATGAAATTAGATATATTCAGTTGGCTTGTAATAAGCGCTTTTACCTCTTCCACTGAGCTAGAATCTGGAATTTTAATTGACCTGTATGTATGATGATCTGTTGTTACAATAACAACCTTGCTTTTCTCTGATTTAACAGGTCTAAACCTTGGATCTATATTGCTGACACTGTTCTTTTGTGTCGGAAGCTGAGCTTGTATATCGTTATGATTGAGATTTGCTGGTGAAACCGGAGATTCCTAAAAAAATTGTTAGAAAAAAAGTAGTGTAATATAAACGTACATTACATACTAAAAGATTTGATGAACTTTTTGAAGGATGAAGTCGATCTTCACTGCTACTTCTATCCTTATCCTTTCTTCGAAGCTTTCCTAGAATTCCACCAGATCTTTTTGTTTCTTCATACTTATTCTTTTCTTCTATTTGAGGCGTGGATTTCTGAGGCGAATGTGCGGTACCATTAATTGACGACTCAGAAGAACTTGATTTTGTATGCCGACGAGAAAAAAGATTGGAAAGTGTAGTTGGAGATGTAGGTGATGCCTGTAATCGTTTTTGTTAGAATGTACCATATATTTACAATTTTGTACATACCTGAGTTCTATGACCAGTATCAAAGACAGATACAGGTCTAAGCAAATCTTTTGATTCTTTCATCTTGGTGTTTGGTCTAACTCGAACATTTGAAGCATCGATATTTTGCAAATCCTCAAAAGACTTATTTCTCACAGGGAGTTTCATGACATTGGTTGCGTTAGAAACGAGGTTTTCGTTAAGATACTCAGGATTGATGTCAGTCCTTATTGGTTTAAGAAGTTCCGAGCTTGAAGAGTTGAGATAATCTGTTTGATAGTAGTCCGATTGCTCTGGGGATTCATTATCTTCTTCAATAGTGGTACTATTTGAATTGTTTGAATTGGATTTATCTAATACTTTTCTTAAAATATGAATGAAACGAGCGTGCCGAGTATCATATATATCATTTGTAGTAGACAAATTTCCAAGACTTTTGAGCTTTTGATAGCTTACAAGAGAAAGAAATTCTTCACCATGAATGTTTCTTGCACGAAAAGTCTCGATCCAATCTGGACCAAACTTATTATACTCCAACCAATATGCAACTCGATCCATAGTCCATTCTGCAGGATCGTTTGCTTTCCAAAAAACAGATAGAAACGGATTAGGATATACCACATGCTGGCCAGAGGCGTTCCTACTTCTAGGAGTGACATGAGTAGAAGGTGAAAGAGCAGAAGAATGTGTACCCTGCAAATTTGGGCTGCCTGTATTGTTTGTTGGGGGTGTTGTAATTCGCAAAGAAATTTTTGGTGGACCTTGACTCTGTTGCATAGACGGGTCTAGACTAGAGCCTGTATCTTCGGGTGGCATTTCATATGCCCTATTAGACTCGACTGAAGACTTTCGATACTTGCTTTGTAAAGGCGTTGCATTTGAACGATGTGAAGTAGGAATAGAGGAAGTAATGTTATTATACCTCGAAGCCGATCGCCAGTTTTCGGAATTAAGTACAGGAGAAGAGCCTGTATCCGAACCTTGTCTAAAAGTAGCCGATGATGGCAAAGGAGCTGTATACGAATGGGAAAAAGATCCATCCATGTTACCAATGACTGGACTAGCAGAAGAAAAGTCTGGCCGTCGGATGGAAGATGTTTTAGATCCGTTTGGGTTGCCCATTACAGAAAGCCCGCCAGACTGGCCACCAGAGAACGAGGTGTTTGTTGAAGACATAACCGAAGGTAAAACTGCAGCAGACATCGACGCTGAGCGTGCTTGCTGTTCATATTCAATACTTTTATCGATTTGTGATGTTAAACTGGAGGCACTCTTGCGTGGCCGGGCCATAGTAGGATATGGATTTGAGGAAACCCCTTTGGTGCCTATACTAGCTAATACGGTGCTGGCGCTACTGCTGCTGGACAGAACAGGGAGTTCATCAAGTATATAGCTCGGCACACCATCACTAGTCCGATCCTTCGACGGCTTTCGGTGGCTTGACATGCTAAAACTTGTGCAAATATATTTAGAGAGTTATAAAGAATTGGAGATTAAAGGGGAGAAGGAATAAATAAATTTCTGTCTGGGATATTACAGTCCTAAGTGAGACTAGAAGCATCAAAACAAAATGATATCAATTGATGGCAATATGTACAAATGTATAGAATAACAATTTCAATTAAGCATCTATTTCACTGACAGCTCAGTTATCCTGATCTTAGTGATGCAATTTTTGACAATAACATGTCTAACATGTCTAATACGGCGCTGAGTTCTTTCGTTTATTCTTCGCTTTTCTCTGGTTTTTTCAACAACAACACCTTTAATATTGAAATGTGCAGGATCTACTAATGGAATACCTGTGAAAGTATGGTCTCTAGAACCCAAGACTGAGACTTTATCAAATGTAAGTTCATCTCCAACTTCGGCATCTTTTAGTCTTACAGGAAGAGTAATTTCGTCACCTGCGGTTACAAGAAATTTTCTATCATAAATATGAATAGTTGCATACAAGGAATGTGCAAGTTTCAGTGGTTCAAGATCAGCAGAAGGGACTGTAGTGTACTTGAAAGAATTTTTCGGGTCAGGAATGAAATCGGGGAGATCGATATTGGTGTTTTTAGTTCTGGCGAATTTTGAAGATGCAAATGTTCTGGCAAACAAAGCAGTGGGCTGGTAAAGAGAAGGTCTCAAAAGTGCCGAAGCAGCTTTAGATGACGAAGCTAACGTACGAAGTCCGAATGATGAAGACATTTGTTCTACCCCAAATTCTGTTCGATTAAAAAAGCTTAATGATGGAGATGATGAACAAACGATGATGGTTGGAGGGAAATGGGTGAAAATTCGCGAGGTGCTGTGATGTGCGCAAGCCCTAGATTTACTGTGGTTCAGTAATTTAAGGTTTGATTTTCTGTTTCTCAACTTTTTCCCGCCAGCAATTTCTTACGCTTGATTCAAACTTATCGATCAACTACTTGCAAAAATTAACATCAGTGTCCGTTTCAACGCTGTAACCACGCAAATATCTATCTCAAGTTTTATAAGCAGCATTTGCAAAAGCTTTTACTATTATTTAGTTTTTTTTACACATAGGCATATTTTCTTTGAATACGATTGCCACTCATCATGGATTCTTCCAGTGACGCAGGAACTTCTAAGAGCCACGCCAGCCGACGTCCTAGAGACCAAAACTCTGAAGCAGACTCAGGTTATGGGGGCTCGAGTTTTGGAGGTAGCGAATACGGTGATGCTAAGAAGGCTAGTTATGTTCCAGGGGAATCTAATATCGAGAATGCTGATTCCAAGAAAGGCCATCACCGGTCTCCATCCACGGTAACTCGCCGTCATGTTCTTTCTCAAGTAAATCAACTTCAATATAACGATAACAGAGTTGCTCTTGGTCGTTCCATATCTGCAGTTCTTACCATGCTAAAGGAGCTCCAAAATCAGAACAGAAATCGACCTGTTTTCTATCCAGTACAGCCAGTTAAAACTGATCGAAAAAAGAAACGCATGTCATCAGCTTTCGAAACGTCAAAGGCAGACCTTGACGGGCTACCTCGCAAGGTCAAGCGTGTGGTCAGTGATTTGGGATTACGCGAGAAAGAATCCAAAAATGGAGATGAAACTGCTGAAAACGTCACTTTAGATGTAATTCCTTCTCCTTTAATGAAAGATTTTAATGTTTTGAAACTTGATTTAAAAGTTGGTACTCTTTCTTCAGAGGAGCTTGTTAGTACACTTGCAAAGTCTTCAGTTGCTTCATTACTTGAAGAAAAAATTATTCAAACTATGCGCCATCTTCTTGCTTTACGTGATAGAATTGATGATACATCTTCTAAAGTTCTAATTACTGGTGACTTGAATTCGGGTAAATCGACATTTTGTAATGCTCTTCTTCGTCGAAAACTTCTCCCTGAAGATCAGCAGCCTTGTACAAGCGTTTTTTGTGAAGTTGTAGATGCTAGGGAAAACAATGGTATTGAGGAGGTTCATGCTGTTGGAATTGATGTACAGTATGACAGATCAGATGAAAGTACCTATGCAGTTTTTCCTTTAAAACAATTAGAAGACCTTGTCGGTGAGCCTGAAAAATATTCTATTTTGAAAGTTTATGTGAATGATGGACGCCCAGTTGATCAGAGTCTTTTAAGAAATGGTGTGATAGATATTTCACTAATTGATGCTCCCGGGTTGAATATGGATTCTTATCAAACTACACAAGTTTTTTCCAGACAAGAAGAGATTGATCTTGTTGTTTTTGTTGTTAGTGCAGAGAATCATTTTACCTTATCTTCTAAGGAATTTATTTGGACAGCGGCACATGAGAAGTCATTAGTTTTTATTGTTGTCAATAGATTTGACAATATTAAGGATAAAGGCAAGTGTAAAAAGAGAATTTTGGATCAAGTTGCAGACCTTTCTCCAGAGACTCACAAAGATGCTAGTGAATTCATTCACTTTGTGAGTTCTTCAGAAATTTTAAAGGATATACCTTCCGATAGTGAAGATGATGACGACGAACCAGATCAACCAGATCATGACATTCCTCATCCTGATTTTGATCAGTTGGAAGCTTCTCTCAGAAACTTTGTTCTTGAAAAAAGGTCATTGTCCAAACTTGCTCCAGCTAAAAAGTTTTTGATTAATCTTACACAAGATATTGCAAATCTCGCATCTTCTAATATTGAAGTATTGAAAACAGAAAAACATCAAGTATTGAGTAATCTTGATACTATAACACCAGAATTTGAAAAATACAAATATTTGAATGTCAAGGTTTCCGAAGAGAGCGAGCAAATTGTGGAAGAAGTCGCACAGAAAGTGTATGATTTTACAAGAGATCATTTAGATAAATTAGCCAACAATATTGGTGATTCACCAATAGTTCCTTATGCTAGTGTTTTCAATGCATTTGACTATGCCATTGCAACTAGAGAAGCAATGATTGACAATCTTCTTAAAGAGGTTGTTGCGTGTGAATCTTTTGCAAGAAAAGAAACAACTCAAGGATTCAATACTTTGAAAGCTTTAGGCGTTCTTCACTTGGGTGAACAGTCTGCTTTCAAAAAGGTTTTTAATGACGACGCCATGTTTAGTCACAGGCGTGACACTTTTGCTAGAACAGTATACACTGAGCTTTCTGTTGGTGACTTTTTTGATTTTTCATTTCCCACCATACCTTTATTAACATCTGGAGATAAGAAGGATGAGTCTTCAACATTAACTAACGCTCTAACAGTAGCTTCTGTAGTCACTACTGGACAGCTTATCAGAAGTACTGATGTATTGAGGAACGTTTTCACAGTTTCACAGTTTCTTGATTCCGGGTTAGCTAAGAAATTGGCCGTTCCTTTGATGGTTTTTGCAGGTGTTTTAGGAGCTGCATATATCATTAGTGATATCCCCTATGCAGTTCCAAGAAATATCTCGAAGAAGCTTAACAAAGAGATTGTTGAAATGGACTATATTAGTCAAAATGCTTTAAGGATTTCAAAGGAGTGTAGGAAAGTCTTGAGATATCCTGCTCAAGATATTGTTACAGGGTTCCAAGCACGTTTGGAGAGTCAAGCACGCAAGAAGGAAGAATATGCAAAGACTGCAAAAGAAGTCAGTTCTAGCTTAAAATACTTCACTAGACTTCATGAAGAAATTAGTGATCAACGACGACTTGTAGAGAAGTGCAATTTGGAAACGTCTCTGAGCGATGATTAATGATGATGTAAATATTTTATTTTTGTTTTTGTTTAGATAGTTCATTTCACGATTTGATATTAAATTAAAAGTTCTCCTCTCACGTTACTGAGGGTTTCGTAGCTGATCGGAACCTTTTTATTTTTGTTTTTTTTTCTTCTTGTAATTGATGGTTTTACCATCAGATTAACAAGGTCAAAAAATGTAGTATTTACGATTAATCAATAGCTACTAAATACCTGTAATTTTAGAAAAGTATTTCAATGGCAAACCAAAACCTGGACATGATTTGGATGATTTTATCTTTGGTTTTTAATAAACATACAAACATGAAGCGCTCTTAATATAATAACAAATTTAATCATTAATTTATTTTATATAACCAATTGATTGATCTATTTACCTTCATAAGCACGTTTAATCAAGTAACCCAGTTGGTCAAAGTGTAATGTTTCCGAAGACACCACTGGTTTAGATTCGTTTTCCTTATTAGCAGGAATAGTGACAATACCAGACTTGGTATCAATTTCCCAACCAAATCCTAGTTCTTTGGTAATCCAAGTCTCGAAATCAGATCCAGTCAAATTCACCCAATCCTCTAATACCTTGACAGAGATAGCACGGGCAGAGATTTGAATAGTTTGTGCAATGGACTTTCTAATGGCATCTTTGAAATCAACTACATCTGCTACCAAATCGGCATATGCATCATCGCTTTCGAAAAGAGTCCAAAACTCACTGTATTTTGATCCATCAAGTAACTTGTACAATTCAAGTAGCTTATGTGCATTTTCTGAAAATTGGTCGAGGAATCCGTCTTCGTCGTTTTTAAGCTTAACAACTTCACCAACATAAGGTGGGAGCAAGTGAAAGGCTAACATGAAATCAGAAGACCAGAAACGAACCAGTCCCTTAACAAGAATGTTCAAAACGGTATCATCATCCCGTTGAATATCGATGTTGAATTGATATAATTTCAGAAGAGCCAGATTGGCCTCAATGTCGAAAGTTCCGTCTTTACATTGTGTAGCGACATAGTTTTGGAAAGTTGCAAGATGAGAAACATCGTAACGCTCAAGACCCTCAAGAAGAGTATTGATGTCGTCAGGTCTAGTAGAAATCTTAGCTGTCAGTGTGTGCTCCATTGTACCTTTTGTTGTTATGTGTGAACTGAGTGTTGAGGCTAGATCTGAAAATTTTCCAGTTGCACAACTAACAGTGATGATGATAATATTTTCTAGGTAATACTCATACTGATAAATATCTCAGAATGATATATCACATGATATATGATATACTACTTATACTTTAATGAATGTGGAGCGTGCAGTGTATTAGAAGAATGGGAAAATTAGTGAGTATCTTATTGGCTCATTCAATTTTTAACGCTTTTTTTCCCAGCGACGCTGACCTTCCCTTTTGCAATAACATTTATTACCTACTACATCACATACGCTCATATACATACATCAACAATGGCTGGAAAATATACATCTTATGGTCCTTTACCTAAGCACCATCCCCGTGGTATTCATACTGCCATTGCTAAGACTCTGGGTGCTACTATGTGGTTCTGGATTTTCTACCGTGTCAGAGAAGTGAGTTGAAGTCTTTTGGTTATAAATATAGGTTACACCATTGTATTTTGCTAAAAATCCATGGTGACCTACGCTTGATTCTATGTTAAATTATATCACAGAAGAAACAGTATTAACAATTGAATTTTAGGATGGTGGTGTTATGCTTGGTTTAAGGCACCCTTGGGATCATGGACACAGTGGTCACCATGAAATCGAAGGAAAGGAGGAGCACCATTAGAAAAGCAGCATACAATATATACTCATAATATTATTACTATTTCGTTACATTCCATCGTTATGTTGAGTGAGTTTTTCATGGTTTACATTAGTTTTCCAAACTTGTTTGAATCTTTTGCTGCAACTCTTCTAGCTCTTTTAGTTCTTCGGATGTGAGGATACTGTCAACTTTTTCATCAAGAGCATCCAACATTTTCTCCAGTTTCTAAAAACAAAGATTAGAGGCAATATAATTTTATTTTGAAAGATGGACAAGAGAAGCTTACAGTTGCTGCTAATTCAGCTTCATTGAGCTTTTTGTAGGTCTCTGCAATGTCGGCGGGACTTCCTGTGTCTTCACTAGCAGTCATGGCGAATTTTTATTTTTATTTTTATTTTTATTTTTTTCTCGATTCAAGTGGGTGTGTAGATAAGAAAAATTACAGCGAACAAGCTTGAGAGTAATAAGTGTTGATTGTAGATGGTCAATAATTGCTGCTGCTCTGACTTTTAGTTGTATTTAAGACTTTGATTTGGAAGGATGCTGTGTATTGTTATTTTCCATTACGTAATTGATTGCATAACGATGTAGGGTTTGAGTGTATGGAATTTCACAACGTGTCTTCACTCCTTCAGCAATATACTCTTCCATTTGTCTCTTTTGCGCACTAGGTTCAGTACATAGCATTAATCATGAAGCTTCAATTGATACTGACTGCGCTGTCAGTCTCGTCCTCGGTAGTGTTGGCAGCATCAGCATACCAAAAGGACAGAACTTTAGTTATTGTTGATGAAGGCACAAATGAATCGAAATATGATGGTTTTTTGAAAGATTTGGAGTCTCGGGGGTTTGAATTAGACATAGAGAACGTAAAGTCGGACGAATTTGACCTTCAGGTAGATGGAGAAAATGAATATGATAATCTACTAATTCTTCCTACCAAGGCTAAGTCTTTGGGATCCAAGCTTAATGCCCAAAGACTTCTTAAGTTTTTCGATAAGGGTGGTAACATTCTTGCAATCACTAACTCAGCATCGTCACCCGAAAGCTTGAGAGAATTTCTGAACGAACTTGAAATTTCCATTTCACCAAGGGGATATAAAGCAGTTGATCATTTCAATTACAACAAGGATCAAGGAGGAGTTAAGCACGACGTGATTAACGCAAAAGCTATTGAGGGCAACTCTGTTGTTTCTAGCGATTTACAATTTCTTTACAAGGGAGGAGCAGCATATTTGGGTAACTCTAATCCTCATGTTGTTCCCATTGCACATGGTTCTAAGACTAGTTATGCGTATGAAGTCAATGACGATAGTTTAGCATTGACGACACCTTGGGTTTCTGGCAGTCAAACTTACCTATTAGCTGGCTTTCAAGGTAACAATAATGCCCGTGTTGCCTGGTCCGGATCCAGTGCTCTATTTTCAAACGAGTATTTTGAGCTTGCTGATTCCAACCGTGAGGTTGCTCGTCAAGTCAGTCAATGGGCTTTCCAAGAGAAGGGTATTTTGAAGATTGAGTATGCTGAGCATGAGCCAGTTTCCGAGTCCAGAGAATGGTCGACTACAAGTTCGCATGCTCTTTATCACGTTCGTGAGATAGTAAGCTACACTGCTGCTATTTCTGAATGGGATGGTGAATCTTGGAAGCCTTATGTAGCTGATGACTTGCAGATGGAGTTTGTAATGCTTGATCCTTATTATCGTCTCAATCTGGGCAAACCTGTTAAAGAGACTGAGACAGCAGCTGTTTACAATGTATCTTTTGAGGTTCCTGACCAGCATGGAATTTTTACATTTAAGCTTGATTATTTCCGATCTGGCAAGAGCTTTTTACAGGATCATCAAACAGTAACAGTTAGACATCGTGCTAACGATGAGTGGCCAAGAAGTTGGGAAATCACTAATTCCTGGGTATACTTGAGTTCTTTTGTGACTGTTGTTGCCTGCTGGTTGGTATTTGTGGTTTTGTATTTGTATACGAGTAAGGGGGGAAAGCAATCTACAGTCTTGAAAGAAAAGAAGTCCATGTAATTAATAAATGTAATATATTTACACAATGTGTATTTCAGATAGCTTTATAAAAATAATGGGTGTAGATTTCATTTTTATTGAAAAGAAAAAACTTGGAAGTTCACGCCAAATTAGCTTTATAAAAATAATGAGTGTAGATTTCAATAAAATATTATTATATTGTACATGTTGATTATATTTATTTAAAGTCATGTATTTTTTTTTTTTTTTTTTTTTTTTTTCTCTTTCAAATTATAGAATTTTTATTTATTTATTTATAATGAAGTTTTCCTTTATGAATTTGAGAAATGATTTTTTTTTTTCTTAATTTTTATGGAAGCATTTATAGATAAGAGTTTGATGAAAGAAAATATATATTAAGGGACCAAACTATTATTTATAACTATATATTCAAAAAAAAAAGAAAAACTTATTTATATATTTGAATAGAATATAATTACCATTTTATCATCATGATCATAATTATTATTTTATATTGAAAATTAGAATCAAATTATTTGATAAACATGTACCTAAAATAAAGTTGAAATGAAATAAATCTAAATAAATAAATAAATAAATAAATAAATATATATATATATATACTTCTTTTCATTTCAATTTTCAATTTCAAATCCTTTTTATCATTAATTTTATTAATTTTATCATTTTTATTTACACCTTATAAAAAATACATCCTATAGCCGCCGAAAATATAGATACCCGCCGTCTCAATTTGATTTTCCATTTTTTTTTTTTTTTTTTCAAATCATCAACATTATTAGTATTATCATAATAATTATGATTTTTTTTTTTTTTTTTTTATTCAAGTATATAAAATCAGGGACCTATCATGTATCATATTTTCGAGTTGAAATATCGGAAAATAGCTTCCTCTTTTGATTTGTTAATGTTTATAAGGGGAAGGTATTATATGTATATATATATATATATTTTTTTTTTGTAATTACCTATTTTGTATATGAAATTCCGAGTTTATTTATTGTTTTTTATAAAAAAAAAAAAAAAAAAAAAAAAAAGTATGGTTTCTCAAGTGTTTAGTACTAAGGTTTATGTCATATTATATTTTGGATTTTCTTGTAATATATTATTAATTTTTAATAGTTGTTTAAATATTATTAATATATATTAATATCATTTTTATTTCATCTACTTGATATATTTCAATATATATATATATATATCTTTTTCTATTTTACTTTATTTTTATTTTTATTTTTACTTTTACTTTTATTTATTCATTTATTCATTTTTTTTTCTTGATTTGATTTGATTTGATTTGAATTTTTGTTTTTGATTCGTTTAAATTCAAAATACACCCCAAACCCAGGTATATATATATATATATATATATATATGTGAAAAAAAAAAAAAAAAAAAAAAAAAAAAAAAGTATGTATATGTATATTTATGTATGTAAATGTATTTATAGGTGATTAAATAAATAAATAAATAAATAAATGAATAAATAAATGAATAAATAGAATTAAATAAATAATAAGAAAAAAAAAGGATTGTTTGAATAATTATATAAAAATGATTTCATTTTTTTTGATTTCATTTATTTGATTTTTATTATTATTATTATTATTATTATTATTATTATTATTATTATTATTATTATTATTATTATTGTTATTTTTAAATAAAATACAATAAAAATTAAACAATCTTGAAAATTTTATATATATATATATATATTTAGATGATTAAAAATTTTCAATGGAATCAAATCTTGTTTTCAATTGAATTTTATTTTAAAAAAAAAAAAAAAAAATTATAGAAATATGATATACATAGTGTAAATATTCAAAGTTTAGTTTTTAAATGGTAAATAGTATAATTAATAAAAATTTATCAAAATAATTGTATTCTCATTATCACGATAGCTATATAAAACAATTCATTATATATAAGAATGAATAAATAATAATAAAACACTTTTTGTTAGTTAGTAAAAAGGTTTATTATTATTTTAGTCCTCTTTAAATCATTTTTTTTTACCATCAGATTTTTCATTAGTAGTTCTATCATCTTTCTTTTCTTATAAAATCAAATGTACATCTTCATTACTCTACCTCCAACTCCTGGTTTTTCTGCCTCCATAACGTTGACAATTTTTTCAGTTGTAGAAGGTAAAGATTGTACGGAATCTTGTTGACTTATAAATCGAGGACGCGGTAAACAAACAGAACTTCTTGGAGATATCTGAAATATAGAAGGAAGTCTTCTGTTTACATTTGAATCAGATTCACGACTAGTATCATAAGATTGAACATGTTGTAGCGGCGGCGCCGTAGAATGTGCATGCAAGTGAGAACGCGACAACGTAGGTAATGAGACGGACCCTCGCGGCGACGAGGACATTGTCAAAGGCGGAGAAAGCCGCAACGATGAAGAAGGAAGACCCGGGGTACCTGGCGGAAGATGCGAAACCATGGACGCAAGGCCATCTTCGCGACGCTGAAGCGTATAGACTTGCGAGAGAAAGTTAGAAGTGGAATCTTCACGAACTGAGACCGACGGTCGACAAGCATCACAAACTAGACAAGAAAGTGAGGATTCTAGTGAGGACCGAATAGTGTCTGCAGCGACTCCGGGTATAGTTAAAGAGTATAAAAGCCAGAGATTGCATTGGTCAAGAAGAGACTTGTAAAATGCAGAAAGAGGAGAGTTAAGAGAGACTCCAGTGGGAGAAGTTAGCTGGAGGATTATCAGATTGACTAATTTTGTTGTGTTTTCGTAGTCCTTCTGGGAAATGTGCTGATATCGCAGAGTGCAATAGTAATGTAAAATCAAAGATGAAGAGTCCAGTGCAATAGACAGCAGTGACGGAGAGTAGCCTTCGAGAATTGAAAGCCTTGACTGCAGACGAGAGACGTCTGCGGTTAGATTTTTAAATGCAGCCGAGTTAATAGTGGTCTGTGGGTTAATGACCGGCAAGACCTTCGGGGGGATGTCTTTTTGCTCGACAAGAACCAGCTCTAGACTCCAGATGTAGACCGAAACAAAGGTTCGATACGACTCTAGTGAATTGAGGCCAGGGAGATTTCCATACTTGTCGAACGAGGTATCGTAGTTGAAGGAGCGAGCTTTCTCCAATGCATGAACGGCCAGCTCATTAGCAGCCTTGAAGTCTTTATTGACTTTGAATTCGTAAAGGGACGTTAAAAATGCAAATTGTAGAATGTTGAGACTCTTTTCAAACTGAAACAAGTCGGGGATGATATTTCTACTCTTTTGGTAATACTCGTTGCTACTTGTGACTAAGGCGATGACGAGGTAGATTAGAGAGAGCTGGATTTGATTGAATTTTGATAGGGTATTAGATTGCATAGCTGAGATTGCGTCGTTTGTGATTTCCATAAATTTTTGTTCTTCGAAAATAGGATAGGCTTGCTGATAAGTGTTGAAATAATCTTTGACGATATCTTTAATCTCATGAAACTCGATGCGGCGGTGCTTATTTGCTTTAGTACAAGTACAGAGGTAATTGTGTGAAGGTGATGCCCAGTAAAGTGAAGTGTAAAATAAATCCTTTTCGTAGAATTGGGGTGGGGGCCCTGCTGCACTGGGTGATTGGGTTACTGATGGTGGTGATGGTGGGGAGCTATCGTATAGTAGTTTTCCGTTTGATAACATTGGTGGAGTGAATACAATTTCACTGAATGAATTTTTCTTTTCGCGGCCAGTTGTCTCGTTTGTAGTTAAACAAGAGGAAGAAGAAGAAGAAGAAGAAGATGCTGATGGTGAAGAGGAGACGGACAAGGCCGGATCTGACATTGTTCTTGAGGTTGAATGGGAGGGACTAGTTGATCCTGGACTGACAGGTTTTTTGAAAATTTTTATTATATTATTTCCTTTGATGGCTCGATAGTGTTGTCTGTAGTTACAAGTTTCTTGGAATTTGAGACAGTTAACGCACTGGGATCCGCCGGAGCACTTGATTTTGCGGCGTCTACAGCTTTCGCATGCTCGTGATGTTCTTTTAGTCATTGTTATGATAGATAAGACATTCAGGAGAATTCAGAGATGGAAGAGTAAAAGAAGGAAATGGCAAAAATTCAAAAGTAGAAAGGTAGAAGGGTAGAAGGATAGGAGTAGAGTAGAAGAGTAGAAGAGTAGAAGAGTAGAAGAGTAGAAGAGTAGGAAAGAAGAAGAATAGGAAAGAAGAAGAATAGAAAAGTAGAAGAATAGAAAAGTAGAAAGGTAAAAAGATAGAAAGGTAGAAAAAAAAAAAAAAAAAAAAAAAAAAAAAAATTAAATAATGAAAAGTGTTACAAGTTGATTTAAAAGATATAAAATACAACCCAAAACCGTTTACAATATACATGTATGAATGGTTACTTTATGTATATAAATCGAATTCTTTAAAATCTAATGGTTTATTGAAACCCAAATACTCTTTTCATTTCCATTACTTTTAATTGTTCACCTATACAGCAGATGGATGTAAAGTCCTTGAAAGGTCCGATGTCTACGACCCGAGTACCGTACCCTGCATTTCGGGCGTAACTGATAAGGGAAAAGATAAGGTTCGCGGACATTTCTTTTTCTCGTTTTATTATTATTATTACTATTATTATTATTTTTTTTTCCCGCTGCTTTAGAATGGCCGGAATAAACTATGCGTGTTTCTTTCCAGTTTGGGCCTCTCTACCGGGGGCTTATCTTTCGACATGGGCTAGGGTCGTAGATAAAGCAAAAAGGCAAGAAAAACAAAAGAAAAAGCAAAACCTTCTTGCCGCTTGTTATATCACTGTTAATGTTGTGGCACCGTAATAAAATAATAATGATAATAATAATAATAATATTTGGGTAAAAATTGAATATTTAAGCTTGGGTTTAAAGCTTAAATCTCATGTCTAATATCTTATTGTATTAATTCTTTATACATTTTCAACCTTTTTTCCATTTAACAAAAATCAATATATATATATATTAAACATGAAATCAAAATATAAATATTAAAATAATAATGATAATAATAATTATAAAATATAAATGTAAACTACCGGGTATTTGATCTTAAAATGGTGTTTAACTCCCTTCTACAAACCAATTACCGATTAGCTAAACATAACAACTCATGTAAATATGTAAACATGTATATATTTAAAAATGTAAATAAATATAAACATTCAGTATCAGTCTAATTTAAACAGTGATTTCATTCAAATGATAGTGTCGTCCATCATCCACAACATCAAAAACATACATTGATTTGTGTCCTACTATTTTAAAGCATTTCAGTTGATACTTCAAGAAAAGAGTTGTATATAAAAAGGGTCCTTTAGTTAAAAGTATATACTATGATACATATAATAAAGATTTGTTCATGTATGCATTATATATATATATATAACCATATGTTTGGTATTCAATGTTTCCGTTTTTGTTATATTTATCACGGCACTTGAAGCAAAGAAAACAACAACAGCTACAATAAATTTGACTAGTGTAATTCTTTAGTTTCCAACAACAAATGTCCAATCCAAAGCTATTTTTTATATATCAAGTTTGAACACATGAATATCAAGAGGTCGTTTTTAAAACTTGATGATGACGACAATTTCAACGAATCAAGGAAATTCATCA
Source organism: Geotrichum ghanense (nom. inval.) (assembly GCA_022023575.1). NCBI lineage: Eukaryota > Fungi > Ascomycota > Dipodascomycetes > Dipodascales > Dipodascaceae > Geotrichum > Geotrichum ghanense (nom. inval.). The sequence goes on along the minus strand of JAKKCX010000010.1, from coordinate 2,433,008 downwards.
AATGTGGAGAAGCGGAATAATTTGTCTAACTATACAGGTCAAGTTGGTACCAATGTATAATTATTATATTCAAGTCACGGTTGGATATTGTATGTTGTTATATCAGAAAGATGAAATAATTTAGAATGAATAAAAAATAGACCAAAGCTCAGTCCATTAATGTGTCTTGATAAAAGTATCAACGCAATGGTAAATCTCCACTATTATTGTTGTATCCAGAGCCTCAACCGTTTGAACTGCTGCATTTTGTTTATTTATTTATTTATTTTTTTTTTGAATACCGTACAGTCCTATTGATCAAAGGTTTTCTTCACTGTTTTTTTGGCAGCCTTTTTTTGGCTGTTGTTTCTTTAATACAAGAAATATATATATATATATATATATGAAAAGGTTATATCCGAGGGCCAAGTAAATTAACTTGCGGTGTCCAGATAGCGTAATTCTATTCCTTCGGATCTACCCCCAAAAAAAAAACCATCTGCATGTGGTATCTATGAACATTTCATAATTACAAACATCATCATCATCATCATCATCATCATCATCATCATCATCATCATCATAATCATGAACATTATCATAATCATCATCTCAACTATGTAAATTTTTCATCACATTTATTTCTCATTAAAAAAAAGGTGTTTGTAAAAGAAAGAAAAAAAAAACATATTCAATAATTGAAAAATAATTGAAAAACAATTAGAGTTAAGTGATAAAAAGGTAAAAAAACAATAAATAAAGTCGTAAAGGGGGGAATTCTAAGAAAGGGGCGTATTATTGATAACGCTGATATAGATATCAATTTTGAAAATTGGAATCAAATTTATTCCTGACAATTGTTAAATCAAATAACTTATAGATTGAAGTTGGAATATACATGAAAAAGCACAGACTATAAAGAACCAGTGAAACAAACATGTATATACAACTGTTTGAATGGCAGTAGTCATGAACAATGAAAAAAAAAAAAAAAAAAAAAAAATATTGTAGTGCTTTTTATTTAATAAAATTTAGAGATAAACCTTTTGTAAATGATTGAAAAGAAAGAAATCTATTGGACCAAATTCATTTTTAAAAACAAAACAACTACAACGACAAAAACTAGTCTCTGTTAATGTACTTGATGAGACTTGAGATTCAATCTTTTTTCTTTTCATGTTTGCAAATAGTTGTTTAAAGGCAAACAAAGTATCTTCATATTGATCAAGAGTCCAAGACGAATAGTATCAATATTTAAAATAAAAACAATTTACATTTTGCAATTTTTATTCGTATATTAAATGTGTAATTTTATGTTTAAAGTGTTTATTTTCTATTCTATTACCACCATTACACTTTTACAAAACCAAAATTGAAATACAACTTTGCAGTAAAAAACTACTTTTAATAAAAGAAATAGAGGTTATCCAGTATTTGCAGTTAATAAATCAAAGTCTGCTCATAATAATGAAATATATCATTTGAAATTGAATTTTTTTTTATTGTACTTGATTATAAAGTATTTAGTTTTATCATTGTTTTGTTAAAAGTTTATCAGCTACGTTTCAGATGAATTGTAACTATGGAGATATAATTATACAATGATATTGGTCAGTATTTTTTTTAAAAAAACTCTTGAAACAAGATGAGAGAAAAGAGAATTTTCATTTAAAAACACGAAATAAACAATTTAGATTTTTTAAAAATAGACTTGAGCTACGAGAATTATACTCTTCTTCTTCTTCTTCTTCTTCGTGTTATTACTTTTCGTGCTCTCAAAGCAAATACTCACCTTCTTGTCTTTTCCTAAATAAGAAAAATACTCCTATACATGTTTTGAATTTAGGATCATTTATTCATTTTCATACCGAAAGCTAATGAAAAAAAATGTTAAATCATATATTTTGAACAACTTTGTGATTGAATTTCAAGTCTTGAAATCATAATTCAACTGGAATATTACAAAATGTTCAAGTAACTGACAACTGTATCAAGCTAGTAACGGAGAAAAAAATAAACAATTAAGGATTATGGTACTGTCACTAGGGAAGTTTAATACGGTAGAAGTATCAAAACCGACCTTTTTCTTGACGTAATTATACCTTTGTGATGAGAATTTTGCATACCTAAATCTCGGAGAATCTAGTCTTGATTCAACTGAATCAGCTATAAGATGGCCAGTAGTTTTTTTTTTTTTTTAGATAACTTCAGTAACCCAGATGGTTCAATAACCCGCATTTGTTTATATCAGTCGTTATACATTTTATTTTACTTGGAGTAGCCATAACAGTGAAACCCACTTTTATTTTTATACGCAATTCTACTTGTTAAAACTCGGAGTTCAGTTATCTAACACCAAAACCATGATTTTTGACACCATTTTTTTTTTTTTTTTTTTTTTTTTTTTTTTTTTTTTTTTTTTTCCATTTTGGTCTCTCTTATTTGACCTTTTTTTTCTCTTTCTTTCCTTCCAAATGGATGACAGAATCATTCTGTTATTTAAAAACAGTCCAATGATTCCAATATTTGATTCACTATTGTTTTCTACTGATTGCTTTTTCCAGGCTAAACTTTTGTCAATTTCTTGTCCTTTTTCAGCTGTTGCTCGACTCTTGAGTGTGTGATTAAGCTTATCCAAGACATTACCAACAACGTTCAGCCGTTCCATTCCCGAAATGGCTTATCGTGCTCTTAGGCGAAGCCAACGGGAAAATAATAATAATGATAATAATAATAATAATAATAATAATAATAATAATAATAATATAGAGAGTGAATTTTAACTGGTAATAATTTTATTTTGTTAAATTTATTCCTTTAAATGATGAAAATATATTGAATTTTTTTCTTCTAAAAGAATTTTTTCCTTTTAAAAATCTTTATAAAACTCATTTGAAAATCATTTGAAAAGACTTTATTATAAAGTGTACAAATGCTCAGATCCGGTTGTGGTCGGATATTTCGTGCATGTCAGTTGCCACTTTAAAACTTATTATTATTGAAACAAATCGTTACTTGAATTTATTCAATTATTTAGTTGAAAAAAAAAACACACCAAAAAAAAAAAAAAAGATTCCATCCTTATTGGATGATAATACATTTGATCATACAAAAATTGAAATTAAAATGATTCAGAAACCATATAAAACTATTAAAACATATATATATATATAAAATAAATAAAAATAATAGGGAAATGAAATATGGGCGGCTCTTTAGATTGGCCGTTTGAAAATGCAGAATGGTGCTGAGCTCATAACTAAATGAATTCAAAATCATTTGAATTATTATTATTATTTTTTTTTTTTTTTTTTTTTTTTTTTTTTCAACAAGTTCGGTGTTCAACTATCAAAATGGGACCTGACTCGTGTGCAGAGTCATTACATTACTATTAACAATGTTTGTGAATATCATGTAAAGTAAAAAATAACGAAAAGGAAGCTATTGTTAGTAATAAACTTGACACTTGTGAAAATAAAAAAAAAAAAAGTGGTTTCTGTACTGGAATACTGAAGCAGAATATAAAAAAAAATATTCAAAATCAAGATTAACATTGGAAATAAATGAATAAAAATCTCCTGAGTTTTGAAATGTACATGATGCATTTTTATTTTCAGGCATTTCAAAAAAAAAAAAACAACAAAAAAAAAAAAAAAAGTTTCATTGTATAGTTGAATAATTTGTCACATTTTGTAATCAACTAAACGTAATCACCATAAACCGAGTTAAAAAATATCAAGAGAAAAATTCTTGAATGACTGTTTTGTTTTTAATATACGTGAGAATTCTCATAAAGATTTGCAAGAGTACAATATTTGGGTTTTAATTCTCATCTTTTGTACCCTTGAAAAAATTAAATATCGCGTTTCAAAGTATTTCATCACAAATATTAAAAACAACTACAAAGTATCCACTTGATCAGTAAATCAGACCCATTTAACAATATGAAAAAAAAAAAAAAAGAGGCAAGAGTTTCTATCAACCAACAACTTTTAAAAAAAAATCATTCAATTCATCCACTTTTTAATTATATAATAAATAGAAAAGCTCATGATGTAGAAACCTCATACTTTTGCATAAAGATTGCTAAAAAAAGGTTGAAAATTAATGCAAATATTGAGATTGTGATATTGTACAAGATATGGAAAGAAAGCAGGATAAAATTTACATCAATATACGTGGTATATACACTCTTTTGACAAAAACAAATCCAACTATAATCATCAATGATAAATTATAAAATTTGTCGTCTATTATGATAATGAGCAATGCTTTATTTTTATTTTTATTTTATTTTTTTTTGATGGATGAATGGAATTAAGAGAAGCACTAGAACAATTATGTATACATGATTGTAATCTAAAAAACTTAAATTCTAGAATGAAAATTTAATGACATAACAATATCATCATTGATAAAGCTAGAATATTCATATGAAATTGAATTACATTGGGGTGTATTAACGGTTGCATTTTTAAAACAGTGAGATTTAAGAATCTAAAAAAAAAAAAGTATACAAAGTTTAAAAAATACTCTATTACTACTAATTGGATTGAATACAATTGGAATTGTAAATAAACAAGAACAAAAAAAAAATTGACATATATCTCAAGATGAAAATTTAACAAACACTATCACTTTTTAGTACAATGATATGAATAAACTTCTAGAAGAAAAATTCAAGTTGGAAAGAAAAAAAAAGGCACTCAAGTACAATTAAATAACATCTAAAGATAAATATTACAAAATTATTTAGGTTGACCAAAATTAAAAAAAAAAAAAAAAAAAGTGAAACATATATGTAGATACTTCATTTACAAAATATAGATTGAAACAAATATCTAAATTAATTGACAGTATTTTCAATCACATTTGATTAATGTTTCAGAAACTGGATCTTGAACGGAATGACGTCGGAAGTTAAATGCTACTCTCATAACAATACAATTCAAATATAAAAGAGTTAAGATCATTAAATAGAATCCTTTTTCTAAATCCATCAATTCATTATCACGCAAATTAGTCTTATTACGCTCTTTTTAGTCTTTCGTTAACAACAACAAATATTTCAAAATGGTTTCCCACAAAGTCATCCTTGGATCTGTCTTTGCCGCTGCTGCTGCTTCTGCTTCACAAACTGAAGACGTTGAAGTCAGCATCCGTCAAAATCCTCTTCTCGATGGTGCCAAATCTGGTATGGTCAACTACAGACAAACTGTTGACACTTTGACCAGACTCCTTCAATCTAACGATGGCCACTCTTCTGCTGAAGTCATTGGTGCTGTTTTGACTGGTATTGATGCCCAAGCTGATAACGCTCTCGGTACTATTGCTACCGCTTTGGCACCCATCACTGGTGGTGCTTCTCTTGCCATTGGTAACTTCCTTCTTGGTCCTTTGGCCCAATCCATCACCAACGGTGCTGAGGTTCTTATTGGTAACATTGTCGGAGGTGGAATCGATCTCGTCGCTGCTCCCGCCAGAATGGCATTTTCTCAAACCATGAGCAGATTTTCCAACATGGCCAAGCAATACAATATCAACACTGCTCGTCTTGATGCTGCCAACCAAAAGTTGATCAGCTCAATGGCTGTTGCAGACAACAAGAACCACAAGCGTGGACTTGACACCCGCCAAAACGCTCTTGTTGATGGTGCCAGATCAGGAATGATCAACTACCAACAAACTGTTGACTCTTTGACCAGACTTCTCCAGTCCAATGATGGTCATGCTACAGCCGAAGCTCTTGGATCAGTGTTGACAGGTCTTGATGCTCAAGCCGACAATGCTCTTGGAACCATTTCCACTGCTCTTGCACCATTCACCGGTGGCATTTCTTTAGCAATTGGTAACTTCCTTCTAGGACCATTTGCACAATCCATCACCAATGGCGCCGAAGTTCTTATTGGTAACATTGTCGGAGGTGGTGTTGATCTTGTAGCAGCACCTGCCAGAATGGCATTTTCACAAACATTGAACCGAGTGTCTACCATGGCTAAACAGTACAATGTTGATACTGCACGTCTTGATGCTGCCAATCAAAAGTTGATCAGCACACTTCCTTCTGATAATAAGAAGGCCTCTACTTCACACAAGCAATAAGCAAGCAAGATATTGAAACCAAGTATAGACATAATCCTTTGATGGGATTTAAATTATTTATTTATTTATTAATTGATTTATTTATTTATTTATTCATTTTAACATGAGAACTATTTCGTTATTGAATGTATGACTATTTTTATTAAACGCTGATTCAACACTTTCTGTAGCGCAAAGTTAGTATACTCAATTTGGAACATAATTACAACTAATACTAATTGTCTTGAAAGCCACAATTTTTAAATATAACCAATCAAAATTTAATATCCTTTATATAACACTTTACTTTTAGTTTCATCATGAATTTTTTAGTTCTTTATAGTAAATATAATTTCAAGATGATTCCACATCGTTGATAATTATTGGTTAATCAAGCTTGATCCATGTTTAAAAAAAGGTTACAATAAGTCATTCTTGAATTTGATAATCAATTAAATATCGATTCCATTATCATCATTCGAAAATTGTTTCAAAACTAGTCACATAATAGATAATTTTCCAAAAAAAAAAAAAAAACAGTTTGTTTCAAAATTTAGATCAAATCAAACGTTTGGATTGGAAAAATTGATTTAGTCGCAAAGAATATATATCTTCTACCTAAAATGACGACAATTTGATATTGTTTTTTAATATGATTTTGAGATACCCGTTATAATGCAATATTAGCCGAGTAAATATAAAATCTAGATCTTGTACCTTGTTAAAAGCCATGCTAATTTAAATTTTAATGAGATACAGGATTTAAGATCTTGACATGAGACAGTAGCATTAATGTGTAATGTTTTCAAGACATTTCAGATCAAATAAAAAAAATCCTAAACATTAAAACAAATGTTTCTGATAAATTTCCGACACAATTTAATGTTTTATATGTATAGAATAATACATATTAACATGAAAAAAAAAAGATATAAAAACTCAAGATGACCCGGTAAATATAATCTATCATCAACAACTCATTCTAATATCATTCTACCACTCTAACTAGTTATTCACTCTTTATAGTCACTCTTTTACTTATCTTTTAAAATGGTTTCTCACAAAGTCATTCTTGGATCTGTCTTTGCCGCTGCTGCTGCTTCTGCTTCACAAACTGAAGACGTTGAAGTCAGAATCCGTCAAAATCCCCTTCTTGATGGTGCCAAATCTGGTATGATCAACTACAGACAAACTGTCGACACTTTAACAAGACTTCTTGCTTCTCAAGATGGCCACTCTTCTGCTGAAGTCATTGGTGCTGTTTTGACTGGTATTGATGCTCAAGCTGATAACGCTCTCGGTACTATTGCTACCGCTTTGGCACCCATCACTGGTGGTGCTTCTCTTGCCATCGGTAACTTCCTTCTTGGTCCTTTGGCTCAATCCATCACCAACGGTGCTGAAGTACTTATTGGTAACATTGTCGGAGGTGGAATCGATCTTGTCGCTGCTCCCGCCAGAATGGCATTTTCTCAAACCATGAGCAGATTTTCCAACATGGCCAAGCAATACAATATCAACACTGCTCGTCTTGATGCTGCCAACCAAAAGTTGATCAGCTCAATGGCTGTTGCCGACAACAAGAACCACAAGCGTGGACTTGACACCCGCCAAAACGCTCTTGTTGATGGTGCCAGATCAGGAATGATCAACTACCAACAGACCGTTGACTCTTTGACCAGACTTCTCCAGTCCAATGATGGTCATGCCACAGCCGAAGCTCTTGGATCAGTGTTGACAGGTCTTGATGCTCAAGCCGACAATGCTCTTGGAACCATTTCCACTGCTCTTGCACCATTCACCGGTGGTATTTCTTTAGCCATTGGTAACTTCCTTCTAGGACCATTTGCACAATCCATCACCAATGGTGCCGAAGTTCTTATCGGTAACATTGTCGGAGGTGGTGTTGATCTTGTAGCAGCACCTGCCAGAATGGCATTTTCACAAACATTGAACCGAGTGTCTACCATGGCTAAACAGTACAATGTTGATACTGCACGTCTTGATGCTGCCAATCAAAAGTTGATCAGCACACTTCCTTCTGATAATAAGAAGGCCTCTACTTCACACAAGCAATAAGCAAGCAAGATATTGAAACCAAGCATAGACATAATCCTTTGACGGGATTTAAATTATTTATTTATTTATTTATCTATTTATTTATTCATTTATTAATCAATTCATAATTCAATTGATTTCTATGAAACTCAAAAGCTTCAAATGCCATATTAATCAATCATTTTTAGTATGGTTAATGATTCATATATGTTTTTCAATCTTTTTTTTTTCCTTCAGTAATTGCCCATTATGAATTTTAATTCCAAAGACTCACATAGTCGATTTATTTACTGTTTACATAAATGAAATAGTAAATAACACCCAATATAGCTTTCCACGATTTAGTTTGTCAATTACTTTACCAGATCAATCTAAATAATACGGATACAATTCTGTGAGCTTTTAGTCTTTGTCTCGATATTTTGATAACCAACAACAAGCAATGAACATAACAAGCAAGCAAACTATAAGCACATATTCTTCAAATGAATAACTTATAAATAAAATTACATCATATTTACAGCTCTTTTTTTTACCATCACTGGTATGGACTCTTTAACTTGTCAAATTTTGAGTACCAAAAGTATAACACACTGCGTTATGTTGCTGTTTGATTCCATCTGCCTTCATTGTTGACACCTAGCTGTTTAATATCACGCATTCAGGAAACAAGTTTAATCAATATTTTTGCAGTTTAAATTCATAAGACTCCAAAATTAGTTTTTGTTAATATTAGATTCAATTATTGAAATCCGACATTTCATAACGGTTTAATATTATTTGCTTGCACTCTCGTAAAATCTTTTTTTTTTTTTTTTTTTTTTTTTTTTTTTTCTTGAAATTTGATTCATATTCTCTTGAAAGGCCTCCCATCACCAGATGCATCATCTTTACGCCTGTCCTGCTGTTATTTAGTGCAATTCAACTTGTGCATTATTCAAGTATGCATCTCAAAGAACATCATGTACTTTAAAGCCTTTAAGTGTCGGCCTGAGTATGTTGGTCCACACTGGCGAGCTGTGAGTAAAAATCTAGCGAGAACGTAGTGTTAAAGTGAACAATGGAAGAAGCATCTCTTAGGGCGTGGAAACCTGATTTGATCAAGATTTTCTTGTGTTGCTTGTTAGAATGCAGAGATCTAAAATTAGTTATTTATATACACCTGATGGAAGCAATCGGTGTCTGGTCCAGGAAGAACACACCAATTAATGAAGAATTTGATGATAATGCTTCGGATCTCAAAATGCATTTTCGAAAGATTCTTAGATTCCATAGCTTTTTTCAGTTCTGAAAGTAATCAAAATAGTGTTCTTTATGCCTATTCAGGTGTTTATTAGCATAAGATTCAACATAGAAGCCTAAATTAAGCAATTAAGAACAAGATAAATTAACTGTTTCACTCGATTTTCTTTAATGCACAAGTTCTCGGTGTTTGTTGTTTACTAGCTTTTTTTTTTTTATTTACAGTCGGCATTACCTTTATTTTAATCTATGCTATAGGCTATGATGTACTTTAAAATAATAATTATGATATTAATAATTATAATTGAAGCTGGAATGAATGTTTTGGTTTACAAATTCTTCCCGAAAATACATAGAAAAACTATCCTTGAATATGCATGAAGGTTTTTTTTTGTTCCCAGTAGAATTATTTACGTATAGACATATATTTTATATGATTTTTTATTGAATCAGTATTAAAAACATATATATTTATTATTAAATTTTGAAAAAAAAAAGCATTCAGTCACTAGATGAACAAATCTATCGTTTTATTAGATGGTGTTTTTGTTTCTTTAATCGGTTGGTTATTGTACAATAATTTTAAAGAAACCATTTGACAAATTTGAATGAAAATATACAGTGTTTTGTGATTGTTATTTCAGTCTAGAATTTTTTTTAGTCAATCAAGTGAAAATCATCTGTCTGCTGCCCAAGTTAATGCCATCTACAAAATTATGTGAGCCAGATTTATAGGCATTAAAATAAAGATTTCAGTTAGCTTTTGGCATTATTCAAGTTATTCCATCCTATATTATTACCCACCAAAGATGCAAAATACATCTTTTGAAATGAATATATAAACCATTCATATTCCAGTGTTGTTTAAATTTTATTCATTGATTTTTTTTTATCAATTTTTCATTTCTCACTTTCTAATCAATTAACTTTTATCCTTTCTTTATTGTCACTCTTTAGATCATTTCATAATGGTTTCTCAAAAATTTGTTCTTGGATCTATTCTTGCAGCTGCCGCCGCTTCTGCTGCTCCTGCTGAAGAGGTTGAAGTTAGCATTCGTCAAAATCCTCTTCTCGATGGTGCCAAATCTGGTATGGTCAACTACAGACAAACTGTTGACACTTTGACCAGACTCCTTCAATCTAACGATGGCCACTCTTCCGCTGAAGTCATTGGTGCTGTTTTGACTGGTATTGATGCCCAAGCTGATAACGCTCTTGGTACTATTGCTACCGCTTTGGCACCCATCACTGGTGGTGCTTCTCTTGCCATTGGTAACTTCCTTCTTGGTCCTTTGGCCCAATCCATCACCAACGGTGCTGAAGTACTTATTGGTAACATTGTCGGAGGTGGAATTGATCTTGTGGCTGCTCCCGCCAGAATGGCATTTTCTCAAACCATGAGCAGATTTTCCAACATGGCCAAGCAATACAACATCAACACTGCTCGTCTTGATGCTGCCAACCAAAAGTTGATCAGCTCAATGGCTGTTGCCGACAACAAGAACCACAAGCGTGGACTTGACACCCGCCAAAACGCTCTTGTTGACGGTGCCAGATCAGGAATGATCAACTACCAACAGACTGTTGACTCTTTGACCAGACTTCTCCAGTCCAATGATGGTCATGCTACAGCTGAAGCTCTTGGATCAGTGTTGACAGGTCTTGATGCTCAAGCCGACAATGCTCTTGGAACCATTTCCACTGCTCTTGCACCATTCACCGGTGGCATTTCTTTAGCCATTGGTAACTTCCTTCTAGGACCATTTGCACAATCTATCACCAATGGCGCCGAAGTTCTTATTGGTAACATTGTCGGAGGTGGTGTTGATCTTGTAGCAGCACCTGCCAGAATGGCATTTTCACAAACATTGAACCGAGTGTCTACCATGGCTAAACAGTACAATGTTGATACTGCACGTCTTGATGCTGCCAATCAAAAGTTGATCAGCACACTTCCTTCTGATAATAAGAAGGCCTCTACTTCACACAAGCAATAAGCAAGCAAAATATTGAAACCAAGTATAGACATAATCCTTTGACGGGATTTAAATTATTTATTTATTTATTTATTTATCTATTTATTTATTCATTGATTATAATAATAGTTGAAATTTTAACAAATTTCTAATGTTTACCATTTGGTAATTGAAAAGTAAAATTTTTCACCATGTTTTTATTTCTTTTATGGTGTATTGAAATTTTAGTTGAACAATTATTTCCTATTTGGGTTTGTGTTTTCCAGTAAATCCAAAATCTATATATATTTATATATATACTACATCATATTATATCATCACCAACATTCATACATATACCAAAGTTTTTTCATGTCTTTCAAAACTATGATATTCAGCTTAGCTTTATTTTTTTTTTTTTTTTTTTTTTTTGATTTTTTTTTTGATTTTTTATTTTGTTTATGGTTTTCAACTTGGAAATTGACTTTTATCTTGAATCTAAATCTATATCGAGGCTTCTTTAGTTACAATACGATGTTGAAAGTAATTTACCATTCTTTTTTGATTAAAAAAGAGTGATTGTAATTTGATTTTTTTTTTTTTTTTTTCAACAAAATATCAATAGTTTATTATGAGCACTTTACAAAAATGAATTGTTTGACCAAATAAATATTGAATATATATATACATTGAATAGCGTCATGCATGTGAACTATAAAATCATGAAAATTAAATAAATAATTGATTGATTCATTTAGTAAATATACTCATTATAATAATAAAACTTAACGATAACAACCCTTTTTGAAGCCATTTCAAAAGGATGAAAATAGGTATCATCATCAGGACACAAAATAGAGCCTAGGCAGGTTTTGGTTGGATGGTAAGTTGGTTTCATTTGCTTCGTTGACTGATTAGTCGCCTGGTGGGAGACATGACAGTCAAATCTCTCTGCAGATTGCCTTGTTGAGACTCTAATTGGGATATTCAAAGACAATTGAATAGATGCACTAGTCTCAGCCACCCTCTGTTGGAGTCAATGTTGAACAATGTGAGGTGTGGATTCAGTGCGGGATTGGCGGTATGTAGAAGGTCCCTTCGTATCATTGTATATATATATATATATATATATATATATATTTATTTATATATATTCTATTATTTTCATTATTAAAGATTTGTAACTTTATTTCTATTTCTAGATCTGGAGATCTGCGTTGAAAGAAAAAAAAAAAAAAGAGGCAAAAAATGATATGGTAATTATCTGGAGTATTTTGAATGAATATAGCTTGGTTTTCTGAGTTGGTTTAGCAAATGGCAGCCTTTACGCATGTGCACCTGAAAATATCTCTTGTCGTCGTCGTCGGCTATAGGTAAGTGGCGGTGGTTTTGGAAAGAGATTGTTTTTGGTATTGCTTTTTTTTTATTTAATTTCTGCTCTACTTTTGCGCGTCTACCTACACGAGTTGTTCCTATTGTCTGCATCCGAGGAAGTACCAGCGGTGACAGTTATAAACATACACCTGACCGAGTACCAGCGAGCTCCAAGACTAAGTTTTGCAGAAGAGTTAGCTTTTGAATTTATATATATATATATATATATATAATAAAAAGTGGTCTCACTGATCGCCGTTTTTACCAATTATCTATAGTTTTATATTTTATCATGTTTATTATTATAATTCAAATTCTGTTGTATAACTATTCTGGTTAATAAATTTTATTTTTTTTCCGAGAATACCAAGTATCGTTCAATTTGAATAAATTTAGCGTTGGTATTGTAGATGGATGGACATATTTCATAACAATAGACTCAAATATTGCATGTCTTTTGGTTTCAAAAGTCAATTTTTAAAAACCATTAAAAAAAAGTTCATTAATCTTTGTTTTCTCTTGAGAATTTTATATTAATTATTTCAATTAGTTATGTTGATTTGTTTATTTTAATATTGACAAAAATATTATAAATTTAAAATAAATTTAAATTAAATTTAAAATAAAGATTAAATAAGATTAAATAAAATTGAATAAGATTAAATAAAATTGAATAAGATTAAACAAAAAATATAAAAATTAAAATAAATAAATAAATAAATAAATAAATAAATAAAAATGAATAAAATCAAGTATATAAACAAATAAAATAGGGTGGCGGACCCGATGTACTCGTTGGTGCTTTAGTACGGTACACGCTACACCTAGTTCGGGCTCAAACTCAAGTTTTTTTTTAAAAATATTTCTGCTGTTTGCTACTGCTGCTTCTGCTTCTGCTTCTACTGTTTCAAGTCAGAAGACTTGAATAACATTGAACGCTGGCCAACAAGAGTACATTTTTGCTTCAATTGTTATATGGTTGTAAGTAAAGAAATGATTATAAGATATATATATATATATATATATATATGATTTTTATTGAAAACAAACTTTTTATTACTAAATAAAGCAACTGAAATATCAAACAACCTAAATATATATCAACATGAACTATTATAACAATTGTATTTAATATATAGTATAATTAATTAATAAGTTACTAAGTTACTAAGTTAATAAGTTACTAAGTTACTAAGTTACTAAGTTACTAAGTTACTAAGTTACTAAGTTACTAAGTTACTAAGTTACTAAGTTGATAAATTAATAAATAAAATAATAAATAATCATGTATAAAAGATTTAGCAGAAACGTTCGCCTACATACGAGACCGGGAGCTAATCCAGATCCAGCTACGCAATACAATCATACTATTGACGCTTGAATGACCTGAGCCCATATCTCTGATTTGCTCAGACTAACTGCGTACGGACCGGCCAACCTTCCTTCTCAGGACAGAAATCAAATATCACATTAAAAGTTTCAAGTATATGTTTAAAGCAAAACCTAAACAAAATTGATACTAAGACCAATTCAAATAATCACCAAAAAAAAAAAAAAACAAAAAAAAACAATACCAAACTATTCTTAAGAGATCTAAAAACATATATATATATATATATAATGAAAATAATTCCAAGGCCGGGAATAAACAAAGCTTCAGGGGCACCAGTAGTACTGATGATGGTGGTGGTGAGAGTACTACAAGCGAACATTCAATCAAGTAATAATAAATAGAAGCGAGATTGAGATAACTTAAAATCATGAACTGTAAAACTCCCCCAACTGGCGTCGTCCCGTGGGTCTGGCCGTGTATTGGAATATCCACGCAGAGAATCCCACCTCTAAGCTCCACAATCTTCATTCCATCCTGTTTGATTTATTTATTCATTATCCTTCTTGTTATAGTACCAAAAGTTAAGTGTGTTGGAACCATCATCATCAACATCATCAGAATTCCATTCGTCTTCTATGTTGAGCAACAAACCAGCCTTGGTTTATTTAGCTTTGCCTTCTATATCATATAGCTATACACTAAAAGCTGGTGATACTCTTAATATTACCTGAAACTGTTATTGATTGTCACTGCCACTGCTGCGCTCCGAGAACCGTTGAGCCCAGAAATTTGGATTCGGTCCGCGTGACCGGGTGCCAATTTACTAAAAGGGAAGATTGTAAACAAACCTTCTAAAACAGGAATATACACAAGTCATATTTACTTTGTCATAAGCTACAAGTTTTCCACTAGCTTTTACATTATTATTATAATCATCATCATCATCATCGTCAGATATATATGATCTAAGTAGTAGTGGTAGTTACTGAAAAATAAAATAAATGAGATAAATAAAATGAAATAAGAAAATATGAGTGGAACTTTCAAACTAAGAATAATATATGAAAGATTTTTGAGCAATTGATACTACTTGATCTTTCAATAGAGTCTCCATGGGATTGTGGAACACAACGGGTGCTGATGTACAGATGGATGGATATGACGCTGATAATTTTTATAGTATGGTGTTGAGTTTCTTTCTTTCTAATTTGCCTTAGTAGCAAGAAAGAATGTATAACATTTGAAGTATACGTGGTATGGGATTTAGAAATGATGAAAGCGTAGTATTCCATATTGTATGTTAATGTAATTGCATATGTAACTAGAACAAGTCATTTTATAGATGAAACAAAAGGACTTGAAGGGGTGATACTAAAATAAATGAGTTGTGAATGAAGAAGAAGATAAAAATGACCATGATGATGATGATGATGATGATGATGATGATGATGATGATGATAATTATCAAACAACTTTTAATAGTTCGCTATAAAGAACCATATTCATTTGTTTTCTATTACACCCAACTCTTTGGTTTTTATTCTGCTATTACCATATCAAAGGGACCCAAGAACAACACCAATCAACCAAGTGAAATACTAAGACACCTTACAGAGGCGGATCTTTTTATGATACATTGGTGAACTCACAGCTTTTGATGCTTACAAAACTCGCACTACAAACGCATCCCACCATCTCTTTGCTTCTTTTTACTGTTCGCTTCTGTTGAGTACCATAAGATGCTAAAATTACAGTCCAAACACGTAAAATTAGCCATTCAAAAATGTTGCCGCTATTGTACGATACGCTGAAAAATAAAAAAGAATTGATTAAAATTAATAATAATGATGATACAAAAAAATCAGGTTGCGCAAAGAAATTCTAGATCACCAGATTTGGTCATCAATATATCGTCAACTGTAAGCCAAAAGCATTTATATATTCTGAATAACAATAAGTAGAAAAACACCAGAGTCGATATCGGCGTGTTCTGCCATCCACTCTTAAGATACTAGATTTCCTCCAATGTAGAACACACTCTTCGTCGGTGAATATACTTCAAAGGCCAATATAGTCTTTTTGTACTGGTATATTCCTATTTTATTTATTTATTTATTTATTTATTTATTTTTTTTTTTTCTTTACTGTTATTACAACTACTCAGTTCATCACCGTGGCGACTGTCTAGGAAACCGACCCTTGACTACCTACCCTGGGTCCGTATGCAGCCCATCACCGCACCCTACCGTAACACTGCAGATCACTGCAGACTACTGCACACCATACTGCTCCTGACGTCAACTTCCGAATCGGCTCTTTGTTTATCTGTAATATCTTGAGAAAAAAATATTAAAAAACAAATACCAAAAAAAAAAAAAAAAAAAAGCAAAAACAATTGAGTATCAATGATTATTGATTGCAATTGGAAGTTCAACTTCAAGAATTGCAAACAAAAAAAAATTGATTACAATCTAATTGATGTGTGTCCCGGGACACTTGACAAGAGAGGTGCCGGGAGCAAATGTTCAAATTATATATATATATATATTTTCTTACTTCCGGGTTTGAGTTGATGTCCAATAACAGTCTGTTTTTTTTGTTTTTTGGTATATAATACGATTCTACTCGAAATTGAGACTCTTGCTTGAGTTCAACTGTTGTTATACAAGCTCCCATATACTCATTAAAGAATCATTTTATAATGAACAAACAGTACACAAACGTGTTTAAAAATGAAGAAAATCAATAAATAGATTTATTCAAGCAAGAACCAAACATTCAATACTAAATTAGAAGACTTTATTTATTTATTTATTTATTTTTATTTTTCGCTTCCAAAATTCTGGAAGTTTTTCAAGCTCAATTTCATACTCACGCCATGAAGGTTCTTTGTTTGTCTTTTCAGTCTACCAAAAGCCTTAAACCACTAATTGCTGACTATTGACTAGATGACCCACAAATTGCAAAGGGCTACGAGCGACAAGCCACTAACTAACAATCATAGATCATCATTGTGTATTTATTTGCTTAAACTATTCTCATCAGTGTTTTGTATCTTTTGACAATCTTCATGTATAAATATTTTGAAAGAAATGTATTGGAGAGCATATGAAACACTTTTGTCAATATAAAGAATCTTTAATTACTTATTTGATCTATAATGGTTTCAAGTAATTTAATTGAATTCAGGAGACTCTCATAGGGATTCTCCTAATATCAAAAATGGTCTCTTAGCTTGATAACTAAATTTTCAAAAGATTTTTTTTTTTTTTTTTTTTTTTTTTTTTTTTGATTTTATTCTAATATCCAGTTTGAATTTTAAATAATAAAAATAAAACACAAGTAAAAGAAGCTTAGATCATTGGATTTTAAGAATGTTGGTGATGGTTTATTAAGGAAAAGGGGCAGATGAGTGTGCTACTTTGAAAAAAAAAAAAAAAAAAAAAAAAAAAAAAAAAAAAAAAAAAAAAAATAAACATTTAACAGTCTATCAAACACCTTTGCGCATTATACATTACTACCTTATTAATTCTATTATTATCAATTCTATATCTATTTCTTGTTTCTCGACAACAAGCTTTCATTTATTGATTGGTTGTTTTTAAATTAAAAGTCCGCTCGAACCTTTTCGTGGAACATACCATGGAACCTGCAAAGACAAAGAAATAGAACTTGCTCCACGATGTCAATCATCGCTTTTGTGCCCTTTTTGCTGCTCTTCTCATGTTTACTTGTCTCAACGGTCCCGTCCCATCTATCCTTCTCTGATGCTTTGTTTCAAAAGTTCTGGCCTGTTCGGTAACTTTTCAGTTTCCGTTCAGTTAAGTTAGGTTTGCTTGCTCGTTTTTTTTTTTTTTTTTTTTTTTTTTCTCTTGATTTGTTTGTTTGTTTGTTTTTGAATAACGGGACCACTTGCCGACTTCCTACTTGTATTATTCTAACCCAGACCAATTTTGTCTCGCCTTGTTAACTTGTTCCCATATCATCTTGTTGAGTCCCTTATTTTATAGTTCGTTACCGCTATTATTCTCATCACTTTTTTTTTTTTTTTTTTTTTTTTTTTTTTTTTTTTGATTGCTTGTTTATTGGACTGATTAGGAACTACTTGAAAAACAATAATAATAAACTAAACCTTGATAAATAAAGTAAATAAAAATAAAAAAGATTTTCAAACTTTTATTTTGGCCCCAAGGTGAAATATATCTGGGGTTGATAAAGATAAGTACTATGGAATCTAAATATTGATAAATATATCAGTAAAACAAACAAAAAAAAAAATAAAAGGTTTGAAATCAAAGTTATCAAAAACATTAGAAAGCATTGGTAATGTTAAACTTAATTAGCATAGTTAAACAAAATAAAAATCTTTTTCATGTATATTTTGAAAATATATATATATATATATATATATATATATATATATATTATCAAGAATTTGATTTTATTTGTACTTTTAATCAAATAGATTTGTTTTCATTGGTCTTTTTTTTTGGCTTGTTTTCATGTATTATAACATTGAAATAATTAAAAAAAAAATCATTTTGATTTGTTCACAATTGTAATACAAAAAGTCCAAAAAAGGATATGAAATTTTTTTGAGCCTTAATACTTGGATTTTGATATGTATGTTATTTTGATTTTGTACCAAGTAATATGTATTATATATTTAAACGTACAAATAAAAAAAATATAAATAAAAATAAAAATAAAAATAAAAATAAAAATAATAATAATAATAATAGTAATAGTAATTAAGGACGTCTTACATCTTCATAGACCTCTTGTAGCCTAATTCCAACTATAATCTGTAATATTTAACTGTCTTTAACTCAAGTAGACATGAATGTAATCGATCAATTCCATTCAATCGACTAAGATCTTTACACATTATGCTATTTGCAAACAGCCGAAAAGGTTTAATACAAGTAAAAAAAAAAAAAAAAAAATGAAAATAGAATAGACAATTAACCACACCTTAAGGGGAAGAATCAGAAAAATAATATACATGAAAAGGGGTTAATGAGAATAGGAACATGAATGGATACATTAAAAATGCAAAGACGGTTTTATTCTCATCCAAGACTACAATAAACATTCAGGAGACAACGTTTCTGATCAGAGCTGGAAATGTAAATGGAGACAGGTAACTAAGGGTACTTTTAATTTCTCATGCCTAGACGTATACATATACATAAAGACACATTGGATTCTTAATGATGAATCGTAGGAATGCATCTTTTACCGAGAAGAAATAACGCTTATTGACTGTGATCGCCAACGGTTGTCATCAAAGTCTAGAATTTCTTACAAAAGACATACATGAGAAATTAAAAACCACTGAATCTGGATACAGCGATGAAAAGAGGCAAGGAAATATTAAAGGGGGTAAGAGAAGGGGAGAATAGGAGGAAAGAGGGATGGTTTTGAGGGATACAATGTCAGGAGAAACTGTAGCTGTAGTTTTTACTGAAAAGAAGAGGACTAAATCAGATAAAAATGGGCATATTGACGGGTAGAAGACATGGAATTAAAGTGCATCACATCGGCAAATGATTCCAAGTGTGGAGTAGTAGAGTGCATTACCTCGGGAGTTTTTCATACAGTAAAATTGAAAGAAGAAGAAGAAGAAGAAGAAGAAGAATGAAAACAAAGTATAGATCAAACACAAGAATAAAGATGGAGTTCCTGGGTTGGGAAGAAAGAAAGCTGTGGGTTTGTGGGCCAAAACCTCATAACAAGTAGTGTCTAACTCAAGACTACTCAGCGAGCAATTAAGACTAAGAAGGCTAGTCAAATGAAAATGAGCTTGTCACGTTTATGGATTTCAGAAGCTGTTTGTCTACTTTTACTTATTCTCAGTTTCCAGTTTCCAGTTTTGCGGTATCGAATAGTTTATGGAAATGACAAATGTACCAGATGATGTAAGTTTCGTCGTGACGTAGGGTACTATCGTTGCAAGCAAAATACTCAAGGCTTAGACTGTCTCTAGTTTTGCTAGATTAGAATCGATAAGACTGATACGTAACTCCATCACGTTCATAGATATTTAATATCAAATTCTGGTGTAAACAAATCGAGTAGAATTAGGTGTAATGAAATACTACTACCAAGTGCTAAGATCGCCTGCCAATATTCGTTTCTATAATCTGTGAAAATCATATCTTGCTACCTCATGTACCAATTTGTATTCCAGCAATCAGCAAAAGAATACTGCTACTTTGACAAATGGCATGATCTACCAGTTTCGTATGGCCTCCTTACTTGCACTCTTAATAATACTGAATATTGATCATCATCTTTGAAATCCGGTTTCTCAATAAGTGCCATATTCGCGCTCATATTCCTGCTTCTATATATCTGTATACTAAATAATTACTGAGTTAAATCATAGAAAAGAAAGTGGAATGAAATGATATAAAATAGAATGAAATAGGATATAATGATGATAATGACAAATGAATAAGAAAAAAAATCATAAGACTGGTATCATTATATACATAGGATACAGTTTATAGAATAATAATCATAATCATAATATTATATATATATATATATATATATATAAAACAACCTTGATGGTTGTTTTGGACTGATCAAAATGAATTTCAGTGCAACCTGCAGACGGCAAAACTCTCATTACTCGTAAAGTAACGGAAATACTGACTCTCGTCTAGTTAATCGTTAGTCTATAGATTTGAATGTTTGGCGTAGAGTTGTAGACTAGACGTTTTGACCTTGGCCATACAGGTTATGGAGCCTATGTGGTTATGTCTACAACAACAACAAGACTTGAGGTCAAAAGTCTAAAGTACTAACTGCCTCAAACACAGATTTCAAACCATCTGAAATCTGATTAAATATAACGATACGTGATAACAAAAATATTACTTTTTCTTTGATTTAAAGAAAAAATTTAAAAATAAAAGTAAACTTGCTCTTTGGGTGTGAGGTGTAATTTTACGAATTTCGGTAGCCTACAAAAGCAAAAATTTTCAGTCATATTACTCATAATAATACATGTTTCTAAAGCTTAAGAAAATAATATTTGTCGTCCAATAGCTGTCTCCGGTATGGCATGAATATTGTTAACAGTGCAAGCGAACTGACTATAAATACCGGGCTTATTATCATTGTTTTTTTTAATAATTCTCATCATCAATCACATCCTTTCACAACTCTCAAAATCAATCAACTCAAACACTCTAAAACTACATTCAAAATGGCCTGTACTTGTTCTTGTTCCAACTGCAACGGTTCCAGCTGCACCGGTTGCTCCAACTGCTCTGGCTCTTGTTGCCATTAAGCTTGACATCTCTCAGAATCGTCAACAGTAAGTATTTCTATCACTGCTGCTATATGGTTGTTTTTTTTTTTTTACAATCTTCTCAGATTCATTGCTAACTTATATACAAGACTGAATCTTTATGATTCTTGAATTTCCTTTTCATTTTATCGATAAATTTATAAATGTTAAACTTTGTTATTATAAAAAAAATATATTCAATTAGGTACCTACTAAATTGCTTCCAAAGCCTGAATTGTAGACTTTCTATATATAAATTTTCTTATTTAGAAAAGTAAATTAATAACAATAATAATAGTAATCATTCGATTTAATTCCGTTAAAATTGTGTAAATTATATATAATGAAAAGTCACTATTGGGCTAAATAAAATAAAAAGATTATTGCCTACTTGAGAAATTGTAATTTACTTGTATTTTTTTTTTTTTTTACCATTTGAAAAAAAAATAATTACATAAAATATTCAAGTTTTATTATCTGAGAAAAAATATCTTTAAAACAGCCATTAATGATAAATTTTACTCGTTCATATTTAATAAACTTGATAATAATTCTTCACAACCATTATTATTTTGACAAGAAAATAAACTTCTTCTCGAAATATTAATGTTGTTGGTAATAACGCCACAGTTATTGTCTTTATAGTTGTAAATCAGGCTTTCCTCATTGGATTAAATCCAGATTTTACACCTGCATAACGGTCCACTAATCTCATCTCAAGTCTGGCATACAATACAAATATTCACTTACAACTAGTGAACTTGAGCAGGAACCACATCTTGATTTATGTATATATATATATATATATATAAGCAAGAAAAGAAAAAAACAAGGTTGATTTCAATTAATAGTTACATATATCAGTTTGGGCATAAGTGTACTTGTAACTTATATCCCATAGTATATGACTTTTAATGAAAGAAATAAAACGAAATTCACAAAATTCGTATAATTATCAACAATGAGCTTAAACATAGACACATCTTATATCATATTTCAGTATCATTTATACTTCCTGTATTGTCTATATTCTTTTTGAATCATCAAAATTCCTTATATTTTTTTTATCATGCCAACGGCCAAAATATTCAAAGAAAAATGGTTTGCCTTGGCAGTAGTAATGAGCCCGAAACTTATTTTTCACCTTCCTTTCGAGAATATCATCACAGTAATGAAAAAAAA
This sequence comes from Geotrichum ghanense (nom. inval.), assembly GCA_022023575.1. Lineage (NCBI taxonomy): Eukaryota > Fungi > Ascomycota > Dipodascomycetes > Dipodascales > Dipodascaceae > Geotrichum > Geotrichum ghanense (nom. inval.). The sequence continues at coordinate 2,410,501 of JAKKCX010000010.1, read as the reverse complement.
AAAAATGAAAATAAAATAAAAATAAACATTAAAATGGAACTTTTGGAAATTAATCTTTTCGGCGCAAGAACGTTGAATAAAACTATACTATTTGAATGCTCTTAATGTCTCCCTCAGATACCTTTTCAAACTCTCGGGCATAGCGATTTCCGCTTGCTTATAGTGATTGATAAAGGGTTAGGGTTATGTGCTTACTTTGATTTCCAACTCATTTGATGCCATACGAATATCACTATGCAGAGGTCGACTCTCAGTGCCCGTACTTGTATAGTGGTTGTATTACTATGACTATCAGGCTCCAAAACCTCCAAAAAAAAAAAAAAAAAAAAAAAAAAAAGACTTGACCAAAAGAACGAACGAGACGAATAAGAATCGAAAAAGACGGGGAAAAATATTCAATCACAAGAATATAAATTGAGAAAAGAATCCTGTCAGTTCTCTTTATTTCTACAAACAACTTTTTTTATACTCTCACTACTACTTTACTTTAGGCTTTCCTTAAAAAGCATATTCTTACTTTTTATTTCAAATCGTTATCAATAACATCATGTCCGGACTTACACAAGAACAGATTGACGCTTTCCACAGAGATGGATGTATCGTACTTCCCGGAGAATTGTCTAAGGAACAGGTTGATATTCTTGTGAACCGCTCCAAGGCCATGCTCGACGAGTTTTCTCTTGAAAACCACCCCATGACTAAGTTCACTACTGGCGACTCTGTTGGCGGCGGTCATGTTGGTGATGAGTACTTCCTTGAATCTTCCGACAAAGTTCACTTCTTTTTCGAAGAAGATGCCTTCAAGGACGGAAAGCTTGTACGTCCAAAAGAAAAGGCTATCAACAAAATCGGTCACTTCTTACATGCTCTTGAGCCTGAGTTTTCAAAGGTTTCACTCACCCAGCGTAATCATGATATAGCAAAGAGTCTTGGACTCCAAGACCCACGCATTTTGCAATCTATGCTGATTTGCAAACAGCCTGAGATTGGTGGAGAGGTTCCTTCACACCAGGACGCAACATTTCTATACACCGAACCTAAAACATGTCTCGGGTTTTGGTATGCTCTGGAAGACTGCACTGCCGAAAACGGTGCTTTAGAATTCGTCCCAGGCTCACACAAGACTTCTTCCGTATATCGTCGATTTGTGCGCACTCCAGATAACAAGGCCACCACTTTTGAAGAAGTTAAAGGTCAGTCTCCATATACAGAGCCATCCAAGTCTGATTTTAAGCTGGTCGACTGTCCTGCAGGATCTTTGGTACTTATCAACCACTCTGTGCTGCACCGCTCCAATAAGAACTTGTCACAAAACTCCAGATACGCCTATGCTTTCCACTCCATTGATGGTGTCGCTCAGTACGATAGAAAGAATTGGTTGCAAATTCCCGTTTCTGGTGGATGCGAATTCCCAAAGTTGGTTGCAGCTGCTTAATCAATCAAATCATTTCCCACTATTATACTATTCCGTACTTTTTTGTTTTTTGTTTTTTTTTTTTGTTTCCCTTAATTATCAACTTATAAATGAAGTTAGTTAAAAATAAAAATAAACTCTTTAGATAGTTATATTCATTTAGAATATTTCAATCAGATCTCTCTGATCGTCTCTATCCAGGCGCGTATAAACGTGAATTAAAGGTGATGATAATAAGAAAGCACGATTACCGACTTCAAACATGGCTTTTATATATATATATATATATTTGAAGCCGGATACTAACTAACTTAAATATCAACTTTACCAAATGAATGAAATAAATAAATAAAACTAAGCAAACTAAGCTCTAGTTCCAGGCACTATTGAAGCTGACGCCTCAAAGCACCTTGGATCCGCTACTCTTTGTTTTCCTTCACGAACTTCGATCCAAGAAGAAACAAGTAAGTAGATGAATGTAGGGAAGGAAATAATTATAAATTTAAAATGATATTTCTTTGGATTTGCCCCTTTGCTTGACAGAATGTTTTCCGTTTGTACAAACTGTTTAAATAATATCACCATTTCTAGCTATGATGGTGATCTGCCAATAAAGGGATGGTCTACATGTACTGATGCCAGTACTGTCATTGTAATTAATATATATATATTAAAAAGACCAAAGATCTTTGGGTCCAACAACAAGACTCATCTTCTTTTCATTATTTATTTCTATATCGATTAAAAATCAGTTTTTGTTTTTCTTTTGCTTTTCGATAACATAATGACTAGTTAATTATTTTGAAATTTACTTTAATTCTATCAATTTACAATATGATTTATATATATATATATATAATTGTTATTATTATATATTTAAAAGTAGCAATCTTTGTGTTTTGTTCTTTATCCCTAAAAAAATTGACCATAAATGTTCTTTACCTTTTATTTAGGTATTTGTTATATGATTCAAAAATTGTTGTTGGTTCAACTTATATTTACTTCGAAAGTTAAACCTTAAGACATTACTGTATAAGTCTTTAGTTATAAATCGTATACCCCAGATCCTTTACTTTTGGCCCACCAACAAAAAATAACCCTAGCCTTTACTGAACAAGCTGGGAAGTGTACCAACAACTATTCAGCAATAGATTTTATCCACGGAATTATTATTCTTTGACTAAAATCATAATTATCATTGTCTTACAATCCATTAAAACTGAATACTGAAGTACCGTCAAGGCAAAATAAGGTCCGAGACCGAATAAATATTTATCTATGTTTTTTTTTTTACTATTGCGTCTCAGTTTAAATAAATATATATATATATAAAATAAAATTGAATAAAATAAAAGTCGGCCGAAATTTCCACACGTCTTGCCCGAAACCGAGAAAACCGAAATAAATGGAACACTGTGAGATCATCTATTCTCTTTTTTCTTACTATTTTTTTTTCTTCCCACTCCTTTTGTCTTTAGAATCAGTATATATGACATTATAAGTACTCGATCATTTCAATTGCGTTTTTCATTCATCTATTTATTTTGATTTTGATAATTTAAAGAAATCATAATTCATTTATTATCAAAGTGAATACTACTACTACTACTACTACCATTACTTCTCTTGAAATGTCAACTGCAAAGCAATTTATTCAAAAGCTGGGTCTCAAATACCCATTGATCCAAGCACCAATGGCCGGCTCGGCACCTCCAGCATTGGCGGCAGCAGTCACTAGCGCCGGTGGATTGGGTTCGATTCCGCTTGGAACTGTTCGGTTTTCAGACCCTTCTGCGCTGCGTACACTATTAACCAATTTCCAACGACTGGTTCCCATCACAAAAGCACACACAGTTAACCTCAATCTTTTTGCACATGCCATACCAAATTCTGATCCAGAGGGATTAGCGATCTGGACCCGATATGTTGCACAGTGGTTGGGTCAGGAACAGGATATTCAGCAGCAGCAGCAGCAGACGAAGAAAGAACCTACTCCGCTAGCATATGAGACGGTACACACACTAGATCAAGGATCCGAGTTTTGGCAAACTCTTCTCGAATTTGAACCAGCCATGGTATCGTTTCATTTCGGCTTGCCACCAGCTTGGGTGCTGTCGGACCTACAGGAGCGTAGTGTGCTGTGCACAGTGTCAGTTACAAATGAAGCTGAATATGCTCAGGCAGTCGAAGCTGGCATAGATGTTATTATTTTACAGGGTTGGGACGCTGGCGGACATCGTGGATCGTTTGTAGCCAATGATCCGAATGACGAGAAGTTGTCTACAGCTGATTTGCTTGCTGCTGTGACTCGGAACAATGACAATGCTAGCGCCAAACCCTGGCTTATTCCAGCTGGAGGCATCAGCACTCCAGCTCAAGCGTCGAAATATCTGGTAAATCCGCAAGTGGCCGCTGTGCAATTAGGTACTTACTTTCTGCTTGCTACAGAATCCAGCGCACCCGATCGTCATCGCAAGTTGTTGCTGTCTGGAATCACTGATGAAAATTCCGAAGAGTTGCTCACAGTTCCCATGCCATTTGTTACTGGACGTGTTGCAAGGTCTATTGCTACTGACGCGATGAAACGGTTTTTGAAAGATACAGAGGATCAAATCGAGAAAGGTAGTGTCCGACTCCCCGAATACCCGTACCCAGCACCCGTGTACCGCCCGCTAAGTGTTGCGCGCGACAAGAAAGGTATGGAAGGCGACGGATATGGAATGTATTTAGCAGGGGCGGGACATAAAGAGCTCAAGTCTGGCAGCGCAAAGGAGTTGGTGGAGCGAATGGGATCTGAGCTCAAGTATTGAATAAAACAAAGTATGAGAGAACAAAGTTACGCGAATTTTATAATTTATTTATTTTTGATGGTTATTTGATTAAATAAGTAGTGGATTAAATAGTTAATTGAAAGCAGAATTTAGGAAATAACGATACGAAAAAAATAAATAATAAAAAAAAAAAAAAACTTGGCTGGAATGAGAGGAATCTGGCGTAAGTTCGTACTTTAATAGTTAATCATGGAGTGTTTAAGAGTCCTGGTGTACTATGTTAATACATCATATCTTGAATTTCTTTGATGTAATAATACAATAGTTATATTTATTTATTTATTTAATTTTGATGCACACTACTGACAGAGAAGGAAATTAAAAAAACAACAACAACAACAACAACAACAACCAAACATATCATGGATGTCTCCACTGATCCAAGAAATGATTTTAAACAAGGCTCGTATCCATGGATTTACAGTCAAATGTCTTACGGGAATACGCAAACTTACCATTTGACAGATTCAACATTCGGATAGAATACTTTTTTTTTTAAAATTTATATCAATATTCTAAATACATTATAGTCAATTTTCCATTACCAAATATGTTGAAATTGCGTGAAGCTTTTTTTTTTATTTTTTTTTTTTTTACCTTCTTTTTCTTCTTTCCTTTTGATAACCAATGGGAAACAATTACTTGCAATATTACAATAGTGACAATTGGTAGAGGTTGTTTGTGAATGAAAATTTGAAAAGACGCGTTTACTGTTGATTAGCATTCCTAAGCCTCATTAATGGCGTCCTGGAATGTGTTGACTGCCTTGTGACTTTTTTTTATCTTTATTTCTTTCGTTCTTAACTAGTGATATGGAAGAAAGGTTAATACAAAAACAATTAAATAAAATATTTATATAAACTATATTGTATAAATATCATAAGAGTAGAGAGTTTTTTTTTTAAAAAAAATACAATTGAATAACAATAGATGAATTTTCATATATACTTATATATATACTTATATATATATATATATATATATATATATAAATTCAAACGTAAAAAAAAAAATAGAGAGAAGGTTTTCCAACTTGATAGAAAACAGCCTTTAAAAAAGTTTATCAATATCTAAGTTTTGTTGGAAGCGCGTGAAAGAAACAAAGCCCATTCCAAGTCAAAGCTCAGTTTGTTTATTTCAAGCAATTGTAAGGATAGTTTCTCATATATTTTTTTTTTTTTGAAAGGGGGGAGATTTATTATTATTATCATCAAAATATTGAAGAATGATAACTTACTATATGGTATATGATTCTTGTTAAAATATAAGCTTTGTATTTTCCCATTTTGTCATACTCCTTCCATTAATTCAAAATATATGGAATTCCAATGATCATCAACAAAACAATACATAAATGGAAAAAAAATAAGACTTTTTTTTGATACTGTTTATTTAGTTTGCCTTTAGACCCTCTTTTTTTTTTTTTTTTTTTTTTTTTTTTTTCTAAAAAAAAATGCAGTATAATGAGTGATGTACGTGATAGTTAATGAAATGCAGGCTTTATATATAAATACAATTTCATGATTTACAACTTGTACTTTTTATATATATTGTCCTTTAAGTGTACTTTGCATTTTGCATTTTGCATTTTGCAGTTTGCAGTTTGTATTTTGAAAATATGGAAATAAATAAATGAACAAGTAGAGACATGAAAATAAAAGAGGTCTGTTATAAGGAGACGCAGTATAATGGGTCTGGACGACGTGGAGATGTTTAGCAAGAGGCGGAGAGATATATTTCCATATAATATATGCGTAAATATGCTTACTTTGGAACGAGCTTGTTGTTTTAGCTGTTTCAACGCACCAAAATAAGCAACAAGTCCAGCCTCTTGTAAGTAGAAAAGTATGTATATATATATATTTTATTGAATAGGTAAGATTAATAGAAATAAATGATGAAAAGAAATAGCAAAAAAATATATACAATGTTTATTGAGATCAGACTGAGGTGGGTTTGTTTTATTTGGTAATACTTATAAGAGTAAACTTTTTATATAGCTGAATGGAGAGTGCGGAAAGGTACCGAAATATGTGGGTATTATGGCATTGTTGAAAACTTTAAACAAGAACAAAATATAAAACCTAATGAAACTGTTCATGATTGTTGTTTGGACATGAAATAGTGTCTGTTTGAATGAATCATTTCAACATATAACGTGGAGGATACTTACAAAGGAGCCCAAGAATATATACAATTGTTTTTGATATTCACAATAAAAAACTACAAATATATGTATATATTAATGAAAACAGCCATTCTTGAAATTACTAAAAATATCATCACTTTAACAATCCAGACCAAAAAAAAAAACGTGCTTCAAATATATATATATATATACGCTTGTGAATGTATGTTTATTCATGTACATGTGTACTACAAAGACAGAACTGAATGAATGAACAAAATAGGTGAATAGTGCTGTCGAAAATGTTGGCTGGCGGGTTAAAAAAGAGTTGCACTAAATGTAGACACCAGAAATGCTGAATAAATAGAGTGCCTAACTAGTGAGTGCAGATTATTGAATGTTGGATATGGAATGATGCTGTAAGCTAGTGGATGGGCAATGTAGGTTTTAGTCTTGAATTATATGAATTTGTTCGCTGGTTGGTTGGTTTGCATCTTCAAAGCTGCCAGAGTAGCTGAACTAAAGGTTTGAGATCACCATCAACGCCCACTGAGCCGACCACCTATCGCCTACCACCTACTGCTTGATACTTTTCAATCATACTATACTGCCAGTTTCAAACGACTTTTATTATTGAACGGGTGTCGTCCTGAAGTTTTTTTTTTTGATTGTTCAATTTGATTCTTTGAGTACTTTCATCTTTCTTTGGTGCTTCAGTGGGTGACTTTTGACAGCATGGCCGATCTTTACTCAGAGAGGCCCACCACTGCGCCAGATACTACCAACTTTGGCCATTGACGCGCCGGCTGTAGAGACTTTTTAAGCAAACTTGATTGTATATTTTCATGTTGCAAAATCAATAAATGCTTCTTGTGAACAGCCGAGTTTATTATCAAAGTTTATTATTATTATTATTATTATTTTATTTTGTTAGTTTATTATCTGATAATGATAGAATTAGTAGAAGGAATAGAAATCAACACACCAAATAGCCTTTATATTCAATCAAGGGGTCATCTATTAATCAATATATAAATATATATATAACTATAGTTTACATATGTACTTATAAGTATATTGCCCTGAACATTGAATTCGTGAAGGTTATAAATATCATATAATCTGAATGAATGCTTCAAGTTGAAAACAAAAATTAATAATTAAGAGACACCATCAACTAATATAGTAGAGTAGTAGTAACAATTATAATGACCAAAATGGGAGAATGAATAAAATAAAAAGTACCGTATTTTTTTTTGATCATTATTATTATTATTTTTTTTTGGTTGTCGCGACACCTACCAAAAAATGCGTACACAAACACAAAGGTCCCATGACCTTTTAGATTTAATACTATTACTGTCATCACTAATAATATAGCTATTGATACTACTCCTACATTTCATTCTCTATTTGTAAATCACCATACAATAATGATAATCGCAAGTTTGTGTATATATATATATATATATATATATATATATACATACATACATATATCATTTTTTTTATTATAATATAAACGTTCAAAAAGAGCAAACTAGTTATCATTTTCGTACACTAATATAATCTACGCTGGGATTCAATTTAATCAAAAATGAAAATATAGTGTGGTGAGCAAATGGATTCGTTGCTCTGGAAATGGAAATTGAACCAAGCCTGAATTTGTCGCCTTTGGTGGTTGTAAACACCACCACGATGGTTTCACCTTTGTCCTCCAAAAACATCTTAGGTTACGAATGGGCAAAAAGTGTGAATGAATAGACGATTAAGTGAACGTATGGATTGAAGAATGGCAATCAGGGATGGTATGTGAGTGCATTCTACACGTTTTTAACAAGCTCCATGACCATATCATAACTCACAAAAGCTTATATTCTCTGTTAGTGCTCGCTCAACATACTCAACATGCTAAGTACACCTTCTCAGCTTGACTAGAATGTACCAAAAGGCCTTTTGCGATTTTGAAATGCCTTGTCTGCTCTGAACTTGTACAAGAAAGAAAGAAAGAATGCAATTGAGTTTGGAATGCGTGTCCATTTCCTTTGACTATTATTATTATCATCATCATCATCATCACCATCATCATATGCTGGCAGGAAAGTTCCGAGACCCGAAGCACCCGTAGGGCGTACAAGCTCCGTATATAGACTTGAAATCAATCGATTGATATTTAAATAAAGATGTTTGTAATCAATTCCACACTATTAGTACTGCTGCCATCTTAATTGATTGTATCAAAACTTCGATCGATAGCATTAATCAATCTATTCATTCCTAGACACATACACGCTCATCATTTATAATTGCTTTTTCCCGCTAAGCTGCTGAGCTTCAAGGAAAATATTTCTTTTTCCATTTTCACTCATTCAATGTCTTCATACAGCCAGTAAGCACATTCCACAGTTGGGATTTCTTTTTTTACCGTACCAATTCAATGTGGCCTTTGCTTTTTTGTAACTTTTCACATTACTTTTTTTTATTCTATATTTTATTTTATTTCTTTGCCCTTCACATCGTTCACGTATACTTGATTTATTTTATTTTATTTTATTTTTTTTTTTTTTTCTCATTCTATTCTTTCCAGTGGACTCTTGATGCGTGAATGTAGCACTGGTCTTTTTATTGTACGCATCTGCCACTTTTTTCTTCTACTTCTTCTTTTCTTCTTTTATTCTTTCCTTTCATTCTTTTTATTTTTCTCTCCTTCTTCCTTTTTATATTTATTCATACCAACCCGCATTATATTTTCTCCGTTTTAAACATTGCGATTTTAACGACTTTTTTTATTTTATTTGTTTTTGTTTAGTTTTGTTGTTTCGTATATTAATACCTTCAACCATTATAGACTCTTCACGCTTTCTACTTATCGACTTTTTTTTTTTTTTTTTTTTTTTTTTTTTTCCTCTTCATCATTATCATCATCATCATCATCATCATCATCACCATCATCATATTCTTCTTCTCCTTCTCGCGATTACTAGAATCAGTAACGGATTTGGTGATTTGTAGCCCAGTTTTTATTATCGACTCTACGACAAATCTGTTTAAAGCTTTTTGTTTCCAACATATTACATTCGTTCAACGTAATACTTCAACTGCATTTTATTCAGCCATAAATCTTCTACAGCATCTTTAATTTCTTGCATTTCATTATCAACATCATTTGTATTACAATATTCTCACCTTTTTTATTTGTTATTTTCAATCTTCACTACTTTATATTCTTTCATTCAACAACAGTTTTGCATTATTCACTTAATTAATATTCATCATGGCAGCTCACAAGACAATTTACGAATACTTGGAATCGCAAGCAGTCGAAAACGAATACAAGAACGACGTTTTGGACCATATGTCCTATCTTGAGTCTACAACTAAATGTGACCCAGATATGATGAGTCTACAACCAGAACTACAATGGCATATGCGCCCGTATCTATTGGACTTTCTCATTGAATCTCATTTGGGACTCCAACTGAATGAAGAAACTCTGTTTTTAGCCGTCAGCATCGTCGATAGATACAGCTCAAAACGTGTAGTATTTAAAAGACATTACCAACTAGTCGGTTGCGCTGCACTATGGATTGCCTCGAAATATAAAGATTTCAAAATAAAGGTTCCGACCCTTAAAGAACTCAAAACAATTTGTTGCAATATGTATGAAGAAAACATGTTTGTTCAAATGGAACTACATATTTTAGAAACCCTGGAATGGGAAGTAGGTGGGCCTACCCCCGTGGACTTTTTAGATATGTGGGTCAACAGTTTAGTAGTTTCTTCGCCTCCAGCAAAATACCAGCTTAATCAACAAGAACTTGCCGACAATGCTATGGAGCTTTCTACATATTTATGTGAAGTTTCAATGTACAGTCAGGAACTTCTTGGTTATACACCATCTACAGTGTCTCGTGCTGCATTTAAGCTCGCACTAATATTTATTACGCTAGGTGCTTCTCCTTCTAAGCAGGCCATGGACGAAAAAGAATACTTTTGCTTCAACGTCCTTGCGAAACTGTGCACTAAACCTACTGCTTGTCTTGAACGCAAGTATGCCTCAGTCCTAAGATTTGTTAAGATGTACTTCCTCCATCAACAACAACACGTCCAGCTCAGAGAAATTGGCCTTGTAACACCTAAACCAACTCCAACCAAACATCGATTACGTGTGCAAACTAACATGAGATCAGTATCAACTAGTTCAGTCCCATCAATAACCGCTTACACTTATGACAATTTCGACCAGTGCCAAAAATACATGACGCCGCCAGTGTCACCGGAAGAGAATTCCCCAAATACAAGCGCTTTACCTCACCACCATCGAAGCCAACATAACCATCAGTCAACGCATTTACATCCACACCCACATCGCCACCTTCATGGCCGTAAATCAATGATTGTGACTTCGACATCAGGGAGTACTGGACACTCGCATCTGCCATCCAGAAATAAACTGACAGAAGCAGCAGTGCCTTCAATCCCCCCTAAACATGATTCAAAGTTCATTGACTATGAGACAGAATCTGAAGACGAAGTGATACCCAATTATGTCGACCTGACAAGTAGTGGAAGTAGCAGTACTAGCTGAACCACAAAGTCCTATCAGAGTCGTCAGAAAAGACCAGTTAAATTAACTTTGTGGATATTGAGTTCAGGCTTAGTCTATTTTGTCTTGTTGACGGCATGTTTAGTATGCATTCTTACTACGTGAAACGTCCAAGTCTTGACTCTCCCTGATTCTTCTCTCCTTTCCCCTTTATTATTGGAGATATCAAACGAGTAATTTTTTCTTGAGTTAGATGACAAAAACGATTCATTCCCCTTATTTAATCTCAGGGGTTGGATTCGATGGTAGGACTTGATGATCTTTATGGACAATAGCCAATTTGGCTTTATATATATTTACTCTTTATTTTATTATTCTTGGACTTTTTTATTTTTTTATTTATTTATTTATTTTTTCTCTTTTTTGGTTCATATACACGCTTTATTATTTTTATTATTCTCTATTATTATTCTTTGTATAGAAATTGATGCTTTTTTTATAATTTACATTTATTCTCAAAAACATTTTAATCCTGTAGCATTTGTTTTAAAATTTTATGACCGTATCTAAAAATTAGGATAATCTCTTTTTTATATCATTGTTTACTAGATATTTTTAAATCACCAGATGTAACTTGAATTCATGACTATTATTATTATTATTTTTTTTTTCTCAACTAAATTAAAAAAAAAATAATTAATAAATAAACAAATATTTATCCTAAAATTATAACCTATTTTTTTTTTCAAAATTCATATAGATTTTACTTTGAACAAAAACCTAATCATTAAAAGAAATATATATATATATATATATATTTATTATTATTATTATTATTATAAATGAATATATTTCTTCTTTCCCCTTGATATTTTTATATATTCATGTATAAATAAATTACAATATAAATATAAATATAAATGATAATATAAATAATAATATAAAAATGGAAATAGAACAAACAAAAAAAAATAAAGGATAATTATATATATATATATATATATAAAAAATAAATAAATAAATTATAAGTTTCAAGTTTCATCATATATGATCTATAATCAATTCTCTATGATCTATAATCAATTCTCTATGGTCTATTGTCTATTATCTATGGTCTATTGTCTATTATCTATGGTCTATCATCTATTATCTATGGTCTATCATCTATTGTCTATTGTTTATTATCTATTGTTTATTGTCTATTGTCTATTGTCTAGATTTTACATGTCTCAACTATTTTAAAAATATAAAATTCTTCCATAAGTAAATTTTGATGGTGAACAAACAATTTTTTTTTCCCGCTTATTTTGGTACCTGTAGTTGAAAGAAAATAACAATAAAAAAAAATTATAATGAAAACAGAAACACAAGTTCAAATACCCAATCAAAACGTTGAAATTTCTTGAATCACCAAATAACCCAACATATCTCTCCCAAGTTGAAAAATAATAATAACAATAATAAAACTACCACTAGTATTAAATATTTTTCATTGGTTTATTTTAAACTTATATATTCTTGCTTATTTGGCAATTTCGATAATCTTTTCCAAACTCAAACTCTTGGGTCTTTCAATGGGCAGACCCAAAATTCTGTCCCAGATCAACTGGGGCAGTGGTCCCAAAGCTCTTGAAACTCCAAATGTAACTGTGTAGTAAAGAGTCTCATGAATACCGTAATGGTGGAACAAAACACCAGAAGACGAGTCAACGTTAGGGTGAGGATTCTTGGTCTTACCGTGCTCAGTAAGTACTTGAGGTACAATTTCAGCATTCTTAAGAACAAGTTGAACAGTGGGGTCTGCAGCAACTTCAGGACGTTCGCGTGCAAACTTGATCAAAGCGTCAAATCTAGGATCAGGTTTACGCAGAACTGCATGACCGTAGCCAGGAATAACACGACCAGAGTTCAATACAGACCAAAGATAGTCGGTAACGTCCTTGTCAGAGTAATTCTTAGGAATGCTGGATTGTTGATCTAGAATAAATCTAAGAACTTCCTGTGCAGCAAGACCGTGCAAAGGACCAGCAAGTCCCTGCAAACCAGCAGAGTAAGAAAGATATGGATCAGACAAGGCAGAACCAACCAAGTGTGTAGCGTGAGCAGAAACGTTACCGCCCTCGTGGTCTCCGTGAAGGGCAAAGTAAAGACGAAGCAAGTCAACAAAACCCTTTTCCTTCTCCTTACCAATTTGCAATGCGTAGTTGTAGGACCAATCCTTGGTGAGGTCAACCTCACCAGGGAGAGCACCGCCGCCACGGTATGTGTTTTGGTAGATTTTGGCTGCAATTTGAGGAAGCTTTGCAATCAGGTCGATACAGTCGTCGAATGTAGTTTCCCAGTACTTGGACTTGTGGATACCATTTTCGTAGGCCTTTGCAAATTTACTATCATGATTGAGGACAGATACTCCAATTGCAAATTGAGTCATGGGGTGAAGAGTAGAAGGTAAGTTGTCAAGGGTTTTGATAGCGTAGTCAGGCAATTGAGCCTTTTCAGCAAGCTCTCTAGACAACTGGCGAGTCTCCTCAACGGTGGGGACTTTACCAGTCAACAGGAGCCAAAGCATTGCTTCTGGAAGCATTTCGCCCCCATCTTCAGCCTTGGGCAAGATTTCTTGACATTCAGCAATGGTTTTACCGTGGAATCGGATACCCTCGTTAGCATCAAGAACAGATCCTTCCCAGAGCATAGCTTTGAGTCCACGCATACCACCAATGAGGTTTTCGACCTTTACTTCACCCAGCGACTTTTGTGAGTACTCTGATTTGACTTTTTTGAATAATTCGACCTTGGCGGGGATTACTTCTTTGAGAGCTTCTTTGAGTGTGGCAACATTACGCACCTGGACTCTAGAGTAAGTCTGCAATGACTTTTTGACAGTAGACTGAAACATTATTGTGACTGTATGAATATGTATGTGTATATATTTTCTTTAATTCCCTAATAAAGATGCTGGATGGTGATATATAGAGAGATAAAAGATAGACTGGTGTAATTGAAGAAGAAGAAGAAGAAGAAGAAGAAGAAGAAGAAGTAATACGTGGTACTACAAGAGTGCGAGAGTCCAACTATTTAAACGCAACAACGGCCGAGTGTCGGCTTCATTCTCTCTCCACCTGGCAAAGAAGCCCTGTCCGTAGGTCCATCATAGGTTTTAATTTTTTTTTGTTAGTGCTTCGGCGACGCTGTCCGGAAGACTTCCTTTAGTGCTTTCTGTGTGTGAAAAAGTTACGCTACAAATAAGGTTCTTTCTCCGGCCAAATTTGATAAATGCGGGGGAAGATCCATATATATATTATATATATATAAAGAAAAACACACACACATAAATATAAACTTGTAGAGGCCGAGCTCCAGCCGTTTCCGAAATCCGCATATATTTTCTTTCACCTTGGAACTTGAGTCGTAACTTTCAGCCAAAGCTTCTATTCGGAGCTTATTTCTCTAGCTCCGGTGAATAATGATGATGATGATAATAATATCTTTATACTCAGCCAAGCTTACATCTTACCAATCATCCGATATTCTGATCTGTTATGATGAAATTGTTTTATTATTCTTCTTTTATTCTGATTTCAGTAGTGTTTAGTGACTGTTTAGTGATTATATATATATATATATATATATATTTGGTTACAATTCTTGTTCAAAAATAGTCAACAAATATCCTGCAAAATGTAGTGTTGTTTTCGTGCATATGATAATCAAAAGATATATAAATACAAGCTCAAAAGTTTTAGTAGAACTGCTTTCAAAATCATTAGTTGTGATTTTAAAATACTTGGTAGCAATATTATCAAGAGTACTTAATTGGCAGAGTACCTAATTTACCTAATTCAATTCATTAAGTACCACTTTCTTCAAGTATCTTATTCTTTAAAGCATCTAAAAGACTAGAATTTGTGGAAATACCAACGATTGATTAGCACTTACTATCAATCCTCCTTTGTTTCTCCGAAGTTTTAATAGTGCTAATAATTATAATGGTAATAGTAATACTAATAGTAACCCAACGTTGAAACTCCCCCACCCCCCCTCATCATGCCCTCTAAGCTTGTGAGCCCATTTAAAACTCAAAAGTACCGACCGATTGATGACTGCGGCTATTCACGCAAACCACTCCCCTCCAATATCTGAGATGAAAATCCTAAATCGGAAATAAATCTTGAATCTTAATACATTGTGTATCGGACATAGCATCTAGAGCTAGGGTTGTGCCCTAGGCTTACCCTGTCTAAATTATTATCAGTTATTTACACCGGAAAATTCTCAAACTTTCTCAGTTTTGTTTCGTCAACTAATACTCCTAATATTGAAATCGTCGTTTTTGCTTTTTTTTTTTTTTTTCTTTGTTTTTGTTTTTATTCATTAGAAAATAACTTCTTTCGAGAGCTGTGCTCTTGTAATTTTTAATCGGTAAGTAATTCCATTCTTTTTCAATCAACAACAGCAAAGATTGTGTACAGTTATAAAGGAAACGACTAGATGATGCTCATAATTTACGTTTGACGAAGCTAGTATACCGGACATGCCTAGTCCACACATGGGTACTAGTGGAATTGATGCAAAACTTTTACTGATATATTTTCTAATCCTTTTTATTCTGTCTTTTTCCCGTTGCATGATTTTTTTTTTTTTTTTTTTTGAAAACGAAGCTCAATATTAACTAATATTATTATAGTAGTTTTTATTTTTTTCCCCTTTCAATTCTCATGCTATATGAATTAATAAATTCAATTAAATAATGCAATCAGGTATGTCTATTTTTTTTTCTTTATTTCTTCCTCGCTTCATATTTATATAAATATCATGATGATGTTCAGGGGTGTACGAATATTTTATGATGAAAAACACTTTCTGCTACTTTTGTTTGATTCTTCGGGATATGAAACTCCAAATTTTATCACCAAGATCTCTGATCAAAATTCGATTCCTGAACATTTGATATTTTACAGTTATTTATTTTTCAAAATCATTTAATACTAACTGAAATAATTTTTTTTTAGCAGTATAATAGTTATTATTATAATTGATTGTATTTTTTTTAAACCAATGTATAGTCTCAATTAAATCATTCATTCAAACATTGAATTTTTATAAAGACTATCTTAGAAAATCTTAAATATATAAATTACAAAGATTGAAGACGATCGTCGATATCTTGAGCCGACAGCTTTCTAAACCTAGGACCTTTAGGGTTTTCCAAACCTTCTACACCCAAAAGTTCATCATTTGGCTCACCTACCACTGCAATCTCAACAGTTTCACCATTCATTTCACCTTCAATAGTCTCCTTTAAAGTCAATAACGCAATGTGAATAGCATCGTCCAACTCTAAATCTTCAGTCCATCTCTTTTCCAAAAAGGTCTTTGCTGACACTGAACCTTTACCAATGGCTGTTGCCTTCCAAGGGAAGTATGCTCCAGAAGGATCAACTTGGTATAATCCATATCCGAAATGCTCATCGTGACCTGCAATCAAAAGTGACACGCCGTAAGGACGCACACCTCCAGATTGCGTAGCTTCTTGCATGGTTTTGGCAACCTCTTGAACCATGATTCGAGTAGGTGGATACTCATTATAAACGCGCTTGTAGGCAGTATGTGATACTTTACGGGCCTTGCTTAAAAGAACTCTGAAATCGGGGCCCATGCCACTGTAAACAACACCAATGTCCGGCGTAATCAGATCAACTTTAGAAAGAGAATCACTGTTAATTAAGTGTGAGGCAGACTTCTTTTCGGTAGCAATGACAACTCCGTTTGTGGATTTGATTCCAAGCGAAGTTACACCTTGGTTCACTGCTTGCAGCGCATAGTCGATTTGAGTAAGCTTGCCACTAAATGAATAAAAATATGTTAGTTGTCAATTGAGTCTTCAATATATATACATTGCAATGATTGGCAAAAACAACTGCATCACACGTACCTAGGGGAAAATGTCGTTAACGAAAATGAGTATCTATCAGCCATTATAGTTAGGTTGTTGATGAATTGGAATTTGTGTAATGTGTAAGGATGTGTTTGAAATAGTTGGTGGTGGTAAGAAAAAAAGGAAGAAAACTCCCACCCAAAACGAAAAATAATACATCTGAACGCTGAGTATGTGATTTGTGACAAGCTTTCTTGTAATTAAGATATAATCATTAAAATAGTCAAATAAAAATGTTAGGCCAAGTAGATTAGCTTGATTGATTCTTAATATTGATACTCATTTATATTTGTAGCCGGCCTGGTTCTTAATTGCTATATTTTTATTACTGCCTATAACGCCACCCTAAGTTGTCTACTGATAGCTATTTAAGTCTAACAAGCTCAAGATAGCCATTTTGACAACTAGAAAACAATTTTGTATATCTCAATTCAAACCTTTTTATCTTATGTATTTGATTAAAATTCAATAAGTTCTACAATTATTTCTACCAAAAAATGAATGTAATATACTTTTATCAAATAAAAAATAAAAAAAATAAAAATCAATGCCAGAACGTCCAATCAATATACTCATTAATATCCGAAAATCTGCCAGCCAAAACAATTCTTCTATAAAAATTAAAAAAAAAACATTCCTACTATAAAATTAATTGTGAAGTAGCAATCTTTTCTTGTATAGCTATTTACTTAGATAGTTTCAAAAAACCTATTTAAACAACTTTTTCTTAGTTTTATTTTATTTTATTTTATTCAACTATCTTAGTAGATTCAATAAAAAAATTATCAGTAAATGAAATCTTCCAATATCGAAGTTTAACTGAGTAAAATTTGTAATTCAAATATATATTATCAAACTTTTAAATACTTCCGTAGTTTAGAATAAAATGAGATTACTCTTGAAGTACATGTATTAAAAAAAAAACTAATGTGATTTAAATTATTTTTTTAACTGTTTTTCGTGATTTTCAGTCCTAATATTTGGACATTTAAGTCAGTTACAAATGGCCTATCAAATATAAATCTGTGTTGGTAGCTGGATTCTGATTCTTGAAAAAATTACCTTGTTTTAGCACTATTTGAATTTACATTTTAGTTTCCAGACTCAGATAGAGAAATGTTGACAAATACATCAACTCTTGCTATACATGGGGGAAATTTTTTTTTACTATAACTCAAGTTTAAAATAGTATTTAGTTTCAGCCCTTCATTCACATAGCGCCCCACCACACCTAAATTGCTGCTGCCACCGACCCTAGATACTATTGAAATCTACTTAAATGAGCATATTCAAACGTATCTCCAAGATTGTGTATGCCAGGGCGATGACAGAAGGTGTTAACGCATCTGTCCGTCGTTCCATTGGGTCTCGACACCTTCGTTCACTAAATCCGTTTCTTCTTCTTGACCATATGATAACACCTACTACGGCAAACGCTTTATTTCCAGATCATCCTCACAGTGGACTTGAGACTCTCACTCATTTGTACAAAGGACGCATCCGCCACGAAGACTGTCTGGGAAGCAAAGGAGTGCTTTATGATGGCGATGTTCAAATAATGACTGCTGGTCGTGGCATAGTTCACTCTGAAGTCCCAGATCCGGGAACAGAGGGATTGCAGCTATGGGTAGACCTTCCTGAAGCAGGGAAAGAAGTCCATGCCAAGTATGAAGATTATAGGAATAGAGACATTCCACGAATAAATGGTGTAAAGACATTGTCTGGAATGACAACTACAGATACAGTATTATGGGATTATGTATATGATAATGTAACAGAGAAATTTGAAATTGAGCGTAAGGTGAACCCCGGCTGGACTACATTTTTATATATATCAGAAGGAAGAATTCGAATCCAACAATCAGATGTAACAAAGATAGGTCAAGATGTCGATATCAAAAAAGATGGCACAATAGGCGAATTTCATTTAATAGCATACGAAAATGACACCCTAGAATCTACAGTCAAGTTAGAAGTTCCCAAAGACCAGAAAAAGGTAAGATTCACTATTGGTTCAGGTGTGCCATTGGATCAAGATATCTTTAGAAATATGTTTTTTGTTGCAACAAGTAAAGAAGGATTACAAAAAAAGAAAGAAGAATGGCGAAATGGTGAATTTGAAGGAAGAAATTGGAACAGTATTTTATCCAAAGGACATCAAGTAGATTTTAAAATCTAATACTTTGTTAGTTTATTTATTGTCAGTTTTTATTTATTTTTTTATTTATAACAATTGTATAATTGATGTTATTATCAAGATTTACAAGTTTATTTTATATTGTACAGACTATATTTTAATCAAAATTGATTTTAATATTGTGGAATAAAAGATATATTGATAGATTTAAAAACTAATCAACAAATATACGCTTAAGTAAATTATTCAATTGCTATTTTTTTTAGTAATATCTTTTTTTGAAAATATATATATTTTCATTGAAGCCATTTTTAAGCTATTGAAACAAAAAATATAAAGCTTCCAAAATAATTGAGAATAGAAGGATGAATTAAAAAGTTGAATAGTCAATTGGAACTCAATTAATATTTTTTTTTTGAATCAATATTATTTCAGTGTTATTTTGGATTATATTTTGAACATATTGAATAATTTTTTTCGTTTTACTTGTATATAATTACTACTTGATATTTTCTACTAATTACTATCTAAAATTTTAGATTAACTTTTATTATTATCTATATTAAAGTCTGATCAGTATATATGTATAATATTCAGATTGTTTACTTATGTTACTGGTAGTCTCGCTTTGAAAGGAGCCATAGTACAAACTACACAATAGAGTGTTTAAAACAGATTTAATATGTACATAATAATATTGCAATATCTAGAAATTAAAACTGATAACTTGTTTAAGAAAATATAGTACCATACGTTAACATTGTCTGTATAGATACGGTTTAGTGAAATATTTATAGTAGTGCAATTCCTTCATTTTTTTTTTTAATTCGAATTGGTTGCTTTGTTTATTTAAAAAAAAATCCACTTAAGATTGCTGAGCTTATTTAGAATTTAGTATTTACTTCGAGTTAATTTTTTATGAACATCATCCTTCAAGAACAACGAAGCGCTAAGACACTTCAAGTTGGTTTTAAAAGGTTATACAATAGTAGATTCTATCTAACCAGATTTATAAATATTACCATATTTCAACAAAAGTCAATGGCATACAATTGTTGATATCAACTTCATTATAAGCTTTGCAAAGAATAGTTTATTTATGCCAGCCAAAATAAATAATTGTATATAAATGTAAGAGATTTATATTGTGAAACCAAATTGTATATTTACATAAAGAGCATAAAAAAGTCATTACCATATATTTTTATGAACGATTTTAAAGTCAACTTTGATTCTTTTTTTTTTTTCTTCTTCTTCTTCTTCTTCTTCTTCTTCTTCTTGATTAGATATTTTTTACATTCAAAATCAACTTGAATTCAAAGCCCTTGGGTTGATAGTGTTTTGGAATATCTAGTTTTATAACAACAAAATCAAAATAAATCATACAAGTCGTAATTCTTCCAAAAATAATGATTGAATAGACTTAGAATGGATCTCGTCTTTTATAGATTTAAAACATTTTAGTTTTATTTTTATTTTTATTTTTATTTTTATTTATTTTTGGTGGAGTTTAAAAATCTTGATTTGGTTTGCTGTTTTTATGCTCATTCGCTTGCTTTGCTATCTAGTAAAACCATGGCCCATGATGTACAGTATTCTATTGAGGATAAACAATAATATGAGCCATTATTGAAGATATAATGGTGTTAGTAGTAAAAGTAGAAGTACGGGATATCATGAAATAGGATTAGGACAATTTCCCCAATTATTATCAACAATTCCATCATACAAAGGGCAAATCCCGTTTAATATAATATTTTATAATCTATCATCTATCATCTATCATTTATTATATATATATATATATATATATATAAATTCAAAATATTTCCCATTGATTTCAATACAATGTTGCCTACTTTATGAATGCAATAGGATGAATAATATTACTGAGTTCGATTAAGCTATACATCTATTATTTGTCATCAGGCTGGCCTTTTTTGGTAGTGCGAACCGTTGATTTATATATATATACATACATTTTTTATATAATAAATCCAAATTGCTTATATATATTACCAAAAACTTCTGATGATGATGCCGTCATAGCTGCCAACCAGCCCAGTATCAATCTGAAAGCCCTCAATGAGTATCGGGTTTATCTTGTTCATTTGTGCTTAATTTTTGAAACAAAATTCTTCACCATTGATCTATCTCATTCCATATTAAACTGTTCACCTCAAGCTGAAACCACGGGGCTTCATGCTTATGCCTGTGTAGAAAATTATCATTCAAAATTACGGAACAGCAGCGAACCGTCCGGTCGGCTAGGTAAAAACTATCAAATAGAAGAGGCTTTTTGGAAATTGTCAGTGTACCTAAGCATTATCACCAAACACACCAGCATACCAATATATACTACTGGCATTCCAAGCTGCTATTAGGCCTTAGACATTCCAGTATTAGTAGACACCTGTATAGCACATCATCTATTCCGCCACATTTTGTATTTCATTTTTTATTTTATTTTATTCTATTTTTTATTTTAATTTTTATTTCCATCACTTTTTCCCTTTCCCTTTTCCTTTTCCTTCTTTCTTTTCCTGTCTACTTCCCGCTTTCCTTCTTTTCCATTTACTTTTCATACCTGCTCATAACTAGATAGTCGACACTTTCCTTCCATACTCATGGCCAGCCCCAAGGAGAAATCAATCACTTCAGACCCTCCCCCGGACGAGCAACGCTCTGATAATGATCACCCCAGTCACCTCCCCGTCTCTCAAGAGTATCCAGGGGAGTCGTCTTCGGCATCGTCTCTATCAAACAAGCGAAAAAGAGATAGTTTTGATAGTGAAACTGATGACGAGAAAGATGAGACTCAAGACGACAAGCAGAAGAAACATCTCAAATTCTCAGGCTTATCTCCAAGACGCCCTTCTGTAATGGCTTCCCAGATTGTCAAATCAAGCCATACACAATCAGAAAAATCTGAGCCATCACCGTCTTCTGATTCGAAATCAACCAATACTACTACACCTTCAGCATCATCAGCCAGTACTACTACTACTACTACTACTACTACTAATGATACGTCATCTTCATCATCGGCATCTCAAGCTGCCAGAAGGTCTGCCCCTGTGTTTTTGGGTCCGGATCGGCCACCTTCCCTTACAGCTCAAACTCCCCACGCTTCAGCTCTCATGTCTGATTTTATTAGACACTTTAACGATTCTGGCAACAACCCTATACCACCACGTCCAGACTCCACGTCTATCGCATCTCTACTGTCTTCGAATAGACCACCTCGTCCTATAAGGCCTAGCAATATCCCCCTACCCCCTTTAAGACCAACCTCAGGGAGAATAAATACTGGAGGTAGCCGATTCTTTCCTCAACTAAGTTTTCGTCCTCGCACACCTCAGCAACTAGGTACCCCGTCAGCACCACCGCCACCACCGCCACCGAGATCAACTCTTGATGCCACTACCAATGCCTCCAACCCAAATAGAACTTCAAGTACCCCTAGAGATACTGCTATGGAGGAGCAAGCCATGGTGTTAGCTAATCTATTGGCTATTGCAGCAACTGCAACTGCATCCTCACTCGCTGATAGTGACCGAAATAGAAATTCTCGAAGGTCTAACCGTAATAACAGCAGTGCAACTACCACGCCTAGAAGTCAAACTAGTACACCAGTTACTCCAACATCTTTTTCAAACCGAACATCTGTCACTTCTTTTGATGGCTTTTTAGCTGGGCTTAGAAATGGGTTGCTTACCACTGAGTTGTCAAATTCCTTGCATAATGCTAACGAGGCACGACCTAGACGTGCAATGAACTTTTTCAGAATGTTTCGCTTTGTTAGTAATGACAGCGATGTTCCTCAAAACTCTGATCAATCAAGCTCAAGTAATGAATCTACTTCAACTAACTCTAGTACTGAAAATAGCAGTACTACGAGTGGTACTTCTAGTGGCGCTGCTAACGGAGCTGCTAATGGTGCTGCTAATGGTGCTTCTAATGGTGATTCCAGTGGTGCTTCCAGTGGTGCTTCCAGTAGCGCTTCGAATGATGTTTCCAGTGGTACTTCAAATAGTGGAAATCAATCTTCATCTACTACCGACGGTTCGAGCGATCAAGAGCCAAATTTAGTACCAATTCTAATAGTAGGAGTTAGAGCTGTTGAAAATAATGAAAATGAAAACTCAACTGGAGAAAGCGGTCTTGGTTCAACTATTAGTACAACCTCTTTCCCCAGCAGGTCGTCTTCTTTACGTCCTCGACCTTCATCTGAGGCTAGTACAACTCAAGTATCTAATTCGCCTCACTCTGAGGCATCCTTAAGAACCAGAGATGCGTTTATTGATGCTATAAACGAAAGCTATGGCACATCAATGCCTCGACCTTCCCAAACTATGGCATCTGCCAACAATGCATCTTCAACTCCAGCAGCATCAGATGACAGCACAGCCAATGACTCTCAACAATTCCATCGTCACTCTTGGATTGTATATGTCTTTGGCGGCTCTTATCCAGAAAATCATCCTCTTTTGTTAGCTCCTACCCTTTTTTCAGACGAGCTTTCATACGAGGACATTGTTGCTCTTGAAACATTTATGGGACAAGTCAAACCACCGATAGCTACTCCAGAAGAACTAGAGAAGGCCGGTGGAACTTTCACTATACCGGCAAAATCAAAAGCTGAAACAAAGATTGATGAAAATTCATCTGATATAACTAATAACGCTTCAGAAGAAATTCAACTCCCTGAGGGCCGATGCCAAATTTGTTTAAGCGAGTATGAGGAGCTAGAGGAATGCCGAAGGCTTATGAAGTGTGGGCATGTCTTCCACAAAAATTGTATTGACGTCTGGTTATGCACTGGTAGAAATTCTTGTCCTCTTTGTCGTCGTGAAGGTGTAAAGAAAGACAAGGAAGAGCCAGCTATTGCACCTATTCCTACAGCTGGCAGAACTAATACTACGGAGTCTAGTACTGGTGAATCTACAGCAAATTCTACGGAACAAGGCACAGTTAGAAGAGTCTAGCTCAAGCATGTATCATAGTTTCACTGGTCACAAACAACATTTATATTATTGCATTGGGGTTAAAAGCAGATATGATATGTACTTAGGTATTTAAGTAGACATTAGGTCACTGACATTTCCTTGAGATTATCGTTCAAACAAGGCAAGAATATTCTTGACAGTCTTGTATCATTACTGGTTTATTGATTATGATTAAGGGTTTAGATTAATTTTCCAGAGACAAAATTTTTACTTTAAAAGTAGGGATGTAATCTGGGATTTTGGCTTGCACTTTTAAGCAAAACCGAACCAGACAAATAGCATTCTGAGACTGATTGGGATAAATAGCTTTTACTTCATTAACCTTTTTGATTTTTGATTTCTTAAGAATGACTAGCAGTAAAATGATTTTAACTAATAGTTGCATGTATTTATGTTCAAAGATGGTTGATGCTTTAAAAATCGTGTGATATATGTATTAATTAACACTTCTAATCATACAAAGATGAAGATTTAAATTAATTTCTCTTATCTAGAAGCATTTGTTGATTGATTTATTACTTGCTCGTTTTAAAGAGTATAAGACAAGAAACACATTTGTATATAATATTTTTTTTTCAAAAAAAAAAAAATTAAAACATTATTAAGTTCACGTTACATTATCTATTTAAAGGGACATGCAAAACATGAAGCTGTTTTACCGTCAGAGTAACTGTTTGGTTTATAACTATTGAAGGATATCTAAAATATAACAAACCATAAATATGCCAGGTGTTTGGTAATGATACAATACGTAGGATATAGTCAAAAGATGTAGCTAAATACACTGATGTAATAGTATTTGTTCATGAATATATATTAACGCGTAGCTTGATTAATCATCTCACATTTTGGCTATTTAAAGTTATTTTCATAAATATGTTTAACAGGATCGTGATAGGAAGAAAGAAAAAAATAGCAATAAAAGCGCGTCAAGAGAAAATATTATGCTTTGTAATTGGACAAAAAAAAGTGGTTAGGGTGAATAGTCGCGTAAGAATATCCGAATTGGGAGAAATTCCAGAGTTACGTTCGTGTCCAGGTTTCTATCAAAGTCTACAACTTTCAATCTTTAAAAAAAAAAAAAAAAAAAAAAAAAAATACATGTATATACCTATACATCAAAAACCTGAGACTTGTCACATAATAGACTGATATATACCTGCACTTGTAATAACTCAAGGAGCATACGCGATATCTTTGACAAAGGTTAGTATTAACTGAAAGAACACCAATTTATGAAAGGTGAGTGCTTATGGTAAATGATTTGAGATAGAATACTAACTATGAACCCTCGTCTTACAGGGCTATCAGGATTGGGATGGCAAAAAAAAAAATCACAAAGGTGGATCAAGATGAAAATCTGTCCATGGCTTTGTTCATAAAACGTCCTCAACCTTTGCCTTTATCTGACGATGAGAATGAATCAGAACCTGTCAGTGACGCCGAATTGAAGAAATACCAGCCAGAAATTATCGACATCCCATCATCGTCGCATCTCCATCCAAGTTCATCTCTCATTATGCATTCATCAAAAGAGCTTCAAATACCTTCTTCGCCTGGTCCACGGACAGCAAAAAGATCTTTGACAACACCTGGCAGATCTTCAGCAGATATAGAGCCACACATATCTTGGGATGTATCACCGATGGTTTTAAAATCCTCATTTGAGGTAGAAGGGGCAGCTGTTGGTGATATATCTGTTGAAATACCTCCTACAAATGACCCTGAAACAGACTTGCTTGCTAAATATAAACATCTTGTTACCAGAGACGAACTAGTTCCAGAGCCAGAACGACTTAAGACACCAACAAAAAGAAGTAGGTCGGCCCTTGTCAATAGCTCAGTTAAAAAACTTTCAACTTTTATGAATAAACCTAAATTGGAGCGGAAACACAGAAGTCTAATGCGCCATGCAACCTCGCCAGTAGCAAGCGGAAGCAAAATGAAACGACTACTGACACTCGCAGATAGGGTATCTAGTCAGCATGAAAGACGTTTTTCGCCTAAATCATCCAAGTGGCCAGTGAGTCCCACAGGCTCATCCAAACTGCCGGAGCGTACTTCTACCGTTGAGCTGGAGGGCGCTGAAGACTTTGACGTTACAATGGATGCTCCATCAAGATTATTACCTGTAACTGCTATTTCTTTAAGATTGAAAAGTCGAAATCAAATTAACGACGCAGATTTGTTTTCTCCTACTAAAACCAATAACAATAGTAATAATAAAAGTCATCTTTCACAACATTTAGGTAATAAGGAAATTGACGCAAAATATCAGTCAAATAATGAGGAAGACGATTCATTTTCAGATTTTGATGAAGATGTACTGGATGATATAATAAAAGAGATGGACAGCTCTATGAAGCAATCGGCTTCTTCAGTCAAACCTGCAACTCCAGAGATTTTAACAGATAATATAGACACAGCAGTTAAACCTAAGATTGTGCACCCGAAATTTCCAACACAGACAAAAAATAATGATAGTAAACAGAAGCGAGAAGAAACGTCTAATGAAGCATTGGCCAATGATACAGATGAATTTAGTGATTTTGATGACGAAGAGTTGTCAGCTGAAATTGATAAATTAATTTCAACATCCATTCCGAAACAGCGTAGAGTAAATCGCCCAACTGAAGAATTTGATGGTACTACGCTGATTGATAAAGACCCACGAAATGAAACTAATGAATCTTCACTTGAAGTTAAGATCAATGATTTTCGAACTGAGAGGTTTGAAAGATCGAGAACAGTTAATAATAACGAGAAAATATCTCTTAAAACTAACATTTTGAATCCTCGGGTTCATCGTTATATTGTCTTAGAAGTTATATCTCAAGAATATATGGCTACTGCACCTAATGGTCGTGAATATCCAGCAGAAGAAGTTAAGCTTTTAGTAAAAAATAATGAAAATTGTGAGCTTACGGCTTTGCTTCGTGAAAATTGGGTAGATTCTTCGCCTTCAGTCCAAGATATAATTCATATCATAGGGGATTATCAGGATGATCCTCAAACGCCAATTTATATCAATAACGAAATTAACATATTAGTTGTACTACCAGACGTTCTTATTACATGCACATCAGTGTCAGAAGCTTTTTTCTGCCAAAGAAAACTTGTTTTAAAAGACAGACTTCGAGCAGCCACTGAAATTAACATTCAAATGATTTATGGCTCTATTATTCATGAATTATTTCAATTTAGTTTGGCTGCTAATGATTTTAGCGTTACTTTCATGAACAATAAAATAGACACACTGATTGAAGCATTTGTTGAAGACCTTTTTATCTGTAAAGTTGATCCTAAGACAGCTAAAAGTTATCTTGAAAGCAAGGTACCAAAGATTCGTGACTGGGCTAATAAATTCATCTCGCCCAAGCCTAAGCCGTGTTCATTTGTGGAAGAGCATAGATCAAGGTCTCAACGAATTATGTCTATAAGCAATGTTATTGATGTGGAAGAAGAAATATGGTCACCAACATATGGCCTTAAAGGAAAGATTGATGTTACTGTTGAAACTTGTTTACAAGATGCCATTAGAAGCTGGAAATTTTTATCGCCTTTAGAGATTAAAACATCCAAAAATACAAAAGCAATCGGGCATAGAGCTCAAACAACCCTTTATACGTTACTTTTATCAGATCGTTACAGTATCGATATCAAATATGGTGTATTAGTATATTCTGAATCTGGTGATACTGTAAGAATTCCGGGATTCTCAAACGAAGTTAGAGACTTAATGGTTCAGCGCAACCAACTAGCAAAAAAACTTTCAGATCGCGAAAAAATTCCTGAAATGGTTGAAAATGAATACAAATGTCGGCAGTGCGACAAATCGTCAGCTTGTATGATTTTCCATTGTGTTGACAACAAAGCTAGCATTACCGCAATTGATGTAAAATCAATGGAAAAGCCTGGAATAATGACTGATTATATTTCTAAGGTAGGGCATGTTACACCATCTCAGGTAGAATTTTTCAATCATTGGAATGGTCTTTTAGCCAAAGAAGAAGCTGAACAGAGCTCACATTTAAAGGAAATTTGGACAATGACAAGTCGATCACGAGAAAAAGCTGGAAGATGCTTTGCTAATGTACGTATTCACGGGCCACCAGAAGTCGAGCGTTTAACTGAGGTTGAAAGCAGATATACATACATAATGGAGCGGTTTAATCCAATTCAAGATGGAACTTTTAGGTATGCTGATTCTCAACTTACGGCTGGAGACGCTATTGTTGTGTCTGATGAAACTGGACATGTTCATCTTGCTTCAGGATATTTTAATGGCTCTACACGCACTACAATCAGTATAACAATAAATCGTCGTTTAACAGATTCTCTTCAAAAGCAAAATGGATTCAATGAGCAAACCAATCAAGCCTTTCATAGTCTAATTCAATCGCCATGGGGTTCATACAATACGCAAAACTTTTCTGATTCTTCTATTATCTTTCGAATAGATAAAGACGAATTTCGTCAAGGACTAAGTGTCGCTCGAAATAATCTAGTTGAGCTGTTGTTGCAGAAACACGACCATAGTAACTTGAGTTCTATTGTGGATTTAAAGCCGCCACGTTACGCACCAAATTTATATCCTATAGAAAAATGGGGCGTTGATACGTCACATTTTAATAGCGACCAAGTTGCTGCGATTCATAAAGTTCTCTCAGCAAAGGATTATGCGTTGATCCTTGGAATGCCTGGTACAGGTAAAACAACAACAATTGCTACTATAATTCAGATCCTTGTTGCTCAAGGCAAAACTGTTTTACTTGCGTCTTATACACACTCTGCAGTAGACACAATCCTTCGCAAAATTAAAAATAGCGGGTTTGGAATATTACGACTTGGACGCCCTTCATTAGTCAACCCGGATGTACGACAGTTTTCAGTTACTCGAGATAGAATTCCTAGAAGTCGTGAACAAATTAATGAGGTCTATTTTGATCCTCCAGTTGTTGCGTCTACTTGCCTTGGGATTACTCACTGGCTTTTTAAGAAACGAAAATTCGATTACTGTATTGTTGATGAAGCTTCACAAGTAACCTTACCTACATGCCTTGGACCCATTCGCTATGCTGAAAAGTTTATTTTAGTTGGAGATCATTTCCAGCTATCGCCGCTCGTGAAAAGTCCTGAGGCACAGAAGGGTGGATTAGATGTAAGCTTGTTTAAACGTTTAAACGATGCACATTTAAATTCAGTAGTGAATTTGGAACACCAATACCGAATGTGCAAGGACATCATGACTGTATCAAACATGCTTATTTACGATGGAAGGTTAAAATGCGGTAATGATCAAGTTGCTAATCAGGTACTGACCATTCCGCGTAAAAATACCATTGATTCGTGGAAACTCCCGGCCTGCAATTCTTCTACAGACTGGCTTTCATGGGTATTAAATGAAAGGTAAGTTTCCAACTCGACAAACATATATGTTTTAAATCAGACTTTTAGATTTACTAACTTTATTCATATTTTTTTTTTCTTTTAGGTCGAAAGTATTATTTTTGAATAGTGACCATGTTCCTGCTACTGAGGTAATTCACGATGAAAGAATTCAAAACCCTCAGGAGGCAGAGATTGCTGGACTTATTGTAGAAGCTCTATGTGTTAGCGGAGTGCCTGAAGATAGTATAGGGGTAATTTCAGTATATAGATCACAGCTACGTCTCCTTACTTCTAAACTAAAACATCGACCTGGGATTGAAGTCCTTACTGCTGATAAATCACAAGGAAGGGACAAGGATTGTGTTATTGTCTCTTTAGTTCGGTCAAATGCTAATAAGGCAGTAGGAGATCTCCTTAGAGATTGGAGAAGGCTTAATGTTTCATTTACTCGAGCAAAGAGTAAGCTTATAATCATTGGATCCCGCCAAACACTTGAGACTATTAATGTTTTAAACGCATTTCTCAACGTTCTGGATAAAAACCATTGGACTTATGAGCTACCAGTTGATAGTACTCAAAAATATTACAAATATCCTCCAGATATTGCCAGTTTGATGTCTGCATCTCAAAAGCGTACATTTGAATCGAGCGGTATGTCTAACTCCCCTACATCAAATAGGGTGAAAAAGACATTTTACAATACTCCTACGAGAAATAAACTTACAGCTTCATCTGGAGTATTAGGAGATGTGTTGAGTGACTTGAACTTAAATTTCGAGAACAAAAAAAATAGCATTCGCTGAAGTCCAACAGCAATATTAGCAAAATTCAGAGAGTCGAGTTTTATTACCAGTTGCTCGTAAAAATTGAATTTCGAGCTTCATTTGGGTGCGATTATGACTACAATGTAATACATGAAAAGTGGTGATTTATTTATTTATAGAAATTGAAAATATTTGCATTTTAATGAGTTTATTGTCTTGATATTCAAAGTTATGATTTTTTTCTTAGTTTTGATGAATTTCAGTTGCATTCAGATTCGTCAAATTATTTAATTCTATCTGAATTAATAAAAATGAAAGAGATCAATAGTTTGATACAAACACAAATGATTTAACCATCATTTAAACCAAAATTAAAATGAAGAATAATGTAGATAATATGTCAACTAAATTGATTTTTATAACAGTCTTCTAAAAAAACTATCAAAAAGTATACTAGAATACATTTTTGTATATTTAAATTGAGCAGTTCAAAATACTTGTAAAACCATAAAATTATATTCAGCTACTTGATAGTATATTGGTATAAATATATAATTCAAATAAAATATAAAACTATTTTTTTTTTTTTTTTTTTTGATACGACATTGTCAAGTTTTTGGGGTAAACTGTTTTTTATCAGTTAAATGTATTTAAACTATCATTAAAATGATAACCTACTACCAATATGATTTGCAAATATCTTCAAATTATCATTAAAAGATATTCACATTTATTATTAAATATATCGATATTGAAACTCAACTTTACGTGAATTATGAAATATCAATTATTTAGAAAATAAACAATATAGTTTTCCATAATGTGCAAGTTTTAAATAACGCGTTTGAAGCCAAGTTTAAGTCAATATCCTTTCAGTCAAAGTTTTAATCTATACAGAAATACCATGACGTGCCTTTATCAAGGTCTATCATACTTGAAGTTAATCAAATACGTATATTTTTTTTTCAAACTTCCAATTTCCAATAATAGTAATTATCTATTTCATATATTCATTAGCATTGATGATAAAGTCCTCGAAATTTTGTTTTAATTAGAAATTTTAAGGTGATAATTTCATTAAAAAGGAGCATATACATATTAATTCAATGAAGTTTTTTCAACGTTATTCATAAGTGTAAAAATGTTTATCAAAGTAGGCGTACAAAATATAAAATCATTATTAAATTATGAATTTTTTTTTTCATCTAAAATGTCTTAATATGATAATTCAAGCATATGTTTAAGTAGTTACTTGTAATAGTTAATTTCCAGTGATTTTATAATCTGTATAACAAATAATATAAACATTGCTGACTTAAGAATATAATGACTAAAGCCAATCCTTGTATCGCATCAAATTTTATAACATAGCCGAAAAAAATAAATATATCTTAGCATCAATTATGATATTATTGAGTTTACAATACAAAACAAATGGAATTAGAAAATAACGCCAATTATTAATGATTTAGAAAAAAAGGCCATAAATTTATTACTACATGGTGAATTTTGATTTTTTAACCAAAAATTTCAATTAGAAAATTACCTTTAGTCTAAGAAGTAGTATTATACGAAAACTTTCAATTTAAGGCAGCCAGAATAATGAAAAAAAAAGATAGTAAATAAAAATTAATAACTAAATTTAATAACAGTACGAAAATACAAACAAGATATGACTTTGAGTACCCAACTCTTTTCATGTTGATTTTAATCTTGATTTTCTAAGGTTTTCACTAACTGGTACCTGATAGATTAATCTAGATTTGCTTATACTTTTATTAGATATTGTATAATTCTCCAAGTGCACTGTGAGAAACTTTGTAAAAAGGCAATTTTCATGAATTTGATTAGAGTTTTGTCTACGTATATTTATTAATACGTAGAGTACCTAAACAAATGTTCCTACTATAATTAAACTTAACACGAGGGACATGAAAATATACTTACTATATGGATATATTGTGCACAGGCTCTTATTGCTTATCAGTTGCTGAATATCAATCGTAGTTTGAATCCTGTCAAAAATGTCAATTCTTCTATGTCGCAAAGAAATTATATATCAATGATGGAGAATAAAGTAAAAGTCAAGTTTAGTCGACATTGGATTACAATCAAGATCAGGAGCTATTCAAAGTTAAAAGAAGTACATGTGCTTACATGCATATAAAAACTTAGCTGAAAAAACAAATCAGATTGTAGTAACTATATTTTCAGTCAAGTGTATGTTGAATTTTTGATTTCTAAATGTACGTAATATTCAAGTTCATATCGTAGAAAACTAATAGAAAATTGTATATTATAACAATTAATAGTTATTTAAACAGTAGCAAAAGCCATCAAAACGAAACCAAAAGTTTGAGTATTGTGATAGAATATTTAGTCAGAATAAATGGTTTTCATTGGTTTGCAGTATTGTATTTTATTATCCAAATTTGGTAAGTATCAAAGTATGGAACAAGCTTATTTTTTATTATTTTTGAATCAAGTATTTGAAGCAAATCAATAGAGAAATATAAATATATCTTTGAAAAAAAAAAAAATATTAAAAATTATCTGAAAACTATGAGATTTTATTCTAATTAGCTCAATAATAAATTATAAAACGCTGAATTCCAAAAGAATCAAATATAATGATATAGTGCCAGTGTTATAATAATATTTAGGTCTTCAAAACAAATATGAAAGATATAAATAAATTGAACAGAAAAAAAAAACAAAATAGCCAAAAGGCTGTCGAATCAGTAATCAAAACAAAATCACTGACAGTTTAATTCATGAATACACATATATGAGCACAGCCATTTAAAACTTTGAAATAAATAGAACTTTTGAAAGATAGCCAAAATTTAATAGTTGATGGATAAATTGTTCAGTAATATTCAAGGTTAAAGTAACAGGTTTGAAACTTTACACATGCTTAACGAGACGGTGACATCAGAAAGCTATATCTACAGAACAACAATGAATTCTAATTTTGTATGGCTCATTATCCCTGTCAAAATTTTTCATATCCACGATTATTTTAATACGTCTTTCAGAGACTATATAAAGAAGTGAAATGTCCGTATCGTTTCTCATAAATATTTATGAAATCAATTATATACAAATCATTTGCTTTACAACTTTTATTTACATTTTTTTGTTTATTGTCTTGATAATTTTGTGATTGAATCTTATTGAAATGTTTTCGCGTTTTGCTACAGCAGCTATTGTTGCTGGCATTATAGCATCAAATCCTATCATTGGGGTGCAGTCAGAGGCTGTAGCTACCCCAAGAATGGGTGAATTTCTAAATGAAAATTCGTATTTCCAATTGGAAATTAGGCAAAATTCTGGCATTTCAGGAAATTCAGATGGATCAGCGAAGAAAAATAATAATGCAGGAAATTCAGATGGATCTGGTAACAACTCTAACAACTCTGGAGATAACTCAGGCAACTCAGATAATGATTCTAAAAGCTCTAACTATACTTTTTTTACATCGTCTGTATCTCTTAGTGGTGACTACAGTAGTTCAACCACGCCACCTATTGAAGTCAATAATTCTCCTCTGTCATCTATTGAAACCTCAAGCTACAAATTTAAAATTCCTGCTTCAACTTCTATTGCAACGTTCAGTTTTGGATATGAAAACTCTGCTTCATCTTTAATTGAATCGTCCAGCTCTGAATCAAGTAGTAATACTTTGTTATTAAGTACACCAAATAGCTCTGTTACATCTTTTGCTCAACCCTCTAGCTCGGAATCTAGTGATGATACTTCAAAATCAGGTTTACCATACACCTCTGTTTCATCAAATTTAGGATCCTCTAACACCGAATATGGATATTCAGCTTCAACTTCTATTGAAACTCACAATTTTCAGTCTAGTGACTCTATTCCATCTTCTATTCAATCATCAAGCTCAGAATCAGGAAACACTTCCTCATCATCAAATGTACCAAGTGGTATTGGTTTATCTTCTGTTCAATCTTCAAACACAGAATTTAGTGGAACTGATTTGTTATCAATTGAATCTAGTAGTTCATCTTCTACGGAATTGGGGAACAAAAAATTAGCTAGCACTTCGTCATCATCGACAGTACCAAGTAGCTCTGGTTCGTCTTACGCGGAATTGCCCAGTACAGAATCTGATAATACAACTTCATTGTCCATTGTTTCAACTTCACTAGATATGCCCAACTCTAAGTCTGCTTCATTTTTAACTCAATCGTCCAGCTTGAAGTCTAGTTATAATGTCTCACCAACAAGCTCGCGATATGATTCTGCCTCGTCAGCCGTTAACTCTCCCAGCTCAGAATCTAGCACTAACAATTTAGAACTGAGTATATCAGCAGGCCCAGCTGCCACTTCTGCTGAAACATATAGCTTCATCTCGTCTTCAACAGGACGGTCTGGCTCAGAATCTGGTAACAATGATTCATCGTCGAGTACAGCAAATGGCTATCCTGAAAAATCAAACGCAACTTCCAGCTATAACCTTAAGAGTACTGAAAATCACAATTCATATAAGTATAGTTTTTTGACAATGAGCACAGAACAATTCGGCAAAGAGTCTATCTCATCCATTCCCGTATCAAATTCAACAAACTCTCAGACTGGACCGTTATCAGTAAGTATGTTGGCATTTACACAAAAAATTGATATTAACATTTGAAATAGATAATTGAGACAAAATCAAATATTATTGGAAGCACATCTTATATGTTATCAGAACAAAACACCGGATTCACATCTGGCACAAGCAATGATATAACATCAAAAGCACCAAAAACGACTATCACATACACACAAACAACGGTGTCTGAAGACACCACATTAACGACAATACTAACATATTGTCCTGAAGATGGTATAACTGTGCCTACTTCACATCTTGTGCCAGGCAAAACTACTTCAGTCACAGTGATTACTCCGATACCTACAGTTGAGAATGGAACTACTAAAGTGACCACAGTGTCTACTGTGATTGTTACATGTCCTTCTGAAAGTACTATTGAATCATCTGGTACCATTGTTGAATCTACAAGTACCACAATGGCTTCTGGCTCGATTGAATCACAACTCTCAACTTCAGTAGTAGACACTGAATCACAAAGTACAACTTTGCCGTTTGATACTGCTTCGTCACAGGATTCATCGTCAATTTTCAATTCTATTCAATCACAATTTTCAACTTCAGTGGTAAAAACTGAATCTCAAACTACAACTTTGCCGTCTGGTACTACTTCGTCGCAAGTTTCGTCTTCAACAATCAATACCGTTGAATCACAAGTCACTACTTCAGTAGTAGATATTGAATCACAAACTACAACTTTGTCGTCTGATACTGCTTCGTTGCTAGTTTCGTCTTCAATCGCCACTTCTATTAAATCACAAGTTGATACTTCAGTCATTAACACTTCTGAATCTGACACTGTGACATCAGCTTCAAGTGCTACTGAAGCGACTTCTTCAAAGTCTACAATTACTTACACTCATACTACGGTTACTGAAGGGGTAACTGTTACTACTGTGCTAACTTACTGTCCTGAAAGTGGCATAACTGTGCCTACTTCACATCTTGTGCCAGGCAAAACTACTTCAGTTACAATTGTTACTCCGATACCTACAGTTGAGAGTGGAACTACTAAAGTGACCACAGTGTCTACTGTGATTGTTACATGTCCTTCTGAAAGTACTATTAAATCATCTGGTACCATTGTTGAATCTACAAGTACCACAATGGCTTCTGGCTCAATTGAATCACAACTCTCAACGTCAATTGTAGATACTGAATCTCAAAGTACAACTTTGTCGTCTAATACTGCTTCGTTGCAAGTTTCGTCTTCAATCGCCACTTCTATTAAATCACAAGTTACTACTTCAGTCGTTAACACTTCTGGATCTGACACGGTAACTTCAACTTCAAGTGCTACTGAAGCGACTTCTTCAAAGTCTACAATTACTTACACTCATACTACAGTTACTGAAGGGGTGACTGTTACTACTGTGCTAACTTACTGTCCTGAAAGTGGCATAACTGTGCCTACTTCACATCTTGTGCCAGGCAAAACTACTTCAGTTACAATTGTTACTCCGATACCTACAGTTGAGAGTGGAACTACTAAAGTGACCACAGTGTCTACTGTGATTGTTACATGTCCTACAGAAAGTACTATTGAATCATCTGGTACCATTGTTGAATCTACAAGTACCACAATGGCTTCAGGTTCGATTGAATCACAACTCTCAACGTCAATTGTAGATACTGAATCTCAAAGTACAACTTTGCCATCTAATACTGCTTCGTTGCAAGTTTCGTCTTCAATTGTCAATTCTATTCAGTCACAATTTTCAACTTCAGTTGTAGACATTGAATCACAAACTACAACTTTGTCGTCTGATACTGCTTCGTCGCAAGTTTCGTCTTCAACAATCAATACCGTTGAATCACAAGTCACTACTTCAGTAGTAGATATTGAATCACAAACTACAATATTGTCGTCTGATACTGCTTCGTTACAAGTTTCATCTTCAATCATCAATTCTATTCAGTCACAATCTACTTCTTCCATTGTTAACACTTCTGGATTTGACACGGTAACTTCAACTTCAAGTGCTACTGAAGCGACTTCTTCAAAGTCTACAATTACTTACACTCATACTACCGTTACTGAAGGGGTGACTGTTACTACTGTGTTAACTTACTGTCCTGAAAGCGGCATAACTGTGCCTACTTCACATCTTGTGCCAGGCAAAACTACTTCAGTCACAATTGTTACTCCTATACCTACAGTTGAGAGTGGAACTACTAAAGTGACCACAGTGTCTACTGTGATTGTTACATGTCCTACTGAAAGCTCTACTGAATCATCTGGTACCATTGTTGAATCTACAAGTACCACAATGGCTTCAGGTTCGATTGAATCACAACTCTCAACTTCAGTAGTAGACACTGAATCACAAACTACAACTTTGTCGTCTGATACTGCTTCGTCGCAAGTTTCGTCTTCAACAATCAATACCGTTGAATCACAAGTCACTACTTCAGTAGTAGATATTGAATCACAAACTACAATATTGTCGTCTGATACTGCTTCGTTACAAGTTTCATCTTCAATCATCAATTCTATTCAGTCACAATCTACTTCTTCCATTGTTAACACTTCTGGATTTGACACGGTAACTTCAACTTCAAGTGCTACTGAAGCGACTTCTTCAAAGTCTACAATTACTTACACTCATACTACCGTTACTGAAGGGGTGACTGTTACTACTGTGTTAACTTACTGTCCTGAAAGCGGCATAACTGTGCCTACTTCACATCTTGTGCCAGGCAAAACTACTTCAGTCACAATTGTTACTCCGATACCTACAGTTGAGAGTGGAACTACTAAAGTGACCACAGTGTCTACTGTGATTGTCACATGTCCTACTGAAAGCTCTACTGAATCATCTGGTACCATTGTTGAATCTACAAGTACCACAATGGCTTCTGGCTCGATTGAATCACAACTCTCAACTTCAGTAGTAGACACTGAATCACAAACTACAACTCTGTCGTTTGATACTGCTTCGTCACAGGTTTCATCGTCAATTTTCAATTCTATTCAATCACAATTTTCAACTTCAGTGGTAAAAACTGAATCTCAAACTACAACTTTGCCGTCTGGTACTACTTCGTCGCAAGTTTCGTCTTCAACAATCAATACCGTTGAATCACAAGTCACTACTTCAGTAGTAGATATTGAATCACAAACTACAACTTTGTCGTCTGATACTGCTTCGTTGCTAGTTTCGTCTTCAATCGCCACTTCTATTAAATCACAAGTTGATACTTCAGTCATTAACACTTCTGAATCTGACACTGTGACATCAGCTTCAAGTGCTACTGAAGCGACTTCTTCAATGTCTACAATTACTTATACTCATACAACTGTTACCGAAGGGGTAACTGTTACTACTGTGTTAACTTACTGTCCTGAAAGCGGCATAACTGTGCCTACTTCACATCTTGTGCCAGGCAAAACTACTTCAGTCACAATTGTTACTCCGATACCTACAGTTGAGAGTGGAACTACTAAAGTGACCACAGTGTCTACTGTGATTGTTACATGTCCTACTGAAAGTTCTACTGAATCATCTAGTACTGTTGTTGAATCTACAAGTACCACAATGGCTTCTGGCTCAATTGAATCACAACTCTCAACGTCAATTGTAGGTACTGAATCTCAAAGTACAACTTTGTCGTCTAATACTGCTTCGTTGCAAGTTTCGTCTTCAATCGCCACTTCTATTAAATCACAAGTTACTACTTCAGTCGTTAACACTTCTGGATCTGACACGGTAACATTGACACCAAGTGCTACTGAAGCTACTTCATTAAAATCTACAATCACTTACACTCATACTACGGTTACTGAAGGGGTAACTGTTACTACTGTGTTAACTTACTGTCCTGAAAGCGGCATAACTGTGCCTACTTCACATCTTGTGCCAGGCAAAACTACTTCAGTCACAATTGTTACTCCGATACCTACAGTTGAGAGTGGAACTACTAAAGTGACCACAGTGTCTACTGTGATTGTTACATGTCCTACTGAAAGTTCTACTGAATCATCTAGTACTGTTGTTGAATCTACAAGTACCACAATGGCTTCTGGCTCGATTGAATCACAACTCTCAACTTCAGTAGTAGACACTGAATCACAAACTACAACTCTGTCGTTTGATACTGCTTCGTCACAGGTTTCATCGTCAATTTTCAATTCTATTCAATCACAATTTTCAACTTCAGTGGTAAAAACTGAATCTCAAACTACAACTTTGCCGTCTGGTACTACTTCGTCGCAAGTTTCGTCTTCAACAATCAATACCGTTGAATCACAAGTCACTACTTCAGTAGTAGATATTGAATCACAAACTACAACTTTGTCGTCTGATACTGCTTCGTTGCTAGTTTCGTCTTCAATCGCCACTTCTATTAAATCACAAGTTGATACTTCAGTCATTAACACTTCTGAATCTGACACTGTGACATCAGCTTCAAGTGCTACTGAAGCGACTTCTTCAATGTCTACAATTACTTATACTCATACAACTGTTACCGAAGGGGTAACTGTTACTACTGTGTTAACTTACTGTCCTGAAAGCGGCATAACTGTGCCTACTTCACATCTTGTGCCAGGCAAAACTACTTCAGTCACAGTGATTACTCCAATACCTACAGTTGAGAGTGGAACTACTAAAGTGACCACAGTGTCTACTGTGATTGTTACATGTCCTACTGAAAGTTCTACTGAATCATCTAGTACCGTTGTTGAATTTGGTAATACTACAATGATGTCTGGCACAATTGATGCACAATTCTCAACATCAATTGTGGACACTGAATCACAAAGTACAACTTTGCCGTCTAATACTGCTTCATTGCAAGTTTCGTCTTCAATTGTCAATTCTATTCAGTCACAATTTTCAACTTCAGTTGTAGATATTGAATCACAAACTACAACTTTGTCGTCTGATACTGCTTCGTTACAAGTTTCATCTTCAATCATCAATTCTATTCAGTCACAATCTACTTCTTCCATTGTTAACACTTCCAGATCTAACACGGTAACATCAACTTCAAGTGCTACTGAAGCGACTTCTTCAAAGTCTACAATTACTTATACTCATACTACCGTTACTGAAGGGGTGACTGTTACTACTGTGTTAACTTACTGTCCTGAAAGTGGCATAACTGTGCCTACTTCACATCTTGTGCCAGGCAAAACTACTTCAGTAACAATTGTTACTCCTATACCAACAGTTGAGAATGGAACTACGAAAGTGACCACAGTGTCTACTGTGATTGTTACATGTCCTTCTGAAAGTACTATTGAATCATCTGGTACCATTGTTGAATCTACAAGTACCACAATGGCTTCTGGCTCGATTGAATCACAACTCTCAACGTCAATTGTAGATACTGAATCTCAAAGTACAACTTTGTCGTCTAATACTGCTTCGTTGCAAGTTTCGTCTTCAATCGCCACTTCTATTAAATCACAATCTACTACTTCAGTCGTTAACACTTCTGGATCGGACACGGTAACTTCAACTCCAAGTGCTACTGAAGCGACTTCTTCAAAGTCTACAATTACTTATACTCATACAACTGTTACTGAAGGGGTGACTGTTACTACTGTGTTAACTTACTGTCCTGAAAGCGGCATAACTGTGCCTACTTCACATCTTGTGCCAGGCAAAACCACTTCAGTCACAGTGATTACTCCGATACCTACAGTTGAGAGTGGAACTACTAAAGTGACCACAGTGTCTACTGTGATTGTTACATGTCCTACTGAAAGTACTATTGAATCATCTGGTACCATTGTTGAATCTACAAGTACCACAATGGCTTCTGGCTCGATTGAATCACAACTCTCAACGTCAATTGTAGATACTGAATCTCAAAGTACAACTTTGCCGTCTAATACTGCTTCGTTACAAGTTTCATCTTCAATCATCAATTCTATTCAGTCACAATCTACTTTTTCCATTGTTAACACTTCCGGATCTGACACGGTAACTTCAACTTCAAGTGTTACTGAAGCGACTTCTTCAATGTCTACAATTACTTACACTCATACTACGGTTACCGAAGGGGTGACTGTTATTACTGTGTTAACTTACTGTCCTGAAAGCGGCATAACTGTGCCTACTTCACATCTTGTGCCAGGCAAAACCACTTCAGTCACAGTGATTACTCCGATACCTACAGTTGAGAGTGGAACTACTAAAGTGACCACAGTGTCTACTGTGATTGTTACATGTCCTACTGAAAGTACTATTGAATCATCTAGTACTGTTGTTGAATCTACAAGTACCACAATGGCTTCTGGCTCGATTGAATCACAACTCTCAACGTCAATTGTAGATACTGAATATCAAAGGACAACTTTGTCGTCTTATACTGCTTCGTTGCAAGTTTCGTCTTCAATCACCAATTCTATCCAGTCACAATTCTCAACATCAATTGTAGAAACTGAATCTCAAACTGAATCTCAAACTGCAATTTCACCATCTAAAACTGCTTCGTTGCAAGTTTCGTCTTCAATCGCCACTTCTATTAAATCACAAGTTACTACTTCAGTCGTTAAGTCTTTTGGATCTGACACGGTAACATTGACACCAAGTGCTACTGAAGCTACTTCATTAAAATCTACAATCACTTACACTCATACTACGGTTACTGAAGGGGTGACTGTTACTACTGTGTTAACTTACTGTCCTGAAAGCGGCATAACTGTGCCTACTTCACATCTTGTGCCAGGCAAAACTACTTCAGTCACAGTGATTACTCCGATACCTACAGTTGAGAGTGGAACTACTAAAGTGACCACAGTGTCTACTGTGATTGTTACATGTCCTACTGAAAGTACTATTGAATCATCTGGTACCATTGTTGAATCTACAAGTACCACAATGGCTTCTGGCTCGATTGAATCACAACTCTCAACGTCAATTGTAGATACTGAATCTCAAAGTACAACTTTGTCGTCTAATACTGCTTCGTTGCAAGTTTCGTCTTCAATCGCCACTTCTATTAAATCACAATCTACTACTTCAGTCGTTAACACTTCTGGATCTGACACGGTAACTTCAACTCCAAGTGCTACTGAAGCGACTTCTTCAAAGTCTACAATTACTTATACTCATACAACTGTTACTGAAGGGGTGACTGTTACTACTGTGTTGACTTACTGTCCTGAAAGCGGCATAACTGTGCCTACTTCACATCTTGTGCCAGGCAAAACCACTTCAGTCACAGTGATTACTCCGATACCTACAGTTGAGAGTGGAACTACTAAAGTGACCACAGTGTCTACTGTGATTGTTACATGTCCTACTGAAAGTACTATTGAATCATCTGGTACCATTGTTGAATCTACAAGTACCACAATGGCTTCTGGCTCGATTGAATCACAACTCTCAACTTCAGTAGTAGACACTGAATCACAAACTACAACTTTGTCGTCTAATACTGCTTCGTTGCAAGTTTCATCTTCAATTGTCAATTCTATCGAATCAAAATTTTCAACTTCAGTTGTAGACATTGAATCACAAACTACAATTTCGCCATCTAATACTGCTTCGTTACTAGTTTCGTCTTCAATCGTCAATTCTATTCAGTCACAATCTACTTCTTCCATTGTTAACACTTCTGGATTTGACACGGTAACTTCAACTCCAAGTGCTACTGAAGCGATTTCTTCAAAGTCTACAATTACTTATACTCATACAACTGTTACCGAAGGGGTAACTGTTACTACTGTGCTAACTTACTGTCCTGAAAGTGGCATAACTGTGCCTACTTCACATCTTGTGCCAGGCAAAACTACTTCAGTCACAGTGATTACTCCAATACCTACAGTTGAGAGTGGAACTACTAAAGTGACCACAGTGTCTACTGTGATTGTTACATGTCCTACTGAAAGTACTATTGAATCATCTGGTACCATTGTTGAATCTACAAGTACCACAATGGCTTCTGGCTCGATTGAATCACAACTCTCAACTTCAGTAGTAGACACTGAATCACAAAGTACAACTTTGCCGTTTGATACTGCTTCGTCACAGGTTTCATCGTCAATTTTCAATTCTATTCAATCACAATTCTCAACTTCAGTAGTAGATATTGAATCACAAACTACAACTTTGCCGTCTGATACTGCTTTGTCTCAAGTTTCATCTTCAATTGTCAATTCTATTCAGTCACAATTCTCAACTTCAGTAGTAAAAACTGAATCTCAAACTACAAGTTTGTCGTCTGATACTGCTTCGTTGCTAGTTTCATCTTCAATTGTCAATTCTATCGAATCAAAATTTTCAACTTCAGTTGTAGACACTGAATCTCAAAGTACAACTTTGTCGTCTAATACTGCTTCGTTGCAAGTTTCGTCTTCAATCGCCACTTCTATTAAATCACAATCTACTACTTCAGTCGTTAACACTTCTGGATCTGACACGGTAACTTCAACTCCAAGTGCTACTGAAGCGACTTCTTCAAAGTCTACAATTACTTATACTCATACAACTGTTACCGAAGGGGTAACTGTTACTACTGTGTTAACTTACTGTCCTGAAAGTGGCATAACTGTGCCTACTTTACATCTTACACCAGGCAAAACCACTTCAATCACAGTTGTCACTCCTATTCCTACAGTTGAGAATGGTACCACTAACCTCATAACGTTGTCTTCTGTCATTGTTACTTGCCCTACTACCAGCTCAGCTTCTTTTGTTGTTACATCTGTCAAATCGGAAATTTTTAATGTTGTTGGTAGCTCGGTGGAAGCCAATATTCCTACTTCGATTACCAAAACTATTCGTCCTTATTTTTCAACTTTTCAAGATAGATCAACCGTCTTGTCTCCGTCCAACTCTGAACATAGTTCATTCCCAACATCGATCTCAACTTTTGCAATACATTTTACTTCTATATCCAGCTCGACTTCTGATACGACTGAACCTTCACATACAATTAATATTTCATCGCCAAGTCAAAAATCCAGTGTTCCTCTTTTATCTGAGAATATTTTTCAATCTAAATCAAGTTTAGAACTTAACTTTAAATCGGTATCGCCAACTACTACAATGTTATCAGTTTCAAGTTTTTCATCATCACGAGCTTCTTATCCCAGTGCCTCTGCACACATACCTAGTAATTCATCTTCTTACACTATTCCTCAAGTCAACTTGGGAACTAGTTCAACAAGATCCAGTGCTATGGTGGTTTTCTTGGTTTTGTTCAACTTTTTACTGTAATTGTGTCTAACAATTCAAATATCAATATCGTTTTATTCAAACATTCAATTTTTGTTCATTTTCTCATTTGTTATTACCAATTTATCAAACTAGAATATTTAGTATTTTTGTAATAATTTCTATTTTTTGTTTTCATATGATGCTATATACTTATTTTTCCATGAATCTTTTCAGTATATTTCACTTGATATAAACTTTTTTTATAGTTTTAATTTTATGAAAATATTAGATGATAATATTTCTATTGGTTCAATAGATGGAAAATCTGTTTATTCTTTTGGTTTAGTACTGTAAGTTCTGAGATAATGTTTTTTTTTACTAAGGCTTTGTCGA
The DNA here is from genome assembly GCA_022023575.1 of Geotrichum ghanense (nom. inval.). Classification (NCBI taxonomy): domain Eukaryota; kingdom Fungi; phylum Ascomycota; class Dipodascomycetes; order Dipodascales; family Dipodascaceae; genus Geotrichum; species Geotrichum ghanense (nom. inval.). Next base: position 2,366,219 of record JAKKCX010000010.1, on the reverse strand, counting down.
ATATCATTGTTTTATGATATTCTATATACATATATACATATATAAGCTTGAAAATCAAACTTCAACTGAATTTTGTGCAAAGCATGATTCAGATACTTTTTCATCATATAAATAGAAAATTCGGTTACTTTCCCCATATCAAAATCATCATTAGTATAGCCTTAAGATATAGGGACATACACTGATTTTATATCTATGCCCCTATATCTAAATACTACATTAACAATATTTCAAGCAACACATGACATAAGTAGAAGACATGTGGTTCATATATTTATCTCAAAGTCTTTTGGTGATTTCTTTGATTAATTCAATTTTGGCTATTCAACTGTTACATCTAAAATAATCACATATATCATCAAGTACTGTTATTTAGATACATAAATAGAAAATTAGTTCATCTTACTTGACACCAAGAAAGGTTTGGAGACGGTGGACAAGTTCTCAAATACCCTACCGCGCTCACTATGTTGATGGTTCGCTTGTGATTAGCAGCTTGTGATGGTTTTTCTGTTTGTCAAAGACTGGTTTTGAATCATTAGCCCTTACGTATCACAGATTTCCCTTTACACATGGTTTACGAACCATAAAGAATTTGGTGCCATCGAATACTGAAACCCTTAAACGCATGGAGACTACTACTTTGTAAATCTACATGAGATAAATATATGAATTACATGTCTTCTGCTTATGTCATTTGTTGTATAAATATTATTAGTATATCTTTTAGATGTAGGAATAATAAACTGACTTTTTATCTATTTTATTGTCCCTTTATCTAAAATTGTTATTTATATTCATAATTGTAGCTTTCACTACTCCAGCAAGTCGCATAATTTTAATGTAATCTTAATTTAGAATGAATTTATATTTGTCTATTCAAGTGTTACATCTAAAATAATTTACATATATTATCAAGAACTGTTATTTATATTCATAATTGTAGTTTTCACTACTTAGACGAGTTGCATAAATTTGAGGTAAGGTTGATTCATGGATTCCCGTCTCATACTACTTACTGTAGTACACAGCTGCCGCGTTAAAAACCTCTTGCGAGTGAAAAAAAACCCACGGCTGATCCAACCATCTCAAACGTTTAGCGTAGGCGGGAACTAGTCCCAAGCCTTAAGAAAAGCTACAGTCGCCCGTAAACCTTTCGAGGTGTTAAGTATTTTGGATAAATCCAGGTCTGGGGATACCTCCCTGAGTATTGCCCTTTGTCTTTCATAGACTGGGCATTCCTTGATAATGTGCGTGTATGTTTCTGGAGCACCGCACTGGCAATCGTATGAATCTCTTTGAATTTTGAACTTCTTAAGCCAGGCTCCTATAGGGCCATGACCGGTTCTGAACTGTGTGATTTTGCTCATGATGTTCCTAGATTCATTTCTAAGTACATCTTTTGTTACTAGTTTGGGGACTTTGTTGTTGATTTTTGCAGAAGGGTTAAGATCTCTATACCACTTGCATTTTGTCCCGTTGTCGTATTGTTCTTGCCATTTATTAAGCATCGATTGTAGTTCGAATTCAGTAACTGTTTTTCGCTTCTTGAAAATATCCACTTGGATATTTTGAGATTCGTTTACTTCTTCGCTGCCCCATGGTGGGCTTTCTTCAGGTACGTTGATTGCTTCACTTATAAAGTTAATCCTTGTCACCATTTCTATAAATGCCCAATACGCAAGTATGTAACCCCATCTCTCTATTATACTTCTGACTGGATTCCTGCGATCAAGTCCATATTTCAGTCTTATTGCCTTATTAGCTGTTAACCGCTTTAGTTCTAGTTGTATAGGTGGTATTCCTGCTTCCAATTCCATGATTTCTATTGGAGTAGTTCGCACTGCACCTAGGATTCTTCTGAGGCCAATGTTCTGGATACTCGCGATCTTTTTTATTTGCGTCGCGTTCATCGTGTGTTTGAATATTTCGATTCCATATGTGATGATTGGTTTCACACATGCTAAATACATGCTTCTAACTGCTGCTCCCGTCATACCAGTCTTTACTCCTCCGAGATTGTATATTATTGCCATTGCTGCCTGTGCTCGCTTGGTTGCCTTGTCTATGTGGGATCTGTAGGATAGTTTTGTGTCAAGAGTTATTCCCAATAATTTTACTTCCGTTTGCGACTTTCTCGTGCTGCCATCGGGTAATGTCAGCCTCGAGTTATCAATTACTTCTGTCGAAAGTCTTTTTTTACTAAAATGTATAAATCCGAGTTTATCACTGAGGTCAATTTTGGTTGATCTAGAATGTGCCCATTCAATGCACTTCTTTAGAATGTTGCTCATTGTTTTCGCATTTTCTTCAGCTTTGCCAGGTATGTAGATAGTGATGTCGTCTATGAATCCAGACACTTTTGCTCCTAGACTCTTGATTTCTCCGTATAATGGTGTAGTATAAATCAGAAATAATAGCGGTGAGATTGGTGACCCTTGCGGCACTCCCGTATCCACTCTCTTTGCTGTTCCTTTTGCTCCATCAATTACCATATCAGCCCTTCTTTCCGTTACAAAGTGGTACGTCCAGTTCATTGCAGCACTAGGGAGTTTGTAGTGCTCCATCGTATCTATAAGTGTTTTTCTGTTTACATTGTCAAACGCTCCTTGAATGTCTATCATCATTGCTGTAGTTGTTTGCCTTGGTTCTGCCAGGATGTTATGATTAAGTTCCAGTACTGCATCAGTTGCACAATAGCCCTTTCTTCCCCCATATTGTTCTTCAGGCAAGATATCTTTAGTCAGGTAAGTTAGCCTTTTTTGCACAATCTTTTCTAATACTTTGCCAGGGATTTTTAGGAGTGTGATTGGTCTATAAGCTTTTGGTGTCTTGTAATTGGGTTTGCCAGGTTTTCTGAGTATAATGATAGTTCCAGTTCGCCATGTTTTGGGATGATAACCGAGTTCGACTGCTGCCCTTAAGACTTCAAAATATATCTTTTTAAACTCTTTATTTTCCCATGCTTTTCGGAGAATAGTTCCTGTAATGAGATCCGGTCCAGGAGCTTTCTTCTTCGGCAGAGATCTTATGACGGTCTCTGCTTCGTGCATGGTCAGTTCAGGCCATTCAGTTTCACGTTTGACCACCGGAGGTGGTTCGTTGGCTGCCGGTAATCCAGGTAGTAGTTTGTTCCACAGGTAGTTACGTTTCTCTTTGTTGGTTGTGGTAAGAGTCCCGTCGTCTTTTATTAGGTGTGGCATTACTTGTTGATTTTGTTTAGGTTTGATGTATCGATTGACCTTCCAGATGTCTTGGTTCCTGAGACTGCTTAAATAGTTATTCCAGCATTCTTTTTTACTTTTGACCAGTGCGTTTTCAAATACCTCGACAGCTTGTGCAGCTTTCAATTTGTCGCTGTTTTGATTCGTGTAAGCTGCCTCTTGTCTTGCACTCTGGGCCTTCCTTTTTAACTCAGTAAGCTCATTGTTCCAGTATCGTTTAGTCCATGGGCCAATCTTTAGTTTGGGAATGGTTGCCTCCATCGTTGCTCTTAGAGCCATCTCAAGTTTCTCAGTGATCATGTCCAATTTCCATTCGCTTTTAATACGATTTGGTGGTAGACGAAATTGCATGATCATATCCGTTAACGTTGAGTCGAATTCCTCCCAGTTTGCTTTGTTAGTGTTATACCCCTTTTGAGTTTTTTCGTATGTCAGGCTGCCTTCGTGATCTTGTAAGTGCAGGTGCCATGATTGAGGATAATGGTCTGAAAAATGGTCATCTTCCTGTGAAAAGGGATATTTAGTTAGATATTCAATTTTGGGCGATACATCCGCTGTGGCATATACAAGATCAATTGTATTTCCACGTCTGTGAGTCGGTATGTTTCGTGTTGAGCAAAGTTCAAATGCGTTTTCGTGTAGCCATTCGACAATCTCTCTTGTTGTTCTATTTGTTGATACGTTGTCTTGCCATTCTTGGTGGTGTAAGTTGTAGTCGCCGGCAATGATCGTTTTTTCAATAGTGATATTTGCTGTTTTTGTTCTGTAGTATTGGATGACTCCTTCTTGGTGGGATGGCGAATCCTTCTGGTTGTACATGTTGATTATTGTGATATCCCCAATCTCTATACCCACCATATCGCTGTTGGTCCATTTTGATAGTGTCGTTATGCTTGGAATAGTTGAGTTCTTCTTAATGTACGTTACTGTTCTTATTTTCGAGTTTGATTTTTCGTCGTATAATGCCGTCCATCTGCTGTCACCAGTGAGCGGTTTGTTGTTGTAAATCCATGGTTCTTGTATTAATAATATATCTGCGTCCTTGTTGTTTAAAGCGAGGTTTGAGCTCGCGAGTCTTTTTTGGCAATTGAGTTGAATTACTTTAATAATCATTGTTGACATTGTTAGGGGTTGTGGAGTCGTCCATGTTCATGTCTGAGTCTGGGGTTGCATGTATACTGGTTTCAAGTCCGCTAGTGTCCGCTTTTTGGATCTCGTTTACAGGTCCATTCCACGGTATTCCAAATCTTGGTCGGAAGTTGAAGTTCCTATTACGATCTGATGATCTTCTGTACCGGGTCATCCTATAGGATTGATATCCTATACATATACCTCTGCTTATACATTCCATGTATTGATTATCATCTTCGAAGCTGAGAAGCACTGTAGAACCATATTCCGTTTCCTTCATGATTCTGGGGTTACTGGCCAGTTTGATTCCATTCCTTTTTTCAATGCTCTCACGTAATTTAGCAACATCTATGTCATTGCGGATGCCATAAATGACACCTTTAAACCATTGGTCTGTGTTGAGGATGTCAAAAGATGGATCTATTTCTCTTATCCATTTTTCAGCCTGTTTAGCAGCTTCACCATCTGTTAATGTGATTCTAATGTTACCTCTAAATGTGCGACCGACAGACTTAATCGCTTCTTCACCTTTGCTGTTGGCTACCTTTTGTCCAATCTCGTCAAGGTCATATCTCTTCTCATTGTCTGTAACTTTTACATAAACGTGGTGAGTATTAGGGTTCTCGAGCTCCTTTCTTCTTTCCTCGTTCATGATTTGTCTAATAGTTACTTTCTTTCTGGGTTGTACGACTTTCCACGGGTTTCCAGTAGGTGCTTGAGATACACGGGACATGGCGATCCTGGATTCATCTCTGGCTACCTTTGCTACTTGTTTAGTTTCCGTGTGAGACTGGTTCAGGGCCTTGGCTTTCCTTACTGCGGACTCAGCGGTGTTCTTGAGTTCAATCATTTCTATTCTCATTAAGTTAACTCTGGCATCCCTTTCCCTGTCAGACTTTTTCAAATGGGCCTCAATTATTTCACTCTGTTGCAAGAGAAATTTGTCCATGGTTTCATCTATTTTGATTACCTTGGTGTGAACCATTTCCATATACTCCTGATTTTCCCTAAGTTGTTTAGCTAACTCATCTTTGTCCTGAGTTAGGATCCTGTTTTTGTTCTTGTATATGTTGATAGTTTCATCCATGATCTCAAATTTCCTTTTAAGTTTCTCTAGATCGTCTCTTGTTTCCTGTGCTTTTTCCTCAGACTCAATAGTCCACTCTCCAAATCCATCTTGTACTTGGTTGATTCTATCCAGAATTTCTCTAACCCCTTTGTTTTTGGTGTCATCAATGTCATAATCCGATCCAAAGTCCATATCCATGGCTTCAAAACCATCATTACGGGATCTTGCCTTGTCATCTCTTGTCATTAGATATTCCACTTTTTCACTGAGTTCCTTATTTACCTGGGTCATGTTGCTAACGGTGGCCTTCAAGACTTCCAGCTCATCTGTTACTGGCTCTTTACTGTAAGAATCATTCCAATTATTAGCTACAGACCCCGTTATGCATGGGTCTGCTCCCGGTTTATCTTTGTCTGGTGGTGGTGGTGTCATTTTTAGGTTCATCTTCTTTTTCTAACGCCTGTTTTGTAAATCAAGATTTTCTAGTCAAATTGTACTTCCAATTTTTTCAAATATTACAGTTCCTCGTGGCCCAATGGCAAGGCGTTCGCCTACGATTTCATATGGTCACAAGCGAAAGATTCCAGGTTCGACCCCTGGCGGGGAAGTAATTTTTTCAATTTTTTTTTCATTTTTCATATGTTGTAAACCTAACCTGTCTATATGAGGTAGATTTCTTGCATGTTTTTTTGGGGGCTGTAAAGAAAAGCCAACGATATAAAAAATCTTATGATTATCATCACTCCATTTAACTTGGAATTATGCTCCTGAGGTTTCCTCTTAAGTTTTTCAGTTAGTATTACATGGTTCTTTATCGATTTTGAAAGTGAAAAAATAGCAGAATCGAAAGATTTGAAAATCTCACCAGATTTAAATACAGCTTTAGTCGCTCGAACTTTACCAAATTTTTATATATTGATCTAACATTTTTCAAGCTCTTCTTCCCTCATTTTTCACCACTTTTAGAGTTTTTCTGTTTAAATCACAAAAGTGAGATCAAAGAATTTTTTTTAAAAAAAAACCCAATATCAACTTGAACAAAGCATTTTTGCTATTTTATCGATGTCAGATTTTGATGTTATCATAGTAGGAGCAGGGATCATTGGTCCTTCTTTATCTGTCGCTCTTGCCAAACAGGGTCGAAAGGTATTAGTTGTTGAACGTGATTTAAAGGAACCTAATCGTATTGTTGGAGAGCTCATGCAACCAGGTGGTCTCAAGGCTTTGAAATCTCTAGGAATGAGCTCAGCTACTGAAGATATCGATGCAATACCTGTATATGGATATCAAATTTTCTATCATAAGTCTGGTATCGAGCTCCCTTACACTATAAACCCTGAAACTGGAAAAAAAGAAGAAGGGAGGTCTTTCCATCACGGAAAATTTATTATGAAATTGCGTAAGATTATGCAAGAACAAAAAGGTATCACTGTGCTGGAAGCTACAGTAACAGATATCTTAAAGGATGAAAAGCAAGACAAGGTTATTGGTGTGAGAACCAAGGATTCTAATGGTCTTATTAAAGAATTCAAATCTTCAATAACTGTTATAGCGGATGGCACAACTTCTAAGTTTCGCAAGGAATTTATACCCGTGAAACCTGTTGTGAAGTCCCAGTTTGTTGGTCTTGTTTTAAAGGATGCTGATATTCCTAATCCTTATCATGGACATGTAATTTTGGGAGACCATGCACCAGTTCTCATTTACCAAATAGGTACACATGAAACCCGTATTTTGTGCGATATCCGTGGAAATGGACCTCTTCCCTCCATATCTAATGGCGAAATGCGCGATCATTTACTGAAAGAAGTTGTTCCTAATATTCCTGAAAAGATTGCTCCAAGTGTAAAGGCTGCCATTGATGAAGGTAAATTTCGATCCATGCCTAATCAGTTTTTGCCATCTACAGATCCAGCGGACTTCCCTCGAGGTATGATTGTTTTAGGCGATGCTTGGAATATGAGGCATCCTCTTACTGGAGGTGGAATGACAGTTGCACTTAACGATGTAGTTATGTTGGCAAAACATCTCTCTACTGTGAAAGACCTTTCTGATTGGGCCTCTGTTACTGGTCATCTTACAGATTTTTACTGGGAACGTAAAAATCTTGGATCTGTTATCAACATTTTAGCACAAGCACTTTATTCGCTTTTTGCAGCGGATAATGAGAACTTGCGTATTCTTCAGCGAGGCTGTCTGCGATATTTTCAACGTGGAGGTCTTTGTGTATCAGAACCTATATCATTGCTAAGTGGGATTTTGCCAAAACCAATAGTACTGATTCATCATTTTTTTTCTGTAGCATTTTATGCTATACGATGCAACTTTGTTGATAAAGGCTTAATTGGATTCCCAATTGCTTTTATACAAATATTTACAGTTTTGTTTACTGCAACAGCTGTTATCCTTCCGTTCATGCTTAGAGAACTCCGTTAATATATATATTGACTTCCAGTCAAAATCCTCTACTCAAGTTTTTACGTTTTCAAGTTAATAATTAATATATAATTTGTATGCTAACAAATTGAACAGCGTTTCTGTTTTCTCATAATTATAATTGGATTGTTCTAGGTACTAAATTGATCACAGCGTAAAAACATAGAATTTTTGAAATTTTTATTAGATCATCAGCTAGATATATGTCATTATTTAATTTGATTTAAATAGCAATGGACTTGTGGAAAGCAGCACCGGCGTAAATGGCTTTGTCACCAAGTTCCTCTTCAATTCTAAGAATTTCATTCAACTTTGCAAGACGTTCAGAACGGGCAGGAGCTCCTGCTTTGATTTGTCCAGATCTGAGACCAACTGCAATTTCGGCAATAGTGGTATCTTCAGTTTCACCAGATCTATGAGAAACCATAACGCCCCAACCAGCAGCATAAGAATCTTTAGCAGCTTGAATAGACTCTGTAAGGGATCCAATTTGGTTAACCTTAAGAAGTAGAGCATTAGCAGCCTTCTTTTCAATAGCTGTCTTAATACGAGCAGGGTTTGTAACTGTCAAGTCGTCACCTACAATTTGTGTCTTATCAGCAGCCTTTTGATAGAAAATAGACCAAGTCTCCCAGTCATCTTCGGCAAAAGGATCTTCCAAAGACACAATAGGGTACTTGTCAATTAGAGAAAGATATAGATCTACTAACTGTTCTCCAGAAAGCCATTTGGAAGGATCAGAGTCAGGGTTCTTGAAGTCCAGATCGTACTTACCATCTTTGAAAAATTCAGAAGAGGCAGCGTCAATAGCAATTTGAACCTTACCAGTGTATCCTGCTTGCTCAATGGCATCAGAAATCAAACTAAGGGCTTCTTCAGCAGTTTGAATATCAGGTGCAACACCTCCCTCGTCACCAACATTACCTGCAGAGGTGCCGTATCTTTTCTTAGCAAGAGACTTCAGAATCTGGTAAACCTCAGCACCAGCTCGCATGGCTTCTGTGAAAGAAGGAAATTCGGTAGGTACAATCATGAATTCTTGGATTGCAAGACGACCTCCAGCATGAGAACCACCGTTTAAAACATTTTGGAAAGGAACAGGAAGAACATAAGGGGCAGGTGTCTCAGCTAGTTCAGCAATGTGTTGATAAAGAGGGACACCTTTTTCAGCAGCAGCAGCTTTAGCAACAGCTAGAGAAACACCAAGAATTGCATTAGCACCTAACTTGGCTTTGTTGTCAGTTCCGTCAAGAGCAAGAAGAAATTCATCAACCTTTTTTTGATCTTTAATATCAATATTAGCCTTAATCAATTCAGGACCAATAATGTTGTTGACGTTACCAACAGCAGTAAGAACACCCTTTCCACCCCACTTTGTCTTATCTTTGTCACGAAGCTCTAGGGCTTCATGGATACCAGTGGAAGCTCCAGAAGGAACAATTGCTCTGAACAAACCTTTCTCGGTTACAACGTCTACCTCAACAGTGGGGTTACCACGAGAGTCATAAACAGAACGGGCATGAACTTTAGAAATAGCCATTGTGAGAAATGCGATATTAATTGAAATGTATGAAAAAAAAAATAGTTAAAAAAGACAGATGTAATCAAGAAAGAAAAGAGAAAAAATTGAACAAGTCAGGGTGCTATGGTATTTATAGTTTAAAGAGAAAACTTGTTTTACGTATAGAAATGAGCCAGTGGAAACCTTTGGAATCCGGGGTAGTACGAAAACGAAACGGGGAAGTGTTTTGAGTTTCCTACTGAGTTTGTTTCCTCGGAAAATGAATAAATAGACTTTCCCGGTTTATTTTCTGAAGCCTCTCGTGCGAAATGAACGACTCGACTGGTTTAAAACAAAATTTATACGGATAATAAAGCTTCATAGTGGAATTAAAGTCACTTTGATATTACTCATTAGACCTACAAATAGGTTACTTAAACTTATGTGATATTTATTCAAAACTAGTGATTAGATACAACTTTTCCATTCACAATTACTTTTGTTCGGCTTGAAGTCTCGGTCACAAAAGAGTCAGAACTAGATACAACAGAAGAGTGTGTTAAGGATGACTTTGAAATTGAACTAGCAACACTTCTAGAGCTTTTAGTTACCGGTACTGTCCCTCCAACTGCATATTCACTTTCAATGGTGGCAGTGGTTCTTTTTCCATCTTTGCCCTTGGTTACAACAATCACTCTACTCTTTGTAGCAGTTAAAGCATCAATATCAGATGTAAATACTCTGCCTTCGTCAAAGTGGGTAGCGGAATCGAAACTTTGGTCACTGGCGCTTACGACAGACCCATCACTTTTTACACTACCTGCTCCAATAACAGCTTCACTAAATTGATCGGGATCATTTAAAACATTTTCACTGGCTGTAGTAGAAAGAGACACAGAAGAATCAGCACCAAAAACTGCTGCTCTTGCCCGCTGAAAAAAGCCTCCAGCAACAGCAGCGCCAGCAGCAGTTTTGACATTATTCAAATTGGACTCAGTTTCATTTGCTAAAGAATCAGAGCTTCTTGAAGTAATATTGACTTTAGACAAATCATTTGAACTGCTTGAAACACTGTCTGATTCTTCAAATATTCCGTCAGAAGATGATGTAGAGACTGATTCTGCAACTGACATAGTAGAACTATCGGTATTCGAACCAAATGAGCTACTACTATCAACAATACTGTTTTGAGTTGTTGCTGAAGAAGCACTGTCAGCTGCAGCAGAACCACCTTTAATTCTATCTGTAGCAGCTACAATGGGGTCATATAAAAGGTCTTCTGAAGAGTGGCTAGAGATAGGCTGGCTTGGAGATGAATTAGAATCAACTTTAGATGAATCAAAAGAAGACTTGGTATTCTCATCTATGACTTGAGAGTTAGCACTATTACTATTAACAGATTCAAAAATTGCATTTTGAGCCTTATCAATAGCGGCACCAGCAGCCACAATTTTAACGCCATCAGCAATTGAATTAATAACTCCATCTTTTGAGGAAACAGGTGTTGAAATGGATTGATCATTTATTGAGTCAATAGTAGAAGATTCTGCTGTAGAGCTGGTATGGTCGTAGTTAGAAGAATCCGTTGAACTCTTGGAGTTTGGATCAGTATAAATAGATGAATCCTTACCATCAATTTCCACGTTATAATTAGAAGCACTATCAGCAGGGATGACAACCTTCTTACCTCCTTTCAATCGGTCTGTTGCAGCAACTGCAGGATCATATAAGAAATCCTCAGATGTGGTAATCGTGACAGATTTAGGACTAGATTCCAAAATCGAGTTATAGCTCGAACTAGAGCTTGGACTTGAATTTGAACTTGAACTTGAACTTGGACTTGGACTCGAAATTGAGCTTAAGCTTGAACTTGAGTCAGTGCTAGAAGAGAAAGAAGAGCTTGATGAATGACCAGATGAATAAGTAGATTCCTTGTTAGATTCCAACAGTTTATTGGAGTCAAGAGAGGACGCATCAATGACAACTTCTTTTCCGCCTTTTAATCTGTCAGTGGCTGCAACTGCCGGATCGTACAAGAAATCTTCAGATGTAGTTATTGTAACAGATTTCGTACTTTGTGTGGATTGTGAGCTTTTATCAACATCAGAGATTGAAGAACTTGATGAAGAGTCTGATGAAGAATTTTCTGTTGCAACTGATGAGCCAGATGTGGAACCAGATATCTTGCTAGATGCTAACGACTCATTAGAATCGACAGAATCAATGACAACTTTTTTTCCGCCTTTCAATCTATCAGTAGCAGCAACTGCCGGATCATACAAGAAATCTTCATACGAGGTAACAGTAGAAGAAATCTCACCTTTATCTGCCTTGCTAAACTTGTAACTTTCCAAAGGTTCATTAACAGAAGAATCTGTATTTTCAACTGAAAAACTCTTCTCATTATTCGAACCTTCCACGTATTCCTTAGCTTTGTCAATGGCAGTACCAATCAAAGCACCTTCGAGCACAGCTTTAGCACCATCATTGACTGTATCAATAAAGCCTGAGCTTGAAACCTTAAATACAGGCGGAGTAGCACCAAAAACAGTGGTAGATGAAGACTCAATATCAACACTAGGCGCAATTGAAGAATCCAAATCAGATACTTGTTTTGAATGCTTTTCACTAGTAAAAGTTGAAGAATGGTCAGCTTCTTTAGTTAAAATATCACTTTTTTCAACGGCTGGTAGACTTTTGGCTAATTCAGCATTTACAATAATAGAATCTGTCAGCTTAGAAGAAACTGAGATAGTAGATGTAGATGTAGATGTAGATGTAGATGTAGATGTAGATGTAGATGTGGAAAGTGAGGTAGTAAAAGTCTCCTTTTCTAAAAGGCTTTCTTTCAACTCTTCTGTTACTGAGCTGTCACTATTCACATTAGTGTCTATCTTTTCATTGCTTTGGGATCCAAAAACAATATTTTTTCCTTGGTCAACGACAATGGCACCAGCAGCAAGTTTTGCACCATCTATTACTGCATCTTTAGCAACTTTCACACCACTTGCTGCTGAATCTCTTGAAGAATCGGCAATACTTGAAGCATGCTGGATATTTTTTGCAACCGAATCTTTCAAAGCTCCTGCCCCATTTGCGACGAAATCTCCAGCTATAGCAGCATTATCATTAGTGGAGTCTTTTAATGATTTTGCACCATCAACGATAACGCTTGCTCCTTCAGCGATAGCATCTTGTGCCGAGTTGGCACCGTTAGCAACAGCACGTTTGGCAGCTGCCGTACCGTCATAAGCTGCATTTTTCACTACCCCAGCGCCTATAACAATAGAATCCTGTGCAGCGTTGGCTTCTTTGGCAATATAGTCCCCGGCAGCAGCAGCATTCTCATATATTGAATCTTTCGCAATAGAAGCTCCTCCTACAACTGAATTTTTGGCAGAATCAGCCCCTTTTGCTGCAGCGTCATAAGCAATAGCAGCTCCCCCAATAACAGCTGCCGCACCGGCAGCAACAGCACCTTGAGCAGATCCAGCACCAGCTACTAAAGCTTCTTGAGCAGATCCAACACCAGCAACTACTGCTTCTTGAGCTATGTTTGCCCCTTTTACAACAGATTCTCCTGCTGCTGCTACATTTCCATAAGCTTTATCTTTAATAGCTACAGCACCTTCAATCGCTGCATCAGCACCTTGTACAGCAGAGCTGTGAACAGCTTTAGCACCCTTCGCAATAGAATCACCTGCAATAGCTGCATTTTTATCAATAGCATCTTTAGCTACTGAAGCACCGCCAACAATAGAATCTTTGACAACAGAAGCACTGCCAGCAGCAGCATCATACATAGCAGCAGCTCCTTCTGCAACAGCAGCAGCTCCAGCTGCAACAGCTTCTTGTGCTGTATTCGCTCCTTTAGCAATTGAATTTCCAGCCGCTGCAACATTTTCATACGCCGCATCTTTAGCAATAGCAGCAGCGTCTACAATCGAATCTTTTGCTGAGCCAGCACCTCGAGAAGCTGCATCATACGCAGCATTTGCTCCTCCAATAGCAGCAGCGGCCCCTCCAGCCATAGCAGCAGCACCTGCAGCACCGGCTTCTTGAGCCATACCAGCACCAGCAATAATCGCATCTTGAGCTGATCCAGCTCCATCAGCAACTACATTTTTCAGCTGTCCAGCACCTTTATTCAATGTGTCTTGAGCGCCTTGGGCAGCCTGTTTTGCCTGGTCGACATATTCACCAGCAGCTGATTGGACATTTTCAAGATAACCTTTTTCAGTTCCATATACAGCTTTAGATACTGCACCCTGAGCCTGATCAATATACCCAGGCGACTCAGGTTGAATTGCACTTTGGATTGCGTCTTTGGCCAATTTAGCTCCAGCAATACCAGCAGCGACATACCCTGCAGACTTGATACCATCTACATAACCATCTTTCTCAGCAGTCGACCGTATAACCTTATTCTGAATTATTTTTTGTTGTTGATCTGATCCTGCATTTGAATCTTCTAAATCTTCATAAAACTCAACTTCACCTGCTTCTACAACATCTTGTTTCTTCTGACCCAATATTGCAAGGTGCTCAGCCTTTGCCTTGAGATGTCCCAAGTATGTAGTAGCTTCAAGTGTCAAAATTTGGCCAGTTTGGTTGACTTGATCTTCATCACTTCGCTGTGATTTGATTTTGTATTCTAAATCTTCGATTTGCTTCACATGGGCTGCCCATTCTGGTTTTGACTTCAAAGAAAGGAGGGTGCTAAGGGCTTTGGACTGAGCAGAATTACGTGCAGATCTGGCTTGTTGTATTTCTGTTTTCAGTACCTCATATAGGGATTCAACTTCACTAATAACAGTATTGAATCTTTCACTAACTTCGGTTAATGGCGGATTTTTAGAAGAAGGTTTCTCCAATTGCCTAACCAGTTTTTGAAGTTCCGGATCACCATACTGATACTTTTGAATTTTTTTAAGGTTCACAGAATAATCAGGCTTTATAAGTTGAGAATTATAAGCTTCGTAAATGGCATTTAGTTTCGTGAGATCAGGCGCAGTACTTTGAAAGGTTTGTGTAGTTTCTATAGTAGCATCAGCAGGCTTTTCAGCTTCAGTTTTTAAAGAACCTACAACAGAGCCTGAGGAAGCCCATACCCGATCAATCACTCTTTGCACTTGAGGTTCAAGATTTTGGGAATATATTTTTTTGAACCCCAACGTATCAAAATTTTTATACCATTCTTTAATTCCAGCAGTAATTAGTCCTATTTTAACCCCAGGTGATGAAAGAAATGATTGAATATATTCATAAACAATTGCAGCTCGTTCACGTAAAGTCGCGTGGGCCCACTCGGCATGAGGACGAAGGCTAGAATAACCGGACTCAATGTACTTATTAGCTTGGATATGAGTATCATAAACTTTTTGTTGCACGTTTTGTGCATTTTTTACAACTGCTGGATGGATAGACTTGAAGTAGTGCTGATTAGCTTGTGAAGCATAGTCATTGGCAGCTTTTACATATGGTTGAGCATATTGAGCAGCAGAAGCGCCATAATCATTCGCTTTCTTAACATATGGCTGAGCATAGTTTTCAGCTGAAGACGCATAATCATTAGCAACCTTAACATATGGCTGTACATACTCGTTGGCTACTTGGACATATGGTTGAGCATATTTATTTGCTGAATTGACATATTTACCAGCTGAATCCACGTAAGGCTTTGCTTTCTTAACATGAGGCTCAGCGAGCTTGTAAGCATTGTCAACGTATGGCTTAGCATAATCATTGGCTGATTGAACATAAGGAGCAGCATATTCTTTATAGTAAGGCTCAATATATGTTCCAAAGGTAGAATGGAGTCTTGTGCAAACTGAATTGGAAGTATTTAAAGGGGAATTTAGAGGACATGCCCAAAGCAACAAATAGACAAGGTAGATGAGGAAAGACCTAAAAGTGAAAAGAGGTTAGTAATAATTCATCAAAATCATGATGTAAATAATAATTTCATACCTTAAAAGAAATCTCCACAAACGAGAAAGCATACCTGGGCGAGCAGAAGTTCCCTTTCTAGGAATAGAATCCAAATGTCCTACCTCTTGCTGAATCACCAATGGCTTAGCTGGAGTTGAAGATGATTCTTTGGGTTCCTTAAGTTTAACAGAAGTTGGTTTAATAGCAGCAGGCTTAGGATTAGCTTGAGTAGCTTGAGTAGCTTGAGTAGCTTGAGTAGCTTGAGTAGCTTGAGTGGCAGATTTGACTTTCGGCTGTTTAACTGCAGGTACCGTTTGTTCTTTAGATAAAGACTGCTTGGGAGTTGTCAAATGAGAAACGACGTTCCCATTAGAAGGTTTCTTACGGTGCCCAACTGGTTTGCTGGTAGATTGCACGCTCCCCTTCGATTTAGCCTGAGGAGGAGAAGAAGGCATTTTGGTAATAGAATCGATTAAGACCAAAACAGCAAAGAGTTTTGATTACAAAAAAATTTATAATGATGATAATGATAATGTTTATGATAGCGTTGATCTAATGAAAACCAACGAATGTGAGATCGAGCGATCAACAAGATTGATATGTAAACAGAAAAATTGTAGAATTGTGAATTGCAAAATTGGTGAGGAAAAAAAGAAGGATTGATAGGAAAGAAAAGGGTAGAAAAGAAACTGGGTAGTGCCCGTTGAATGAATGAGAGGCGGATTGGGTGCGCGAAACACCATTTCAAACTTTGTGGGCGCAAACTCAATTCATTTGCAGCTTGCACCAGCCAGTGTGTCTATAACTCTGGATCATGGCCTTGGTTTCTAGTTGGCTGCTGACCGTTTGCTGGGAGTGGTGTGGTGTTAGGCCTGCTTCTTGAGCTTCAATAGGCAGTGTTGTAACGAGACCTATACAGTTCCTATGATTTAAAAATGGGCTCAACTGAACTCAAGTACATGAACTAAAGCGTGATTGTGAAATTTCAATCTTATTTGAGTGTCTTCCAGTTAGAAACATGTTGTGTATGGTTCAGTTTTCCGTACAGAATAGAGCATGATAGTGAAGCTTTATCCTTTAATGCAGCCATTTATACCGTGAATATGAATGCTTTTGTAAACTTTCATCATCATCAAGGATGTGTTTTGCATGACCAAAATATTCCTTAAAATTAAGTGGTTTCTAAATGATTTGGCCAACAAAAATTAATAAGTAAATATATATATATATATTTACGACTATGCTAGATGACAAGTTGCAAGCATACAAGTTTGAAGCAGTATGTCAACTGAAATTTTCTATGTCTTAAGTTTCAAATACAAAGCTTTAGGTATCATATCACGTGACAGTATACAAAACTTTACCTTGTATAGAAGATACTTTTAGAGTCTTGATCTACTTGATAACACTTTTCACGTCTTGATTTTGGCTAAATATATTGATATATATCTAAGTATATACTCCGTCTCGCTTTTAAGCTGCTGGTTATCATTGAATTGTTATCTTATAAATACAATTGGCTCAAAAACTTGATATCACAGAATTGCTTTTGCTAAACGTGAATGACTGTTTGTGAATTTGATATATAAACCAATCCGCTTAGTCGATTAATTGGTTCAAGGAACTACCTACTCTTTTAACAGGTCAGACCACTGCCAAAAACTAAAAAAAAATTGAAAAAAAAATGTCTGTAAAAGGCCCGGAACTGAGAGGAGATTTGAAAGGAAAGGCTAAAATCGAATGTTTAATTGATGTCATCAATAGAATATACTATTCTCCAATCCATGAAACATCAACCGATACAGATCAGCAGCCGGACCACAATGGAATTGCTACAGAAAATGGATCTGGTTCTAGTTCTTTAGATACTGAAGATATGCCATCATTAAATTCACTTGTGTATGCCATTCTCAGTTGCCCCACGGTGTTAGATGAAACGGAATCTCAGAATACTTACCTACTACAGCTACTATACAAACCAGAAATCATTCGGGTTGTTATCGAATTTGTATTGCAGGATGGACACACCGAAGATTGGAATACAGAGATTGTCCAAGAACTTTTGATACAATCTGAAGCTGCAATAGAAAGCGATAACGATTCTGAGATTGAAGTCAACGCTGAATCTGTCAAAAGAAGCGCAGGGTCTGCAGACCCTGCTGCACCAGTACCTACAGCACAAACATCAACGCATCAAAGCCCAACTACACGGCAACTTGTATCAGAATCCGAGCACGTTGAGACCGTGTCACCAGAATCAACAAATAAGGAAAACTTGGAACTTCAAACGCAACAGCCAAATATACCTCAAGCTTTTGACGAAATAGAAACAGTAAATGGGGTACAATCGCAAAATTCTGAAGATCTGGATGCATCAGAGTCTACCTTAAGCCAGTTTTCCTCAAATTTATCGGCAGACTCTTTAGAACTTACACGAGAAGGTTCAAGTGGTAGCAATATACACCATTTTGATTTCAATGTTCCTTTGATAAATACTATTGAAATCATGAAACGTGGAAGTTTGAACGATGCAATTGCTCCATTTGTACCTCTTATGGTATATTCGCTCATTACAAACCCTACGACGCATTTAGACACATTGTGGAAATTTTTGTTACACTCGTTCACTGAAACAGTTGTCCTCTATCTTACAGATTCAGTTGACAATGTAATAGGTCCAGAAGTATGGGTCCAAGGAATGAAGCTTAATTCGAAAATTTCAGATGCTCTGCTTTCTGTCTTGGGCTTTCTGTGTAGAAAATATCCTGTGCTTTTAGATCCTAGGTTTGAAGAAACGTCTCCTCGAAATTCATATCTTTATGCCATAGATCAGCCTACCTTTGTTGACAAGCTCCACAAGCATGGGCTTATATTTCAGTTAATCGCAATACTCAAGCGTGAAGAAGACGAGTTGTCACTGATAAACCTGGAACAGTTTTTTAGAGAATTGTTGGAACTTGCCCAAATCACAAGAAAAGATGTTTTTTTGTCTGAAGCTTTGGAAGAGAATCCGAGGGGCATTGTATTGCTGGCTAAAGATATACTTAAAGAACCAGTGTTGGAAGCTTTGGTGTCATATATGGTAATTTCAAAGCATTATATGACACATTTTAGCGATACCTTAGTTGATTTGATTTCTAAAATGGCGTTAGAATTTAATTTATATCGTAATGAGATTTTGCCTGCCTATCAGCTGGATGATAATAGTTCTAATCTAGAGATTGAAACAACGCTTAGTGTTTTTGGTTCGTATATTTCAATACTTGCAGAAATCATGAATAAAGGTATCGATCGTGGGGTTGAAGAGAATATTGAAGGGACTTCCACAAGTTATATTTCCAAGAGATGTTTTTACGAACAGGTTAAGGCGTGTAGATTAGTATCAGATCTCTTGAAATTAGCCATAGTAGCAGATACTGGTTTACACACAGATACTTTTGATCACGACTCGACAAAACGCAATTCTAGTGATAGCAATGAAAATGATGAAATGATTATAGTGCGTGATCATTTTCTTGATCATGAAGAACCTAATAGTTTCAATTTGCGTACTGGTGATGAAAATCATGATAATGGAAGTGATCTTGATGACATTGGTGATCCACCGGATGATGATTATGATGATTTAGGAGACCCTGATATGCAGGAAGATTTGGATGAAAATATGAAAACAAATGAAGATGTTTTACACGGTATGCGACAACTGTCACTTTATTCTCGGATTAAATACAGATCGCATAAGGTCTTTTTACGGCAGGTAGTAGTATCAAATTCTATACCTGTTTTGCTAGATATTTTTTTTAGGTATCCATGGAACAGTTTTGTACATGAGAGTGTTTATTCAGCAGTTTCACATTTGTTATCACCTCTGTATTTGAATTCAATATTGAGTGAAGAATATTTGAGTATATTAAAGATATTATTTGAAAAAACGCAGATTACCAAACGTATTCTCAACGGAGCCCGAAGAAATGCAAAATATGAGGCCATACGTAAAATCCGGTTGGGCTATATGGGAGCATTGATCAATATTGGGAATGCTATTAAAGATGCCACTACAGTACTATGGTCTTTCCGCCCTAGCAGCTTTGCAGAAACTTTACGTGATATTTTAAAGCCATATGTTAAAGACCCAGAATGGGTTAACTTTGTACAAGGAACCTTGGCAGATACAACGAAGAAATGGGTTCAGCTAGGAACTGGATTTGAACTACCGACAGGTGCTTCTAAAAGTCATTACGGTGCAATAATTCTACCAGATATAGAAGGCACATTTGAGCTTGACGACGAACAGAAGGAATACAGTCGGCGACCTTCCGAAACAAATGGTAAAGATGAGTCCAAGGTCGAAACTGCTGAAAGTGAAAATCTTCAAGAAAGCAAAGAGACATCTGATGAAAATTTTACTACAGGACAAGCACTGCCGACACCAGCAATTACAGGCTCTGTAATTGAAGAACCAAGTGATGAAGACCTTGCACTGACACGAAGCGAATCACACCGGATATAACTTTTCAATGTATATATATGCAAGATGTAGTGAACCTACAGTCAAAACTTTGAGGTTGAGATCAATTTTTTTTTTTTGATTTTACCTTGACATTTTATTTATTGAACCAATTTTAATACATGACGGATTTTTTAAATCCTTTGATATTTTTTTTTTTTTTTTTTTTTTTTTTGTATAATCATTTTTAAGGAAGAATTAATTAAAATAGATAAAGAGATGGTTGAAATATTAAAATAAAAAAAAATAGTTTAAAAAAAAAAAAAAAAAAAAAAAAGTTCTCTGTGAATTTTTATTTAATTATTTTTTGTATTTCGGAATGTGTGAAGGGGATGGTTCCTTTATTCATTTTAAACTGTTTCAAGCAACACTATTTAGTATGTGTTTGTTTCTATTTTAACAAATTTTTTTAGGTATTTTATTTAATATTTTATTTATTAATTATGAGATATAAGAGAAAAATATAAAATAAAATATAAAATAAAATATAAAATAAAATATAAAATAAAATATAAAATAAAATATAAAATAAAATATAAAATAAAATATAAAATAAAATATAAAATAAAATATAAAATAAAATATAAAATAAAATATAAAATAAAATATAAAATAAAATTAAATAAAACGTTTGTATTATAGTATTTATTCTATGCTTTTTGTATCGTTTCGTTTCGTTTGTTTGTTTTTTTAATCAGATCCACTATCATCAGATCCGTCATAACCACTACCACCGCCAGATCCCCAGCCAAAGTATGGATATCCACCATAGCCATAATAAGGATACCCTCCATATCCACCATATCCACCATAGGGATAGTAAGCTGGACGTCCAATAGTTACAGCAGGTACACCGTTAGCTCCAGGAACAATGTTAACGCCAGGAATTCCGGTGGGAATACCAGGATAATATTGACGCTTCTTTAAAGCAGGATCTTGTTGGTTTTGAGTTTTACCTTCATCTTGTGCTCCAGGTTGAGTTTGCTGGCCTGGCTGTTCAGCTGTCTGTTGGCCCGGTTGCTGAGCTTGTTGACCCGGCTGTTGTTGCATAGGTTGACCTTGTTGCATGGATTGGCCCGGTTGACCTTGTTGTATAGGTTGGCCTTGTTGCATAGGCTGGCCCTGTTGCATAGGCTGGCCCTGTTGCATAGGCTGGCCCTGTTGCATAGGCTGGCCCTGTTGCATAGGCTGGCCCTGTTGCATAGGCTGGCCCTGTTGCATAGGCTGGCCCTGTTGCATAGGCTGGCCCTGTTGCATAGGCTGGCCCTGTTGCATAGGCTGGCCCTGTTGCATAGGCTGGCCCTGTTGCATAGGCTGGCCCTGTTGCATAGGCTGGCCCTGTTGCATAGGCTGGCCCTGTTGCATAGGCTGGCCCTGTTGCATAGGCTGGCCCTGTTGCATAGGCTGAGGAGGAACTCCATAAGGATAAGGAACAAACATTTGTGGTGCAGAGAACATGGTAGGAGGCGGGGGCGGGGGTGCCATAAACATGTACGGCTGTTCAGCTAAGTACTTTGCCAATTCTTGTTCGTTCTTGATTGGAAATGCTGGGGCAACAGGAACGGCAAGAGCGGCTGATACCAACGATAAGGTCATGACTTTGTAAGAAACCATTTTTGATAAAAGAGTGTATGTAGTAAGTAGATGAAATGAATGAATGAATTGACAAGTTAAAAGGGCAGTTATTTGTTATATATATATATGACTTTTCTGAATAAAAGAATAATAGGAATGAAAATGTTTGATTTGGATGTATCATACTTGAGACGATATAATACAACAATGCTACTAAGATCTGGTTCTGGTAGCATGAATAAGATTGCATCCAGAGAGATCTAGAGTTTTTTTTTTTAGAGTATTTCGAACGAATCATGCAGCCAAATCAGGAAGAATAAAACTTAAAGGCAAGAAATACTTGCTTATAATTTGAAAATGATGAGCAATCGAAGTGGGGTTGTGACCAGAGACAAGTAATTTAATACCATAAATTTAAGAAATAATTTAAAGTAGTTTTTTTTTTTTTTGTTATTTTGTTTTTATAAAATGATTTAAAGTATTAACAAATTGAAATAAAAATAATTTAGCAGTAAATATACAATACAAATTTGATCACTAAATAACTGGCATTTGGTAACAAATATTTATCTGGATTGCTAGTCGGGCTATGCTATTGGGCTGCCAAGTTGTCACGGCTCATCTTTTACAATACGAAATACAGATTTCAATAGCACATAAATCTTCAATTTACCGTACCTATAATAAATTTACTATTTTGTAGCTTTCATTGTCATCTAACTTTATTCAATAGCTTCTTACACTAAATTACAAATGTTGTCTAATTACTTATCACGCATTGCCTTTTTATTGTAATCCTGCATTGACATGTCTTTCTTTGAAAAAAAAAAAAAATAAAATAAAATAATAATAATAATAATAATAACATTTTAATCTTTTTAGTGAAACGCTACTACTTGAAATGTATTTTATTTTTATTTCGTTGTATTTTTTTTTCTTTGTAGTTTTAATATTAATGTGCTCGAAAAAAAAAAAATTGCTTATATAAAATGAAAATAAAATTAATTTTGTAAATTACCCGATTTGGATATGTGTAATAAGAAAACCCTGAGATTATATCAATATTTATATATGAATATATATATATATATATATATATATATATAAAAGAATGTTGATTTTTTTTTTCTTCATTTTGAAGTGATGAAATAAATAAATGTATATTTTTCTTCATTTGTATATTTTTTTTCTTTTTTTTTTATTTTATTCTTTTTATTTTCTGAATTCGTTTAAAAAGAAGGCAATGCTCAAGCATACTACCAAATTAAAAAACATATATCTAAAGCAGGAAAAAAAAAAAAAAAAATATAAAGACAATTCTTAACCTTTATATAAAATCAAACCAAATCAACAAAGTAATTGGTTCACATGTCAGGTACCTTAAAAAGTAAAAATATCAAGTAAAAAAAAAAATAAAAATAATTATTAATTGTATTAAAAGATTTATTATAGGTTCATATGTATACTACAAAAGTAGTATAAAGGATTGATTGAAAAAACAAAAACAAAAAAAGTATAACAGTTTTACGATGATAGTTTTCAAAAGGTGCTGTTGTTTAACATCTATACCGTTCAAAACATGAAGGAATCAAGAAAGTAAATAAAAGTTTGTTACAAGAGTAACAGTTTATCACTGAAATTTAATGTATAGAGTAATTGAGGTTAATAACATTGATTAATAAATAAGTATGCAATAGACAAAAAGAAAGAAAAGAAAGAAAAAAAAAAGTTTAAACTGACTGCATGGGCGGCAGTCCAGTCTTGATAATTTTAAATCTTTCTCTATCGATATCCATTCGATCTTCATAATCATATCCATTATCATTATCATCATCATCATCATCGTCATTAACATCTAATACAATACTAGGTGTAATATCTGTAGGAGAAGATCCTCCTTCACCGTGTAATGTAACCCTGCGAACCAGCTTTCCAGTGTCTGGTTGGCGAATAGTGGTTGAAGGGAAAGGTGAAATATCATTGTTATTTGGTGTGAATTCTCCTTCCACTTTATTTTGCACATCTAGTAAGGCCTCATGCAAGTCTGTATGAAATGTTTCGGTGTTGGGTTCCTCTTCCATCGTCGACACCCACCCAGCGGGGGGTGAAGGAGGCGGCGAAATAAAGAACAGACGTCCGGGAGATGGAAGTTCCAAATACTGCTGTCCGCATTCGTTGTAAAGCGGTGTGGGGTGTGTAAATGCTGCGCGGATTGACTTTCCAAACAGCGTCCCGACGCTATGGAGTAGATCGCGGGCAGTTGATGCGATGGGTGCCGAGGGAAAGACAATAAGAACTCGTCCAAACGACTTGAGCTCAGCCCAGTGCACAATGTGGAGTGAATGTTCTGATTCCAAAAATCTGCGAACTGATGCTGTGAGACACTCCTTTGTTGGCTCTGCTTGTTTTACCCCGTTGTTGTTGACTTTAGAAGGGAAGTCATCACGATCAAAGCCAGTGAGAATCAAAGTGTTACTTGGTTCCGACATTTCTGTTGCTAATTGTGTTTATGTGTGTAATTTGAATACAAGTGTATTGATATAGAGGAAAATGATGATAAAATGAAGATGTTGATGAAATATAAAAAAAAATATAAAAAAAAATAAAAGGACTGGTGAGAGTATTTATGTGGTTATGATATTGGCAAGTCGGAAGAGATGGCAATAAGAATAGTTGATGCTTTTATTTTTTTTTTTAACCTTACCTTTAAATGAAAATGGCTGTGGTTTTAAAGCATGACAGCCTTAACAAAAAGCAAAAGCCCCGTCAAGGCGTGGGTTAGGGCCTCGTATTTCTGTTACCAGTAATAATAATAATAATAATAATAATAATAATAATAATAATAATAATAATAATAATAATAATAATAATAATATTAATATTAATATTATTATTTTAAAATTTCTTAAAAATGATTGAAATTTTAATGGTGGCAATGAACAATATTTTTGCCATCTAAGTTTATAGTTGAAAAATTACCCATCAAGAACAATAGTTGAAAAAAGTTTTTATTATTATTATTATTATTACTACTATTTGTTCACTAAATTTGTTAAAGAGAAAAAAAATCCTGCGCCTCCCTATAGAAACATGTATATAAAATGATTATTCAACGCCTTATCAGCCGTACATAGGCATGAAGGAAACACAGTAAAAAATAAAAATGAAATTTCATTTTAGTATTCATGCATTTGTAAATATATATATATATATTGTGTGTCTATAATATCAGTGATTAATTTTGACACTCATTTTATCTCGTTTCATTTAATCTCATCGCCGTCTAATGCTGGCTTGAGACTCTGCGACCATACTCTGTCGAACAGCTGCCAAGTCAACGTTTTTTAAAGCATCTTGCATGTAGACATCGGTCTCGAGTTTTTTCTCAATCATCTCAGCCACCAGTCCGGTGCGCAGCGCCGCCATGAGCTTAGGGTCCTCACGAAACGGCAATGTTTGATGCGCAAACGTTTGTAAGCTTTCATAGTCGATATTGGTAGCTAGTGCCGCAATGGTCTCCAACTTTTTGACTACTTGCTGCTGACCCTTCACTGTGCTGATCGGGTGTAACTTTTCATCCCATTGAAACAGAGGCACAAGTTGGTTCAACGCAACAAAGCTTGTCAGCATCAGATTTCGCAGAATCTGAACAAATTGAAACGGGGCAATGCCTAGCCATCGAAGAAGCGGAATGCTCGAGGTGAGCTCATGCGTTGACCTGAACGCAATATAGGCCTCAGTAGTAGCACACAGAATCAAAATGTAGTATCGCCATGTATGCCCCGACTTGAACAGCCCAAGTAGTGACACAGCAACAAGCCCTACTGCATATCCGCCGTAATACATGAGAATGCTGTTGCGGGCACCCCACATAACAAGATCCGCAAGCACCGGTGTCGGGTTGATGGGCTTCATTTCTGCTGCAAATCTGAGTCCGGCAGAACCAAATCTATCGTACACAAACCGAGCCGCATCATTAGTCAACACATCATAGGCGTCCTTAATTTGGATCCACTGCCCTTCTTCACCACCCTTGTCTGGGTGTGCTGTCAAAGACAGTCGGCGAAAAACTGACTTGATTTCACGCTCTGTCGCAAACGGAGACACGCCCAGCAAATCGTAAATGGGATGCGAGGCAGGATTGCCGCTATGTATACTTAATACGTTCCAAAAAGCTTCTACAATTGCGTAAACTAGATACAGGGCAATCACAGCCATGTAGATATTATGGCGATGTCGCTGGTACTTTGGAGACCCGGGTGCGGGTACGGGATCTCCTACACGTATTGTGAACTTGTAAAATAGGTTTTGCAAGAACCCAGTGACCAGATTTGGTAGGAGGAACCATCCCATTAGCGATAGATATGGACCATATGAAGACTGTGCTTGTGAACTCATTGTAATGCTATGTTATACAGTTATAAGACACGAGTCAAAAGAAGAAGAAGAAAAATAAATTTAAACCAGAAACAATAGAATTTATCGTGCTGTGTGTGTGTGTGTGTGTGTTTAAATTTTTCACATTTGCTCAATGTGCGAGAAAAGGAGAGAAAGAGAAAAATAAAAAGGTGTTAACGATCTCGATCCTGGCTTTTCTTTGTATATCTAGATGGATGAGGTAAGCCTGATCAAAAAAAAAAGTTATCAACAATGGATCCAGAATTGAATATAGTTGAATCAATTGATATATATGTATATTCAATTGTTCAATTACTACTTGAGAAATATGAAATCTGATTGAAATTACATTGTAAAAGATTACTCTTCAAGACTAGATAGATGGGTTTTAAAACCAAAACATTATATATGCCAGTGAAGACGTATGCTAAAAGGTACCTGAAAAAATTGTTTCTGACTGATCAATATGAACTTTCCATCCATCAAAAGCAAGTTTCAATTCTAATGTAGTTGGTCTCAGCAAAATCCTTTAGCCTTTTTGCTTCTGCTTTTGATATTTCTACAACAATTTTCCCATATACATTATTTATTTATCTGGTACTATACAACGAATGTCAATAGAAAAAGGATTGAAAAAACCTAAATTAGGTCGTATGCAAATGTTACAGAACCCTAATCCAAGCCGCAGCAAACTCTTAAAATAGTAGTTCTCTAACTAAGCAAAAAAATTTCGACCACGCAAGCTTCAATTTCTCGGCCAGTGCCAAATCATCACACTCAAAAATACCCTCGCCTTCAATCATCCAGCCTTCTTTCACACATCATGACGTCTTCAGCATCTGCATCAGATGACAATGATCCAATTGACGCACATGCAGTAGTTGAATCACAAATAACTCTGGAATCCAGCTCAGCGTCGCCGCAAATGGATAAACTGGAGCTGAACAGTGATGACAATCAGGATTATGACAACACAACAGGCAATGATGGCGGCGATAACGCAGGAAGTGTGTCTCAAAACACCAACGACCTCAGTGAACAAGAAGGTCATGATGGAAAGTCTTCTAAAGAGGAATTTGACACTGGCCAACAGCAAGATAAGTTATTAGAAAATGAACAAGATACACAGCTCTCAGACAATGACAATAGCAACGAACAAATAGACGATCAAGACATCAACGAAAGCAATGACAACAATGAAGACGACGACGACGACGACGACGACGACTTTGGTGATTTTGATGACTTTGACGACTTTGAATCAGCTGAACCTCCAGCTTCTACAGCCCCTGATGATTCCACCAACACCATTAACAACATCAATATTTCTAGCATCCCAACTCTTTCTGAGCATGACTTTACAAACTCTGCACAACTCCAAGCCACCATTTCTGAGTTACTCACTCCTCTGAAAGCTACAAGTACATTTCTGTCGCCCTCTTTATCATCATCATCATCTTCTTCTTCTTCCGACCCTACAGGCTCTAATACATTATACTTTAATTCTCGATCCGCCTCGCTATGGCAGCAATTAGCTCTCGTGCCTCCACAAGCCACCGCCACTGATTGGAAACGGTCTTCAATCCGCCGCCTATTCATGGTTTCGTTGGGAGTACCGCTTGACCTTGATGAAATACTTCCTCAAAAAAACTCAAAACGCTTGGTGCTACCATCACGCGACTTGGCAGTCTCTCCAACGCGTGTGCGTTCACGTACTCAGGGCGCTGACGGTGTACCAACGGGACCCGACTCGGCTGAGACACTCGATCTAGAATCCGAAACCGATCAGAATGTTGTATCCTGGCGGGTGCTGGCGCAAGTCAGTTCTCTGGCACTACAGAACATGTCTGTGGAGGAGCTTCAAGTACACATTCAAGCACTTAACAATGCGCGCCGGCTGGCCGACCGCACTCTCGAATTATGGGAGGCTAGAAGAGATGCTGCACTTAAGGATAAGGCGGATTTTGAGACTTTGATTGAGAGTCTGGTAGACTACGCACAGCGGGTTGGTAAACCTGGCAAAGCTGGTAAACCTGCAGGTGGTAAGAAAAAAAAATGAATGTTTTTCTTTCGAAAGTTCTGTTGTAGTACAGTTTTTCTTTTCTGAAAGATGGCTTCAATTACTATATTTGTGTATTGTATTATAATAATCATCTTCATCATTCATGTCTTCATCACAAATTACATATAACGATTATAGACCTAATTTATTCTATTCACAAACTCTTTGTATCCAAATAAAACTGATATATATATATATATTAATATTTAAATAATCTTTCAAGTAAATATAAATATATTTATTAAAAGTCAATTATAAATATATAAATATATAAATATATTTCATTCTTATGTTTAGTTTATGATTAAAAAAAAAAAAAAAAAATTTTTTTTTTGTGGACAACTCACCATTAATATTAATATTTACTATTATTTTTCATATTATATATATATTAAATACTTTTTGTGGAATATTTTATATTTTATATTTTATATTGATTATTGATTATTGATGGTTGTTTTTTTTTTTTTTTTTTTTTTTTAACAAAAAGGGTTTTTTTTTTGATTTATTCACGTTTTATTATTATTATTATTATTATTATTATTATTATTATTATTATTATTATTATTTATTTAATTTTTTTCTTCTTCAATAAAACTAAAACAAAAAATATTTAGCTAATAATTTACCCCAAGCTAAATCTAACTTGGAAAAAAAAAATAAAAATAAAAACAAGAACAAAAAACACACACAGTTTAATAAATTTATAATATAAATATATAATAATAATAATTAAGCCTCTTCCTTCGACTCAGACTCTTCAGCTGCAGCACCTGTAGAAGGAGCAGCGGCAGTGGAAGTAGGAGCGGCAGCGGGAGTAGCGGCAGTAGCATTATTTTCGGCAGAGATCTCAGACATATCAGAGGTCCAGAGAGTCAAGTTATCTCTAAGTAGTTGCATAATCAGAGTAGAATCCTTGTAACTTTCCTCAGATAGATTATCAAGCTCAGCAATTGCTTCGTCAAAAGCTTGCTTGGCGAGTTGACAAGCGGTCTCAGGGTTGTTAAGAATTTCGTAGTAAAAGACAGAAAAGTTGAGAGCAAGTCCAAGACGAATGGGGTGGGTAGGAGGAAGAGACTCTACAGCAATAGCAGATGCAGCTTCGTAAGATTTAAGAGAGTCTTGGGCAATCTTTTCACGCTTATCTCCAGAGGCAAACTCAGCAAGGTAACGGTGGTAATCACCCTTCATCTTGTAATAAAACACCTTTGACTCGTCAGCTTTAGCGCCAGGAATGAGGTGATCGGAAAGAATGGAAAGAATATCTTCACAAATACCAGCCAACTCAGCCTCAAGCTTTTGTCTATATTCCTTTATTAAAGAAACTTGTGATTCATTGCTCTTAGACTCTTCCTTTTGCTCAATTGATGAAACAATTCTCCAAGAGGCACGTCTTGCACCAATAACGTTTTTGTAGGCTACGGAAAGGAGATTTCGTTCTTCGACGCTGAGTTCATCACCCGAAGTGGCGACGACCTTCATGTTCTTAACCATCTCTTCATAGCGCTCTGCTTGCTCAGCGAGCTTAGCGAGATAAACAGATTCTTCACGGGGTGACATCTAAGACAAATTTGTTAGTACTAGTCGTGGAAACAAAAGTGGATAAGTCAATTGCGGTTGATAACAGGGTGCTGCATACCTTATACTAATATGGGTAGTAGCTAGAGTAGTAGATAACTGTGTAGCAGGTGTGTGTGTGTATGTGTGTATGTATATATGTATATATAAATATAAGCACTAGGGAATGTGTAGTTGTGGCAAGTTAAGTCAATATCTGACTGAATATAAGAATACGGAGGAGTTTTTTTTTTCTGACAATGAAATAACAATGGAGAAGAAGAGAGGAAGAGAGAAAGAGAGAAAAAAAAAGAGGAAGAAAAGAAAAGAAACAGAAGGAAAGAAAGGAAGAAGGGAAGAAAGTGGAAGTAGAGAAGAAAAAAAAAAAAAACAGCTAAACGTTAGCAGAAGGGAAGGGAAGGGAAAGGGGTCTAGGCTGGAGTACCATGAAACATGTCGTAAGCTATAAATGGGCGACGACATGGACCTCTCTTTCTTTCTCTCTATTTAAAAATATATGTAGATTACCACATATAATGTACGTGGTAAAGACACTAGTAAAGAAAAAAATAAAAATAAAAACTAAATAATTAAAATATATTCCATTTTGGTTATAGTCTATCAACACATATACTATGTTGTAATATATATATATATATATATATATATATACATATTGATCTAACTTAACACTGCTAAATATCTTTCATCAGTAACGGTGACAGAAGTTATAACAACAACATTATCAATGTAATCTCTGTTTGACTGTTTTGTTCTTTATGACATAGATCATGTTGTGCTAATAAAGAACTGCCCGCAACGTTTTCCTAGTTTGCTGTCTCTCCACTATACCGTTATATATGATTGTTTACTTTTTTTTTATCTTACCAAATTGAATACCCTTGCCCTTAAGGTTACCCTGAATGTATATTACTACTCAGGCGGTAGTAGAAGATCAAGCTTAGATCTTGAGATTTCAATTCAGATAAAGATTATTAATACTATCATTATTGACTGAGGAATAGATCAATTGATGGATTTATAAATCATTCTAGTTTAAAATCTAATTGCTTCATAATTTAGTCTATTTCAATTGAAATCAAGATATAAAAATTATATCAATACCAGTCTACATACATTTTCATTTTTTATGTAAATCAAACATATATATATGTGTTTTATTTTTTTATTTTTTTTTCCTCTAATATATATATATATATATATATATATATACAAAATGCTTAACTACGCAAAAATGAATTATTCTATTTTTTTAATAATCTAGAAGACAATGCTTCCAAATCTTCCAAAGAATTTGGAACTTCAAATCCGTCAAGATCATCATCGGAAACAGTTTTACTGTTTTTACTCTTCTTGGATTGTGGTTTCTGGTTGTCTTCGTTATCAGAACTAAATCCACCAAATTCTTCTTCTTCATCATCATCAGCTTCTTCTCCTTCTTGTCCACCAATGTAAACTTGATAGCCACCATCTTCACTTTCAGACATATCGTTGGCTGCACGCTCTGCCTCCTTACGCTTTCTCTTTTTCTCATCTTTCTTTTCCTTAGCAACTGCTTTATCTTCAACATCACGTTCGGTCATTACCTCACGTTCCTTGGAGATAAATTCCACCTTTTGCTCTTCAGCAGGTCCAGATTTATTGAATGATTCAAGAGATTCAAGTTCGTATATGGCATGGGGATTTCCTTCGTCATCAAAAATCAGTTTTGTTCCAAGCCCGCGTGCTTTCAAGACTCCCTTCTTGGAAGTTGCACGTTTAGCAGCACGATTGGATGTCGGTAACGTATTATCACCTTCAGATTCATCTTCTGAACCAACTAGCGTATGGTCTGCGCGTTTCAGTGTAATGAAATCATCTTCTTCCTCTTGATTATCTGCACCTGTAAGTTTCATATAGTGTTCACTCAGCACGTTTTGATTTTGCCGACTAAACATTTTATCATACTTTGTTCGGACAGGCTTATCCTTATCTTCAACCTCTCCAACAATTTCCCCGTCATCATTGGCCTTTGCCAATGAAAGAAGTTTTCGAGGTAAATTTTTAATGTCTTTAGATTTTGATAGCGATCCAAATTTAACTTTGGGAGCACCTGGGAGACCCATACTTTTGGCAAACTCCTCCCATGGCCACTTTTCGCTATTAAAACTTTTATCTTTTGTTTCTGCCCCGTCCTTGATCGAAGTAAAAGCATTGATAGATTGAATGTGTATTGACTTTACATATGACATGAACGCTTTTTGACCCAAGTATTTGAGCTCAGGGTTCTTAAAACACAAATGCGTAAGCTGTGGAGATACAGATCTCGTCTTTTGTGTAGCGCGTACTGTGAGCTTCTGAATAGGAATACGACGACCTTCAAGACCTGGAACAACAATTGGTTCCTCTTCAGGCGTGACAATTAAAAGAGCCTGACCAGCTTTCCCAAATCTTGCTGTCCGACCAACGCGGTGAATATAGGTACTTGGCGAGTCAGGGGCATCAATTTGTAAAACCCAGTCAATTGTAGGGAAATCAATACCTCTTGCTACCACATCAGTAGCAAGTAAACAAGCGTGTTTGGCAGAGCTGAATTTTGAAATAGAATCTAGTCTTGCAGTTTGCTTTTGTTTACCATGTAAATGCAATAAAGATATACCAGGCTGCAGAGTTCTAAACGTCTCATAAACGTATCTCACTTGTTTTGATGACGAAAGAAATACAAGCATCTTTGTTTTAAGATGCGTCTTGATAAAGTTGAATAATGTACTTAGCTTTTCAGGCAAAGGAGTAACAATATAGTACTGCTTAAGTTGTTTTGGCGTACTAGTAACACTCTCTTCATCAACAGAAACATACAATGGGTTTTTTAAACTGAGTCGTGCTAAATCGCTTACACTCTTGGTCTGTGTTGCAGAAAAAAGCCAGGTCTTTCTACCATTCACACCTGGCATAGGCAAATGGCCAATAATACCATCCATAGTTCTCTTGAATCCCATATCCAGCATTCTATCAGCTTCGTCTAACACCAGCACCTTGATCCCATTGGTATCCAAATCAGGAGCTTCGTCAAAATGTTGTAATAATCGACCAGGCGTACCAATAAGGATATTAAGACGACCAATTCTCTCCATTTCCACTTTGAGATCTTTACCACCAATAACTAGACCAGCAGAAAAGCCATGATTTCGCCCAACTTTTTTCAATACTTCGAAAGTCTGAACTGCAAGTTCTCTAGTCGGAGAAATGACTAAAGCACCTAATCCATCTTGAGGGTTCCAGTTTTCCCGGTATAAGAGTTCAAGTAAAGGAACAACAAACGCCAAAGTTTTACCTGATCCAGTTCTTGCTGCACCTAAAATATCACGTCCCTGCAGAGCTGGAATGATAGTTTGTTTCTGGATATCCGTCATCTTGACAAAATGGCTCTGCTTTAAACCTTGCTGAGTTGCATTTGATAGTGGAAGATCTGAAAACTTTGTCAAATCAGTTAACTTTGGATCCAATTCATTTGTCGCTTTGATTAAATCCTTCACGTCGTTTTTCGACTTATTTTTTTGATTTCCTTTTTTTTTTGCCATGTTTTAATATTTTTTGATTGTTTAATCAATAACAATATGGTTCACCAAAAATTTTTTTTTCATGTTGATGGAATAAAAAATTCCGTGCTGGGAGATTTGCAAGCCCTTACCCATAAACACGACTAAGACACGCTCGCGAAATCAGAACATTGATTGGATTAGTCAGATTAATCGGGAATCCTCAACAAGTTTTGCTGTTAAGCTTAGGTAATCCTGATAGGCAGCCAAAAAAAAAAATTCAATCCAGGAAATTCCAGCCAGTCATATACCCATCAGTTTACAAAACTTTTTGATTGCATTTGCCTTTTCATCCATCTCAATTTTCAACCTGATTAACAGCCATCACCTTCTAATTCTTTTCCGTCTATTTATCCCTAGCTTCTCCAGCCGGCACTTACATTTTGTCTTCGCGTGACTACTTAGACTGAAATGAGCCAAGTAAGTCATCCAGAAAAAATTAACAATACGGGTAAACAAGGTAGTGGACCATTAACAGCTGTTCTGGACGACAACGGACATAGCGACGGAGACCTTTCTCAACATCAAGACGGTGATCACGGAGTGAACGAAAACGATCGTGGAAATAATAATCAACAACTACAATTCTTTACTAGTACCCCAAGAACAATGGGGTTTAATGACAACTCAGAGGACAGAAACGCTAGACGCTATCGTCCTGAAAACAGGCCTTTGGAACTTGTTAATGACCCTTCCAAGTTCGATTGGAAGTTCGCGACAAAAGGCACTTTTATTGACCTTTGTAAAGGCTTAACTCAATTCCTCCACCAACGGCGATCGCGTCTTACCTCGAAGACTAAATTCTATGCAGACTTTGTTAAATCTCCTTTTTGTCCTCCGGCTTTACAAGGAGTTAAACCTATCCAGATAAAAAATAAGGTGAACTATGTTTATCGTGATTATCTTAAACAAAAGAAAAACGGACTCAAGCCATTTAAAGAGGGTACATATCACGAATTAGAAGCAGGTTACAATTTATTTTGTCTATTAGAAGAAGCTAAACGTATAAAAGCGCGTGGGAAAAATGCCGTTTTGAATCGGTTGGACGATCGCGACGGAAGCGATGATAATGGAGATTTGGATCACGAGCCTACTGAAGATAATCAGGATGATATGAATTCAGATATTGAAATGCAAATGCCTCATGGTCCACCTTCCTCTAGTATGCACAGTGATCAACGACAGTCTTCAGTACCTGCCCAAAACGCGTATCCTCCTATTAATAATGGACCTCCCCAAAATATTGGGAACAATTCTCTTAATACTCCTGTTAACAATACTCTGCCGTCACAGTCCAATCAAATGAATGTTACTCACCGGTCACAACGTTCCTCATACTCTCCGTACACTCAAACCACACATCCTAATGTTCCTGCACCTGTATCACATAATTCTAACATGTCATATTCTCAGAATGTTCAAATGCATCAACAGCAACAGGACTATCCAAGACATGTTTCTAATGAAGGGACACGACAGTTATCTAACGAAAACACGCGTCCTGCTTCAAGACCTTCTTCTGGATCAACAGCATTTTCATCTAATGCAGCAGTTCCTCCGGAGATTCAAAATCAAATTGCCAAGACTATTACTACTGTTTCTGAATCTTTGTCCGAGTTGACAAAACAGAAAATTAAGGATTCAAGCTATGATGCTAGAATTGAAAGACTAGAATCCAAAGTTGATAAACTTATGGATGATTTTGGTGAGGTAAAGAGAATGGTGTCAATGTTAGGACAGCATTTAGGTGCATTTAGATGATTTGAATTTTTTTACGTTACTTTCTCTGTTTTATGTGATTTTCGTGTATTTTGACGTTTCTGATTAGTTTTTGTATTGTGTATCGTTGCTCAGCTTGAAAAAAGAGCTTTTTTTGTATAAATAAAATACCATTTACATGTTTAAGTATAATATAATGAAGACATTTTTTTTATTTTTAATTAACATTCAATTCAGAAACTTTTGTAAAAACTCGTTTGATTGTTGCTTGACCCTAAGGAGTTATTTGTGTTTATATACAAGTTAAATTCCATTAAAAAAAAAAAAAAAAAAAGAATTCAACTCTAAGACGCGTTAAAATTATTCAGAATCTTGATTAAAATGAGATGAAAAAAATATATTTCACTTGGATTCATTGCAAAATTTTCTGTGGACGTGAAAAAAAAAAAATCAACATAATAGTTGCACATTTAAAAGTATCGGCTGGCTTCTATATTATTTATTTATTTATTTTGTAAGTTATTGTTTATAAGATGATTAAAAAAAGATTCCTAGATTTTATTTCTCAGCCAAAAATTGTTCATATACTTACAATCTAGGCTAAAAGTTTTTTTTTTTATAATTTTTTGATTTTTTAAATTTTGGTAGATAAAGTTAATAAGAGCAACCATCATTTGGAATGATAGAAACAGCCTAATTAATCAATTTCGATCCAATATCACTTTTAATTTTTTTGAATGATTGAAATCTAAAATTGATTTTCAAGAAGTTTTATTTTGTAAGATTTTATAATGCGTTTATTGGAAAGGTAATTTTCTTATATTTTTTTTGGTTTGTTGTTTATGAATTCAAGTTGATAAATATTTATTGAATCAGTCTAATGGATTCGTATCCGTGATGGTTTCGCGATGGATTACAATTTGCAATTCATGAAAGCGGCGAAGGTTGAAACCGATCGAATTTAGACTCGTAGGGCTGTAGTGTTAAACCCTAACCACATTAGAATCAATAGAATTTATAGGTAAGTTGTGGAGAGGCAAAACGCTTTCGTTAAAACACTACATGCACTCAAATTTTTGACACTACAAATCATATATTGAAAATGGTCACTCAATTGGTTGTAAATTACAACTTCAGATCGACTAAGGTCAAATGTGAGCCTTCTACGGCTCTCAGAGAAGTACGAAAAAAAGCATGTGAAGTATTTGGGTTAAAAAACGAAGCTGATTTTAGTTTAAAGTAAGTATAATGGTATGATCTGTGACAGATAAGAGTGGCGAACTAATCAAGATATATAGATTCAAAAACAACAGCATTGATTTGGCCTTGCCCGTGAGGTTCACATCACTCATTCAAAATTCCAAACTGGATATAGTCCCGGCTACTGTTGCAGATAAGCGAAAAGAAGCAATGGTTGCAGAAATCACCATTCGACTTCAAGTTGAAGATTTGCCTCCATCATTCAGTGAAAAGTTGAAGCAGACATTCAAAACTTCTGATACTCTTTGGAGTGTATTGTTACATTTTGAAACTGTATCAGGAATCAACTTTACACAACGAAGTGTTACTCATAAAACTTCTGAAAGTAGCGGTTATGTGGCATATGAAAAGCCTGTTTTACAAAGTTTTTCAGTACAGGTGAACACAATGGAAGAATATAAGAAAACATTAAAAGAGCTAGGACTGAATAGCAAAACAGAAACGCTCCGAGTTAGATTTGAAAAGACAAGTTGGCCATTTCAAGATGTTTTAGCCAAGAACGAGCTTACATTTGGACCTAGTCCAGTAATTAAACGTGTTAACGACTACAATGAGCTTTTTGCTGACTCTAGTGCTGACCTCAGTGAACCCATCAAGTCACCAAAAAATTTGAATGAGCGAAATGAAAATATTGAGAAAGAGACGGAAATTGATGAAACTCACAGCGAAAGTGACCGTATGAGCGTTAGTGAGCCTGATGCTACTATGAATAGTCAATTTGAACAATTAGCTGTTCCCGAGTCACAACCCGAAGTTAAGGAAGAAGCTCGGAAAATCAAGGTATATCTTCCAAGCGATACTCCACGAACTATTCAAGACGAAGACGATTCGGTTTACGATGTTTCTCTCACTGATGTACAGCGGCTTCGTGAACAAATTCAGTCTGTCTCCAAAACTGGGCCTATGCTTACGAAAAATCTAAGGTCTCAGATGGAAAAGCAGAAGTATGAACAACAACAGTCAAGTATATTACAGGTTCGGATAAAATTTCCTGACCAAACCACAATTGATGTGGAGCATAAAGCATCTGACAACATTGACCAAGTCTATGACACTGTAAGGTCAGTATTGAGAAATCCTGACCTTCCTTTTGTTCTATTTGTCAATCCACCAAAACAGATATTTAAAGACAGATCAAAATTACTAGGGCTTGACTTAAAATTTGGTCCTCGAACGCTTTTGTTCATGGAATGGGATAGAGATTTTGATCTGAAGTTTCCATCCAATAATATTTTAAATCCTGAAATCATGAAAACTGGTATTGAATTCACGGAGGCTCCAGATGTAAAGTTGGATACAGCAAAAGAAGAAGTTTCAGAAAGCAATGCATCTGCTGTAAAGAGGAAATCAACTGGTTCTTCATGGCTATCTAAAGGGAAAGGTCCATTAAGTCAACAACATAAAAATAAGCTGATGAAGTTTATCAAGACATCCAAATAGGTTATGTACATGGCTCAGTTATAAAATTTGTCTCTACAATATTCTGAATATATCAACAACACAATAAGCATTGCTTTTTATACTCTCTTTTTAAGTTAACTAATGCAATAAATTTTTGTTTATTCTGATAAATGTGTAGGTTGGTCATTCTTTTTTGAAAAAAAAAAAAAATAAAAAAATAAATAAACAATAAAAACGTTACTCGTGTTGGCTCTGTTCAGCAAGTTTTTGCTGTTTTAAACCCTTTTTATATCCCTCTAACTTACTCTCGCCGTAGACTTTTATAAACTCTTCTTCGGATCCTACGAATTTCGAATAATCCCAACTTTCTTCTTTGATATTTGTTTTCAGCTCTCTCGTTTTCTTTCCCTTAGGTACTGGTGCTTTTTCATTTTCCATAACATAAAACCTTCTTAGTAGCATGATAGCTTCTTCTCTGTAGAAACCAGGGAAAACTGGATATGCTGATTGTGGTAGAGCCGGGTCTGAGTGCAAGTGTAAAACTCCTCCGCAGCCGCCAAATCTATCATTAAAAGCACCGAAATATACAGCTCTGATGCCGATTTGTCGTAGTGCAGATGCACACATTACACAAGGTTCAACAGTCACATATAGATCAGTGGAATGAAATATACTAGCAGGGTAAGACTGCAAAATCTCATCAATACCTAGAAACTCAGCGTGTCGCGTTGCCTGGTTCAGGGTTAATTAGTAAAAGATCCTGCTATTAATCAAAACTTGTTGTAAAAATCTAAATCAAACTTACACATAGTGTACGATTTGTATCGTTTTTGCCTCGTCCAATAATCTTTCCATCATGAACAAACACTGCACCAACTGGAACTTCGTTAATTTTAAGTGCAGCTTCTGCCTTTAAAAACCAAATGTTAGATGCTAAACTGTATTCGAAATCAATCCAAAAAGGAAAAAAAAAAACAAAAAAAAAAAAACAAAAAAACACGTACTTGTTCAAGAGCAGCTTTCATAAAAGTCAAGTGTTTGTTACTCATATTTTGAACTGGAAATGGTTGAATATCGATTTATAGAGAGATCTCACTGTAATATTGAAATTTTCTAGATATCAAGAATATTAAGGAATCAAATTGGGACAAATTAAAAATAATGCTTGGTACTTAGCAATTGAAAATAGTACATAGTACTTAGTATTACGTTTAGATTTATCAGGTATAAGTTATTGTTGACTAGATATAATAATTCAATCTGTATATTATACAAAAACAGAGGTTGGTAGATGTTTTGAAAGTTTAGGGAAGACTTCAATATAATTTGTTATTTAAGCGTAAATTTTTATACCAATCACTCAGAATCTTTTTATGATACTGATCAACTATTATATATAAAATTAGAAATGGGAAGATGTACTAGCAGTCAGTTAGTTATTATCTGATAGTTATCAGATAGAATCAAAAAAAAAAAAAAAAAAAAAAAAAAAAAAAAAAAAAAACTTCTTGAATAAGTTTGAAAAATCATATATTGACCATAATTTTAGCAAAAGCTGATATTTCTATTTTAGCTATGACGGCAGGTATTTTAAATGTAAGCATAGAGCTAAGTTCATCATTGTCAAAAGTTGTGTATCATGTTCTATTTCAATAAATTAAACACTCGACTTACCTAATCTTTCAACTACAATGTTTCCAACCATGAGAAACTTGAATACCTCAAAATCTGAGTTCAGGTGAATTATATGAGTCGCAAACTAAACCTTAGAAGACTTTGACTCGAATAACTTTTTTTCTTTCATTTAAATATCAATTGTTTTTCCATAAAATCACAAAGGTTTCTTTTTATTATCATCATTATTATTATTATTATTATCTCGGACAGATTACTCTGGCATTTCGTTACAAATTGTATAAAGTTCTACAGATTGGAATCACCATCAAATCATCATTTCTAGATCTTGTATCTCCACAGACAGTCATTATCATTCCAGTTCAAGTTGATTATGAGTTTTATACCGCGATGGGCAGTTAGATATAAGAAATCAGTGATCACAGCCGGTTTAGGAACGTCTCTTTATTTATATGATAAGAATTTTAACGCCGAAGCATGGGTTCGTACCCTTCGAAGTATCAGAGTTCTCAGTCTGATTGCTATCGATTACAAGCTTAACTTTGTGTCGCCAACTACAGAGGAGCTAGCAGGTAACTTCAACAAAGCCATGTGGATGAAACAAGAGGATCTTCATAGTAGAAATGCAAACAGATTTTTCAATCTTCTGGAGACAAATAAGGGGCTCTATATCAAAGCTGGTCAAGCTATGGCACTACAGTCACAGAATTTCCCTAAGGCTTTCAGAGCTCGTTTTGAAACCCTTTATGATCATGCACCCCAAGATTCCCAGGCCGAAGTTCAAGATACTCTTTTTGCTGAATACCAGTGTGATCCTAAAGAGATTTTTGACGAGTTTGATTACAACAACTGTCTAGCGAGTGCAAGTATTGCTCAAGTCTACAAAGCTAAACTCAAAACTGGAGAACCAGTTGCAGTGAAAGTTCAACATGCAGGTATCAAGAAGCAAGTGAAGGCTGATTTATGGGTGTACAGAACCTACATGAGGATATATGGCTGGGCATTTGATATGCCATTGAAGACAATATCAGAGTACATTGCATCCAGTATGCAAGAAGAAACTGATTTCCGTTCTGAGTTGCGGAACGCTGAAATGGCAAGAAACTATGTGGATCAAGACCCTGAGTTGAAGAATAAAGTATACGTTCCTAAAAACTATGTGGAATATTCGAAAGAAAGAGTGATGGTTTCTGAATGGATTGATGGTATTCCGTTACAACAGAAAGAGAAAATTGCCAAGGAAGGATTTAATATAAACAAAATGATTTATACGTTGATTTCTTACTTTAGCAAACAGTATTTTGAGTACGGGCATGTACACTGTGATCCTCATCCTGGTAACATTTTGGTGAGAAAGTTTGAAGGCAAAGACCAGTTGGTATTGATTGATCATGGCCTCTATGCACATCAGACAGACGAGTTTAGGCTACAGAATTCTTTGTTTTGGAAGTCTTTATTTATTCTCGATCATAAGACTGTAGAAGAAGTGGTACATTCGTGGGGCATTGCTCAAGTTGATCTTTTTGCAACGATTACACAACTACGCAGGTATAGAACTAAACCGGTAGACCCAGCATCTGCAACAATTTCTGAAGCCGAATTTCAATCCAAGCTGGTCAATACCTTCCGAACAATGATTGCAGATGTATCGAGAATGCCGTTGGTTTTAATTTTACTTGGACGATGCAATTCACTTTTACAGGGATGTAATAGGTATTATGGGTCTCCTGTGAACCGTGTAAAAATTATGGCTGTACAGGCATCAAGATCATATTCTAAACTCAAGCATCAAAAGGAGAGTAGCTGGGTGGTACGCCACTGGAAGAGTTTTTGGGAGTCTGTTCGATTTGGAGTTGCAGTCTGGGTACTTGATTCTGTTTTTATTGCTGTTAAGATTAGACAATGGTTTGCGTCCAAAGATAAAAAGGAAGAATATGGACTAGAAGCAATAATTGAAAAGCAATTTTTAACGTCATGATAAATATATTTAGATAAAAGCTATGAGATATCATTTATTGGAGTTACTTTTGTTATTCCTAAATGATGGGATTAGTTATATATACACTATATACCATAATATTCTTGCATCTGATATTGTTAAGTAAATTGATTAGATAGAGACTAGCATAGTTTAGATTCTGAATATATATTGAATCAATATTGAATTAGATAATGAACAATATAAGGTGGATTTTAACAAGTTGATTAATAAATCAA
Source organism: Geotrichum ghanense (nom. inval.) (assembly GCA_022023575.1). Classification (NCBI taxonomy): domain Eukaryota; kingdom Fungi; phylum Ascomycota; class Dipodascomycetes; order Dipodascales; family Dipodascaceae; genus Geotrichum; species Geotrichum ghanense (nom. inval.). The sequence continues at coordinate 2,324,997 of JAKKCX010000010.1, read as the reverse complement.
GATATATACATTGAAATCTTGAATAAATCAAAAAAAAAAAAAAAAATAAATAAAAAAAAAAAAAGATTATAAACTGCAATGATAGTTGATCTACATTTAAATGTTCATCATTTTCTTCAATTCTTATACGATTGGTATATTTCTTAATAGGTGCAATTAACATGTTTTATTTTCTTTAATTTTCATGTTTTCTTTTACAAAAATATTAAAAAAAAAAAAAAAAAAAAGCCCTACTTTAATTTTCCATTTACCCTTCCTTTAACTCAATTCCAATTTCTATAAAATTCTCTAATAATCCCATCTATTTTGGAATTTTTTTTTTTTTTTTTTTTCTTTTCTTTCCTAAATTTTTAAAAGAAATGATGATACCAATACTTTAATATTCACTTCTGCAATTCAGAGCTCCCGAAATTTTTCCATCTTCCTAAAGCATGGTTGAACCGATTGGTTTGATGATGTAGGGAAGATGGATGAGGGATATGGTGATTAGGATGGATCTGATTCTTTTCATTTTTTTTTTTTTTTCAATTTCAATTTCAATTTCAATTTCAATTTCAATTTTGATTTTGATTTTGATTTTGATTTTGATTTTGATTTTGATTTTGATTGTTTTTATGGGGTTGCTAGAAATTTAATGAAGGAGATGTTATATTTATTTATTTATTTAGATATATGTATTAATATGTTATTTTGATTCACTTGATATCCTTTTTTTTATATATATTTCTTGTTAAAGAACAATTGTTACTAATAGTATTTCATTGTATATATCATTGGGTTGATTTTTATTCATCATGTTTTATATGATTACATAAACTTGCTAATAATTCATGTAAGCAAATTGAAAAAAAATTGATATTATGATACAAAAAATTTCTCCTGAGGGTGAATCGAACACCCGATCTCAAGATCACAATATAACATTACAGTCTCGCGCGTTAGCCAACTGCGCCATCAGGAGATATTGATGTTTGTTGTTTCAGATGACGTTTCATGACGATTAGATACAAAATAAAGCAAAAGCCAGCCAAAATTTTTTTTTTAAATCTACCATTTCAATCAATTAATCAATATTCATTATTTAGATAATGATATTATCCAAGACAAAAAAAAAAAAATTTAAAAAAAATACCAATACATGAATCAAAAAAAAAAAAAAAAAAAAAAAAATCCAAAAAATTTCTGCGTCATTTTATAAACTATTTTTATTGTTGATTTGAGAATGCCGTTTCCTGGGTAAAATGTGAGTTATAGATACAACGTTTAAATAGCCAAAATTATTAGTTAATTTTTTTTTTTTTTTTTTTTTTTTTTTTAATTTTTTTATTGATTAAAATTTTGGAAAATGGAATTTTTATTTCAAAAATGGGGAAGGGGCGGACGGAACTTGAACTCGATTATCTATGTAGATGATATACAGAGAAAATGGTTTTAAAGTGGTGATCAAGTTCATGAACTTTGTATTGCACTTGATCTTTTTGTAATTAGACGGATTGAAAGAACAATTATTGACCCTATATATCTAAAAGGCTATACTAATAATAATTTTCTTGTAATCAGCGGGTTGTGAATGATTTTGTTGTGAGTTCAAGGCTGATTCTAAATCATTCATCTTTTGTGTTGAGAGTGTTACTTTGTCAACCTCTATGAGATGTATAGATCAACGACTTGTCTTTTATCATTTGTTGTATAGAATCACCGGTTAGATATATAAACAGTAAGCTGAAATTACATTCATCTAGTTTTAGTGATTTTTATATTCTTTTTTTTTTTTTTATTTCATTCTTTTTACTCTATGGTAACTTTTGCAACAATTTGGTGTTTAGAGAGTAGCAATATGAAATTTTCTATTATATATATATATTTCAAAACAATATTAAAAATCTATTTAATGTATATCAAGAAATTTAATCTTTATTTTAATAAGATAGTTATCTCTATTATATATAGAAAGATGAAAAGAAATCAACTATATTATCTCGATATCTAAATCAATTTATATAACAAACGATATATCATTATATATATATATATATATATGTTTATATGTTATTTGTGTTTTTTGACCTAGGAAAGATGAATTGAAATATTATCCATAAAGATTCAAACAGTAACTTGAAATCATTCAAAATTTTTATCATCATCATTATTCAACATTACAAAATTTAAAAGACTTGATGAATTTTCCATTGTATTTCATGTTTAAAGAAGAGAGAGAAAAAAAAAAAAAAAAAAAGTCAATTTATTCTTTGTTGCTAATTTTTAATCAAGACCATATAAAAATTTTTTTTTTTTTTTTTTTTTTTTTTAAATAACAATGAATATAATCATGAAAAATATAATAGTAGCAATAACATCAACAAGAAAACAAGCAATAAAATTATTAAATAGCAAACAATATTTGAAAAAAAACATTTTTATTCTTTTTTTCATACTTTTTTTTTTTTTTTTTTTAAAATATATTTTCAACAAATGAAACAGTTTATTCTTTATTTTTATGTTCTTCCTCTCTACCCACCCCTAAAAAAAAAAAAAAAAAAAAAATTGCCAAATAACAATCAAACTTGATCTTTAGTTACCATTTTGTTTTATCGAGATTTTTATTTGTTAATTTTTTTATTTTTTTTTTTTCAATATTTATATAATATTCATAAATAATTGAAAATAAAATATTGGTGATTTATTTTCATTTTATTCTTGTTTAACATCTATATATATATATATGTACTATTATTATATGTATATCTTCATATACATTGCTTGCGTGAAATACCCCATACCCCACACTCCATTTGGGCTAGCGTCAAAAAAAAGGTTGTAACAAACACATGTTAATAATAATAATAATAATAATAATAATAATAATAATAATAATAATAATAATAATAATAATAATAATAATAATAATAATAATAATAATAATAATAATAATAATAATGACGACTTGATTTTGCAAAATAATCAAATAGAAATTATAATCAATCGGTTACTAGGCGGTTAATTTATATATCTTCTTATCATTTCTCAAAATATTCATTTTAAATCAATACGATTTTTTTTTCTGCTTTCAACCTTTGACTTACTCATTCAATCTCAAGATTGACATTAATTACTTTCTATATATTGAAACTAGATAATTAATTAATTAATAATAATAATAATGATAATAATAAAACACTTCACCTGAGTATGAAAATATATATATATATATATATATATATATATATAATAGCAAAGCAATTAAAAAAAATTACAATAAATATAAAAAAAATTCTGGTCGCTCAGCGCACTCCTCAGATAACAATATAGTCCAAAATAATAAGAATAAAAGAAAAATTACCAATAAACAAAATAATAATAATAATAATAATAATAATAATAATAATAATAATAAAACACAAAACAAATAAATATTATTTCTTGCCATTAATCAAGTCATCAACTGTGACACTTTTGATTGCTGAAGAACTGGTTGAAGAACTTGCGGGGTTTGACGTAGGCCCTCTTGAGCTGAATACTGAAGGTTCTAATGGTTTCAATATTGGAGGAGGCGCCATGTTTCTATTGCTCAACGAGATAAGCCGTGGTAACTGAATCATTTCAGCCGGATGCAGTCTTGGTGAGTGGGCAGGTGTAGCGAGTGGTGTATGATCAGGAGTAGGCGACGTGGAAGGTGAGAAAATTGGTGACGGTGGTGCAGTTGATATAGGCGAGTTTGGTCTCGATCGCTTTGAGTACCGCTGTGGACCTGGATAGCTATCATCTGCATCATGTTTCAGTGGAGTCAAACGCAGACCAGAAAACAAAGACGTGGGTTTTGGCGGAGGATGATAGTAGGAAGCCTGCGAAAAATAAGAAGGCAGAGAAGTAAGCGACTTGTTCTTTTGCTCCTTTTCTAGTTGCTGAGTGGCTGCGGTAGCCAAAGTCTGAAAACGTTCGAGTGAGGCAAGATTGGCAAAGCTGTTGCAGGCTTGGAGTTTGGGACTAGTTGCGCGCGAAGATGGCAGCGATACTGACTTGTTGCATTTCATTTGAGCTGCCAGCCTAGTAGTGGACTTGATTCTTCTGGGAGGAGCGGAGTCTGCGCCTAGAGCTGAAGAAGGGGTTGTCACTTGAGTAGAAGACGCTTTGAAACTGCTGTCATTATTACTACTTATAGTTGAGGTTGAGGAGGCCAAAGCTGGAGATGAAGTTAAACTTGGGGAAGAAGTTGCATTAGGTGTAGAAGCTGGGGGTTTTGATTTCGCATGAATACGCTTGTGTCTGGTTAGTTCATCTGAGCGGGAAAACCGTTTTGTACAACCTTCATGCGGACATGAGTGAGGTTTTTCACCGGTATGAGTTCTGATGTGGCGAGTTTGATGCTCTAGTCTATGAAAAGCCTTATCGCAGAGTGGACATTTGTATGGCCTTGGAAGTTCCGACTTTTGTTGCTGCTGGGAGGAGTTTATAGTATTTATCATCAGGATGCAAGACTGAGCAGTAGTATACAAAAAAAAAAAAAAAAAAAAAACAAGGCAAAACAAGGCAAAACAAGTAGCCACCAGTCAAAGCAAAAAGAAGAATGGAAACTAGATTGCTACTAGAAAAGGAAAAGCGAGAGAAGAGAGAAAAAAGAGAAGAAGAAAAAGAAGAAGAAAGAAAAGAAGAAAGAAAAGAGGAAAAGGGGGCAAGGAAACTGGAAAAATTACAGAGAGAGAGAGAGAGAGAGAGAAAAAAAAATCATGATAATAATAATAATAATAGTGAAAATAAAAATCAGAAAATTTGGGGCCTGGGACCACACAACGCAGCCTGGAGACTCTGAATGTGGGGAGAATTTTGCAAATGCCCCATAAGGCAACTTTTGAAAGCGCTCAGTACGATTAACGTTTTTGAATTTTATTTATTTTACCAGAAATGTTTTCAAAGTAATGGGGGAAAAAAAAACATTTTTATTATTAGTGGTAGTGGTAGAAGTAGTAGTAGTAGTAGTATTATGTCAAGTACCGGTCTCTGACGTTGCATGAGTGTCGGTACAGCACCGGGGAGCCCGGGGAAGTCTTTCGGGACTTATTGCTATGACGTGTGTTGAAAAAAAAAAAAAAAAACTTTCTCCTCATTTTTATTTTGTATTTAAAAAAAAATTTTTATTTAATATTTAACGGCGGACCAAATGTCCCGATCATACTGACGGGTAGACACGGGTCAGTTAAATAAATAAATAATTATTTATTTATTATAAAACATATCATTTTCTTCTGATTTCTTACATTTTCATCATGATTAGAATAGAAAAAAAAAAGATTTTTTTTAATTATTATTAAAAATTAATAAATAAATAAATAAAACATTTTACTTATAACATGATACATAGTACTTAGTATGATGGAATAGAAATGCGGCTGAAGCTATAATTCAGTTTACTATTGCTTCAACTATCATCAAAGAAAATATCCAAAAATATATATATATATATAACTATTACTACAAAATAAAAAAATAACGTCTTATGTTACTACTTACTGATTACATTATTATTATTTTTTTTTTGACCATCCAGAAATTACATCTTGTTGGAGTGTCTTTATTATCATTATATTAACATTAACTCGCAAACTATATAATTCCCTAAATGATTATGTAAAGTTTTATGATTTACCAAAATAACAATCTCGTAATCTTTCTTTCTTTCTTCTCTCTATTCATCTACCAGTCTTGATTTGTTTCAACCCTTTTTAAATTTTCGTCTTCTTCTTCTCTTTCTTCTTGAAACCAAATCTACACCTTCATTATTGTTTATTTGCCTTTGCCACCAATATTTATTCATTTATATATACGCACATTCAAGTTCTTTTTCCTTCCTTCCTTCTTTCTTTCTTTCTTTTATTTCTTATTCCCGTCACAAATGATAGATGGTGCGAATACAGATAGTTTCGACGAACTCTCAGATTCTGATCTCGTTCAGATCATAGACTCATCTTCTAATATAAATTCAAACCAACCCCCACAATCTCAGCAACAAAGAAACCAAAGTCGAAAACCTGATCTGGCAGTAGATATTAATTCAGATTCAGACTTGGAAGTCACCGAAGTAAGCAACAACATACACAACAATAATACCAGAGAAAATTCTCAGCCCATCAGGATGACGGGTCATCGTCGGAGACAGCAAACAATTAGAAAGCGTAACGCAGTCTCAGACTCTGAAACAGAAGCTAATGAAGCTATAGAATACTTTTCTTTATCTGAAGACGAAGAAGATATCGAAGGCGAAAATGATATACATGACGGGCCTGCCGACTATGGTCAAGGTAGATCGCAAGGATCAGGAATCAGGAATTTCACCTGCCCCATCTGTATGGATCCTCCAAGTGTCCTTGCTGTCATGAACTGTGGCCACATGTATTGCAGTGACTGTGTATTCAAAGCTTTGGCAGCTTCGAAAACATGCAGTATTTGCAGAAAAACCATCAATTACAAAACAGTCAAGTTTCTGGAGCTTTGTTTAGCTCCAAAACTCAACAGCAGTGAGCCAAACATGAGAAATGAAGAAAGTCTCGTTACCTCAGTGTGATATTAAGACTTTTAACAAATTTCTTCATGTGTACTATTCCATTTTCTTCAGGATCTTCCTAGTTTTCATCTGTAGATAGATAATGCTGGCAAGTATGACTTTTTCTCCAATCGATACTTGATCTCATTTTCACAGTGAGATACTGTCCCATACGGTAGCATGATGTCCTTGTCAACAGATATAATTATATCTATGCTTGTGGATCGTCTGTTACTTCTTGTTTGCTGCAATCAGCAATCGTTTTTGATAAAAGCAAAAACAAAATCATGAAATTACTATGGATCATATTCGACTGTTTTTATTCTTACCATATTTCACAACTTGGGTTTGTGAAGTATCTGCATTTTATTTCATTTTTTTTTATGTTTGAAAATACAACCGCAAATATGTTAATCATGGAAGAAGAAGCTTACCTTACAGGTTAATTCAAAATGCAACATTTTATAGACAATATTTTCAGATTATTTAATTTCATTTTTTTTAGGATTCTTCTTTGTTGTCATTTGTGTTGTCAATATATATATATATATATATATATTTAAGACAAAAAAAAGTAAACAAACGAAAATCAATATTCATATACACATTACTTCAACCTATTTACAAACGGGCAATAATGTCCTTAACGACATCTTGAGTTGTGGAGTTACCACCCAAATCAGGAGTAAGAATCTTACCTTCTGAAAGGTTAGCATCAACAGCAGCGTAAATTCTAGCAGCAGGCTTAGAGTAACCAAGGAATTCCAACATCAGCGCAGCAGATCTAATGGTAGCTACAGGATTGGAAATACCCTTGCCTTCAATATCAGGAGCACTACCGTGACAGGGCTCACCAATAACAAACTCATCACCAACATTGGCAGAAGGAACGACACCAAGGGAACCAACAAGGGCAGCAGCACCATCGGAAATGATGTCTCCATAAAGATTGGGACCAACAATGACATCGAAAAATTCGGGTTCACGGAACAAACGGTAAACCATCGAGTCTACAATTTGTTCGTTGACTTTAACACTGCTGTACTTGTCTTGGTTTTCGTTGAAAACCTTGCGAACAGTCTCACGGAACAAACCATCAGTTACAGAAAGAACATTTGACTTGTGAGTAATGGTAACGGTAGACTCCTTGTGAATAGATGAAGAAGGATCAATCTCGCGAAGAGCTTGTCTTTGCAGAGCGATCTCAAAAGCGATCTTACCAATTCTGGCACTTGCAGTTTCAGTGATACGCTTGATGGCTTCAGCAACCTTGGTTCCATCGGGTGCGTCAAAAATCTTCTCCTCCTTAATGTAAAGATCCTCAGTGTTCTCTCTAACAGTAACAAGATCGACTTCACGGGCAGCTCCGGCAACGGACTTGACGGGACGAACATTAGCGTACAAACCTAGCTTCTTTCTCAGTGCAACAATGGGTGACGAGTAACCAGCAACTTTGGTAGTAGGAGAGCTAACTGCACCAAACAATGCACCATCGCATTCCTTTTTCAAGATATCAACAGTAGCATCAGGCAAAGCAACTCCAGTCTTCTTGAAAAGTTCAAAGCCAGCCTCCAAATCGACAAACTCAAATGATAATTGATCCTCCTTGGGAAGAGCCTCAAGAATTTGACGACCAGCAGGAATGACTTCACGTCCAATTCCATCACCAGGAATCAAACCAATCTTCAAGGTCTTTGCTTGCGAAGCAAATCCTCTGGCAAAAACAGATCTAGCAGATGTGAAGTTTCTAAGCATTGTAAATTAGAAGCAAGTACGTGTATGAGTCTTTGACAATCACAAATGAAAGGTAGAAAAAAAAATAAAAGGAAGAAGAAAGGTGAAAATTTCAAAATTCCTGTAGACTCATTTTCTCCAGGTCTTCCTTTTTACTCCGTGATCGGATGTGATCCAAAAAAGGAACAAACCCTTACATCCAAAATCACTTGATATTTTCGGAAACTACTTTTTCCGGAACCTTCCGGAAATAGAAATCGATCATGTGACTGTGACAACGTTTCTGTTTAAATCAAGTCATGTGATTATGACAAAGGTACTATCGCCGTGAATGCATAATATATTTAAATCGAAAATTTCCTTGCCATTATTTTAATAATTATTTTCAACCTTCTTTTCTGTTTTACAGAGAAACGCAATACATTTCTAAATCTATTATGGCTACTGATGTGGTTTACGATCTAGTTCCCAAGCTAGATGCTCAGATAAATCTAGTTAATAATGAAGTCAGCGACTACTCGGATAACGATGATAGAGTTACCCAGTATGAACATCTTGATCTCACTGAAAGAATCAGTGCTGAAATCGAAGACGGCGACTATTCTTGTTTGATTTGTTCCGAACCTGTTACCGCTAAAACTGCCATTTGGGACTGCAAGTCTTGTTATAGAGTTTACCATCTTCAGTGTACATCTGCATGGGCCACCAAGTCTTGTGAAACTAATATTGGATCAAAAGAAAAAATCAAAGGTTGGAATTGTCCTAGTTGCTCCAATGTAACTGAAAAAATTCCAAAAGACTACAAATGTTGGTGTAAGAAATTGTCAAATCCACAATACCTTGGACTCATTCCTCACAGTTGTGGACAAACATGCGGTGTAACTCTTGAGTGTGGCCACAAATGTACAGCCATATGTCATCCAGGTCCACACAATGAATGTGTGGCAATGGGCCCATCAATCGAGTGCTTCTGTGGCGACAAAAGTAAGCAATTGCCTTGTATCATGACAAAGTACGAGGGTTGGTCCTGTGAAAAAACTTGCGGAGAATTGTTGCCATGTGGACGTCATGAGTGCAAACAACGATGTCACAAAGGTCTATGCTATGACTGTGATGCGATAGAAACAAGTACATGCTATTGCGCTCAGGAAACTAAGAACCTACCTTGCAAACGCCAACGCCAAAAAATTTGCTACAATACTTCTGGTGAAAAATGGATTGGAACTCATTCTTGTGATAATGATGTGACTGGTTTTTATACTTGTGGTAAGCATGAATTTAAATTAAAATGCTCATCCAGATCTTCAAGTGATTTTGAATGTCCTTTGATTCCTAAAGATAATGAGACTTGCCCTTGTGGAGCCAATTTAGTTCGCGATATTTTGGGTCATCCTAGAGTCACCTGTGAAGATGTTATACCTACTTGTGGCAATGTTTGTAATAAGAACTTATCCTGTGGTCACAAATGTATCTACAGCTGCCATAGCGGACCTTGTCCAGATTGTCCACAAAATACTAAATCACATTGCAGCTGTGGACAACAAATTTATATTGTCCCTTGTAAATCGATAGCAAAGGGCGAGAAACCAGCATGCCGAAGAAGATGTACTGCAAAGACGAACTGTGGACGGCATAGATGCGAAGAGATTTGTTGTAGCGAAGAGCGTGCAGCAAAGAAGCTCGAGAAGGCAAGAATTTGGAACAGACCAAGTTGGCCAAAGGTGCATCAGTGTACCCGGGTGTGTGGGCAGTTGAAACGGTGCAAAAATCATAGATGTACAGAGATATGCCATCAAGGACCATGTCCACCATGTTTAGAGTCTTCTAGTGAGGATTGGGTGTGTCCTTGTGGATTGACTATCATGAGAGCTCCAATTCGATGTGGATCAATTCTACCAAAATGTCCTTATAAATGTAAACGGATCAGAGAATGTGGGCATCCTATGACAGATCATTTATGTCATAACGACGACGAAGAGTGTCCAAAATGTTTTTATATGGTCAAAAAGCCATGTTTCTGTGGAGAGTCCCAAATGAAGATGCCATGTTCACAGACTTCTGCATCTTGCGGAAAGTTTTGTGATAAAACACTTAAGTGTGGGCACAAATGTTCCAAAATGTGTCATCCTCCAGGAGAGTGTGCAACAGTTTGTACCAAAGCATGCGGCAAAGTATTACCTTGTGGGCATCGGCATACGATACGTTGCCATGTTCCCAAACAATGTTCCGAAATGGCCCCTAAGTCCAAAGATCCACTTAATCCTAATAAAGTGATGTCTCTTTGTAGCGAAAAGCTCAATTTACAGTGCAAATGCGGAAACTTAACGGATCAAAAACAATGCCCTGGAGAGACAATCTCACTGCTATTGCCTTGTAATGAATCTTGTGCACAGTTGGCTCGTTCAAGACAGTTAGCTGAAGCTTTTGGTGTTGATAAAGATTCCACAGCGCTCCCTGCAGATCTTTATGATGATGATACTATTGACTTATATTTATCAAATCCAGCTTGGTGCGTGTCAATTGAGTCGCGACTTCAGGACGTTTATGACAGAAAGTTATCTGTCAGAAGGTTCCCTCCTATGAAATCTTATGAGCGTATGTTTGTGCATTTGATGGCTAAAGTCTATAACTTCAAGTCTGAATCCCAAGATTTAGAACCGCATAGAAGTGTGGTAGTGTATGCCGATTGGAATTCCATGTCAGATGAAACATATCCTAAAAAGCCAGTTATGAAGATTGCTGAGTACGTAACAAGAGCCAATATTTGAACCTTCTTGGTATGCTACTTTTATTATTTCTGAATTTTTTTTTTCATCATCTATTTCATTATTATTTTTTTATCATATGAGTTCAAGCTAGATTTATCCATGTAATACGTTCTATAGACTTTTTTTTTTTTTGATCCTTGATTTTATATGTAAAATCTGCATCCATCAAGACTTTAAATTCAATATTAATCTCAAAAGAAAAAAACTTTATTGAAAAAGTGAAATGTGAAAATCGTAGCTGATCATTAACTGAAAACTAAAGTTATAAAACCACCAATAAATCCTGAGTGAGTATTTGTTTTTATCTAGTTAAATCAATAACAAGAAAATGAAAAGAAAAAAAAATGGAAAAGTGTATTATCAATTATTAAGTATATATCATTACGAAAATCAAGAAGTTGATGAATGTAATGTGAAATTATTAGCCTTTTAAATTAATTATATGTTTAGGATACAAGCGGTAGCATTCAACTGGAAAATAATAATATTGATAATAATATTGATAAAATAGAGTTAAAGTTTGCCTGTTGTTCTCGATTTATGATCCCAGAACTAAGGATACTTGTTGTATCGAGTTACATGTAAAAATCGAAATACTGAAGAAAAAAAAAAAAAAAACATGATTGTAGATTTCAATTGGATAAAAGAAAAATAAATAATAAACATAAAAAATTGCAGATCAACGGCGGTATTTTTATTTCTATTTTTGTTGTATAAATGAGTGTTAATTGGTGAACTAATAGTTGAATATGATCATACCATTTGAATAAATAAAAAAAAAGACTCCGATTGAAGTGACACCAATAAAATGATATACATTTTAGATTATTTTTTTTTTTTTTTTTTTTTTGAAATTTAAACAAATGTGTAGTTGAATTATTATACAATTATGTGTGTGTCTTTATATAAGTATGCTGATTTTGATATAAACTTATGAACCACTAACTGGAATTTCATTTATTTATTATTATTATTATTTTTTTTATTGTTTATTTTAATTTTTTTTTTTAATTTTTTTTTTTTTTTTTCATTTGAATTTTTTTATTTTAATTTAACTTTTATTCCTCTCTCTTTATTTTTTTGCTGTTGATTTTTTTTTTTTTTTTTTTTTCGAATTCTTTCTTATTCACGTTGCCGAAAAAAAAAAAAATAAAAATAAAAAAAAAATGTTTTAATGGAAAATGCAGTAAAGGGATAATAATATATTTTGTTTGACTAGTAAGAAGAGTACAGCTTCATAAAGTTAACATGTTGTACAAACCATAATACTTTAGATCAATAGATAGTTTTTAATGCTGTTGTGACGATGTCGAAGAGGGATATTGAGGAATGTATTGTTGTTGCTCTTTTGAATATACAGGATACTGATACTGAGGTTGATCAAATTGATACATGAATTGCTGCTGCTGCTGTGTATGTTGGTGCTGCTGTGAAGGATCCATTGGATAAATAGGCGATGGAGATGCTTGAGGGAAAGTACCTGTTGTCGGTGAGTAATACATCTGATCATTCATGATGAGCTGTGGATGAGGCGCTGAAACAGAATAAGCCGTATATGGAGTAACAATTACAGGCTGTTGATGATTCTGCGGTTGGTTTGGTTGACCATGTTGTTGGTGTTGTGTATCATATGGTGCTTGTGCATGTGAATGTGTAGCAGTAACAAACTGCGGAGCCATGAAGTGATTTTGGAAAAACTGCTGTTGTTGCTGCTGTTGTCGTAAGTATAATTCATGTTGATATTGTATGTTCTCGTATGAAATATTGTGTGTATGTTGTTGCGGTGGTAGTGCCATTGGCGACAGAGCATCAGTACCAATTCTAGCACTACTTCCAACACTATGTGGATAATTGAGAGAAGAATGTCTAGAAGATTTCCGTGTTTGTGAAGTTCTTGAGATAGGAGTAGTAACTACTCCCGCAGTACTTGAGTTATATTGAATTGGTGTCCGTGGACCCGTAGTACTTCGCTTGGGATCCGGGGTCGCCAAGCGTCCCGGCGAAGATGCTACGTCAAGGCTTCGCTTTTTGGACATGCTGGATGGTGGTGTGTTTTCCTTCATGTCAGAAACAGCTCTTACTTCCCGAGTGGGACTTGAAACTCTCCTGTGGTGAAGTTTTGCTGGAGCCGCCAGTGACTGTTGCGATTGCAATTGCAACGGTGATTGGGTATGAGAGATTACAGGAGGACTAGAAGCTCGTGAAGCTGCTCTGTTGATAACTTTTCTAAGTGCAAATATAGCGTCATGGTGAAGAGCCACTTTTTGGTTCTGTTCTTGTTCATCAATTTCTTCGTCTTCATTATTCTCGACATCCTCTTGGCTGTCAATGTTATCATACTCAACATTAATACCGTCTGGTACTTGCTTAAAGATTGTAGAGTTTGTAGAAGGTGAACTGACGGTTTGAACTACAGCGCGACCATTTTTTGATATAGAAATATTGATTGTTTTTTGATGCGGAGGAGGACTATCTTCATGACTGCTTGGGGAGCGGGGTGATAGCATCGTTCAAGATGCTAATGCATATATAAAAATGAACACTATATATTCAATGCAAAGCAACTAGAATAGTAGTAATAATAATAATAATAATAATGATAATGATAAATAAATGATAAAAATATTAATAATAGTAATAAAAAAAGAGGTATAGAAAGATTAAACTGAAGTGACTTTTGATCCAAAATGAAGAATTGAAAAGAAAGGCTTGAAAAATGAAGCAAGAAAAAAAAATAATTAAAGACTGAAGTGAACGAATGGAAAGAAAACTTTCAACTAGGATGCAATGGATCACCCTCGGCAGTTGAACAATTGCACTTTCCAGATACAATACTAAAACCACAAGAAAGCAATGAACAAAAATAAAGAGAAGAAAGAAGGTGTGTAAGCAAAGAAAAGTAAAAGAGTGAATGAGAAGAAAGAAGAAAAAAAAAATTGGCTTAGGCTTTGAGCAACACCTAATTCTTCTTTCCTGATTCGAATTTTTTTTTAGTCTTTTTGATTCAGCAGCTAACCCAGAATGGTGAAATTCCAGAAACAAAAAGGAAACCATTAATATATGTAGTAAGTTTTTTTTTTTTTTTTTTTAAATTTTTAATTTTTTTTACATTCAAGGCTCCATCTTGAAAGATAAAATTAAATAAAAAAAAAGATTATCAAACTACGAGTCAATTGAAGAAAGATATGATAACATGATGTATATTACAGTAATGAAAAACATGTGTTAATGACGATTTTAAAAAAAATTTACAATGATAATACTAATAAAGCTTTTTATTGTAAGATCAATATATGAAAAGAAAACATAATAAATTTTAATTAAAAAAAAAAAAAGCTAAAATTTTGAATTGTAGGTTTACATTCAATACGGCAAAATAACAACAAAGTACTACTTTGATGGGACCATTGATTATTGAAAGTATGAAATCTAGTTAAACGTACTTGTAATATTGATTTCTGTTTCCAGATGGGTTTTGACAAGGGTATTTAGGTCTTAATCGAATCAAATCAATTCTACTATAAAGACTGATAGTCTAATGCGTTTGGTGGTGCCTGAAATCTGAAATATATATTTAAAAATAAAAATGTAAAAAAATCTCGACTTTTTGAAAACAGATTTTCAACGGCGGGTGCATGAAATCACATGTTCATACAGACGCGACATGAAAAACTTCCGCTTGCAGTTTAGTTTTCGTGCTTCTGCAACCACCGTTTCTCCCCTACAAAACAATTTCAAATCTTTGATATACATGTTTTCATTTTAAAAATGATGGATATATCCAAACGTTGGTTTTCTTTTATATTCTTATTCTTTTTCAAGTTATGGGTGTAATTTTTTTTTTTTTTTTTCAAATTAATACATGATGAAAATAATCTTGAGTAAATACACACTAAAAGATAATGTTTCTTTTTTTTTTTTTCAAGCCACCCACTCTCAGAGTTCTATGAATTTCATTTCGGTTGCCAAAATCTTGCCTTTGTCTACAATTACATATTCCAATTTACTATATTATCCAAGATTATAAATTCTCACACAATGTTCATATTTAAGGACTTTTTTTTTTTTCTTAAACGATTTACGAAGCTTACGTAGATAACACATGGCGATAATGGAACCAAGCTACAACTTTGAAAGGTAAAATAAATAAATAAAAATTAGAATTGCTACACCTATACAAACTGTAGGATATCTAAGCTTATATAGTACATCAAACCTCTCTCAAGTTTCAGTCTGTTTCGTCACCTACGTAAAAAGCTTGAAACATTCAATGTCTAGTAGAGCTTGGTATTTAGTGCAAGACTGAAAAATTTAGTATTTACAAAATTAAAAACTAAAATAAAATAGTAATAAATAATAAGGTAAATTTTTTTGCTTTAATAATATCATAAGCAGTTAATTCTAAGAAAAATGTTTGGATTAAAATGGCAAATTACCCATCACTACGACGCTTTATATAGGTTTCGAGCAAATATCTTTCAATACTTGCCATAATCAATACTTGCAAGTATTATAAAAGTGTATCAACACTCAAGCATATAAAGTCTTATATTTTTAAATAAACTGAATAACACTTTTTTTTACTGTATATTCGTTACTAAATGTTTCAACTCGGGGTCTCGAAATTCAAAGTGACTTTTTTTTCTTTCTTTTATTTCTAGTTCTTTTATTACTTACTTACCAGTGTCTGAATAGGCATTTAACATTCATCTATTACCCTGAATAAGAACATTACATTCAGTTTTCTTTGTCTCTTTCTTTTTTCTCTTTTAATACATATGAACTAAAAAAATTAGTGGTAAATTGTAGAACTTGCATTCATTTTTCTGGATTACTAGTTGTCCATTTTTGATTACTTCAATTCTTATCAATATCTTTACACTGTATTGTTAAGTAGTATATTAGAATATTGTTCATACACTCATCAATATATTTTCATCCATCTAATAATGAGATTTAGTTTTATACAAACAGATGAGTATTTCAAGAATGTATCTAGCCCGCCTGATTAAAATAATATTTAATTGTTACTGTAAAAAAAAAATGAAAAAATAGAAAATAAATTGATGAATAGATAAATTGAAAAAATAGATTGATAGATTGGTAGTCATTGTTGTTGTTTGTGAGTATTTTTAATATTTAATTAAACTATACAACAAAAATTGAATCCAGCCTAAATTAAATTAAAATTTAATAGCTTTTTTTTATCCTATTATTGTAATAAATTCTATTCTCTTATTATATATATATATTGATAATTGGTTTATAATTATTGTACTTTTCTATAATGAATGTTGTTTATTGGTAAAGTAGTTATAACATATTGAATGAGAAAAAAAAAATTGGAAAGAACAATATATACATTACGCAAATATTTTCGTAATTACAGCGCGCTGATTGAATTTATATAATATTGTATATTAATATACTTTTCAAGTTTTTATGGAATGTGCCGCTTAATAACCATCCAAGAGAATCTTGTTATTTCAAAAAAATAAAAATAAAAATAAAAATAGATATTTATCTGCTTAAGATACTTGAGAAAAAGTAGATTTAGTTATCTAGTTTAAATTTTTTTCCTATTACAATATCTTTACAAATTTTGATCAATTAAACTTAGTTTTTTTTTTTTTTTTTTTTGTTTTTTTTTTTTTTTTTTTTTTTTTTTTTTTTTTTTTTTTCATTGATCAACAATATCTATTACTTCTATTTTTTTATGATTGAAATTTTATAAGAAAAATGCTACCATTGTTTGTAAATTTTTACTACATATATTAATAATGGTAATAATATAGTCAAATTAACAAAACATGGTTTTTACTAATTTAAAAAGTGAATAAGCCACTTCTCTTCTTGCCAAAAGGATAAATCACAAGTGTAGCTACAAACAACCCAACAGTAATTCCAATACTGACTTGCACCATGGTAACACCTAGTGCAGCTACATTGCCGTAACTTGTTGAATCATTGCTACTAGAACTTTGTTCTGTTCCATTTGACACAATGCTATTAGCGTTGTCAATACCAGCAATAAGACTTCCTTGAGATGCTACACCTGAAGGAACTTGAACAAAAATAGCTGGAAGCATCGCAGCAAATGCAAGTCCATGTCCCACACGGGAGTATATATTACCAAGCACACCAATCACCAGTGCACCAAGGGCAGATGTCAATTCTGCAGCATTAGCAAGTTTACGCCCACTAAAATATGTCACAACGTAGCCACAGCCAGAAATTATAAGCATTGGAGGAATCTGTCTCCAATGCGCTTGATTGACGAGTGCAAGTCCTAATGTAAACATTGGTACAAACAAAAACCTCCACCAAGGATTGAGTGTATTAGGACAGACTGTTACAGAAGTTGCATTTGTATCCATCCATCCATACGCAGCTGCTCCCAATGTAATTCCGAAACCTAAGAAAAGAGAGTAAATGATGGCATAAAACATACGTACTGCGCCAGCAACAATATTTCTAGACTGCAATTCCAGTGATCCACAGAGAATAATGTAACCAGGAAGAATTAGCGCAAGAGAACTCTGGGCAATTGCAGCAAAACAAAAGTAATCTTGTTGATTGCCTATGGAGCCAAACGCTCTACCAAGAAAACTAACAACAATCGAAGCAGTTACTTCAAAAACATTATTGTAAAGTGAGGATCTAGGAGCAACAACTATTTGAAGCATACCTACTGATCCGCCTAGTAAAAATGAAATGGGCATATCAAGCCAACGCGCCCCAAAGGCAAACGGGCCAACAGCCAAACATGCAAAGGCAAAGAAAAGTACACAAAACCATTCGTTGTAAAGGTTTTTGCTCGAAAATTGTTCCTCCAGCTTAATGCTGGCTTCATCAACTGTCAGATTACCATGAATAACATCCTTATAAATTGTATGAGTTTCATGAAGTTTGTACAAATTCACTCCTTGTACGCATTTGACTAGCTGCATTTCGGATGTATGAGTGGAACTATCACCAAATGATATTACCATGCACCCAGGAATATATAAAAACTGTCCATCAATTGCCAGGACTCGTGACGTCATCTTCATATATTCTTCTAAACGATGTGTAGGGGCACCGAATAGCATTAAAGCGCGACACAATCTAAGTATAAACCTCTGTCGCTGCAATACTTCAGCAATATGCACCGCAATCTCAACTCGTCGACGCTCATCTTCGCGCTTTTTCTTTTCCTTTTCCTTCTTGGCCTTGAGCACTTCCAATCCTGACGTGCGTCTATATGGCTTGGGCCGAGAGGGCTTTTTGGGTCCATCTTTAGGAGGAGTTTCGGAGCTAGGTCGCCGTGAAGAGCTTAATGAAGCTAGTTCAGTCAATGACGTAGTTGAACCGCTGTTGCCTTTGGTTTTATGCCATCGCATTGCTTTTGATCTGAGACTGCTCAGATCTGTCAGTGACTTGGTATGTGAATGTTTTGAAGGGAATGCTGGAGGTGGTGATTCAATTGCACCTTTTGGCGTGGAAGCTCCTGAAGGCACTTGAGAATGATCACCTGTATTTGGCTCAGTACGGTGTTGATCTTGTCCTTCGTAAAGCTTAAGCAAACTGCCCAAAACACCTCTTCGAACCTTTTGAGGGGGAGGAACATAGTCCTCATGCTTTGGCGTTATTGTGCCATCTCGATGAACGTCTTCCGAGTGTGTCATATCGTCCGTCAGAGTGCTTTGGTCATTGTTTGGATCATTGAAGTAATGCTCAGTAGGAACTGTAAGAAGTTGGTGATCTGGAGAAGGAGCTCTACTTCCACGATATCTTGAATGTGATCTGACCAACTTATCGGCAAAGTCTTGAGATGCTTCGTCAACATGAAGCTCTCCAAGTTTACGGTTAACCTCTTCCAATAGTATATCATTGCCTTCTCTTCCATTTCCGTAGGGTCCACTATTTAGTTCTGTATTTCTTGAAGTTAATTTGGCTTCCTGATCACTATGAGATCCAACGTTTTGCGATTCCAAGTCATTAATGGGCTGGTACTTTTCTTTGATTCTATTATCGTTATTGGAAACTGTTCCTGGTGCCAAACCACCCGGAGTAATCCCTCCAAGATCAAATAGACCAGTTCCAAACCCTCCGTTATCACTAGTAGCCGCAGCAAGCATGGACTTTGTAGCTATGTCACCATCTTCATTGTCCAAAGTTTCGCCTTCGTCATAATCGTGAATAGTAAGAAGTTGTTGACTAGAACTATTTCGGCTCAAAGGCGGCCGGGAATCATAGCCTCTATTGATACTTGAATCACCAGAGGTAGTTTTATTAATGTATTCGTATTCAGAAAACCTCTCATCATCACTATCGCTTTCAGGAATGTAACTTGTTCGGCTTCCGTCGTAGTGCTCAATGTTTATAGGTGGGGTGTTCAGCGGTGATCTGAACACTCTTTTAGTTGGAACGATATTAAAATAGCCACCTGGGCTAGATGTTCCGGGAGCATTGTTATCTTTTAAACCCGCTGATGAGGAAGAAGGTTCACTCTTTGCCAGCTGCGAAACGTCATCATGCACTGTATTATAATCGTCTCGAGGAAGGTGTACCATTCTTGTCCCGGCATCATTATCCACAGGGAATCTTACTCGCTGTGGACCTTTAAATTTAGGAGACAAATGGCCAGGGTTTTTCATACTTGAGACAGTAGGCGAAGCTGCTCTAGAAATAACTGGCGGAGATATATTTGGTGCATCAGCATTAGAAATTGAAGCAAAATCTGGAATGCTCGATGGTTTCTTATCTTTATTGTTATTAGAGGCCGACATTGCAAGACCCTGAGCGCTTCACCTCTATGTCTAACAGGCGAAGAAGATGCAAATAGAAAGGGAAAAAAAAATAAGAGAAAGAGAAGAGAAGGAAGAATAAATATACCAGCAGTAGAAGAAAGAGGAAAAAAAAAAAAAAAACAGCTGTGTGAAGAAGCTGCTGCTGGCGGATTTATAAATGGAAATATCTGGACCTGGATAATATAAGGTTTGGGAGAGCAAACTTAGTAGGAAGAAAAGGAGTTCCACTGCGTTCTCTCATTAATCCAAAAAAAAAAAAGGTACCAAAATAAAAATAAATAAATAAAGAAAAACATGATTAATTATAAACCATCTTCTCAGATAGCGGTATTTTGGCGTGGCTTATGTTTATAATTGAAGTTTGGTACAGCCGAATTAAAGAAGAAATTTTCATAATGCTAGATATATACGTAATTGATAAACATTGGTAGACAAATATAAATAATTAAATGTATATAGACTTAAGAAGTATGTAGAACTTGCTACAAACAATCAGAGAAATTAAAGCGCGCTGCGTCAGTTCGGAGCTCTTCGATCGACGGAGGCCCTAATGGTTGTCTTATTGGACTGATTCTGCCCGTAGTAGAGATGCTGCTCACAGAGCGCTGACGGAGTCCTCTGCTAGAGCGCTGACTAGCAGCACCTAAGCCATACCCGATGGCACCAGCAGGACCCCATCCAGATCTTGTTCTATAATGTGTTGGCAAAGAGCTTCTATCCGGGCTGTGCCTGTCAAACCCAGGACTACTTGGAGGACTCTGGAGCCGCCACATGCGGTATTCCTGCTCCATCATGAGTCGCTGAAGCTCCATTTGCTGTTGCAAGTTTGTTTGCTGTGCTTCCACTAACTGCTGGTGCTGCACGCGCATTTGCTCATACAATTGTTGTTCCCGGCGCCTGTCTGTAGCAGTTCGAAGCCCAGCAACGAGAGCTGCTCGTGGAGATGGAGGCTGGGTCGGCGATGTGGGCGAAGGATATGAAAAAGTATAGGTATGCATGGTGGCAATGACGACAGTTACAAACGTGTATAATATATGAGCGTAATGGACGATTGACGGAACAACTTCCAGGTAGCGAGAGTAGCGAATAAGGTATATATGCTGCAATGACTGAAGGCAGAAACAGTCTTTAAAGAAAGAATAGGAAGAAAAAAAAAGAATAAAAATTGTATAGAATTTCAGAGGACTGTGAAGCATTTAAATAATTTGGACGGTTGGTATAAACCCAACGGCTATAATGTACACAAGTCTGTGGGGGTTTATTAAAAGATCATTGTTGAAGTAATGCATCCATGAAGTTGGCCAGTTCAAGACATGAAAATACAATTTTATTATCTTTTGGAATACAGCATTAGACGACAGAGCTACAGAATATTTCTCAACGTACAAGAAAACTCAAATCACAGTTATACCAGTATAAAAGTTGTCCCTGAACAACTGTGCTCAACTGTTTCAAAAGTTAAAGACAGGAGATAACTCAAAGTTTGCGGTAACGAGTGGATTTGAAAACGTATGAGACTCTTGTTGTTATGTAGTGCACAAAGACTAAATGATGGGATAACTAGGCTGATCTAATAGCACGTACACTTTACTATTATTCATTTTTTTTGTTCATCTCTTTATCTTGTGCTGATATTGAAAAATCAAAATATTTGCAACAGAATGCCAAGTTCTAAACTAAATTACGGTGGAAATTGACTTTCATAAGTTTTCATATATTTGATTGTTTTTGTCACAATTATTATTTATCTTCATGTATTAAGTTCAAACTCTTGTATATATATCAGGTTGAAGGCTCGAGCAGTAAATCATGTGTGACGGCGCTTTTTGAACGTAATCGATTTGAATGAGATAAGATGTGATTATTTTGTTAACTTTTCTCTATTGTTTTTGAACTTAAACACCCTTGGATGAATATATTGCATACTGAGTGATATAATACGCTGGTGATTGGCGCTTTTTCAAACTGTAATTATGTGCATGTCTACCTAAATTTTATCAAGAAAATGGCTTTAATTCAATGCATATCCAAATCATTACGAGGTTTCACAACTTTAAAGGCTGTCCAAGTTATTTTGGATATAACCAAATGTAGGACCAGTAATATCTAGTGCTACGTATGACTATCATTCAGCTGACGTCAAAAAAAAAAGGTATACTCTACTTGCACCGGCAACGTATACTTGCTTGTGCATAGTAGACTTTATGAGATATTCCAGTTCTGAGTTGCAGCTGCTGGTTATTGTAGAGAAAGAGAAAAGTTGAGTGGAAAGATGATATAGTCTCTTGTTGTTGTTTTTTCTTCATAAACTATTTTTCTGACTTTATATTTAGGTAAGGGAAATTCAGATCCATTAAGGGCATTAATCAACGATTGTTGCATATACTGGATAGCAGTGCAGTACAGGAGTTGAATAGGGATGTTGTAAAAGTGTGGAAAGTTTGAATACTTTTCGGATTTGTCGATTTGGTGTTTACATCGTCTTATATTACGGCTTTTGTTAAGGCGAACTGTTAAGACAAGTAGCTACGTCGAGTAGTCAAATTGTTATTTAAAGATAATATAGTTTTTGAAAAAGGAGAAAAGGGTGAGACCAAGTTGCAATTCTAAATTATAACGGTCAATAAACACATTTAAATGTGAGACTAAAGAATAACTATTATATTTGATGATGTTTATATAAATAAACAAGTATCGATTTTTAAAAGATTATATTCATACTAAAGATATAATTAGGCTTATGAAAACTGTTTTTATACATATATATACATATATATATATATATATTGAAATAATATAATAATAGTGAATAATTATTTTTGTTCGTAGTCTTTCTCTCAGACAATTAAATATATTAAATTATCTTTTGAAAAAAAAAAAAGGATTTTGTGATAATTTCTGAATTAAATGAAACAATTATTTTATTTATTTTTATTATGATCAACTATTGAAAAAAAAAAAAAAAAAAAAAAAAAAGAGATGAATAAAATTTAGAAGAAAAAAAAAACTATAGTTAAATTTAAATTTAAATTTAAATGAAAATTAATATATAAATAAAACCTATTTCGTTAAACATTTGAAAATAATATAAATATATATTCCAAATGCCCGATAAAATACCTGATTACTATGGAACATGACAACTTCATGTAGTCATCTTGGATTTATTTGTATAAAAAAAAAATTTCAAAGTAGTAATAGTAGTAGTAGCTTAAATTGTGTATCATGTACTGTAATTACAATAAAATGCCAGCCGTGCAATATTTAAGGTCCCCGACAGTAGCAGGTATTTATGTGTATTATATGTATTTTTTATAATTTAATTTAATTTATTTTAATTTATTTTATTTTATTTTATTTTATTATGGCCCAAGATAGCATACTATCAAGATTTGTTTAGACCTAATAGTATATGGAATATTTAGATGATTTTTAGTTCAACAAGATGAGTTTATAAACATTCCATCTTTCTTTTTTTTTTTAAAAAAAATTCGGCTCTCTATATAAAGAATGTATTAGCTCATCATGCTGTAATGATTAAATAAGTAATAATTATTATCTAATCTTTATAAGAATAAATCACAGTAAGCTAAAAATAGAATAACGTTTATCACGTGATAAAATAAGTTTTCAAAGAGAATTTATACTTTTAAAGATGAGATACAAAATATAAAGGGTCAAAGCTCATAAACCATGATTTTATAGGTACCAATTTTGTTCATATTTATTAGAAGTCGTGACATTGAATTTTATTGATTAGTTACTTGCAAACAGCCAAGCACCAGCCCTCTTTTTTATTATTATTATTATTACATTTTTCATTTTTTCGTGCAAAATAAAACAAGTTCACAATGGTATAATTTAAATACATCAAAAGGCTTTGAGGGACAAAGAATCTGCATATGGAGAAAACTAGTAGTGGCTGGGCCTATCATATTGATACCCCTTTGGGAAAGCCATACTTGAGAAACATAATTTATCACCCCTTTTTTTTCTTTCCATCAGTTCATACACACACACACTCTCTCTCTCATATATACATACACATCTTTGCTTCTTCTCTGAGCTCTATTAAAAGCACGAGAACTGTGAATACATCATACCGTTTCTCACAATAAAGACCGACATAGAAATACTATGCTTGCTGATAAATGGACCTTGCTGCTGTCTACACTTGCCATGGCAGCGGCAGCCCCATTACCAGCTTCAACAAGCAGCTCCAAACAGACAGTAAATAAGGGTACCTCATTGACTTTCCCCCTTCTCAAGTCCAGTTACATGTTCTCCGAAGTACAACATCAAACACAGAAACAAAAACGAACAAGTACATTTAGAGTTTCAGATGAAAGTCTGGTAATGGTCGAAGGACTAGCAAAAGAACATATAAACACACTCAAAAAAGACTCAATACAGCATTTGAGCCGGAGAGAGTCTAACGAAGGAACGACTCAGATTGGGCAGGACGGGCATGACATTTCATACTACATTGAAGTTAAAGTTGGAAACGACAGCGACACACAAAAACAGTTTAATCTGGTAGTAGACACAGGGTCGTTCTACACTTGGGTTTATAGCACAGACTGCTCGTCAAGTGAGTGTCTTCAGCATAGTCGACTAGATCCCACCTCTGTGGATCTTACAGGATCAGCGTTCAACATTGACTACACCTCTGGTCAAGTGAAAGGCAAGGTTGCAAAGCAAGAGTTTAGCTTTGCTGGCTTTGAAACTCCAGTGACTTTTGGCCTTGCCGACACTGTAGACTCGAGCTTCTCTGGGTTTCCTATTGACGGGGTTATGGGGTTGCCTGCTACTGACAAATCACCTGATACCATTCCTGGAATCATCAACACTCTTTTCTCAGAAAACCTCATTCAGCAGAGAGTGTTTGGTATTAACCTGGGAATTGCCAATGACACCAAGGATGAAGGAAGTTTCACGATAGGAGGGGTAGACGAATCTAAATTCAAAGGAGATATCCAATATATTCCATTGATTTCGAATCCAAGTGCAGGACAAGCTGGATTTTGGGAAGTAGACATTCAAGGAGTTTACATTTCAGATGAGCAGTTAGATATGCCTAATCGTACTGCAATCGTTGACAGCGGCACTACATTACTCATACTTCCACCTGAAGATGCATTAGACATACACAAGTACATTGCGAATTCCAAGACTGATGGAACAAACTTTGTGATTCCATGTAATACCAGTCTTGTACTTTCTCTCTCATTTGATCAAGACAAATCTCGTATTTGGTATATCAATCCTTCTGAATACGTTGGCGAAGTGTATGATGAAGACGCAGGTACATGTATCAGTAATATTCAAGGTATAACACTTGAAGGTGATCAGCCGCGATGGATTCTAGGCGATGTATTCTTAAAAAATATTTACACTGTGTTTGATATGGACAATCAAAAAGTTGGATTTGCACAAAAAGTTAAAAGTCAAACTAACGTTACCTCTGAGAAAACATTTGTCTATTCTGGAAAGGGCAGTAAAACTACTAAAACAGGCGGCATATCCACATCCAATGATACCAGTTCAGAAAGTGCCTCTGTTTCCTCTACCAATATATCCCCTTCGACAACTAGTTCAACTTCTATGTCTACGTCTACTTCTTCAAGTTCTGGTACAAATGAAAAAAATGCATCAAACTTTTTAGATCCATGGACACCACTTAATGTTTTGAGTTTTTGTTTGTTTATAACTTATTTATTGTAGCCTGATGGGCTCTGATCATGATGTTTGTATGTTTTTGTTTGTTAAATAGATTTTAGTATGTATTTATTGAGATATATATACTTTTGTATAGAGTTAATTTTGTAATAGTATTAACGAATAATGATCATATTTCGCTGGTCGAATATGGAACCATTATATTGATTAAAAAGAATGACTTACCAACTATCTATTACTATACAAGATCAAAATGCTCTATTTAATATCGAGTGTACCATCATTTAGCAATAATTTTATCAACATCATTTTAGCACTCTGAACATAATTTTAACTTATTTTTCAAGTAAGAATAAATGAAAAAAAAAAATAAATAAAAATAAAAAAATCTACTGTTTAGATTCTAAATACTGGCATGAATCTTTTTCATCAAATTCTACAGTATAACTTTTTTTTTATCTTTATTTTTAACGACTGTTGAACATCATTTCGTAAAAAGTTTCCAAAACATTATCTCACATTAAATTTATCCATACTATGTACAACTCTTTTTTCTTTCATTGAAAAAAAAAATAACAGTTACCAACTTGCCTTTCTAACACCAGCTAATTCACCTTTCAATGCCATTTCACGGAATTTGATCTAATAAGAAATTGAAATCCAAGTTAGTTGATAATTTTCTCATAAACAAAATCAATCCTCAAAGCAGAAGGTCACTTACTCTAGAAACTCTGAATTCTTTGATAATTGATCGCGCATAGCCTGACTCTACACATCTGTCCTTAACTTGTGTGTAACGAGTGTAGGATGGCATACCAGCAAGTTGAAGCTGTGCCTCAATCCTCGCTCGCATAGGAAGTGTAGTGTTACGTGAAATGTAGCGTAGCGCGGTTCGTGTAGTTTCGTTTTCGGCAAACATTTGACGCTTGAAGTTGTCGCGTAACATTTTAGTCTTGACATACTCCCCACCAGGGATCATGGACTTGGTGAAATTAGGAAATCTAGGTGGCATATTGGATGTCGAAGAAGTTGTAATAATTGGCTATGTTCTGCGATGGTGAAGGTGTAGTAGGAATAAAGGTCTGGAAATCTGAAAAGTTTCATGGAAAGGCGGTAGGGTAACTTTACTGGTTGTATGGTAGAAAAAACAAAAACAAAAACAAAAAGAGGAAAAAAAAACTACTTCTGTAAACACTTTCACAATTTTGATCAGATCTTTCTTGTAAATTTTTCTTCCTTCTATTGTTCTCGCCACAATTCTTTTTTAATACTAAAATTTTTTTAGTCCTACAAATCAATCACAATGTCAGACGACTTGAGCTCTAGATTAAACCCACGATCAGATGCAGACGCTGAGAAATACGAAGAAGCTGAACTTTCCAAAAAAGCAGCTGCTGATGATGAACTTTCAGGGCTTGTAGGCGGTCTTGATATTAAGAAGCAAGAAGCTTCTCCAGAATCAACATCTACTTCTGCTGAAGCATCTGAGGGAGAAGTTTCCGCATCAACAGAAAAACCAAATACTGATGATAAAGAAAACTCCGAAGAGCCTGAATCCGATTTGATTAGCAGCACTTACGAAGTCAAGGTTAAGCTTGCTGACGTGCAAGCAGACCCGAACTCTCCTCTCTATTCTGCTAAATCTTTTGAAGATTTGAAACTTTCTGAAAATCTGCTTAAAGGTCTGTATGCAATGAAGTTCAACAAACCTTCAAAGATTCAAGAAAAAGCGCTACCTTTGCTTCTTAGCAATCCTCCACACAATCTTATCGCCCAATCTCAATCCGGTACTGGTAAAACTGCAGCATTCTCTCTTGCAATGCTTTCAAGAATTGATCCCTCGATTGATGCTCCACAAGCATTATGTCTCTCTCCTGCAAGAGAGTTGGCAAGACAAACCCTAGATGTTATTGAAACAATGGGCAAATTTACTGGCATTAGCACCGGGCTAGCTGTTCCCGAATCTGTTCCCGGAACTTCAAGGCTTACTGCTCAAATTGTTGTTGGCACTCCCGGTACAGTCCAAGAATTGATTAAAAAGAAGCGTATGGATGTAAGCAACCTTAAGATTCTTGTTTTAGATGAGGCAGACAATATGTTGGATAACCAAAGTATGGGAGTACAAAGTGTAAGAGTTCAGCGTCTTTTGCCTCGTGATATTCAAACATTATTATTTTCAGCAACTTTCCCAGATGATGTTTACGAATATGCACTTAAGTTTGTACCTAAAGCCAATGAAATCCGACTCAAGCATGAGGAATTGAATCACGACACTATCAAACAATTATATGTCGACTGTGACAGCGTGGAACACAAAGTTGAAATGCTAGGTGAAATTTACAATTCATTGACAGTTGGATCTTCCATTATTTTCGTACAAGAAAAGCGAACGGCCAACTTTTTGTACTCTAAAATGACTAAGGAAGGCCACAAAGTGTCGGTATTGCATGGTGACCTTACACCATCAGAGCGTGATCGTCTGATTGATGATTTTAGATCTGGAAAGTCCAAGGTTTTGATTACAACAAACGTGCTTGCGCGTGGTATCGACATTTCTTCGGTCACAGTAGTGATCAATTTCGATTTACCTACTACACGAAATGGACGCGCTGATCCTTCAACCTATTTGCACAGAATTGGACGTACCGGTCGTTTTGGTCGCACTGGTGTTACAATTTCTATGGT
The DNA here is from genome assembly GCA_022023575.1 of Geotrichum ghanense (nom. inval.). Classification (NCBI taxonomy): domain Eukaryota; kingdom Fungi; phylum Ascomycota; class Dipodascomycetes; order Dipodascales; family Dipodascaceae; genus Geotrichum; species Geotrichum ghanense (nom. inval.). The sequence goes on along the minus strand of JAKKCX010000010.1, from coordinate 2,296,804 downwards.
ACACGATAAAAAATCGTTTAAAGTACTGAAGGAGATTGTAGACTATTTTGGTGGAATTGAGCTAACACAACTTCCTTCTGACGATGTAGAAAAATTAGAGGAGATTATTACCGAAGTTGTTAAAGGTGCCAAATAATCAAAGTAGACATCATTTATTTATGAGACATAACTTTTTTTTAGAAGAAGAAAAATAGTAATAAGAGACTGTTTAAAGTCAATGAATATATTATTGATATTAATCAGATATTTCAGGCATTTTTTTTTTTTTTTTTTTTTTTTTTTAAAGAAATATTAAAGTAAAAATTAAATATATATATATATATATTTCTTAATATTAAATTGGTGAGACTTAAAATATACTTGGTTTATTTTTCTACCTATAAAATAAATAAATAAAAAAGTGAAGCATGAAAAATGAAAGATGAAAAAAAAAAAAAAAAAATTGCAAACTCTCGTTAAATTCGACATGAAAATTATCCAATGTACACTGGAGTACACTATACTCCACATAATCAAATGAACATACAAAACATAATAAAAAAAAATACAAACAATTTTATAAAACAACAAATATAAAGAAAGTGATCCCATACCACACCCATATCTAATCCATAGATTAATACCATACCCCCAATAAGATTTCTAGGCTTCTACTTCAATGTCTGTTTTATCTACTGCGGGAGATGACACAGGTAGCTCCTTCTTGGATTCTGGCTCAGGAACAGAATTCGATTCAGCAGCATCCACATAGTTTTCTTCATCTGATGAAACTCCTGCACTCTTAGACTGTTGAACTTGAGGCTGGAAGATATTCATCATAGTTTTCGAATTTGAAAACGAACGTTTGTGCTTGACATTTGAAATTGGTGGAGGAGGAGAAAGTAGTCCATCTTCTGAACTCGAAATCCCATTTGCACTCCCCAAGCTGCCTGAGCCAGATCCATGGTGACCTGTAGATGCGGAAATGGACGGGCTTGCCATTCCTGATTTCGATGAAGCCAGTGCTAGTGGTCGCATCCCGCCCGCGGACTTGCGCACCTCGCGTCTAAATTCTCGGTCTCGTTCATTGCTAGCAGTTTGTCTTCTCGCTACCTCCGAGCTGCTTCTAGATCTAGCCTCGATTGCTGCTTCCTGACGTTGCCAAATCTTTTGAAATATTGTGTGTCGATGTGTAATCAAATCTTTTAGGAATAAAGCCGGGTGCGTGTCAGTAATATTCAGCGAAGTCTGTACACGAGGGCGTATAACATATCTCGCCACTGCATTCGTAAGCATATCCAATTGAGATAAGCCAGAGTTGGAAGAACTCAACTCCGCAGGTGACAAGTCTGATTCCTCTGGAAGTCCACAGAGCTCAGCAAAGTGAGTGACAATCAAGTTGAGAATATCCAAATTGTCTTTAGGTAAATGACCCAACAGGCTTACAATCTTGTCCACGGTCTCTTCTGGTCCTCTTTGCTTTGGAGCTTTCTCGTTATCCTTCTTGCTAACGGATGGATATAACGGTTTTAGAATATCATAAACAGTAGAGGGAACAATCGAATCTGGCAATTCAACAAAGTATTCTTTCAAAACAGACAAAACTACTGTAATAGGATAGCCTTCAACTACCTCCTTAAAGTTTTCGACTGGTAACCCAGTGTTTAAAATTTGTCGAAGTGGCTGGACCTCCAGAATACTCGAGGGAGGCGAAGTCCACAATGCAAGTAGCAACTGCTTGGACTCATCAGAAAGCTTGCGATACTTTCCCTTCATAGACAACGCAACTGCAGTTGCCAGCATGGTTCCAGGCGTGCCACCATTAGGAAATTCTGCAGTAACGTCGCTGGAGACTGATTTGGAGCTGGCGTTGTCATCTACTTGATCTTGGTGCAAAGCGGCGGGACTTGTCAAATACTCATACATACTGAGAACAAAATGTTTAGAGAAGGACAGCTCAACGCCGAATGTTTGTATTTTCTCGCTGCGCTTGAAGAAATTGTCGTACACAACCAAACGGGGCAAGTATTCGCCAGTTTTATGTCTTGAAATAGATTCCTGAAGATCTCTTTGGATATCAATAATGCTTTCCAGAGACTTCATGTTTTCTGTGGACTTGACCAGCACCTCAACAGAATTCCCCACTGATTCAGCAAAGTCATGCAAAACAGTCTTGACAGCTGCTAGTCTGTCCCGTTCGCACTGTTGCATATATTCAAACGTTTCATACAATTTTTGCTCCAGCTGTGTTCGTTGCAATTCCAAATCCAATACCATATCTTGGTACTTTTGATCTGCTTCAGCAATTTCGCGTTGAAGTTTCGACATTTGTGATTCCCTGTTTTTTTGCGTTTCTTCTGGCATTAGTCCAGACAAATAACCACTTACCAGCGAAAATGTCTTTGTGTGGGATCGACGGAAAGGTTTTACTTCAGGAGTTTCTGGTTTTTCAAAAGCCCTTTCTGGATTAAAGGCAAGATCCTGCCATTGGTATCTTGAACCAGTTGATCCAGAGAACTTGCTTCCTACAGCTCCCACAAGCCGTAAGTATCCGTTGTCGACCATCCACTGGCCAAAGCGCTCAGCATCACCAAGGCTTTTAAGTTCTAAATACTTTCTGGCGTAGTTGACGAGTTGTTCGCCTTCAATAACTCGCTCGTAGGTTCCCAGCAACGCAACCTTGAATGTTTCCTGCTGGATCTCTGTGGTCATCGTATTTAACAGTTCCACAAACTCGTCTTTTGTGTAGACAACCATGCCGATTTTGACCTCCTTTTCTTTCTTTGCTGGCACTTCTGGAGAAGCAGCGCTAAGGTCCACCTGTTTACCAGGCCCCACCCAAGACATTCGCTTTGTAGGAGATCCTGGCTGTGGAGGAGAAGTTACGATTTTGGGGACACCTTTATCGGCAAAGTCTTCTAGCTGCCTTGCTTTGAGAAAGTACGTTTGCTGGGCCTTTTCCGTAGACTGGACTGCTCTTTGATATCCCTTCACCTCTTTTGTAAGGATGTCCTTTGCAGCAGAAACTCGCTGCTTGTGAGCAGTAGCCCACTGTGAGAACTTACCTCTCACAAAACGTTCGAGGTGGGCGGCGATCCTTGCGTGCTCGCGGCCTTGTTGTCTAGCTTCAGTAACGAGTGCTGAGAACGCATGAGCGAGCGAGGAATCTGGCAACGATGCAATGGCGCCGGCGTCATGAGAAGAGTCCAACGCGTTGCCGTACGTAGTCTCTACTTTTATCCGAGTTGCGATGTGTGTGAGAACAAGTTGGTTCTGAGAAATTCCTGAGTCCAGAATCTCAAACAACGACGCGATACCTGAGAGGTAGTCTGGTGTCCAGAACGAGTTTGCAAATGACTGTGGTCTGGACATGGTATGAAGGATTGTTTGAGGGAAAGGAGAAAGGCTGTTCGTTTGTATAGTATATTTATTCGTAAGTAATACAAATGAGTAAAGAACAATAAGAGAAGGGGAAACAGGAAAAGGAAGAGAAAAAGGAGAAGGGGAAAAAAGTTTGGTCCTCACATTACCAGTAATCAAATTGGTGTGGATGGGTCAACTGGCGACACAAAACCAAACAAACGGTCCACTTCTAATCGCCACAGGTTGTTGACAGGTTGCTAACAGACACCAATGTTCATATTCTGGCACTACATGCAATGCGGTGCTTCTAGATCTTTAATGGTGAGATAGGTGTGCTTGTGCTTACTTGCAGGCAATCAGCTGAACTACTTTCAATCTTTATATATATATATATATATATAACTGTAGAATAATAGTACAAAGCTTTGACTGGGAATTCTCTTTTTCTTCTCCTTCTTCTTCTCTGTCTACTAAGCGAATTTAAAACCTTTCCTTCTTTTTACATCAAGTCTGCTTGTTATTATGACTATATGTACTCCAACATGTTATTACTACTTATAACTTTCATAACTCACGGTACTAATAATCCAGAAACAGCCATCTCGTGCCCAGATTCGTGGATCTGAAACTATTTTGCATTCCATATTCATACCTATATTTTCGGCTCCAAGTTTGTTCCTCTCCATACCCGTTTGAAACGGTTTGTAAACTCAAACCTTCTTTGATGTTTTTTTAAAAAAAATTAAATTAAATTAAATCAAAATATAATATAATAAAATATAATAAAATATAATAAAATATAATAAAATATAATAAAATATAATAAAATATAATAAAATATAATAAAATATAATAAAATATAATAAAATATAATAAAATAAATTTTTATTACTGTTTTTTTTTGTCTAAAAACTTATACAATACATTTAATAGAATAATATTTCAAAGTTACTAACAGACTTACAATTTGGCCTTGGGCTTCTCCTCCAAAAAGGTGGCTGCAATAATACGGCGTTGGATTTTACCAGTAGCTGTCTTGGGCATCACCTTTGTGAAAAAGATCTTTGTTGGAACCTTGAAATTAGCTAGCTTCTTTTTCAAAAAGTCCTTGATATCACTCTCGACAGACTCATCATATCCCGGCTTGAGTACAATGGCTGCATTTACAATTTGACCGTACAACTCATCAGGAGCAGCAAAGGCTACAGCCTCAGAGACAGCTGGATGAGCCAGCATGACTCCGTCCAACTCAATTGGACTGATTTTTTCACCACCGCGGTTGATTAGCTCCTTGATTCTACCTGTAATAATGACAAACCCATCTTCATCAAGCTTTCCTTGATCACCAGTACGGAAGTATCCGTCCTCAGTAAACGACTCTTTATTAGCCTTAGGATTGTTGATATAACCAGGCGTAACATTAGGACCTTTGATCGAAATTTCACCGTCTTTACCTTGAGGTAATTTATTGCCTTCTTGATCTAGAATAACAACTTCAACACCTTGACCAACGCCAACAGTTCCTGGCTTGCGCTTACCAGGAGGAAGATTGTTGGAAGTCATTTGATGGCAAGCCTCAGTCATGGCGTAGGCTTCTAGAACAGGAGCATTTAATGTCTTTTCCAACTCGTGGAAGGTTGCAGGAGCCAGCGAGGAAGAGCAAGATCTGATAAATCTAATCTTAGGAAGAGGGCTGGGTAATGGAGATTTCAAAATGATTTGATGAATAGTGGGCACTGCGGTATACCAGTTAGCACCATAAGCAATAAAGTCTTTCCAGAAATGAGTAGCTGAGAACTTTTCAGGAACAATGACGGTACCACCTGATCCCAGAGGCCCAAGAAATCCTGCCAAAAGTCCATGGACGTGGAATAGAGGCATCACGAGATAACTTGTATCGTCTGAGGTAAGCTTATAAGTGTTGATAACATTATGAATTGTGGTGGCCATGTTCTTGTGAGTTAGTGGAACAGCCTTTGGTCTTCCAGTAGTTCCTGAAGTGTGAAGAACAAGAGCAGGAGTCGAAGGATGGGGAGGAGAAGGTAGTCCTTGAACAGCAGAGTGCTTAGACAGCTTTCCAAGATCCTTGATTTCAAAAGAAAGTCCGCCAATAGCGCTGTTCCAAGCAATTTCAGCAATCGCTGTGCCAAATTCCCTAGCCGCCTGAACAGCTGGAGTGTTTTTATCGACAGATCCCTTGGGAACAAGGAGCAATGCAGATTTGATATCGTCAATGTAGAAAGCAAACTCAGATTTTTTGTAGTTTGCGTTCAAAGGAGCTGCTAGGAATGAAGAAAGAGCGACTGCTAAGAAAGATACTGCAAACTCAACATTGTTTGGGATAGCAAGTGAAATAGCAGCATTTGGAGCAAGATTGAGTTGTGCAAGGTTCTTTTGAAGGCCTTGGATAGCGGCAAAGTACTGAGGATATGTGAGCTGAGGTCCACCAGGGATTATGATGGCCTTCTTTTGAGAAGAAGCGTGAACAGAGAGTGCTTCGTGGAGAGTGTTAGCCATTATTACTTTGAAATATTTGCAGCTTCGGAGAGTGCTAATAAGTAAAATATGATGATAATAATGGTAATAATAAAGTGGATGAACGAGAATAAAGAAAGAAAGAAAAAAAAATGAAAATAAAATTCAACGGTGAAATACTAGCTGGTATAAATATAAAAACTTGTGAAAGTCTCTCGAGCACCAAGCAGTCCAAAAAAACTGGGGGAAATCACCCTAACCCAGAAGTAATAAGGGCCAAGATGTGCTATTGTGTGATTAAGCCGCAGTATAAATGCTATAATAGGATAAAACGTAAAAAGAATTCTTAAATCCCGATTCTGGCGCTGGTCCGAAACACAGTGTAGCCGGACCGTTCGGGCCGTTTTTAAAAAGGAAATTTTAACTGAACCGGAATATTTAGTGCTTATTCTATATTTTTATTTTACTTGGGTAGGAAAAGCCGAAGAATAATAGGGAAAAAAAAAAAAAAAAAAAGCTAAAGATTTGGTTAATATCATATAATAATGAAAGCAAGTATATAGGTGATGAATATTTTCAAGTTGTGACGGATTATTGGTTGATGTGTTTAACCCTATGAGTCAAGTAAAACATTTGTATTCATAAGTATCAAATATGGAATTTCTTGCAATCATAAAATATAAAATATAAGTATTATATTTCATGTTGGTAAGTTTATTGTTCATATACTATTTCTTATATCTCATCATTCATATCATATGTTTCATTGTTTATGTATCATAAATTTTGTCATATATTTCATTGTATATATTTCATTACCTATGTATTATATCTTATGATTTATCCAATTTCAAATTTATTCATCTCATTTTATCAGTCACAGTGATTCACACACTAAAATAAAATTTGCTAGGGCTAGGGCTTACACGCATATAACGTGCAATTTCCAAAAAGCCAAAACCTTCGTTTGTAAATTTCCAGGTGGGTGCTTACAAAAGGCGCTGACAATTTCATTCGCTGGAGAAAGGAGGAAAAAAAAAAATTCATTTTTGTTTTTTATAAGTATATATATTCAAACAGCTTTTGTTCTTACACTTGTATCACTTCAAGTTTTGCACACATACTTGCCACAGAACATAGATATTCTAAATTTTTATAGTTGCCCATAAACTCGCATAAATATTTCCCAAGCACACACTCTCTCGCTTTCATATTCATTTTCACGTATTGTCACAATGTCATCCTCACAACCAGCCCAAATTACTTCTTCTACAGTAGGTAGAATCTCAGATTCACTGAGAGACACAACGCTGGACCAACAGGATAAAAAACCAAAAAAACGCAATCATAGACCAAGAAAAAAGCAAGGTTCGTTACTCTTCTATTCCAGGAACTCGTTGGAAAATACAGTTGTGAAGTATTTGCCTCCATCATTTTTATATCAACGTACTAACATAAGGACTATAGATAACAAAAAACCCCAAAAAGACTCTAAAAAGGAGGAGGATCAGCCCTTGTCAGAGAGCGAATCGAACTATGTGGACGAAAACGCAAGTGACGCTGACGAAGATGCTCCAACATGTTTCATTTGCACAGACAAGATAAAGATAGCCGCTATTTTTCCCTGTAATCATGTTACCTGTCATTCTTGTACACTGAAAATCAGAGGCTTGATGAAAAACAAGAATTGTACGCAGTGCAGAACAGAACGCGACGACATGATATTCTCTCCAAAAGTACACAGTCACTATGAGGACTTTAAAAATATAATTTACAAACAGCCAAGTCTAGGAATGTCTTTTGATTCACTGGAAACAAAGGAAAAAGTCCTTGATTTACTGAAGCTGAAATGTCCCTACAAAGGATGCGGCCAAGTAAGCAAAACATGGAAAGAACTTAAAGCGCATGCCCGAGAAACACACCGACTTATGTTTTGCAATCTCTGTACCACTCACAGAAGCCAATTGACCGTTGAGTTCCGACTTTATACACACCAGGAACTTAGTAGGCATGAACGGGTTGGTGATAACAGAGGTTTCAAAGGCCACCCTATGTGCAAATTCTGTCATACAAGGTTTTACTCTGATGATGAGCTCTTTCAGCATTTAAAAATGCAGCACGAAAAGTGCCACATTTGCTTTAGATTGAGACCCAATGAGCCTCAATATTTCATGAATTATGATGCTCTTGAGACCCACTTTAAAGAAGCTCATTACTTTTGCAGGGTGCAGTCATGTATCGATGCGAAATTTGTTGTATTTGCAGATGAGCTTGATCTAGAAGCTCATATGATTGAAACACATCCTTCGCTTTATGGAACTGGTAGGCAATCAAGAAAGCTGACAGTACCATTTGTCAGTGGCCGTGATAACTACAATTCCTCGAGCAGAAACTCTAATTCTGGTAGCAGCAGCAATAACAACAACAACAACAACAACAATAACCGTACAACTGTCAACAGCAATAGCACCTTGTCGGAGAGACCAGGAACTCAATCTGCCCGAGCTCAATTTTCTACACTTTCGCCTAACTTTGGCCAAAATATAACACCATCTCCAGCCGCACCAACCACTCCCCAAGAAGATCCAATTGTAGCTGCTCAGCGTAGACTCGATGAGCGAGCTCGAAATTTGACAAATTATGACGCAGCCAAGTTTTCACAGTACCAAGATGTCAATGATCTATTTTTGAGTAGTCAAATCGATGCAGATAAATTTGTATCTGAATACAGACGAATGTTTTCGAAGGCAGATCTGGAAACTTTGGAGGCCATGCTTAATGACTTCATCAAGATCCACCAGACTTCTAAACAAAGAGTTACTGCTATTCGTAAAGTCATTGAGGATCTAAGAATCAAAGCGCAATTCCCTACATTGGGTTCTAATAGTTTGCTTTCTACACGATCAAGTGGTACAGGTGTTTGGGCCGGTCCGAGCTCAAAGGGAAAGAAAGGTAAAGGAATTAGTGGAGAAACTGCCTTCCCAGCATTGCCAGGTAAATCTTCGGCGTCTGCTTCTACAACCTCTTTACGACCAACTCCTGTCGTACGTGTTGTACCTGCTACAAAGTCAAAATCTCAACTCAACTTTTCTCAGTTCACAGGCTCTAGCTTATCTGGTAGATCTTCTTCTTCTTCCTCTTCCACTACTAACTCATCGGTCAATCTTGCTTCAATAGCTTCTGGCCGGGCACCTGCAACATCTTCGTCTAAGGCAAAGCCTTTATCTGCTGATGAATTCCCCTCATTACCAAAGTCTACATATCGACGCATTGAAAAGTCCATGATGCCAAACACCCGGCAAGTTGATCATGACGATAGTTTAATTATTTTACGACCGTCTCGAAATGTAGGCTCTTCAGACGAATTTGACAATGCCAGTGTTAGCAGTAAATCCAAAAATGGGAAGGGCAAGAAAAAGAAGGAGATTCTGTTGCATATGGGAATCTAGGTCTAATATAATCTTATTACTATGAGTTTCAGTATTACTGTTATCTCTTTATTACTATCACACTTCTAGCGCTCTTCCTAGTTTGTTGCTAATTTTTGAGCGTTGTTTATATTGCATTTTACATTTCAGTCAGATAAGCTTAAATAGATATACTACTTAGTTTTTATGACAAAAAAATATTTCATTGATATATATATATTGGTAGGGCAAGGGCTGTAGTTTTGAGAAATCATGCTATTTTTCAGCGGTGGGAATAAAGCAGTTGTCATTGGCTGAAGCTACGAATAGAAAATCTTTTCTTTTCGTTTTAGCTTTGTTTCCCGGCAAAAGGCCTAAAATTTATTGGGTGGATTTTTCTTCCCTCCCTTTCCTTTTTTTTTTCTTTTCTCTTCTCTCTTTCTTTCTGTTGTACATTCATCACTATTCATATTAAATATCCTGCCATTTTTGATTCTTAAAGGTATGTTTGATTCTATTTTTTTTTTTTTTTTTGGAATTGGTGTGTAATGTTTGCGGATGCTTTGAGTTAGTTTGAGTGGTAGCGACTGTGGTAATGATGGTGGTGGTACTAGTGGTGGTGGTTGTGGTGGTGGTGGTGGTGTTGGTGATGATGATACTTGGTGAAGGTTTGACATTTGTCCAATCTTAACGCACCACTGTGTTTCTATTTTTTTTTTAACATATTTTTATTATTTTTTTTTTTCATTTCATTTGACTTCACTTTATTTTTCACTACCATCAGGTGTTGTAAACTAATCACTTTCAAAATCATTTTAAACAACATTACACATCACTGAATAATCGCTGAATTTGAAGTTCTAACAATTGTATCGTTTACAGATGTTGAGATCATTCACTCCTCTCCGCCAGTCTTTGGCCCGTGCCTCCGTCCGCACTCAAGTTCGTTCTGCTCATGCCATTTCTACTCCCACCATCATCAACCTCGAATCTCGTTGGGAGAAGATGACTGTCGAAGAGCAAGAAGACATTATTTCCCAGTTAACTGAGCGTCAAAAGGGCCCTTGGACTGAGCTTACTCCTAGCGAAAAGCGTGCTGCTTGGTACATTTCTTATGGTTCTTGGGGACCCCGTAAGCCAATTCACCCCGAAGGTGAGGTTTCGAAGATCGCCATTGGTATTGGTGCTGTTATCCTTGCTTCTACTGTTGTTTTCGGTGCTGCCAGATACTTCTCAGGAGGTTTGGGTATTACCATGAACAAGGAATGGCAAGAGGCCGCCGACGAGATTCTCAAGGAGAACAATGCCAATCCTTTCAGAGGTTACTCTCAAGTCCAATCTCCCCCTAAGGGTAACTAAAGAGTTGATGTTATTTAGTCTCGTTGATAAATGTAACCTTCTCTTTTGAACCTTTTATTCCATATTTCCATTTTTCTATTATGTTTCCTGTCTTTTTTCCATATAGGTCGATTGAACATTTGTGTTTGTCGTCTTTTCATAGTAATATACATGCTGCTCATCATCTATTTTGACTCTTTTTTTTCCTTTTCCTAATTGATAAATTTACCACTAGAATAAACATATCCGATGTAGCGAAAATGGCTAATTCCATTTGTTTGTAAACGGAATTGATTCAAGAATTTGATTTTAAATTGAAGGCGATTTGATTCGCTAGTTGTTGGGTCTCGAAGGATTGGCCGGGGTTTGATGTGTTTGTGACGTCTCATGTATCAAGTTCCAACACTTTTTATTATTATTATTATTATTATTATTATAATTAGTTATTGCTATTAAAGTTGAATCTGCAAGATTCCCAGTATAATTCTAAGTATGCAGAATTATGAAGAAAAAACGAGTTAAGAAAAATCAAACAATTGGAAAAGTGTTTAAGATAAAATAAAATAAAATAAAATAAATATATTTTCAATACCATTAATTTTTTTTTTTTTTTTTTTTTTTTTTTTTTTTTTTCAGATTTAATGAAATGTTAAAGTTAATTTTTTGTAGAAGAGAGGAGAGAAGCTGTTGAGAGAAATGAGTATAAAGAATAAATAAATAAATAAATAAATAAATAATAATAATAATTAAATAAGAATAATAATAATAATAATTAAATAAGAATAAGAATAATAAGGATAACAATAAGAATAAGAATAATAAGGAAAATAATAAAAATAAGAATAATAAGGAAAATAATTAGGATAACAATAACAATAATTTTTTGATAGTAGTTAGATTAAAAGTGAAGAAAATGATGATAGCTTAACAATGTTGCTATTTATTGTTATCACTGATTCTTGTTTTAATCATTATTTCAGTTTCTAGTGCTGTTTTCTATTATTATTATTATTATTATTATTTCTACTATTAATCGGATAGACTTTAAGACATGAAAAAGTTTTGATATTGAATAACGATTGAAAAAATAATAACAATAATAATAATAATAAAAGTATATTTGTTGAAAAAAAAATATATTCAGTGAATAGGGATGTATATATATATATATATACATAAACTTAAGAAAATACTTAGCATCATTTGGATATGAAAAAGAGCAATTATGAGCAGTTTGGTATAGTCAATGGTAAAAGCTATCATGATATGAGTATACCTCGAATATTCTAATAATTAAAATAAATATTAGATATCTAAGTCTATTGAGCAATATTAAAACCATCAAATATCCAATAAAGTAGATGTCCCTCATTGTTTATATATATATATATATATATATATATATATATATATATATATATAACATAAATATTTACAGATTTTTATATTAAATACCAATTAGTTAATATTCGAGAGCATAATATGTACTCGTTTCTTTCAAGTTTAAATTTACTCCTGAGTAGGAACACGATCCAAGTAGGCCTTCCATCCTGCATCTCTGTATCGCTTTCCCTCTACAACTGGATCTCGGCCTTTACCGAATAATCCTCTACCCACAATAATAACATCAGAGCCACCTGCAACAACCTCTTGAACTGTACGGTATTGTTGACCCATAGCATCGCCCTTGTCATCCAATCCTACACCAGGAGTCAATACCAACAAATCTTCGTTAACATCTTCCTCCATTCTGTTTTGTGCAATGAACCCAAACACAAATTCAGGATGAGCTTTGGCAATTTCAACGGTCTCACGGGTATACTCACCGTGAGCAAGGGAACCCTTGGACGACAACTCTGCCAACATGATGAGTCCACGGTCAGTTGCACCTGCTTCATTAGCCGTATTAGAAGTTAGGTAATTTTTTGCAGCCTCATGAAGACCCTGAACAATGCCAGGACCTGGAACACCGTGAGCGTTAGTAATGTCTGCCCATTGAACAATGCGATATACCCCTTCTGCGTATTGCTTTTGCACTGTAGACCCAATATCAGCAAACTTGCGGTCCTCAAAAATTAAGAACCCGTGCTTCTTGGCCAAAGCCAGTAGAGGCTCCACTGTACCAGCGTATGTAAAGTCAGAAACAATATCAATGTGTGTCTTAACGAGGCACAAGTATGGTCCCAAAACATCAGCAAGATGAAGCAACTCGGCGGTGGTGGTCACGTCAAGGGATGCGCAAAGGTTGGTTTTCTTTGATGACATGAGACGCAAAAGTCGAGCTGCAGTTGCATTGCGATGCACATCAGCGCGTGCTGAATAAGACTTGGTTATGTTGTTGGTAGACATTGGTATAAAAGGTCTGTTTGATGATTTAAAGAAATATATATCTATCTATCTATCTATTCAAAATAAGAGAGAGAAATTTATTGTTGATGATTTGAAAAAAAAAAATAAAAAAAAACCAACAAGTTACAGTAGAAAGCTGATAATGACAGCCGTTGGGACTTTATATAACAAGTCACAAATTACATGTCGTATATCATATATTTGAAAAACGTCAATTGATAAAGTAACAGACAATGAAAAAAAAAAAAAAAAAAAAAAGTCATGTTAAGTTAGATGAAGAAAAGATAAAATACATAGAAAAAAAAGAAGAAAAATAGTAGAGGCGTTGGAATAACTTATGCAGTTTTATGTGTTTTTCAAACGAATTTATTTGAGTTCAAACGTTTTGGTAATGAAGTTACTTTAACTCGAACTGAAACTGGACATGAACAATAACTATCATATAACAAATTGAGTTCATAATCAAATTCAAAATATTAATAATAATAATAATAATAATAATAATAGAAAGAGGCTTGTATCAATTTCATCAGTAATAAAAGCCACCATCATGTTGAACGCAACACTATAGTAAAACATTAAAAAATATCTATTTTAACAGTAAACGGAACAAAAGTTGAATTATTAATTGTGACGTCGTCAAAATGTACTTGGACGAAATTGTTCAATTGTTTACAAAACCCATTTGGTTTTTATTTTATCTATTTTGTACATAATAATCAGTTTGGGTCCTGCAAAAACCAAACAATATCTTTCCTGAACTCATTTGGCTCAAACACATGTACATACACATTGACAACAAATCCGTGAAACGCCATAAAAGAAGGAAACTAGCGGGTGCACATATGTGTTATTGGTTTTTATTTTATTTTTATTTTATTTTGGCTCCAAAAGCATTGAGAATCAAATTTTATGGGTTCAAGGGCTCCCTTTTTTCTAAAAGAAAGAAATGGAATGAAAATCACTTAAAACAAAAAACAAAATACTATTTTGTATTCACACATTACTTAAAACTTTGTGAGTTAGAATATTCATCAGCTGTAAATCATCATTGTCTTTTTAAAATTATCATATTTTAACAGATTTGGGACTCAACCTCTTTGGATTCCGCTGGTTACTATATATTGTATTGTCGTAAGGCTCATAGTAAAACTCCTCTACTGTGACTGTGGAATGCGTATCACAAAGCCTCCCACAGCTTAGAGGCTTAAGCGGAGGTTCCGGTCAAACTACGAGTTTATAACTGTCTTACATTTCCAGGCACCGACCTTACCTTGGCGGCAGCTTAAATGTTCCTTATGCCGAATGCACCCGCCATACAATGATATAATGCTCTCTGTGAAAGCGAACTAGCACATAGAGTTCAAATTCCAACGGATGCAACACCGGCCCTTTCAAACACCACAGCATGAAAAATACAAATCTTTTGATATGCTACTAACTACGCTAACTTGTAAACTAAGGTGTCGCAGACTGGTTTCTTACGTGGTATTCATAAAAAGAGCGATCCACCTGACAGAGCCATACAGGATGTCGCTTAGCATGTGCAATTAGATAAAATCATGGCTTAGATGTCTGCATATATATTAAGCATCTAGGCAAATGTATTATATGGTGTAGAATCAATCAACTCAGTACTTCAATATAATATACAGTGCGTGAATGATACCAGGAATGTAACCAAGAATGGTCAGCAGAATATTGATCAGCAAATCAGAGTTACATCCACGCTCCAAAAACACTCCAAGAGGAGGCAGAATGATGGCTAAATAAATAAAAAATTATGGTTAAAACTTCTGAGCGTTCAGGAGGGTGCCCTGTAAAACGTAAACATACCTAAAATGATCTTAAAGATATCTGAACAGGTGAATGCCATTGTGGTTGATTGTAGTGATTATTATGTGTGTGTTCTGTGATTAAGTGGAATTGAATTGAACAAGATTTAGTTGAACTCAAATGACAATGATAAAATAGGTGACGAGTAGTAATATAGCTGTCAATTATCAAGAATATATAAATTGAAATATAGTATAAGAAAAAAAAATTTTAAGAATTCTAACAGGATTTTTCTTGATATATATACTTTTTTTTGTCTTTATATTTGTTTTGAAGTTCACAAAAAGCCTGTTCCAATTGCCGAAACGTATTTTTGTGACCTCATTCAGATTAAATTGGTACTGTACATTAATTCATGTGAATTTTATTATTATTTTATATATTTATATATATATATATGGAACACAAGATACATGGAAAATATACAAATTCTTTTTCTTCTATTTCCTTCCAAATCTCTTTATTATTTTTATTTTATATGTTTGTGTGTGAAATTCAAACACATGTGAACACTACACAGGTCCGGTCCACACCAAGAGACTGCTAGTGTCTTAGAATGCTTCATCAAATCTAATAGCTGGGTTACTTTCGACAAAGTCCAATGAAACTTTGTGACCCAGCAACTCTCTGATGTTACTGACTCCGTACTTGATCATGGTAGGTCTTTCCAAACTCAATCCCCAGCCGTGGACCCTCATGTCCTTGGGCAGACCCATACTCTCCAACATTTCAGGTCGGAACATACCAGAGTTACCAATCTCAACCCACTTGCCCAATCCAGAATGCCAGCCAAAGATCTCCATACTGGGTTCAGTATAAGGATTGTAAGCAGCCTTGAAACGCAAGTTATCTACTCCCATTTTAGCAAAGAACTTCTCCATGAACCCAATCAAATCACCCAATGTCAAGTTGTAGTCGGCAACAACACCTTCGACTTGGTGGAATTCGGCCAAATGTGTAGCATCAACAGCCTCGTTTCTGAAAACTCTATCAATACTGAAATATCTGGCAGGCTTAGGATCCTTGGCCAGCTTGTGTAACATGGCAGCAGAGATTGCTGTTGTGTGCGTTCTCAACACCAGTCTCTGTGACTCTTCCTGATGCCAGGGGTATCTGTAACCAATTGATCCGAACTTGCCAGTCTCGTGCACTGCGTGGACGTTATCAATGTATTGCTTGTCTTCTGGGAGATCACAAGTCAATGGATCTTTGATGTAGAAAGTGTCTTGCAAGTCACGGGCCGGGTGCTGTTGAGGAACGTACAAAGCATCAAAGTTCCAGAAACCAGTCTCAACATACTTGTTGGTGGGCATCTCTGTGAAACCCATGGAGAAAAAGATATTTCTGAATTCTTCTCTGACCTTGTTCAAGGGGTGTAAAGCACCAGCACCAGGGTTAGTACCTTCGGCAGCGAAGTTGTAGGGCTTGAAGGTAGCCTCCTTCCAGGAACCAGACTTGAGCATGTCCATGGTCAAATCAGTGTTGACCTCAGCAATAGTAGTGCTGAATTCAGGGCCCTTTGCGATCGAGAAAGAGATAAGCTTGGTCTTTGTAACGAGCTTTCTCTTTTTCAATTCTGCCAATTCCTTAGCATCCCCAAGAGTACCGGTTTTCTTAATTTCCTTCAAAGTCTCCTGAGTCTTATCAACAGGCTTTTCTTGCACATTTGACTTCAATACATCACCATCCTTCTTGACCCATTTAAGCTTGAATGCAATCTTTTGACCAATAGCACCGCCGGGAACTTTGTTGACATCGCTGAGCTTTAAGCCTTCCAGAGACTTTGTAACTTCTTCCAACAATCTAATTTCATGTGATCCCTTTTCTACAATTTCCTCACCCTCACTAGTCAACGACCATACATCCTTCTCATTCGACTTGAATGTAACCATCTCCTTTGCTGAAAGTGATGTGACTGCTGCCTGCACAGCTGCTGATGTTTCATTTGGCAAAGTCTCTCTCGAATCCTCGATCGAGCCGTTTTTATCCAACAGAGAAAGAATATTGATTGCTAATTCGGACATTTTTTAACTATAATGACGACCAGTAAAGATATAGAAAGAAAAAAAAAAAAAAATTTTTTTTTTTTTTCAAGTAACTTTTGTTGTTTTCTTAAAAAAATATAATTTAAAAAACAACAACACTGCTTCTGCTGCTGGTATTTAGTATTCTTTATTGCAAGCTCTCGCCAAACGCTGATTTAGTGAAAGGAGAATGAGTTTTGGGTTGTGTGGTGGTTTTGAAAATTTTTTATTATGGGAGGATTTTTCTGTGCTGGTTCTAGAGGTGAGTAATTTTCTGTTATACTTGTTAACTCTGATAATTCCAAAGCCTCCAAGTTCTTGCACGCAGGGGTTCAATTAATAATTAATTAGATAATAAACCTTGCATCCATCTTTACTATGAGAGCCATTCTAATATTAATAATAATATTATTATCATTCAATATAACTTTGAAGTTGAAAAACATTTTTCTAAATGGTTTCTTGTTGTAAACGCAGTTAATAAGTTTTTTAAAGCATTTATGCGATAGAGGATGAATTTCATTATTTGGTAGCTATATGAATTTTTGTTGTTGTCGTTGTTGTTGTTGGAGTTATGAGGACGCATTAAAAGCCGTACCAAAGTACAAATCTCCAAATAGGTGTAGGTTTTTTTTTTCCATCTATATATATATATATATATATATTCTTAATAGAATAATGAAATAATTAATTAATTAATTGGTAGCATATGTTAATTTAAAAGAAGGATAACTTGTTAAAAATTAGCAATTAGTTTGTATACACTAATTGTAAAATGAATTATTTTTTTTAGTACTACAAGTTATAAAAAAAAAAAAAAAAAAAAACAAAAAAAAAAAAAAAAAAAAAAACAGTTAAATAAACACACTAATTAATATATAAAAGCTTCATTTAAATGTTTTAATGTCCATTTCAAATTAAACTTCTTTCATGTATATATGTAAAGAACTTGTAGATTTAAAAAATAATCTGATTTAATTATTAAATGCATTGGTCCATTCTCTTATAATAAGAATTGAAATGTTCTTTCAAAGAATATATATATATATATAAATTTCAATATACATTCATTTGATACTGTTAATTTTTTTACAAGATATTGTATATATATATATTTCAATTGATATAAACTGAAGGAAACCATTCAGGCCACTCTTGAGCTTCACCATAATATTTCTCAACTAAAGCGTTCGCACTCATAAATATCCTGGGAACTCCGTGGCCATTAAAACCAGCAATAACTAGTACTCGGCCATCATCAGAACTAACATTAGCTTGTCCAACCATTGGCTGTCCATCTCCGGTGAATCCCATGATACCTGTCCATTCTTTGGTCTTTTCTAAATCGTCACTGTCACTGACCCTTGAATGAACAAATTCGTCAAGTGTTTCTGATACAGTAGCATCTATTTGAGTGTCATCAGAATACCCAACTTGAGCATCGGGACCATATCTACGAGCACCACCATATACTAAATGCTCAGGAAGAACAACACAGTACTCATCTGCCCAATTTAAATTTGATCGACGATCAGAAGGTGATTGTTCATGGCGGAATGCCGCTACTTGGCCACGAACTGGATATATTGTTGTACGCAACCCAGAGTTGTTTTTCATAAGATAATTAGTATATCCATTTGTAGCTATGATGATATCCTTAGTGAAGATTTTATCATTATTTGAGGTGGTAACCATATAACCTCCTGATGTTGCTTGATAAGAAGTCACTGGCGTGTTGGTGTATAAATAGAGACCCATAACCAGAGATTGAGCAAGTAGCCAGATAACAAGTTCATATGTGTTGATGGGTTGAGCAGGATGGGCAATTGCACCTGCAATTGGGCCAGGCACGGCAACTCTAGATTGAGCCTCCAAACCTGAGTAAACTTTCAACCCGTCTCGATTTTGCAGTTGCGAGACTTTTAATTTGGCCTCCTCAAATTCAGCCTTTGATCGATACAGAAGCCAACCTTGGTTTTCCCGGCCTGGCTTTGCACGAGAAATATCATTTTCGTCAATCAGAGATGTAAGCTTATTAAAGTTAAGACGTTCGAAATCTCCTAGATCTGAGGAAAGCAAATTTGGAGCGAGATGGCCACCGTTCCTAGCAGTAGCACCAGAGCAAACAGTGCGGGCTTCTAACATGACAACACGTTTCGCTTGACCCTGTGAATCATTAAGCAAATGATATGCGACCGAAGCTCCACTGAAGCCTGATCCTACAATGACAACATCTGTTTCTTTAGGTATTGTAGAAGAAGATTTGTAGTTGGTAAGTGCCGAAGGTTTCTCAGGCACCCAGAAAGTTTGAGGCAAAGGAGTTTTCATTTTCTCTGGTAAAGACATGATTGATATCTTAATAGTCAAAAGTAAAGTAGTGTCTGTTTGATTGGATGGTTGACGAAAAAAAATAAACTAAAATAAATAAAAATGAAAAATTAGATATTGAAAAATTAATATAAAAGTGAAAAATAAATGATTTAATGGATAAAATAAAATAAAAAAATAAAATACAAAAAGAATATGGCAATTCAAACTAGAAGGAGAAGCGTAATTTAAAAATGTGGTCGAGCTAGAAAATAGTACGCTTTTGAATTTTCTGGGGTTGTAGTTTAAAACTTATGATTTATTCTGTGGCCCAAACCCTATTGTCCCAAAGGTGGGAAATATTTTTTTTATTTGTTCGTATTAAATATTTCCTTCTCCCAAAGGGAAGAAGCACTTCCACGATCATAGATAAAAAGTTTCGGGAAATTTATATCAAAATGGAAGAAGAGCATCAAAAGGTTGAGGAAGTTGAAGAGAAGAATGACGTTACATTTGAGTCGTTTGGGTTAGACGCCAGACTTTCTCAGGCTATTACGCAACTGAGATTTGTCAAGCCAACGCTAGTTCAAAGTAAAGCCATCCCGCTGGCATTGGAGGAAAAGAAGGATATTATTGCCAGAGCGCGGACCGGATCAGGAAAAACCGTCGCATATGCAATTCCAGTCATTGAGAGTATTTTGCAAGACAATGAGTCTGGCAATAGATCGATTGTCTTAGTTCCGTCGAAGGAGTTGGCAGATCAAGTGACAAAACTGTTCAAAAAGTTGACATTATTCTGTGCAAAAACTGTTGGCGTTGTTAACGTTGCACAAAACACTTCGGATGCGGTACTGGCATCACTGTTGGCTGCAAAGCCTGCAGTAGCTGTGGGAACACCAGCATCAGTGCTAGCATGTCTCAAGAATGGATCTGTTGACGGGAAAACTATTAGATACTTGGTAATTGATGAGGCGGATTTGATCTTGTCTTATGGATACGATAACGATCTTAAGGAAATTTCAGAGTATTTACTTGTCAAGAAGACTACGCAGACTTGGTTAATGAGTGCGACACTTAGTGATGAAGTGGACGATATCAAAAACACATTTTGTCGATCTAACCTAGCTGTACTAAAGTTGGATGATGAAGAGGCCCAAGAAAAGAACAAAAACAAACTGATGCAATACTACGTCAAATGCGGTGAGCTTGAGAAATTTTTATTAGCATACGTTATTTTCAAACTAAACTTGATCAAGGGTAAGACTCTTATTTTTGTGAACGATATTGACAGATGTTACCGACTCAAACTGTTTTTCGAACAATTTGGAATCAAATCCTGTGTACTTAACTCGGAACTACCAATTGCATCTAGACTTCATATTGTCGATGAATTCAACAAGAACATTTATCACTTACTAATTGCAACCGATGACAACACACACTATGTACGTGAGGAGGAGACTGAGGCTGATGCTGAGGCTGAGAAACAGGAGTCTGAGACCAAAGATTCCTCGGAGAGCAAAAAATCAAGCAAAAAGAGCAAATCCAAAAAAGATAAAGAGTATACAGTGAGTCGTGGTGTTGATTTTCAAAATGTTTCTTGTGTGTTGAACTTTGATCTTCCCACTTCCTCAACAGTTTACACACATCGTATTGGACGTACTGCGCGAGGCCACAACTCAGGCATGGCCATGTCGTTTGTGGTTCCTAAAAATGAGTTTTTAAAGCATCGAGCATCGAGCTGTGTGACTGCGAAGCGTGATGAGAAAATTCTTGCACGAATTCTAAAGTCACAAGAGAAGCGACGGGTCAAAGACGTCGTTGCACGGGGGCTTGATCCCGAGACAAGTAAAGAGGGTGAAGATGATGCTTCTGTTAAAATTCAACCATATGTTTTTGATATGGCTCAAGTGGAAGCGTTCCGATATCGTATGCAAGATGCGTTCCGGTCAGTGACGAAGGTAGCAGTGCGTGAAGCACGGGTTAAAGAAATCAAGCAAGAACTGCTTGCATCTGAAAAGCTGAAGCGTCATTTTGAGGAGAATCCTGAGGACTTGGTTAATTTGCGTCATGACAAAGAGCTACATCCAGCACGTATTCAAACACACTTGAGAAGAGTTCCTGATTACTTGATTCCGTCGCATGCTCAAAACAAGGGCAAGCAGGATTTGGGAGTTGTTGGATTTTACAAGAATAACGAAAATAGAGTTAGGAAAAATAGAATGCATAAAGCTACTCGTGGGGGTAAGTCGAAGAAAAGGGATCCTTTGAAGACTTTCCGGAAGTAAATTGGTTGGATGGACAACTAGATTTAGAAGCTTGTGTATTTGAAATATATATATATATTAATCTTAGATTTATATAAATTCAAAAATAAAATAAAATCAATGTAAAGAATATGGTTAATATGAAATCAAATTATAGATGATATTAGTTGAATTATAAGAAAGAAGGATAGTTTATTATTATGCCTAAACAGGAAATTCACAAATATGTCAGAAAATTAAAAAAGTGATGTTAAATATATAAATAATTAAATTATATTAATTAAATTATATATATATATATATATAAACTAGTTTGGCTTTATATTTAAATGAATTTTTTGTTTATATATATGATGGAATTAAAATAAAAAAAAAAAATTTTATTTTTTATTTTTTCAATTTTTATGAATTTATTTTAAAATCTATTTTAAATAAAACAAAAGAAATGAATATTTCTATATTTATTTATATTTCTATATTTATTTATATTTCCATATTTATTTATATAAACAAAAACAAATTGATTTTGGGCTTATCTTTTAAAAAAAAATATGGTGGTGGTATTTTATGATTTACATGGATGTGATTATATTTAGTCACTGATAAGAAGCCTTTTGAGGGTTACAACAAAGAGAGCTTTGTGTCAGACAAAAAATAAAGTAGAAAAATAAAATAAAAAAATAAATTAATACAAATTAATACAAATTAATACAAATTAATACAAATTAATACAAATTAATACAAATTAATACAAATTAAAATAAAACGGTTCAGCCCCTTGAAAAAAAAAAAATAAACTTTACATTTAATAATTAAATAAATAGTTAATTTTTTTATAAAATAATAATTAAACAAAATATTATTATTATTATTGTTTTTCATTTATTTATTTATATAATGCAAATTCAATGATTATAATCATCATAATTAATTAAAGAAAAAGAATAGGAAAAAAAAAAAAAAGGATAAAATAAATAAATTAAAATAAAAATTTAGAGAGAGAGAGAGAGAGAGAGAGAGAGAAAATAAAATAAAATAAAGATAAAGGAATGCACAAAGTAAACGGGATTACTATCCAAAACAGTTACAATGGAATGTCAAACATTCTAGAATACTCACCTAAAATCTCCCAGCTTACTGAAGTACCTCCACAAATAATAACAACCAAGCTCGAATCCGGTGTTAAATTGGGAAGTACCTTTTTAATCTGTCCATTGTATATAGGGGCCAAAGCAGTTCCACAGGCAGCCTCAATGAGGAGTTTGTGATCTCGAGCAAAGTTGATACAACTTCGAGCAGCATCCGCGTCGGAAACAACCACAGAGTGAACTTCACGAGATTTGTCAAATGCAATATCAATGGTTTCTCGAGTCACATTCACTGTAGATAGTGAGGTTGCAATAGTAGATGGAGCAGCAATCTCTACTTGATCCCCACCAGCCTGGATCGATGCGTTGAGCGCAGCACATCCTTCGGTTTCAACACCAACCAGCGGAACATCTTCCCATCCGTGTTTGGAAAACCCCTGGGCTAGACCATTGAACAAACCACCACCTCCAACCGAGCAGATGACAGCAGCAGGCTTTCCTATGGCTTTTTTGGACAGAGTCTCGGAGTCGGAAAGCGAAAGGTCGCTGTTGGCATCTGAGTCGCAGTCGTAGTCGACAGAGCCAACAAACTGATTGACAAGCTCATCTGCAATGGTTGCATTGCCTTCCCATACAAGCGGGTTGTTATAAGGGTGGCAGTAAACCGCAGTCTCCTTGCACTGGGGAATCAAGACCTCCCTGATATGCTTATCAGCTTGGGCAATAAAGTCACCATGGACAATCACAGTTGCTCCCGTTTTGCGGATTCGCTCGACCATGGTTGGATTTGCGACTTTTGGGAGACACACGGTACACTTTTGGCCGTACTGGCGAGCAGCGTATGCTGTTGCGCATCCCGCATTGCCGCCAGAAGGACTAAAGAAGTGGAATTGTGTGCCTGGTGGGCTGTTTGCAATGGTAGAGTGAACAAGATTACCGAGACCGCGAGATTTAAAAGAACCAGAGGGCTGGACAAGCTCGAGTTTGAGATAAACCTGGGCACCAGCAAGTTCTGATAAGTATAAAGATGGTACCAATGGAGTTTCAACGTAAGGAAGGCGAATAGGTTTCGAGTAGGAGCTCATAGTTATATTTGTGTGTGTGTGTGTGTGTGTGTGTGTATTTTTGTATAGTTGATAAATAGATATACGGCTGAAAAGGGAAATAGACGCGAGTTGTAAAATAAATTGAAAAAGGGGAGATAAGTAAAAGCCCAGTAAAAGAAAGAAACCAAATAAGAAGAAAAGAGAAAAAGGAGAAGAAAAAAGATGGAAAAGAAGAGAAATATATATACTGTGTATCAAGAAAATTTATTTATTAATATTTTATTTATCTATAAAAGAGATGAGGGAGCATGGAGGAGTCAGCGTGAGGTTGGCAAAGCAAGGCATTATAAAATGCTAGCTGATAACACAGCAAGAAAAAATCACCGAGTTGGGAACCCGCAGAATATGGAAACGGGACTCGGTGCTTCCTAAATTGTATTAAATATTAAAAATGGTAAATAGTAAATAGTAAATAAATAGGTAAATAAGTAAATTAATAATTAAAATAATAAATGCTAAGTAGTGGTCAAATTAATAAATACTAAATAATGAATTAGTAGATTAATAAATTAATAAGTTAATAAATTAGTAAATAAACGGAAATATTTATACTTTCTATACTTTATACTATAGATAAAAGAGGAATATAAAAATAAAATCAAATCTTCAAGTTAAATAATCATCTCTTGAAACAAAAACAAAATCCACTTGTATGTCATTCATGAACTCGCTAGAATTCACGATATAAAATCCACTAAAATGCAAGTCTTTTCTGTCTTTCCTTCCATTTCTTTCTCGAGAATCAAAGTTAGCATAAATGTTTTCACCGAGTTTTTTCGTGTAAATATAGTTGGCGCGAGCATCTGTTAAGTGTCAACTCGGTGCTATCAACTGAACATGTTTATAACCCCGCTGCTCACCACAATATATCTGTTTATTAGTTGATTTGTTAATTCGTTTTGTTCATTTGTTTAATAAAAATAAAATTGATATGTTTTTTGTTGTTGTATGTTAATTTGATCATTTGGCCATTGTTTATTTATTTATTTTACTATTGTTAAGCAAAAACATAACATGCGTGCAAAAATCATCATGTAGCATCAATTCATTAATCATAATGCTGAATACTATCATATCAACTCTTATCTTTAGATATATTGGTTATAGAGAAAATTGTCATGCTCTCAGTAATATAAATCTGTTCAAGATATCTATTAAACACATGAGGCCTTAATAACCTGCCTCATCTATTTCACCCACCCCCCATTAAAGATAAAAGATATATATATATATACAAAGTCACTCATAAAGAAACATTACACTAATCTATTAACTTCACTAATCTATTAACTTTTCTAGTTTTTTTTTTACTCATCCTCAAACCGTAATTATCTAGTGGCACGCTTGTTGAACATCTCAGGTAAAGACAATGGAGCTTTAAGCTTTGCAATCTTGTAAGTAGTAGCCTCCATCCGGCTCAATCCTAATTGCTCAGCCAATTCGCTAGACGCAACTCCAAGTGTACATCCCATCTGTCTCAAAACCTCTGTCAGTCGCGAAGGCTTCAATCCAAGCAGTGGTGCGAGTTCTTGTACATCTACAACCCACTCATCGTATCGCATCATAAGAGCAATGATAGATGTTGTCAGTAACAGCTCGTCTGCGTTCGACAAAAAGTAGTTTCTTGCCTTGCTCTGCGCATATGCCCCACCACCGCGTACACTCGTGTATCGCTCAATCAACCCAGACAGTAGCGCATTTGGCGGATTGTTCAACTTTGTTGCTAAAAGCTCCTTTTTGTGCGTATTACGACGGTTCACATAAAGTCCAAGCATAGTACCAATCAGATATAGCAGCTGCGCCTTCTCCACCTGGGTCGAAGCGTTGTTGAGCTTTGCAAGACGACTCGAAATATATGGGGTTTCGCCGCAAGGAACAAGTGAAGCTTTCTTGCTGGAATCCTGCTCCTGGAAAAGAGGCTCCACACGGATCGAATTCCACTCCTTTTTGTACACAATTTCGAACAATGGATAGATCTCTTCCACATTTGTTGTCTCTGTATCGTGAACAGGAAGATGTCTGTACTTTTTGGCATGCTCGTCGGCTGCTTGTCTTGTAGGCATGTTTTTGGTTGTCTCTGCAACACTGGCCACAAGCTGGTCCTCGATATCCTCCAAGCCCTCGGCGTTGATTCGGTTCTGTTCTACGCTGGCAATAGCCTTCTTGGCCTTTCTGGTTCCAAAAGTCTCGCCCAACTTGGTACGCTGTGATGCGTAAGATTTGGCCAGACTCTTGTTTGTCGTCAGCTTTGCATACTTTTTCTTTTTGACTGCAGTGTTGAGCTCAACATACTTGGTTTCTGGGAAGAGGTCGAGGCTCTGAGTGTCTGGGTTGAAAAGGGCAACAATAAACTTGCCCTTAGGCTGTGTGTCCAAAGACTCGCCAACATACTCGATTTCTCCGTCTGGGTGCTCACCATGTAACAACACCTGACCGTTTTTGTTTTGGTAAACCTCGATTTCAGACTCAGTAGGAACCTGAACCGCTCCAAAAGATGCAATAACCAAATTATCCTTAGGCTCATGAACCTTAGAAACCTTGGCCGAGTCAATTGAAAATTCAGAATCTTCTTTTCCCTCCCTTTTCCGCTTCTTTGTATCTTCAACTGACATGGTTGACTAGTTTAAATATGCTATAATGTTAATGATGTGATGATGATGCTTGAGAAAAAAAAAAAAAAAAAAAAAACACAACATAATGAAAATTTCCTTTCAAAAATTTCTTTGGGAAAAAAAAAAAACTCCCAAATCCGGATCTTCCTCCCAAAAAATTTTCAAAATAGCCCTTGCCCTGTGCGTTTACGCATATTTTTTGTAAATCATCAGTTTTCAAGTGTATATGGATATAGATATAGATATATATAAATATACACTCTCATACCAATCAGGAATCTTATTATTGATCTATTAATACTTGATAACAAATTGCAAGAATGTCAAATCATTATGATGTCCTTGGGGTGGAGTATGATGTGAGCGAATCTGAGCTGAAATCAGCATACCACAAAGCGCTTTTGGCTACACATCCAGATAAATCGCACATATCCACTGCTAATCTTGCCACTGAAACGACAAACACGAGTTCAAACCAAGCCAACAATTCCCGGTCTACAGCTCGATACACTGTCCAAGATATCAAAAATGCATATCAAATATTATCGGATCCTGAAAGACGACGAGAATATGATGCAAAGACTTCAACTGCTCCAGCGGCAAAACCGACCAACACCATAGATCTTGACGACATGAAACTTGATGAAACCACTGATCCTAATAACTTCCGTTGGTCAATGCAGTGTCGCTGTGGTGGTACTTTTGTTGTTAGGGAATCAGATCTTCTTGCCAATAGACCAGAAAATAGTGTACGTGTTGGTTGTAATGGGTGTAGTTTGTGGATACTGATTGAGTATGACGAAGAGTAATCAATCATTTATACTCAATTAAACTGTGAATTTGTGTATCATTTATATCCATACATGTCTATTACTTAGTAAAATAGAATTTCATGAAATAAAACAAAAGCCCCCATAATAGTAATGATAATAATAATAATAATAATAATAATAAAGAACTGAATGAATTATCAGTTAACCATGATTGAATACTAGATAAACTATGATTGAATAGTAAATGAAATCAAGATAATGGAAAAAAAAATAACAATCACAGTACTATAGTGATTCTAATAAGAGTCATTAAGCTTTATTCCCAAGTAAAATGATAAAAATAAATACAATTACATTTATTATTATTATTATTATTATTATTATCAACTAGCACAACATCCACATTGTTGTGTTATTTTATACAACAATGGCAATGTTGCTATAACTGCCACTGAATATGAATGTAAAAAATGAAATAGCCGCACAGAAAGAAAAAAAAACATATACTTATCGATTAAGTCAAAAATTTAAAATACAACAAAATGCATGTTGTGCTATATTTATATATACATATACATATATATATATATATATAAATGTGTTGTGTGTGTGTGTGTAAACATACATGAAATGTAAAAAGTGCTACAGCCGCATGACACTCCTAAAGTTATTCATTACATTACATTCGCCAAGTTGTGCTTTTTTTTTTTCTTGTTGAACATTTTTGCACATTTTAAAAATTAAAAAAGAAAACCCTAAAAATATAAAAATTTGATAAATTAAAAATCACTCTAGTAATAACCGTACGGCTGAGCATATTTTTAACTTTTTTAACCAAAGCTTGGTGTTTCCAAACTCCCAAATAGGTTATTGAAGCTCTTGCGTTTAGTCACATGGCTTACATTTGTTACTTTTGCAAACATGTTGACAAAAGTAAGGGTCCGGCTGGCTGGCTCGGAGTGCCGGAGCAGGAATGTTGGTGATGGTGCAAGGGAGACTGTTTGGATATGAAGTGGCGAGAAGTATAAAGAGAGAGACATGGACGCGAATATAGATTTTTTCATCATCATTGCATTGTATAATCATACTACAACTACAACTACAACTACAACTACACCCACATCTACAACTACACCCACATCTACAACTACAATCACACATTTAAACAAAATGGACGCTTCAAGATTATCTGAAATGTACAACAACATCTACATTCCTACACAAGCTACCAAGGCTAGCTCGGAAATTGCAAGCTCAAGACCTACCTTGATTATGAACAATTACCAAACCGAGTCCAACACTCCTATGAGTTTCGGAGCTTGTCTCGCTGAAAACGCTTGGTGGACTGTGTCTGAAAAGAAGTCTGAAAAGAAGGAAACTACTCCTGTTCGCCCTGCCTTTAGAAGAAGAACTGGCTCAAGCAGTAGTTTTGATTCAGAAGGTTCATTCTAATCAAGTTGATTAAAAGAAGGAATGAAAGAAAAAAAACATTCTATTTTTGCATTTAGGCGAATCTTTCGTCTCATGATATTTTAAAAATATCATCAATTGTTTTATATTGTCTCTAAAGTCTCTTATTATTTATTTTATTTTATTATTTTTTTTATATATACATATATAGTCTTAATCATTCATTAATATCCTTTTTTTTTATTGTCTTTTGTTATTGTTTAAATAGTATATTAATCTTAGTATTCTTGTTTACAAATAAGAACGTTGCATAACCATTTTTGATATATACGTCTCTTTGAGTTTTTTACTGATAATTTTTTTTCTTTTTGGGACAGATTTCGTCCTTCTGCTGAGACACTATATTTAATACTCCCAATTCATTAATTCCCAAGATACATCATAACCTCATTGTAATATACAGACATTTCCGCCATGGAAACACAACGCGATCTATTAGATCTACCCTTACAGGACGATACTGCAGTCGACGTAGTTTTCATTTTTCCAACGGCAGCAACCCAGACACCAGCTTCTCGCATAGCCCTTGCCTCTCGCATTCAAACTTTTCTCACTGACCATCTAGCTGAAATCGCGTATTCCTGGCATCGTGGTGTGCCACCGCAATGGCGGCTCCGCCACAATCGTTCACTAGGAGGATTCTATCTGCATGGACTGACGATATGTGGTGAGTGTAGTGACGATGCAGACATGATTCTAGGGCTTGTTTGTCTTGTTACAAAAGCCTTTGAAGGTGTTTACGCAAGAGTTCTGGATACTATGGGTGATCCTGTGTTAGTTACCGCCGCCGGAGCCAATGTAAACGCTACTTCTAGTGGTGCTGAAGCATCAATTATGGAATCAGAAATTGTACCAAATCAAGGTTGGATTGCAAACGGTACGTACTGCGTGCTACAATTTGCCGAAAAGGACCCAGATGGGTGGCTTCCCATTGCCACTGCCTACGAATATCTTGCAGAGGAACGTCGAGTGCGTATAGATCACAAGGTGACCAAAGCTGGACTCAAACGTGCTTGGACGCTGGGTGCTGGTTACATTGAAGACACACAACAGTGGGCTAACGTGATATTACCACGAAGCGTCGCAGCTGTAATGATTCAGAGGCCAGCTCTGGTATCGCAGTGTCTGCTTAACATAATGGAAGACGAAGTGCGAAAAGAGCCAGAATTTGTAAAATCACTGGGTGAGCCAAAGTTTCTGGACAAGGCCAATGATTTAGTTACACATTCAATCAAATTCTCAAAAACTACATTTGCCTTAGTATTGCTCCAAACGCCGGCTCTCAAGTTTTACGCAGCACAGTATTTTCCTGGAATGGCCACAGAAACAGATGAAATATCTAAAGCTGCTGTTCTTGGAACTGCTATCACACTAGGATTAGAGATGGAGCTACGTAAGGCAGCAGAACATACAGTATTGGGAACTGCAACTGATGTACCTAGTTCAGAATACATTTCTAAACATTTAGACGACGCAATGTTGATACAACGTGTGAAGGGTCCGGGGCCTCGCGAGCAAATTGAAAAATATCTAGCTACGAGGTACGAACCTAGTGATCGGGTGGATCTTGCGACCTCTCTTGTAGGCTCTGAAGTGAGTGACGAAGTGATAAAGAAGCTGCGACATGTGGAAGATGATGACAGTTGGTTTCAAAAAATGCTTGAAACAACCCAAGAGGAAATCGGACAAGACGAAGAAGAGTGGAAGGCCGAAATGCCGGGTTTGGTAAAAGATCTTGAAAACCAAATGAAGTTAAATTCGTGGCATAGCGATGGTATGGATGATGTTGATCAGGATGAAGAGTCTGACGATGGAATCGATCTACCTGAGGGTATGGATGAAGACGACTTTTTTGAATTTTTCCTGAAAGACGCTCTTAAAATGAGTCCTGAAGAAATTGAGCAGTATCGAGCAGATGGTGATGGAGCTAATGGTATTAAGCGAAAGTTTAGCGAAGCCATGACTTGATCTAATGTGCTTTTTCAATCAACAAAACAATCCTACAAAGCATAATTCAACAATAGGTTTTTGCATTTTATTTTATTTTATTTTTATTTTTATTTCATTTGTTATATCATTATTATTATAATATATTTTGCTTGTACCGAGTCCCGACAGCGATGGTGCACACTTTTGAAAAGACATTATCTCAACCATATCTTTTTCAATTCTTTATACGATAGACTATATAAAATCATATAACGGGATTTATACACTACAAATTTTAAGGCTAATTCTCATAGTACGCTTACACATAAAGACTATACTTTGTTATCGCGCCGTTTAGTGAGTCACTGATTACCCTCCATTCATATCTGTTTTTTTTTTTTTTTTTTTTTTTTTTTTTTTTTTTTTTTGATAGAACCCTTTTGTTTTATATATATATCAGTTATAGTTTCTAGTTCAAGGCCTCACTCTCAAGGTTATGAATTGATGTTCAGATTAGGGATTCGAAGAATGACGACTAAGGCTCGAACGTATGAAGACGCGGTATACGCACTCAATAATTTACAGTCTAACTTTGCAACTATCGATGCAATTCGTAAGAGTGGAGTCAAAGCCAACGAACAGGCTATTCCTCACATGGTAGAATGGGCTCGACGAGCCGGTTACAAGCAATCAGACTTCAATAGCCTCAATGTAATTCATGTTACTGGCACCAAGGGCAAAGGTTCAACTTGTGCCTTTGTTCAAAGTATTCTCAAGCAATATCAGCCCGAATTTGTCGGTGACATTGGGCTTTACACTTCACCACATCTCAAGTCTGTCCGTGAGAGAATCCGTATCAATGGAGAACCAATTTCCAAGGACAAGTTTACAAAGTACTTTTTTGAAGTATATGACCGTTTAGAGGCTTCCAGCAGCGATTTGGAAAAATTCCCCGAGATGGCTCCTGGCTTGAAACCCAACTACTTCCGGTACTTGACGTTGATGTCGTTCCATGTATTTTTACAGGAGGGCATTAAAACCGCTATATACGAGGTTGGTATTGGAGGTGAATACGATTCTACAAACATCATCTTAGAGCCCACTGCTACTGGTGTGAGTTCACTAGGCATTGACCATGTAGCAATCTTGGGTAATACAATTGAATCTATTGCTGAAAACAAGGGTGGTATTTTCAAGAAAACTGCTCGTGCACTGACTGTGAGCCAGCCCGAGTCTGCTCTCAAGGTGCTCGAAGACAAAGCTATCTCTAGGCAAACTGAACTGACTGTGTTACCACGACATCCACAGTTGGACCACATCAAGTTGGGCTTGTCTGGGAAGTTCCAGGAGATCAACGCCACACTTGCAATTTGGCTAGCTTATGATCATTTGAAATTCCTCGGTGCACAAGTCCCTGATCTCAAGTCTGAGTTACCTGAGAAGTTTGTCAAGGGATTAGAGACTGCGACATGGCCCGGACGTTGCCAGACTCTGAAGGATGGAAATGTTTCGTGGTACCTTGACGGTGCACATACCCAGGAAAGCATTAAAGAAGCTGGAGGGTGGTTTAAAGACCAGATTTTAGAAGGATCTAAGCATCGGGTATTACTATTTAATCAACAGACTCGAGATGCTAATGCGTTGGTGAGTACACTGTCAAGTGCTCTAGGTGACACTGAATTCGATCATGTAATTTTCTGCACTAATGTTACTTGGTCTTCTGGTTCTTATTCAGCAGAGCTTACTTCGCTCAATACATCCAAAGACGATGTTGACCATCTTGTTGTTCAAAAATCGCTTGCTGAGGCTTGGGCCAAAATTGATCCACGTAGTGAACGTCATGTTTTTAGCAATATCCAAGATTCAGTTGAGTTTGTGCGATCTTTACAGGGAAACACTCAAGTGCTAGTTACTGGTAGTTTGCATTTGGTAGGAGGATTCCTCGCCGTTTACGAAGGCGAAGATTAATTTTTTTTTTTTTTACTTTACCTTGATCAATACTTATGAAATAAAAAAAAACATGTTTGTATATTAGAAGAATAGAATTATTAGTTCAATGACAATTCAAAACTGGCTTGCAGCCAGATTCTAAACATTTTAATTCTTCTCTTTCTGTTTACCATCAATCTTCTATCAGTAGCAATTTTATTTACTATCAATCTTTGTCCAAAGATTTGATCCAACTCTTCCTCGGTGAAAAAATAAACTCTTGTACCATCACCACGAATGTAAAAGTTTTCATCTAGCATACGGCCAGATTTGAATCTTAATTGGGTCAGATCATAACGAGCATAATCACGGAATAAAACAATACCACCGGGCTTTAAAATGAGAGCTAAATTGTCCACAGCTTGTTTCCATTGATCGGGGGAAAGAGCAGAAAAAACAAAGATCAAAACTACAATATCGACAGATCCTGGTTCAATTCCTTCAGGGAGAACACCATTAGGCTCAGCTAAATCCCATACACTTGCAGCTCCACGGCCTACCAAAGGTCGATACTCAATGGGTGCTGTATTTGATAATTCAGTAGTTGAGTCGTTGCTGTTTTCATTATTACTATTACTGTCGTTTTCATTATCATTACTGTCGTTGCTGTTACTAGCCTCTTTGCTTTTTGCTTCGGAATTTTCAACAGGGACGCCGTTTTGTTCAAGATCTGTAAGCCCATCTTTGACAATCTTAACAGCAGTGCTTGAAAAATCAACACCAGTTACTAGCAAGTCCGGATTTTTATTTCCTCTCAAAACAGGGAACAGTGTATTTCCAGCACCACATCCTACCTCAAGAATAGATTTTGCTCCAGCATCGGGGAGAGTGGCTTCGTATAAAGCTGGAAATTCAACGCGTAACCATTTTCGGTCCTTGAAGAAATTTGCTTGATTGTTACGATAGAATTGATCCCAATACTTTGCTGGATACTTCATATATAAATCTAAGTAAACAAGCAAGATCTTGTTAATAAAATGAATAACAATAGTAGGAAAAAAAACTAGAGTAGAAAGAAGGACATACTTTTGTCGAAATCTTTGACTGGTGCAAGCTTCTGCTTTTCAATCTTTTCGAGTGCGAGTTGTTGCTGTTCATCATCCCAATCTGCGTGATCCCTATAATAAACAAGAAAAGAAAAACAAAAGAAGAAGTATTTGTATCAGTATTTTGAGCCTTTATTAAAGTTGAATAAGCTGTACTTACCATGCATTATGATTCCAGATATCTTCTTCTGATTCCAAAATACGTTGTCCGAAAGTAAAAGGTTTGTCACCACGATCTACTCGACTTTGATTTTCCGAAACTGACATGATATTTTTCTATGAGTTTTTTTATTATTATTGTTATTATTATTTTGATTTTAATTTTTTTTTTCCCTTTTTTTTTTTTTTTTTTTTTCCTTATCCTTCCTCTTTTGCTATTATTACTTTCTTTCCAAGTATATAATTGTTTGTGATATATTTTCAAGATGTTTTATTTAATAGTAGTAGTATAATTTTATGTGTGTATGTGATTTTTTTTTTTTTCATGGAACTCCCAATTTTGGGTTATTTCATTATGTTATTTATGACTAACACCACAAACACACAGTACCTGAACAGTTACAGTATATTTTATTTAATCTTTTGAGTCCAACGCTTTTTATTATTATCATTATTATTATTATTTAAAGCAAAACTTAAAAAAAATAAAATAAGAAATAAGAAATACAAAAACAAAAACAAAAACAAAAAAAATCTCCCAGCTTAGCTTCAAGCGAAAAGCGAGTGGCAGGACTACACCAGCCATTGAAAGATAGATACTAAGACACTAAAATCATATGGACATGCATCATTGAGGATACTTTAAAGACATGAATATTAAAAATGAAAAAGGCTGGATAGCGTGCGTGTGTATAGAAAAAAAAAATTGTAATTACATATATATATATATTCAGTGAAAAGTCTATGATTCTTCAAAACGTATTTTAGTATTGATTGAATATTATCATTATCATTTAAAACATTGTTATCATTGAAATTCAAAGCTCCGTCAACAATAGCAATAACAATTATCATCAATCTTTAATATTTTTTTTTTCCAATTTTTATTTATTTATTTATTTTAATCATCATAAGCATCATAAGCATCATCATCATCATCATCATCATCATCAACATCATCAATCAGTAATAGCAAAATCAACAACATGGGAAATACACATTCAGGAACAGTCCAAAAGAAACCATCATTGAATTTCCCAGAGGTTAAATTACAACAAATTCCAGACAGTGTAGGAGTTTTTGTTGGCGATTTGATTGACGGTAAAGGAAACGAAGCTACTCGATTATACGTGCGTAAAGTTATTCACAGAGACGTGTTTACAACAGTGGGGACAAAAAGCTTGTACTTGGATAAACGACTACCAAAATTTACAGAATCTTATTTGGCAAATCGCGATGTTATCAAGAGCTCAGTACTGAGTTCAAACGTCCATCCTTATACTGCTATCACAACAACAGAAAATAATTCTCCCCCTAGTGCAGTCAGTCCAAGAGCAACTGCTGATACTCCAAATACATCTTTAAATAAACAGACATTGCCAGTTGCAGTAACAACAAACAAAAATACATCAGTACGGCCGTCAATGCCAGAAATCACAAATATTCCTCCTCTTCCAGTACCAGCACGATCAGCACAGCGCGTCAAGCCAACTACTACTAATAATGCCACTGCTAATACTGAAAATAACAACAATTCCAGACATATACCTTCTTTACCTGCACATATTCTAAGCCCGCCAGTGCAGCCAGGCCAACAATCAGCACAGGCTTACGACCTTCCACTACCAGTCATCCAGTATTCCTCACCTCCAGCTTCACAACGAAACTCAATCACCTCAGAATCCAGCTTGTTTTCCGAACGTCACAACTCTACTAGCTCAGAGCTTGATAATGATCTTGAGGATGGACGCCCTGAGTTTGAAGATGCCGTAGAGGAGGATCACGACGAGGCTGCTAGTGGTCTTCTTGATGACGATAACTGCTCATTTGCTACCAATCAGAAACCACATTATGAAAGTGTAATGAGCTACTTAGAACCACGATCTCATCAGCTTAGCTCGCGTGCTCCATTACCATCGCCCTCGCCATCACCAGCGGACATTGCCAAGTTCCTGCAACCACCTCAACTAAACGATCCCAAATCACCACCACGTTCGCCAGCCGCCAGTTTATTACGTACACCCAACGTTTCTGCTGCTGCGTTTTCGTATCTTCAACAACCTACGGTCAATGGCATTCCATTTTCAATTTCTGAAGTATGTTATTCGCCTAGTATCTACTCTGACCACTTTACGCCTGGTGGATTTCAACCTGTTTCTGATGTTGAGTCTGAATTTTCAGCAGCCGACCGTGATCATGAATTGGATAATGCTGACGAAAGTGTACCGCAATCTTCAAGACTTCCCTGGAATGAAGTTCGACCTCTTGTATTTGGACAGCGTAACACACTTACAGCAATTCAAGAGTCAGAGGTTGATGAAGAAGAAGGAGAAGAAAACCAAGGAAAAGTGCAAGAAGAAGATAGTGACGATGAAGTACAAATTATTTCTGTGCGCAAGTCAGGGATGTGGGCAGATGATGACGACGAAGACGGCGACTATAACTACGAAGACGGCAATATGGATGAGCCAAGTGAAAGAAGAGCCGTAGAAGTAAAGGAATCCGTATCAGCATCGATACCAACTCTTGATTCATTACATCTTTCATCTATGGATGATCTTACACATAGTTTGGGTCCAATTATTAGCGGAGTTGGGTCAAATTCTGAGTCTGATGATGTTACTGTGATTAACGCGTCGACTGAGGAGCTGAACAAAGCTTTGGAAAGCATGCCTGAGTTATCATCGTATATCTCACCTGGGCTACAACAGTTTCTTGATGCAGAACCTGAGCAGCCGCAGTCAACGAGTTTTTCCAATGATATGGAGATTGGTGACCGAAGGCGCAGTGGTGCTCCTAATTTTCCTCCTGTATTAAAACAAAAGCAGGTTAGAGAGCCATTGAGCTATGAAACTACACCTACAGCTGGTGTATTTGGTGCTTTTGCATCACCTGTTATTGAGCCAGGATTAGTATTTGCATCTGCAATGGCGTTGGCCTCTGAGTCCCAAGGCTGGCAGGTTCCCGAGACTGATGAGACAGGTGGTGCTTATAGTAATATGAAAGTTGCTGAGAAGGAGGACTTTTGTACAGAGCCCGAGTTTGAGTCTGTTCATCGTTCCAGTGTAGATCAGGAGCTGGTGAATCCCCGTACTGTAAACAACACTATCAGTCAAGAAGAAAAAGAAGAAGAAGAAGAAGAAAAGAAAGAGGAAGAAGAGGATCGTGGTAGTTTATCATCTAAAGTCGCGGCTATTGTTCCACCTGCAGATATTATTATTGACAAACAACAATCAGAGACGACTAGGAGTCATGATGCTTTGGAGGTTAAGCCTCTTGTGATTGAACAATTTTCCGAGCCAGTTGTGTCTTCAACTTCCAAAAAAGTTTCACAAAGGCCCAAATCTGAGGTGATCAAGTCATCTG
Organism: Geotrichum ghanense (nom. inval.); assembly: GCA_022023575.1. NCBI lineage: Eukaryota > Fungi > Ascomycota > Dipodascomycetes > Dipodascales > Dipodascaceae > Geotrichum > Geotrichum ghanense (nom. inval.). The sequence continues at coordinate 2,259,921 of JAKKCX010000010.1, read as the reverse complement.
TGCCTATTACACCTGCTGTGACAGTTCTCAAGCCCAAGTCAAGATGGTCTTTAGGAACATTTTTTGGAGGAAAGAAGGCTAAGCATCCAGCATCTTCCAAGAACAAAAAGCCTACCAGTGGAACTACTACTTCTACTTCTACTTCTACTTCTCATGGTGGAGCTCAAAGAGAAAAGTCTTTCAAGGGCCGAAATGGAGCCGCCGTGAGAGTCGGGTCAATTCGTAAAGCTGGCTCGAATGGTAGTCAAGTGCGACGGGCTGGAACTGTTGTGCGCCGAGGGTCTGTTCGACGAGGAGGATCACGAGCTAGTCAATATTCAGGGTCTAGTGGTAGTAGTAGTCGACAAGTTGCTGTGACAAGAGAAGAGCGAAAGATGGTTGCTGCACCATTGATTCTAGAAAAGAATGATTGTTTAGAAGTTGAAGAGAAAGATAATAATAGTACTTCTTCCAAGACAGCAGCACCGATGAAGCGTCAAGAGTCACTTCGTATATCTCGGAAGCGAACTAGCCCACAAGTATCCTTTGATTTCAACAACAACAAGCCTACAAGTACGAAACCCAATACTTCTGCCGGACAGCGATATCGACGTAGTGCTGCTGGAGCGACTACTTTGAATCAAAAGTCCAAGAGTGGTTTTACTAATTCTGATGTTTCTGTCAGCAATGCTACTAATGTTACTGCCAACAGCAGCTCTACAGGACATTCTGGCAGACCATATCATCGGGTCAAGTACTATTCTAACCCTATTCCTGCACAAACTGTTGGATTTGTCACAGAACAGAATGCTGCTAAATCTCCTAGTAGTATCAAAGTAGTTGATTTCAATCAACCAAGCGGTGATAATGATGATAATAATAATAATAATACTATTAGGATGGACTATGGCAATAATTATGGTTATAGTTCTAATGACGAAGAGAGTCACCGGAATTCTTTGTTGTATTCAATGATGGAAGTCCAACAGATGGAAAAGCGACAGAATGCTCATCGGCTTTGGGCTGAGCGAGGCAACTCATTCTATGATGTAGGAGTACGTGCATAAGGTTTTATTTTGAATATTGTCATTATCATCGTCATATAATTCCCGTCTATATATATATCTATATATATATATATATATATATAAATAAATGAAAAGAAATCTTGTTCAATTAAAAAGAAGGAGTAGGAAAGAACGGAAGTTTTAATGATGTATGAGAAAAAAAAAACTGGTGATGAAGTCATTTTTTTTCCCATACAATATTTTAAGAATTCATGGGAGTAATAATGTGTATAAAAATAGAAACAAGGGCCCAACCACACTTTTATTTATTTATTCAGCCAGCCATCAGCGCCGACCATTAATAAACAACGAACAAACAACGAATTGATGAATGAATGAACGAATTAATGAATGAAACAAACGAGTTAGTAAACAAACAAACAAACAAACGAAAACCGCTAAAGTACAATAATTCTATGTATATGCATAAATTACTATAGATAATCCGAATGGCAGGTTTCTATCCGTTTTAATCTCGAACTCTTTTTCATGCTTTTATTTCGCTGGGACCAACAAGGCAGCTGGCCCATGTGCACTCTATAAAAACTTGTATACCATAATAATAATAATAATAATAATAATAGTAGTAGTATTAATGATGCTTTTAAAAACTTTGATTTGCCATTTATTTTAATTCATGATTTTGAAGATTTGGTAAATATCATTTAGTTCGTCTTTATATATACATCTATTGTATCCGCATGACAAATAGTAAAGAGTTTCGAGTCATAACAAAATTATTTATAGGAATCTAATTCTTTATTATTATTGTTCCATCTTTATTTCTATTTTCTTTCTGCCTCTATATATATATATATATATATATATATTCCCCTGGTTGCCATCCTCCTCATATTACCGCCCCTCAACGCTTTAAATACCCTTCCTTTTCCCCTTTCTCTTTGCTGGCTTCTTTTTCTTTCATTTTTTTTTTCTTCTTCTTCTTCTTAACTTTTTTCTTCACTTTTTTTTATTCTTCTTCATTATACATCATCATAACCTATATCCTCAATATGTGGTAAGTTCTTCTATATATATATAAAATGTTTAATTCTCGTTGTTTTCTTTTCGATTCAATCAGAACCTTATCTTCTAACCTTTTTTTTTTTTTTTTTTTCTTTCTTTCTAATTTTAGTGGTATCTTTGGTTACATTAATTATCTCGTTCCTAAATCGCGTGGTGAAATCGTAAACACCCTTATTGAAGGTCTGCAAAGACAAGAATATAGAGGTTATGATTCTGCTGGTTTGGCAGTAGATGATGTTGAACCTCTCACATCTGTCACTGACGATAATGGAAACCACCCAAGAAAAGTCGAAATCTTTCATCAAGTAGGAAAAGTCCATCTCTTGAAAGAACACATTGAAGCACAACACATCAACACTAAAGAAATCTTTGACTGTCATGCTGGTATCGCCCACACAAGATGGGCTACTCACGGTCAACCTAAAACTATCAACTGCCACCCGCAGCGATCTGATGACAATAATGAATTCACCGTCGTCCACAACGGTATCATTACAAACTACCGTGAAATCAAGGCTCTACTAGAGTCAAAGGGTTACAAATTCGAGTCGGAAACTGACACTGAAGCAATTGCAAAACTCACAAAATTCATTTACGACACTCACATTGAAGAATACGGCATTGAAAATAAACTCGATTTCTCCGATCTTGCCAAGCAAGTCGTCAAGGAACTCGAGGGCGCTTACGGTGTCCTCATCAAATCTGTCCACTACCCCGACGAGGTTGTTGGTACTAGAAAGGGTTCGCCCTTGCTTGTTGGTGTCAAGACCGACACAAAGTTGAAGGTTGACTTTGTTGACGTCGAGTTTATTGAAGCTGACCAAAATACTGGATCCTTGTTGGACAATAATTATTCATCTACCACCAAGACCGTTTCTAACCATGCCAGCAGCTCTTTAGCTGTTCCTGGCCTTACCGTTCCTGGCATTCCTGACAATTTGAGACACTCGCAATCAAGAGCTTTCTTATCTGACGACAACACTCCTAGACCCATTGAGTTTTTCCTTGCCTCTGATCCCGCTGCTGTCGTTGAACATACAAGAAAGGTTTTATTCTTGGAAGATGATGACATTGCCCACATTTCTGAGGGCCAACTTCACATTCATAGAGTTAGACGCGATGCAAATGACTCTCCTACCCGTCCCATTGAAACTCTTGAAATGGAACTTCAACAAATCATGAAGGGAAACTTTAGTCACTTTATGCAAAAGGAAATCTTTGAACAACCCGAATCAGTTATCAATACTATGCGTGGCCGTATTGATTTCGATAACAATACTGTTCAACTTGGTGGACTGCGTTCCTGGCTGACTACTATTCGTCGGTGCAGACGTCTAATTATGATTGCATGTGGTACTTCATACCACTCTTGTCTTGCTACCAGATCAATCTTTGAAGAATTGACTGAAATTCCTGTTTCTGTAGAATTGGCTTCAGATTTCTTGGATAGACGTTCTCCCGTTTTCAGAGACGATACTTGTTTGTTTGTCTCTCAATCCGGTGAGACCGCAGACACAATTTTAGCATTACAATACTGTTTGGAACGTGGTGCTTTGACCGTTGGTATTGTCAACTCTGTCGGTTCAAGTATTTCTCGTCAAACCCACTGTGGTGTCCACATTAATGCTGGACCTGAAATCGGTGTTGCATCTACTAAAGCTTACACCTCACAATACATTGCATTGGTCATGATGGCCCTTTCCTTGTCGGATGACCGTGTCTCCAAGGTTGAGCGTCGTCGTGAGATTATTCAAGGTCTCAAGAACATTTCATCACAAATTAGCGAAGTTTTGGCATTAGATTCACACATTAAGGAACTGTGTGATAAGAATTTGACTTCCCATAAGTCTTTGTTGTTACTTGGCCGTGGCTATCAATTTGCTACTGCTTTAGAAGGTGCTCTTAAGATTAAGGAAATTTCATACATGCATTCAGAAGGTGTTTTGGCAGGTGAATTGAAGCACGGTGTGCTTGCGCTTGTTGATGAAAACCTTCCCATTATTGTTATGGCTACAAGAGATTCATTGTTCCCCAAGGTTTCTTCAGCCATTGAACAGGTGACTGCCAGATCAGGAAACCCTATTGTTATCTGTAATAAGGGTGATACTTTTGGTGCTGGTCTAAAAACTCTTGAAGTTCCTCAATCTGTTGATTGTCTTCAAGGTCTTTTGAATGTTATTCCTTTGCAGTTGATGTCCTACTGGTTAGCCATTAACCGTGGTCATGATGTTGATTTCCCTCGTAATTTGGCAAAGAGTGTGACTGTTGAGTAAAGATTTTTTTTTATTTCTTCGTTTTTGATTTTTCTCCTTATTGTCACATAAATATTTTTCTATTTTTTTTCTTATTCTTTTATATATATATATATATATAACAACAGGTAAATAATACTTAATTAGAACAATAATAATTGGTTAATTATAATGTTAATTGATATCTAGGATAAAGACAAAGCTACGGTCATTTTGAATTCTTAGATGTATATATATAAATAAATAAATAAATAAATAAATGAATGAATGAATGTTTTATGACTTGAGTATTTAGAGGGAAAGAAAAAAAAAAAAAACTGGAACTAAACCCCATGTATGGAATTGGCATTAACGCTGTGATGACCTGTGGGTACGGTAACGATTTTTTTCACGCCTAAAACGTTAATCTTGAAAATATATGGACATAATAAAAAGTCTCCTTCTTCAGATTCTTCATGAAACCTCCTTTTCTTTCTTTCTTTCTTTACTTTCTTTACTTTCTCTCTTTCTCTCTTTTTCTTTACAGCTCTGGTTTCATTCTCTTTAAAACATATATTCTTTCTTCTTTGCACAGATTCTCTCTAAGTACTTCTTTATATACATATATTTTTTTATTTTAGAAATGACCGTCAACCTTGAACAATTCATAGTATCAGCCCCAGGCAAAGTTATTTTGTTCGGAGAACACGCTGCCGTGTACAATAAACCCGCCATTGCTGCATCCATTGCGCTGCGTACATATATGCTCGTGGCTCCTACACCTGAATCACCAGATCTTGTACTCGAGTTCCCATCCATTGATTTGCGTTTTTCATACCCGATCAAAGACCTCCCTTGGGACATTGTGGATAGAGAGGCTCTCGCTAGCAACAAAATCCCCACCGAGCTTGATGAAAAAGTCCTGGATGCCCTTCAACCACTGGTTAAGACCCTGCCCAACTCCTTTCAACAAGTAGCAGTGCTGGCCTTTTTTTATCTTTACTTACATCTTTGCAACCCAGAAATGCAGGCCTGTACTTTTGTCACACAGTCGACGTTACCTGTAGGGGCTGGACTGGGATCATCCGCAACATTTGCTGTGTGCCTTTCATCTGCCTTGCTTATTCTAGGATCCCAGTTGAAAACACCCGCTTCTCAAATCACAACTGTCTCTGGTAATGACCAGGATGTTTCTGCCGAGCATGAGCTTATCAATGCTTGGGCATTTATTGGTGAAAAGTGTTTGCATGGAAACCCCAGTGGTATCGACAACACAGTTGCATGCCGCGGTGGTGCTGTATTATTTCAACGTCCCAACACCATGTTGACTATCAAAAAGTTCCCTGAGATGAAATTGATTTTGACCAACACCAAACACCCAAGAAGAACTGCAGATTTGGTTGCTAGAGTGGGAGATCTACTGAGAACTTTTGAAAAAGGTACTTCATCAATTCTTGATGCTATTGAGCATGTTACGAGAGAGGCATTTGAGCTATTGGTTCCCAAATCTTCTCCCAACTCACAAATGGCCACTTTGAAACTTGAGAATGCTACTCAAGACAAGGCTATTCAACGCTTGATTCAACTTGTTCGAATCAACCATGGGTTGTTGGTTAGTTTGGGGGTTTCTCATCCAAAGTTGGAGAAAATTAGAGCGGTAGGAGACGAACTCAATATTGGTGAGACTAAGCTTACAGGAGCTGGAGGTGGTGGATGTGCCATTACCTTGTTGCATGTAGATGAAGAAGATAAGGTACAAGAAAAGCTTGCCAAGTTTGAAGAGAGCTTGACTCATGAGGATGTTGGGTTTGAGTTATTTGATACCATCTTGGGAGGACCTGGAGTTGGGTACGGTAAATTGGAGAGACCAATTTTGATTGAAGATTTCCATGGGTATAAAAGAAAGGAATTGGAAGGTGCTTGCGCATGGGAATATTGGAATTAAATTCACTTGAAAAAAAATTTTTTTTTTTTCTTTCTCTTTCTTTCTATTTAATTTAAGGTGGGTTTATATATTATGAAGGAAAGGGATTTCTTTGAAGGTATGATATAATTATGAGTTGATGCTATAAATTGTGTATAAGTTTAATTTCTAATGAGTGTTTTTATTTTATTTTTTTTTTCATATTTTTGGTATATAAGTAATTATCACTTCCGTAAGTAGAAAGTTTAGCGAGACCAAGCTAAAGTAAAAAAGTTACTAGTAGCCAACATATATATATATATATATATATATATAAAATATAAAGACAAAATAAAAAGATATAAAGAAGATATAAAAATATAAAAATATAAAATAATTAAAAATCAGAATAAATAAATAAAGAAAGAAAATCAGAATAAATATAAAAAAAAAATAAAAAATAAAAAAATATCAAACATATCCAAATCGTTTTTTTACTTTTGAACAAATCCAATTTGCTAATTTTGTCAAAGATCCTTTACCCTTTTTACCTAATTTTAATCTTTTATCTTTAACATGTTGGTTATTGATAACACGACAGGCAGGTAAATTTTGATCGAAATATTGAGTTTTAAGAGAGTATCTTGGGAATTGAACTGATTTGACGGACCCGGTTCCTCGACGCAACAATAACATTGAAGAAGAGTTTTTATCATGACCAGGAGCAATTGCAGTATGGAAAATTGAGGAAGGAGTGGGGAAAGAAGGTAAAGAGAGAGAAGAAGATTTAGAGTCTAAAGCCTTTGAATGAGAAGATTTGAAACTTAAAGACTTTGCATGCGAAAGCTTTGACTTTAATGATTTCGGATAAAGAATTGAATTAGCTTTAGGTCCAATTTGAGTTGAAGTTTTTGAAATATTGTTGTTGTGACGAAGACAAGGTTTAAGATCAGATTTGGTTTCAACTTTTGAATCAGTGAATTCTTGTTCAACGGAATCAACACTACTAGCACTTGATGCCGAACTTTGAAAAACACTGAATAAACTGTCTTCAATTCCTGATTCAAAGCTTAATGGTCCTGAATCGTCAGATTCTATTGTACAATTACCAGATAAAAATTTTGGGTTATCCAAGGAACAAGAAGAAGACGAAGACGAATACGAAGAAGAAGAAGAAGAAGTATCGGATGAGCTAGTAACTTTAGAAGTTGAAGAAGCAAAGGGTGTAGCTGGACGACCTGCAATCCAGGTTTCAGCTGTTGAAGATTTCTCTTTAACTTCAATTGAAATTGTTTCTGCATAAGAAAGAGTTTCACTAATATTATCATTCAATCCCAAATCCATGCCTACTTGTTTTGTTGCATTGTTACGGGTACAAGTTCTTAATTCAGAATCCAAATCCGAGTCACAGTCTGAATCGGAATCTGAATGAACAACATCCAAGTATCTAGGAAGCACAGCCCGACGATAACGTGGGGTGTATTGACGACGGGGTCGGTGTTGTGAAGTTCGACGTCTTAAAACTTGATATACCTTGGTATAAGTTCGAGTCAACTCTGCTTGAGAAAGAACCAAATTAGGTACATCTATTGATGTTGTAATTGCTGTATTCATTGTAGATAATGTTGATTGTTTTTTTATTGAAATAGCTGTTTGGGGTTCTGTTCCCGTAGGTGGAAAAGTAAAGTCTTTCGGGAGAGTAGGTGGTAACATAATTTTGACTTGATAAAAAGAACCAAAAAAAAAAAAAAAATAAAAATAAAAAAAATAAAAGAGTTGAAACCAAAGATTAACAATTAATCAAATGAATGAATAAAACCAAAAAAAAAAAAAAACTTAAAGAAAACTAAAGAAAACAAAGCGAAACGAAAAAAAAAAGTAACAACAAAAAAAAAAAAAAACAAAAAAAAAACGATTAATCAATAAAACCTAGATTAAAAGTAATAAAAGATAAAACTGAGTGTTTAAAATATTATAATGTATAAGTTTTGTTGTTGATTTATACTTTCTATTCTATTTTTTTTTTTGTTTCGTTTTCTTTTGTTTTGTGAATGAATGAAATAGTTAGTGTTGCAGGTGTATTTGTGTGCGTATGTATATAACGTTAATCAAAAAAAAAAAAAAAAAAAAAAAAAAAATAATTTGAAAATAGGAAAATATGAGAAACTTTATAGGTTTTTATAGATTTATAGTAATAATGTTAAATATGCTCAATAATGTGAAGATTGTCCCCCGCAGTTTGGTTTTTTATTTTATTTTTTTTTTTTTTTCAAATCTATATACTTTGACTGAAAAATGAAAAATGAAAAATGAATAATAAATTATGAATAATAAATAATGAATAATAATAATAAATAATAATAATAATGATAATCATAGTAATAGAAATAGTAATAGTAATAGTAATAGTAATGGTAATGGTAATGGTAACGACAATAATAAATGATTAGCATTTGTTCCCAATATCAATATTGATCATGCAAGTTGTTACTAGATTACTGGTAATATAGAGTTACAAAAATAAAGTTTATCATTTTTGATCCCAATATCATTATTATTATTATTATTATTATTATTATTATTTTTTAATATTGACCACTAGTAACTGTTAAATGAGTTGCATCATTGAAAATTTACATTATATTTCTACATTCTAACTCTTTGCATTAGCAATAGTAAATAAAATACAAAAATAAGATAAAAACTGCAAAATTAATATAAATACTAGTTAAAGAAAAAAAAAGTTGTTTACATTGATAATATCATATAATAATAATTAGAATAATGAAAACTTGTAAACCCCGATTTTGGGATTGCATAAGATTAGAATGTTTTTGTGATTTCCTAAACAGGAAATATACTTATGGGTTGGGACAATATATATATATATATATATATATTAGTAAATACTATTAGCGTAAATCAAAATGCTACTTTAGGAAAAATAATGACTTGAAAAAAAACTAAATAAAAAAATACATAACTTTCAACTTTTTTTTTTTTTTTTTCCAACATACATCACTGAATATTTCGCTTAAATTACATGAAAAAAAATAAATTGACTTGTATAAAGACACCCGAGATAAAAGTTTAAAAGATTTCATTAAATTTCCTAATTCATTTACTATTATCTCTATAGTTTTCCAGATTTTAAATATATGAAATATTTTGTAATAAAAATATTAACCATGCAAGAATACTTTTTAAATTGACACTTGATAGAAATTCAAAGTAACATGAAAATAGTATTGAAATAAATCCAAAATGAATATTTTCAATTATAATACATATGAAATTCAACAAAATAATGATACATCACGAATAAAACCAGGCAGAAAAATCTATTACATAAAAAAAACATCAACAAGTTGAAACTAAAACCAAAAAAAGAAAAAAAATAGATATTTGTCCAGTGATTAATCATATCGCAATAAACTGAATACCAATTCTTCTTCTTCTCTATCAACCCGTGCTACTAGATCAATGAGAAAATTAAGTCTATCTAAATAATGCAGTAGTCCTACCATATCATTTCCCACCCAATCTGCGTCCAAATCAAAGTCCAAGTCCGTTTCTAAATCAGATTCTGAGTCTGAATCGTTGATTAATGTATCGGCATCCCAATCCACTTCAGTAATATCAGTTTCCCATCCATCATCATTGCTAAAATTATCATTTTCGTCATCACTACTACTATTATCAGTATTGTCATCTTCAATTTCAATAATCCTTGCTTGATTTAGTTCGTTAGATTGTGAAAGAGCCCAATTGTGACGATTTAACTGATACACCATTTCTAGTATATCTTCATTAGGATAAAATTCTGGATCCCAATTTTCTCTTTCCAAAAATGTACGATTAGTCTCTTCTATTTCAGAGTAATCATTGTTTCCGATATTCCACGCTTCATCTTCAATGGTATTATTTTCTTGCTCGTACCCATTTTCAGATCCAAAATCTTTTAATAATAACAGTTGACTTGGATTTAGTATTGTATTTTTCGATTTATGACTTAAACTTGAAGGAATGACAAAATTGAAGAGGTATGTCCAGAAATAAAATCCAGTACGCTTTAAGATGTAAAATACTGGTTTAAAAGGCCAGGAGTGACACACAACTAGTAATGTTGTAGTGGCGTTAACAGATAGCATTACTAAATCACAGTAATTGTGCTGAAATCAAATAAAATGAAGAAACAATAATAGTTGCTGCTACGTAAAAATCCTACAAAAAAAAAAGAGAAAGTACAATTTATATAAATCATTTTACACAAATATATTTAATTGTTACAATTTTTAATATAGTCTACACAAATATGAATTTTTATCAATAGTTCTTATTTAAATCCAAAATACTATGCACAGATTTATAAAAAAAATGACATTTTGTAGTTTTTTTACTGCAGTCCCAGTATATTAATGATTTTTTTCTTGGGCTTATACCAACAATGAAAAAAAAAAAAAAAAAAAAAAAGCATGATATCACTAAAACTGGATTTTAGGACCTCAATATGTATTTTGAAATCATTCAACGATAAGACTATATCATCAACTTAATTTTGTACTTTAAATTTGAGTTATAATTATTTGCCTTTCGATATTTTACAGATTTCTGGTTTGTTAGATGTCAAATTGTTATTCAAGCTGAGCATAAGTATTAAATATTATTTGTTCAACAAAAATGTAGCATTAACAGGTTACACCTTGCGTTAAAGATCCCAAAGCTATGATTATTTGTCTAAGCGTAGATTATTAACCATTAAATAATGGGTATAACTGTACCATGTATTTTCATAGTTACACGTTATTCATTTTCAAAAGTTATATATTTCCATTTCTTGAGTTTGTCTAAATTCATAAATAAAGACAATGTTTTATTTTAGATAGACAACACCATAATAACTTCTGGAATGGTTCGTAAATATGATTGGTGTAAATTTCAATATTTTATTAAGTAGTTGATGCTGGTCTCAGAATAAATTTCATTGAATTTGTAGAAATGTCTAAGAATTTCCCGTCAATCAAAGTATATCTTGATAGTAGGTCAAAATTGAAACAAAATAATTTCTATTTCATTAAAAAAAAAGATAAACGTAAGATATCAATATCAAATTGTACAAATAAAACACTTGAAATTTCTAGTTGAATATTATTCAAGTATTCAACCTTTGTATAATTATATAGTTCTCTTGAAATAGGCATAACTGAAGCGGAATGTATTAAAAGTTTGACTTCTTTGATATTTAGAATTACATAAAATAACATTTACTTTTGTGACTACTCTAAAAGTGTATCTCATTTTAGAATATTGTCAAGTTATCATGAGCAAAAAAATATTTACAGACCACATTCAGCCACATCTTTGCAAATTTTAATGCCTAACATAGCATAATTTCAAGTTCTATTCAAGTTCACTTGAATCCTAATAATGTCTATAGGATAGCTGAAAATATTTCCTAGTTAAAGTTAAAGTACTTATACGTTTTCAAATGTGTTTCTATATTATTTTTCTCACAAACACAAATTATTCTATTTCTAACCAACTGTATATAGACACTCAATATTGTTAAAAGATTAATAAATTGAATCAAAATCTTTATTAAAAAGGCTGTGTTTCTTCTTCTTTTCTACTATCCCTAAAATGATGTGCAATAAAATCAATCATCTTCATATTTGTGATTTATTTAGATATAACTACTTTCACAAAAATGCTTGAAATAATTTGGTCCAGAATATATATAACCGATTAGACATCTGTGGTGTTAAAACCTAAACTCATTTAGATGTCTTGAAATTGAAATAATGATGGCGTAAAAAAACCTGTTGTGTTTTTAATTTTATTGGTAATTTTAATTGTATAGTAAACTTGATATAATAATAAAGTCTCTAACGAAAGAACACCTCAAATTGTTAATATTATATACAAAAATAGTTGAACTTACGTTCGCCTTCGTTTATTGGATTCTCCATTAATCAATTTGCTTAATCTGCTTTCTTCTTCTCCTGGCTTAGACCCATGCTCTTCCTTCCATCTTTTCCGAAACTCTTCCGCTTCTGTATCATATCGTCTCATTTTTTCACGATATAATTCACTCTTGCGATTATTAGTTTCTTTAATATGTTTTGTCATTTCAAGATATGGCTTTTTCTCAGCTTCAGGAAGCTCACGCCACATTTTACCTAGTGCTGCTCGTACTTCATTCCTTGCAGCCTTAGCATTGGGGTCTCCTGTCTCTTTCTGCTTTTGCGCGTCACACTGTAATCTACACTTTTCCCAAAAATCTTTTTGAAAAATTAAAAAAGGGTTCGCCCCAGATCTTTCTGGTTTCATTGGGCGTTGACCAAGGGCTTTGATCAGATCTTGCCGCATTTTTTCATTATCCTCGGTTTGTCTCAATTCCTTCAGTTTTTTTAGTTTCAGTTCAGGAGTCTCTTCTGCAGGTGTAGAAATAGAAGCAGGAATATTGAATGATTTCGAAACAGGCTGGGTTCCATATCGCGATGATGCTAAAACAGCCGAAATTTGTAGAGGTTGCGCTGAAGACGGGTTTTGTTGATGGGTCTGATGGGTTTGTGAAAGTTGTTGATGAGGTTGAGGTGTGCCAACCATCGAAGCATTTCTAGTTGGAATCGCCGAGTTATAAACAGAGAGACTATTTGGATTTTGCTGAAAATTTAAATAATCCTTCAATGTAGGACAGAGTGGCTGTGGAATTCTAATGTCCCCAATTAGACTTGTTAAAACTTCATTTGCAGCTCTCAGACCAGACAAATAAGCTCCGTGCACAGTGGCAGGATGTGATCTACTAGTAGCTTCACCTGCAAAAAACAATGTATCATTTATTGGTCTTGCCAATAGATCGTAATCGGCCCCCGTTGCTTCAAGGCCTAGGTAAGAGTATGCCCCTCGAGAAAGCCTGTCTACCTGCCACCTCGTCACAATAGACTCAATCAAAACAACATTCATAACATCTGGGTAAATTTTACCTAAAGATGATTTTGCAGCATCCACAATGGCCTCATCGGTCTCATTTGCGACCTGCAAAGCAGCAGAACCTGAAATCATACCTATTAAACATGGCTTTCCGACAACTTTAGTTGCATTGTGAAATGAATAGAAAATTCCTCTTGTATTCTTGTAGCTTTCTTGATCATTTTCATTTTTATTCTGTTCAGGAGGCTGAGCAATAGCTATAATGTCCTTATCCTTATCCCAAAATTCTTTGTCAAAAATTAAACAAACTTTGTTGGTTACTCCAAAACCAAGTCTTTCGATACTGTCCGATTTCCATTTAGGTAAATCAGGAATAAATTGAATTTGCCTATCTTTCAAAACACCCAACGGAACTGTTGCAACAACACAATCAGCTTTGATCTGCTCTCCATTTTCTAAAAAGACTTCAGCATGATCACCAGAATATTCTACTACACTAACACAAGATTTGAATCTCACATCTAATTTTTCTTCGTAAGTGTATAAACCTCTTGCTAAAGACATGTAGCCATTGTTAACCATTGAAGGACTACCTGTAAATGCTTTTGGAAAATGTTGATTCCAATTACCTAAACTTAAGTTGTCCAAACATGTGGCGCTGGACTGCTCTAAGTTAGCATAATACCAATTTAAAAGTCTCAGCTCTTTGGAAGTAATATAGGAAATGTCCTGAAGTTGTTTTAACAAAGCATCCATACTCATTCCGAGACTTGGATACATCTCAAATTGTGGTTCAGGAGCTAAATGGATGACAGCATCTTCAGCAACACCAGGCCGAAGCTGGATACCAATATCCTTTAAAAACTGAACCTCAATTTTACCAGGGTTTTCGCTGTACCATTCTGAATCCGATTTATAATCAGACTCATCTATTTGATTGTCAGATATCGATCCATTCTCCTCTGTTTTTGCAATGGTATGATACTCAGAAAACTCTTCTTTTGGATCTTTTGAAACTCGTATCAAAACCTCATCACCTTTAGCAGTCTTAGGAGGAAGAACTTTATTTCTAAATTGAGAAACTCTTTCCAAAAGATGATGAAATAATTTTTTGACCCGCTCCTGCATTTCAGGACTTATATACTCTTCACCGTGATGAATATGTATTTCCTGGTGAATTTTTTCAACAGGCAGACCTAATTGTCTTCTAATCAAAACAGCCAAAGGGTTGCCATTGCCATATCCAGGCACCACATGGGCTCCTACGTCAACAGCATGAGAAGGATCGGATTTCAAATGAGCAGAATATATACGACCGCCTATTCTCCTTCTGCCTTCAAGAAGTAATATTCGGGGAGGATCCTGGTATTCAGCAAAATGTCTAGCTTTGCGCTTGAAAAGATTATCTAATTGTCGAGCACAGCTTAAACCTGAGATACCTGCTCCAATAATTACAACCGTTTTACGAGGTTTTCTTTGTTCCTCAGAAATCGGATTAAAAAAATCAAAGCTAGGATATTCAAAACAGCCAAAATTAATATACCCATTTCGTACAAGCCAGTCATAAGCTACTTCAGCAAGATTAAAAAACCTTTCATCCTTGGCACATCCAGCTGCTTCAGAGCGCGTAACATTGACCTTTGGATTAGATAGCCAAAGTCTTAAAATACCATTTCGAATATTTAAATAGGTTGTGACATGCAGGGGAGTCAGATAGGGTTTTAACAAGTTGTGTTCACCAACATGTAGCTGAAAAGGGTTTAATCTTGATGAAATTGCAGCTGAAATACACTGTTGGCCGTAATGCGAACTCCCGACATCTGTCGGAATAGACGACTTTGCTTTATATTTCTGACGAATTATCATAAGCTCAGCTTCATGAGGAGGAATAGGGGTATTAAAGTAATTTTCACTTGGAGATTCTGCTTGCAGACGAGTAAGTGGTGGCGATAATAATGGTTGATTGTTCAAAACTTGCAGTTGCTGAGAAACGGATACTGGACCAGTCTGTGGTGAGTATACATTATGTAGTGGAGTGGCAGATAGGGTATTAGACTGACTATACAGGCCTAAAGAAACTGTATTCTGAGACGGCATGTGTGAATGTGTCTTAGGCTGATGTAGTTGGTGGACTTGTTGTACTTGTTGAGCAGGTTGCACCTGCGTCGTTTGCGACACATGCTGAACCTGTTGTACTTGAGAAATAGGCTGCGTTTGCTGTACTTGTTGTACTTGTGGCACATGTCGAATATTGTTAGACACAGTTTGCGGCGGTGTACTATTAGTGGGTGTTGTGTTATCGGAAGAAAATTGAGAGTAAGATATACCCATCAGATTCTTTTCATCGTATATAGGCCATAGTTGATCACTTCTTTGCTGAGTATTTTGAGATGAAGGGAATGTTTGATGTGTAGAGACAGTGTTCGACCCATTCATAAAAGAGTCAAGAGGTGTATCTAGAATAACATTGGAGCTGTGTTCTGTATTTGGATTGGTTAGTGAGACTCCAAAGTCAGCAAATGGATCCTCTAGTAACTGAGGCTGATCGCCCAAATCGGTACCCAGAAGATTATTTGATCGGGTGTATTTGTTTGTGTTGTCCATTTTTCAATATGGAATTGGTATACAGTGAATGTCAAAGTCAAATATTATCCTCCATTGAACTGAATATTTCCTGTGAATAGCATGTTAATATCTAAATACGATTGAGGAGCTTAAGCTGGTGGTGATAACAAAAACTTACAAAAATTTCTGCGGAGGAACCTATTCCTATGGTGACAAATTCGCAGACGAGAACGCACGCGACAATAAAAATTGAATGAAATGGTGAGCTTATGCTCAAAAAAAATATGGTAGTGTTGGACAGTCGCTGGTGAAGAAACTATTATTTTGTCAAACTTTGCAATGATTCTGATAAGGACAATGAACAACAGTACGTAGAAATTCTGAGATTTGGGTCTAGCTATAATTGTGCATATTTGCAAAAACATCTTGTCACATATACATCTCATGTGATATATTACTTTAGACTTATACTAGTAACATTTGCCTACTTAGCCAGTATATTTCTGTTAAATTTTTTAACTTTTATAGTTATACAGTAGTAAAATGGCTTTTGAATGTCTATATATAATTCAATAACGAGCTGTTAAATTTTCTATTGTGTGCCACGACAATTAGCTTCGCCCCGGGTTTAATTTTGATTTCAAGCAGTTATTAACTAATGATTAGTATTTTATGACTAATCAAAAAGATTAAAACATCTAATTTGTCTACAAGACTGTCTGATTTGATTTACTAGTTACCATTTCTATCACAACCCACAACACAAACTCACAAGTAAAGATGAAGCACATTACTACGAAAATATCGATTCTCTTTTTTGCATGTGCTGCTATGTCGAGAGAATTTTTGTTAAAGCCTGATGCCTTTGCAGTTGATGAATCCTTGTTCCCATCTAAAAGAGATTACAAGGTTCTTGGTAAAGAAGAGGTGGATGATGGCCAAATATACTTTGATAAAAAACCATCCAATTCAAACTCTCAAAATTCATTTATAAAATACCTTAAAGGATTCATTTTCGACCATAATATTCACAGCGATCAACAACAGCAGCCCATGATGAGAGCAGAGGAGGGTGGCAATCCAAATTTGATAAGAAGTGCATTGACACAGCTCGGAGAAATATACACTTTCACAAGTTACGTACGTAATATCGAACCGATTGCAGAGAAGCTCAGCAAATCAAATAAATGGGCAACAGTTTTTGCACCTACAGATGAAGCTTTGTCAAAATTAGATAAAAAACCATGGGAGTTCCCTGAACCTGTTTCAGACGAAGATTCTCCAGATGCTGAAAAAATTATTGCCAAAAACATAGAGCATTTCTTAAGCAATCATATTTCCTTTTCTGATACATATAGTGATGAAAATCATTTAAGCACAGAAAATGGATTTGTTGTTACTTTGGGCGACAATGAAAAGACTTTAGTTGCAATCAGTACTGACGGCAAAGAGCTTAAGGCAAATATTATGAAGTCACGCAAACTTGAAAATGGTATTATATATGTTATTGACAACTGTTTACTCTGACTGTTTGTTGCTTGAACATTATTGTGACTAGTTCGTACGACTCAGCTCTGGTAGCAAATTTTTCGTCTGATACTAGCGTTTTTCTTTATTAATTTCTAGTGATTTTTTTTCAATTCATCTAAAATTTATTATTTATTCATTTTAACAATATCCTAGTAATTTTATTGTCTTTATAAGTAGTTTATCAATATTTAAATATAAAATTATAGCAAATTCTTCAAGCTGATTATTATTATTATTATTATTTTGGTAATTGTCAAAGTTCAGAAATAAACAATGTTGAAGTGTATTCTACCATCTTTTGTAAGACATCTTAACTCGGTTGTAGATAGTATTGTCTTCATCTAACTAAATCCTAAAATTCCAAAAAATATATATATATATATATAATATTTTAACATAGCAGTTCAGTGTAGTTTTTTTTTAAAAAAAAATTTTTTTAAATAACAATGAGTATATGTATATATATATATCCAACTAATGGTTTTATTTTAATATTTAGTTCATACTGCTATATTTTCGACGGGTCTACTTAAGGCAGTTCCCCAAACATGGAAACGTTACTAGGTATTTCTTTAACCTTATTTACCTCCCGTTACCATAATATCTTAAAAATATGGTCCACAGCCTAAAATTTACTACAAATAGGGTAATAGGTTCTTCCTGTATGAGTTTGTGATAATAACTCCATCACCAAATATTAAATTTAATCTATTTTAAATTACTTGAAGATTCAGTCACACCTTTCATCATTCGTAGTTTAGTTACAAGTAGCAGCAAAACAAAATTAGAATCTTTACAGATAATTTGCAAAGCTCACTTATTTAACAAATCACTTTCAAAAAAATAAAAGTTATCATAAGCTGAGACCTAATGAGGGGATTTGTAAGTTAGCTATAAAAAACACGATGAAGCTCAAAAATTCATAATATTAGTATAGATAGAAAAAGCTTAATATATCTAATTTATGGCTTACAACTGTTGTTAAAAACAGAAAAAAAATCAGTTTTTTTTAAACAACTACATGGATAATTTTAGCATAACCAAACATCGTGATGATAGCATTAAAAAGTCAAATCCGTTGTGATTGAAACATAGTTATTCTCCGAAGATGAAAAGCAACTAGTCTATCAAGATTGAAACAAAATGTCCAGTAAACAATTCAAAATAGCGTAAAATTCTTGAAACATTAGCTATTAGTATTTTTTATCTCTGGTTGTAGCTATTTTTACGTTTTAATGTTTTTGTCATTAATGTAATGAAATTTATAGAATTCAAAAGTCGTAAACTGCGACAAAGACACGAATATAGATATTTAAAATATATTTATTAAATGGCAGTACATTTTACAATTGGTACTTTAACCAAGCAGTAAAGAAGGTATCAAAATATCATCCATACAAGGAACAAAATTTAAAACATAAAAAATATTGCAATCTTTATTGATACTCCATTTATAAAATTTTAGTCCAAAAAAATACGAAAAAGAAAAAAAAATTAAAACACAAAAATTTTCTATTTTTAATAAATCTTCAATAGTTTACTTTCTTTATCTATGATATGACATTTTTTGTCAATAAGTATTGTTTTGTATTTTTAACTGAGTCCTATGCTTTTTGAAAGGTTTTTTTAATGATCAAAATGTTATCAACTTTATTATACTCTTTTTTAAAGTCAATGAATTAATTGAATGCTATGCATATTAAAAAAAGAATTTTGTGTTATATTCTTCATAAAATATTAAAGGCTATTCTCAGAATAACTAATTTTATCTATACTACCTGAATCAAGTTATATTCAAAATAGAGACATGAAAATTAGTCAAACGCTTTGATAATTTTGTTTAGCGATATGTTGTTTTCACAATAGGGGGTTCTAAAGTTTTCTAAAATACTTGAGTAGTTAAGGGTGATGCAGGTTTAGAAAAGATACATTGAGTTTTTTTTTGATAATAAGCACTATGTACAGTGTGCGTGCACTTTGTTTTATAGCCTTTAAAGGTTTTAGAATGTAATGTGTTTATTTATTTTATATCAAAACTCAAAAGTCTTTTAGAATATCTATACAAATTTCAATGCATTTCACGATCACTTAGTAACCATTGAACTGGTGGCTAAGAAACCGAATTAAAAATGAAATATCGCCAACTAGTAAGTTTCCAAGTTGTTTTAAATGAAACTGTGCAAAATGTATTCATAGATAGATGTAATGCTTTAAACTGTAGCCAACAGAATTTGTCTGTAGAGTCAAATGATGTTTTACAGAAATTTCGTAAAAGATAGTGTTAAATATATGTTATATGAAATTTGAAATGACTGAGCTTGACTTCTCTTTACCCGAATCTGGTTCAGAAGTGCTTAAGGTTGATTGTGCCAGATCGGCTGTGGTAGTTTGCGTCGGAACAGAATCAGGTATTCTTCCCTCTCTTTTTAATTGATCATACTGTTCTATTACCAACTTGATTTTATGCTCTATTAATTTTAGTTCAGCAATTGATTTGTCCGTTTCAATTTTTAGTTTCTTGTAGCTGTTTTCTCGTTCATAATCATTGCGCTCTTTTGCTTCCAGTTGAGCTTTCAGTCTAGTAACTTCTAATTTGAGTCTTTCATTTCGCAGTAACAAAACTTCATTCGATACTTTAGACTCTTGAATTCGAATTTCCTCTGGCTCCGCACTATCATGAGATTCTGCCATTTCAACATCATCATCTGGAGCTGGTCGCTTTTCTTGAGACTTTTTAAGAAGGTGTCTTATTTTAAAAAATTCTGGGAATTCTGATGTTAAACTTTTTAATACTTCTGGTTCTAGCGAAAGTTCCAGCCCTTCTTCATCTAGGGGTGCTGTTATATTATGCCGCGCTTTTGCTCTTCTATATTTTGCTTTAATGTTGTTTATTTTGTGCCTAACATTTTCTACCGTAATTGAAGGGTTGGCATTATAAAGAGCTTTTTTGATTTTTGTTGAATTTATCACGCTAGCTTTTTTCCAAACTTGTGGGAGATGTTCTTCTGTCCAAGTAAGTAAAATTCGGTTTTCATTTGGAGTCCACACATAATTATTAGAAGGTCGTTCTCTATTTCGATTCGTTGCTTGCCCTTCTTGTGACTGTGTTAGCTGGTTACTGCCCAGTTTGGCTTCAGGACTGGGGCTTTCACTCATTTCACTCTAAGTCTATTTTTGCAAACAGGCAGTCTGTGCAAAGAGCGTGTTACAAATGAGAAAATCCAAAAAGTGGAATCAAGGAAGAAAGGTTCAAAATGCTGATTAGACAGCTTATTTAAATTCAAAAAAAAAGCAATATTTAGAAAAGAGAATGCTCAAAATTAGCACCACACTTATTCATGTTTCAGGAGACAGAGACTCAGCGAAGCAAACTCGTCAGCTTTTCAAATCCAGTATATCGACCAAGATCGGTTTATTTATACTCATTGAACTATCAAACAAAAGAAACTATTAACCTAAAAGATTCGACTTTTCTTCATAATATCACTCATTTAGTTGGTACTCCCCCAAATCGGTTTGTTTGAATCCCAAACCAATCAATGTTAGTTACATAGTCCAAACTCAATTTTGTGAAATATGTACATGGCTTACTAGAAAGATTTCAAAGAATAACTGAGCAGAAAAAGTACAGACTCGGAAATATTGATGATGTGGTGGATCACTTTCAGTTCATCACAAACTTTAACTTTGTCATCGCTAAAATGTGTGTCTATAATCAAAGTAAATCAAGAAAATTTGGTACCAATTGTCTTCTCAACACTTTTAGACTTTTACCCATATTTTCAGGGTTAGTAAAGAACTGATGACTGGAGTAATGAAGTCAGTGGGCCCGTCGTGAACGCCAGCAAGAGTCCAAATATTCAAACTGCCTTCAGAGCAGACCCACAGCTTCCGCTAAACTTATGATGACCTCCTGGAGTCCTGGTATCTGGTACCATTATTACATCTTATTTTAACAGGGGAAATACCATGGCTTTTCTACTACTAAAAAAGGCTTACAACGTTGTATATTTCAGTTATTGATCTTGCAGATTATAAAAAAAACCTATATATATATATGTTATTTTGAACTGTGTTTTTTACAAACTGAAAAAGTTTCTCAATAGTTAATAATGAGTTAAAACATTATCAAAAAATTGATGCTGAACGGATAATGTTCATTATTTCTTTCTTTTTTCATCTAAATAGAACTGAGCTTTTTCATGCTGAATGGTAAAATATGATATCTCAATCAACAGCGAATAATTCACTTGAATTATAACACTTGGATTTAAAACATGCAAACTGAAATCAATTAGCAAAAAAATTGTAATTAGCAATAGCTAAATAAACTTGTTTAGTTGGCCTTCGTTAACGTTGATATTCTTAATGGAGGTTTTTCTAGAAGTTTTATCCTTTAAAAGATGGTTCTATCACAGTTAGTTGAAATCATTTCTCAGAATAGCAATATTTTTTTGTGTTTCTTGTTACCGCATTAGGCAACTATACGGGATCTATTTGCACTATTCATTAACATCGTGGGAAAATCTGATCAAGACATATCATGCCGTGATTCAAGCAAATTTAATTTCATGAGCCAAGTCAAAATTTAGTATATATTATTTTTGAGATAGGAGCATGGCTGAAAAAATTGAGAACTGATGTTATCTTCAAAATTAAGATTTCAAATGTAACGAACTTTACCATTCAGATTCCGGATCAAGATTATTTGGAACCTTAAAAATGGATCCTGTGTCGCATTCATTCTAAAATTTACGAAAGCATTTTTGCCGTAGAAATAATTATAAAAAAGATAAATTTAATATCATAAAATAACTAGAAAATAAAGTGGTCGCCAAAAATTGGTGAGTTTTAAGAAAGTTTTTTCTTTTTTCTTAAATATATCTGTTATTTGTACAAGATCACTTATAGTTGGGCTTTCTAAGCAGTAGTATGATATTGAAACTAGCTTATTTGCTTCACTTGCAAGTGAAATCAACCTTATAAGTCTTATTTATAAATATCTATTTTTGACTATCAAACAAAATAAAATCAAGTAACGTTAAGCATGAACAAATTCACAGTGTAAATGTGCCAAAAGATAGGTAACGCTCTGACATACATCAACTTAATCTTTGTCGCACATCCATTCAAATGATTTGAACTATTTTAAAAAAAAAAGGGTAAAATTTATCTAGATCTTATTTCAAATTTTTTTGCAACGGTTTTATTAATACGCGGGTTATAAATCGTCTTTAATGATAAATAGAATTTATGGATTGCATTTTTTTTTCACTTATGGCTGACAACGCCGAAAGTCTGTAATCATTTTTAACATACATCTCAAATATTTGTACCAAAAAATGTAGTAACTGAATGCTTATCTGATTAATCAGCAATTTTCAGGAACAAGCGAGACTTTGTTTAATGCATAGTAAAGCTAGTACCATAAACTACTAAGTGATGAAGATATATTTTTTTTGAAAAAAATATACTATCAGGTCATCTCTGGAGATTTTGAGATATGAAATACACGACTTCTATTGTTTTTAAAACTTCTAAGTAGTCAACTTGGCATAGATAATATGGAATTGAGTTATAAAAAAGCTCTAAAGCTACATAAATGAAAAAAATATTTTGTTTCCATTGTGCATAGTTATGATGATTAAAAATATCAGTAAAGTGATGAAATTAAAAGATTAATCTAATGACAAAGAGGTGATAAATACAAGTTTACTAATTCTCTAAATTTATTTAACTGACTAACTGCACTGGGTCTTGAAAATCTTCAGCAAATATTCATTCACATACTTTTGATTTTGTTCATAACTTTCTAATTATTTTTATTTGTTCTTAATACCAACATTTCATCTTGTAATTCACTATAAAGAAACCTTGATCAGCTAATGAGATAGTCTTCAAATTAATAAATCTTGTGGCCATTTGAAAGGCTTGCATCCCCACAACTTTTTAATTTTGAGATCTCTTCAAAATTCAAAGTAGTGGGCGGAACATTTTTTCAGGAGTTAACTTAGATCTCTAAATTATTATATTTTAGGCATTGTTAAACTTCGTTAAGTTTTCATAAAAAATTGATTTATCACTTTTCTTAACACATCACTGGCTTCTTTCTTTCTTTCTCTCTTATGCCAATTAACCTTGAAGTCAAATTATATAAGATTATATAAGATTAATGTTTGTTGTTTAAAACCAGACTTCGTTGCTACTACATAGCTTATTAAAGAAAAAATTCGGTTTAGCATCTTATCATGACATTTAGTAAACACTAAAAGGTCCAATATTTGGCTGCTAGGTGCAGTAGATAGTGTTCAAATTCAAGAATTGATTGTTTATATTACATACTTTGTCAAATATGCTTGAAATAGTTTCGGAAATGCAATACTTTATTTTTTTTTAATTTAAATGAATTTGAACTCTTTTAATAAATTTTGTTATGGAGCTCAATCATGAAATTACTCATATTTCTATTGTTACCAAAACAATATTAAACAAAAATACACAAATTGTACTAAAAAAACGAACCATAATGGTGATTTTATAATCCTTACACAAGCTTATTATGAATTCCAAAACTCTAAGATATACAAATAACATTGCAATTATTTTCAACTTTTGTTTTATTCATACAATTTAAATACTTATATCAACCAATTTTGCAAATATTTTTCAACCAAATTTCGTAGATAATATATTCTGTCAGTACATTTCAAATTTTTGTAATATGGTCGTTTGTAATAGCTTTTTGAATTGATTGTTGAGCTACATTGCCAATAAATATAAGATTTGAAAAACTCTTAAATTAAAAGATAATTTTCTAAAATAGTTATAGTTTTAAGTATGGGTTGGTTTTAAAAAATAATTTTAGCTCTTTATATCATGTGGATGTGATGTTTGTAATCATGGCAATAAATCGTATTTTCATCATATTTCAGATAACTTTTATATATATATATATATATGTTATATTATCTCTTTGCTTGTCGAGATATGTTTGAATATTTATTTTTCGTATGGATGAATGAAATTATTAAAGTATCTTGGAATACAACTTTATTTTTAAATAGTATATCATTCACTAAAATGTACCTGTAAAAGCTAGTAGTTAACGACTTGTATTGGCTTAGGTTATAGTTCTTTCAAAACAGTCTCCATTAAACTTGAGGCTATCATGAGAACATTGGTCTTAGACTATCTCACTAATGTTTTCAAATCCTTTTTCATTTCCCGTAATGAACCAGATTAACTGGTATTAAATTTTCAGATAGTTTATCCACGAAAATTCTTCAGGTAAGTTTCATCTACCATATGAAAAGAATGTACACAACTATTCCAGCCACCTGATAATAAATGAACGTACAAACAGACACTTCCACATACAAGTGAATGTAACATTACTAGGTCCATTCAGCCCAAAGGACCAGCATATGATTTTTGACTCCTTTTCCTAAACATAGAATTATAAGATTTAGGTTCGAAGAAACCTTAGTTACGAAGAATGTCTCAGATCTTAATTTTACGCCCAGACGGAT
This sequence comes from Geotrichum ghanense (nom. inval.), assembly GCA_022023575.1. Lineage (NCBI taxonomy): Eukaryota > Fungi > Ascomycota > Dipodascomycetes > Dipodascales > Dipodascaceae > Geotrichum > Geotrichum ghanense (nom. inval.). The sequence continues at coordinate 2,235,158 of JAKKCX010000010.1, read as the reverse complement.
TTCGCAATTAATTGGTCCATCGCGTACAAAGTTTGCTACCTGTTGCAACAAGCAGTCAAAAATTTCACACGCGTTGGTAAGCCGTTCTAATCTACACAGTATACAAGTACGTAGATAACTAGAATGGGTCAGTGACATAGTTAGAACAGCACCGGAATTTAAAGAATTGTCTCATTTGGTGTCAGTTGAAATGGTTTTGGATTTTGTGGTTCAAGATGAATTAATTTAAATATCAAATTCAAATTTACATTTTTATCTAACAATTTACAAAGTTAAACCTTTTCATATATTCTTCCAAATTAAATATGAAGACCATCATCGTATACATTTGGCAAAAACCAGCAAAGGTATCATTTATTTCTAATTATCATACGAATCAACTTTTAGTATTGCTTATACGAGCACTCATAATACTAATTTCAAAATTTGGTGAATTATAGTAAAATTTTAATTCAGTGTTTGTTTTTTAATGTGAATACAAATCTGTGTATCCCTCAAGTTAGCTCAAGCACAAAAAATATAAAATGTGCTTGACTAAAAGTTCGAAATGTGCAAGTTTAATAAGAACTTGGAATAATGTAAATTTATTTCTAGTACTGCAGTTTTAGAAGATACTATCATATTGGAAACAATATCTAGCGATCAACATCACGGACAGCAAGCGTAATATGATATTTTTTCTTATTTGTTTTTTATTTCTAATATGGTTAACTAATTTTGATATCGTGTACCTGAAAAATATCAAATTTTTCGATTGCTTTAAGCAATATTTATTTTTGCTTTTGTCTTTAAATACTACTTGTATTGATTTGCTTAAATTATTATTTGATGATTTACTTTTCCCAAGTATAGTCAGCAATTGAATTTTAAAATACTGCTGATCTTTGTATTTTAGATCTGAAGTCTTGCTTTGGTTCCAATGATGGAAAAACCAATGTGTGACTTGCCGATCGAGCTTTTAATTAAAAATTTGCAGTCTTCCTAAAAAAACTGTTTCAGCATAACTGGTAGAATGTTAATTTTTTGTTTTTGTTTTTATATTCGATGTAATTGAAAGAACTTTGAATTCAACATTGGAGCTGGGTGCGAGCCTTGATGATTCTTTATTAACTGAGTATAATTGAATATTGTGGATTATGACCAAGAAAAAATTTCAATGTTTTGAGTTTGAAGACTTTTGTACAAAAATCCATATTAGGTACCTCATAAAGATTAAAAATTTCTATGAAAAGCATTCATTCCGCGATTTATTTAAAAGTGAAATGACTAAAAATTACAATTAAATATTTAGATTTCACTTAATTTTAAAAAATGGGTAGTATAGTATAATTTGAAAAATATATATGTGATATCATTCAAATGTATATTATATATCGTTTTTTTGCAAATAAAGAGCTTGAGACTGCTAAACTATCATTAATTGATTTATATTCTAAAACTTATTTTATTTATAAGTGAAAAGAGCAAAATCTCTTTTTCCAAATTATAAGAAAATCAAAAAAATGTTAGTTGACTATTGATTTAGAAGTGACTTTTGACCTTCTCATGGGTATTGATTATTATCTATAATTTAGAATATTGTTTAAATATTATGGTACCAAATACCGGTTATCAAATATCGATTTAAATTACAAAATTTTAAACACTAGCATTTTGTTGATATATCTATAACTTTAAAATCCAATGACAAAGTTCATAGTTGACTTGAGTGTAAGTTTTATTCGCGATTTTTATTCATATGCCCAGACACAGTTCATGAGCTAAACATAACATATATTTTTAAGAAAACAATATCAAGATAATAATATTTTCAATAATAAGTTTAAGATAGAAAAAAAAAATTAATAATAATAAAAAATCAAGCCTTTTTTTACCAAGTTTGATCTTATCTATGTCCGAAATTTGTATTTATTTATACATACAGTCAGATTATTAGCAAACGCTTTGAAATTGTATAAGAACCTGACATTTATAGATATTGTTTTTTTAGCATTTTTTTCTATATTTAAAGTAGCAGCTAATGTAAATGTCTAGACATTTTCAAGCTTGGAGATTAGTCTTAATAGTATTAACACTCAATCATTGTTGGCAACGTATTATCAATATGGTGGGTGATATATTTCAAAAGCTATGTAGAGATTTATCAGTACAAGTAGTATTTTAAATTAAAACGCAAAAGAGCTAACTTTATCACATGACATGTAATAACTTCTACGTGCCTGACAAAGCTGCTCCTTCAACTTTTTTTCTTTCACAATTACGCTGTCCAATGGTTAAAAGTGTTTAAAAGTATCAGCAACATTACTACATCTACTATCTTAACTACTCTTGTCGGGACTGCTCCGCATAGATTGACCTGCTCCGTTTGCCACTTTTTTTCAGCCTCGCACCATACAGCAATCGCTAGTCTCGCCCGGTTGCCAGACCAACCAGCTGACACCAATCGTCCATTGAAAGCACCTCACAAAGTTTCTGGGTAAGTAACCAAAGCCTGCTGGCTTTTTTTCCTTCTTCTTTCTTCTTTTCAGCGGTCTGTTCTTATTTCATACATCAAGAAACTCCGTTTTTATTACTGCTGGATCAGTAGAAATGAATAAGAATAAGCCATATTAGAATTATTGAGGAATCTTTTGGAAATGTACAATTATTCTAACTTGCCGCCTCGACCAGGTCGAAATATCAACACAACGGTTGCTCTATCTCACAGCAATAACACAGCAGCTGCTTTAAGCAGAAATTCTAAAATGAATCCGCTGTTTCTCAATCCATTGGCACATTTTAAAATGAGAAAAGATAAAACCCGGTCAAAAGTGTTGGATTCCTATGATATTATAGGTTACATAGCTGCTGGAACATATGGAAAGTGAGTAAATGGGCTAGTCAGGATTTAGGGTGAAATTTTGCATTTTTCGACTAACATAATCATAGAGTGTACAAAGCTAGAATTAAGAATCCGTATGTATATTTTTCATTGACTTTCAAAGTGTTTTATTTTTTTTTTAACAATATCCAGAACTCCAAATGGTTGCAAATTGTTTGCAATAAAGAAATTCAAAGCCGATAAGGAAGGTGAAATTGTTCATTACACAGGTGTATCACAATCAGCATGCAGAGAAATGTCGGTACGTTTAAGTAGTTATTGAGATTTTTATTAAAAGCTAAACTAATAATCCTTTTAGCTCTGTCGTGAACTCAATCACAAAAATGTTATAAAATTAGCACAGATCATTTTAGAAGACAAATGTATATATATGGCATTTGAATATGCTGAGCATGATCTTTTAGTATGTTGTTTGTTTCCACCGTCTTTTTTTTTATACAAGGAGCTAACAGGATTTTAGCAAATCATTCATTACCATACACACCCGGAGCGCAAACCTATACCTACGTCTATCATTAAATCTGTTCTTTGGCAGATCTTAAATGGTGTATCTTACCTCCATCAAAATTGGATTCTTCATAGAGATTTGAAACCGGCCAATATTATGCTTACAGCTGACGGAGTAGTAAAAATTGGAGACTTGGGATTAGCACGTTTGTTTAGCGATCCATTACAATCGCTCTTTTCAGGTGATAAAATTGTTGTTACTATATGGTATCGTGCACCGGAACTTTTGCTTGGTGGACGTCAATATACTCCAGCAATTGATTTATGGGCGGTAGGGTGTATTTTTGCTGAACTTCTTGCTCTACGACCTATATTTAAGGGAGAGGAAGCTAAGATGGATGGTAATAAAAAAATGATACCTTTTCAGCGACATCAATTCCAAAAGGTGGTTGATATTCTAGGCACACCTACTGTTGATCAATGGCCTTCACTTCCAAAATATCCTGAGTATAGTGCGTTTAAGATGCTCAAACAGTCACCTCCAAACTTGGCGGCGTGGGCACGGCAAATTGAAGATTTTTCAGACATGGGGAAGGAACTTTTATCAAAACTTTTGGAGTATGATCCCGCGAGGCGAATCACGGCACACGATGGAATGGGTCATGGATATTTTACTTATGAACAGAACCCAAAGGTATCGCAAAATGTTTTTGCTAAAAGTGGAGGAGGTCAATATGACTATCCAGCACGACGCATTTCAAACGAGGATGTAGACATTAAGGCAGCAGCTTATTCAGGATCAGGAAATAAAAGGAGTGCTGTTCAAGACGATAGCGTGAGAAAAAAGGTCAAATAATAAATAATACTTTTTCGGGGATATTCAACTTCTCATGGAATCTACGTATATTTATTGTTTTCACAGTATCACCCTATCCATCTATGAATCCATTTAATCATTTATCTATTTATTTATATATTTTTGTTGAAAAAAAAAAAGCTTTTCAAATATAATATTTCACCTGTTTAGATTTTACTTAACAAGCTCTAATAATGTTTCCAGTCGGAGTACTGATCATAAACACAAAGTCCTGATCAAATGTCAAATTAAATATTTAAAAATCAAATTTATCTCATTTATATATAACATTTTGAGTATAAAATATATACATTACTTCATTAAATAATAAAAACTTTAGGTCGTGATAACATCTATGATATGATATGCTTAAACGGTAGTAATTAGGCAGTAATGCATTATTTACCGAAAGCAATGTTTTCAGGACCTTTAGGAGGAACACCCAAAGATGTGACATAAGACTTTGTAAGACCACCGTCAACCAAAAAGTCTTGACCAGTGACGTATGAGGATTCATCGGAAGCAAGGAAGACAACGGCTTTAGCTTGCTCAATAGCCTCACCGAAACGGCCGGATGGGAGATGGACGGTACGACGAAGAGACTTTTCTTCAGTGTCAAGGAAGGCTTGAAGAAGAGGAGTATTAAGAGGACCTGGGCAAAGAGAGTTGACACGAATGTTATTCTTTGCGTAGCAGATAGCCAACTCACGGGACATGGCAAGAACTGCACCCTTAGAAGTAGTATAGGCAATTTGAGGAGTTGCAGCGCCCATAAGAGCAACAAAGGATCCAGTGTTAATGATGGAACCTCCAGTTTTATTGTTCTTCAAGATGGAAGCAATGGCATGCTTGGAGCCGAAATAGACACCCTTGACATTAATAGCTTGGGTAAGATCCCAAATGTCCTCTGGAGTATTAAGGACACCGTCATCCTTCGGGTGCATAATACCAGCGTTGTTAAACATAACATCTACACCTCCCCAAGGTTCAGCAGCAGCTACAAGAGCCTCAACATCAGCCTCCTTGGAGACATCGGCGATCTTGTACTCAATTTTAACTCCTTCGGCCGCATTTTCCTTAACAATAGCAACGGCTTTCTTAAGGTTTTCTTCATTAATATCAGAAAGAATAACATTAGCGCCTTCAATGGCAAATTGAATAGCAGTTTCCAATCCAATACCTCCAGCGGCACCAGTGATGACAGCGTTCTTTCCAGCGAGACGGGCGACCATTGTTGTTGAGTGTGTATACTTAATATTAAAACAGAAAATAGGTTTGGAAATCTAGAGAATTTAGTATGTAAAATAAGAAGGAAGAAAAAAAAAAACTAGGCCAACAGTAGCACAATTTATACTTTTTTTACAATTTCCTATCCAGTATAACCTCGCGAGATATACAAAACCCGGGGCTTCAGTGATAAGCTGAGCATGTAATCCTGCTGTAAGGAAAGACAGTTCACTGAGTCTAATGATTCACTGCTAATCGGCCTCTTCGCGATAACAATAGTCAGCGAACTTCTCTAGAGACACGGGCCGTTAGCGCTGCGACACGGAGACGGGTGAAAATCTTGCCCTCGTAGGACGATAGTTGTGACGCAAACTGTGACTCGGTGAAGACGCTGACATAACTGCTTGTCAGGAGCAAACGAAGAAAGTAGGAACTCAGTGAAGATAATTTCCCCACATAGCTGAACAGGTCGGTTTGCTGTTGTCTCTTTCTCTTGGTCGACTACTACTAGCAAAAGGCGGGTATCGTAATCTCGAAACATCCCTGTTCTGGTATACTAGCCGCATGCTCGGGTGTAATTGTCTTTCCCGACCAATAGCACAAAATAAATAAACACTTATTATATAATACATAAACTTTAGAATTTGAACCAAGTCAATCAAATTAATATTGTCTAATTCGTTACAAGCCTTAATTATTTAGTTTCTATATATTACATACTCTGCATTGACTTTCTTGACTCGCCAGTACCGTTTCTGTTTTTCCGCCCAGAAGTCGATAGAGCTTTCCTGCTAGTCAATTTCTCCAGCAGATAGTCTGAATCAAACAGCTCAAATATAAACTTTCTAATAGGGAGTTTATACTTATAATTCTCAATGAGTGTTAGAGCTTCTAAAAATTGATCTATTGAGCGGAATCGTTCCCCATGTTTTCGTGACAGTTCTACCAACTGTTTAGAAGCATCATTAGCCAGTATTTGGTTGCTGAGATTTGAAAGTGCTTCTGTTATTGAACGCCGGACTGCATCTGTTTGCACGCTTGGAAACTCTACTTCTTTCATGTCTTCTATAGATTGCTCGTCTTTAGAGGTAGACAAAGCATTGAACTGGCTATTGAAAAAGGCATTTAAATCGACTGGAATACAAATACCAGATGGCTGTCCTATGTTTTTGCACACACAACTCCATCCCAGCTCATCTAATATTTCGAGTCCTTCAATAGTAGAAGAAATCAGTCCTAGAACGTAAAACGCAGTTCCTTTCAAGCTAGATATCTGGGATTTTTCTGCAATACAAGTTATGTCTGTAATAACCCCACTAGACTCCAAAAATGCAGATCCCAAAGTATTAGAACCGGCATGTCCAACTGCCCATAAACATCCTTTCAGCTTTCTCAACTTTTCATGATCAAGATCAAGGTACATATCCTTGTGATTTTTGATATATCTGCAAAATATTTCAAAATGTCCTTTGTTCTTTAAGAGTTGGCAGCCTTCTTCAGTCAGTGTAACTTCACCATAAAAGTGCCTGGGGACGATGGTACTAATGCTGTCTTTTTCACGTCCTAAGGAAGGCCAAGGAGCATAGGCTCGCTCTAAGTACTCTTCAATCTGTCCAACATAATTTTCATTTTGCCCATGAAACCAATTATCCATTTCTTGATGAACATATTCCAGTTCTTTCAAATATTGAAATCCTTTTGAAATAGATAAAAATTTGAGCAAAAGTGGATTTCCAATTTCGCCTAGGTGATCTAACGAAGGCTGTAGCTCTACAAAGTACTCTAGATTTTGTCTTTCCTTACAGTACTCCTCAAGAACTTCTACAGCTAGTTTACACACTTCTACTTCCAAGTCATATAACTGGGTAACCAAGAGTGTGATTGCCCACTTCTGGGTAGCTTCTTTTGTGTTTTTTAAATTTTTAAGATGTGATGTTGCGAATAGCCGAACATTCTTTTGTCCGGTAGTAAGAGCTTTTGCTAGTATAATTCTGGGATGCCCTTGTAATTCAAAATCCATTGATCTCAAAAAGTTACAAATGAGATCTTCTCGACTTCTAAGTTCGCTAAGATGGTAAAACATATTAAACATATTTCTATTCTCCATCATTGCCATTCCATTAGGATCAGCACTCAGGGTACCTAGTAAACTAAAATATCCTGAACTCAGTGTACTCTCTAGCCGATGTTTTGAAAACAATGGATCAGGCGAGCTGATTCCACTCATCGGGTCTAGCTGTGCTAAACATTCAGCAATTTGGCTCAGCAACTTGTTTTCGTTTAGATACTTAATTCCTTCCTTGCTTTGCAACAATGTTTTGAATAAAGCCATCCCTACCTTGACACACTTTTGGTTTGGTCTTGTTTTCTTGATAGAAGAAAATCTATATTTAAAAGGACGATAAAATGACATCAATCGCTTCATAAATTTAGTGGTTTTAATAGACTCCTCAAGTCTCTTTGGACTAAGTAATGGACCCTGAATCAACTCAGTTAAAACGTCCCAATTCCATCTAGTGAACGTTTTAGTTGTCAAAACATGAGTATCTGCCATCAATTGTCTAAAGCTTGCATCGTCAATTTGGATTCCCATCTTCACCTTAACTTGCATTGACATTGACGAGTCTCTCATGTTGCCAGAATCCTTTGGATATCGAGCTTTATAAATATTTCTAGATACCTTGTCAATTTGAAAAATTGCTGCCGAAGATGATAAAGCATTTGCACTTTCTTTTTTAATAGTAGCTTCCATGAGACCTGGAAAAGTCATCAATTTTAATAGCATATCTTGCGGTAAAATATTAGACCCCAGATCTATTAATTCTCCTATCAAGAGGGTTGCTCTTCTTGTATTTCCTGTGTCTTCATTATCTATCAATACCTTAAACAAGTTCTCAAGCAAATTACAGTGAAGTAATATTGCTAGTAGTAAGCATGTATAATCCTTAGTAAATGACGAATCCGGAACTCCTGAATTACTTCCATCATTTCGAGTAAAATCAAGATTTGTATCTGCTATTCTTCCAAATGTTGTAAGCCTTCTTCCTGCTAAAAACGATGTTGACCAAGATAAAGGCTTAACACGGAGTATAGCAAAAAAAATATCCATAAGTTTGTCTCTTAAAGTAGTTATTGGATATTGCAAACAGTCGATCAACGACCGCAAAGCAAAAAAATTATTAGAACAAAATGCAATTAGCCCAGGCCATGTAGTCAAAAGAGCAGACAGAATCCTTGCACTATTTTGAAGTTTTTCAGTATGAATGTGGCCTTTAATTTGCATATCAGTAAAAGGTGATACCAACACATCCAAATCTTCATCTAACCTGAATGTAGTTCTGTGTTTTGGGTTATTAAGGACGTATAGAAACGTCATGCAAATAGATGGGGCTAGTTCGTAAGGCCCATCAATAGCGCACTGTAGCAGTACACGAGCACCTCCAGCTTGATAGGCTATCTCAGGGCAATGAATAAATATTTCAGCTAGAGTCTCTATGGCAATGTTCTTTAGCATATCATCGCTCTGTTCACAAACCGACACCAATGCGCGAACAATCCCAAGTGAAATGTGTCTCTCATGGTCTGGAAACTCAAACATTGCTCTTATCAATTTTAGAGCTTGTATTCGTTCAACATGGCACTTAGAGTCTTTCGTTAACGTCCTAATAATGAAAATTTCAATATGTAAGCGATGCAAGCTTTTAATAGATTCTAAACTTGTAACTGAATATCTTGCAACTCGATAACCAGCAGCCACCATTTCAGTCCTTTTGTGAAGTACAAACATGCGTATTCTAGAATAGCAGTTAGCTAAATTTATTTCCTTCAAAAAAATTACAATGATAACCCTTACTTGTCATATAGCTGTGAGATAACAAGATCATATTTAAGCTCTGAATGTCTCTGCAATAAGGCAACTAAATGGTTTGCATGTTCAACCAATTGCTCAGGGGTTTGTTGTTGATTTTCGAGTGATTTCATAATATCTTCCAATGACAGCGTTGGACTGGAAGACCTAGAATCAATCTCTGCTTCAAAATGGCTAGTTAGCATCACTTGCTTTCAATAATAACAAATATCGTCTCGTACCTGCTTCAAGCTCCTCATTTTGGTTTATTGTGGCTAGAATTTTACTAGATCGTAAATCTGTCGAGTCAAAATCATCGTGTTCAGCATCCAAAGAAGACTCTGCAATATCAATTGGTTAGCGTTAAAAAAAAATTGATATTATTGGTGTAGCTATCATACTTGAAACACCAAAATCTTGAAGTTGATCTTTTAATAGTGCTATTTTGGCATTTGCAGCATCCAATTGTGATTCTACCAACTGTTGCCGTGTTTCGAGTTCTTTTTGAAATTGTAACTTTGCGGGTTGTCGTTTTTGCTCATCTAATACCTGTAACATGTTTTCGGCACCTCTTCTAATCTGATTCTCGACTTTTAGTTGCACCAATAAGTCCTGTAGTCTGCTTGTTGATGATGGACCAGAACGTGTTGATTCTGAACTTCTACGCTCAGAGCCTAAAAGCCGTAAGTCAGGATAAGAGATGTTCCGCGCATACGATGTATTGTTTCCAACACGAACCGTTCCAGAATCGGACGGCGTCACACGAACTGGGTTCATTTCATCAAGCTATGACTGCTTTCGCTAATGCTACTATTGAGTGTGTATATTCTTTTCTGGCATTAACGTTCATAGGTCGGGACGGTAGTTGATATGGGCGAGTGGGAAAAGAACTCTTGTTCCTACATTTTCATATGCGTATATTTGGGTACAAAATCAATTTTTCAACTTCTGTCTGAAATCTTTTAGACTTGATCTTGATCCAGACATCAGAGCTAACGGCAATGAATTAACAGGTATATTTTTTTTGGCGAGTGCAATTGTTTCAATTTAGCATTGTAATTTTCCGTCATGCTAAGGTCATCTCGTCGCTCGGGGCTTTTTAATTTACATTGGAAAATTCAACCAGTGATAAAATTCAATGGTCCAATTACAGCCTTGGTTTTTACCAGAAACAACTCTATCAAAAACTTACCGACAAGTGTTACAGAAAATTTAAACGATATAAATAAACAAAAATTGCATAATAAAAAGGCATTAGCATTGCCATTTTCTAAAGCATTTAAATTTCTAATCGAAAGCATAACTGAAAATGAACTTGAAGAGAGGTCGGATGCTAATTTGATTGAAGAACTTTATCGGCTGCAATCAGATAAAACATTGATATGTCAAGTAATAGATTCCCAAGATTTCTTTGATTTTTTAGTAAATCTTAAAAATAACTATCCAGAGTCTCATGGGCTACTGACTTTGTTTCTTGAAAACAACTTTTCTACAGCTGCATTTTATATTCATACATTACTACAAAATCCAAACTTTGAAATATCTACATTGCTATTACTCGACGATCTAGTAAGTTTATTGCTTCACGGAGAAATTGAATTAGTGCATTCGCTTCTCATATATATGAAGCGCAGCAAAAGAAAATACAACAATCTAATTGATTTAAATGAAAACGAAATATCACCTTTAAGCCTCTCCAAAATCCTGATAGAAATTACTTGTTCCATTGGAAAACCTTTAGTGGCAGCTTCATTTTGTTTAAGATTTGATGAACTCAGGCTTATAGATGAAAAAATGATTGATCGAGTTATGTCATTGTTACTTATACCACATCCTTTACAAGGCACTTTTTATATTAAAGCAATCAGTACATTGGCCTCTAAGTTACAAACAGTAAATATTACATTATCATCTGAAGAAAAGGCTAAAATTATTGAACAATCATTTGTTAGTTCAAAATTTGATATCCCTACATTAGTTAACGATTCGCTTGATCTTACAAGCAAAATCGCAGGTGGAGATGTTCCTACACCTTTACTATTCAATATACTCAAGCTGAATCTTGATGCGAATAATACGTCGCGAGCTAGTACTATAGCAAAAACAATTTTAGAGCGAGGTACAAGCATAAACGACTACGATTATACAGTTATAGGGTCAGCAATTCGTCAATTTTCAAAGCATAGGCAGTATAGAAATCTTGCTAAAGCTCTTGCATTAATAATTCCGGAAGATTACTACATCGTTCCAGGTCTTACAGAAGCTCTTTTATCTTACTGTGCTCGGACTATGGATGAAGAACTTGCTGTTGCAGTTTATTCAAAGCTAGAAATGCCACTTAGAAGATCAGTGTTAACGTCTCTGCTGCATTTACATCTGGCATTTGATGATAATTCGGGATCGGAGCAGATTTTAAAAGAAATCAGTAGGCGCAATGACGCATTGATGCCAGTAGAGTTTTCCATGATTGTGCAAGCTATGCTGCGGCAAAATGATGGGCTTGAAAAGGCAGCAGCAATTTGTAGAAAAAATCCTCCACATCTCGCCAGACTTTCATACGCAGACATCATTAATTCAGCTCTTACAAAAGGTGATACAAAAATTGCAAATGAATTCATTGATATTGCATATGAAAATTTATTAGAAAACGATTCAACGTTTGACACAATCTCAGTACTAATAATTAAAAAGATTTTGCTTACACATGGACCTGTAGAAGCCAGACTACAATGGCTTCAGTGGAAAAGTGGATCACAAAAGGCGTCTAAAATTCGTCTACCATCACCCAAGCATCAGATCATTGCACTTCGCTCAATTTTCGACAAAGCTACTGCAGATCAAAATAAAAGTGTGGTTGACTGGACTTTTCATGAACTTCGTCATCTTGGTGTTCATATGTCGGATATTAGAAAGGAGTTATCTCGAAGAAGCACCACTAAAAAATTTAAACGCATCAAGCCTGATAAAAAATTGGAACATTGATGTGATGGGTATTGTATATAAAACAAATAATTTGAGCATGGTATATTTTAATATACAATATATTTAGTAATTTGAAATTTGAAATCTACGCATACTCATAGCTGTATGAACTCAACAAAAATTTCATTCTTAAAATATTAGCTAATATTGACTACTTCATCTTGGACTACAAACTCTAAGCTTTATCTTTAGTGATATCGATTAAACTTAGTCGCTCATTTCAGTAGCTTTTACAATTATTACAATTTAGTCAACATGAATACTTGCTTGGATAAATTTAAGCTACTTAGATTTCAAGAATTTTCTATGCTCCATATGATATCGTAAGTGCAAATCCATAAATAATGGGTTAGGGAGACGATAGTGTGCGGCGCTATTGATTTCACTCGCTAAAGTTCTACTGACTTCTACGTTTCCCTTGTAATCTTTACTGAGGCTTTCGTGTGACATCGCCACGATAATCAAGATGGAAAACGCATTTTTATATTCTATTGAAGAAACACTTCAAAAACTAGATGTAAATGCCGAGCTCGGTTTAAGTTCTACACAAGTAGAAAAGCGAATAAATGAATACGGTCAAAATGCAATAGAAGATGAGGAGCCTACCTCTTTGTTGAAGCTTGTGCTAGCACAGTTTGAGGATCAGTTAACGCTTATACTACTTGCCTCAGCTTTAGTATCGTTTGTATTGGCATTTTTTGAAGAAGAATTTAGTATTTCTGCTTTTATTGATGCTGGTGTTATTATGACCATTTTAGTTTTGAACGCAATAGTTGGCGTTCAACAGGAACGAAGTGCAGAAGAGTCAATTGCAGCTCTAGGTGAATATTCCAGTGGCGAATGTAAGGTGTTAAGAGAGGGAGTTTTCAAGAAATCCAATCCTGCACAACTTGTACCGGGTGATATTATAGAGTTATCTGTCGGTGATATGGTTCCTGCAGACTGTAGATTGATCAATATTATATCCAAAACCTTTAGAGTAGATCAATCGATTCTTACTGGAGAAAGTGAAAGTGTGACAAAATCTGTAACTACAGTTAAAGATGAAAATGCTGTAAAGCAAGATCAAGAGAATATGGTTTTTTCAGGTACCACTGTTTCATATGGCCATGCACGTGCCGTGGTTGTACTTACTGGCTCTAAAACTGCAATTGGTGATATCCATACAAGTATTGTCAACCAAATCTCGGTTCCAACACCACTGAAAGAAAAACTAGATGAATTTGGTGAAATGCTTGCCCAAGTCATTACCGTTATCTGTATTTTGGTTTGGTTAATCAATATTAATCACTTTTCTGACCCAGCTCATAATGGTTGGCTCAAGGGTGCAATCTACTATTTTAAAATAGCTATTGCCCTTGCTGTTGCCGCTATCCCTGAAGGCCTTTCAGTTGTCATCACTACGTGTCTAGCTCTTGGTACTAAGAAAATGGCAGCCAGAAATGCTATTGTTCGAAATTTACCTAGCGTTGAAACTTTGGGTAGTACTACCGTAATTTGTTCTGATAAAACTGGAACACTTACTACCAATCAAATGTGTGTCAACAAGTTGGTTTACCTAAATTTTGATGGAGAGCCTGTTGAGCTGCAAGTGGAAGGATTTGATTTTTCACCTAAAGGAGACGTTTTGTTGAATGGTATTAAACAATATTCAACGAGCAATGTTTCTCTAAATGCTATAGCACAAATTTCTGCACTTTGTAATTCATCTACTCTCACAACTTCTGATGGCAAGTATGGGTATGTAGGTGAATCTACAGAAGCAGCTCTTAGAGTGTTGGTTGAAAAATTGAATCCCATTACAGCATCTTCAGTCACTCCAGCTAGTGAAATTTATCAATCTGCTGCTCAAATTCTTCACACTTTAGAGTTTTCCAGAGACCGGAAAAGCATGTCTGTTGTTATTAAAGAGAAAAGTGGAGGGCATACTCTTTTGGTAAAAGGTGCTTTAGAAAACTTAATACCTCGTGCAAATTCATTTTTAGGTAAAGATGGTGAGAAGTTAGTTCGGGGTGAGCTTACAGAAGCTATTGAGGAAAGGCTTTTAAATTTTGCAGAAATTTCCGGTAAAGAAGGCCTTAGGATTATTGCATTTGCTGAAAAAAAACTGGATTCCCCAGATTTGATAAAAGCAGCTAATGATGCAACTACCTCTGAAGAATTTGAAAGTGTAGAAACTGGTTTGTCAATTGTTGGCTTTGCTGCTGTACGTGATCCACCTAGACCTGAAGTTGCGCAAAGCATAAAGACATGTTATCAAGCAGGCATTCGTGTTATTGTCATTACAGGTGATAGTAAGCCTACGGCTGAAGCGATTTGTAGAAATATCGGAATTTTTGGTGAAAATGAAAGTATAGAAGGACTTTCATTCTCAGGAAGGGATTTAGATGTGTTACCTGAAGAAGATCTTCGGGAGGTTTTGAGTAAGGCTAGAGTATTTAGCAGAGTGGAGCCCAGGCATAAGGCTTTTATTGTAGAAAAGCTTCAAGGCCTTCGCGAAGTAGTAGCAGTTACTGGTGATGGTGTTAATGATGCACCAGCTTTAAAGAAAGCAGACATAGGAATTGCCATGGGTAGTGGTACTGACGTAGCTAAGCTCTCTGCGGATATGGTTCTTGCTGATAGCAACTTCAGTACTATTGAGGCTGCTATTGAAGAAGGAAGAACTATTTACAACAACAGTAAGCAGTTTATACGTTATTTGATTTCTTCTAATATTGGAGAAGTTGTTTCAATATTTTTGACTGTGATTCTTGGGCTGCCTGAAGCTTTAATTCCAGTTCAGCTTCTGTGGGTAAATCTTGTGACTGATGGACTTCCTGCAACTGCACTTGGGTTTAATCCTCCAGATCGTGATGTTATGACTAGACAGCCCCGTTCCCGTGATGAACCTATTGTCAGCAGCTGGTTGTTATTAAGATACTCGGTTGTTGGAACTTATGTTGGAATTGCAACTGTTTTTGGTTATGTTTGGTGGTTTGTATTTTATGCTGGAGGTCCAGAAATAAGCTTTTACCAACTTTCACACTTTCACAGTTGCTCTGAAGAATTTAGTGAAATTGGCTGTGAAATGTTTTCAAATGAACTCGCAAAACATGGCTCTACTATGTCTTTATCAATTTTAGTTGTCATTGAAATGCTGAACGCTGCCAATAATCTTTCGGAGTCTGACAGTCTTTTATCTTTTTCTATATGGAATAACACATATTTAGTGCTTGCTATTATTCTTTCAATTGCTTTGCATTTGGTTATTCTATACGTTCCATTTTTCCAAGTATTATTTGACACGATTCCATTGAACTTGGCAGAATGGAATGCTGTGTTTTGGATCAGTTTACCAGTTATTTTTATTGATGAAGGGTTCAAACTTGTGGAGAGAACTTTTCTAACATCGAAACCTACAGTTACTTTGGAAAAGAAAAGAAAATAAAAAATAATTTTGTTAGAATAGAAATTAGAGTTAAAAAAAAATTATAACTGCAGTAGACTTTTTAGATATTTGGAAATGTATTATATGTATTTTTTTTTTACCAATATATGTAAATAAAAAAGATTGCAGTCATAAATATAAATTCGACATCATTAATACTGAAAACTTTATAATAATTGTAAAACTTTTTTTTTTTTTTTTTTAAAAAAAAGATTGTGTTTTGTCAGTTCTGAAACTCAGTTAAACAATTCGTTCCGTTTGTTATTCAAGTGGCAACTCTTACGGCCATGATTTAACATATAACTCAATAAAAAAACTAGCTCCAATATAAAGGTTCATACACAAATATATATATAATTATATTCACATGTAAGAATTGGCGTGCAAATATATATATATCTCACAACACTAAAGGAGAGACAGAATCAATATGTTGGTTAAAATCAAGTGTCATGAGGAGTATATTCTAAATCATAGCCATCACCAAAATCCTGCTCTACCAAAGCGTAAATATTACCAAAAAAAAAAAAAAAAAAAAAAAAAAAAAAAAAAAAATTAATGATAATAGCAGCACATTTGAAATTTCAAAGATAAGATTACGCATCGTTACTGTCTAATTAAAATGGAAAAAGAAGAAAAATATTTGACAGACACAAAGTTGTCTATGCGACAATATGCGGGGCCTGGTATAATGATAATAATACAAATGATACAAATACTAATAAAATAATAATAATAAAATAATAATAACATGATAATAAAATGATAACAGTGTGAAATAAACTAAGAATAAGGTGTGTCTATTGAGAGTATGAGAATCATGAACGGTTAGTCCATTTAAGAACCTCGTACCTTGCATAGTAATAAGATCAGCTTATAAGTCACTAATATATATATTTTTTTTCTTTCTATGAATCTATAGACAAAGTTGGAAATAGTGGGGGTAGGTATTTGCTCTAATAACTCATCATTTCTTTTCAGCACTTATATAAATACAATTTGCAACAAGCGTTTAGAAATTATATCTTGACGAAGATATTGTGATTGATTTGTACTTGTTGTTTATAGCTCTTGTTTGTGAAATCTTGCATCATTTTTGTAATTCACTGTACTTATAAATATAGCCTTGTATCTCTGACTGTATCTTGTTCTTTTTGCTCCATAACTCATCAATCTTTTCTATTAAACCCATAAACTCTCATTTTTTTTTTTTTCTTCTTCTTCTTCTTCTACTTTCTAGACATAAATTGATTCTTTTTTGTTTTTTGTTATTTTGAAATTTCCTTTTGAAAAAAGAAAAAAAAAATGCAATTCTCTTCTCTCATTTCTCTTGTTTCCATGGCTGGTGCCGTTCTTGCATCACCATACGAAAAGTACTTTGGTTTAATTGTTATTCGTCCTGGAACTGATTTCCAAAATTCTGGAGTTTTGTTCAATCCCCATACCTCCCAATTGCAACTTGGAGCCTCTGAAGCCTCAAAGAACTTTATTGGGTACTGGAGACCTGACAGATTGATTGCTCTGCCAGAAGGCAAGTTTATGGATGTTGCTAATGATGGTCTAGTAGTTAGCAGAAGTTCAGGCTCGCCTTGGAAGTTTAACGATAATGATGTTTTGTACTATGAAGGTAGCTCAGCATTTGTATTGAGAAAGAATGGTACTCATTATGATATTTATGCCTATGAAAACAACGTTAGGGAAGGCGATACTGTTGTACAATTGAGAGCTGTTTACTAGAAAATTTTTTTGAGTTTTCATGTTTTGATTCGTTTCCTTTTATGTGTATAAATTTTATTAAACTAATGATAGTGAATTGATTTTTTTTTTAATTATTTAAATCTTACTGTTATGAATTACAGCATAATTCAGTAAAGTTGTTTATTTTCATCATTTTCATGTTTTAATGTTTTTTTTAATACTAATAATTAATAACACTATTTTTCCATTATATATTTATATACTTATATATTTATTTATTCATTTTTTTTTATTATTTTCAATGAATAGTTTTTACCTATTATTTTTTCAGGGTTGTGTTGGTCTATATAATATTCATGTTTACATGTCGATTTTGGTCCACATCAAACAGCTGTAGAGTTTTTTTTTTTTTTTTTGATCTCACACGATAAGATAAAACATAAAATAATTTTATCACAAAAATTTCCATCATCTAATTAAGATGCATAAATTTAGATTATCTGATCTTATCAATAACAGTATTTATATATAAAAAATTACAAGTATCTATCCAAACATGGGTCTTCTTTTAATATCTTTCTCAGAAGAATATGCTGTGTTGTTTCCAGCTGCAGGTCCTCCTCCACGAATCATCATGTCGCTTGCTGCAATTGCATTGCCTAGTAAGCTGTCCAAGTTTACTCCTGTATCGTCATCTTCATCTTCTTCCCTTCCATTACTTGATAAGTTTCCGGGGAGTGACGCAATACCAGAAGTAATATTGTTAAGTGTGAGATGCTGCAAGTTAACAGACATTCGACGTTGTAGACGGCCAATTCTAAGTTGTTCCTCGTAACTTAATCCTTCATTCAAAGTAGTTAGTTCAGGAGCAAAATTTCTATGGAACAACTCAACAAGACTCAAGTGCAATGGGCGCAATGTAGGAGGAACCACCTTTGCATGAACCGAAAGACACGCTTGAATAGCACTTGCCAAATCCAAAAATGCATGCTCAAGTGCAAGAACAATAGGATGGGTGCTTGGGTCCGTACGAAGATGGTCATCTTCTAGGAATGCACGATATAGCTGAACACCTCCATTAACTGGTGAGTCAACTGCTCCTGAAAGAACCATATCAAGTCTTGAGCCAGCACTTTGGTCAGGTTTACGCCCTGATGTAAACAGAGAGTGAAGATCAAGAAGTTCAGCAGTCTTGGATTGAAGTAGTATCAGTGCATTTTCTAAAGGAGATAGCTTGATTGTATGATAAGACTTAACCTCCGAACGCTTGACAATTGTTGGGAATGCTTGATAAGTCTCAAATGAAGTTTTCTCAACCCATAAATCAAGAGGTGATGTATTTCCTGGAACTGGACGCATACAAGTAAAGCGCTTTAGATCTAATCTGGTCAGATATTCTTTAGCACCTGGTGTAATACGATTATCCTTCAATAGTTCAGAATTAGCCTCTGTATCAGGTGTGACAGCAGTAACAACCAGGTATTGACCTGCATCAGGTTTGATTTGCGATTCATTGGCAATAATAGTGGCTCCAGGATACATTTTGTAAAGTCTGTCCTGGAAATCTTGAATAGATTCATAATCATTGCCTTGAATGATAAATGACTTGCCACCAATGATAGATACACGGTAATACTGTGGTAAAACACGTTCCACAGTTTCAACACTTTCGTATAATTTAGCAAGCTTAGCTGTAGCAAAAGCGAGTTTTTTGAAATCAAAAGTGATGGTCTCATGTGCATGAATAAGCTCTTTCACAGCATCAATGGCATTCTCAAAGCTCTTACCCTTGGTGAAGCAGTCAATAATGTCTTCGTACAATGCTTCCTTTCTTTCAAACCCTGTTTGAGCAGGGAACTTGGGAACATCAGAAGCCTCAAGCTTTTGTTCATATGACCAATCGTAAGCAGAAGCCAATAATCTCAAAGCAAGACCAGTTTGAGTATGAAACATCCTAGTTCTATTCCATTCTGCAATATCATAAACATATCGTGCAAAAATTTCAACGCGATCGACGTCTTTCAAAAAATTGAAGACATTCAAAGCATGCAAAATACGTTCATCATCATATGCATTTCCGTTTTTGATTTCAAGTAAAAAGTTGATGAATTTTTCGATACCAGAAATTA
This sequence comes from Geotrichum ghanense (nom. inval.), assembly GCA_022023575.1. Classification (NCBI taxonomy): domain Eukaryota; kingdom Fungi; phylum Ascomycota; class Dipodascomycetes; order Dipodascales; family Dipodascaceae; genus Geotrichum; species Geotrichum ghanense (nom. inval.). The sequence goes on along the minus strand of JAKKCX010000010.1, from coordinate 2,215,661 downwards.
AAGCATTAACTGCACCATAAGCAACATCTTCATTAGCCATTGGGAAGGACTGTCTTATGAGTTTAGAAAACGAAGAGGTGTCATATTCTTCAGGTAAAAACACTCTTGCTTGGAAAATATCATCTAAACTGGCAATGATTTCTCTTTGCAACCCTGAAAGATCTTCATTTAATGTCCACTCACTTACAATCATAGAGTGAAGAATGTGGACAGCGGTTTTTTGGGTAGCGGGATGCCTCACTAAACAACAGTTCATAACATCATGAACTAGAGAAGTTTCACCACCAAACATTTGCACTTGGAAACCACCAAAAACATCCAAGCCAAATCTATTGCGGTCATCACCATCGGATTTCCAGCCAATAGCATCCCACATTTCTTTCAAAAGAACATCTGCGCGACTTCTAATATCTCCTGAAATTTTCCAAACAGCTTTACGCTTTTGTTCAGGAAGATGCTCTACAGCAATTGATTCAGAACCTACTAGTCTAAGTAAGCATGTCAAAAACGAAAACCAAAGACTTGAGTTAAACTCATCTGATTGCTCTGGTGAAGGGATAAATCTTGTTTTCATCAAAATTGAAATATAATCCAAACAACCCAATACTGTTTCATGATGAACAGCAAGCAGAGAAATCCAAATTGGAGGGAAGGAAACTGCGGTAAGCATTGCACTACAAGCATGAATGATGTTAAATGCAAGCTCACTATATTCAGCTGTAGTGAATGAGTTATCAATTATTTGTTCGCCGGTAAAATGAGAAATGTTGACCAACAAAGTCAATACAATTCCTAACTCAATCAAAGTTTCATCAAAGACAGCATCAGTAACTAATGAATCGATAGGTCTTGTTTCAAAAGGATATGATTCTGGGAACAATGGAGAGAAAACTTTTCTAGATCGCTTTTTACCACTTTCTTCAAACTGAGCTAAAAGTTCATTATAAACTTTAGCACCAAGTGGAAGCAATTGTCCATATCTTTTGCATACCTTGACTTCTTTTTCTTTGACAGGCCATAATACACTGAACTGAGCAGCAAAAATACCCGAAAGTAATCGAATTTGGTCCTTTCTTTCTTGAGTAAATTCACGAGTATCAAGCCAGAAGGGGAGTGTCCACTTGATAGTATAAGCGGTAATGTGAGGTCTATATTTTGATTGTTGATAATACCAAGAACTAGACAGTTTTCGAATGAGCAACAAACGGTGAATGTTAATTTTGTCATTATCCGACCTAATGCAGTCGATTAGTTCAATAATCATACTAAGCATATCATCGGAGGGAACAAAAGGACGGACATTGTTATAAAGATCAAAAACATTTTGAACAACAGTAGTCTGCAAGTCAATAAATTCAGGTTCAGTACGAGCAACAAGGTACTTGATTGAATCTGTTACCCTCTTCAAATGCTTACGCATACTGACAGTTGTTACTTGCAGAGCTTCTCTGCCACGACTGGAGTCAACTGCTGCAGATGCCGCAATTAATTGAGAATAATAATCAGACACTTTAAAAAGTCTGAGTAAAGCGTCATGCTCTCTTCCAGGGTTCATATCAATTTGAATAGCTTGGTCCATAAGAGTGAGCATGATTTCACCAAGACCAGAGTAATTAAACCAGTTATTCAAGTAATCATTTGCAATGTAAAGATAGTCGTTGTTTCTGGCTGTAACTTTTTCTAACGTATTTACAAGTGCATAGAAAATGCTAAGTAGTAAATCAGGGCGTTCACTTTTAGAGAAACTTGCGAGCATTTCAAGTAAAGAATCCATTATTTCATGATATCTCTTGACAAACTCTTGAGCTTCAATTGATTTGAATTTGTTTAGAGTAGCTTTGAGTTCTTCTACTCCATTAGAATCATAAATGGCTTTCCAGTTGAGTACCTTTTCAATTGCAATGTCAGTATTGAGACTGTTACCGACAAATTCAATATTAAGAGCAAGCGTTGCAACAGTGACGTTATCTCTAACAAAATTGATTGTTCTTTTACCAGTCCAAATTTTAGGACCATGCCAGACAGGAATTTTTGTTTGAGCAATGTATTCTCCTCCAACATAAAGACTCAAAATCACAGACTCATCTTTGGTAAAGTTATTTGCTCTTACCATTTCACCCACAACTTCATTATTATAGGTAGCCAAAGAATCCCAAGTAGTTGTAGCTTTGGTGTTTGATGCATTACTGAACAATGTTTTGCCAGAAGAGGAGCCAAGCGACACAAGAAGAAAATCTGAAATGGTGCCTGGAATATTATTCAAAGAGAGTTTACCGAGAGTGACGTAGATATCATTTCTATCATCTGTCAAAGAAGTAGTTGAAAGTGAGCGAGCCAAACCAAAGGCTGACTGAGAATCTTCAGTTTGAAGATGTTCAATATTTCGAATTGTAGGAGCCTCAAAATCTTTAACTGTACAGACAATTTGTTCAGCACGAGGAGTAACAGCACTAGACAAAGAGTTAGTAAATGACATTAATAACAAAAAAAAAAAAAAAAAAAAAAAAAAAACTACTTACACACCACGAGGACGACCTCTAACAATTCGTTCAAAAAGCTCACCCCAACCTCTGTTTTCTTTATTTGGTTCTTCTGGTCCAAAATAGGTGGCATACATTCTTAAAGTAAAAGGAGATTCACCCTTCTCCTCTATTCTAAACAAACGAGAAATATCAGCGGCACCAGAAGCAACACCTCTTCTACCTTGTTTCTTTGGAGGTTTTGAGTTGATAATAGACGTCACGGTTGCATTGTTTCCCAAGATAGATGATAAAGGAGTTGGATTTTTTGATTTGAGCATTACATCTTCGTAGAGTTCAGCATTGAGAATGACATCACCACGCTCGATAGAAAGAGGCAAATCTCTGAAAAGCACAGCGGATAGATCTGTCAATCGAATATCAGGTCTGATTTCAATTGCAAAAGACTCTGTCAATCTGGTAGCCTTTGTACGTAGTTGGAAATTCACAGTTAGTCCATGACCATATCCCTGGCCTACACAAGACTTGAAATCTACCAAAATGTGTCTTGGAAGAGTAGCTTCACGAGCAAATTCATTGATGATTGAATGATCGGGGTAGTTAGGAGCTAACGCAGTCAAGATTTGTTCCTGTGCCAATTTGACGGGACCTTCTTTGCCATCAATAATTTCACCGGTTTTGGTGTCACGCACAATATGACCTCGATTGAGAAGGTTAATCACTCTTGCTATTTGCCAAATGACTTTCTTACGAGCCAGAATCTTTTCATTTTGGGTAAGTAAGCCATGGATAAGCTTTTTTCTGATATAATAAAGCTCTTGAATAATGGTATTAATTGTATTCACTAGCTCATAATTTCCGAAAAGATAGTGATGGTATACATATGTGTTATACCACTCATTTATGACTGAATAAATATCGTCAACCAAAGGTTCTCCGGATACTGTTGGAGCTTCGTTGCCTAATCTCAAGGCAGGAATTGGAGGAGGGTTGGGCTTGATGCCAGCATTCGGGTAATCTGAAACATATTCGAGACCACTGAGGGTAGCTGTATTTGTGACATCTGGTCCTAGATCGAAAAATTCAAGAATGTTGACAAAAGCGCGAGGAAATATTCCCGACCTTATAATCTCATCAAGGGCCTTCAATACTGGATGCTTGATCCTTGTTGTTGGAATAGGTTGAGCTAAGGCCGCATGTGCTGGGGGAGGAGACACGACGTATCCGCGGTACCATGCACCTGATCGATGAGACTCAAAGATGTAGACAATGTCGCCGAGATTGAGCTCAACGTCGTTTTTACGGTCTGGGTTTGGAGTATGATGTCCGATGACAATTCCTCGGGCGATTTTGCCGAGTGGAGCCCATTCCAGCGTCTGGGTAGAAGCTGCGGTGACGGTCTGTGTAGAGAAGTCTGTGCTTGTTGTCTGATCGAACACAGCAGAAGCCATTTAGAGAGAATATTACTATTTGATGCGTGAAAGTCGATTAATAGATGTGCTGGAAACGGGAGGTGTCTAAGAAAAAAAAAATAAATAAAAAAAATAAAAATAAAAAAAGAGTTAGATAAGTAGGCAAGAACAAAAAAAAAAAAACTCCGCCAGTACTAGGTACAGAGTCAACAAGAGTTTCAAATTGATGCAACGGTAAAGAACCGTGCGCGATACTATGCAATGAGCGAGCTTTATACACATACCTTTTTAATATATAGCTGGTTTGTACAAAAACTTATAACTTTACAAAAAAAAAAAAAAAAAAGCAGAGAGAGAGGTGTGTAGAAGGAAAGAAAAATGTTTGATAAAGATTATTTGAGGTGCTGGCCAGAAAAAAAGAGGAAAAAAAAAAGGTGTAAGGAAGAGAAGAAAGTGGGAACGAACGAGGGAGCGAAGGAGGGCAGCGGGATCACTTAGTGCTGGTTGTGAAAGCCGCTTTGAGGGCAGCTACAACTGCATTGTGCTGGTCTAGCTCACTCAAAACTTGCAGAAACACTATCACTGATATTGTCATATCCTTGCATTTTATTAGAAATATTACGCTTTGGTCTTAAAGAGTGGAGTCGCACTTGAGAAAAGAATCATTATATATATATATATATATATATATATATATGTTAATATATATATTGATTTTTTTTTTCATATTAATGATTTGGCTATAACAGTAATTGAAAAATATACTAGTCTTGAAAATGGAATAGTTTCATGCAATGCAGTCCCGCAATAGGTATTTCTAAAGCTTGTGAAAATTTCCTATTTGGATCAAAAAGTTCACAATGAAACTTAGCACATACGCTTGGTGTCATTGAGGCTTAAGATCATAAAACACGTTTATATTCCAACACATTAACAAAACAAAAAAAGCACCCAACTACAAAATACCCCTGAATCACCATACTTCAAGAAACTCATATAAAATAGTATTTTACAGTTTGATGTTAATTTAAAAGACAAAGAAAAAGTATGTGCTTGAGTTTTAATTTTCCAAAAAAAAAAAAAAAAAAAAAAAAAAAAATACCATTTATATATGCAATAGTATACGACGGGTCTTGGAATCATTACAGGGTCTATGATAGAGTTTTATTTTTGTTTGTTTTTATTTCCATATTTGGTTTTGTTTTGTAAACAAAACTTTGAAATCTTAGATCTAACAGTAATGGCCCACATAGCTTTTAATGTTACAACAGCCACGGCAATAATTGATATGGAATAAAAATGAACAAAACAATGATATTTTGTATTGCTTGGTCAATTGATAAAAAGTAAATGATTTTGTTCAAGTTACTGCTAAACAATACCAAATATTAACGTACAGCCATTATATTATTTGTTGTAATTTAAATGTGTAAAAATATATTATCGTCCATATAAATACCCCAGATTTGAAATATTGTTTATTCAGGTTTTATAAAGGGATATGATAAAAAAAGATTTGTTCAAGCATTGCAGTATCGTAGATTCAAGATGAGATTCACAGCTAAAAATAAACGTTTTATTCATTTTCCCCAGTATAATGAATCAAAAATCTTGGAATAATGTTAGTCAATTTGTATATATATATATGGCTATTTTTATAATCAATATAAACATTATATGTGTACATGGATTTCTCAAAAAAAAAAAAAAAAAAAAAAAAAAAAAAAAAAAACAACCTAGATTATTAATTTTTGTACACATATCGACATATTATTCTATATTTATAAAAAGCCTTAAAGTCATGGAGTTGTAACATGAATTTTATGACTTGAATAATTGTTTATATAACTTATGTCAATTGAGTTATAAATTTTATTTTGTGCTCAAAAAGATACTTAAGTTTTAATCTTCTATAGTTTTTTTTTTTAGAACTCAACCGTAAATTTGTTTATAAAACTTTTCATCATTTTAATAATGAAAATATCAATGATGATCTTGATGAAAATTTATAAAATTAACAATTATATATTTTGATTAGTGTCAATTGGAAACATCTAAATTTAAAACAAATGTCATTATTGTTATTGTTTGATTCAAAATACTAAACTTCATAAGTAGTAATGTAGCCATTTGTATAAAAAGGTCCATACCTGAGATAGAAACAGTATCAAATTTTTTTTATTAAATACAAACAAAAACTGCATTCTAAACACAGTTTAATTTACCACTAGTCTAACGGTAGGTTGAACTTTTCTTGTCCTTGTATTCACTAGAAGCCAATATAGAACTGTAAATTGGTTCTAATCACAACATTTAAATCAAGATATTATTTCGGATAATGTAGTTATCTAAAATTACAGTTATGTAGGGTAAAATCCTTGTTATTATTTTCTTCCAAATATATATAGAGCTTTGAAATTTATTACTTGTATATATTAAAGTTGTTTTGATAAATGAATTTTCTTCTTATTTAATGATCACTATTTAACAAACATATCGCTCAACTAAATGGTCAATAATTCCAATTATTGATTTACAAATGACGAATACTGCATTAAAGTGTAACCATGATATATATATATATATATATATATATCCAAAGTTGTTTTATTATTATCGGGTTCTTGCTTAATGTCTCCTATTACAGACTGCACATTATCAAAAGTTGATATTGTATCTTATCAAACCATTTCTTTAATATCCTAAATCCATCTCTTGTATTTTGTTAATTTGGATTATTTTGAAAAGCATCATGACTAGAATTAAATTTGAATCTCTAAATAGAAAAAAAAAACTATTTAAACACGATAATTTTCATTTATTTATTTGTTTGTCTTGTTTTCTTTCTCATGTTATTAAAGTCTTCATTTTTTTTTCTGCACATCGCAACGTCGGATACTCGCATAAGCCTAGCTTTTTATAGCTAGAATATTTGGAATCTTTGTCTGGCACCAATGAAATACGAGTTTTCAAAGGTCTTGTTTACAATTTGTTGAGATACTAAAGCAACTTTATAGAATGGTTAGCATTTAATAATCTATTGAAGAAGTTTTTTTCCTATAACTCATTGTAAATATGTACTTGAAAATATATAAATATATTGCTAATAATGCTTTTTTTTTTTTTTTTTTTGACTAACGTTTATGAATTAGTAAAAATCATTAATTCTGTGTTAATTGCATATATTTATCTACGCTATTCTATAAAAAAGAAGTAGTACCAAAATAGATGATGAGGCTTGAATTAAAAATGGGGTCTGGTGGGGTTATGATGGTTACTGCATACTTCCTTAAAAAACAATAAAAAAAACGGAAAATAATAGAGAATATATTTTTGGAACACTGACAGATTGGATAATATCAGATTTAATCTGCATGTATCTACACAATTCATATGGTGAACTTATTTGTAATGCTATATTGTCTTAGTGGCTGGCTATAACTTTAGAGCATCAACTAAGTATAGGATGATCATGATAAAAATATCGAGCTTTGGTGGAGCGTTAGTGTCACCAGTAGGACATTTATTCTTTGTACAATACCAGTAGTATAAGTATAGTCTCCAAAAAAAAAAAATACTATCAGTTCTGGTTTGTCAACTCTCCGATATATAATGCATTTTACTTGATTTATGGAATACGCTTGAGTTATCAGTTTATTAACTGGTATTTTTATTATGGGTTGAGGTTGAATTTAACTATTTTTGCTTTTGTAGTTTAAATCTCTTCCTGGAGAGAAAAGCAAATGATTTATTTGATTTATTGTTGACATGAAAAGAATAGATGTGCAATAATCGAATAACTTTTCATCTAGGAAACCTCATAATATTAAACAAAACTGGTTATATTTACAAGTTTACTGTTTTTTTATGATAATTTGGAGGAAAAAGAGTAAAAAGAATTATCAAAAACTTGATGGTTTTGTTTGTTTGTTTTTTTTGACGAGCTAAAATTATTTTCATTATTATTATTATTATTATTATTATTATTATTGATTGTTCATTTTATCAAGTTTATTGAAAAGTTTGATACATTGCAATATAGGAATTTTTTTTCTGTTTGAATCAATTTGAATAGAATTAAAAAAAAAAAAAAAAGAAAGAAGAAAAAGTTCACTTATCAGCTTTTTAATTTTTAATTTTTGATTTTTAATTATTTTATTTTTTAAATTAATTGATCAAGTTGGATTTCCGAAATGAAACGTTCATTATATCGGAAAATTTGATGATACTACTACTACTACTACAGTGGCCTAGAGTGCAAACATGATTTTTTTTTTTTTGAAATAAATAAAGACTTTTCTCTCTTTAAGCTCCAGTAATGGTATATTTTTTTAACAACGCTTTAATCCAATAAGTTATCATTTGAAATTGTATTGGACTTATAGTGTAAAGCAATGTTTAAAAAAAAACAAGCAAACTTCTATAATTCACTAGTAAAAAGAATTGATATCATTTGCTTTACCTTATGTACCTGATACAAGCTTCCACTATCTTGAGAAGATCAATTGCTTTTACTATTGACAAAGTATCCTCATATTAAACTGTTGAAGTATCTAATCATCTCTATGGAAGGGCCCAAAGATAAGCGATCTTCGTATCTAGTTATGTATTTAAGATTCAGGTGCCTGCTTCACTAAGTGGCAGGAAGCTGCGAACTCAAATCATCGAAATAGAACGGGATTCAAAACCTTATTTTAAATAATCTTCATGGGAGTAACGAATCATTTTGTTAAATGCCGGAATAACTTTTATTCATGCTTTTTTTTTTTTGAAAATACTTTCAACAGAAGTACTTATAAAGAACTTTGATGGTTCAACGTGTAGTAAAAAAATTTCAAAAGTAGTGATCATATTATTTTGGAATAACACTATCAAGTTCTTTTAAATTTGACACCGTTTCAGACTATTATCCACTATTCCTTCTCTTTTTTTTTTTTTTCTTGTGAACTCTAGTTTTTATTCTGATTTCTTGAGGTGTTTTAACTTTCAAATTGGCCAAAAAAAAAAAAAAAAAAAAAAAAAAAAAAAAAAAAAGAATAAAAACGATATGGAGAATTCAGGATCTGAAAAGATAAACAAATGACGTGTTGAATTTGAATAATGTCAGGAAAAATTAATATAAAAAAAATTAAATATTTAAATTTTTTTTCAATTTTTTTTGTCAACTTTCATATAAACCAAATCTAACACGTTGAAGACAAACTTATTCTCATATATACATTTATATATATATATATAAATAAATTGAGCACATTTAGTAGTTAGCTTGCTTCAACTGTTAATGATTTTAGGTGAAAAAAATAGCTGATTGAATACATTGCAGAGATTCTATTAAAATCATTGTTCTTGTATTTTCTAATTGTTATTCCAAGTATAGAAACATGTTTTTAATTCAAGTAACAATAAGAGAAAAAAAGACTATTTACATACAAAACAAGTTTTTTTTTTTTTTTTTTTTTTTTTTGTTTTTGTTTTTGTTTTTGTTTTTGTTTTTGTTTTTATATTTATTTAGTTTTTTTTACAGTTGTATGGGGGAGAGTTTTGCTAGCTCCATTTTGCGCCGTCATTCATTCTATTCTCTTATTTTGATTTCGATTTTCTTCGTCAAGTGTTAAACTTATCCAATAACACGTAAGTAGCACAATTTTGACTTTATGTGTAAATTATTCGTCACTTTGAAGCAAATAAACAACCTTATTAGCTACGAGATGAAAATAAATAAAAATAAATAAATAAAACGTCTGTTATTCGATAATTGACATGCTTTGTATTATTGTTGTTTTTGAGAATGTTTTAATTTTCTATTTTAATCATCAAATTTAAATATTGTATTCACTTCTTATCCATTTACCTATTGATCCATTTACTTATTTACTTATTTTTATGCGATCTGCTTGCTAGTAGGGATTCTTATTGGCCAAAGCTGCAAGTGGTTCATGCAACCCCAATGCTTTACAGCATACTCATCTGTGGACTAACGTACATGATAATGGTCATCACAGCTAACAAGATTCAACTCTCTATCACAAACTTAAATGGTTAAATGTGCAACCTTTTCATAAAGTATGTCAAAGGAGTATAATGATTCGATTCAAAACCATGAATGTCAACATATTAAGACAAATTGCTTTCATAGCTCAAATCTGGAAAAGTTTCACAAAAGAAAATCACTAGTCCCAAGTTAGATGATTTTCCTCCAATCATAGAGGCTCAAAAGCATTTTTCTTTCAACAAAAGATGGTTACATTGTTTTTGTATATACTGTACATACGTATATATATATATATATATATAGCTCATTCGAGACAAGAGCACAAACCATTGTGTATACTTTTGTCCAAGTAGTCTGTTCTTTTATTTTTTTTCAAGTACGGTTGATAATAAAATTGACCTCTATTGTCAAGGACACTTTGAAAAAAAAAAAAAAAAAAAAAAAAAAAAAACATCAAAACTCTGTTCAAAGGTAGTAATCAGTAATCAAACAAGTCATACAGTTGACCATATGTGATTCTAGATGGGTTACAAAGTGTATGTTAGTTTGTTTATATATATATATATATAAAGAAATAAAACAGGATGTCATTGTGCATATACTGATATCCACTGGAAAATAGTAGAGTGGTTGTATTTATATATATATATATATATATTTACATACACAAATATGCATACACACATCAGTATAAATATAGCACGCAGACTCACGCGCACACATGGGAAGAATCCACACATATCGTCATCGAGATGGTTCGGGGTTGAAAACCTCAACGCAGTTCTAGGAAAGAGATTTAGAAAGATTTTGAGGTTGATGTATTCACGGATAGCTGAGTTTATTATAACTGCTCTATATACTGTTTATCTTCTTTCTCAAATTGAAGTTTATTTGTATCGACGTAATGGCGGTCTTTGCTATATTCTATGTTCGGAACCATGCGTGAATGCATTTTCATTGACAAAACTCTAAATTTCAGGTATTTCGCCGGTCTGTTCTATCTGCATCACCATATCATCGGCTTTTCAGCCACTTGGTTATTTGATATAAAAAATGAAAATGAAGATAAAAATGAAGATAAAAATGAAGATAAAAATGAAGATAAAAATGAAGATAAAAATCAAAATAAAAATCAAAATAAAAATCAAAATAAAAATCAAAATAAAAATCAAAATAAAAATAAAAATCTAAATAAAAATCTAAATAAAAATCTAAATAAAAAAAAGATGATGAATTGGTAGATTGGGTCTTTTTATCGCCATAACTGTTAAAGATGGAACCGGCAATGGCTCCCAGCACCTGCACCGGAACTTGCCGCTTTGTAACCATTCTGAGATGTCGACTGTTTGAGTTTGAAAGTTAATTGTAGCCAGCCTTGTCTGTACGAATTGTTGCCCTTTGCAAAAAAGCCTATATTTAGAAACTAACGACTTTTAAAACTTGAATGCTCAAATATCTCACGGTTCATGTGACATCGGACTGGGACGGCATAGAATTCCGAGTATTTCTCTGTAATTCTATTTAGTGTCGAGCCACGCACATAGAAGAAGAAAAAAAAATGGTAAAACTGATTTTCCATTCACCAAGTTGTTTAATAAACTCTACAATCAACTAACCTGATGATAAGTTGAAAGACAACTTGATAATGGATTACTTAAATGAGTAATAAAATTGTAGTAATTCCGTGTGAAATCAAGAGAATTAGATACTCCATGTGCTGATTTTATAAGGTCTTTTTATTTTCATGTATTTTAATTAAATAATTATTTATTTATGTATTCATTTTGATTCTTTTAACAAGTTCATTTTGGTACAAAGATATTTTGCAAGAAACAATAATTTGATTCGTACATATGCTAATTTTTTCAATGTTTTTATACTGAGTTTTATTTTATTTTATTCGATTCCATTTAAAATGTTATAAATTTAAATTTCGACAAATGTTTTAATACTCAATTATGTTTAAAAAATTTTATGAAAAAAGGTTTGATTAAAATCAGTTAATAGTAATTGGAATGATGATAAATATAAATTTATATAAGATTAGATTAGATGAATAAAGAATTTTATCTAATACGAAATACATTTGATGATATAATTATTAACCCAGTACTGAATCAATTTCTATATAAATACACTTTTCCAAACAAAACAAGTAAATAAATAAATAAAAATTTAATGATAATTCTTTGCTTCAAATTAAAATGGTTTCATCGTTCTTTGTTTATATCTAAAAACTTGGCTATTAATATACAGTAAACTATTAAAAGTACTAAGACTTTTTATAATTTTTCATTAGAAAAATATCAGCTTGCATATTTGTTAATCAAAATATAATTATCAGAATGATATAATAGAATATCAATGAAACGTATATATATATACATTCAATAGATTTTGAATCCATCACTTGAATAAACTGAAAAAATTCATCAACATCTATTACAATTGTCATTATAAATAATATTTAAAATGACAAAAGAATTGTTTTGAAAACAGATGATATTTAAGAAATAAATCTTTAAAAAAATTGGAGTGGGAAAAAAAAAAATTAAGAACCTAATTTATTTATTTATTTTTTTTTCTTTCTTTTCCTTTTATATACATGAAAATAAATAATTAATTAAATAAATAGTTGTAAAACTAAAATAAATAAATAAAATAAAATAAAACCAAATTTAAATAATCTACAAACTTACTTGGTATGCTATACAAGTAGAAAAAAAAAAAAAAAAAAAAAAAAAAAAAAAAAAAAAAAAAAAAAAAAAAAAAAGAAAAAAATCTTTTTTTTTCTTGAAATCAATCAATTAATAGTAATAGCAATTTTGTTTTTCTTCTACTTCTTTTAGAACATCTAAATGTTTTGGATCTATTAAATCTCCTTATGTACATAATTCCTACTCTCATAAATATTGCTCAAGACTAATAAACAAACTATGATAGTATCAATAATAATAAAGTTCAACGGATAAATGCTCACTGATGAAATAATTGTATTAGAAAATTTCCCACAGAGGGTTCTACCTCAGTCCCATCTCTCGCAATCTTCAAATATTTATTCTCATTATATGGGTTTTTAAGATTTTTAACTCTAGAGTTATGAAATGGAATAGTCTTGCCAGGAGGTGACATCCACTGAACCTTGAAATTCGTATAATTCTGGGATGCCGCGTTTTGCTGAATCTCCCAAAACAAAATCTGCCGTAGAGGATCATGGAACAGTTGTCCGTTTTGATAAGTTATCGACGTTTGGATTGGTGTCGTGTGGATAGGCGATGCCATGCGAGCATATCCAAAGAAATGGCCCGATCGGTTCGCACTGAATATAAGATATACGTTTTGACACGTTTGGAAAGCTCTATTGAAAAGTGCTACGTTTTTGGATTGTGTACTCCAGATTCCGAGTTTTTGCGACACCCGCAGTTCATCCAATGTAAGACTTTTACAAATGAAAAACCTTGCTTGTGTATTTTGCTCGCGTTCCTGAATTGATATAGTAGACAAACCAGATGTTAGTTCGTCCATTGTGTCCTCCTGATCCGGATTTGAACCAGCGGGTATTATCATGGCTGATTGGGAGGAGGTCAATGATGATGATGATGATGATGATGACGGCAGAGCGTCTTCCTGTTTTTGCACCTTGATCATGATTTTCTTGTTTCTGATTTTTTCGCCATTTGCTCGAAATATGTCTTTTGCAGTATTGAGTGCATGTTCAGAATCGAAATTGACAAATGCGCAGAAGGTTTTCTGGATCAGAAACACTGATGAGATATTGTTGAATCCGAAAATTTGCAAAATCTCGAAAATAGAGACGTCGAAGGGAAGATTTCCAATCCATAATGAGTAACCGGTCTGCTTGGGTTTCAATGGCGGGCCGTTAAGATACAGTGTTGGCTGCGGCGGAATCAGTGGATGCTGCTGAGGTTGGCCCTGAACAGGGTAGTAGTATGGATAGTAGTACATTGGCCGTTGGCATGGACGCTAGAAGCGAGTAATGACGATACAAAATGAGGGAGAGAGAGAGAGAGAGAGTAAACAAACAAACAAAAAAAAAAAAGAAAGAGAAAGAAAGAAAGAAAGAAAGAAAAAGGGAAAGGGAAGAAAAGAGAAGCAAAAAGGGGAGGGAATAAGGATGATTTTATACTTGATATACCGTTTACAAACAGGGTTGATTGAAAGACGATTCTAAAGCGGAAAGTTGAAGGATATACTGAAGCCGTCTCTCAGTGTTTTCTTGTACATTCGCGCTTTTACTTTCTTTTACTTTCTTTTGCTCACTCACTTGCTCACCCACTTGCTCATCTACATATCGCCGATTCACTAACTTGTATAGGTATGCCATTGATTTAAGAAGTCTATTCAATTTGTATGTATGAATGTGTGTGTGTGTGTGTGTGTGTGTGTGTGTGTGTGTGTGTGTGTGTGTGCACATGTGTAGGTGCTAAAAAGAATTATTACTTTTATTTTCAATATATATATATTGCCTAATTTTTATTTTAGTTTTATCCATATCGATTTGTATACCTTATTAACAAAATAATGATATAGAAAAGAAAAACAACGAATGAATCAACAGCAAGCTACACATTGAAGCGTTAGTAATATTCGCGAAACTAGCAACAAGGGAAATTCAATAGGTTTATTGTTTTTTATTTTTTATTTTTATTACTTGTTTATTCGTTTATTTTATTTTTATTTCTTCCTATACCCGGTGAAAATATGGTGTCGGTGTTCTCATCTTTGTGGGGAAAAAGAAATATAGTTGTGTACCTGGTCAAAAAAAGAATACTTTAGCTCTCCGGTGCCTGTGTACCTAATGCGGTGCCTAACCCGGTACCTAACGTCGGTGGAAATAGCCATGCATCTGTGGTAATTCGAGCACCCGGGTTAGTCTTCTTGTAAATCCCCGTGGTGGCATGCTGGGTACTGCGTTTTGGGTTTTTCAATGATTTGATATTTATACATCTATTTCAACAATTTCTTTTTGTTATTTCTTTTTTAATTTGTTTGTGGTGTATATACGTTCAGCATATTCACGAAGTGTGTATCGAATTTGTATATGTTTAAAATTCTATAATCTATGAGTTTATATAACTTTATAATTTATAAGTTTACATGTTTTATTATCCATATATTTTTTTGCCTTTTATATTCATTTATTCATTGTTACTGGATAGTTTATAATTCAATCATATCTCAGTGGTCATTATTTTTATTAGCAAAATCATTCATGATACCTTTGTAAAGAAAGAAAGAAATTAAAACACGGTTTGTGATGTTTATACCAATTGCCTATTTTTAGACTTGAAAATTCAAACCATTATTTGCAAAGTATCATGATTGAATAAACATTACAGCGACCATTATACCAGCATAAATACAGTTATATTGCAAAATCCATCAACTATATATTATATATTTTACCAGCCCAATAACGTTAATATTTCTACTGTTCTGGACACTTTTATTTTTGAATGCCGTTTTGGTTCCTGGAATAGATAAGCTTAACCGACCCAATGAGCCAATCATACTTTGAATTAACCACAAGTTAACGAAAAAGTTAGTTCTCTCTCTCTCTCTCTCTCTCCTCACTTTAAAAACCACCATTTTCCTTTTCCTACCAATGTTGTTTTTTTTATTTGATTTTTTCTTTGAAAAATGAAAACGTATGCGTTTGTCTTAACTGATTTAGATTTGATAAGCTTTATTTTTTCAAGGTATATTTTCTTTTTGATTTTTTTTGTCTTCTCTTTCTTTTCTTGCCTTAGTTAATTTTACACTACGTTGTCTACTGCGAAAATTTAAAGTCATTACTAGCCATAAAACCAGTATCAGAACTGATATAACATTAGCAATAACTACTACTACTGCAAATTAATTATAATAAACTCTTTCACGTTCAATTCGAATTGGTAGTAATATTCTGGTTAAAGCATTTCGGTTCCTCTTAATATTTCTTACTATAAATAGTTTTACGCTAATCATGGCTAAAAATAACTTTTGCTTTTTTTTTTTTTTGTTTTTGGACCGATACTTCAATTTATTTACTTTTTTTCTTTTCTTTTGTTGTTTTAATTGCCTACATACCCCAAATAAAAATAATGATAATAATAATAATAAATTTGTTAGTGAATAATTTATTAATAATGACAAAAATAAAGCTAAAAAAAAAATGTTATTTTACTATTGTTTTTATTTTAATCTATTTCAAGTAAGCTTTTCTAATACGCTATATTATTGCTTTATAAATAGTTAACATCACGTGTAGTTCTTTGATTCATTCGTGTGCTATGTTCGTTGTATCGATTGGTTAGGGTAATCAAATTATACATAAAGCTTGCTAAAAAAACAGTTTGCTTTGGTATAGAATTGAGTTGTTTTGATAGTTTTCTTTTGAAAAAATAATAATAGAAAAAAGTTGGAGAAATCAACTAGGAAAGTTTCTCATTGCAATATAAAGGTACTCTGCTATATGTATTTACATATATATATATATATATACTAAGATTGACTTGTGAAAATATGGTTACAAGTGCTGACATCTGGTTGGGTCATGTCTGCATCTCAAGATGCAGATTCATCATGTGTGCTGTTCTTTTCATTAAGCACTTCTCCAAGTTGGGAAAAATGAAAAGAAAAAGTTTATAGAGAAATTCATCTCATTGTCGAAATATTCTTGATCATTCTGTCTGATTATATCTTGATTGCAGTATTAATGTATACATATACATGTATGTATTGCCATTATTACTATTTTCATTATCGATCTATTTAACTCCAGTTTACAAAGAATCAGGTTGAAATAAAACCAGCAAAACTGATCAGGTAAACTCTTTTTATTCCTTCTGTTTAAATATATTTAACGATCTCATTCAATTCTTGGCACAGGTATTTACTGAAGATCAATAAACCTTCGTAAACAACAGTTAATTATGAAAACCGTTTTTTATTTTTCACAAAACAACTTGATATTTTCAAGAAGAATATATATATATATATATATATATATATATACTGTTTGCCTTTTTTTTTTCTATTCCATCTTTTAATTGAATTTCTATTTCATCTTTTAGTTTTTGATTTATTCTTTTTTTTTTTCATTATATCATAAGTTTTTTTTTATTGCTCGGGTTTAATTCTACTTTTCTGCTAATTGACAATTTTTCTTAACCAATATATTTATTATTCATATTTATTATTTATATTTATTATTTATATATATTATTTTTATTCATTATTTTTATTCATTATTTATATTCATTATTTATATTCATTATTTATATTTATTACTTTCAATTATTACTTTCAATTATTATTTTTAATTATTATTTTTAATTACATGTTTATTTTTATTTATTTATTTCAGATCTGCACTCTGTATCTGCAAACAAACTTAAAATAACGCTAGTAACAAACCTTTTTCTATCTTAATATTTAACATCGGTAAACTAAAGTTAACCATATTTATATAATTCCATACGCTTTTTTTTTTTTTGCCAAAAAGATTTTCCATGTCACGCAATCTTATATAGTCGATACAGTTCATATATACCTTCATGTCTGATAAAAATCCGAAATTATAGACAACACAATTTTTTTTTTAAAAAAAAAAATGGCCTGGCTTTCAAAACCCAAATCTTATAATACTATTCTAGCCAAAATTCTATTCATTTCGAAATGAAGCGAAAAACCCCTTAATGCAGTTATCCTAAATAGGACTCATGAGTAGTAGTAGTAGTACTAGTAGTACTAGTAATAGTCAGGGATTAGAATCCTGAAGATAAATTATTAAAAAAATAATAATAATAATGATAAAATTCTAAAAAATAAAAACTCGATAAACAGACTGGAAAATAGAATCATGGGAAAGAAAAACCGAGTAAGTTGGTAGTGTTTCTGAGTTTGCAAGTTAAATTTGTTTTATCTTGTAATTCTCAAGTATGGTAACTGTAAAAGTGCGCCTATGCAACTATCACATATGTTTTGGCCTTTTTTTTTTTTGTTTTTACATGCTATTTTTGAACCTTTTTGTCTATTCTTAGAGAAATTGAATTACTTTATATGATACTTTTACAAAGTTGATTCAGTCAAATTTACGGAATCACACGTATTCCTTGATAATATGTATGTACATTTACTTGAGCTGATTTTGTAAGAAACCCCACCCTTTCAACATTAAAAACGTAAAGTTAAACTTATGGTTTTTATATTTATACATTGATTACTATTTTCATTATTTTACTTTAGCAAAATTGCCCATCAAAACATATTGTCATTTCAGTAATAAACGGATGAAACTTTTTTGATTCGATTAACTTTATTTTCGTACGCAATTGTAAAATAGTTATAAAAAAAAATAAAAAAATCAAGAAGCAAATCAAGAAAAAAAATCCATTTGATTTAAACTCAACTGTTTGCATTATCTTGAAAAGCCCATATTACTATTTTAACACAAACGTGTTGTATTTGGTGGGACTAGCAGTCGAGTAATCATAAATTACTATTGTTTAACAGAAAATTAAATTTAGCAATTAACATGAATCGGAGAATTATTCCGGTCTAAAATATCAACAACTCTACTATTTCACAAACATTGGAAGTCTTATCATATAGCTGTTACTCAAACATATATGTATATATGTATATATATATATAATTTTATTTTAATTTTACTTAAGCAATAAACATCTTGTCTTGATTATTTCATCTTCATTACAATCACGAAAGAAAAGAAAACTTATAAAACCTGCCTTTGTATTTTGTGTCTTATTTTGACTTGATCATTTAATTGTTTCAACAGTTATCTTTGTTACCTGGTTTTGATTGTTTTTTAAAGGTGTTGTCAATATTTTTTCAAAATTCACATTAATTTATGATGCTCTACTTGAAAATATCGTCAATATAATCATTCTATCTATAGGTATTCCTATTTTTAAAAATGTTGTTAATATTTTTTTTTTCAAGTATTCTACCTAAAAGGTTTGCTCATTTTTGAGGTTTTTTTTCAATATTGCTTCAAGTATTGCAAGAACAACTATTGTTATGCTTAAAGATTCTGTTAATACTTTTGCCTATATGTGTTGGCTTTCTTAAGGATGTTGTAAATATTTCATCAATCGGTTTTGCTGTTGTTAAAGATAATGCCAATATGTCTGCAAGTATTTCAAGTATTGGTGCTGTTGCTTTTAATATTGTTTTTGTTTATCTACTTGTTTTTTTTTTGGGGGGAAAGAAGTTTTTTTTTTTTTTTTTATTTTGTTAAAATTCACCATTATACTTGTTCCAACTTCTAGCATTGTAAAATAGTTTGAATCAGACAGTTACGTGTCAGCACAAATAATAACAGTGAATTTAATACGCGCTTCCAAACAACAAGAATGAATAGTGACTCATAAATATAGCTAGAGAAAAGCACATTGAATTCTAAAGAGAAAATCCTATGTGTTGTTTATTGCATTATTGAAAATACGGCTTTACATAAGGTACATTACCATGATACGCTGGACAAAAGAAAAAGTAAAGGGGGAAAACTAGTAATCAAACAAAGTAAATTATCAAGTAAATTATCAGGTAAATTATCAAGTAAATTAAACTACGTGATTTGTATGCAACAATAAAAATCCGCCTAGCTTAGTGAATAATATATCTAATACTGTTTATGTTTTTTAATTGCTAATTACTTTGAATTGCTAACAACTACGTAAAAATTTATCTAATCATCAATCTTCAAATGTTTTTATTTTTATTTTTCATTCATTTTTCATTCATTTTTCATTCATTTTTCATTCATTTTTCATTCATTTTTCATTCATCTTTCATTCATCTTTCATTCATCTTTCATTCATCTTTCATTCATCTTTCATTCATCTTTCATTCATCTTTCATTCATCTTTCATTCATCTTTCATTCATTCTTTATTTATTTTTTATTTATTCTTTATTCATTTTTTGTGGTAAATACAAACTGAATTAAATTATAATGTGGTAAATCCTGTTTGAAAAAAAAGAAAAAAATATTTAAAAACAACTGAACAATAACATACGCAATAATCTATTATCCAAACATTTATTAGTGTTCAGGTTGTATACAAATTGGAGGTTCAAACAATAACAACTAACTTGGAATTTCTCATTTTTATCGTAACACCAACGAATCAATTCAGGATTGTTTTTTTTTTAGATATATTAACATGAGTGATTCTATCATTTGATTGGATCAGCTTTATCATCGAATATTCGTGTCTGATGTTAGAAACAAAATAAACGATTACAACACTTAATCATCAAGAAATGATTAAATATAGTAGTATTATGCTTTTTTTCGTTTCATTTTGTTTGCTAATTGACTAACTTGATCTCAAAAACAACTTGGAAATACATGAGAAACTGTAGGTACTAAACATTAATTGAATAAGAAAAGACTTTATTAGATATGTGTTTGAAATCGAAATGAAAAATTTTAGTTTTTTAAAAAGATGGTATTAAAAATATTTAATCAATGTTTCAATGGTCTTGATTGCGCAGTGCTATAGTTTGATTCTTGAAAAAAAAATTACTACATTACTACATGAATTCCTCTAATCATTTCAATTCCACTTTAATTTGATGACGCGTACAATTCACTTTTTCTCAAATATAATCCTTTATAGCGTTTTCGTTATTGGTTATCATTTTCAACACCATAGTCAATAACGCTGCATCTTTGCCTTTTAACTCCATTTATTATTATTATAACATTTAACTAAATGATCTCATGGTCAACATATTTTTTCAACATTAAAGACATTAAAAATAGTTGAAATCCAATTTAAACCCTGGTATAGCTCAGCTTTTCTTGTGATTCTATTCTTAGACATTTTTTTTCAGTTAAATGGTGTCAGTGGATATCTATTTGCCTTTTGATTTTTATTACTAAGGTTTTTTGCTTTATTATTATTTTTCTTTGTATTCATAGAAATTTCATCAGGCTTATTTATTAAAAAAAATTAATTGAGATAAAAATTTAGTTGTTTGTTTACTCATTTGGGGGGGAATTTTTTTTACTTAAAACATTTCATTGTGCCAGCTGTACCATTTCTTGATATAAAATTAGATCCAAGTCACACTCTGAATGGTAAATAAAAGAAGAAGAAATACATCAAGTCTAATAATGAAATGATTATTACATGTGTCTTTAGTTCTAGTTTGAGTTTAGATACGATTATGCATTTATCATTATTTATTTTTATTATTGCAAAATTAGGATTCGGAATTATAAAACTACCGAAAATAGATGAAGAAATCCCCAGAGATCTGTCAAAACCTAGTTTTGAGATGTCATAAAAGTAATGAACCCAAAAGAAATGGTGTTCTTTTTTTCTTTATTTTTATCAACTAAAATCATAGAAACCAAAGGGTACTCGTATTTACAATTGACGTACATATCAAAGTATACTTGTCACGAGTATATCCTTTTCTATATATATATTTTCTTTATTTAAGAGCGGAATAAACCAGCGATTTCCACCTATTTTATCTCGTATTTACATAATGATATCTAACTGTAATCATATATATAGGGTCACCTTTACAGTTTATACTTTTTGTTTGATTTTTCTATTATGATACTGCTCTGTCTCTCTTTAATATATACATAAAAATCGTGAAAAAAACTATCAAATTATTAAAAATCAATTTAACAATTATTATAAAAGACCTTCTATTTGTTCAATATTATGAAATCTTGTTTTATTTTATGTTTTAATTGTTTTCATTTGTTTTCTATATTTGAAATATATATATATAAAAAGTTACTCTACTTTTCAAGCTCTTTTGTTAAATCTAATGTTAAAATGTTTTCTTTAATATATATTACAAACTTAGTCCAATGTGATTTCTAACATTAAAATGTTAGTATCATACTTAGCTTCCTTTAGATGAACTAGTGGTTTTTGTGATTTGGTGATTTGGTGATTTGGTGATTTGGTGATTTGGTGATTTGGTGATTTGGTGATTTGGTGATTTGGTGATTTGGTGATTTGATGATTTGATGATTTGGTGATTTGGTGATTTGGTGATTTGGTGATTTGGTGATTTGGTGATTTGGTGATTTGGTGATTTGATGATTTGATGATTTGGTGATTTGGTGATTTGGTGATTTGGTGATTTGGTGATTTGGTGATTTGGTGATTTGGTGATTTGATGATTTGATGATTTGGTGATTTGGTGATTCGTGTACTGGTAGGATTCACAAACTTCATGATCAGTAGTAGTACATAGTAAATACAATAGTAATGTTTGGCACAAAATGGTTTTTCAATATAAAATCTTTTTTTTTCAATAACGCTGATCAAAACCCATACATCAAGATTTGATGAAATTTGTTTCTTTTTATTCTCTTTTTTTTTTAATCCTCCATATCAAATGCGTTGCGTAGTAATTAATAACTTACCTAGTTGGTAATTTTACGGCCATGTTCAAAATTGTGTGCTCCAAAAAGTCTTTTTGAAACTACATTATGAATTATGCGAAAATCGGTATTTTTGAACAACAAAACTCTACAAATGCGTAGAAAAACAATTTAAAAACTATATGTTAATTTCGTAGTCAAAAGTCTTTTTTCTTTTCCCATTTTTTTTATTTACGTAACTTATTCTCTCTTGGCTTTTAAAAGCAGGTACAAAAAGTGGCTTTTTTTATCTATATTTGGAAACAGTGAAAAAAAAATACCCCAGCTGCATGACTGAGAAGTCTGTTATATTAAACATATAAAACAATTAACACCAGCGTTTATGAGCTGAAGTAACTTGATAAGCACTATTCCATTTTCTAAAGTATTTTTTTTTCAATTATATCTATTTTGTATTTTTTGTAGCATACTTAAAACATGAACTTGAGGTTTTTAAGGTTGAATTTTGTATTTTTTTTTAGTGAGGTTTCCATCACTTTTTATTGCGCAAAAACCGTTGGCATAAAATGGGACACTTTTTAGCTCCATAAACAACTACTATTATAACCAATAAAAAGTTATCTTCTAAAACTGAAAAAATATATATATATCACCCGATCTTTCAGCCCTGTTTTCTCTTCTATAATATTATATATTACCGATTAACAACACAAGAGTAAAACTAATTCCTGTGAAGCTTTTAAGCTTCAATTTTTTTAAACTCAGCTTTAGGGTGTAATATGTAAGTACTAGACGCTTCCTTAACCCTACGAAGTTGAGGCTAGCTATGCTTTTAAACATACATATTGCTAATATATAATTATAAGCTAAGTATTAAAATAAAACATATAGCTTTTGTTAACAAAAAAAATATAAAATAACCATGACAGGATTATATGTTGAATAGTAATTATAAAATAAATAGAAAATAGAATCAAAAATTAAGATTAAAGATGATAAAGAATAACTTTAATAAGCACTCTATCAATAAGAATAGTAAGTTTTTCTGTTGTTGTTGGAAATAATAATGGCGATAATAAGTCGAATAAAACTAATTTGAAGATGATATAGTTTATAAACCGTGAAACAATTCTTTGTCCAAGCTAACCACTATTTTACAATGATAAATGGTGGTAGTAAAATAGATGAAATCACAAAACTAAAAAAACTTAATAGCAAGTTTTGTTTGAAAAAAAAAAAAAAAAAAAAAAAAAAAAAAAAAAAAAAAGAATATTGTGCTAAACACAATCATTCTGAAATTCGTATAAATTGATTGACCGTTGAAGTGTTGATATAATTTAAATTTTGATTTCAAAAAGATGCAATCAAATCAATCATCGAAACAGCGAGTCAATCCTCTCATAAGCAGCACACAAAACCCTTACTTGATTTTCTTTTACGCACTTAACACCTGCTCGTACACCCCACTCTTGAACTTGATTAACTTCTGGAGGTATTTCAAGAACAAAAGGTACGTCATAAGTTGTATCTTTTTCAACGATATCTGGAACACTTTGTTTAGGAACAATTGTAGGAGTTCCCATTCGTTTGATTTTTTTTGGTGGTAAAATTGCTGTACTAGAACTAAACATATCTATTGCTTTCGATAGAAAATTTTTAGAACTAGAAGAAGCAGGTGAGGGTGATGGAGATTCAATGTAGAGATATATGGAATGAATGGGAATAGATTTATCAGACCGAAATTGCAAGATACCTGAAACATGCGTTGGTGTAACTGTATGTGTATGAATCCTAAGCATCCCAGTTATACTAGATGATTCTGGATTTGATAACAGGGGAATAGTCGCTTCTTGAACAAGAGCATAAGGAGGAAGGTCTGGATGGCAGTAAGCTGGTGGATTAGACATTATTGTAAATTTTTTTGAATGGCAGCTCTTTCTGTGTTAAATAGAATATAATGGACCTTTTCAGAGGACAACAAATTGTATTTGTGTTTAAATATAACAAACAATGTTATTGATAGATAGCTATTAAACTTATCTTTTATAGACAAAAAAAAGTATTAATTTATATTTTAGTTTAAAAGAAAGAATTCGAACAATTTTGACTGTATTTATAAACTTCAATAGCTCGGTTTTAACATAAGAGCGGGTGAGTTAATGACAAATTGTAATAATTTTTTTGTTAGGCAATATATATAGACATGCAGTGTATCTCGAGTTACGTATATGCTAAAGGATGAGTGGTGACTGGTCATTAAATTTTTATGGCTCTCCAATTCTGATTCTCACTTTAAACCATAAACATTAAATCCTTTATTTTCTTTCAACCACGAAATTAACCATTTTAAATCAAATAATTTCTTGTATATTAGAGTCATCATTTTACTTTTACATATCATACAGCTATATTCATATTTAACAACTGAGAAATGGATGTTAATTATGTATCACTGGAAAAAATATATATTGAGTCACCACTAAAGCCAAACTTTACCTTGAAAACCAGTTCTTCCAGAAAATATTTGGGTCTTTGGTCTCCACCTCATTTGAATGTTATATCTTAGGACTTAAATGTCATTCAAACACGCTTTAAATTCAATTTCGAGGCCCGTGTATTTTAGTGGGATACCTTCATTCTTACGTCAAATCTTTGGTTTTTTAGTTATGTCAGCTACGCGTACTTGTAAGGACTTAAAAAAAAAAGCGTGATTCGTGTTTAAAAGCAACACCATTATTTTTGATTTATGAAAGGCGCGACTTGAAACGGCGATTTTTTCGTGTTTCAAATACTCCGGTTTATCCAATCACCATCGCCCTCCTAACTCCACTGGTTGATTTTGTTCTAGTTATGCCATTTGCAATAACTGGCTCTGAAAAGTAAATTACTATATTACGAACGGAGATACAAACATGGAACCATTACTAAAAAGTCGTTAAAGCCGTGGAAATCTTTCAAAAACTCGAATCAACCGATATATCAAATAGCATCATTATGTTATAGTACCACCTAGATATGTCCTTTATCACCAGAATAGTTTGGTAACAAAACCAAATACTTAAATATTTATAATCGAGTCAATTACTTGGATTTAGACATAATTTGATTTAACCTTCCTGGAGTAACGACTGCAAATATGCTCGTGCGTAGTATGAAAGGCTATCATCATACAGTATCTATAAAGTCAATTTATGTAGTTAAAAATGTTTCCTTGGAATTAGTCATTGAATCAATCCATCTATAGATCAAGTACGTGTAAATAAATAGATAACATTAATAATTATTTTTGAAGGCCTTCAAGATTCGGGGTATAGATAGAAAATCAGTTTATTGTCACTAGATCTAAATACTATTGTCACTAGATCTAAATACTATTAAGATTCGAGGTATATTGAACGATTAAAAAAGCTATGAAACTTGATACAATTCTGGCGTTTCAATTCAAGATAGTCGCTACATTTGTTTACAAAAGATAAAATAAATAAATAAAAAAAAGCTACAAAGCATGGTAGGAAAAACATTTATAGATAAATTTATAATCTTGACGTTCTGAAAAGCGAAGTATCATGGAAATCAGTCATCAAATATCCGAGAAAAGATTGAGATTGTTGACTCAATAAGACAAGCCATTTTGTTTTCCATCTATTTAGGATTCTTATAATAATATAAACTGATATTGTTTTAACATTTAACTTGATAGGCAAGATTATTATAAATTACAAATCTGTAAAGTTATATTATTTCTAATAATAAGTGTTGAAAATTAGTATATTTTAAGACTAAAAATTAACTGTGTCTAATAAGACGATTTTACTAAAAATTCTATCATGAAATATATAGATAAAAAGTCAATTTATTGTTCCTATATCTAAATTCTATACTAATATATAATTTATACAACAAATGACATAAGTAGGAGACATGTGGTTCAAATATTTATCTCATAGAGATTGACAATGTAGCGGTCTCAAAGCGTTTAGGGGTTTCAGTATTCGATGACGCCAAATTCTTCATGATTCGTAAACCATGTGTAAAGGGAAATCTGTTATACATTAGAACTGATGATTCAGAACCAGTCTTTGACACTCAGCAAAACCTTTACAAGCTGCTAGTTACAAGCGAGCCATCAACAAAGTAAGTGCGGTAGATTCTTGATTTCTTCATATAACGGTAAAAAAAAATGAAATGATTATTGTCTATTTAAGTATTACATCTAAAAGAATTACATATATCATCAAGAACTTTTAAAAACTGAATGAATGAATGAATGAATTTATTTTTGTCTATTCAAGTGTTACATCTAAAAGATATCCAAAAAAACGAGATTAATTTCTTGATTTAAAAACTGAATGAATGAATGAATTTATTTTTGTCTATTCAAGTGTTACATCTAAAAGAATTTACATATATCATCAAGAACTGTTACTTATATTCATAATTGTAGTTTTCACTACTCACACAAGTTGCTTAAATTTGAGGTAAGGTTGATTCATGGATTCCCGTCTCATACTACTTACTGTAGTACACAGCTGCCGCGTTAAAAAACCTCTTGCGAGTGAAAAAAAACCCACGGCTGATCCAACCATCTCAAACGTTTAGCGTAGGCGGGAACTAGTCCCAAGCCTTAAGAAAAGCTACAGTCGCCTGTAAACCTTTCGAGGTGTTAAGTATTTTGGATAAATCCAGATCTGGGGATACCTCCCTGAGTATTGCCCTTTGTCTTTCATAGACTGGGCATTCCTTGATAATGTGCGTGTATGTTTCTGGAGCACCGCACTGGCAATCGTATAATTCTCTTTGAATTTTGAACTTCTTAAGCCAGGCTCCTATAGGGCCATGACCGGTTCTGAACTGTGTGATTTTGCTCATGATGTTCCTAGATTCATTTCTAAGTACATCTTTTGTTACTAGTTTGGGGACTTTGTTGTTGATTTTTGCAGAAGGGTTGAAATCTCTATACCACTTGCATTTTGTCCCGTTGTCGTATTGTTCTTGCCATTTATTAAGCATCGATTGTAGTTCAAATTCAGTAACTGTTTTTCGCTTCTTGAAAATATCCACTTGGATATTTTGAGATTCGTTTACTTCTTCGCTGCCCCATGGTGGGCTTTCTTCAGGTACGTTGATTGCTTCACTTATAAAGTTAATCCTTGACACCATTTCTATAAATGCCCAATACGTAAGTATGTAACCCCATCTCTCTATTATACTTCTGACTGGATTCCTGCGACCAAGTCCATATTTCAGTCTTATCGCCTTATTAGCTGTTAACCGCTTTAGTTCTAGTTGTATAGGTGGTATTCCTGCTTCCAATTCCATGATTTCTATTGGAGTAGTTCGCACTGCACCTAGGATTCTTCTGAGGCCAATGTTCTGAATACTCGCGATCTTTTTTATTTGCGTCGCGTTCGTCGTGTGTTTGAATATTTCGATACCATATGTGATGATTGGTTTCACAGATGCTAAATACATGCTTCTAACTGCTGCTCCCGTCATACCAGTCTTTACTCCTCCGAGATTGTATATTATTGCCATTGCTGCCTGTGTTAGTCCATGGAATGAATGAATGAATGAATGAATTTATTTTTGTCTATTCAAGTGTTACATCTAAAAGAATTTACATATATCATCAAGAACTGTTATTTATATTCATAATTGTAGTTTTCACTACTCACACAAGTTGCTTAAATTTGAGGTAAGGTTGATTCATGGATTCCCGTCTCATACTACTTACTGTAGTACACAGCTGCCGCGTTAAAAAACCTCTTGCGAGTGAAAAAAAACCCACGGCTGATCCAACCATCTCAAACGTTTAGCGTAGGCGGGAACTAGTCCCAAGCCTTAAGAAAAGCTACAGTCGCCTGTAAACCTTTCGAGGTGTTAAGTATTTTGGATAAATCCAGATCTGGGGATACCTCCCTGAGTATTGCCCTTTGTCTTTCATAGACTGGGCATTCCTTGATAATGTGCGTGTATGTTTCTGGAGCACCGCACTGGCAATCGTATGAATCTCTTTGAATTTTGAACTTCTTAAGCCAGGCTCCTATAGGGCCATGACCGGTTCTGAACTGTGTGATTTTGCTCATGATGTTCCTAGATTCATTTCTAAGTACATCTTTTGTTACTAGTTTGGGAACTTTGTTGTTGATTTTTGCAGAAGGGTTAAGATCTCTATACCACTTGCATTTTGTCCCGTTGTCGTATTGTTCTTGCCATTTATTAAGCATCGATTGTAGTTCAAATTCAGTAACTGTTTTTCGCTTCTTGAAAATATCCACTTGGATATTTTGAGATTCGTTTACTTCTTCGCTGCCCCATGGTGGGCTTTCTTCAGGTACGTTGATTGCTTCACTTATAAAGTTAATCCTTGACACCATTTCTATAAATGCCCAATACGTAAGTATGTAACCCCATCTCTCTATTATACTTCTGACTGGATTCCTGCGATCAAGTCCATATTTCAGTCTTATCGCCTTATTAGCTGTTAACCGCTTTAGTTCTAGTTGTATAGGTGGTATTCCTGCTTCCAATTCCATAATTTCTATTGGAGTAGTTCTCACTGCACCTAGGATTCTTCTAAGACCAATGTTCTGAATACTCGCGATCTTTTTTATTTGCGTCGCGTTCATCGTGTGTTTGAATATTTCGATACCATATGTGATGATTGGTTTCACACATGCTAAATACATGCTTCTAACTGCTGCTCCCGTCATACCAGTCTTTACTCCTCCGAGATTGTATATTATTGCCATTGCTGCCTGTGCTCGCTTGGTTGCCTTGTCTATGTGGGATCTGTAGGATAGTTTTGTGTCAAGAGTTATTCCCAATAATTTTACTTCCGTTTGCGACTTTCTCGTGCTGCCATCGGGTAATGTCAGCCTCGAGTTATCAATTACTTCTGTCGAAAGTCTTTTTTTACTAAAATGTATAAATCCGAGTTTATCACTGAGATCAATTTTGGTTGATCTAGAATGTGCCCATTCAATGCACTTCTTTAGAATGTTGCTCATTGTTTTCGCATTTTCTTCAGCTTTGCCAGTTATGTAGATAGTGATGTCGTCTATGAAACCAGACACTTTTGCTCCTAGACTCTTGATTTCTCCGTATAATGGTGTAGTATAGATCAGAAATAATAGCGGTGAGATTGGTGACCCTTGCGGCACTCCCGTATCCACTCTCTTTGCTGTTCCTTTTGCTCCATCAATTACCATATCAGCCCTTCTTTCCGTTACAAAGTGGTACGTCCAGTTCATTGCAGCACTAGGGAGTTTGTAGTGCTCCATCGTATCTATAAGTGTTTTTCTGTTTACATTGTCAAACGCTCCTTGAATGTCTATCATCATTGCTGTAGTTGTTTGCCTTGGTTCTGCCAGGATGTTATGATTAAGTTCCAGTACTGCATCAGTTGCACAATAGCCCTTTCTTCCCCCATATTGTTCTTCAGGCAAGATATCTTTAGTCAGGTAAGTTAGCCTTTTTTGCACAATCTTTTCTAATACTTTGCCAGGGATTTTTAGGAGTGTGATTGGTCTATAAGCTTTTGGTGTCTTGTAATTGGGTTTGCCAGGTTTTCTGAGTATAATGATAGTTCCAGTTCGCCATGTTTTGGGGTGATAACCGAGTTCGACTGCTGCCCTTAAGACTTCAAAATATATCTTTTTAAACTCTTTATTTTCCCATGCTTTTCGGAGAATAGTTCCTGTAATTAGATCCGGTCCAGGAGCTTTCTTCTTCGGCAGAGATCTTATGACGGTCTCTGCTTCGTGCATGGTCAGTTCAGGCCATTCAGTTTCACGTTTGACCACCGGAGGTGGTTCGTTGGCTGCCGGTAATCCAGGTAGTAGTTTGTTCCACAGGTAGTTACGTTTCTCTTTGTTGGTTGTGGTAAGAGTCCCGTCGTCTTTTATTAGGTGTGGCATTACTTGTTGATTTTGTTTAGGTTTGATGTATCGATTGACCTTCCAGATGTCTTGGTTCCTGAGACTGCTTAAATAGTTATTCCAGCATTCTTTTTTACTTTTGACCAGTGCGTTTTCAAATACCTCGACAGCTTGTGCAGCTTTCAATTTGTCGCTGTTTTGATTCGTGTAAGCTGCCTCTTGTCTTGCACTCTGGGCCTTCCTTTTTAACTCAGTAAGCTCATTGTTCCAGTATCGTTTAGTCCATGGGCCAATCTTTAGTTTGGGAATGGTTGCCTCCATCGTTGCTCTTAGAGCCATCTCAAGTTTCTCAGTGATCATGTCCAATTTCCATTCGCTTTTAATACGATTTGGTGGTAGACGAAATTGCATGATCATATCCGTTAACGTTGAGTCGAATTCCTCCCAGTTTGCTTTGTTAGTGTTATACCCCTTTTGAGTTTTTTCGTATGTCAGGCTGCCTTCGTGATCTTGTAAGTGCAGGTGCCATGATTGAGGATAATGGTCTGAAAAATGGTCATCTTCCTGTGAAAAGGGATATTTAGTTAGATATTCAATTTTGGGCGATACATCCGCTGTGGCATATACAAGATCAATTGTATTTCCACGTCTGTGAGTCGGTATGTTTCGTGTTGAGCAAAGTTCAAATGCGTTTTCGTGTAGCCATTCGACAATCTCTTTTGTTGTTCTATTTGTTGATACGTTGTCTTGCCATTCTTGGTGGTGTAAGTTGTAGTCGCCGGCAATGATAGTTTTTTCAATAGTGATATTTGCTGTTTTTGTTCTGTAGTATTGGATGACTCCTTCTTGGTGGGATGGCGAATCCTTCTGGTTGTACATGTTGATTATTGTGATATCCCCAATCTCTATACCCACCATATCGCTGTTGGTCCATTTTAGTCCATGGGCCAATCAAGAAATTAATCTCTTTTTTTAGATATCAATATATCGGGTCGAGAATGGTGGGCAACAATTTGTTACAGTGGCCGAGTGGTTAAGGCGATGCCCTGCTATCAAAGTAGCTGTTTAGGCATTGGGTTTTACCTGCGCAGGTTCGAATCCTGTCTGTAACGAAATTTTTTTGCATGACGTCAAATCACATTACGTAGCATTACTTAAAACCTTATGAATGAACAATCAATGCAAAGTTTAGGAGTGTGTCTAGCAGGTACATATAAAAGAGTAAATGTTAGCTGGTTGTTGCAAGTTTTGATATTCTCCTGGCACATTGCGAGAAACAAAAATGGCTACATCATAGTTGACGTAAATGGGAAACTATTGGATACAACAGTAACTTTCCACTCTTATATTAATTGATCCATATAGAAGGTTTGTTTTTTTTTTTTTTTTTGTCTGGCTCGGAATAATTCAAATGTTTGCTCGATATGTAGACGTACCAAGAAATTACAAAAATAGAAAGATTAAGATGCTAATAATATTGTACCTGCCATTCATTTTTTTATATATTCAAGTATCCAGCATTAAATTGTCACATCAAATATAGTGAGTACAAGCAATGGATTATATTGATGATACACCAGACGTCTAGTTGAAACACTGACTTTTTAACCGAGATTGGAGAGAATCTATATTTAAAATGAAGCCCTGAATGTGCAGCTATTCCTAATCCATCTTTGCCTGCAGAAAACCGCCAGCACTTGAAAGTAGACCACAATATAAAAGATCCGACCAATAGCAATGTAGAAAGAAAAAAATAAAAAGTGCATTGTTCATGTTTTGAATATGTCAGCCGGTTCTCTAGAGAGTTCTGGAATTTTTGGAAAGTCGGGCACCGCAATCTAGTAGCGGACCCTTCGTACCCAGCCCTTCAAGGCGGTGGCTCCGGTCCGACCAACGACTTCAGTTTACATCCTCCACCTAATGTCCAGCCGCATATGCAAATTAATTTCAAACAATGAACTTAATGGACTAAATGAACTTGATGAACTTAATGAACTTAGCGTAGTGCCTTGTGAGCAGAGCCGCACAAAGGCGATACAGAGTTTATGAGCCTGGATGGTATGTGTTGAGTTCAGGTTTGCTTGTTCAAGCAAACTCAAAATCAGTGAGTGTATATACGTCTGCATTCCGTCAGTACTGATTTACATATTTCTAAAGAATATTTTTGTCTGAGAATGACTTCAGTGAAACATAAAGTTAATTGTTCTAGCGCGTGGCGTAAGACTATAAAAAAAAGTAATTTTGATATTTTATTGTTGCACCCTCGTTTTGTATAAATAATGCCAGTCTTTCTAATTTTCTCTTATATATTTTGATTGAAGTTGGTTTTAAAAGATTTTGGACAATTTGCAGAATAAATTCACCATTATCTTTCTGGTTTCTTATTTGATTTCAAAACTTGTTCGCTAGTAATAGACGATTTTTCTGCTCGATTATTTACAACAAATACGGATATTTACCGTCTCTAAGATAAAAAAATCAAAAATAAATCAAAACAGAACAAAAAAAAATAATAATAATAACTATTTGTAGTACCTACTTCGAATCATGTCTTCTGGCGAGGGTTCTTCTCAGAACGGAGGCACAAACTCAGTCTCCAACTTTGGTGTAACCTTTATTCTGAATTTTGCTATTTTAGCAGCGTTCACGATCGGTTTTTTGATTCTTCGACCACACCAAAAGCGAATTTATCAAGCTCGAAATGTTATTCAAACTGTACCAAATAAAAGAAAACCTCGACCGTTGAAATCAGGGATATTTGGATGGTTTTTCGACCTTATCAGTAGAAAAGAATCGGAAATTCTACAAGATGCTGGATTGGACGGATACTTTTTCCTTCGATATTTGAGAATGGTTATGGTTATTTGTGTTGTGGGGCTTGTCTTCGTTTGTCCATTATTGATTGCTGTGAACGCAACAGGCGGCGGTGGGCAATATGGATTCAATCAACTGAGTTTTGAAAACGTTAACAACAAGAACAGGTACTTTGCACACGCCCTTACTGCCTATGTATTTTTTGGCTTCATCATCTTTACTCTTTATAGAGAGCTTGTTTACTACGTTGGTATTAGACATGCGGTGCTTACCTCGCCCTCTTACGCAACTCTCGTTTCTTCGCGTACTGTCCTTATCAATACTGTTCCAGATGAATATCTCTCTGTCGAACCCTTAACTGAATTGTTTGAAGGCATTAAGTACATTTGGATTAATCGTTCACTCAAAAAGCTCGACAAGAAAGTTGAAGAACGCGACAAGCTTGCACTTAAGGTTGAAGGCGCTGAGACAAAACTGCTTTCAACTGCAGTGAAAAATAAACTCAAGAGCGAGAAAAAGGGAGGAAAAGTCATTGATGGTAGTGAGATCTCAGTGTACGTACCTGACAAGAAGCGTCCTACTCATCGCTTGAAGCCTATTATCGGTAAGAAGGTTGATACTATTGAGTACGGTCGCGAGAAAATTGAGGAATTGAATAAGGAAATTAATGAAATGCGCGGTCAGATGTCTCAGTTTGACACTTTAAACTCGGTATTCATCTGTTTCCACACTCAAGAGCAAGCCGAAACTGCCGTTCAAGTACTCACTCATCATCAAGCCCTTCACATGTCACCCCGTTTTATTGGCATTCAACCAGATGACATTGTTTGGAGTAACTTGCGTTTGAAATGGTGGGAACGTCTTGTTCGTCGGTTTGCTGCTGCTGCTTTCATTACTGCTTTGATTATTTTCTGGACCATTCCAGTTGCTGTTGTTGGTTCCATTTCCAATATCAAGGCTTTGACAGAGAAACTACCTTGGTTAGGATTTTTGAATCACATTCCTGAGGTTATTTATGGTGTTGTCTCGGGTTTCTTGCCTACCATTTTGCTTGCGGTTCTTATGGCTTTGCTACCTATTATTCTGAGACTTATGGGTAAAATTTCGGGGAAACCCACTGGTGCTTTAATTGAATATTACGTTCAAAACGCTTACTTTGGTTTCCAAGTTGTTCAAGTTTTCCTTGTTACAACTATTGCTTCCGGTGCTGCTGCTGTCGTGCAAGAAATTATCAACAAGCCTTCTAGTGCTATGCAACTTCTTGCTGAAAATTTGCCAAAGGCATCAAACTTCTATATTTCTTACTTCCTTCTTCAAGGCTTCACCATTGCAGGAGGTGCACTTCTTCAAATTGTTGCTCTCATTTTATTCCATGTTTTGGGGTCAGTTCTTGACAGTACACCTCGTAAGAAGTGGACAAGATTCAACATTCTTTCACCTACAGGTTGGGGAACTGTATTCCCAGTGTACACTAACTTAGCTGTCATTGGTATTACCTACTCTATCATTAGTCCCGTCATGATCATTTTCACCGGATTGGCTTTCTTTGTTATCTATATGGCATACCTCCATAACCTAATTTTTGTCGTGCAACCATCTGAAGGAAGAGGTATTTACTACCCAAGGGCTATTTTCCAAACCTTCACTGGTCTTTATCTCAGTGAGGTTTGTTTGCTTGGTTTGTTTGTTGTTGCTAAGTCTTGGGGTCCTTTGGTGCTTATGGCTATTCTTATTGGTGTAACTGCATTTGTGCATGTTATTCTCCAGAGGTCTTTTGAACCTTTGCTTTATTACCTTCCTCGTGATCTTCTTCGTAAGACTGATACAACTCTTCGCAATCTTGGTATGTACAATGATGAACAAAATGCTTCTGCTCCTTTCAAACAGGAGAAGTACGGACCAAATGCTGCTCGCGAAGACAGTCTGTCTTCTGAAACTGCAGGTCCTGTAAGTAGCCAGTCTCGTCTTGAGCTTGGTCAGTCAGGTAAACCAAGTGGAAGCTCCATGCCTCAGGTATCTTCTTTCACTCGGTACTTCAAACCACATCTATACTTGAGACCTTCTGTCATTCAAAATGAGATTTTACCACCTTGTTTCTATGAGGCATCTGAACCTCTAACTGAACAACAAGAGTCTGGATCTTATGCCAATCCAGCTCTGACCAAGGAAAACCCAGTTGTTTGGATTCCTCGTGATCCTTATGGACTTTCTGAGGTTGAAGTCCAAAAGATGAGATCTCACGATGTACAGGCTAGTGATGAAGGTGCTTGGTTTGAGATTGACGGAAAGAAAAAGAAGAGTTCAATTAAATATGATGAAGTCTCAAGTGGAAGAGTTCCAATTTGGTCTCCTCCTCCTGCCTATTAAAGAAGAGTGTTTTTTTTTCTTGTTGTTTTCTTAATTAGTTTTATTCTCGTTATTTATTTTATATTAATATTTATATAATTTTTTTATTTCAATCACTTGGTTTTAATTTTTTTTTTCATTCAGTTTAGCATACTGCATCCAATAACTAGTATTCAAGTATAAATTGAGATGTCTATTCTG
The DNA here is from genome assembly GCA_022023575.1 of Geotrichum ghanense (nom. inval.). NCBI lineage: Eukaryota > Fungi > Ascomycota > Dipodascomycetes > Dipodascales > Dipodascaceae > Geotrichum > Geotrichum ghanense (nom. inval.). Next base: position 2,180,146 of record JAKKCX010000010.1, on the reverse strand, counting down.
CTCCATTGTAATAAAAAAAAAAAAAAAAAAATGTTGACATAGTTTCAGAAGCAGAATAATTCAAATAATATTCAATGGTTTATATTGAATACCTTAATCCGTGTATAATAAAGAGTTTTGTTTTTTTTTATAGCGTATGTAGGAAGTGATTGGTTAACAGTATAATCATGTTTTTCCAACAGCCGTTGCACGGCTGATTATGCCTTATATAAGTTGCTCTTCCTTGTGACGTAACCACACAATAATGCTGTTTCTTTTATTTCTAAAGATCAAAATATCACACACGTTGCATGGCATCTCAATTGTAAACAACAACATCAGCATAATGTATTATCGTCATCAATAAAATGTATGATTTTTCCATTGATATAGAAAGGAATATCTACATGTCTTGAGACAGAATATCAATTTTAATACGTTATACCCCCATTGTTTGCCTCCATCTCACGGCACCAAGGTTTAGGGTATTAAAAGTGAACTTGATAACTACTTTCTAAAAGACGATAAAATGGCGCCCTTTTTCTCTTTTCTTCCGACTAACAAACGGCTCTATTTATTTTTCAATTTCCTGGTTATATATTTGCATCTTTCTGTTCTGTTTTTTTCTTCAAACTCAGTAGCCTATAGTACTAAAATGTGTAAAACGGAAACCACTTCTACTGACAGAGACATTCTACCTGAGGGTCTCAAACCTGTTCACTACGATCTGAAGATCACAGACGTAGACGTCGAAAAACTATCATTCACCGGATTTGTTGAAATTGAATACAAGTCCGTCAAAGATGTCACTGCAGTTTATGTTAATAGCAAGGATCTTGAAATAAAAAAAGCATCTGCTAAAATTGGAAGTAACACAATCGCAGTTAAAAACATCTCGTATGATGAAGAAACTCAAGTTAGCAAGCTTGAACTGGAATCCGAGTTAAAGCAAACTGATGATAAAGTATTGGTTTCAATTGATTATACTGGACTTATCCAAACAGACATGTCTGGTTTTTACAAGTCTAAGTATAAAGATAACGAGGGAAACGATGCTGTGATGCTTTCGACTCAATTTGAGTCTACTGATGCTAGAAAAGCATTCCCTTGCGGTGATGAGCCTAATCTGAAAGCAACTTTTGATGTATCAATTACTATCTCTCAATCCAATTGGACTGTACTTGGTAACATGCCAGTTGTTTCTCAAACCACAGAAAATGGCATTACTACTGTCAAGTTTGAGCGCACACCTATCATGAGTACATACCTGCTAGCATGGGCAATTGGCGAGTTTGAGTATGTCGAAGGGTTTACTGACAGAGAGTACAATGGTAAGCAAATTCCTGTAAGAGTTTACACTACTAAAGGTCTCAGTAAGCAAGGTAAGCTAGCCCTTGACACTGCTACTAAAGTAATTGACTACTTTTCAGATATTTTTGAAATCGATTACGCATTGCCTAAATGCGATTTATTAGCCGTACCCGAATTTTCAGCAGGTGCAATGGAAAATTGGGGATTGATCACATACAGAACTACTGCCTTGTTATTTGACGAGGAAACAAGTGACAGCTCATACAGAGTTTGGGTGCTTGAGGTGGTTGCCCATGAACTGGCCCATCAGTGGTTTGGAAACCTAGTTACCATGTCATGGTGGAACGAGCTTTGGCTCAATGAGGGCTATGCTACTTACGCCAGTTGGTTAGCTGTTGATCATTTACATCCTGAATGGGATGTTTTCTCAAAGTTTGTCACAGACAGTCTTCAAGGTGCATTGGGTCTTGACTCCTTGAGAACCTCCCATCCAATTGATGTTCCCGTCAAAAGTGCTATGGACGTTGATCAAATTTTCGATAACATTTCTTACTTGAAGGGTGCTTCTGTTATCCGAATGATTAGTACACAGCTTGGCGATGATGTATTTATTAAAGGTGTTTCTAACTATCTCAAGAAGCACTCATATGGCAATGCAACTACCATTGACTTATGGAATGCTCTATCAGATGCAAGTGGTGTTGACTTGAACTCTGCTATTGGTACTTGGACTCTCAAAATTGGTTTCCCAGTCATAACTGTGAATGAAAATGAGAATGGCGATGTTACTCTTAGACAAGACAGATTCTTGGGCAGTGGCGATGTGAAAGAGGCAGAAAATCAGACAGTCTGGTGGGTTCCCTTGAAGATCTCGTCGGGCCCTGAATCAGCAAATTTGCTGGAAAATGTTCCTACAATCTTAAATGATCGTGAACTTACTATCCCTGGTCTTGCAAAGAATGACTTCTTCTTGATCAACAAGGATGTTACTGGTGTCTATAGAGTCCGTTACACTACTGAAAGACTCGAAAAAATTTCTCAAAATATGTCCAAGCTATCTTTGAGTGACAAAATTGGAGTTTTGGCTGATGTTGCTGCCTGTGCTACTGCAGGTTTATCTAAAACTGACAGCGTATTGTCAGTCATGCTTGGTATGAAAAAAGAGAGTAGCTATAATTTGTGGTCTGAAATCTTATTTCAATTAAACTCGTATGGCTCGAATTTGTTTGAGCAGTCTCAAGAGATCAAAGAGGGATACAAAGCTTTTGCCAGAGATTTAATTTCTTACAACTTGGAAAAGCTGGGCTATGAATTTAAGGATGATGAGGATTATCTTACTACTGAACTCCGGAGTAGCCTGTTTGCTACCGCTGTTAGCAACAATGTCCCTGAAGCTGTCAAATACGCTACTGACAAATTTTTCGCCTGGAAAAACGGCGATAAAAACGCTATTCATCCTAGTATTAGGGATGTTGCATTCCGAGCTGCTATTTCTAACAGCACTGGTGAGCAGCTAGAAGAAGTTTTCGAAACAATTTTAAATGAACTAAAGAACCCTTCTACTGTCGATTCTGCAGAGATTTCCATTAGAGCAATTGGAAGATCAAAGGACATGACCTACATTAATCGTGCTTTAGATTTGTTTTTCTCTGGTTTGATTCCAGCTCAAGACCTCTCATCTTTGTTGTCTTCAGTATCTATCAACCCATATGGTCGTTGGAGAGTATATGAATTTGTAAAAGAAAACTGGGCTGAGATTTATAAGAAATACGGTTCCAATTACAGCACTTTCAGCTACATGCTCCGTGCAGTCTTGGTTAGATTTTCCTCGCACAGCGCTTATGATGATGTTACACAATTTTTTGCCGATAAAGACACAAAGAGTTTTGATAGAGTTGTTGAGCAGAGTTTGGATGTGATCAAGACCCAAGCTCAATGGGTTGATAGAGATGCTGGTGTCATTGAATCTTGGCTCAAAGACCATAAATACATGTAATTTTTTGGTGAATTGCCATGATTATACCATCATAAATTTAGGTAATTACTATTATCAGCATTTTTCTCTCTTTTTTTAAGGTAAATTATTTGATGATAGCTAATGGAATTTTATTTGTTTCTATTTGTTTTCTATAGCATTGTGTTCAAAGATGAATGTAAAGTACTACTGATGAAACTTGATAGACGACATAAATGCAAAGTGATTAAGTTAAAATATGTAGAATATTTTACTAGACCTTTACATATACTTCAAAGTTTCCAGAACTGTTATATCAAAAATAACATACAAGATAAAATTGTGTTTAGTATAAATTTACGACTCATATGTATTTATTTTTGGTTATTTAGAGGTAATCGTATAAGTAAGTGGTGGCAAATTATATCGTCTAGCTGGAGAGCAAAAGTTAACTCGTTAAAATCCTTTGATTGATTAGTCAGGGTAACTATAGAATATCTCTACGTAACCGACGCGTCTGTGATAGAGCTTCAGATACTCGCCATTCACATTCATCAGCGTCTGTATATAAAATCGCAGCTTCGTTTCCAGAACTACCTGTTCGTTGAACAGCCAAGGTTATAGATTTCATTTTTGCATATTAATCAATCGTTAAATTGTTTATTTATTTTTCGCTAACTAAAAAATCGTTTTTTTTAAATTGCAAACAACTTTTATTTATTCGACTGATTTCATTCATTCGCGTTCTACAAAATCGAAATGGCAACACTAGAAGAGCTGCAGGACAGGAAAAGAAAGCTAACTAAGACCATTCAGATGTTGAAGCCAACATCGAGTGATTACATGGTCATGTTAAGTCAGCTTTTGTCACAAGTTACACAAACCGATGGGGAAATAGATCGAGTAAAGAAAGGTATTGATGCACCCTCCAGTAAAGATGGTGATTCCGCCATATCAGAGCAAGGAGGTTTGCATTCGTCATCAAACCCAAACAGTTCCCATATTCAGACTTCTCAGAGTATCCCTAGTTTGAATAATAACATTGTTTCGTCATATAGAAGGCCCGTAGCGATATCATCGGCAGATCAAGTACAAAATAATCTACGGCATGTCCCACAGCAGGCTGCTAAAAACACAGCATTTACTCAACAATTAACGCCGCCGTTTTCTGCAAAATCTGAATCTCAGTACAATACTAGCAATATTTTGAAAAGGAAAATGCCACCGTTATCTTCAAATCCAGCGTTAAATTCCCAGACTACCATGATACCTTCTCAAAGTCAAAATATTACATCGTTACAATCTGGCTCGACAGTGAAGCCCTTTTATAAGCCAAACTCAGCTAATACTTCTAGCCCCAGATCTTTTCAGGCTCAGTCTTCTAAACCAATCGATGACAAGGATATAGTAGAAATTCTTGACGATGATATAGACGATGATGAAGTTGTGACTACTTCTGTCACTCGGAGAACCCCACATTCAAATCCATATGCATTTAAAAACAATATACCACTGAGGCCAATCACTCATATCACCAATCCTTCTACTATCGCTAACTCTGTTATTGATTTAACTTCTGAAGATTCCGATGTTCCATCCAAGCGAGCAAAGTTAAATAATAACAATTACATACAAACTTTTGATCCAACAAGACAGCTAAACCCTCAGTCACTTCATCAAAATTCTACATCTAGGTTAGGCTTCGCACCGGATAATACTAATGTATTTAAAAGTCTTTTTAACAATACGATTTTACCTCGTCTATCAACTATGGCTCAAAGATCAGCATTACACACTTTACAATATTTGGAAAGCAAAATAGCAGCGGTTACAAAAGAGGTTACTACATATGCCAGCCAGTCTTCACTTATGGATAAGCAAATATCTCAACTTCAGGCCCAGCCAAATAAAAGCCGAATTGATATTACAAAGCTGGATTCCTTGAATCGTGGTCAAAGAATATTATATGTTCAAAAAGCCTTGTCAGAAAAAGCACTTGCAACTTTCAAAGGAGAACAGAAGAAGATGTTAACTGGTGCAATTCCTGATTATACCAAATATTTTGACGTTATTTTAGGAGTGATACGTCAGGCAGAAGATGTTAAAAAGAGAGCTATAGAACATATATCCATTCAATCTACAACGAACAATTCAGATTCAATAATGTCAGGTATTGTTCCTAATCAGTTTACTTTTGATTCTGAAGATGACTATTCATATGGTTCTGGTAACTATGAACCAATTGACAGAAAGAAAATTGAAAAACTATTAAATAATATAAAAACAGATATGGAAGTTCGCCCTGAGGATAGAATAGGTACACCAGAAGATTTGAAAATCACACTTTTAGAGCACCAAAAGCTAGGATTATCATGGCTTCAAAAAATGGAAAATAGTGTTGGCGGTGGAATTCTAGCAGACGATATGGGTTTAGGTAAAACAATCCAGACAATGTGAGTTAATATTCTCTATATATCTTTTTGGATACACTTATTTGAAAAAATACTAATTTGTTGTTTAGTTCTTTGATTGTGGCTAACAAGTGCAAAGATGAAGACGCATGCAAAACAACGCTTATTTTGGCACCTGTTGCTTTGCTAAATCAGTGGCAACGTGAAATAGCTACGCGTATTAAAGAAGAATATTCACTAAAAACTCTTATTTATCATGGCGCAGGTAGCAAGAAGGGTGTAGATTTTAAAGATATTTCTAAATACGATGTTGTTATTACAACTTATGGTCTTTTAGCGCGAGAGTATAAAGAGCATTTTGGCTATGATAACAAAGGAAAAGGTAAAATAAAGGGAACATTTGGATCCTTATTTTACGCAAAAACTTCAGTTTTTCACAGAGTTGTTTTAGATGAAGCTCAATATATTCGAAATAAGAGTACGTTAGCTTCAAAAGCCTGTTCAGTTTTAGAGGCCAAATACCGATGGTGTCTCTCTGGTACACCAATGCAAAATAGTGTTCTCGAACTTTTTGGTCTTCTCAGGTTTCTTCGAATTGAGCCTTATGACGATGAAAGTCGATTTAATAGAGATATTGGTATTCCTATTAAAAAACGGGGTGACTCCAAGGCTCTTCAGAAGCTTCAAGCGCTTCTTAAAGGTATTTTATTAAGGCGTACTAAGGAATCTAAAATTGATGGAAAACCTATTTTACAACTTCCACCCAAAGAAGTTGCGCTCGTTCATAGCAATATGGATGAGGATGAAAAAGAATTTTATCAAGATTTGGAAGCAACAGCACAAAAACACGTCAGTAAATTTTTGAAGGCTGGAACTCTTAGCAAGAATTTCAGTAATATTCTTGTATTACTTCTAAGGCTTCGACAAGCATGCTGTCATCCTAAGTTGATTGAACGGGCACTTGTATTAAAGCAAGCGAAAGTTTTTGCAGGACGAACCAGTAAGTCGGCAGTAGCATTGTGCAGAAGACTTACCAGACGAGTGATTGACGGTTTAAAGCATGTTGAAAATCTGACATGTCCACAATGTATGGATGTTATTGATAGCAGTAACGGTGTTTTATTTTATCCTTGTGGGGATGTCATTTGCTCAGATTGTAGCATGGAATATTTTGAAACTTCAGCAATGGGTGAGGAAACAGGTTTAGCAGAGTGTCCTACATGTGAAATTCAAGTTAAGCAAAAAGAGATGATTGCTTTTAGTGTTTTTGAAATGATGTACATACAGCATATGAGCGATTCCTCTATTTTAGCCCACACTAGGAACTATGGCAAGAGACATCATAGTAGAAACGTTGAGATGCGTAACGTCTTAGAACAAGGTAGAAGCTCTAGTAACACGGATGTTGTGACGGATTCCGATTCAGACTTTGATTTGTTTGAAGATGAGAAAAAAGTAAAGCTGAACAAAAGTACATCAAATTCGGCAACTGATTTACCTGCTTTGATCAAAGATGAGTCTTCATTTCCGTTTGATCCAAGTGAGATACCTGAAGGCCATCAGAAACAAGACGGCACCGAAAATAAGTATTTTACAACAAAGCTCGATCCGCTGAATTTTACACCTGTTCCAAAGTATCTTGAATCTATTTTCCCTGCTGGGTGGGTTAGTTCATCAAAGATCGATAAATGCATTTCTATTATTAAAGATACAAAACGACAGTTTCCTGGAGAAAAGATTATAGTTTTTTCACTATTCACTTCCTTGTTAGATTTCATTGAAATTGGACTAGAAGCAAATGATTTTTCAGGTTATCTCCGTTATGACGGCAGTATGAGTGCTACAGCTAGAAATCAAACGGTGCTAGATTTTTTTGACAAATCTGAATATGATATTCTTTTGATTAGTTTGAAAGCTGGTAACGTTGGGTTGACATTAACATGTGCTAGTCATGTCATCATCATGGATCCTTTTTGGAATCCATTTGTAGAAGACCAAGCAATGGACCGGGCACATCGAATTGGTCAAATGCGTACTGTTTTTGTTCATCGATTGGTTATTGGAGGTACTGTTGAAGATAGAATCATGGAACTTCAAAAAAAGAAAAAAGAAGAGATATCTAATGCACTTGATGAAAAAGGATTGAAGTCAGTTTCAAGGTTGAATCAACAAGAGCTTTTGTATCTGTTTGGCATTGGAAAATAGTCTATTCATTTAAGATAGATTGATTAAAGTTGAACGATGATAATTATTGGTCAAATTTGTTTAATCCAGGTTCACTAGATTTTTTTGATGGATTTAGACACTTTCAAATTATCATTTTTTTTAAAAAAAAATCATTCTATAAGATAAAATTCTGTTATAGTTGATTATAACCATCGTCATTTTCATTATTTAAAAATTCAATAAAACCTATATCTCCGAGACAAGGGTCTTTTAGACTAGAAGCAGATAACGGTTTTATTAAATTAACAAACTATTTATAAATGCTTATATAATTTTGTCCCCCACTATTTGCATAGTTGTCATAGAAACCATGGGGGGGTAACAATAAAAAAATAAAGAGAAAGCATATAAAGTGCACGGCTAACATAAGAAAGAGGGAAAAAAAAAATTATGATAAATGCAATAATTAACTTCCGAGTATGAATAATATATCTAAACATTTATTTTAAAGTCAGAAAAAACTATGACCAAAATGCGGCCCGATATTAACAATCAGTGTTAATTTTATGGCGCGAAGACGCCGAATTAGGAGGTTTATAATAACAATAAAAAAAAGTGCCAATTTTATTCTTTTTTTTTTTTTTTTTTTGATTTTTTTATGAGTTTTTCAGTATATAAATGAAATAGAAATCATCCATCGGACGCGTTCTTCTCCTTGACCGATTGTCAAAAAGAATTTTTAAAAACTATTGAATTTTATTTTTCTTCTTTTTTTTTTTTTTCTCTTTCTTTTTCTTGACTATCAAGAACAAACCTTCCACTGCTATCATCTACTGATACTTCTACTTTTTACTTCTACCTTCTACTGCCATCTTCTGCCACTACCTTCCAACAACTGGTCTACTTCAAAACTTCTTTCTGAAAAAACATCATAGTAGAACTTGTTCAAAATTCAAGATTCTTGTTTTCTAAGTAGACATTGTCACAAAGCACAACTTTGTGAGAACTCAAGAACCACATTCTATCTTAAAATTATTGCTGAAACGTGCAATGCATTATCACCTATCGGTGGACCCCAAATATTTACACTTGTTTTTATTAAATACTTTTCGAGAGTGTTAAGAACTTAACCTATTCTTCGCAAACTAAAGGCTTCAATAATTGTTAGGATGTCTGAACTCAAGAAGAACGTGATGTCTGACCTACCTACCGATACAGAGATTCAGCTACAAGAGATTCAGCAAGATTTAGAAGCTGGTCAACAAATCTCTGATGACTCTAGCCCAGAAACTCCTCTGTATACAACTTTCAAAGTTTGGGAGTGCTATACTATCATCATTTTTGCGTCAGTTGTCGCCATCTTTTCTACTATATCTGTACCTATCTATCTACCTGCGCTACCCGAACTCGAAGCCGAGTTTGGAGTTACCACTGAAAAAATCAACCTCACCGTCGTCACTTACACTTTATTCCAAGGTATCGCACCAGCTTTTTGGTCACCACTAGCAGATCACATCGGGCGCCGCCCAATCTATATTATCTGCTGTATAGTATATATTGGCGCTTGTATTGGACTAGCTCTTGCAAATAGCTATGCATTGCTGCTGATAATGAGAGCGCTGCAGGCCATGGGTATGGCTACCACTATAGCTATTGGTGCTGGAGTTGTTGGTGATCTCACCACTCGTGCAAACCGCGGTTCTTACATTGGAATATTCTCCGGGCTCTCTCTCGTCGGTGGCGCCATAGGGCCCATTATTGGTGGACTGCTGACTCATGGATTCCATACCTGGCGTGCTATATTTTGGTTCTTAGTTATTGCAGCTGGTATCATGCTGTTGGTTGTTGTAGCCGTATTACCGGAGACAGGACGATTCCTAGTGGGAAACGGGTTAGTGAGACCGTCGAAAACTGCGTGGATGTCGATAGCTCCAATGATGCTCATTCGCGGTCACGTCTGGCCACAACTCAAGCTACAACGGTTTTCTACTTTCGAGGAGGCTCGCAAAAAAGCGTTACTTCAAAACCCGGCGCCAACCTCATTTTACCGCACATTTCAGATTCTTTTCGAAAAAGATGTGGCACTTATGTTGGCACCCATTGGATTGCACTATACATCGTGGTTCATGGTTATCACGGCACAGAGTACTCTACTATCTGACGAATATGGGATGTCGGCACTACAGATTGGATTTTCCTATCTAGCCAATGGAGCTGGATCGATTACAGGCTCTCTTGTGTCTGGGCGTATCATGACAATGCTATATCGTCGTCAAGTTCAAAAGTTTCGAACTGAGTGGGAAGAATCACACACCAAAGATGAACCTGTCGATATGTCTGAATTTAACATTCAGTACGCACGCTTGTCTATGGCACACTACGCTTCATTATTTGTTATTTTTCCCAGTATCATTTTTGGTTGGACCATACAGTATCATGTGCACTATTTGGTGCCCATTTTCATGACTTTTATCATCTCCTTTGGCGCTGTTTGCTACATGAATATGGGTTCTTGTTTGCTAGTAGATTTATTTCCAAACGAGAGTTCTACAGCTACAGCATGCCTTAACGTAGTTCGGTGTTTGCTTTGTGGTGTCGGCCTTGCTGTTGTCGACAAGATGATTTTGGCACTCAAGCCTGGCGGTACTTTTACTCTAATGGGAGGCATTCTTGTACTTTCTTGGTTTGCACTCTTTGCTCTCATCAAGTTTGGTCACAAGTGGGAGCATGAGCGAATGGTGCGAGAGACTCAAAATTCCGTCGAGTCTGATATCAAAAAGCAGTGACTCATGTTGTTTTTTTTATTCATAAAATCACTCTTCTAATCAGGTTGTTTTTCTTTCATATTTTTGCATTTTGACATTCATAATATTCATATATATGATTAACATTAAATTACATATGTTTTCACTTTTAGATAGTTTTATTATTTTGATATTATTTTGAGTATTATTAATATTTTTTAACATGGTTTAGTTTCTCCAATATGTTGTTTATCGCTTTTGTGGGGAAAGTAGAGAAAAAGTCTCGGAAGCTCACGGCTGAACCATTGGACTTATATGCCAGTAAGACTAACCAATAAAATAAAATAAAATAAAATAAGAATGACAGAAATAATAATACATAGACATTAAAAAAACACAAGTCTTATTGGCTGGCTTTTGAGTTTAATTTTCTTGTCTCTATTCCCAATTTATTTTGATTTCGGTGTTTGACACCTCTCAGGAAATAAGTGACAAATATTCAATCATGAAGTAAATAATAGTAGTACAAGCTGAAGTGCTAGTGAAAGTAGTAGTAGCATCATAATTAGAATCAACGATAGCAACAGCAATACTAATACAAGTACAGTCTCGAATATTATAAGATTAATTAATTTACATAGATCTATACTCACTTGATTGGTTGTTACATTTGAATACTTTTACATTATATCAGTGAAGTTTCATTTTCAATAAATATGGATCTCAGTTTCCTGGACTATTTCTTATTATACGTATAAGCATGTGGCTGCTTTTTGGTCTCGAGACAGATGGTAAAAAACATATGAAGCAAAGGCTGTTCGAATTTTGCTCATTCCGCAAGTATGGACCCGTAATAGCATCAGTATTTCCGATTTAATTTGTCTTCTTGATCTTTTTTTTTTCTTTTTTTTTTAAAAAAAAGGTATGAAAACGTTTACTTGAAAGCCAATTTTGAAGAAAAAAAACTTATGTTACATGGACTTCTCTTATTTTAACTTCAATTTATCCAAAGCTGTCAGAATTATAATATGTATGTCGATATTTCTATATGATTTATGAAAAGAATGATTTTAGCATGACAGTTGGTCCAAAGCCTAAAAAATACAATCAAATCACAAAGTTATCTGAAACAGACAAATGATTAAATCAATTTCTACTAGTCCGTGGTTGTTGTTTTTTTGTTTGTGTTAATGACCAATAATAACTGTTGAAATAGATTAGAATAAATCAAATTATTTGATTATTCTTTTACTCAAGCTTAGATATCAAATATCAAACTTATTATGAAAATGAAAATCTTTCCTGCTATATATATTCAAACAGTAGCTCACAAAAAAAAAATTTCACTTCAAAAAAAGTTAAACTCCGATACGGGGAATCGAACCCCGAACTGCTCGGTGAAAGCGAACCGTGCTAGCCGTTACACTATATCGGACTTGTTGTTTATAATTAATTGTTGAAAAATTTATCAAAATTTTATTTTTATTTAGCTTTTGTGACTAATATATTAGGTAATTAAGGGATTTGAGCTGTGGTCCAATTAGATGAGATTCAATACTTTTCCAAGAAGTTTGGGGGACAGAAGTGTCGTGAGTTCAAACCCTAATCCCTACACTTTCTTTCAGAAAAGTGTCACTATAATAACAACTTTTAGCTAAACATTTGTACTGGTTGACACCCGTCATGGCTTTTCCTTGCTTGAGCAAGGTTTTTAACGCGGCAACTGTGTACTACATTGAAAGGTATGAGATGGAATCTGCGAATCAACCTTACCTCAAATTTACGCAACCTGTTCAAGTGATGAAAGACACAAATATGAATATAGGCTAGAGCTCTTGATGCTATAGATAGATAGAAAATCAGTTTATTGTTCCTATATCTGAAGCCAATTATATGAACCACACGTCTTCTATTTATGTTATTTTTTGTACAAATTATTATTAGTATAGCTTTTATATATAGGGACAACTGACTGATTTTATATATATGTATTCTAAACTTGTATAAAATTAACAATTGCTCATTGCAAAAGATCATTGTAAAAACCTTTGAATGCTTCCTGTAATTGTTGACATCCAAAAATGGACTATTTCCTCTTTTGTCTATAAATGATTAAAATGGCTAGTTAACTAGTGTTGTAAGTAACAATTAACCATTACCTTTTGTTTTCTCAAATAATCAACGTAAAGAAAAACGTATACATATTATATTCAGTTAGCAATCAACATTTTCTAAACCTAACTGATTTTATAAAGAAAAACTAATATTAATAAATGCGATATCTATGCTCAATTAGTATCATCGTTAAAATATCTCTTTTTTTTAAAATGGTTATTATACATTTTATGTTCTTTAAATTCACTTCATATCGTGTTTTACTTGACTTATGTAGGTAATAAATTAAAATCTTTTGATCACCAATTTGGATATTTTATTTACAAGTAAGTAGATAGAAATAGAAAATGTGTTTATTCTCTCTATATCTAACCAAAGGGAATAAATTTTTGTAAGTCTCAATAACGGATCTACTGTACAGGTACTTCTAATTTTTATTACTACACTTTCTGATCAACCTAGAGGAAGTTCACAAATGAAAAAGGAATAACGAGAAAAAATTTTTTTACCATGTATACGCCATGAACTGGATTATATTGAAGTATACATAAAATTTAAAAATCCAACTCAAGGAATCAAAACAGTCTCAAATAGGAGTGAATTTATTAGTATTACAGCCCCATGGCTTGCATATTCAATCTGTTTACTTAAATATATTGTCATACCTCTATAGAAAAAATATTTTGAAAAGGTTTACATACATTTATCTTTCGTAAATGTTATTTTGTGATCAAGTACTTAACTATAGACTAATGCCAATAATCTAAGTCATTATGAGTATTTTTATGTACAATATTTACAATTTTTTTTAAGAAATAAACACGTCAAGTTATTTCTTCTTTTGGTCCTCTTCATGAGCATGTGTGATACGACCTATAATATTCTTTAAAAATTTGCCTACTGAAGAAGAATTATCATCTGAATCTTCAGTCTTTGTGGCTTCTTCTGCCTCGCTTTCTTTTGGCTTCCAAGAGGGACTAATTCTTCTAGCAGTATTGTCTTTGAAGGAATCAGCTAGGGCTTCTAATAATGCAGTTTGTGTAGCTGTTTCTGGTTTCAAAGTTTGAACAGAGACGCGGACTTTATAGTCACCCTTACTGTTTTTACCGTAAGGAAGACCTTCTTCAGGAATAGTGATTTCCAAACCACTTTGCGTGGCTTGTGGGATATTTAGTCTAATATCACCCTTAAGTAGAGTAGGAACTTGAACCTTACCACCGAGAGCTGCAGTTGTCATAGGAATGCTTAGATTGTAAATAAGAGAGTTTTTTTCACGCTTGAAAACAGGGTGAGGTTTGATTCGAATACGAATCAACAAGTCTCCCTTTACCTTACGCACATCAGATCCTCCTGCTACCGCAGGACTATCACCCTCGTTGGCCATTCGCAATCGCATACCTTCCGTAACTCCTGGAGGGACATCAATAGTAGTTGTCTTTGTACTATTAACAACACCTCGAGCATGACAAGTTCCACATTCAGCGGACTTGGGAATCACAACACCTGTACCTTGACAAGCATGACATGTGGATGCCATTTGGAAGCCACCTTGAATGACATGAACTGTGGTACCAGAACCATTACAAACCTTACAAACAGACTTGCTGCGACCAGGCTTGACTCCAGATCCATTACATGTTCCACAGTCATCTAATACGTTGTAAGTAACATCTTTGGCCACTCCTTTAGCAACATCTTCTAATGTGACAGTTGTACTAATTTCAATGTCATCACCTTGATAAACTGGAACAGCACCACGTCCTCTACCCTGCTCCCGTTGAGCGTTAGCAAAATTGTTGAAGATATCGTGAAATGAAAATCCTCCTTGACCAAAACCTGCAGAACCTCCAAAGCCTGAAAATCCTGCAAAAGGATCCGCACCTCCAAATCCACCGTCCCCCGAGTTTCCGCCGGTTGAGCCAAAAGTGTCATACTCCTTTCTCTTACTATCATCTGAAAGAATTTCATAAGCGGACTGAATGTCCTGGAATTTTTTGTCGGCGTTGTCTTCTTTATTGACATCCGGATGGTATTTCTTAGCTAACTTGTAATATGCTTTTTTGATGTCTGAGGCCGAAGCAGTCTTTGGGACGCCAATTACCTCGTAAGGATCTTTGTTAAAAAGAAGCCTTTGGCTAGTGTGAAACGTACGAGGAAGCACGGTACGAGAAAACCGTGCTGACCTAAATAATAGTGATTGTCTGAACATTGCTAAGTATTGAATTAACCGAACAAAATTGCATCCAGGACGAATGCTAAAAATTAGAGCAAGATGAGTTGTTTATAAGATGGTGATTCTCAAGGAATATGAAAAATTCTAGAAAATTCAAGATTACCCGGTGTGAATCAGCGCTTAATACAAAGTCACGTGGCGATAAGTTCATATATAAGTTTGATTTGTATCTCGAGGATATAGCTAACCCAAGCTCGAACTGGATGTTTAAAAACATGCTAATGCGTTGACATGATTTTGATATACATCTATTATTATGTTTTTAAGAATTTATTTAGTATTTTACCATAAATAACACCACAAAGTTTTATTGTATAATATAAGCAGATTTAAACCTGGCATTTTCTCAGCAGTTGAAAATGGAAAAAAAAAACATGACAAAGAAGGCTTATATAGCTTATCATAAGCTATATGTCTTAGAGTCTAAACAATTAAGTAATATGCCTTATACTTTATATCTTAATACCTTTTCGTTTTTTTAAAAAAAAGATAACCTTAATTCTACATTCAGATACTAAGATGCCACTGGTTGTATCCTCTTGTGCAAAATGCCAACATTGCACACAAAATATCTTAGCATATAATTGAAAAAAAAACTGGCATTAAGCCACATGAGTAACCGTGTGTCACGCCAACAGATTTTGTAGCAGCCTTTCCCTAAATGCTGAAGACAAAGTGAAACCTGCGTTTTCAGTGCGAACCGATGACGATAGTTGTAAGTGGAATGACCTAACCCTGCGCCTTTAAGCCCAACGTCTTAAAATATATGGAGCCCAAATCTTCTCTCCTCATTTAACATCACTCACACAATACTTGACAGACGAGCTTCTCTAACTATCCAATATTCGCATCTGTTGTATCTATAGATTTTGATACTATGGCCTCTCATTACAATAGCACCTCCTGGGAGCTGTTTAATACGTCGCCCACAGCTTCTTACTCCCCATTTTCTGGCTCCACTACGCCGAACACGTCTTCAAACAACAATGGAAACCATAATTACGGCTATAGCTACACTCTCAACTCTAGTTTCTCAAATAATGGCAACAACACACCCCATATTACACAGACTAGTTCATTTTTCCCATCTTCAAGCCGGCACTCTTCTTTTGTCGAATCCGAAAGGCCATCCCTTTTCTCCTCTCGTCGCAGCTCGCTAGTTGACAGTGGCGCTGCTCCAGGATCTCACATGGCAGCTGGTGCTGGTGGAGTAGGTGGAAGTGTTTTGGATAGATTCTCAAATCTTGGCCAAATAACAAGAGACACAGAGTTAGGTAGATTGAACTTGGACTCTACACCTATTTTTAATAATATTGTCGGTGGATCTGCCAGTAGAAACAGTTCTGTGTCTCTGATCGATACGTTTAGCCCGTTTGTATCTCCTTCACTGTCATACGCTAGGTCAAACTCAATTTCAGTAGGGTCTATGTGGCAAACTCAACAACAAACCGTCCCGGAACCTCAGGAGCAGCCACTCCCTATTGGTGTGAGATCTCCATTATACCCTTCTGTGTTTTCTTCACCTGCTAATTCGATTTCTGCGTTGTCTGACAACGGAAATGGAAACTGGCCTACCGATGAATTTAACAGTCCTAGTGTGACCCCAGCTTCAAATGGACAGCCAGCTAATAGAGATAGAAATCTAAGACAACAAATAGTTCAACAACATCAGCATCATCAATCAACATTCCCATCTCCTGGGATCAAGTTCAATTCTAGCACTTATAAACAGGAAGCACACCACTCTCGCTCCAACTCCACTTCAACAAACTCTAACTCCACAGCTACTCCAGCCACGAATTCGCATCCTAAACGTAACCGAAACCATTCGGACAACGTAAACCACAATCGTTCTCCTTTGTTGGAAGAGTTTCGCACTAACAGAAATTTTAACAAGTATGATTTGAAATCCATCTTAAATGATATTTTGGAGTTCAGTCTTGATCAATATGGTTCCAGATTCATTCAAACACATCTAACTTCTGCTACGAATGAAGATAAAGATGCTGTTTTTCAAAGAATTAGTGGACATATAATGTCACTATCTACAGATATCTTTGGAAACTATATTGTTCAAAAATTTATTGAAATTGGCACAGATCCTCAGATAAATGTCATTGTCAAACAACTCGAAGGTAATGTTCTTAGACTCTCTATGCAGATGTATGGCTGTAGGGTTGTCCAAAAAGCCATTGAACACGTTGGTCCTTCGCAGCAGGCAGTTCTTATTAAAGAAATCGATGGATACGTCTTACAATGTGTAAAGGATCAAAACGGAAATCATGTTATTCAGAAAGCCATTGAAAGGATCCCAGCCGAGCACATTACTTTTATTATTGACGCCTTCCAAGATCAAGTGTATCAACTTGCTACTCATCCGTACGGATGCAGAGTGATACAGAGAATGCTTGAACATTGTAAGGAAAAGCCAAAGCGTGCACTTCTTAATGAACTTCACAAGGTAGTATACGATCTTGTTGAAGATCAATATGGTAATTATGTGATTCAACACGTTATAGAAAGAGGGTCTCCCGATGACAAATCAAAGGTAATGACCATTGTTCGTGGTTCCATTTTGTCATTTTCTAGACATAAATTTGCTTCTAATGTGGTTGAAAAGTGTATTATTTTTGGAACTAACGTTCAACGCGATGAGCTCATTAATGAAATCTTACGACCTCAAAATACCGTTACTCCTCTTAATTTGATGATCAAGGATCAGTACGCAAACTACGTTATTCAAAAACTTTTAGAAGTAACTGAAGGTACTCCTCTGAGAGAAAAACTTGTTAGCGCTATAAAGCCTATATTGATTCAGCTGAAAAAGTTTTCTTACGGTAAGCATTTGGTATCAATTGAGAAACTTGTTATGCATTGATTTCTCGCAATTTCTTGAAGGCTCAATTCAAATTTTTTTATTATTATTAATATTATGCCCACTTCTCACTGTAAATAGTCTTTATTATCATTTTTATGTTTATTTTAATTGTTCATAGGTGTTTCGTTATTTTGTTTTATTTTAATACACTTTGTGTATTTTTACTCAATACTATATTTGAGTTTGCATCCTGTTCCTGAACATACAATTTCATGTATGAAATTTCAATAAGCATTATATGATGCGGTTTACAATTTAATGTGCTGTTGTTATAAATAGACATATACATTTATGTGATATATATTGAAATGTATTTTAATGTTTGTTGTTATTGTTATTGTTATGTTTTAAGTTATTGTTAATATCTTGTTTTGATTGGATTACAAGTTAAACCCAAGCTCATTGCTATTGGAGCAATAGTATGTTCCTGCTTATTCCTGTCTATTACTTGGCTGGACTGATATGGTATGGTTCAGAAAATATAAAATGCAGGTAAACAAACTTCAACCTTAACCAAATTAACTCTATCTCAGCTGGATCTGTGCGCACTGGCCGATACCTGCCCCACATTGTTCCAAGAAAAAAAAAAAAAGATTCATGTTAGATATACAAAAATTTTGAAAACCAAAGGTATTATAAGCATGATTGCAAAATTTCTAGTATTATTATTATTATTTACTGACTTGAAAGTCTGATTGAAATCAATCAATAATTAAATATCCAAGATAACATATTTGAAATGAACTTTAATCAGCGAAATGCATTCATGTACAAAGTCGCTTTTAAATTTGTAGTGCAGAATGCGACTGCAATTTAATATGGTAAGTTCTGAACTTATGAAAAAAAATTTTTCTTTTGAATGAAAAAAACATACTTGCACAATTTTTAGGCATTGATTCAGAAAAAATGTATATATAAAAAGAATAATTATTTATTTGAAAATAAAAAAATATTGACGGGAACGGGGTTCGAACCCGCGCATTCTTACGAATAGCAGATCTTAAGTCTGCCGCCTTAAACCACTCGGCCATCCCGCCTTATTGTTGTTAGTTGAGTAAACAAGAAATTACATTCGAAATGAAAACGGTATAATAATTAATTTTAAGTTTTAAGTTTTAAATTGTGAACACATCAAAATTAACTCAAGTAAGAGTTTTTAGCTATACTTAAGTGAATAGCTGAAAATTACATGAAATCAAGTTGTAAGTTTCAATTCTCATGAATAAAGCAACAGTTAGATATAGGAACAATAACCTGATATTCTATCTTTTCTCTATACCTAAATGAATCTTAATCTACATGAAGAATTTGGAGCAACAAATGCTTTGGAGTACTGAAACCTCTAAACGCGTTGAGACATGGAATTTGAAGAAGTAGCGCTCTCAACTAGTTTAGAGATTTTTAATACTTGATGGTATCAAATTTCTCATGGTTTATTTCATGTATAGAGTAAAACATGGGGTTCATAAGACTGGTGATTTAGAATTAGTATCCAACACAAATTTTAACAAGCTACTACTACCTACAAAAAAAAAAAAAGCCATCGTAAATCTTTGAATCTGCAATATTAAATATAAACGAGTATAAGATCTTGACACTCAAAATTAAAAAATTCTATGCTAAACACTGTACTCGATACCATCATTTAAGGTATATACGTTTTAAAGATCCACAGTCAATTAACACACTCTTTTTTAAAGGAGGTTCCTTCCATATAGTATACTAAAAATGTTTGCATTTATGCTTCTTGATTAGCATTATTATTTTCAAAAAAAAAATCAACAAAACAAAAATAAATAAATAAATAAATAAATAAAGAAAAATATAACCTTTCTGACTAAATTCAAGATTGTGCTATAAAAATAATGAAGAGATGTTGTGCCATGTAATTCAATATTTAAATGATATGTGTGTCAGTACTATTGCTGCTATAATTGTTCGAAATCTCAAATGGATTTAACATTGATCTAAGCTTGTCTAAGTCTAACCAAAAGTACAATGCTCGTGAATCATTTTCATCGTCAAGTTTGAAAAGTGTAAATTTCAAACAATCTTTTGGGTTTGAATCGTTTATAAATAATTTCGTTGTTGAATCCACATTAAATAATATACAAGAACTGCAATATCTTCTGGTTTTTGGACCATAGATTTCAGGAATTGTACGAATAAGAATTTTCAAACTTTGTGGCCAATGCTTCATGCTAAAAGCTAGAGTACGGATACTAAAGTCTTGAAAAGGGAATCCAACTTGGATAACATTGGGAAACAGGGAAACTATCTTATTCATGATAGACTGAATGGAACTTCCATTAGGTTCAAAATGTGCAAAAAAGTTCACTTTGGTGATCCTTCTTTTCAGAGAAGATGGATTAAATGCATACAAATACAAATGATCTGCATGTATTGTCATTAATCCATGATTTGATTCCAATAACCAATCTAATACTGAGTCCATATAACGTATTAGTGTTGTATCACTAGTGTTAACTAAGAATTTGACTTCTTTTAACCGGGTGAATATGCAAGGACGGTTTATAAAAGTTGTATCTATTTTAGGTGCATTAGCATCAACAAAGATTGTTAGGTATTCAATATTTATTCCATATGAGTATTCACATAAAATTTCTTTTAGTAACTGAGAGTATGGAATTACCAGTTTTGTAAGACTAGCTGGGAGCCATAGATCAAAGTACTTGTTTGAGTAACAGCAAAGCTGCAGCTCTTTTAGCTTTTTCAAATGCTTGAAAACGTTGAATTTTGAATTGTTATCAAAGCACTGTGAAGAGGAATCAAAGATGTAGTCCTGACCCGGGGAATTTATAGCAGACAAAACACTAATTTTTATGGATTTCGCGTTCTTAAATAGCTTGAGGAATCCAAAATCATCATGGTCGCAAGATGACTCTGTCAATGTGATCTTTGTCACATTATCAAAATATTTAAGGTAATTAATTTTGCGAGCCTTGAAATCAGCTATTGTCAAATCAATTTCAACGTTCGGTGAAGTGAGAACAAATGGAAAATAATCCATATCTGCACGAAGCATTTTGATTGAAACTGTTCTTAAACTTTGAAAAGCTTGAGGAACTGAGCAAGAAACCGCTGTAAATTTGTTCATAAAGTCTGTACCATAATACTGTTCCATATGGAGATGCTGAACATTTTTGATTTCAATTACAGGCTTAGAGTAGTCTAACGTCTTTACTTTGCCAAAGCAGTCTAGAAAAGGATACTGAATGTTTACTGAAATATTTTCGTATATCAAGGTAAAAGTTAATTTGTATATTTTCTTAGAGATCCGCGAAACCCTTATCAAATTTTTGAACATAATCGGGGACCATTTGGGGTATTTTAGAGGAAGATATTGTACATCGAGAAGTATAGTAGGCATATCATAGGCCACATCCATGAAAATGATCCTAAGAATCTCAGGAGGCAAATCCACCAAGCTCGACAGCATACTGATAGCCGTGAAAAACTTTAGTTGAAAAAGCTAGTAATTTTATAATCCAATATCTATGTAGTTCATGGAAGGCTGAGAATAATTTTGAGAGTATGTTATAGATAATAATGTGGAGACCCTAAACCTATCAACAATCGCCAATTTCAATGTCTTATGTTCCTGAATCATGAATGATGGTTTTGAAACTAAACAGTCTCAATAAGTCGCACAAGTTTGTTTCTATCACCTCTGTCCTCATTTCACTAAATGGTTTTTGAAAATGAGATTTTCTAAAAAAAATTTTATTACAAATTTATTCTAGCTAAAGAAGGGTAGAAGGTTTGGATTCGTTAATATAAGTCTCAGCATAATTCAAAAGATAGGACATAAAATATTGAGAGGAAAAAACTCATTTTTAATATTCTCCAGTCACCCCCAGTATTAGTATATTTATATATTACCATGATTCTATATAAATTATTTACTTAGTCAAGATGCTAATTTTAAGATCTGATAACAGGTCTCAAGAGTGGTAGAGTAATTTTCTGGATCGAAACAAGTCCCATGGTAGACAAAAAAAAAAAAAAAAAAAAAAAACAGAAGCTGAAAAGCACATAGATAGATAGAAAATCAGTTTATTGTCCCTACATATAAAGGCTATACTAATATTTATAATTTATACAACAAATGACATAAATAGGAGACATGTGGTTCAAATATTTATCTCATGAAGTATACCATTGTAACCAAATACAAATTCTAAGAGGTAATTTTACGTTTTTATATCAGTGAATGTATTACCTTAAGTTATTAAAAAAAATTGCAGTTTAGTTTTATCTTCTGGTTGATATTATAATTTAATAATTAGAAATGATAAACAAACAATAAACATAAATTACTTTGATACGAACAAAAAACAAAAAACAAAACAACTGCAATAAATTAAAAAATCAGTTGCTACAGATTTATTTCCAGAGCTACGTTTTATATACACCTAATTTTTTTTAAAAAAAGATTGATTACTTATTATTATAATAGGTAGTCTTTTTTTTTTTTATTTTATTGTTTTGAACTTTTATCTGCTGTTAATTAAATGTCACTTTTAATTCATATCCTACCAATATAATTAAAATTAGAATGTAGTTTATTTAAAGCAACTTTTACTTTAAAGCCGACATTATTAATGGTCATGATCCTGTTGATTGTAGTAGTTTTTATTCATTGTCATAGCTTAACACGATTTGAAGATATGAATTCCTTACATATTAATTTGGCAGACACAAGATCACTTTTTACAAATAGACCTTTTGGGAAAATTTACTAATTTCCTACAACAAAATTAATATTGTTTCTTATATAGTAACTTTTGCTAATATATTATAGGAACAATTATATATAATGAATTTTATATCAAACATCATGGTTGGAATTGTTTTTCTACTTTATCTTAGCTTTAACTGGAAGTTTAAGCTTGTAATATGTTTATAATTTGACTCGGAATTTGACGAATCCTTTCATTCAAAAAAATGTTTTATTTTTACTTTTTTTTTTATTTAAGTAAAAAGATAATTCGGGATATCTCCGCTTGGATTTTGTTAAATTTTTCATACTCTATAAATCTACACATATTCCTCGATAGTATTGGTCTCGAGTGTCAAACGTTTTCGTTTATATCCGAAACTAACAACTATGTCAGCCTTGTGATGGATTTTCTAAATCTCCCAATTGGCCTTCTTTGTTTTTCCTCTTTACGTTAGGTTTTATAAGATGCGTACGTTTTCCTCCCACTCTCACCCACCACTATTCTCTTAGTTGTACCAGCCTACCAGACGTTCTGTCCTCCAGCACAGTCATGTCGGCCTCTTCAGTTCTTCTTTTATCAACAGTGGTGGCACTTGTGGTGGTATCTTTGGTAGTTTTGGCGCTTTCTATACAGCTCAAACAAATTCAACATTTGCTTAGATCTCCTCCACCAGATCTTAATGCTCATGTTCAAACTGCAATCGCAAAATATCGACGAAGGGCTTCGGAACAACCATACATTATGCTACCATCATACAGTACGCATACAGCAGCAGTTCGTCGTAGACTACTTCTTGCATCTACGAGACCTTCCGATTACAACACCTACTTTGGTAACAAACGAATAAAACTGGGACCAGCCGACGCATGTCGCGGAGACGCTTTTGAACCTGCCAGGTCTCAACGAAAGGTAAAGGACAAGAAGGTTTTATTTGGGTTTTTTCATCCATATGCTAATGCTGGTGGTGGTGGTGAACGCGTACTTTGGGCGGCAGTGAAGGCAACTCTCGATCAAAGTAAGCAGAATATCTGCGTCGTGTACACTGGCATTGATCCCCCACCAGCACCAACTCCAGGGGTTAGAGGGTTCCAGGATGTCAACAGACCAGACAAGATTTTAGAGAAGGTCAAAAATAGATTTGGTTTAGAGGTCGAACCAGAACGTGTAGTTTTCATCTATTTGTCAAAGAGGAAGTGGATTAATCCGGATACATGGCCTCGATGGACATTGCTAGGACAGGCAATTGGCTCTATAATTCTAGCGTATGAAGCTGTGAGTATTGTAGTCCCCGACGTCTGGGTTGACACAATCGGACTCCCTTTTTCATACCTAATAGCGGCTTGGATTGCTGATATTCCCATTGCTGCATATGTTCACTATCCCATTATTTCGCAAGACATGCTAGACGCTCACTTAGCCACAACTCCTCCTGGCATATACCGATTCTGCAAATCCATTTATTGGAGACTTATTTCATTGGCATACACATATGTAGGCTCTTATGTGTCCATAATCATGGCCAATTCCACCTGGACCACGAATCACATGCGTAAACAGTGGCGATTTGGCCAAAAAAATTCGGTAGAGCGTGTTCAAACGGTTTACCCCCCTTGTGCAACTCAAGATCTTGAAGTTTTTGACGTTGAAAGCCCACGGAAACAACAAGCTATTTATCTTGCTCAATTTAGGCCTGAAAAAAGACATGAGCTGGTGATGCGAGAGTTTGCTACTTATCTTAAGACTTTGCCATCGTCAACATCGTTACCTAGACTGGTGTTTGCCGGCACAATACGAAATGATTTGGATAGATCTTTTGTCTACAATCTTCGACTTCTTGCACACGAATTGAAATTGACTAATCAGTTAGATTTCGTTTTAGATGCTCCATGGACTCAGATAACACAGCTACTATCAGAGTCCAGTATCGGTATTGATGGTATGTGGAATGAACATTTTGGTATGGTAGTTGTCGAATATATGGCTGCTGGTCTTGTTCCAATAGTGCACGCTAGTGCTGGACCTCTTGTTGATATTGTAGTTCCTTGGTCATCAAAACCTTCAGATACCCCTTTACCTACGGGTCTTCATTTTTTGTCTGATACAGACCCAGATTATGATTCCCGCAGTACTTTTGAAAAGCAAAAATACCCTCCATTAGCAGAGTGCTTTGCAACTGCTTTTGCAATGGATTTAAATGAAATAACTGGATACCGACAACGTGCAAGAGGCCGTACACAAATGTTTTCTGATGCAAACTTTGAAATGAAATGGAACGTACGAGTAGAGCAGATGCTAAAAATTCAGGAACTACGTACAGCAAATCGAAAAGTAGATGGCTTTTCGGAATAAATTTGGAAACGTACATGTATATCTATATCTATATCTATATCTATCTATATACATATATGTATACTGACAATGTCAGTATAAATTTGGATCCTGGATTCTGACATTGTTAATGGATCCAAACAATTTAAAAATTAAAGAAATATTTTTTCTTTTCTTCATAGTTTCACATTCATTATATATATATAAGTTTTTGGCTTAATTGAAGATTAGAGTTAACAACAAAATTCATTTTCATTGAATAGCTCTCTTCATAAATAAAAATTATATTTTTCATACTCATTTCTTTACGTATCAATTATTTAATAACATTATTCCGTCATGTAAAACTCTCTTATATAAAATTACGCTACTTCTGTCCAGAAGAAGTAGTATCTGGTAACCCTCCAGCAAAGAAAAGTCCTCCACCTCCAGTGTTGGACTCTTCACTGACAGACATGGGCTCAATTCCATAGGAACCAGTGGGCTTACGAGATAACTTTCTAACAGGAGGAACTGTCACAGATGATCTTCGTCTAGCTCTCGCTTCATGAGGATCAGCAATGACATCATGGGGCAATTGCGCAACACCAATACCTCCATCAATAGGCTCCTCTTCCTTGTGGTTGGTGTTCAATGTAAGTTTACGCTCAACATGAACAGGTACATGAGACTCGCACGGCTCAAAGTTTTGATCATAGGGAAGTGTGGAATGGGTTTCCTTTTTTAGATCATATGAAAAAACAGAGCTATTGTCGTCTTGGGTGGGGGAAGACACCTCACCACCTTGAGCGGGAATAATCAAGCTATCAACAGCAGTATTAATGGTAAGGCCCTTGAAAGAGTTTGTAAATTTCCCAGGAGCCCCATCCGATACTTCATCGCTTCTGGCCAATTGAGAAGAACTGGTCTCACTTGTTGCATCATAAGGCACATCAACAGAGGAAACTTCGGAAGAAATGGATGCGGCAGAAGAAGCAACCTTTTCAGTGGAATTATAAGTGGCACCACCAGTACTGGCATATTGAGCACGCTCTGTAGGTGTCTTGAATTGAATAAGAGAGTACAAGTCATTGTACCACTCATCCAACTTTTGCTTAGACTCAGCACGGAACACCCAGTTATGGTCCTTAGACTTGTCTGATTCTCTAGTATTAAGAATAAACTTGTAACTTTTTCCTGGTTTGTTATCATGAGATATTTGGCAATTATCCAATGACAACGAAAGTGTAGGCTTACCATCATGCTTGTTTTTAAACTCGTGGAGATAAGAAGGAGTCAAAACATACCAAGCCTTGGAATAGTTCTTCAAATACTTTGACCTTCTCTCAAGATAGCCAGATCTAATGGGCGTAGCAATTCTAGAATCACTTCCACCATATTCCAGATTGTCATAAGATCTAGGCTTCAAGGTTTGGACATCAATGAAATTAAGATGACCGTCTTGTTGAAGAAAGTATGCCCACTCAGCGTCTTGGCTCTTTGTTACAATAGTAGACAAAAGTTTATTAGCCAATTCGGTGAATTGTCTACCTTGCATGCCAGTAGAGTTGGCAAATGCCTTGAAAATAGATTGAAGCTCAGCGACAACATGTTTTTCCAACTCAAGGAAAGAGTTTTGGACATTGGTATATGCTTCAATTAAATAATTTTCCTGCTTTAATTGATCAGTCAAACTCTTGTCGATCCCAGACTTTAGTAAATAAGGGTCCGCTTCTGCGGGGGTGTTTTGGGTGGTGAGTGACTTTTGGTAAGTTTCTAAATTAGAACTTGTGACAGACTGCATCTGTGCCAAATCCTGGGGTTGATTAAAGTGAGACTTAAGCTTTTTGATATCAGACACCCTGGGTTCTAGCACAGACGACTTGAGTTCCTTCAAAGACCTGATATACTTTGTGTCAATGTCTTCTACCAGTTTCAATGCAAGTTTGTTTTGGGTGGCATGGTAGTTGTAAAGACTAGGTGGCACGTCGTTAAAAGATTTTTGACCCTGGGGGAGAAAGTTTAGAGAAGCAAGGGTATCTGATTGAGCCACGGTTGCTAATTTTGCATGAAGTTTTGCAATGTCCTTCTGGGCATCAGCATAGCTCTTAAAGTACTGAGTAAAGGTGTCTATAACAGTGGTCCAATTGTTAATTCTTTGGACAAGTAACTCAGTGGGCTTTCCGTCAATGGGCAAAAATCGTTGTGATTGAGGTTGCTGAGCCATTGTAGATGGATGAATAAGTATAGATTGGTAGAAGAGGGAGATTGAAGGATAACAAGGATCGTGAACAAGTATAAATTAAAAAATTGAAGATAGTAATAGTAAAAAAAAAATAATAGTAATAATAAAAACAAGGAGAGAAAGAAAGATATACGTAAAAGGAGAAGGTTAAAAACTAAAAGAAGAAGAGGAAGAAAAAAAAAATTCAAGATAAAAAAAAAGGAGTGGGAAATTAGGTGTATTTATAAGGCCATAGTGGGCTGGGTGTCAGGTAACAAATTATTGGCGATGCTATAAGCTACACGATGACTTGCTTGTTACTGAACTTTATTAGTATGTGAATTTTTAACGTTACTACTGTTCAATGGGGCTACGATCGACATTTGGCCAATCAACCGATACCAGTGGAACAGAATCATCCGCTAGAATATCTTCTATGAATATATATCAGGAAATCTAAGGTGTACAAATATATCTAAATTTTTCAACTCTAAGCTTATGGTTATTAAAGTCAATAAAATGCACACAAGGCCATACAGAAGTATTCACCTTTTTTTTTTTTTTTTTTTTATCAATCACGCTTTACCAAAATATTTCATATACACTATTTCGTCAATTATATTACATTATATGAATTTCATTTATATATACTATTAGATACTTTTTAAAGCGGGTTTTCTCCAGGTAGCTTGATGTTCTTTATACTTATATTCATGCCTTAAATGTTTTTTCCTGCTTATAATAATAATAATTATTATTTTCATCTAGTCTCCTGTTTTGTTTTAGTTTCTTATATGACGCAATGTTTTCTCTATGGCTTTTCTGGCTTTTCTGGCTTTTCTGGCTTTTCTGGCTATTGCGGTCCTTGCTCTTTTTTTTTTTTAAAAAAAAAACAAACAAAAAGAAGCATTTTGTAATAATTTATAGATGATGTAAGAAACATCACATGTACACAGAGATATATTAGTATAAATAAATTAATATTTTAATATTTTAATATTTTAATATATTAATATATTAAATATATATTAATATAAATAAATTGATATACTTCTACAATGGGCATTACATGGATTAAGTCACATAAAACAGCCTTATCGTTGCTTAGACAGTTACTTCGATCATTACATCACACACACACACACACACACACACTAAAACACCCCTCCATTTCCCCAAAAATAAATCACTCCCACACATTGAAATCTTAAGCTAAACACATAAAACATATTCATAAACACACGTATTATAACATATGTGGTGATACAAAGAGAAAAAAAATAAAAATTGAGAAACATTATTACTAGGTTAAGTTTTGTTACATATAGACAAACTAATGGCTTTCATATTGTAGTGGACTAATAATTAAAATCAAATCACATAAAATCATATATATTAAATCTTCGGGACTTTCAGCGACTTACTGATCATGGCTGACCCACTGAGCAAAAACAGTCCAACAATAGGATGAACCTCGTACCATTCGCCGCCACCAATCAAACCGAGAGGCAGATCTGCATGAGTCCATCCTTGTAAAACCCAGTAGTACATGATACCTACAAGTACAAGAGTCGTAGGAATAGGTGTACCTTCAAAATACTTAGACTTGCCACCAGCATCCTTGGGAATATTAGCAACAGTCACGTTGAAGCGCGCCAACCGCGTTAATCCACAAAGAACGAAAATGGTTAAAATAACTGTGTCAGCAAATGTATTGAATCCAAGTGTGAAGGCTGCTGTTGCTGGAGCTACACCAAACGACACAAGGTCAGCAAGCGAATCTAATTCCTGCCCCATCAAGCTGGACTTCTTGCGTAGTCGAGCAACTCGGCCATCAAGAAAGTCAAAAAATAGGCCGAGGGGAACAAAGTAGAGCGCACGAACAATAGAAGAGGTGTCGCGAGGAGTACCATCTGGGGAAACAAGATACTGAAGCTGACCGTAGGAAACAGAAGAAAGAATTGAGAGAAATCCACAACAACAGTTGAGTAAAGTGATAAAATCGGCCATATGTAGCTGACGAATCATAGAGAAGTGTCTGTGATCCGAGGTGAAATCAAGGATCTCACGAGGGTTTGGTGCGGGCGGAGAAGGTGATGGTGAGAAGAACGAGGACCGACGGCGAGTGACTGGTCCGCGTTCTGGTATTGACGAGGTATCTGCAATTGCTTCGTTGTTGGAGCTCATTTTTATGTTAATCAATTCTGGTCAATAGGTTTCAATATGGCGAAAACGCGGGAGAAAAAAAATATAAAAAATACAAAATAAAAATAATAATAATAATAATAAAGGATTACTATTGATAGTTAAATGTATTCAGCGATTGCAATGTTGGTGCATATAACACAAATCTCACTCCAAAAAGAATTGCTGTTTTTGAAAAAAAAAAATAAATAAAAGAAAAAGAAGGAAAAAAAAAAAGATAATAATAATAATACAGAGATTGTCAATATATCAATGCCGGGTGTTTTCTAGAATACTATTCAAGGACGCAGAAATGACAGATGTCCCAAAGAGTCCGTAGAAGGTGTGTTGAAATGAAAATGGTGGAAGAGAAAGAAAATTTTAACGGGAAAAATTACAAAAAGGGCTCAGCCCCAGCCTGAATTTAAGCTGACCTTCCAGTTATCTGAACGTGAGATGGTGTCTGGCTTCAAAAGTTTTTAAACTATAGTACTGAAAGTTGGCTTAAAACAATACGTAAACATAACATTTATCAATCTTAACTTCTATTTGACTTTTATTATTATAAATACCCACCTGAAATATATATATATATATATGAACATAAGATAAATAACAATGACCTTTAGGCTCCCGAACTACCATACATTGTAGCCCATTCTTCAAATACTTTTAATCCTTCCTTTGAAACACTTGGTCTGATTGTTTTCAACGAAGCCTTAAAGTCTTCGTATCCAATTGGCCTAATTTTTTCCGTAGGGGTTGTAAGCAATGCCTCACCAAGAGATCTTAGCGGTCCCATCGCAGCATCCTTAGCCAGTGCGGTCAAATCAGATCCACTAAATCCATCTGTTAATTTCACAAGTTTGGATTTTTCACGAGAAGAAAGTGAGTTTTTCTGATGACTCAATAGCTTCTCCAGGTGGTGTTCTCTTGTTGCTGGTTCAGGTAAAGGAATATACTGTCTTCGCACAAATCTACGTCGCGCTGCTTCGTCAATGGTCCACGGAAGATTCGTTGCAGCCAATACAAGCACTCTAGAGACATCATCATGTTCCTTTCCTGCCGCTGCATGCTGTAGAGCACTCCATTGAACTAGGAACTCAGTTTTAATACGACGTGAAGTTTCATGTTCATTACTATCTGATCTTGCTGAAAGTAGCGAATCAATCTCATCTACAAATATAATAGAAGGTGCTAACGCTTTGGCCATTAGGAACAACGCTCGAACCAACTTTTCACTTTCACCTAAAAATTTGGATGTCAGTGAAGAAGCCGAAATCGAAAAAAATGTCGAGTTTGATTCTTGGGCAACTGCTCTAGCAAGCATCGTCTTACCAGTTCCTGGTGGTCCGAATAACAGAATACCCTGGGCAGGCTCACGTAACCCCCTGAAAAGATCTGGTCTTAAGAAAGGATACACAACGGTTTCCTTCAAAGAGGTCTTTGCCTGATCTAAGCCAGCAATGTCGTCCCAATAAACAGGATCTCCTTTGACTACCACATCGTTAAAAATCTGATTAGCAGCGTGTGGGTCAATTCCTTTCCCTTGAATTTTTTTCCGAGCCTCCTTGATCCATTCATCTTCATTTGGGTCTTCTTCTACTGGATCTTCCACCTTTGATTTAAGTTTGGGTGCGGCATTGGATGGTGTTTGTGCAGGCTTTTTAGCTGATACTGGTGCCTTTGTTTTCTGGCGATTACTCGTACTAACTGGAGGTTTCTTTGCTTTCTGAGGTACAGGTCTAACACTCGCTGGGTTTCTCACTACAGGCCTTGAACCAGAATGGTTTCCGTTGACATGAAGATTGCTTAAACTTTTAGTTGTTGTTGATAAAGTGGCTGCAGTCAACGCAGCGTTTGGGTTATAATTTGGTGATTTCTTTACAGTCCACGCCAGAGTTGCGGCATTGGAAGCAGCCTTTCTCTCACCCAAAAGTTTTTTCATAGAGGACTTTTCTGAGCGCATAGTAGATCTCAATCCTGAAGATGTTGAAGGCATTCGCTGAGGCGTTGTGAACGCTGGAGCTGAATGGAATGCAGACTCTGCATCGGATGCCGAGCGTCGGTGTGCAGACCCAAGACCCGGTGATAATCTTGCTAAAGTTGTATCACTCTTCATGACCGGAGTAGATGGTTGTCGAGAAGAAGAAGACTTCCCAGAAGTGAAATTAGCCCAGGGGCCAGATGCATCATAATCCTCATTATCATAGTCATCAATATCATTTGTGTCGATACTTAGTCTATGATTATTACCAGCAATAGAGCTGCTTTGCGCCAACGACCGTAGGCTAGATATATGTTCATAACATTGTCTATCGATTTCCATAATGTTTGTCATTAGGCTTGTCTCTTGTTCAGATTTTGCCGAGTTTGACAGTTGCAACAGCTGTGATTCTATTATACGTTTGGTAGTCCGCCAATAGTCCAAAGCAGCCTCGTAGTTCTGGTTTGATTCCGCAGTTCTGGCATGGATTGAATTTTTATAAGCGTCCTCGTAAGTCCGTTGAAGTAATTGTAGGTTTGAGGTGTTCTTTTTTGATCTTAAGAACGCCATTGTCCAATATTTCTATGCTATCAATTGGTTGAAATTGTTATTAGTTCTTGACTTTGTATTTACACATGTAACTTTTCTATAACGAAATTCGATTGCTGCAATTTTGCGAAGGGGTAAAAGGCTAGTATGTGGTATTAAGAAAAACTTTGTGAATCAGAGCAGAAGCAATTTTTTTTTTGTTTTTCTTTGATAGAGGTTCTGCGATAACGGGTTACCTTTACTATTGTTGAGCACACTGCACAATGAACTTTGAAGAAGAAGAAGGAAAAGAAAGAAAAAGAGAAAGTAGAAAGATAAAGTTTGTTATTTGGTACTCTGCGTGGAGATGAATTTTAGCCCATCTGTATAAGTACGGTACCTGCTAAATACCTAATTGGGAAATCAAACAAAGTGTATGTTGCCTTTCCATGACAAAAATAGGAAATCAAAAAATTGAACAAGACAAACAATAACAATAGTGTTTATGAGGCCATAAACATAGTTGTACAAATGTATGTACTCAAGTCAAATATATATATATATATATATAATACTAATAACATTTAATAGTAGATTAGCAACTGTTTGAATTTAAACAAGGTAATTAGGTAGCTAATTAAATAATTAAGTAGTTAGTTTGTCTATAAGTTCATTCTGTAGGCGCTTAACTCAATAATAGTTATATTATTATTATTCTTTTCAGCTAACATTTGTTGAGTGGTTTATGTAATCTAATTCTCAAGAAGGTCATATCAAATCGTAGATGAATAGTTAGTCAAATAAAGAAATGAAAATATGAATAACATTGTATATAGTTTTAATCAGAAGCTACATGAACAATTGATAAAGATAAAATTTCTTTGAATCAACTTTGCTGCGCTCGAATCTTATACAGCATGACGTAGTGCCTGTTTCTATACTCAATATAATATACAGTTAGGCTAGCATCCAGACCAAAACTTTGCTTGCTTAGAGTAAATCCAATAACATTAACTTTCTCAGTTATAGTACTTAATGTAAAGCATTCAAATCAATTATAAAAATATAGTTACAATGATGGTTTTTTAGAATAATAATAAAGTGCACTGGTAAACTAGCTCTCTTCTTTGATCAAAAGAACCTAAAAACCTCTTGTTGCTGTGTAAAAGTTATTGTAGGTGGTTGAATAATATAATATATGGGACTTGAAACTTATAACAAAAATTTAAGCAAAAAATAAGATATATATCTCATTGCTCTACAGTGCCTGCTCTAAAAAAGTTTCAATATTTTATTTCTCTTTTTTTTTCTTCTTCTTCCATGAACATATATCAACACAAAACAGGCGCATAAAACCTCTAATGATCTCAGGAAAAACAGTCACGACGATCCAGAAAATTCTGCATCCTCATATACACGCTCGTAAGGGCACTCCACCAGCCCTTTCGTTTGGTCTTTGTCTCTTCCTTTCAATACTTTTGATCTTGGGATTCATTTTCCCAAGCTGGATCACCAATCTCAAGCTCAATACTGGTCTCGTTAAAAATTGGGAACTTAACAGACTGACTTGGTATCCAATGTTTCACTATAATGTTCTACATTTTTTGCTTAACTTGTGGTTTCTGTATCCTGCATTAGCTTTATTTGAGAGAAATAACGGAACTGTTCGTACAGCCATTGTCTTGAATGCGCTGGCGACAATTGCAGGTGTATTGTTTACCGTTTCACAATTGATTCTTCTCTCAGATGCTTCAATATTAGGTGCAAGGTATGTATACAAACTTTTCAATGTATATCTAACAGGTTCTAACTCTTTTTTTTTATTTTTATTATAGTATCTGGATTTTCTCATTGTTTTCCTACTTTGCATACAAGGAAAGTCAAAGAGCTCCTACCACATATATCACCTCTTCGTTTACAATTCCTACTTGGTCTTCACCATTTTTCCTCTTAATTCTTGTTTCTCTTGTACTCCCAGGTCCTACTTTTTTTGTTCACATTTCAGCCATGCTTGCTGGATATCTTCTTGCAATGAATTATCTTTCGTTCATGACAGATCCTTCATCCAAAGTTGTTCTATTTATCGAGGATAAGTTAACTTCTCTTATTGCTATTATTCCGGTACAGATCAAATACATTAAAGAGGCAGAAGGAGTAGATCTCAGAAAAGAGTATGCTGCTTCTACTACAACAACAGAGATTCCATTATTTGAGCGCCCAACTTCATCTCGTGAAGACCGAGATTCTACTGCCAATACACTGCCTGCATGATCCCGTTTATATAATACTGTAAAATATTTGCTAGATCCTAATACCATAACATGTAATGCCCTTGGAGTCGTTTTGGAATGCGTGTTGTTTCCCCTTATCATCGTTATGGATAATCTATCAATACACGTGACATAGTTACCCTCTTTCTAATTCATTAATTTTCCACTTGAAAAATTCTTGAGGCTCACAAGCCAACCAGAACTCTTTCTCTTCTGCATCGGACGATTCAATTAGAGATCAGCACCGTTCATCTCAGTAGAATATTAGATAGAGTTAAGAATAAAAATGGCTAAGCAAAATTTTGTGGGTATGGTCATTTCGCATGGCAAAATGAACAAAACGGTAAAAGTGCGTGTGCAGCGCTTGAAGTTCAATCCTATAATCAGCAAGGAGGTTATCAGATTCACAGACTTCCTGGTCCATGACGAAGCCAACAAGTGTAAGGAAGGCGATATTGTGCGCATTCAATACATTCGTCCATTGTCTGCTCGTAAGTCGTTTGCCGTTACTGATATTCTGAAAAATAAGGGTTTGTCTTGGATCAAGTACCGTGAAGAAGCACCGGCCAAAGTCGCTGCAGAAGAACTACAAAAAGTTGCTGAGTATAAGGAGGAACGCCTCAAAGCATCTGGACAAAACGGTAATGTAACTGTAGCTGAGGAGATGGAAAATTTCCGTAAACTCAATGCTCTTTCGAAGAAACCAAATCGTCTTGCTGAAGAAGATAAATATATCGAAGAAATGAAACAAAAGTATAACATTTCATGGCCTAACGAGACTCCGCTGTACGAATTAGAAATTGATCAAGTGAGAAAAAGACTTGAAGAGCTGAATGTTAAGATCACAAAGAAGAACTTTAGCTCTTACGCGTCGCAGTTATTGGAAAACGAACCTGAAAAAGCAAACGAGATTTTAATTTCACTAGGCAAATCGGAGCCAACAAAACTCGCTAAAAATATCAAGAAAAACATATTAATGAAATATTTTGTTAAAAACCCTCCTGCTGAAGGAGATTCTAATTCAACTGTTTAGGGTTCTTTAACAAATGATTCTTGGTGGTTTTTCCTGTACGCATCATGATTTCTCTTTCTTTTTATTGTTTTCCTGTTGTTTGGTCCCCTTTTTTGTATATATGTCTTCATACATTCACAGTTTGTAAATAAAAATTTTCGAATTTGTTTAACTTATTTTACTTTTACCGAATAGTTATTGAAAACCTGTACTTACACCTCTTGATAATGTACATGTATATAAAGTTCTACAAACGTCCTAGTTGTACAACATCACTTAAGTCGAAGTGCTTTGAGGTGAAATCTGTTTTGACCGTCACAAATGATTTAGGTGAAAAGTTTTTTTATGGTGATCTTGATTTGGAAATTCAGCTTGTACTTCTGCAGCCTGCAACAAAAAAATCGCTAGCAAAAGAGACTGTAATAGACAAACAAACACTTAAATGGACAGCTGGTACTAGAGCACTGACTTACAATGCTAAACTCCCGCTTTCAACTCCTTCGGTATCATCATATTACTTGAAAGCAAGTGTACCACATCCAGAAACAGTCGTAGACTACTTACTTGACAGCTATGAGTTTATCGCGGAAGATGAGTCTACAACTCATACATTTTTACCAGTTCAAAGCATCCCTAGCAAACTTTCTGATGCAAGTAAAGATAAGTCAGTGGTAGAAAGTGAATATTTAGCGCTTCGAGATTTAAACACCGAATGTCCAGGATATACAGTAAACATCATTGAAGAAACCAAGGGCGATATCGCCAGTCATATTTGGGATGCTGCTCTAGCGGTATCTAAAGAGTTATGTAGTAAAAGATCTCGACTTCCAGAGTTTGTGGGAACCCCAAGGTCTATTATTGAGTTGGGTGCAGGGTGTGGATTTACTGGTCTTGTCATGGCAGCTATGTTTCCTAGTGCGACTGTATTACATACAGATTTTGAAGATGCAAGAATGGCTTGCCAGCGAAACATTGATTTAAACTTGGCAGGCTTGCCCAAAGTCAGTAAACGCTCGCATGTTGGTATATCAACTGCACCCAAGGACCAATCCCGAGTGCAGTTTCAACCTTTAGAATGGGAGGAGACGGATGAGACCAAGATCCCTATGCCTGTATATCATAAGCTCAATGAGGACCAGCAAAGTGGCTGGGATATTGTGTTGGTTACAGATTGTATTTACAATCGAGCTAGTTTTGAGCCATTACTCTGTATATTAGAAAAGCTTGTAGTTGGAGAGACCAAGTTACTGTTAGCTCATAAATACCGATCAGGAGATTCAGGGGATTTATTTTACGAGATGTTAGAGGCCAAAGGGTATCAGTTTGTGTTGGACTATATGGTAAAAAAGTATGACGAAAAAATTCGTGTTCTTATAGTCAAGAAGAAACAGTTTACAGATAATGAATCATAGAACCTACCTAGATCCTATATAATTTGCTGGTTGTATTATTGTTGATTAAAAATGTCATTTATCTACTTTTTTTTTGTTGGTTTATTTGTCTCTTTCTTACTTCTTCAGAAACGTCTCAGCTGAGCATAGAACGACTTTTGACCAGCGAGGCACACCATTTCTTCTTGACACACACAAACACAAATATATAGACACTTTGCAACTTGTTTATACACAACGCTCTGGAAGAGATAATCACACACCATGAGCTCTAAATTGCCCTTGAGTCTACCTCAATCACTCAACCCGGCAGATTTGTCAGAGAGTGTGCCAAAAACCGTTACTCAAGAAATATACGATCCGTGGCAAGGGAAATCGCTTTCTGGAATTGATAGTAATCGATTTTCATCTATAAGTGGCCTAAGTGTCGATGATGCCAGCCCAGGACTCGGCAGTGAGGAAGAGGTTGACATCGAAGGTTTACTTGAAAACGAAACGATATCCGAGGACGAAAAGCAATTACAATTACAAAAACTTTTAATGTCTGCAGCAAGTCAGGGATATGTCGACATTGTTCGTGATATTTTAGGCGGGAAAGCTAGCCATTATGTTAATATAGACAAGAAGGATGAGAGCGGCAAAACTGCATTGGTGTACGCTAGTTGTTTTGGACACGAAGATATAGTCGTGGAACTACTAAGATATGGGGCGCAGGTCGACCTCCCAGATCAAACGTCAGAGTGGACTCCATTAATGTGGGCAATCAACAATAATCACCTAGGTGTTGTAGAACGGCTCATGGAAAATGGTGCTGACCCTACAATTAAAACCTCTACTGGAAGATCGGCTTTGGATTCAATATCGCCTTATAGTGAGATTTATGTCTATATGACTTCTCATGGTTATATGAATTCCAATCAAGCAGATTTCTATGATGATGGAGGTATATCAACTAGAGGTTTTGGAGGTGAAGAGCCTGATCAATTGATGATGGAGAGTGCTTACAACTTGGATGTAAAAATGGCGCATTTACAAATGGATGATGATGATGATGATGATATTGGTGGTTTCAATTCAGGCATGGATGGTCTAGACGATGATCAGGAGTTTCTATGGGACAGATGTTTACCAGATCAAATGTTTGTGTTCAATGAATCAGATATTCCACGCATTCTTGATTTTGGAATTTCACAAATGGAACCTAAACGAAGTCCCTCTCAGAAACCCATTCCAGCAAATTTATTATTTCTTTGTGCTAGATACGCGCACTACTTTGGTAGTCCAGATGTTTTGGAAAATCTTTTATCACCTGCTTTTCAAAGAATTCGCAAGGTTGTAATGGAAAAGAAGGAAGATATTGCATTCATGTCGTTTTGGTTGTCCAATTGTACCCTATTGCTGTATTATTTACGAAAAGATGCTGGCCTTATATCTGCTTCAATTACTCAACAAGAAGCCTTATCAGAAATCATCACAGATATAACGGTCTTAATTTCCCAGGACGTTGAAAGAAGATTAGATCTTGTCCTAGATTCATCAATTTTAGACTATCAAACTATTCCAGGCTTGGACGAAATTAGATATCAAAGTGAATGGAGAATTTTTAAAAGTAGAAAAAAGCCAAAGTCTCACAAAGAAGAGATGGATGAGATTTTACAGCCTCCTAGTCCTAAGAAAAAAATGTTACCTTCGCCCCGAAATGTCACTTCAATTCTCAGTTCAGTTTTGTTTGTAACCGACTTATACGAAGTTCATCCAATAATAGTTCAACAGTTAATGTCTCAAATATTTTACTGGATAGGCTGTGTTGTTTTCAATAAAATTATGGATAACAGAAAATATTTAGCTAGAAGCAGAGCTATGCAGATCAGACTTAATATTTCAGCTATCGAAGACTGGGCTCGTGCCAATAATCGTACACCAGAAGTCAATGATGAATTTCACAATCGAAATATTTCAAATTATCCATCAATTATTGAACTGTGTCGCAAACATTTCACACCTCTCGTTGAAATTTTGCAATGGCTTCAGTGTTTCACGGCCATTGGAAATGATTTAGCAACAGTTACAGCAACGTTACAACAATTGACCGCACTTAATTCAGCACAACTCTTACATGTTGCCAACAAGTATCGTGCAGAAGTAGGAGAAAAAGGTCTTTCCAAAGAATATAAAACATACCTTTCACAGTTAAATCTTCATTATACCAGAGACCAAAACTACTCGGCAATTATCACAAAGACTACCATTCATGATGTTCTCAACCCAAGACCTAAGGAGCAAGAACAATCAACTAATAAGGAACCAGTTGTCAACGATGAGGTACCTAAAATATTGCCAAACGACGCTGAAAACTCACCAGCAGCTACGCATATTTCACCGAAACCAGAAACAGAAGACCCTGAGCCAGAAGCTGATTCTATTTCTCATGCTGATTCAGTTGTTCCTGTGGCTCCTTCGCAATCTGTAGTTCCTGCGCCTCCTGATGAAGACCTTCCAGATACACTTTACTTAGATGCATCTGCAGTTCTTCCTTTTGTTATTCCAACTTTAACTGAAATGATTATAACATGGGGGGCTGGGCTTGGCGGCACACACAAACAACGTGCAAAGAAATATGAACCAAATCTTCCAGTGGAATTCCTCGACAAGTTGGAAGATGAGTTAGGCCAGGCCGGTGAAGGTTTAGGAGTTAATCCAATTTTTGGACAAAACTTAGTAGAGCCACCTAAGCCTTCTGTGCACAAAACATGGGGAGATGATCCAGCAATGGAAGAATTAGAAAGGGATGAATATGGATCTGTTTGGTAATATAGTGGAAGATCAACAAAAAACTATAATAGGAGTTAAGTATAATAATAGCCATTTTGGCCTGTAATTTGTAGTGTGTGATAGTTTTATTAATTGATTTGAGTATAAAAACTCTTCCTTAACTGTATTGTGTATTATCTTGAGTACAATATTAACAACTACTCTTACATGGGGTTCAAAAAATCTTTTTTTGTTTTAGATCCTTTCAACGAGCTTTGTCTTCAGAAGTATTACAGACAAAAGAGGTGTATACATTTTTGCAACATTAGAGCAGATGCATTAGCTCAATTAGAATAAATTACTTGATAAATTAATTATGTTGAGGTAGTAGTTGTAACAGAATCAATTTTATTTTCATGGATAAGGTCTGACTTCAAACGTTATTGCTTCAGTATTGTGTGATAAATATATATATATATATTTTCTTGTAACGTAATTTCTTGATTCTCTTCAAAAGTTCCGTTTCGTAACTTGGGTCTTTTTCAATTTAGAATTTTTTTTACTGAAGCAATAAATATTGTCATTATTGGTATTGGAATTGAGTGTTCAAATTTTCTTGCATTGGTAATTAAAATTTAGATTTGAACTGGACACGATCTTTATATTTTTAAGAATAAATAAAAGAAAAAAAAATCATAGCAGTATGACAGCCAATATTTCTTCAGAAGTTATTAAAAGTTCGTTAAAAGTAAGAAAGTTAGAGACATAGCTAAGTTTGACATATAAATATATTAACCAGAAATATCTTCTCTTTTTAATAAATCGTACAAGAATAAATAAATAAATAAATAAATAAATAAATAAATAAATAAATAAATAAATAACTAAATAACTAAATAACTAAATAACTTTTTATTATTTTTATTTTTATTTTTATTTTTATTGTTATTTGAACTTTTCATAAGGGTGTCATTGAAAAATCAGAGGGTTTTTTTTCATGTCATTAATTTAACTGATATGCTTCAATGTATTCTCCATGAGATTTATAAATAAATCTTATGTTTTTAAATTATATCATTTGTTGTATAAAATATTTTAGTAAAGCCTTTAGATTTAGAGACAATAAACTGATTTCTCATCTATACTTCAAGGTACAATTTCGACTTACTACTTTGACATTTACCTAATAGTCATTCTAAATTAGTACTTGATCAGAAAATTTAGAATTATAGATGAAATTTTTGTAAAAAAAATTAAAAGCTTTTGATTTAGCAGTGCTTCTTCCCTTTAAGTGATATACTCTTTTTGATTATTGAAGCCAACGAATCCCAGTCTTAAAGTATTGCTTCTTTTGATGATATGACGAGATAATGATGTATTAAGATCACTCTTTAAGAAAGTCAAGAATCAAGAGCAACAATAGCCTTATCTCCTAACGGAGCTTATGAACTGTTTGTAAAATTAGATTGTGTAACTTAGAAACTACTTTAAATTAATCAACCTCTTCGAAATAATGTGATTTACACCCCCTTTTTGTATAACTGGCATGTAAAGTTCGTGTCTTAATTTCATTGTCATGTTAAGTTTCTACTACAGTGTCGTTACAAATTGCCAAACGCATGCACATTTCAACCTTTAGTATTGTACGGAACTTCTGTTTTCATTATAATAGCATCAATGGTAATTCAGATTAAATAGATATATTTTACTATAAACCTTCTCATATTTAAAGGTTTTATTTATAAACAGCAGTTAACTTATAATTTTTTTTTTCTTATGCTCTCACAGAGAACCCTGATCTTTCTGTGTACATTCTGGGCGCAATATTCATGGCCATAAGTTCTTGGAATAACAGTTTAGCAGCATATGGCATGTAAACTTGATAAATGTTGGTTTTGTTCTTACACGATCGACATTCGAATTGAACCTTTTTTAGATTTGCAATAACTGACATTAGTCCACAAATACCACAAACATGAACTCTAAAAGCGTCAGAAGCCTCCATCAAACGTTCCTTCAGGAATGCAGCTACACCGTGGGCAATCATACAATCACGTTCCATTTCACCGAAACGCAAACCACCATCTCTGGAACGACCTTCAACAGGTTGACGGGTGAGAATTTGTAGTGGGCCTCGAGCACGAGCATGAATTTTATCGTCAACCATATGTCTCAATCTTTGATAGTAGGTAGGGCCCAAAAATACTTGAGCCATGAGCTTGCGGCCAGTATGGCCATGATACATTACCTCAAAACCACGTGAATGAAATCCATTCTGTCTCAATAGAGTTGAAATAGCATCTACTGTCACATCTGTGAAAGGAGTAGCATCACCTTCCAAACCAGAAAGTGCCGAAACCTTAGACAATAAACATTCGATTAAATGGGCAACAGTCATACGAGAAGGAATAGCGTGAGGATTGATAATCAAATCTGGAACAACACCTAACGCAGAAAAAGGCATATCTTCATTACGATATGTAACACCAATGGTACCTTTTTGACCGTGACGAGATGCAAATTTATCACCAATCTGAGGAACTTTAGTTGTCCTCATTCTGACTTTAACGAATCTTAAACCTTCCTGATTAGTTGTCAACAGCACTTGATCAACCATACCATGCTCTGTGCTTCTCAAAGGTGTTGAAACATCCCTTTTTGTGTGGTACTTAGTTCTTTGACCAAGCTCCTCTGCATCAGGAGGAATTGGTGCTGTTTTACCAATAATGATATCTTCACCAGAAACTCTGATACCTGGAGCAATAAGACCATCTTCATCGAGTTTCTCATATGTACCATGCTTTAATCTCAAAGTATCAGCTCTGGTAGGCTTCTCAAACTCTTCCAC
Source organism: Geotrichum ghanense (nom. inval.) (assembly GCA_022023575.1). Lineage (NCBI taxonomy): Eukaryota > Fungi > Ascomycota > Dipodascomycetes > Dipodascales > Dipodascaceae > Geotrichum > Geotrichum ghanense (nom. inval.). Next base: position 2,138,108 of record JAKKCX010000010.1, on the reverse strand, counting down.
AACAGACATACCAATTCTTCGTTCTTGATCCATATATGATCTAAAGAATAAACTCCTAAATAAACCTCTATCAATACTTCCCTGGTTCATGATCATGGAATCTTCCTGGTTATAACCTGAATAACAAAGAATTGCAACAATTGCATTTTGGCCAGCTGGTAGCTCTCTAAACTTCAAGAACTCCATAGATCTAGTTGTAGCAAGAGGCTTTTGAGGATAATATAAAATATTGGCCATGGTATCCATACGGACAGAGTAATTTGTAAGATATACACCCATAGCTTGCTTACCCATAGCAGACTGATAAGTGTTTCTTGGAGATTGATTATGATCTGGGAAAGGAATGATACTAGCACAAATTCCTAAAATCATACTTGGATGAATTTCACAATGTGTCCATGTATGTGCATGCAATGAAGAAACTTGCCTGACACGTTGCAAAGTATCAACATCGTCTGCAACTTCAACACCAAATTGCATTTGACGAGAAACTTCAAGATCTTCCGGAGTCATTGCAATTAGTACGGTCTCCTCTTCTTCACCATCGATGTATTCAACAATACCATTGTTAACTAGGTATGCCCATCCTAAAGGTCCATCATCTCCAGATATACCTTCTTGAGAATCCAAAATCTTTTGAACATGTTCTTTACGCAATTTTAGTTCACCCTTGGTAGGACTATTTGGATCACTATCAACAACAAAGAGAGGTCGATAAACACGACCAGCATCGGTCAGAATACGGAACTCTCTAGCACGAATATCACGTACAATACTAACTTCAGCACTGATATCTCCCCTTCTTCTTAAAGCTCTCATTGTGTCAGCAATCAATGTAGGATCACGATGTACACCAACCCAAACACCGTTAACAAAAATTCTAGTAGCCTTAGGAGAATTATGTGGCACATAATCTTCCAAAGGCTCCATACCCCATTCTTCCAAGAAGCAAACAATAGGATGAGAAGGTGTTCCAACAGAAATACATGACATCAGAGATAAATTCTTAACCAAGCCACACGCTTGGCCTTCAGGAGTTTCGGCAGGACAGACAAGACCCCAGTGAGTATTATGCAATTGACGAGGCCTAGCGATCTTACCGTCTCTTCCAATAGGAGTATTTGTTCTTCTCAAATGTGATAAAGTTGAAGAAAAGGTATATCTATTTAAAACTTGTGAAACACCTGCTCTAGTGGACATTGCTTTCTTTTGATCACCCCAATTACCAGTGGCAAGCGAATATTTGAGACCATTTGTAATAGTATTTGACTTAACTGCGAGGGTTAAGTTAAAATCTTTGTTAGTTTCAACACATTTTTGCATATATCGATAGATATCACGAGTAAGCTTTTTAAACAAAAGTCTAAAAAGTTGTGCTAGTAGAGGGCCAGCTAAGTCAAGACGCTTTTTGCCAAAATGATCACGATCATCGGGATCTTGACGTTCTAATGCAACAAGAAGAAGCCTGTGAATCATATATCCAAGGAAGAAAGCTTTTCTGGTTTCAAATCCTTCATCTTGCGTGATATTTGGAAGCAGCTCTTTTTGTAAAATGTCTCTAGCATACCTCATACGCTTCTCTCTTGTGATACCAGTAGCACTACCACGACGTCCAATGTAATCTAATGCTACTTCTCTATCCTGTACAAAGAAACCCTCCTCAATACAAGGCTTGAGCATTTCCAACATTTCAGTGTCACTTTGATCATAGCAGATGTGTTCAAGAATATCTCCATCAGGAACAACACCTAAAGCTCTAAACACAAGCACAATGGGAATCTCACTCTTAACATAAGGAAGAGTAGCTCTAATAGTACGTTCACCTTTTGCCATAAGCTTAATTGACATACTACTAATGAGACGTGAGCCCTTTTCTAAAGCAGATCTGATTTCAGCAATGTGGGAAATTGGTGAGGGTGCTGACTTTTTGAAAACCTGAACAATATTTGCAGCACTTCGTTCTTGAGCAATAAGAACTTTCTCAGAACCGTTAATGACAAAATATCCACCTTGATCATAAGGACATTCATTTAACTCGTAAAACTCATGTTCTCGTAGCCCTCTAAGCATGCAGAATTTAGATCTAATCATGATAGGAACTTTGCCAATATATACCTTAGAAATTTCGACATCAGATTCGTTAGTAACTGGAACCCATTCTGCATCAGCTGGATTTGTATATTCCGTATCCTTTGATTCTAAAACACGTTTACCCATGTCAACATATAGAGGAGAAGAATAAGTGAGATTTCTTAATCTTGCTTCTTGGGGAAACATAGGATGTGTACTACCATCAGCTTCAGTCATTGTAGGTCGAGACAAATAAATTTTTCCGAAATTAATTTCATATCGTTTGTTAATATTATCATGAATGGTTGTGTGTTGGGCAGGCTGGTCTAAAATAAGAGTTGGGTCTTCTAGTACTAGACCTTGAATTGTTGATTCAATAAATTCATCGAAAGAGTCTAACTGCTGAGAAACAAGACCCTTTTCATTAAAAAACAAAGAAATCACAGTCCAGCAGTCTTCGGATGTAATTTCAGTATCGCCTTCATAAGCGTAGGCATCTTCATATTCGTGCTCTAAATTGAAAACTCATGTTAGCCATCTCAATCAAAATTGTACGCGACAATGCAATTATATCTACCTTCAGACATGGCGAAACCAACTAATATAAAAACGAATAAGAAAAGCTATCTACAACTAACAGCCAGAATAGTCAGACCTAGTTGATGAACTGAGCTGAAGAAGACTGTTGTGGTTATGTGGCGGCGACTGGTAAGGGTGATGAAACTTTTTGGGTGTTTGGTATTATAAATGCTATGGGCTATTTCACACAATCATTTTTGGTCTGGAATATTCTAGTGATGAAATTTACACAGAAGTAAACTTTACTAAAATACCAGAGTTTTACTCATACATGGCTTTCTCTATCTAAGAACATTCAAAGGAAATATTGCTTACTGGCAAAATTATTACGAAAATAACAATTCAAGAATGAGAAAAGGGATATATATAAACTACTAAGGATTACTTTGAAACTTGGACATGTAGATTCTTCCTTTTAATGCACAGTGAAATTCACTAAAAAAATGAATTCAAGTTAGAAAAAAGTATTTAGTGTCCGTGGCCGTGACCATCGCCTTCACCAGGGACGGAGAGGTCATTAATAGCGTAGACGCTACCGCATTCCCAACAACGGGCAATCTTCTCAGTGGTGGGCTTGAGCCATTGAACAGCGTGAGAACCGGCGGGAGAACCAGTGCAACCAACGTATCTGTAGTTCTCGTAACTGTCAACAACAATAGGATCTTGAACAGTACCCCTGCGGCTAGCATCCAAGGGTCTTCTGTCGAAAACATCAATACCCTCTCTAAGACCGAGAAGTTCAAGTCTTTCAAGACCAGTAGCCTGTTCCAAGTCAGTGGGGACAGTACCAGGAGCAGCACCGGTAGAGATAAGGGTTTCGGGACCGCCAACTTCGCTAAGAGTTTGAGCAGTCTTGTTAGAGACTTCCTTGTTTCCTAATTAACATGTTAATAAAGTGCAGTTCATCAGTTGCAAGTCAAGCGGATAGTTTATTCACATACTCAAAGCAAAAGCAACAGAAAAGTTGCGGACAGCAACAGGTCTAGCGACCATGAAGGAACGACGAAGAGCGGGAACAATCATTGTATAATCTATTTTTTAGAAAAAGTTAATAGCAATTCGAAAAAGACTGAGGAAAAGGAACATTGAAGATTAGTCGGCATAGAAAAAATTAAGTCGAGTTTCCAAACTCTTTATTGAAAAATAGATGTGGTGTGATTTGTTACTCCCACCATGACACAGCGTTGCGCTAACATAAAGCCAATCAAGAACAAGCTTTACAAAATAGTCGAGATTGAGATTCGTAAATTAACACAGCGAAAAAGTTGAAAAAAATTCGGCCGGTTCACTAATTAGTAATTAAGTTGAAGTTGTAACATATTAAGAAGGTTGATAGTGTTCGAGATACACAGCTGCAATGAAACGTGTAAAGAAGGGTGTTGATTGTAGTAAATGATAAGTTGAGTACCGATCGTAAAATTCGTTCAATGTTCCAACTACGTGACAGTCTCAAAATTAAATACGTAGTAGCAGCAATTCAACTTACTGGTTCAGAATAAATCCTGGAAAAATATTTGGATAGTGATGAATGGAAATGACGGGAATCTAAGTCGAAGGAAATGAAAATATTTTGTGTCTGGGAGGTAAGTATTGCCCAATTATTCGCGGACTTTGATTTAACCAATCATTGAGGTGCAAATTGTCCTGGTATTTACGGAACTTCTTTTGGGCAGGGTATGGGCAGAATACAAATTAGTCAGGCCACGATCATTATTTATTTTGATTAGTAATATTATTATATAATGATATGTAATAAATTTTATAAGTATTGATGTGACTTACTCCTCCAATTTAGGAAATTGTCAATTCATGACTGATTATTTTATTGAGTATATTTCAGAATTGATATTTCACATATGATAGATTATTCATGTTAGTCTCTGGTGGTTATCTATCAGTACATGAACGTTGAACAAATCGTTCAGTTGTTCAAGGCCATATAGTATGAGGTCCTGTAATATCTCATACTAAATTTCGCCCTTACCCACAGTGCAAACTTTTTTCACTCTTTTTCCACTCTTTTTTCTCCTTTTCCCTTTTCCCGTCTTGTACATCGTTTGACGACATCACCAAAGGATCATTTATATCAGTATGTACTTTCAACTCATTATTTTGTTCATGGGGGATACGCCAGGCACACAAATTAGACGATAGCTGGGGGTGTAAAAAATTTTATTCGATTTGTTTAAATGCTATAAAGCTATTATGGACAGCGTCGAAGCAATTGCAGATTTACGTTCAGCACTTATATGAGCTTTAAGATTTTTTCAAACATTTCATAAATAACTTATTTGGTTGATTGATACTCTAAAAATCTTCGATTGATAGTTTGCATGTCCAAATCTAGTTACGTCGACTGAAGTTTTCTATGCCCTTGTCTTGAACCCTGGACTAATTTTCATTTAATTAATTTCTAAGACTAACTTTATTGCTCAATAGATCAAGATGCCTAAGAAGAGAGCTTCCAACGGACGTAACAAGAAGGGTAGAGGTCACGTCACCTCCATCCGTTGTTCTAACTGTGCCAGAATGGTTCCCAAGGACAAGGCCATTAAGAGATACGTCGTCAGAAACATGGTTGAGGCTGCTGCCATCCGTGATATCTCTGAGGCTTCTGTTTACAAGGAGTACGTTCTTCCCAAGCTCTACCTTAAGACTCACTACTGTGTTTCTTGTGCTATCCACAGCAAGGTTGTTCGTGTCCGTTCTAGAGAAGGTCGCCGTATCAGAACTCCTCCTCCTCGTGTCAGATACAACAAGGATGGTAAGAAGATCAACCCTAACGTTGCTGCTAAGGCCGCTTACTAGATTATTTCTTGTATGAATTGATTTATTTTATCCTTTTTGACGAACATGCTTGATTTTTCCTTACTTTTACACAATTTTTAATTTGACTACCAATAAATCTACTTCGGTGGTGATTTGAGAGTGACGTAGACATCAGTACCCCAACCGTAATAACTCTGTATTTGTAACTTTCCTCCGAAAAATTCTGCGTATGCTCTTGATAGAGGAAGTCCATAACCCATTCCAGCAAGCGAGTTTCCACCACCTGGAGGCTCATTTAATGTTGAAAACCCATCGTCATTTTCTGGCTGGTTAAATGTTGTAAATGAGTACGCAAAAACTTTCTTTTCAAGCTCTGGGGGTATACCACTACCTCTATCTCTAATTCTTATGATAACTCCAGCGCTGGTTTTCACTATAGTAGCCCAAACCGGCTCAAGGGGTATTCGATCCCTTAGAGTTGTTTCAATTGTTGCACGGAACGAATTTTTAAGAAGCTCCGTAAATATGTATTCAATGTGAACTGGAACATAAGGTAAGGATATATCATCACCCTGTTCAATCTTCAATATAGGAGCCATACCAAATTTGAGATCACAAATATCTGTAACAAACTCAGCAGCATGTTTCAGTATATCGCCAGGTTTGCAATCAACTTCAACAGCACCAATATACTTAGACTCATCAATAGGATCAGTTAAGGCAATGTGATGCTCAGCTACTAGTCTTGTACCTATTCTTGCTCGCAAATGGCTGTCAATAATTTTAGAAGATTCCTCAGGTGTTATATACTGACGTGCTTCGTGAAAACCTCTTGCAAGAACAGGGATCGTATCTGAATGAGCATGAACCAATTTTTTTAAAATTTCAACAATTTGGAGATTTTCTTCTCTTGTCTTAGGAGGCTTAGCTTGGGAGATGATTTTGAACGAATTGTAGTAAATGGAGTATATTTGTGAAATGTTAGGATTCAGAACAATGAGATAAGGTAAGTCGCGAAGCCTTGCCAGACGATGAGCGAGACGAATTGATATTAGTTCAAGTGCTTTAGCAGCATTTTCCAAGAGAATATCATCAGGAATAGGGTACGGGCCAAACTTCATGAGATTCTCAATGTTGATGGTATCCTGATCATTAGATGCAAACTAGTTACAATCATAGTTAGCTACCAGTAAACGATGATAAGAAGGGTCTTTTAACTTTGCCAACAGCATGCCAAATTATTTACCTCAGTGATCAATCTTTCAATTTTTGCATGGCTTAAATGCTCTTGTTCAATGGTGCTGGCTTGCTGTGAATTATATCGTTTTTGAACGGAGATTTGAGTAAATAGGTGATTAGAACGTAAAGGTACATGAGTTGAAAAAACATTTTGAATCAAACACGCAGAGCTGCGTATCCTGAAAAGCCTAGCACTCTGCTTGAAACGCAAAGCTAATCTACTCATTGCACTATAATCTAGTAGAGGTGTGAATTTTGGGACAGTTATCGTTGAATTAGGTGGTGGTGAGTAAGAATGGCCGTCGTCACAGTGAAAAGGAAACTTTAATAGAGTTGTGTGACTAACAGTTTCTAGAGCTGTTAGGTCTATGCACTTTTGGAGGTCTTGATCTACCCTCCTAAAAGCCTTGTACTTCAGACTAGCAAAATAGGCAATATTTCAAAACCGGTAACTAGCCTTGTCTCGGTTTTAGCAGAGTTTACAAATACTTTACCTAATCTTTGTCTAAGATTACCTAATACAGACTTAAAGAGTAAGATTCAAGCATTCCAGTATGTGCTCAATATTCTCAAAAGGAAGAGCCTAGTGAGTGCGAGCGTCATATATCTCATGCTCTGCAGTGTATTGTATTGCAATATGTAAATCACATAATACCAAATGATTATTTAGTGATTTGGTCTCGTCAAAAGTGGCATGTATATTATTCAATAGGCTAGAAAAAGGCTTCAAGTATATACCACCAACAAGCAAAACAAACTTGTTCATAAACTTGTTTCCGGCAATGCTGGGAAATCTCGGTAAGCCTAAACTGGCGAAATGGCAATTGAACAAGTCTTTCACAGCTTAAAAGCTCGGCAATCCACGGCCAAATTCAGTCCAAATACCCAGTCTCAGCCTGAGAAACACTTGAACCGCACAGATAGTTTAACATTTAATTTATCTAAATCAGGACATCACCAATACAAAAACTATAATGGCATCAAGAGTTTGAAACTTTCGGCCACTTATATGGTGATTTGAAAAATTTCTACTGCATGTAAAGGTTTTGAAATTTGATCGTGATTTTGTATAAATATACACCCACTTGACCTTTATAATAACAAATATTTTTTTCATCAATCTCATCTCATTTGCATTAATTCATATACACTAATTTCATTCTTTCAGATCCAGTCTAAGTACAAAAAAAAAAAAAAACTTTGAACTTCTACTTGTAAACTTTTATCTTTTACTTTACATAGTCCAGTCATATCCTGAGATTTTATTATCATTATTATTATCATTAAAGATACTAGTTGAATCAATATCATAATGCCTGAACCAACTACTATTGAAAAGGCTAAAGTGCTTGTTTTTGGAGATGTAAACAGAAATACATCCATATTTGAGGACTTTTCACAGCGTTTCGATCACAAGTCTTACAAACTAACAACAAAAAAGCAATTCATTACCGACATCAAGACCAAATACTCAGACATTCACGCATATTGGCTAACATGGGAAAGCTTTATGCCTATAGGTGGAATGGATAAGGAGCTAGTATCCCATCTTCCAAGTACACTTAAAATTATTGTTATCTGTTCAGTAGGTTTTGATAACTTTGATACTCAAGCTTTATCAGAGCGAGGAATTATACTTTGCAACGCTCCTGGTCTTGCCGCTTCTCCTGTAGCAGACCATGTTTTATATCAAACCTTAGGTCTTTACAGATTTTATGGGGTTTTTGAAAGACTGATAAGAGAACATGGAAACTCTAACACTGCAAGAGCATCTGCTGCTTCCCACGACTGGGATGGAATGTCAGGAAAACCGATATTGCACCAAAACAATAAGTCCAGTCCAAGTTACAATCCTAATGAAGACCACTCACCGGGCTTTAGTCTTGGTGCAAGAGTAGGAGGCCGGGAAGTGAAACAGCCTCGCGGAAGCACTGTAGGTATAGTCGGGTTTGGAGCAATAGGGAAAGAGATAGGACATAGACTGAGTATGATTGGGATGAAAGTGCATTATACCAAACGTACACCATTGACTACAAAAGAAACTTTATCTATGCAGTATCCCACTACCTTTCATGATAATCTCGAATCGTTGTTGGAGGTAAGCGATTTAGTAGTTTTAGCCTGCCCGTTGACTGAGGAAAACTATCATATGATAAACAAGAAAACTATAGAAAAACTTCCCAACGGCGCCAAAATTATCAACATTGGGCGAGGAGGTCTTGTTGATACAGAAGCCTTAATTCATGGTCTCAACTCTGGGAAACTACATGGAGCTGCCCTTGATGTTTTTGAGACTGAACCCTTGATTCACTCAGAACTTAGAGACAGATGGGATGTCATTTTGACGCCTCATATTGGTTCTTCGACTATTGATATATCGAACGGAGCTGAACGCACTTGTGTCGATAATTTGATCAATTGTCTTTATGGAAATGGTAAATCTACCACTCGAGTAAATTGATTAGATTTTTTTTATCCCCACAAAATTGATATTATATTTGTATATTAAAGATGTAATAAATAACGTTTTATAGCTAGAATTAAGCTTGATATTTTTTTTTCTGGATTTTTGTATGAAGACTTATCAACTTTATAATTTGGTGTTGTGAAATATTAAAGTAATATACACCGGCGCAGATTCATATTTTTCCTGAAACAGAAATAAGCTGTTTAATATTTTTTTATGATTACAATAAAGAAATTAGCTATTTTTAAACATCAACCGTTAATTATAAATAAAGATGCATAGTCTTGAATTTAACTGTCCATTAATTACTATATATTGTATAGAAATACAAACTGGCAAGAAAAAAAAACGATATAAAATACAAGTTGAAGACAAAATTTAAATTTATTGTTTTTTTTTTTAACGTTGGTTTATTATCAATGGATTATTATAGATATCAGTGTTGTTATGTATGAAAAGTTGAACAACATATTTTATCATTTTAACATTCAGTAGTAAAATTTAACATGTACCAAAATATAATAAAAAAAATAATACTGCATAGATTTATGAAATAATATACAAAATATATAGCATATCAAAAATTGTTCGTGATGAATTCTAGCATTATTTTCTTGGATAATGAAATGTAACATATCAATTAACGGTATAATGCGTATAGTCATCTATATACTTTCTTAAATTATAAATAAATGTCAAATTCTATATAAAACTTGATGAATTGATCTTTACTCAGAATAAATTCTAGTTTTTCAAAAAATATTTACCACAGCAGCTGTCTTATTCAGAAAAATTATTTAAATGGTTTCTAAGTTTCTAATTATCTCTGTGCTTTCAGCAACTGTCCTAGCACTTCCTGTTGCTAAGCGTGATCAAAGTAGTACTGAAGGAGCCGTTATTGAAAACGCCTCTTCGCAGATTTCATCTGCTAGTAACGCAGTGGCGGATTTGACTTTTCATTTACAAAACAGTGATAATTCATCCATTGATAAGACATTTAGCATCACCTTAAATGGATATGATCAACAACTCAAAGAAGTTACCGAAACTGTCACTGAAGCAGTTAAGTTAATGGATAACGGTCTTTCTTCTGCTGTTGGTAATTATCTTCTTACGGACTTTGTAAACTCTGTTTCAGAAGGTGCAAAAACAATTGTTGATATTTCAAATGAGATGAAAGGAGATGATGAAGAGAAAAGTTTGAAGTTTGATTTTTCACAAGGTCTTAGCAAATTTTCAGACTTCGCAAAGGATTATGGTGTTGATACTACCAAATTGAATGAGAGCAACGAAAAATTGACACAAGTTTGGGCATAAATAGATGATAAATATTACAACGGTCTGATTTTTTGGTTTAAATATATATGCTTTTTTTTAATTTGTTATTAATAGATTTATTTTTCAAATCGTATCATTTTTTTAAGATCAATATTATACTCAGTAGAGCTCGGAGTTTCGGGTCAATCAGTCTTTAAAAACACGAAGAAATTCATTACGCTGTGTGGCATGCTGAAGCTCTTCATCTTTTTATATATATATATATATATAATTTCACAATGATTTATGCATAAAATTTAATAGTTCCAGGTTTTAAATCTCGCCACTATTACAAGTGCAATCTTGATGTTTTAAACTGACCTTTCTACAATTTCATGCTTCATTCAAAGCAGAATTTTGCTTCTAGAAACCGGTTCGTTCATGTGTAACATGCTATATTATCAAGTTCTAAAGTAGTTTTTAACAATATAAGTTCAAAAACCCTTATAACTTGTATAAATCATTTGTTCCACTGAACGAAATATTTACAATGAGAGAGCTACAATTTCAATTTTATAGGTGTAGCTACTATGGTTCGTTTTACAACGATCATCAGGGCAGGTTATTGACAGGGCTTGTTTTCACGTGATGGTGAACCAGCCTCATTTTCTTGCATAGTATTTGTTAGTGCGAAACCTCTATTTTTAGTGTAAATGTTGTAAAGCTTGGAAAAACATTAATTCCACTGCAAATTCCTACTGTTATTTTTCCTCTCATTCTCCCGCTTCCTTTGTTTCCCATTCTCTTTTCTACCCCTTCTATTGCTGTATGTCAAGAGTGTGATACATGATGTTAGTGCTCGGCAAACTTAGCTTTCTTGTCACACTTTTTTCAGTTGTGCAATGTTTGGATATTGATTTTACTGACAAGCAATCTATTAATGACGGTTTGAAGCTGCTGGCCAAAGGCCTGATGGATTACTACAATGGAAACGAGACTGGTGAGACCCCAGGAATGTTTGTTGCTCCATACTATTGGTGGGAAGCAGGTGCAGCCTGGAACTCTATGTTGGATTACTGGTTTTATACTGGCGACGATACTTACAATAGTATAGTCAAATCGAGCTTACTTTTTCAAACGGGTGAGAACTGGAACTACATGCCATCAAATCAAACCACTACTGAAGGAAACGATGACCAGGCATTCTGGGGAATCACTGTAATGGCTGCAGCAGAAAAAAATTTTGAAAACCCGTCGGATGACGAGCCTCAGTGGCTGTACCTTGCTCAGGCCGTTTTTAATACTATGGCTGCAAGGTGGGATACTGAGCACTGTAACGGCGGCCTTCGATGGCAAATCTTTAAATGGAACAATGGCTATAACTATAAGAACACAGTTTCTAATGGATGTCTTTTCCAACTGGCCGCTCGTTTAGCAAGATATACTAAAAACGAAACATATGTTGACTGGGCAGAAAAAACGTGGGATTGGTTGGTTGCTCAAAATTTCATTAAGCAAAATAGTGATGGATGGCCTGTATACGACGGTGGTACTATTGAAGAATCGTGCTCTGATGTTGTCAATTTAGAATGGAGTTATAATTCTGGTTTGATGATGTCTGGATCAGCTTATCTTTATAACTACACTGGTGATCAAAAGTGGTTAGAAAGAGCAGAGAATATATGGAAAAGAGCCAAGGTATTCTTCAATTACGATACTAAGATTATGTACGAAGCTGCTTGCCAGCCAACAACTATCTGTAATAATGACCAACGATGTTTTAAGGGCATATTTTCGCGCTTTTTGGGACTCACCTGTCTCATGGCTCCGACGTTAAACGATGAGATTCAAGAATACCTTGAAGCTACAACAGTTGGAGTTTTGAAGTCATGTAGTGGTGGTTCAGATGGGCATACTTGTGGCTTAAACTGGTTCAAGGATACTTGGGATGGTTTATATGGCTTGGGTGAGCAAATGAGTGCATTAGAAGCTCTTCAAAATAGGCTGGTATGGACAAAGTCACCTCCATTAACTCAAGACACTGGTGCTACATCTAAGGGTGATGGTAATGCTGGGTCTGGATCAACGAGTGTTCTTGCTGTTTCTAATGAATTGGATATTAAATCGAAAGATCGCGCTGGTGCTGGTATTATTACATTTTTGGTTATTTTAATGTTTTTTGGAAGTGCTTGGTGGATGATGATCCGTTAGTATTTGGACTTTTATTTTTGCTAGTATTTATTATTTTAGGGAGGGAGTTTTTTTTTTTTTTGATTAATTATTATATTGTATCTTTATTTTATTTATTAGAGTCATTTTTGGTGTTTAATATATAACTCTCAGCAGTCAGAAAAAAGAGGTGACATAATTTTATATATCAAGCAAGTAACAATGATTAGAAAGTATGAAATATAACGATAGAAATTCATAAAATGCAATATTATTTTACAAACACAGATAAACGATAAAATTTTGAATAGAAAATATTGATAAAAATAAATTAATTTTTTATTAAGCAAAAGCGGTAGCGTATTATATTTCATTGAAATATCAGTGGTGTTTATAATAAATTTCACGTAATTTAAACTCAGAGACAAATTACTAAGTTTATGGATTAAATAATTCAATATGGTAAATATTATAGATATTCAATATATATATATAATTACCGTTGTCTAAGACGGGGGGGTTTTTTTTTTTTTTTGATATATTTCCAAGCACATTGTTAAATGATGAAATACACATTTAATAAATACAATTTACTGGAAATTTCTAATCATTTAGAAAGTTATGACTATAGTACAAATATTACTCTTTTTTTTTTTAATATTAATCAATAGCTTTCTGATATAAAAAAAATTTTATTTTTATTTTTCTTTTTATTTAATGTTATTGTTATAAATATTATAAGATAGTTTGAGAGCTGAACCAAAATTACATCTTTTTATAAAACCAACTCAATATATTACTATTTGGCTTTGTCAATTTTCTCTTAAATTATATATTTGTAACTATGCCAAACATTACTATTTTATATATCTTGAATAAAAATACGTGTAAAATCAAAAAAAAAAAAAAAAAAAAAAAAAAAAAAAAAAAAAAGATGATAATAATAATAAAATAAATAAATAAATAATAAAAAGAATAGCAATCATAGTTTCATTTCTAATATGTTGCAAGTGGTATATATGAAGTATCTGTTAGTTAAATCAACTCAAGCTTTTTTCAAGCTGACATTTGTTATTACCATTATGGCTATTATTAAAACCGTTCTAATCTAGCAATTGTTTAACGAAATCACTAATCAGTTACAAAATCTTGTGATTTCTGATAAAGCTCAATGTTAATATTTTGAGCTATCTACTTTTCTACAACTTATTAACTAACTGTAAACTTCACGTATATTTCATATTCGAGTTATAAGAGCACACAGAATAAAACTTTCATTTAATTAAGATATACTTGAAAGTAACAATTAATTCTATATCTAATACAGATATTAAATTGTAATGTTTTCATAGCAAAAAGATATCAATATAGTTGATTATCTTACAGAGAAAATCAAGTATAAAGTATTTTTGTGATATTACACACTCAAACAGGACAGTTACATATTACCTCTTGAATGTTTTTCTAGTAAACTTGAGTGTTAGGTAATTCCGGAATTTCTAGTGGTTTATGGAAAAGTTGCACAGATAAGGTTTAGTGATTGGGGTATGATTATGCCCTATTAAGATAAAATATGATGAAATAGTTTTTATTGGTTGATTAGTATTTGGGACACAAAGAGTGGCTAAAGCTAGTGCAAAAAAAAAAAAAGTTGTATTTTCTCACGCTAATTATATCAAAACGGTTTATTTATGAAAAGTTATAGTTCAGTAAATATATAGCCAAGATTTGTAAAAACTTAGCAGTAAAGATTGAATCAAAAATATAAGTAAATAAAAGTCCATCGGATTCAGACTACCGTGATTATTTGAAGATTAGAAGATTTTACATTATCACTATACAACTTTGAATTCATTTGAACTATTTTTTTGAAGTTAGAATTAGTTATTATTTATCCTTTTGTCGTGATATTCAATTTCCTTTTGTTAGCATTTTCTTCAGTGTTGTTTATTTCTTTTCGACAAAGTACTACTTTTTGTAAATATCTTTGATAATTATAGTGTATCGTAGATTAAGATCAATTGGTGAAATCAGTAATGCTAGATTCTTTAATCAAGAAATGATTACTTTATTGTGATATCAAATAAAAACAAATTTTGCAAATCTCTTAAATTCCTTATACATTCTCGTGAGAATCTCAGCAATGTTATCTTTTATATCAAAAGCAATAGCTTTCTTTGATATACAAGCCTCACGACAATTTGGATTGTTTAAACTACGTTTTAAATAAAGACATATTTGTACAAGATATCATTGTAAATTATAAATAAGCAATGTCAAATATTTGATAGATACGTTTAAGGCAATAATATTTTGAATAAAGTCCAATCATAAACCTCTCCTTATCATAACACATCGGCAGAGGTCTTGTTTATAATTTTGCGCTCCCGGACTATAACAGTCTTTTTTTTTTTGTTATTTATTTTGTAATGAATACCATAAACTATTTTGCCCTTTTTTTTTTCCTGAAAAATATCCAATGTCAAAACTTGAAATTTCTTAAAAATTATAACTGCAATATTCAATTTTTGTAGTGTTTTGTAAATATATTGTTAGAATAATTTAGTATCGATTATTATCTCAGCCAATCAACAAATTTAATACATTGAATTTGAATATAAATTTTATTTATAAAAATTAAATGTCGTCTTTTTTTACACAAAGGTTTTGTTTTCAAAGTTATCATTTTAATTTCTAAAGGTTCATTCTCTTTGGTAATAATATATTATCCTTTTCATGAAACAATAATAATAATGAACAATAAAGAAGTTGGATTATATTGTAAAATAATAAGTTTTAAACTCGTTACTTTTGAAGATCTCCTAACAGTTTTCAACTGTTTTTTAGAAAATGATATATTAGTGTGTGGGGGAAAAAGGGGGGGACCCACAACCTAAGTCTTAATAATTGTTTTTGGTATTTAAAGACTTAATTAGTTAATTTTAGAGGTTAAGAGATAGATAGGACAGCAACTCTTTTTATATATATCATTTATTCTCTTATTTATATCTAAAACTTCTTTGATATCGTTATTTTTGGATAGAATATAGAGAGAAAAAAACATTCCCTTCATATATTCACTACAATTTTTATTTAATAAAAGTTATTGTTTCATAAGATACAATAAAAAGTCAGTTGTATCACAATTAGAAATTCGGAATAAATAATGTACAATACCCCTTTGACACAACTAGTTAGCCATTCGTTACAGATTTTGCAATCTCACTGCATTTTTACTTTAAGCATATTTAAAGTAATCATATCAGGGGCTGAAGTATAAATTGAATCAAATTAACGTTGACAAGCTAAAACAAATGTATATAAAAATAAAGAAATAAACAAACTAGTAGGTTTCATAAGAGTTGAATGTCTTGCGACCTCTAAATACCCAGTAAAGACAAAGATATGCTGTCCAGCCAACTAGAATAACGGAAATGTAATTCATAGTGTCTGCTGCCGCAGGTAAAGTGAAAGGCAACGAGTAAAAGACCAATGCGAAAAGGGCCCATGCTACAGTCACATAGTTTGAAATCATACCCAAGAATCCAAGATAAAATGGACCATGGTGAATGTTGTCACGACCCTTTAAGAGCAAACAGACAACAGGAATAGCATATGAAAGAAGTAGGAAGGTGATAGTACCTACAACCATGGAGTTATAACCAGTAGTGGATGCCATGTAAAGACAACCACAGAGTGCAACCATGCAGCATGACATGATATGAGCTTTCAAAGGAACATTAAGTACTGGATGAATTTGGGCCCAGTGGTGAGATCCAGGAAGACCGTTGTCACGGGCATAAGACCAGCATAAACGGGTCATCCAAGTTTGACCTGAAATATTGCAGCCCCAAGCAGTGAGCAGATACATGATCATTAAAAACATAACACCACCACGGTTTTGAACAGCCTGGTTAATGATATCAAGAATAGGGTATCCAGTGTTGGAGTTGATAATATCATCAAAGTTTCTGATACTGAAAAACATGGCAATAACATAAGTAAACGAGGTAATAAATCCAATGACAACGGTTCCCATAATTGCAAAGGGAATCTTACGTTCAGGTTCAACAGTTTCGTCAGCCATGTGAGTGGCACAGTCAAGACATGAAAAACACCAGTTAGGGTTGATAAGACCTGTGATGAAAGCGATTGCACTTGATCCCCAACCGGTTTGATTGTCAAATTGTACAAACACGAATTTGGCTGGCTGATAATTACCGCTAGAGCAAGCTAATACTGTGACTGTAATGGCAAGATATGAAATCAGAGAAATGTAGAGAGCAGCCTTAGCAATATGAGGAAGATATTTACCATAACAGTTGAAAGTGAATGTAATAGCATTGACTAATTGAAAAGTAACGAATACCATCCACTTTTCAACTACAAATCCATCTCCTCGGTTAAGTGCGTACATTCCCAAAATAGCTTGGGCAATACTCAGTGAGACAGAAGAAGAGGAAAAAACAGAACCAGCCCAAGCGAGACCACCACACATGTATGCCAGGAATCTAGCGTATTTCTTTGGTGCAAGAACAAGAGCCCAATAGTATTGGCCACCGGCATTTGGATAACTTGAAACCAGTTCTGAAAGTGTGATGCCAATAAATGTAGATACAAATGCAATGATGAGAATACCGTAAACGACCATGAGAGGACCACCAGAAGAAATAGAAGTTATCAAAGAGGCCGAAATACCAAACCATGAGTTTGTAAGACCAAAACCAATTCCTAAAAGAGACCATCGTGAGAAGTTCTTTCTGAGCTCGCCTGTTTCGTAATGGCCACCATGTTCACCTTCTTTTAGCTCGATGACTTCGCCCACAATGGGATCTTTGTGCAATGAGCCTGTAGAAGAGTTGGATCTTTTCTTTTCTATTGACATTTGTAAACGACTAGCGTGAAAGAGAAAAAAAAAAAAATAGTTTTTGGTGAAAGAAAATACTCTGAGAGTAGTGTGAAATTTGTTGATTTGAAAAGTGAAGAAAGTGAAATTTTCAGGTCGATTGAAAAGATATTTATATCAACGATCTGCTCTACTCAGCGGTTGAGTGAAGTAATAAGTACGGCTGGATGAAGTGTGTGCATAGCAGGTACGCTGAGGGAAAGGATGTTGAGCCATAGGATAGAATGATCAAAAAGAGGCAATCTATACAAGTAGTGCTGTCCAATGGGGACTTTTGTTGCTGAGATGACCATCTATAGCCCTTTCTTTGATGTATTATCCGCGCAAAAGACGCTAAACTGACTCTGGGACAAAATGATGCCTCTGCATCTGGAACTTTAATTCCTGTTATCGATAAGGCCTTTTTCTTTTTAGTTGGATAAAGGGTCTCTCCCTTTCTCATTGCACACAGTAAACTTGGATATCGGTCTCTCCGCAAGCGGCCAATTTTACTGTGCTTACTGTTCATTCGGTACTGATTTGAAACGTTTTCGTTGTCTTTCCTGTCTTCTCACGTACATGACTTTGTTTTGTTCCAAGCTGCTACTTTCTGTATATATCCCCTATCGCAAGACGCAAGAAAGCGGCAGCTTGGAGCCAAATGATCATCTTACGCACTGCTTTCAGACAGCAAATAAGCCGAGTGGGGACCATCTGAATGAGCTTGCTGATTCAATATAAATCTAATCAATAGACAGTTTTCTAAAGATGCTCCAGTGAAAGTTTAGCATAATCACTATAAACTATTTGTGCTCATTTCTTAAAAGAATATCTCAGTGATATTACCTTATACCAATAATGATGTCACGAGCTATGGGCTTAGTCAGTGTTTAGTTATGGTTATCTCAGCTTTTTTTTTTCCCAAAACGCGAAATTTTCATTTAAGAAAATAGGCGCGTAATTTGTATTATCCTTAAGAATTTCTCCAAAACGTCCAAAAAAAATATAATAGTAATAATAATTGAAGCTCCAAACGTTTAAACTATTATCTTTAGGTTTATAATAGCACAAAAATGGCTGAAGAGTTCATTCCTCCTTCTGTTTTAGCAGAATCATCATATATATCACACGTATATCACTCGTCAGTTCCAAAATCAATTGTTGAAGATATTGACGCGCCATGCATTTTGGGTGTTGATGAAGCGGGACGTGGACCTGTAATAGGGCCAATGGTTTATGCAATCGCTTATTGTCGTGAAGATTATAAAGATACACTTGCAGAAAAGGGCTTTGATGACTCAAAAGTATTGAAACACGAAACACGATCTAAACTTTTACAAAGCATGTGCACAGTTGACGCAGATGCCGTTGAAAATATTGGCTGGGGTGTATTTTCGCTGAGCGCTCAAGATATATCTAGTGGAATGTTAAGGCCGAAAAGCATGTCTGTAGACAATTTGAACAATCAAGCACACGAAACAACTATGGCTCTGATACAGCAAGTTCTCGACCAAGGAGTAAAGTTGTCACACGTTTATGTCGATACTGTTGGTCCACCGATATCATACCAAGCAAAACTGTCACGAAGGTTTCCTGAAGTTAAATTTACAGTAGCTAAAAAAGCAGACTCAATATATCCTATTGTCTCTGCGGCGTCTATTTGCGCCAAAGTGACGCGAGACGCCATAATAAAACTCCATGACGAGTCAGATGGGACATGGGGATCTGGATATCCATCTGATGGAAAAACTAGTGCATACTTGAAAAATTCTGTGCATCCATTATGGGGATGGAAGGGCCAAATTAGATTTTCATGGCAAACGGTCACAGATGTTTTGAACAAAAACGATGGTATTTTGGTGGAATGGACAGATGACTATGAGCAAAGCACTGGTCGGTTATCAGAGTTCTTTACAGGAAATATTTCGTCGCCTTTACCCAAGGGTATGCCAGTTACGACTGAATGGTTTGGAATAGGTAATTCGCAATGGTGATGCTTATACTTTAACAGCTCACGTTCAGCTTCTTGATAAGATTAAATCGTTATCCTTGTGTTTAATAAAAACGCACACATTCGATAACTAAACAAGTTAAAGCATATATTCTGGGGTTTTTTTTTTGTTTTTTTTTTTTTTTTGATTCTACACATTTTAACCAATTTGTTAAACAATTGTATTACAAAAAGACATGATTTTTGATTTGAACAAAAAAAACAATCTCGCGATAATAACAATAATAATAATAATAATAATAAATTCCAAGTTAGATACATGATTAAATATATCTCAAGTTCTAATATTTTATTTTCAAGTGCTAAGATCAAAGACTTAAATTATAGCACCACCTATGCAGTTGCTGAATTCTTCCAATTAGGCAGCGCCCACTCAACCAAAAAAAAAATGCCCCTCTTTTTCTTTTCGCGCCCTAACCCCCCACCACCACCACGTAAATCCATCGTATCCAAGCGCACAGCAGTTTTTTTTTCCTCCTCTTTTTTATATTCTCTCTCTTCCTTTTAATCCTATCACATCCTTTTTCTCCAATCTGTCTCATCGCTAGCTTCTCATCTGTGTCACAATAGTAGCTGCATCATTCACAATGTCCAGTATCGCAATCTTGACTCAAAGAACACTGGCTCGCGGTTTCGCCAGACAATCCGCTGTGTAAGTATAAATCATGCTGCTTGGTGGGGGTATGTTTCCAACTAACCTTCTTCTCAACAAACAGTTCTAGAATTACTCCAACTCTCCTGCGACTTTATGCCTCTAAGAGTATGTTAGCTTTTGCAGTTGTTTAATTAATATTGGTAAACCTAATCATTCTAACATGTTTTCTAAGGTTTCCCTAGCCACACTGTCATTGGTATGCCTGCTCTTTCGCCTACAATGACTCACGGAAACGTTGGTCAATGGCAAAAGGCTGTTGGTGATACTCTTTCACCTGGTGATGTTCTTGTTGAAATTGAGACTGACAAGGCCCAAATGGACTTTGAGTTCCAAGAAGAAGGTTTCCTTGCAAAGATCCTTATTGAAGCCGGAGGTAAAGACATTCCTGTTGGCAAGCCCATTGGTGTCTATGTTGAAGACAAGGCTGACGTCGCTGCTTTTGCTGATTTTACTGCCGAAGATGCTGGTGGTGCTCCTGCTGAAGCTGCTCCTGCTGCTCCTAAAGAGGAGCCCACCAAGGAGGAATCTGCACCTGCTCCCGCTGCTGCTGCTTCCAGTTCAAGCCAGCCTAGCTCCTCTAGTACTGGTTCCTCTTCCGACAGAATCAAAGCATCTCCTATTGCCAAATTGATTGCACTTGAGAAGGGTATCCCTCTCAGAGATGTCAAGGGATCTGGACCTGACGGTAGAATCATTAAGCGTGATGTCGAAAACTATGTTCCTTCTACTCCTGCCGCTTCTACACCTGCTAAGGCTGCCACTCCTGCTTCTCAACCTGCTCCTGCTGCTACTGGTGCCTACGAAGACATTCCTATTTCGCAAATGCGCAAGACTATTGCTACTCGTTTGCAAGCATCTAAGGTTAACGCTCCTCACTACGTTGTCTCGTCTACTATTTCTGTTTCCAAGCTGCTTAAGTTGAGAGCTTCTCTTAATGCTTCTTCTGATGGATCCTACAAGATTTCTGTTAATGATCTCTTAATCAAGGCTATGGGTATTGCCAACAGCAAGGTTCCTCAAGTCAACACCTCTTGGCTCGAGGCTGAAGGCGTTCTTCGTCAATACAAGGACGTTGACGTTTCGGTAGCTGTTGCTACTCCTACTGGTCTTATTACTCCAGTTGTCAAGGAAGTTAACAAGAAGGGCTTGTCTACTATTTCTAACGAAATCAAGGAACTTGGTAAGCGTGCTCGTGAAGGCAAGCTTCTTCCTGAGGAATACCAAGGTGGTACTGTTACCATTTCTAACTTGGGTATGAACCCAGCAGTTTCGTTCTTCACTGCTATCATCAACCCTCCTCAATCTGCTATTTTGGCAGTTGGTACTACCGAGCGTCGTGCTATTGAGGATCCTGAATCAGAGACTGGAATCGCTTTTGACGATGTTATTAGCGTTACTGCTTCGTTTGATCACAGAGTTGTTGATGGTGCCGTTGGTGGAGAATGGATCAAGGCATTGAAGAAGGTCATTGAGAACCCATTGGAACTCATGTTGTAATAAATACGAAGAGAATATGGATGTTGTTAATGGATGAACAAATTAATATGTTATTATAACAGTGTGTTTGTTTATGACCTTATTGTACGTACGTTAGTAGATTTGTTAATTTTAATCGTGTTCTATATTGTATATTAGTAGATGGATTTTGTACATGGAATTACCTGAGTTTTTGAAGTGCATAGTTTTTGGTGGGGCTGCTATAGGAAACCAAAATAGGAGAATAAAACCATTTGAATTGTTTAAATAACCGTTGATGAAATACGCCAGAATTTAAGACTATGAAAAATTTAATGTCATTTGATTCATGGGTATTGAGTTTATTTTTCTGTTTTTTTTTTTTTTTTTTTTTTTAAAAAAAAAATAAATAAAAAAAATAAATAAAAAAAATAAATAAAAATTAATGATTAAATAGATTGATGAATAAATGAAACAATCTTGAATCAACAAATAAGAATAATAAATGAATAAATAAATAAATAAATAAACAATGGTTAATTTAAAATTTATATACAGGTAGGTGGGGTTATACAATTAACAACATATAATTTTTTTTTTTCAATGAAATTTTCTATTCAAAATAAAAATAAAAATTTAAAAGTTGGGATATATATAAATAATCTGTAAGTGCTTAATCCAGTAATATACAAAGAAAAAATTTTCATCCAAAAACGAAACCAGAACCTCAGGTACTTTAGAATAAAATTAATGAATTGAAAATAAAATAAGAATGATGAAACGTAATAAAAAATCTTAATATTGAAGATAAATACAAATTAGTCTAGGGAAGGAATCTACAAATATAAAACTACAATTTTTCAATCAAAGAACAAGAAAACAATAAGTAAAAAGATAGAATGTGCGCAGAAGTGAAATAATATGGACCTCCATGTCTGTAAGAAATTTAGACATCGCGGTGAGTAGGTTGCGAGTTAATCTTGCTTGCACCAAAATAGGAACTAGACACGGAGTAAGTCTAGCACCAGAGTGTTGGCAAGCTGATATTTGTTTTGTTTTCTTGTCCTTCAAGTGAAAAAAATAAAAATGCACAGACCCCACAATTTCCATAAAAGGAACGTGTGGTTAATCAGCTTTGAAAAAGTTGATGGCTTTTTTGAATTTTTTTATTTTTTTAAAAAACCAACATATACACATCAATGCCTATATTAAAATCATATCAAAAGAATAGTTTACTCTTCAGGGACTATTAATTAAAAGTTAGTAAAATCTCAACAAAAAAATCTAGAACAAAAATACTTACCGTCAAGTTCACCATTGTTGATAGCATCAATGGTCAAGTGAGCGGGCTTACCGTTGACTCTGGCACCAACAGATTGGGCAGTACCAAGAATCTCCTTAACGGTACCCTCGAGGGACTTAGCGAAGGACTTAGATCTCATCTCACGGGCAATGTTAACAATCTCGTCAAAGGGAATGTTACCGTTGTGCTTGATGTTCTTTTCCTTCTTTCTGTCTCTTGGGGCCTCCTTAAGGGCAGCAATGACCAAAGAAGAAGCAGAGGGGACGACAGAGACGGTAGCTTGACGGTTTTGAATGGTAAGCTGAACAGTAACTCTGATACCCTTGTGGTTCTTGGTGGCCTTAGCAATATCTTCACCGACCTTCTTGGGGGAGAGACCAAGAGGACCGATCTTGGGAGCAAGAGCGGACGAAGCACCAACTTCACCACCAGTGGCTCTCAAGTAGATGATCTTAACTTCATTGGGGTCGAACTATTATGATAAATGTTAACACAAAATCCTTCACAAATATTTTTCTTGGTGAATAAAAAAATTTTCGAACTAAGAAAACCCATTCAATAAAAAAAAAACTTCACATCAACTAGCGTCCCAAAAATACTTTTCAATCTGTTGCACCTATCCAACTCAAATTTGAATCGCCAGTGTTTATTTTCTATTCGATGCATTTTCTTCGGTAGCTCATATTCATTCATTCAACCAAGATGAACAGGAAGAAAAAAAAACCCTGTAACAATGGATACATACCTTAGGAGGCATTGCGACTGTGTACTATCTTTAGATTTAGGTCAGCTGGTGAGACTATTGCTAAAGTGAGAAAAGGAGTAGGAAAAAGGGGAGTAAAAAGAGAGAGAAAAAAAAACTGTAAAAAGAGTGGTTGAAAAAAAATCGTCGAAAATTTTGGCCCTTGGCTTACTAACTTCCTGACAAACACTACTACATTTTTAGATTTTCAACTTGTTTTTTGGGAGAACTTAAGTGAATGCCATTGTGACTTGTGGTAAATGCCTAACCCTTGAATAAAAGTTGGGTTTGGAAGATGGGAGGATTACAGCATTTCCAATTTGGTAAATTACTTAAAGTGACTGCTTTCTGAAATTGAGAGAGATTCCAAAATCATGTTTTATTAGGGTCCAGCCCTAATGTTATTCATCATCAAGCTAGCCGCACGCGTCACTGAATCAGTTGTTATTTTAAGTGATTGGTTAGTTCAACTACAAGAAGATATTGTTGTAGCATTAAGGATGAAGTTGCAATAGCAGTATTTGAATGACAAAGATTCATGAGCAAAAAATGATTGAAATACTAATTATATTGTCACAAATAGATATCATATATATTTGAATCAATTATCATTATATATACATATTGGAATGATTTGTATTATTGCTACACTTTAACTGTCATATAAAATGAAAAATATATTTTAAACAATTATGAACATGAAATCAACAAACATATTAACAACTCAGACGATTAGTATTATGATTTCCGTTTATTTCTATGCATTTAATTTTACGTAATGATTCATTAAACTCGGCATATTACTCAGATTGGAGGTTGATAATTACAAAAGAGCAGCAGGTTGCTCATATATATATATATAATTAGACTTTTATTACTTTTATTCAATTTATTTATTCACTGTTTTTTTTTTTTTTTTTTTTTTTTTTTTTTTTTTGATAGACTATTAGAATTAAATGGAAATAACACTGAGTCCATGGGGAAAGGCAATAGCAGGAGCATCAGGTGCATTGCTAGCAAATACCATAGTATATCCATTAGATATGTAAGTTATGATTGATTCATCATCAATCAAACCCAAACCAAAACATATTCTTTAAAATCTAACATTTATTAAAAGAGTAAAGACTAGACTTCAAGTTCAAACTAAAGACCCTTCCAGGTAAGTGATATCAATTTTTTTTGAAACTTTATGTCATAAAACTAACTCTTATTGTAATAGTACTCGATATAAAGGTTCCTTTGACGTTTTACATCAAATTTATAAAGTAGATGGACTTTCAGGCTGGTATCATGGACTATTAGGTACAGTTCTAGGTGCTGCTTACAACAATTTTGCATACTTCTTTTGGTACAGTTTTGTACGTGGGACCTACGTGTCATATCAAAAACAATCAACATTGTCAACTATTACTGAGTTGTTATTAGGTGCGTTCTGTGCTGCGCTTTCTCAATTATTTACTGTTCCTGTCGGGGTTATCAACACTCGACAACAAGTCTCAGGTCGCCATACATCTGTATTTCACACTATTGAAAAAGTATACCTTCAAGATGGAGTAACTGGTTTTTGGCGTGGGTTTAAGCCTTCTTTGATTCTAGTTGTAAACCCGTCAATTACTTACGCAACGTTCCAAAGACTGAAGACTACATTGTTTTCAACTACAGATAGATTATCACCCATTCAGCTGTTTGTATTAGGAGCCATGGCCAAGGCTCTGGCAACTATAATCACACATCCTTTGATAGTAGCTAAGGTGATGCAGCAAAATGGAGGTAATGAAACCAAGTTCAATTCATTTGTAGATGTTTTGAGGTATCTTTTATACCATGATGGGTTTCTGGGGCTATATAAGGGATTAGGTCCACAGATTACAAAGGGTGTTATGGTGCAAGGTCTGTTATTTATGTTTAGAGATCAAATTGAACAGTATATCATTACTGCTATCCATGTTTTCCAAGCTTACTTTAAATATGCTCTTGTGTGATAATATATATATTTTTTTTAGAAGACCGTTTATTAATTTCTTTTATAAATTTGAACCAGTGAAAACACAATATCACTGCGTACTTGAAAGTATACCTTTTTAAGAATGTATTTATTTATAAAAATTAATAGCTGAAAATGGTACCCCAGATTTTTTTTTTTCACACTATAAAACCGTTTCGGGATTATTCCATATCAAACATCTACACACACATACATGGTTAGAAGATTGATCATTTAAATTTTTTTTTATATGCTATTACAATGGAATAATAATGAGATTACAAACATCAACAAAAAAGTTGAAAATCTACACTTTATACAGGCAATCTAAGAAACCTGCAGCAATACGGTCTGCTACACCAACTGTTTGGATACTGCCAGCGACACCATACAAAGCCGCTGTATCTCCAGATGCAGGACCTGCCCCTTTTTCCATAAACTCCTCAGTTACGGTCTTGAGGTCTGAAATCAGTTCATCTATAACAGGTAGCGTGAGACGTGTAATGGCAATATGAATGGCCGAAGGCCTCTGCAAAGAATTCAAATGCCACCCTTTTTTACCCAAAGCATCTGCCATGTCATATACATTCAAAATGTCGGAGCTGAATGAAACAACAGAAGCTTTAGGATCTCCAAGAACATAAATTCCGTCAATATCGTAGGTAATGGCAGAAACCAACTTCTGAGCAGCACTGGTAATGTTTTTACATGACTGAAGATATCCGTCATGGCCTACAGACATCAAAGAGGCCCAACAACCAGCCATAAGTGCACCGGGGCGAGACCCAGCAAGAGTGGGAGAGGCATACAATCCACCGGTCCAGTCGGCGGTAATAAAATATTGGTAATTTCGAAGTTGGTTGTTTCTGTACATGATGATTGACGATCCCTTAGGGGCAAATCCATATTTGTGGGTATCACAAGAAATAGAAGTAACACCTGGAACTCTAAAGTCAAAAGGTCTGACTTCAACACCTACTTCCTCGAGGAAAGGAACAATAAATGAACCCAAACAGGCGTCCACATGTAATGGAATGTTGTGTTTGAGGGCCAAGTCACTTAAACCCTCAATATCATCAATAATACCGTGAGGGAAATTTGGAGCAGAACCAGCGAGCAAAACAGTGTTTTTGTTAATTAATTTTTTTACAACGTTAAGATCAACTTGACAAGTAACAGGATCCAAAGGAGCATGTATCAATTTCATTTTGAAATAGTAAGCAGCCTTATCGAATGCAGCATGGATTGTACTAGGAGCGATGATTTCTGGCTCGGTGATTCCACGTTCTTTGTAAGCTTTTTCTCTAGCTGCCAGACAGGTCAGCAGTAAAGATTCTGTGCCACCACTGGTAGTTGTTCCGCAGGCACCTTTAGGAGCGTTGTACAAGCTGAGGACCATTTCAACAACCTCAGACTCCATTTTCCTAATACCTGGGAATACATCTGGATGCAATTGGTTGGCGACTGAGTATTTGGCATAAGCTTCGTTTTGAATTCCCATGATTTCTTGTCCACCATGGTAAACTGCACCGGACACTTTACCATCTTCCCATCTAGTTCTTTCCATCTTTGTACTATCATCTAACGCCTGTAAGACTTGATCTTTAGACCATCCATGTTCTGGCAGTTTTGTTTGAAATTTGGTAGTCTCCCGACGGATGAGCTCGATTTCGACTTTTTCTAGAACCTTTGACACTTCTGAGTCGATTTTGTTCTTGACAAAGGGAATCTTTTGGAGCTGTTTTAAAACTCGAGTAGCAATAGACTTAAAGAGTTGTACAATACTTCCAATTAAACCATGTAAAGCAACTTGTCTTTTTATCTTGGAATAGTTTTTAATTACGTATAGAGCGGCGAGTAAATATCTGTATTGATAAATTGAAAGAGCGAGGAAAATGAAAATTGCCAGGAACCCGCCAAAGTAGTCTTTGATTTCTTGGAGAACATCTTCGCCCGATAAGTATGGGTCAACTAGACCATATGGGACCAGTACGTCAATGATTTTGTCAATATAATCCTCGATAGTTTCGAGCATTGTCGTGATACAAGCGAGTGGCGAGAAGAAGGGAATCGAATAAAAGATAAGAAGTAGTATGAAAAAAAAAAAAAAAATAAATAAAAAATAAAAAATAAATAAAATAATAAAAAAAAAATTGACAATTAGAGTGCGAAACTGAGCGTTTTTAAGTTGGTTAAGCAGTTGAACCGCCATTAAACCAGAATGCCCTAAAATGCCCACATTGAAGATCCAAGGGCATACTAAACACAAGTAAGAGCGGAGTTATATTGATTCCGTTGTTAGCCAATATAAGCACATGATAATTGAATCCCGAGATGCCATAAAGAGTTGTTCGTGCGGTACTACAGAAGCTCTTGAATGACTCCGTCTTCACAACCAACAACTTCTCTTTTCAAAAGGTCTTTCAAAGGTGCATCACAACTGGCGGATTAACGTCTAACCGTGGTGGTTTAGAGTTAGCCCGTCATATGAGGTCTATTTGATGAACCAGAAAAAAAACAAAAAAAAAAAAATAAAATACAATAAGACTACCTCTTCTCAGTACAAGATTCAAGTTTTAGAACGGCGTAGTATGTACTATAACAGCGACATCGTGAGCTCTATTATGAGTTCAGCCTTTACCGCCGTAGGTATACGACGAACAGACAAAATGTGCTCGCTATAAGATTCATTTAGCTATAGTGTTGTGAGAAAATGAAACTACCCACAGAAATTACTATTTATACATATGATTTGACGATCTTGATTCAAGTCTTAAATAGCTCCGTTTGTCTTTGTGCTTTGCAGTCGGGATATTTGCCGTTTCCTACTTGATTATCTTTTTATCATCATATGGATGGGTATAAAATATATATATATATGAGTAGTAACATACACCTTGAAACTTAAAACATTAGGGCTAGGGTATGCGCACCTTCCCTGCTGAAGAATGCACAATGGATTCTCCCAACTTGCCGCAGCGCCGTTGTTAGTGGAAAATTTGGTAAGTATACTTGTCTTTTGTTGCTAAGTAAAGACATTGCGGAGTGTACGGATATCAAGATGATGCATAGTTCGCGACAGCCACTTCTTGAAAATGAAGATGATGTGAGTATTTGTATAGTCTAAAAGAATTGCTGTAATAAAGGAAAAATTAACAATGTGTTTTGACATTAGGAGATGACAGATGCCCCCGCTGCTGCTGGGTTGACGCTAGATCAAGTGCGTAAGTAATATCTACTGACTAAAATAGAAATATGGAATAATTTGAACTTTTACGGGAAGAGATACTAATATTAGTGTAGCTAAGACTTATGGGACAACAGTAGCGACGCAGAAAGCAAAGGAGCTACTGGATCAACAGGCAAGAAATCAAGTTGCAAAAACTTTAGCGGTACCTACAAATGATCAGGACGTACGCAAAAAGCTGCGATCTTATGGCGAGCCTATCACGCTATTTGGTGAGGATAAGTACGACCGGCGGGAGAGACTGAGAAGACTGATGTTGGATCGACAAATCAATGGCGAGTTGCGAGAAGATGATGTGGAGATGGGTGATGCGGACTCAGATGCAGAGGATGAGGATGATGAGGAAGAAGAGGAGTTTTACACTCCAGGCGAGCCAGAGTTACAGGAAGCTAGAGTTCAGATTGCAAAATATTCACTGGGAAAGAGTCAGTCCCGTCTAGAGTATCAGAGATATCTTTCGAAGCTTCCATTTGTCAAGCATTATGAGTACCGTCAGGCGTTGAAAACAAGATTGAAAGAATACGGTCTTTTGGGCACTCAATTTGGATTTGACCGTCCTGTATCGATTGCAAGGTTTTCGCCGGACTCGTCTATGGCTGCTATTGGAAGTTGGTCAGGAGAGATCAAGTTGATTTCCACGCCGGATCTTTCGATCAAACATACGTATTCAGGGATTCCGCATGACAAAGTGTGTCTTGCATGGCACCCGGAGGCCACTCTGACACAATCGACGACAGCGGTGAATTTAGCGAGCGGAGGGTCTCAAGGAGTAGTTAGTTTGTTTAGTCTTGATTCTACATCTGCGGTTGCGCAGCTTACGGGGCACGAGCACCGTGTTTCGCGGATGGATTTCCATCCCAGTGGTCGGTATCTTGGGACTGCGTCGTACGACATGACGTGGAAGCTGTGGGATGTAGAGAGACAGAGGGATCTTTTGACACAGGAGGGCCATAGCAAGGAGGTTTTTGCAATCAAGTTTCACCCCGACGGGTCACTTGCGGTTACTGGAGGGCTTGATGCAGTGGGACGGGCTTGGGATGTGCGGACGGGACGGTCAGTGATGGTACTTGAAGGGCATGCTCGAGGAATCTACGCTGTGGATGTGTCTAGCAATGGAGTGCATGTTGCTACTGGGAGTGCTGATGGTACAGTCAAGATATGGGATCTACGGCAGCTTAAAAACTCGTTTACGATTCCGGCGCATACAACGATTATTTCCGATATTAAATTTGCACCTAAGCTGAAAGGTTTAGAAGAAAGCGGTGATACTGGAGATGTCATCAAGAGTAGTGCAGGTATGTATTTGGTGACATCTTCGTATGATCGTACTGTCAAGATATGGGATTCGGATACATGGACATATCTGAAGGCACTTGAAGGCAATCCTGACAAGGTAATGTCTGTGGATGTCTCTGATAAGTACATAATTAGTAGTAATTACGATAGGACGGTGAAGCTTTGGTCTCAAGAAGACAATTACTATGGGTAAAAGGAAGAATTGAATATGATTTATTTTATTTCATTTTATTTTCAATTATATGCGAGATTCAATGTCGGCGAGAAAAATACCGATGTTTTTAAAAATTATCGGGTAAGATGATGATTGACTCAGGCCACCTGATCATTTGAATATGTATACATATAGATATGTGTGTGTGTAGTTATTATGGTTTGAATATGTATATATAGGCTATGAGATATAGTATATTGGAGAAAGCAACTAATTTAGGTTTAGTTGCATTTGGAAACAGCTAGTAGCAGTTAAAGAGACATTAGTTAAGGTAGTGATACTACTTAGTGGAGATATGGAATGTATAATGTATGATTTGTTGTATGGAATATTGAGCATGAAAGGTATGGAATATATAATGTGGAATAGAAGCAGTATGGAGTAAAAGTAATGGTGAATAAGAGTGGAATAAAAGTATTATGAAGAATATCCATGTACAGTATGTAATGGGTAACCCTTATTATTATTATTATTATTACTACTATTACGAAGAAAACAGGGT
Source organism: Geotrichum ghanense (nom. inval.) (assembly GCA_022023575.1). Classification (NCBI taxonomy): domain Eukaryota; kingdom Fungi; phylum Ascomycota; class Dipodascomycetes; order Dipodascales; family Dipodascaceae; genus Geotrichum; species Geotrichum ghanense (nom. inval.). The sequence continues at coordinate 2,107,261 of JAKKCX010000010.1, read as the reverse complement.
CCAAAACGGCTAATAACCGAGACATAAAAAAGTCAAAAATGGAAAAAAAAAATTTTTTTTGTAAAGGGGAAAAAAATGTCAAAAATAAAAAATAAAAATAAAAAAATTAAACAGCACTACAAGTATGTTGTGAGTTAATAAAGTGTATGCAAAAAATATGCAACAGGTATTTGATAAGATCTGGTTACTTGAAAGATGTAGTGGTTGTAGCAGTACCTGATTTATCTTTAAATCTATCATCTATAAAAAACAATATATATAACTTGGCTTTCTAAGTTGCAACAGTCTTTATAAAGTATTTAATTAATTAATTAATTAATTATTCAAGTTTGAAAAAAACATTTGATTTGTAATTGAAAAACAATATATATATATATTTAAATAATATTTGGAAACATGTTGAATGTAATAAAAATACGAGAAAAAAAATCATTTACAATAATCAAGACATGGGAAATAAGACATGGGAAATAAAAATAAGAAATAAATAAATAATATACTTTCATATCTTTCTCCATACATTTTTTTTATATCATTAATCCATGCATTTCATTTATTCTAATTGATAATCGCAAGAAAAAAAAATTCTACAATGTATGAGACTATTAAAAATTTTAATTGTATTTTTTTTTTTTTTTTCTTTCTTCTTTTTCCATGTTTTTATTCAACTGATTGAAATATTATTTATATTCAATCTCATTTTCTTCTTCTATAATATATGGGTCTAACCATATACTTTAATTTTTTCTGCCATTCTTTTTTTTTTTTTGTTCATTGTACTTGATAAAATTTCTAAACTAAACTAAAAAAAATATTTTAAATCCAACTTTATTTATCATTTATTAGGTAATAATTACATGATAACCAAAATTTTCAGCTACTCAATATATACAACACAATTTTCAACAATTGCATAAAAGTCATTAGTTTTACTTATTTATTTATTTATTTATTTATTTAATTTCATCTTGTTTTAAAGTCATGACGATATTATATAGTTTTTCCTTAATGATAAAGACTGTTCAAGGTGTTGAACTAAATAAGAAGTGGTGTCATTGCGGTAACTTAAAGTTCGATTTAGTTTATGGTCATGTGTCTATTTTATTTTATTTAATTCTTCATAGACACATGTAGGATATACTTGTATACCAATAACCGTTGACCGTTTGTTATCTTTTTTTTTTTATTTTTTTTTAATCTGTTATCATTTACCATTTTAATCCATTGTTCATTTATATCTCTGATATAAAACAACTTTAATATTAACAATTAATTTTTAAACAATCAAATATGGCGTTTTATTTATCTATTTATTTATTTATTTATTATATGCTATCATATATACACTGTTCCATTACGTTGTAGGGATCTCATTTCAGCTTCGCCACTCACCAACTTAGACCCCCGGGCCGATCGCAGAAATCTTGTGACCTACCGGTTACCTATCTGTTACCTACCGACGTTTGTTCGGAAAAGATAACTTCCGACCGAGGCTTGGAAAAAACCAACAACAACAACAACAATAATAACCCACAGTAATAACTTATAGTTTTGGTATAATAGTTTTTAACTGATAAAGAAGAAGGAGAAGAAGAAGGAGAAGAAGAAGAAGAAGAAGAAGATTTTATAAAAACAAAACATGTTGAATGGATTCATGTGAGAATGCCTATTCTTTTATTTTAATTTATTTTAATTTATTTTAATTCATTTTTGTGGTTGTAGATGCATGGATTCAAGCGTTAGTGTGTGTAGTTTACATGTGTAGAAGTCTAGTCATGGTGAGTCAAGTCAAAACAAAACAAATATATATATATATATAATAATTAAGAAAATAAAGAAAACAAAGCAAATAATAGTTGAATTAAAGTAGTATAAACATTAGTAGCAGTATTTTTTTTTTGACATACAAAGAATACAAGTAAATCGAATCATCAATTATATATATATATATATATATTTTTGAAACTTTATAATCATATAAAAGTATCATGATGAAAGTATACATATTTAATTGTTTTTTTTTTTTTTTTTTTTTTTTTATTAAACGCGGATAAGATGGAATAAAAATGGATAAGCTTAAATGTAATTTTATTCATGTTTAAACTTTTAAATTTATTATCAAAATATTTTTTATTTCATTTAAATATACATATATATATATATATACATATATAACAGAATTCTCTTTTAATAATGAAAATAAATAATAAATATATAAAAAAAAAAAAATCAAAATCAATTGATGTTTTATTTTTTTTTTTTTTTTTTTATAGATAAAACATTGGCAACCGTCACAAAGAAATGACGTTATATCTATATATCTATATAAACTGTTGTAAAAAAAAAAAATAAAATTCTAGAACAAATAAAATAAATAATAATACAAAGATTTATTTAAAACGTTTTTTTTTTTTTTTTTTTTTTTTTTTTTTGATCTTATTCAAAAATACACAAAGATGATACAATTTCTTCTTCTTCTTCTTCTAATATTTTATATTAAAAAAATTCGTATATAATATAAACAACGTTACTTTAAAGAAAAAAAAAATACTTCTATACTAATTAAAGTTTAATTTTTTTTTTTAACAGAAAATATGAATAAATAAAAATTAATTAATTAATTGATGGATTGATTATTTTAAAATAATTACTATTGCATAGATTTGAATATAAATTTATAATATATCAAGAAAAATAGTGATAATAAAAAAAAAATCTAGAGAAATATTATACTGTTTCTCCAAATCATGAATAATAAATTAAATGATTATATAAACAAACCAAATACAAAATACAAAATAGAGAAATGATGAAATAAAAAACAAAATGAGCAAGCGAGAGAGATGAATCGAAATGAAATGGAAGAAAAAAAAACAAAAAAAAACAAAACAAAACAAAAACATTAAAAAACAAAAAAAAAAAAAAATAATCGGAATCAAAAATCATTGTGGACTTTCCATCAAAGACTCTAATATATTCATAGCACTTTTATTACCAACTCGAACTGATACAACATCAACTGGATTTTCATTCAATAAAAATTCATTTGTCTCCAATAATCTATAAACTTGATCAATCTCTAACGATGAAACTTTAAACATATCAAAGTTCTCTCTGTCAGAAAAAAATTCTTGATCTGGCTGCTGTGGAGGAAATAAAAATGCATCATCCATAAATGAAATCGAAGGTAAGAATGCCGTATTGGCATTACCCATGGTAGATGTAGTTGTTCCGCCAGTTGCTGTCATAGATAAAGATGTGTCTACAGAACTACTAGAACGAATTCCAAAAGTAGCCCAGGAACGAGCTCCAGCGTGCAGCAGAGAGTTGGCATCCTGAATAATAGAAATCCAAACGTTGTAATTGGTACCGCTATTGGCAGCAGCAGCAGCGGTAGAAGAAGAAGAAGATGATGATGATGACGAAGATGAAATTGTAGTGCGTTGATTAATATATTTTTTAAATGTAGCCAGATTGGCTTCAATAGGCTGTGAAATTGATTCGTTCACTACACCTGGAGTGCTAGGTGATGTTGTAGAAGTGCTGGGTGGTGGAAGCAGGAAAAACAAAATATTATTATCAAGAGCAAACTGCAGCACCGCTGATGAAAACAGAGTGGGATTAGGATCCATAAACACCGCTCTTGCCTCTGCACTAGTATTGGCCATACCAAGTCCTCCGGCGCTGCCAAAGGTAGTTTCAAGCCAATCAAGAAAACAAGCAGAGTTGGGTCGAGCGTCTGGAGTGCACGTTAGCGACCGATCAGGACTGATCAGACTGGCGGAACCCGGAACAATTAGCAGACTGGGCAGTGTGCGATGCGGAGTGATTGCCTCAAGCGAAGACATGACAAGGTAATCTGACGCTAGCGGCGTACGTTCCGTTCGTTTCACGCAATGAAGCTGTCTTGTCGAGGCTGTTATTGCTGAGCTAGAGGAGCTTGACTCCGGTGGATAGTAGTAGTTGAGCTCCAGTAGATTGTAAACGTTTTCTGGTCGCACTCGGTGCTGATGAATGGCGCTACTCAGATCAGTGGGCCAGGATTCGGCCACCCCGCCGGAACTTTGGTCTCTGTTCATGGATTTGGCCATAATATGGCCCACGATTTCATGTCTGCGACGGAACCCTGAAGTCCAAGAGATTCCTAGGTCTTTGATTGGTGTAGCCGTGCTGGCGGCCTTTGCCTTTTCGCGCCTGAAATCGTTTACCAAGTTACACAGAAACGTCGATGTGAGCATGTTGCTACCAGTTGCAAACCGCAGAATCATTTTTTCGATTGTGTTTTCCTCCTCTGGTGTGAGAGCCATTAGTTGAGTGTGAAATTGCTTACGAGAGCTTGCGCCCTGATGTCTTCGGCGAAGAGTTTCGTGGGATACATGCACGCGTTTAGCAGCTGCACGGATTGAAAACTTTCCTGAGTTGACAAGGTTAATTCCAAGCATGATTCGGTGCTCATAGTCACCCCCACTGCCGATACTACTACTGATGCTTCCACCAGCGCTTTCACTGCCAGCAGTACTTTCGTTTCCCACGCTACTTCTATTACTATTGCCAGTGTTTTTGTTGTTGATACTGTTCATTGATAAAGATGGCGTGGTGGTGATGGAGGACGAGGCTGATGCAGAGGCTGAGACTGAGCCGAAATCCGTAGGGCGCGCGGCCTCAGAAAACACAGTTGCAGCAGCAGCAGCAGCAGCAGCAGCATCGGTGTGAGCATCGGTGTGAGCACGAATACCAACCCCAGTTGTAGAATCAAGACCAGTTGTAGAATCAAGACCAGTTGTAGAATCAAGCCCAGCTCTAGTATCATCACTAATATCAAAACCCATACCTGGTCCAGCACCAGCACCACTAGAATACGATACAGCTAAGGAAAAATTAGGTGTGGATAAAGATGCTGGGGTTGTTGAAGCACTCATGTCAGAGGAGTGTGCTGAATACGAATAGTTATAGGTAGGCATTGTATACTGAGGCGATAGGCATGGTGATTCTGTACCTTCTGCCGCTGCTGCTGCTGCTGCTGTAGTAGAGGCACTAGCAGCAGAAGAGTCTATTGGGAAAGTCAAATTGAAGTCTCCAAACAGATTATTACCATTGTGAGATTTGTTCATATTAAGTCCCAGCATTGATTGTTTAGACTTTGACACTGGTGTGTCAGGGCGTTGCGAGAACGGGTTTTGTTTCTTGTTTGGTGCTATTGTAAAAATCTGATGATAGTGCCTTGGAACTCTCTAGTGTCTTTGGTTATTATGACACGAGGATTTTCAAGGATAGAGGTGTGAGTGTAAGTGTGGAATAAAATGAGAAAGCAAGAAAAAAAAAACAAAAAAAAAAAAAAGGGCCCAAGAAGGGGGATCTGGGGGAGTTTATATAAAAGGAAAAATCATCATGACTGGAGGGTTTGCTTTTTTAGCTATTATCAAAGAGATCAAGAAGAATCAAGACGCTATATTGGAAAGAGAGTAGAAAAAGCAAAGTCAGGGACGCTGAATGGTTTTTTTTTTTTTTATTTTATTTTATTTTATTTTTTTTAAACACAGCCTTATCCACCCGCATATAGACACCACCCACGAGGGATCACGGGGTGTTTGAAGCGTATAAGTTCTAAGGTTTATTGGCAAAGCCTGCCTTGTCTATAGATTTTGGTTGGTTGGCTGGAGGAATTATTGGAGGATACAGAGAGATATAGAGAGTTACTGGCGATTAGTAGACTGAAGGAAGAGTACATTCAAGAAAATGAATAGTTATGAGTAGTTTTTACCATGAATTCAAAGTATTTTGATAGTGTTGAATTTAGAGAGTTTCTATTATCATGACTATCTTTGAATACAAAGTGGTATTCTAATTGAATGTAGTATAAACCCATATCAATCAAACCTACATTGATAAAATCTACTTTAAATCTACATTGATCAAATTGACATTGATCAAATTGACATTGATCAAATCTACATTGATCAAATCATAATGAAAGAAAATATTGGTTGATCTTGGAAATAGAACAACTATTTCCATGTAGTAATTAAGTGAGGCTGAGTAATCATTGACTGTGCCAGGAAATTTATAGTAGAGAAAAGATAGTAATCCTTAGTCAAAAAGAAACGTTGGCTTAACTAATCCAATGAGCAAAAAAAAAAAATAAAAAATATCGGCCCGACGATTTTCGGTTATTTGTTGAATACATATGTGAAAAACAAAAACAAAAACAAAAAAACAAAAAACAAAAAAACAACAAAAATGAAAACAAAAATGCTTAAAAAAATACTCTCATCTTTTATTACATGAAATAAACAAAAATTCAACATTTATTAATTATAGTAGTAATAGTAACAAAAAGCAAAAAAAATATATATATATATTGAAAAATAAAATATATAATTATAAATGTACCTATTTTGACTTCTTATGATAACACCAAAACACACATGTCAAGGATACTAACCAATCATAAGCCTTCTTTGCATTCACGATCGCGACCAATCTAATCCCATGATCATGAACTCTCTTCGTATTTAAAATTACATCCACATTAATAGATTCATTTATTTATTCAAAAAAGTGATGAATGAAATGATAAAACCAAAATAACGTACTTCGCCAACGCTAAACAAGCTTCACGGGATTTCAGCTATTGACTGTCCAAAAGGCTGATAGTTGGAGCTGAAAATGGGATAAACAAAACAAAATAGCTTAAGAGATTGATATTATATTGATAATTGATCTTAATTCATTATATACAGCACCAAAAAAAAAAAAAAAAAAAAAAAAAAAAAAAAAAAAAAAAAAAACACCATATAGAAAAGCTTGACTCGAATGAGTATTCCGAAAAGAACTTGAAATAAAAATAACTAAATAAAAGTTCATTTAAACTACTTTAATCAACGTCATATCTAACGTCCATTAACACTAGTTTATATGGAAATCAAGATCACCATCAGAATCTTTTAGTATCAGTAAACTTCAACTTTAGCATCAACTGAGTGGAAATATACTGTTTCATCGTCTCAAATTGTAATACTGATACTCACTATACTCAGCGGTCACTGCAATATATAGCACAGTGAGTCCAAAAAAAAAAAAAAAAAATTCCTAGGTAAATGATTTACACACTACTCAAAAATATCTAAACTCAGGTCTTGGAATTGGGCTACTAAAACATATTGTCCAAAGTTTTGGACCCTGAAGCTTATCCCCACATGTTTTCTAATCTTTTTTTTTTTTTTTTTCTTTACATACTGTAAAGTATCACCAACTTTAAGAATTTGCTTAGGTTATAACCGAGTCAGTAGTTGGCTCCATCTATTCTGACCTATCACACTAATGATTATAATCATCATCACCAGTGTCCAAATATACAATTCGTTGTAATACGTAGACGAGTTTTCTCCATTATATCATTATACAGACTACTTTATTATACAACCTCTCTCATAAAAACACTTTTCTCTTTCAAGTCTTCCCCGTCGGCCGTTTTTTTTTTGTTTTCAATTGCTACCTTATGATGTCTTTCTTTTCTATTGATACTAATCCATTCGATTTATCTCGTCATATCCATTAAACATCTTTCATCAGATCCATGACCAGTGCTTCCTTTCCTTCTTCAAGTACCTATAAGATCAAACACCCTATCTCAATATATATATATATATATATATATATATATGCATTTTTCTGACATCATTTGACTTCTAACGGTTCTTCAAGGTCTCTATGTCGCCTTTCTTAACCGGGACTCTCTTGATCTTTTAGGTTGCTTTCTTTTTATTTTCTTTTCGAGTTACCTATATTCAAGTAAATCTTTCCATCTTCTAAACTTCTCCATGAAACCTTCCTTTTGCATTAGAGTTTTTGACATTAAAACCTCCAACGGTTAGCCCGCCGGTTTTTGTCCAACGTTCTTGGTGGAAACCTCATGATCTTTTACGGAAAAGTCTAAAATAAACATGAAAATACAATAAAAGTAGCCAACATATGCTTCAGCTATTTATCATCTTCTTTTGTTCTTTACAAGCAACCTTAGATGGTTTCATTTTATCTATCTATTTATTTATTTTTTATGTGCTCTTTTCTTGTTTCTGATTCTTTCAAAAGCACATGACGTTATCCAACATTCAAATAAGGAACATTGCTTCAAAAGCAAACTTGATCTTTCAATTTTTTATTATTAAAACTTGTATATAAAACTTTTTTATTTTTATTTTTATTTTTATTTTTATTTTTATTTTTATTTTTATTTTTTTTTTTTTTTTGAATCTTTATTGAGAATTAGAAATGTAACTTTCTTGATATATATATAAAATCACTTTGGGAATTAACACTTGAGTAAAAAAAGTATTAAATAATAATTCACAAGTTATAAAACATATTTCCTTTTATAGTTTAATAAGTAGAAGAAGAAAAAAAATTATATTTCTCCCAACTACTATTAGAAAATTTCAACTAGCAATAATAATAATTAAACACAATCAACAAAAAAATAAATAGCTATTCCTTTCTGTTAACATTTGTAACATTGTTTCATTCTAGATTGGCCAAATAATCATTTCAAAAATATCTGGGATTTCAATTGTTTAATTCCGGTAAAATCTACAATCATCTTTTAATAGCCAGATCGGCTAGCATTCGTTAATTGTATACACACAATGTCCGCCGTAATGGTCGCAGATCTTGCCAGTTGTACCGATATCCAGAATGACAACAGTTCAGACCATTTAATAGGAAATGATGCAATCCAACTGACAGACGGAAAACTAAATGGACAACGAGATGCTTTAGACGAGCTGTTTGGATTCGACCCGCAAGAACAAAACCAGTTTGGAATGCCAGGAGACCGAGAACTGGATCAAATGGAGCATCGCATTTTAGCAGACTTTGATCTAGAAGCATTGTTTCATGAATCAGTCTCCGCTGCTGCTTCGCCTGGGAATAGTGACTGCGTTTTTGGAATCCAAATGACCCCTCCCACTACATATGACGACGGCGAATGTGACGACGTCGAGGTCAAGTCGAATTCAATAACCGAAAAAAACAATACACAGCTGTTTGGAGAACCTCCAGCAAAAAGACAACGAATGTCACCCATTGCTACTCTTTCACCAGGATCATCAAATCAGCCATCACCACTCGAACTTCCCGGCAGCCAGCCTGACGAAAATGGCGACATCTACATGGAACCTGAAATCGAAATCAAAACTAAACCCAAAACCATTACCAATCTCGAGATCAAAACTGAGGCTGAGGCCGCTGAAGATGCAAGAGTACGCTCCGGAATTGCAGCGATTTCCCAGGCAAGCATCTCTTCACACGAGTTGGTCACTACCTACACGCATTTGAAGCGCGTAGCAGCTAAAGCAAGCAAAGATTTGGCATATGAAATTGCTAGATTGAAAGAAGTAGATGAATGGCGTGTGAATCTAGCCCGTGAAAACGCACGGTTGCGCGCAGTGGCTTCAGGAATGACAAAGGAAAAGGAAAAGCTGAAAAGTGCCATTCAGCAGATGCATAACGATACCAATGCATTGAAGAAAAACGAGATTCTTCGCGCCGAGATTGGTGAAAAAAACATCGAAATTGCCAGATTGTAAGTTTATGCATCTGTAGATGTTTCACGAAGAAATTTTTAACTGGTAAATTTGTTACTAACGCTAGACTTTAGGAGAAGAAAGTGTCGTGAAATATAATGCTGCTGTTTTGAGAGAGTTGGAATATTTAATTGGTTGCATTATTATCTTATATATATTATTATTATTACTATTATTATTACTATTATTATTATTATTATTATTCTGTCAGCTACAAGCTGAATCATGTATATACATATACACAGATAACTAAGTATCTGTTTGCATTGTTCATATATTTTTGAACCAAAAAGGAATCCATTCTTGTATCTATTTGAATGTTTATATTGAAAAAAAAAAATAAAAAAATAAATAAATAAATACATAAATAATACAAAATAAAAATAAAAAATCTCCCCCGGGTTAGGGACCCTATTTTTCAGTTATCAAGAGGGAAAATTTTAATTTTTTTCCGCACCACATCAGCCATTCATATAAACAGACGAGAAAATATATAGAGATATAGAAATATATACTTTCATCTATCTCAATTCGTCATACGAGAAAAAATGAGTAGCAGCACTGCAGCGGACAAAAAAAAAGGATGGTCTAATCCAGCGCTTCAGGCTATGGGCATTCCACGACTCCGTCTGCCTGGACGTAACTGGCTGATCTTTTGGGCAGTTACTGGTGGATTGACTGGAATGTGGTATTATGACCGACGTGAGCGTAAGGCCCGCCGACAGTATTGGAAAGATAGAGTTGCACATCTAGCCACTCAGCCTATGAGTGCGCTTGAGCTTCCTAGAAAAGTAACTGTTTACATGGCTCCACCACCATCCGACTATCTTGACATCACTTCTGCACATTTTAGACAATACATCAAGCCCATTCTAGTCGCAGCGGCTGTCGATTACGAAGTCAAGAGCGAATCCCGTCAGGGAGAAATCAGAAATATGGTTGCAGAGGACATTCGTAATAAACGCAGAAAGCAATCTGGCTTGGAAACTTCTGATGCTGATAAAGAAAAGCTAAAAGACGAATTGGATAAGAAGATTGAAACTGGACTGACAAGAGACGAGACTGGTGGTGTTATTATCGTTGGAAGAGGTGCTTATGTAGAATACATGAACGGACTGCAAGAAGGATGGCTAGGACCATTAGAAAATCCAAACTCTGAACCAGCCCCAGTGTCAACTTCGTCTGATGAGCCCGCAGTATCTACCGAAGTCACTGCTCCAGTAGTAGAGACTCTTGGTGCCATCAAAGACACTGCCAATACCACTGATAATGCCACTGATACCCCCGTTGCCGATGAGCTTGAGATATCTTCTGAACCTATTCCTATTGTTGAAAATTCTGCTAATTCTGAAGATCCTTCTGCTTTCCCAGACCGTAAAGCTGACGAGGCTGATGTTCTTGGTTACGAGACACCTAAAACAGCTAGTGAACAGGCAGAAGCTGACAAGAAGGCTTCTACTCCTCCTGTCCCGGCACCTTACGTTTCATTTGCAAATATTGAAGATGTCCCAACACCTTTTGATTTCCCAGGGCCCGATGAATCGGTATCTGAACCGTTAATGGTTATGAGCCATCGACATGTGCTTGGATTTCTCAAGATGCCAATTCGAATCTACAGATTTTTTACAAGACGATACCTTGCAGACGAGATGGGCCGCCGTACAGCTGCTGTGGTATTTGCAGCAACCCGTGAATACGACTTGGAGACTGAAAAGGACTTGTTGATTGAGGAGCGTGACGAGGACTGGCCTAAAAAGTTCAAGGCCAAGTGTTTAGAAAAAGGATCCGAGTGGATGTGGGAGTTTAATTTGGACAAGCGAGTTGCAGACAAAGTTAAGGTGTATGAACTTCCTGACGAAGAGCCATTGAAGAAGGAGGATTAAAAAGAGTATGTGTATAGGAGTTTTTATATGTAAATAATGTATATCATTTTGTACTAGAATAATTTAAACCAAAATGTAAAAATCAAAATACAATAATGAAAAAGAGATGAACGTTTATATTATATAAAGTGTGAATAATATTTGAGAGAGAAAAATACACAATCATTGGTAGATGGTGTTTGTGACCAACTACTATGATTGGTCAAATGCATTATTTTTATTTTCATTTTGTTTTTTATTTAACATTTAATATTTTATGTTATTTCATTTTGATTGATTGATTGATTGATTGATTGATTGATTGATTGATTGATTGATTGATTGATTGATTGATTGATTGATTGATTGATTGATTTCAACTTTTTTTTATATATATTTTTATTTTTTGGTTGATTTTGTATATAAATTTTTGTCAATAATTATCATTCATGTTATATTTTAGGTGATTGACAAAATATATTCATAATAAACCCATATAGATTTTTTTTTTTTTTCTTCCCTTGACTACTATATGATTATTAGAAACCTAAAAAGCTGGCTTTGCTCGAGAGTTACAAAATCTAATATTAGAATATTTATCAAATGAACATAGTTAACTTTGTTTAAACAAAATCAAGTAACAAAAGCCACTTTTATTTATACACTTGTGTATATTTATTATTATTATTTTTAATATACCAGCACGTTAGTAGGAAAGTTTTTACTGTGCCTATTTTACATGATTATAACCTTTCTCGATACATTGGTAGCAATCTAACAATGTTTTAATACTTCTTCGAATCAGTAATATATCTAGAACAAGGCTAGCCATGATTGGATAGAAGCATGAACGGCTTATTCTTTTTTTTTTTTTTTTTTGTCTCATCTGACTGAACTGAATTAAAATGTACTACGGATGTGGGGGGAGGAGGGGGGCGCGCGCGCTCGAAACTCTGGACCGCCAGGTCCACAAGACTAAACCGTTGGACACGAGGGTATTCCCTTTTATTATTATTATTATTTAAAAGATAAGTAGAGCTAAAAATAAATGGGCGGACTGAAATAAAAACAAATATTCAATATATATATATATATATGAATAGGTTGGTTGATAGTAACGGGTGGTGATGGACATGAGGAAAGGCTGGCGGCTTAGAAGAAAGAAACAAAAAAGAAAGATATTTTTTAAAATACGAATGAGTTTCTTTTTCAATCTTTTTCTTCTTCTTTTCATTCTTTTCATTCTATTAATTCTAATTTTGAATTGGATATTATTTGTTATTGTTATTTCATTTTAAAATCTTGTAGTATCTTCTGAAACCCTTATTTCTTTTATATTCGTTTGCAAATTTATTTATTTATTTATTTATTTATTTATTTATTTAATTTTTTTTTTTTTTTTTTTTACAAATACGACATATATACTAGATTAATTGTTAACAAGAACAAAAAGTAGTTTAAAAATAATTAAAAAAATATTGAAACTGGAGAATTGGTTTGATAATTATGTCTACTTTGGAAGTTTGAATGGGTCTACCAAGCAACTCATCACATTAAATGTATTCATCCATGTATCGTACGATGAAATATTGTTTCTTTGTTTCAACTAAATACTCGGATCAATGACCTCTTTCTCAAAATGATTGGTTATTTGACTAAACTTATGTTGATTTTAATTAAATTGATTCGCTACATTGAATATTGATTAACATAATTTAACAAGAACAAAATAAGATATAATAAAGTACATAATAAAATAATAATAAAAAATATACATCTACATCAATTTGGTAAAAATGTGCGATGAAGACGCGCTCCTTGGAAAAAAATTCGAGCTGCTCCTCCACATGCAATCAGCGACTTGGTCATCCGGCGCTGTTCCACAGGTATATCCTTTGTATGCTCTCGTTCCCCAGCTGTCGGATCGTACGTTCGAGTCCCTCCCACTAATCGCTGATATTCCGCAAACGTGCGCTTGTTGATTTTGAAAAGTTCAAACGTCTGAAAGTACAATCCATCTTCAGGGTCCCGAAGATACATATACAGGTACTTCATGTTGCGCAATGATTCAGTTTTAACTTGGTCTACAAGCCAACCTGGCGCAACACCATCAAAATGTTCAACAAAATCTGCAAATCCTTCAGCAAGTAGTTGATAAAAGTAGACGCTGTCGTGGTAATATCTTACTCGGATATCGCGTGTAGAGTTATCAAACATGCATGTATATCTGTTTGACACAGAACTGGCTAGCTGCTGTGCCCGTTGCCGGTACCATTCGCTATTGGTCAATGAAAAAAGCATGGAGCTAAGCGAAAGAGCAGTACCTTGGTTGTATGTCCACTTGTTTGCATTGCGTTGATATACAACCCGTCCACTTCCATCTTGTGAAGTCTGAGGCTCCAACCCATCACAGATCAAATAATCTTTCGGATCCTGCAACCGCTCAAAAATCCACAAACAACACCCAGAAGCAAACCGAAACATCTCGTCTTTTAAAGGCCCTGCAGTTATGAGACGGGCAACTCGGAGAGCAGCTAACCCGCATTCAGCAGTAGTGCAAGCATTGCTCCCCTTCTTGTCAACATGCCATCTTACACCGCCAGGCTCTTCCGCCAAAAATCCTGTCATTAGAAATTTGACATTGTCAACTGCTCTGTCAAGGTACCATTTTTGATGTGTAACTTCGTAGGCCGTTACTAGCGCACTTGCAATCTGAGCGTTATCATCGTAGTATATATCTGTGTTTCCATCAAAGTATTCAGACGCACAGTATGCCCCATAATACCTTTTATTTTTGTAAAGATACTTGTCGAGAACGGTGAAAGCAGGTTGTAAAAGGGATGCTGTCTGCTCAGGATATACTCGAGCACAGTCAACAATAGCTTGAAGATATACAGCGATAGGCCAGACTGTGTACTTTCCAGATGCATCATAGGAACCCTCGGATTTGTTGGAATTTATAAAGGTGTGCTGTCTTGGATCATAAAAAAGCTCCCAGGTCTTTTTAACTGTATAGAAACCCTCAAGATCTGCATCAACTGGCTGAACAGAACTCATTATGGTTTAAATTGGAAACAGAATAGTGAAGCGTTATTAACTGGTGGAGGATGTAGAATAAGAAAATGGTTCTTTGTGTTCACATAATTTACATTTGTAACAACTGGGTCAAGTATAAACCGCAAATCTACATGAAAAAAAAATAAAAAAATAAAAAAATCATGAGTATCAGAAATCCTTATAATACTTCAAGAGCGTATCGATGAACTGGATTATTACATTATATAAATGAAGATAAATATGAGATGATCGTGTTTGTGCATATATACCAAGCTGAGCTTGTTAGTTGGCTACAACTTCTTCAGTAGAAGGCTCCGGAGCAGAACCAGATGTAATTTCCATCTGATCACCTTGTTCCTGATCAAGACTCTCTTTCTCATCTGGCTTATCGTCTGTAACCCATAGAACGTTATTACATCTACCAATTTTATTAGTTAGTTCACAGTAAAGATAAACAAACAGAAGATTCACAGAAATCCTATAAATCTCTTCAACACATCTATCAACAGCAACTGAATTACACTTACCTAACCATAATTTCGCCCAAATCTCCGTTATGCGCACCATCTATGAACTCAACTGCGTCTGCAAGTTGTAAGTTCATGTATGAATCAACTGACAGTAATTTTCCTCGATATTCTGTATCATTCCACTTCAGCCTAACCTGAACATTTTTGCCAATAAGATCTTGAAGGAATGGTTTCGGGTTAATTGGTGCAAGCTATTTAAAATAACAGATTAAATTAGTCAATATTCTACTTGCAAAATAAAGGTTTTATACTCACCGACATTGTGAAAAAAAATATATAATTAGAGAGATTTGATCCAATTCTATTTGCAGGTATGCGTGCAAAGAAACTATGATTTAGCTATTGTTAAATGGTGTTTGAAATTTCCATTTATCAAAAAGTTTCAGGGTAACCTCCCATCTTCATATATCTCATCAATCCTCTTCCCATACTACTATACACTTATCTCGCAAGTCCCAAACATTCAGAAACTTATCATGTCCTTCAACAGAGACAGCGCTCAAAAGAACGAACAAGATGAGCTGAATAGTCTCAGAGCTTTACGTGTTGTAATGGGTCAATTACGAGATGCCACGCGAAAAATCGCTAAAGACCTCGAAGTATCCGTTGACAACCGTAAAACAATTAATCGTGAGTAGCTTATATCATTCATCTATCTACGTTTCTCATCTATTAACTGATTAAAGAAAATCTTGACGAGTTGGATAAAATTACATATAAAGTTAAAAACTAGCTGTTAAACCCAACAGAAAATGATATTTATATTTGGCATAATTTCGGATCTTTACCCCCATCGTGATCCAGCCTTAGATTGGCCCATACAGTGTCTCCAAGAGCAATCGTCAAACCTGCAGCGTGTACTAAAGTAATAGCATAGAAAAAGTTACTGTTCCCCGATCCCAAGTCAATCCAGAGATGATAAAACGTAGGTCCTAAAACCGACGTATATAACAGGATTAATGCAACTGGAATCGGATACGTTAAAAGCCCAAACATAGGCTTGAATAGAGCTAGCAACGAAAGATAAAACCCAACATCTCCTATTTCAGGATAAGCCTTGAAAACTGATGTAATTCCTACCATTGTAACCAACGCAAAAAGCGGATTAGATTGGAATCTGAGGGTCAGAGGAAGACTGAAAATGGCTGAGTAGAGATGAAAGACACACTTGAAAAAAGGTCTGAAAAACTCAAACATCTCACAGAAAAAATACCACCATACTCCAATATTGGGCGTCATATCGGTGTAGAATATAACCGTACCGTAACTAAATTCTAAAAAGTCCCAAGATCCAAGCACTTTGTATGAAAGACTTAGAAATATACCAATGCTAACAGTCAATGCTAAAGAAAACTTTACTGATTGTTGAACTAAAGAGCCATCAGGTTTGGATGCGTGGGCAATTGCGATTAATGCTGGGGCTAGATATACAGGATAAATTGTGAGTGTGGTAGCGAGACCCAGAAGGGTCATAGAATGAAATGGTTTTTTATAAAATGCAGCTGAAATTGCCATCAATGTTATTGCATTTGAAAAGATATTTGTAGATCGAGACAGAGTGCCGATTAGAACGTATGGATTGAAAAGATAAATTAGTGAGACGATCCATGGTGGTAAAGAAGTATCTGATTTTTTGGAGTTTAGCAATTTGGCAATATTGTATAGCGCTAATGCTGAAATCACATCTGTGATGGAATATAAAAGATTAACGGCAACTACACTCGACGAGACAAAATCACGTAGCGTCACAAATAATGCTAGAAACAATGGAGACTAAAACATTGGTTAGCTACGGCTGACAACCTGTCTACATCATGCTATTGGCTTACCTGATGATAGATTTTACCATCATATGGAGATGCGCCATGCGTATAGTGAAAAAGGCCCTCTAGGACTATTTAGAATGTTAATAAATCAAAAGCTACCAAAAACAAACAAAAAAAACAAAAACATGATGCAACCAAGATCACATACGTCGCTTGTAAGAGCTCACCGGCGTGGTCACCTCAACTCGTCCATCCAACACTTCAGACAAGGATGGAATGGAAAACAAGCCCATCCGCAGCAGGAACCCACCAGCAATTGTGTAGATGAGCTTTCTGTCTATTGACATTGTGTTTATTTGCTGCTACTGATACTGCCAATATGGTTGTTGCTGTTGGTGATAGAGAGAAGAAAAGGGAAAGAAAAAAAAAAGTGCAGAACGAGTCGAACAATGGCCTATATTGATCTTTTGTTAGTTGGAAGAAATGCATACACATACAGAGAATAGAGATCTGTGTTGAAATGTGCTTAGTCATCAAATTCACTGATGAGTTGGCCAGTAATTTTTGACGAAAAAACCTCCTACCAACCACCATCGTCGCCATCTAAATCAGCCGAGACACCACTGTGCTTACAATGGTGTGTAGTTCCTGTTCTATTGATTATACTGCTTTTATTAACTCGCTGACAGGAATATGAAGCCGCCGAAGAAGTTGATGGAGTAAGATTCTCCTTCAACTGCCTGCCTAATAATAAACAGGAGGCCTCCAAAATTATCGTTCCAATATCGACCCTGTACACTCCACTGCACGAACGAGCAGAACTTCCTGTTCTTCAATATGATCCTATTACTTGTACTGCTCCTTGTAGGGCAGTCCTCAACCCCTACTGTCAGGTAGATTTACATGCAAAGCTTTGGACATGCCCAATCTGCCTTTCTAGAAACCAGCTACCCAGCAAGTTTAATAATGTTTCACAGAATTCACTTCCACCAGAACTACTTCCCACAAGTACCACGGTTGAGTATATAACATCTAGACCAGTTCACTCCCCGCCTGCTTTTATTTTCGTTGTAGATACCTGTCAGGAGGAAGAAAACCTTCAAGCTTTGAAAGATTCACTTCTTGTAACCTTGAGTTTACTACCCCCTGATGCATATGTTGGCTTGATTTCTTTTGGCGCAATGGCCAATGTCTATGAGATTGGGTATCCTGGTGTAACAAAATCTTACATATTTAGAGGAAACAAAGATTATACTACACGTGAAGTTCAGGAGATGCTAGGAATTGCACCTCAAGCACAAGGAATGAACAGAAATGTTATGATGCAATCTTTCTCACGGTTTTTGTTACCAGTTCAAGTATGTGAGTTCCAGCTCACAAATATTCTTGAGCAGTTGGCTAGAGATCCTTGGCCTTATCCTGCTGACAGAAGACCTGTAAGATGTGGTGGTGTGGCTTTGAGCATTGCTGTCAGTTTATTAGGAATGGCATTTCCAAATACTGGGGGTAGAATCATGTTTTTTGCTAGCGGACCTGCTACTGAAGGACCTGGTGCTATTGTGGGTCCTGAACTGAAAGAAGCTATTAGGTCTCATAGCGACATAGATCGAGGTACTGCTAAAAAGTTCAAGAAAGCCACTCAGTTTTACGATTCGCTTGCTAAAAAGGCTTCCACCAATGGTCATGCTGTTGACTTGTTTGCTGGATGCTATGACCAAGTTGGTCTTCATGAAATGAAAGCATTACCTAACTCAACGGGTGGTGTTATGATTTTGGCTGATGCTTTTACGACTTCAATTTTTAAACAATCTATTCAACGAATTTTCAACAAAGACGATAATGGTTTTCTTAAGATGGCTTTTAACGCCACTCATGACATTCACACCTCCAAGGAAATTAAGATCAATGGCCTTATTGGACATGCTGTGCCTTTAGGAAAAAAGACCTCCAATGTTTCCGAAACTGAGATTGGAATGGGTTTGACTTGCTCCTGGAAAATGTGTGCTCTTTCGCCTGTGAGCACATATGCTACTTATTTCGAAGTAGCCGATGCCTCTCAGCAGCTGAAAGCCACTATTCAGTACGTAACCAACTACCAACACTCAAGCGGCACTTTCCGAACACGCGTAACTACTGTCGCTCGAAGTTTGGTCGCTCCTGGTAACCCTAATATTGGTGCATCTTTTGATCAAGAAGCTGCCACTGTATTGATGGCCCGACTAGCAATTTACAAGTCAGATAACGAAGGACATGAAGAAATTGTGAGATGGATTGATAGAACGCTAATTCGACTCTGTCATAAGTTTGCTGATTATCAGAACAATGCACCTTCTTCACTCCGGTTAGCGCCAAACTTTAGTCTATATCCCCAGTTTATGTTTCATCTGAGGAGATCTCAGTTTATTCAAGTGTTTAATAACTCTCCAGATGAGACTGCCTTTTACAGACACTGTCTAAATCGTGAAGATCTCACTAACTCGTTGGTAATGATTCAGCCAACATTAATTTCGTTTGCTTTTGATAAGGAACCAGAGCCAGTTCTGCTTGATTCTGTTTCAGTGAAACCAGATGTAATTCTACTTCTTGATACGTTTTTCCACATTTTGATTTTTCACGGTGAGAGTATTGCCCAATGGCGCCAGGCTGGGTACCAAGACCAAGAAAGTCATGAAAATTTCAAGGAACTTCTTCAGGGACCACGTACTGAAGCAGCTGAGCTTCTTGTGGATAGATTTCCACTTCCACGATTTATTGACTGTGATGCTGGTGGGTCTCAGGCTAGATTCTTACTGTCCAAGCTTAATCCATCCAACACTCATCAAACAAATCAGCAATATGGTGCTGTGAGTGGAACTGCTGTTGTTCTCACGGAGGATGTGAATCTGCAAAACTTTATGACACATTTGCAAAAGCATGTTGTCAATGGAAATGTATAATAATAGTCTACAACACGTTTAGTATAATAGTAATAAGTAATTTAGAGAATTTTGGACGCGTTTTGTATTTGGTTTAAAATCTAATAGCGGTCATGATTTGGATGATTATGACGAAGTAGTGAAATTCAGAACAGAGACCTTTGCAAAGGGTTTGTGTTTTCTTTTTTTTTCCTTTTTCAGATTTCCCTTGAGTTTAATTTTCATTCTTCCTTTTCTCTATTTGCCTACTTCTTTCTACCTTCTAATATATCCTGCTTCTCCAGAGCTCCCTCGCCTGCCACCATGGACATTGGAAGAATTCTTGACGGGACACCGGAGCCCCCGTCCATTATTGTGGACTTTTTACTTAACGGCGAGGCCTCTCAGCTCAACCAAAACGGCGACTATGTGCTACCGGTGCCCATGACGGAGTTTCAGCGACAGCTGTGCGACGAAGTGGTATCGCTACACTATTCGGATATCCTTCGTTTTTACGCAAAGCCAGATGAGCCTGAACCCAACACAGTTATGAATGATTCCTTGCACGTTTTGTTTAAAAATAGTCAACTTGTAGCCACGCACCCGTTTTTAGTTATTGACCACTACATGCCATCGAACCTGCTCCTGAAAACAGTTCCAGCGCAGCTTTGCAAGCACTCAGGCAAGTTCAAGACTTTAATACAGATGCTTGACCTGCTAGGGAAGTCTCGTAAACACATAGCTCTTGTATCGCGTGGTGACAAGCGACAGTGTGATATTATTGAAGCAGTCATGTTAGGACGAAACAATCTTAACTTTAAGCGGTATACAGGATCATGTCTCCGCAATAACGGCGGCGGCGGGAAGGGAAACAAAAAGTATTCAACTGTACATTTGTTTAGTTCAGATAAAGGTAGCGATACCCCTAGTGAAGACGGTCTCATGTTTGATTTTGTTATTGCTATGGACAGTAGTTTCGACTCAAATCTGGACCACATAGTGAAACTACGGAATCTCGGAAGATCTACACCAGCACCGATCATTAGGCTTATTCCACACTACTCCGCTGAGCACATTGCGTATAAGTATAACTCTATGTTACAAAATATTGTCAATGGTGATGATCAAATATATATTCATCACGTCGTAGCTGCAACTGTAATCTTGAGAGGACGTGTTGGAACAATTCCTATCGATCTACGCCCATACTACGCTCAAGGTCTAAAGTTTTTGGAGCCTTGGATTACCAACAATGAAAACGCACCTTGGCCTATCCCTTCTCTTCCAGAAATAAGCGACTACTCTGCGCAAGATGTTGAGTTTTCACTTTTGACTGAAATTAGTGTTCCTGAAATAGAAAACAATGCAAACGGAAACGACTCTGTTGCCGACAAGAAAGGGGATGAGAAAGGTAACGAGACTAACACGAGTCCCGTTGAAATTGACGATGACGATCTGCAATACTACAAAAATCGTCGATTCAGAAGAGAAGTTTACTCTCCAGAAGTTCCTGAAACTGCTCTTAGCTTTTTAGCACTGCCAGCAGGAAGTTCACTCGACGATGGACAAGTTTTAACACACAAAATTCTCCGGTTGCTAGAAAACGCGATTCAAGAGCTGGGCAAAAAAACTGCAGAGCTAGAATCATTACAACTGCATTACAAGAATCGCGATAATGATGACACTCCTTATTACAAAAACGTATTACTAAAAGAAGCAAGCGAGCTTGAAGAGAAGATCAAAATCTATGAGCGTAAAACAGAAAGGCATAATAAAGAAACACTGGAATTACAAACCAAGCAAGCAGAAAACAGAGAAGAAATTGACAAGTTGAGAGCTGATCTACTGAATTCTGCGGATTATAAAACACCGGAAGAACTCCACGAAAAGATCTTAGATCTAACAGAACAGGTAAAGAAGGTCGAGTCTTTAAACAGTTCAAAAATTACTGAAAATGAATACATGAGGGTTGAGTACCAAAAGGCCAATGCTGCCAAAGCAGATTCACTGAAAGAGATTGAGAAACTGGCTGGCGAGAATGTACAACTTCGGCGAAGTTTTGAGGAAAGAGTTACTGAGTTTAAGGCAAAGTCTTTCGAAATAGAACGTAAATCTCTTGACGATCGGATAATAGAACTGGAGAAAATGCTTGCTGATGAGGAAAATAATTTGAAAGAGACTATTGAAAGTGAAAAAGTGGTACAACCTCGTACAAGTAGACGAAGAAAATCACCAGTGAATGATATGTAAATTGATGGAAATATATATCATACATATTAAGCATAGTAAGAAGTGAATTTTTAGTATGCTATTAATCTTTTAGCGAGATCTTTATTTTTTTTACTAGTTAAATCTAAGAATATGAGCCCTACATGTCTTAAACCACAAGTGTCATCGTACCATAACGGTAGTTTAAGCCAAGACTGTTTAGAGCACTAAGTCTATACTACACTTATATATATATCTATTTATCTATTTATTTCAAGTATTATTCAACAAGTCTCAAATGTCATTGAAGTATACTCGCTTGTTTTAATAAAGAAGAAGAAGAAAAAAACACTTGAATTTAGACAAGGTTTTGGCAAAGGCCTTCTGTGCATAGATTGGATTGAAACACACAGACCCTGCAGGAACCATTGAACGGAACGTCAAGAATGTTAAAGTAAAGCGATTGTATTGTCTAATTTTTATATATGAGTAAACAATTCAAAGAATATTTCAAAAACTACTGCTAAATTGATACTAATAGTTTGCAATATAAATCTATATATTGTTTTCGTTACAGTACTTTGTATGTTTGACTTTAAAGATAATGTGGACATTAAGACTAGGACTTAAAGCCTTAAAGATCTCATCTAAAGCTTAAGTTTATAAAGGAATTCCATAGATGAAAAATGGAAACTATAAATATAAATCACCAAAACATAAAAATAAAAATAAAAAAAAGCAAAGTATATTCTCTTAAAAATATGTTATTAAATAAGTTACATTTAGATTAAAATTGGTGTCTATAATTCAGCTTTAAGTACACTACTTCAAGAATTTGTCATTTTCTTGCAAAATTTTTGTACTTCTCTTAGCATCAAGGAACAAAGACTCACATTCCTCAATATCAGCAACATCAATTTCATTTCGGCCGTTTGCTTTAGCCAACACTGATGCAGGCGCCAGAAGCTGTAATGCGTATCTCAGAGAAATCTTGTTACCTTCTTCTGCTAGCTTAGTAAAAGCTTCAGGTGTAGCTGGAGAATTCTCTAGTACTGAACGCTTTTCAATGATAGTTTGAATTTCCTCAAGGTTGTAAGGAAGAGTTCTGACAATCAGTAATCTATCAGTAAGATCTGTAGGGATTCCATGGGGAGCTTGAATGCCTTCAGTTCCGCGAATTGTAGTCATACCACGGTTAGACGCAAGAACGACAATAGGAGAAACGGTAGACTCAAGAGCCCTATTAAGATAAGTGAAGCATTCAATATCAAGCATGTGAACTTCGTCAATAAACAAGACACCCGGAATAAGTTCAGCAACACCTTGGTCAATATATTTTTGCACAACCTTGTTGATTTCCTGTCTTAATTTGTCAGTAATTTCAGTCTTCTTGGGCTTCATTAGTTGACCCATCATAGACATGATGTCTTGGCCACCTTGAGGTCTTGCGTTGGCCACATCAAGATCGTGTAAAGTAACATCCTGAACAATCTCTTTCTTCTTGTGCACGTCACCCTTAGGCAATGGCACATATTCTTCAGCCTCCAGGTCGAATTCTGTGGCGTAAGCATCAGATCGTCCAACTCTTTTGACTGCACCAGTATTTGCCTCAATATAAATAACGTCACCGACAGCAACTCTTTCTTTTTGAATGCTTTCGTATATACTTGGATCCAGTCTCAATTGCTTTGTACCTTTGGCGCTCTTAAGACCAACAACTACATGGCTAATAGTCTTACCGTACCCTCCCAGAGGATTTTCGGTTTCTTCCGGTGTCAATTCTGTCACTTCACCCTCATAAACTTCCTTGGTTTCTTTCACTCTGAGACCAATGGCTCTTCTGAAGTTTTCCATAAGTGCCTCAGTCTTCTTGACTTCTGCTGAATACACTTCAGATCCTACAATAGGACAAAAAGGTACCTTTGGGCCTAATTCCTGTGAAATAGCAAGAGCCAACGCTGTTTTACCAGTACCAGGACCACCAGCCAACAAAAGGGCTTTCCCTGATAACTTCTTTGCCTTGATAAGGTCAACAATGACTCCACAAGCTTCACGCGCCTGTGCCTGGCCTACAAATCCTCCATCAACCGATTTAGCTATTCCTCGTTCGTCAAGACCCAATCCTCTTATGTGTGTGTGAGCTGCTGTACGGTTCTCACGCGTGTTTCCCTTAATTTCGTTAATTTGAACCATCGTTTATACTATTGTGCTCTTGTTTATGTGGTGGAAGCGATAGAAAAAAACACAAACACCTACTGGGTCTTCTAATTATTGAAAAATTTCCAGTACTTATTGATTATGTAAGCATGGTATGAATATTACTTAGGTACGTATATTTGAGAACGTGTTTCTAGAGGGCATATGTAGATTTGAAAATACTCGTACAATGTGAGTATTAATTTCATTGTGTATCTAAATAGTTCTTCTTCTTCTTCCCTACACAACTACATGTTGACGACAGGTAATATACGTTCTTACACAAAACAAGATGAATATCTCCATGCTTATAGAGCCTGTCTCTGTTGTAGACTCTAGTGATATAGTCAAAAGCTCTACGTTTTCTGTTGATCTACCTGCTATTAAAGAGGAGTCTGACAGCTCAACCGAGCCTGAAGATGAAATTAAACAAGAGAATTCTAGTAAGAAAGAAGAAAAACTAGAACCAGTGACACTACCACCTTCAAAGGCACAAAAGCTACCTTCCTTAAGAAAGCCAAGACTGCCAAAGCGATTACAAGAATCTTCATTAGATCTGTTTAATGAAATATCGAAAGAAAATTTACAAAATGATCCTATTTTACAGGCTGATATTTCGGTGCTACACCATGTATTTACACATTCAAAAAGATTGGTTGTTATTGCGGGTGCGGGTATTTCTGTCTCAGCAGGGATTCCAGACTTTCGGTCCTCAAGTAATGCTATTTTCAAAAACAGCGAGTTTGGACAACAACTTTTTGACGCATCAGTTGTATTCAAAGATGCCAAAGCGACTCACCAGTTTCAGAAAACAGTGTGCGATCTTTACAAAGTCTGTGATAGTGCACAGCCTACAAGTTTTCACAACTTATTAAATGACGTTGCAAAAGGTGAACGACTACTACGAATGTATACACAAAACGTAGACTGCTTAGATACGGAGATGTCCCATCTTTTGACTAAAACACCACTGGAAGCACCATGGCCACAGACAGTGCAGCTGCACGGGACAGTGCGTATGATGAACTGTACCAAATGTAGCTGGATGGGTGAGTTTGACCCAGAAGTTTTTGGAACCGATGAGGTTTTCCCAGAATGTCCCGAGTGTAGGGAGCTTGAAGATGTACGACGGGTAGCCGGAAAACGCTCTCAGGGCATTGGTCGGTTACGACCTAGAATAGTACTGTACAATGAGAATAATCCTGAGGCTGAGTTGATTGGCCGAGTGTGTGAGGCAGACTTAAAAAAAAGACCAGATGGCTTGATAGTGGTCGGGACTACACTCAAGGTTCCAGGCGTCAAACGACTTGTGAAGGAGCTCTGCCAGGCTGTACACGCTGCGAAAGGAGCAACCGTTTGGATGAATTTAGAAGAGCCTCCACAGCAGATATTCAAGGATTTTGATCTTGTAGTAAAAGGTGACTGCCAGGCTGTACCTCAGCTACTGACAGTATATGAAGCTGAAATTGAGCGTCAAAAAGCTTTGATGCTTAACAATAAGATGAAGCGGAAGGCCTCACGGACTTTATCTGAAGGTGCAAACAAAACTAAAAAACGGCCATCAAAGGCTGCGCGTG
Organism: Geotrichum ghanense (nom. inval.); assembly: GCA_022023575.1. Lineage (NCBI taxonomy): Eukaryota > Fungi > Ascomycota > Dipodascomycetes > Dipodascales > Dipodascaceae > Geotrichum > Geotrichum ghanense (nom. inval.). Next base: position 2,081,590 of record JAKKCX010000010.1, on the reverse strand, counting down.
CAAAGAGTGAAATGCAAGTTCCAGACCTAGTCGCTCAAACGTCTTCTTCTTCATCTGACCTATCAGAAGGTGAGTCTAAAGACACATCACCTCCACCAAACTCAAACCCTCTTATTACAATTGCATTTGACTCTTCTTCTGACGTCGTTTCTAATCTTGACTCGGTACAGCCAGTTAAGAAGCGTAAGCTTGGTGTACTGAAAAACAAGCCCACCAATATTCTCTCACCAAAACCTTTGAAGTCTTCAAAACCTGACATATAATGATATTTATTTACACATTTTCTAATGATATTCACTATTCTTTTATTTTATTCAAAATTTTATTAGTTTCTTATATATCTATTGGTCATTGTGTTTCATGTGTAGAAAAAAAAAAAACAAAGCATTGTATGCTCTTGTATTTCTTGATTTATCTAAATATAGGATTTAGTACATGAACGATATGGCATATTACTTTTATTTCATGTTCAAGTGAAAGATTATTATAAATTGGGAGTTCTCCAATTTTTACGTCATTTCAGTCAGCATTCTTCCAAACTTAACGTCTTGCCTCTCATATTTCTCATTATTCAGCTAAATAAATTCACATCAAATCATGTCAAGAGTCGGTATTTTGGTATTGGGACCAGCTGGTGTTGGTAAAAGTACGTTTTGTACTTCTCTCATCTCATACATGAATTCGATTGGGCGCAGAGCGCACATTGTGAATTTGGATCCTGCTGCAGAACCAAGCAAGTATGAATTTACAGTTGATATTCGTGACCTTATTTCATTGCAAGATGTAATGGAAGAACTTGAGCTTGGACCAAATGGTGGGCTAGTATACTGTTTTGAATTTTTAATGAATAATTTGGATTGGTTAGCTGAACAAATTGGTGATTATGATGAAGAGTTTCTGATATTTGACTGTCCAGGGCAGATCGAGCTATATACACATGTTCCGGTACTTCCCCGAATTGTCAGTTTTTTGAGTCGTCAAATGAACTTTTCATTATGTGCAACATACCTACTAGAAGCGCCTTTTGTAGTTGACCGACCTAAATTTTTTTCTGGTGTTTTGAGCGCAATGTCAGCTATGATTTTGCTAGAGACGCCGCATATTAATATTCTTTCTAAAATGGATCTTGTTGAAGCAGGTCCTGCAAACCCATCTGGAGCTGATTCTGATACGTCGCCAGCTTTGGGTGGATCGGCTGGATCAATCAGTCGGAGAGAGTTGAAAAGGTTTTTAAATCCAGATCCTCTACTTCTTGCTGATGAGGCCAATGCTCAGATGAATCCTAAATTTCACTCGTTGAATCAGAGCATTGCCAATTTGATAGATGACTTTGGTATGGTACAGTTTTTACCGTTGCGTGCAAAAGATCCTGATTCTGTAGCAACAATTCTATCATATTTAGATGATGTTACTCAGTGGGCAGAGTCACAAGAGCCAAAGGAGCCAAAGGAAGAGATGTTTGATGATGAAGACGATATGCCCCAGAATAACGATTTTCAATGATTTCAGTGATTTCAATGGTTTTCAATGGTTTTGGAATAATTGGCAGTAAAATAGTTTTTGACCTTTTATTTGAGTATTGATCCTTATATATGTGTTACAAGCATTAGTATTATTATTATTATTTTTTTCCTTGTTCTTCTGTCATAGTTTTAATAAAAGTAGCATCGAGTATATTTTTTTTAATGAAGATACATCAAATTGTTTATGAGTTTTTCTTGTATGCAATTAATTTTGTAATATTTATTTCAGATAATGTTATTGGAAACAGGGTTGAGTTAAATCTACTCCATAAATTTGTAAAAGAAATACCTGTTTTTGGTATTTTGTTTAAATTTATCTGATAGTTACTATATATCTACATATTTTAATTGTAAACACCTGCGACCAGTTTGAATGACAAAAACATATGGTGAACTTTACATTCGAACATAGAGACGTTTAAACAATTATCATTACATGAATCGCTGTTTGTTTTTTTTTTTTTTTTTTTTTTTTTTTTTTTTTTTTTTTTTTTTAATTCTTTATTTCAAAACATGATTAAATTCAATTTGAAACTACTCTGAATAAAAACTTTTATAAACAAAAATAAAAAAAGATGAAGTTAAATAGAATATTTTTTGAATCAAAATTTTGTCGTTGTTAATATATAAGAAACGATTGCAAAAGTTCACATAAGTATTAGAGCCACGATAAATTATTACTATTGTAATCACTGTTGATATTTATTCTAATTGATATATTAATATTGACTATAATTTAATTATTATGATAACTCAGTAAAAAGTTGATATTTTGATGGAAGATCAAGTTAGATAATGATGATGATGATGATGAAAAGGTTTCTTTTAATCTAAATATTAAGCTGTTGCCTTCTAAAACACGTATTAAATATCTTTTAATTATTATTATTATAGTTATAATTATTTTGACTATTTTAAAAGTCTTGAAATAGAAATGATACCGTTGGACTTCACCTTGAAGTTCATGTATAAATGGTGGACATCCATCTATTTCTCATGTATACATATTGAATATGAAAACTTTTGAACGAGCTACGATTAGTACAAAAGAGTCGAGTATTTTCAAGCAAAGATAATTTTGCATGCCTATTTCGGTAAAAGCACTTTGGCTTTCTACGGGACCTCCGGTTTCTTCTTTTGTCACGGCGGCGCCGTTGACCCGACTAAGCTTTGCTCGGTTCCCCGGTTCTCGAGAAATCATGTAATACAAATACCCGAAACGGCGAGTTTGAAGAAGGGTTGGGGAATGGTCAAAGTGTGATATGATTGGTCCATTTTAGGACCCTTCGACCGATTTTGCGTATAATTGGCCGGGGCGATCCGGGGATAAAAAGGCATTTAAATTCAAAGCTTTTTTCCCCTATTTTTTTCTGGATCTTCTCTGAGTTTTTATTTTTATTTTAGTTTAATTTAATTTTTCCTTCTCAGTTTACATTTCTCCTCACAAACCAATCATCTTCCCATACACTGCCGTTGTGCTCCCAACAAAGAACTCCCCTCTTATTTTCTATCATTTAAAATGCTGAGATCCTTTGCAAACACTTCCACTCTCAAGTCTTTGGCTACAGTTCGCAGACAATTCTCTGTATCCGCCTACGCTATGGGAAAAAGAATTGAAACAGATGCCTTTGGTGAGATCGAGGTTGATGACACCAAGTACTGGGGTGCTCAAACTCAACGTTCGCTCCAGAATTTTGAAATCGGTGGTGACAGAGAACGTCTCCCCGAGCCTCTTATCAAGGCCTTTGGTGTCTTGAAGAAGGCTACTGCCACCGTTAACCTCACCTACGGTCTTGACCCCAAGATCGGTGAAGCCATTCAAACCGCTGCTACCGAGGTGATGGAGGGAAAGCTCACCGACCAATTCCCCTTGGTTGTCTTCCAAACTGGTTCTGGTACCCAATCCAACATGAACTCCAACGAAGTCATCTCTAACCGTGCCATTGAGCTTCTCGGTGGTAAGCTTGGTTCCAAGAAGCCTGTCCATCCCAATGACCACGTAAATATGTCCCAATCCTCGAACGACACCTTCCCCACAGTCATGCACATTGCAGCTGTACTCGAAATTTCAAGACACCTCATTCCTTCTCTTGAGGCTCTTCACAAGGCTGTTGATGACAAGTCTAAGGAGTTTGAGAAAATCATCAAGATTGGAAGAACCCATCTTCAAGATGCCACTCCTTTGACCTTGGGTCAAGAGTTCTCTGGTTACGCTGCTCAAATTGAGAACGGCATTGCAAGAGTCAAGGATGTTCTTCCTCGTCTCAGATATCTTGCACAAGGTGGTACTGCTGTCGGTACTGGTTTGAATACCAAGGTTGGTTTCGACAAGGCTGTCGCTGAGGCCGTCACTAAGATTACCGGTGAACAATTCTACACTGCCCCTAACAAGTTTGAGGCTCTTGCTGCTCACGATGCTATTGTTGAGGCATCTGGTGCTCTTAACACTCTTGCCGTTTCCTTGTTCAAGATCGCTAATGATATCAGATACCTTGGTTCTGGTCCCAGATGTGGATATGGTGAACTTCACCTTCCTGAAAACGAACCTGGTTCCTCCATTATGCCAGGTAAGGTTAACCCTACTCAAAACGAGGCTCTTACCATGGTCTGTACTCAGGTCTTTGGTAACCACGCTACAATTACCTTTGCTGGCGCCTCTGGCCAATTCGAACTCAACGTCTTCAAGCCTGTTATGATTTCTAACTTGCTTTCTTCTATCCGTCTTCTTGCTGACGGTGCCAGATCTTTCCGTCTTCACTGTGTTGAGGGAATCGTTGCCAACGAAAAGAGAATTGCTCAACTTTTGCATGAGTCTCTTATGTTGGTTACTGCTTTGAACCCCAAGATTGGCTATGACGCTGCTTCTAAGGTTGCTAAGAATGCACACAAGAAGGGCATTACTTTGAAAGAGTCAGCCTTGGAATTGGGTGTTCTTACATCTGAGGAATTTGACCAATGGGTCAGACCTGAGGACATGATTGGTCCTAAATAATTTTAACACTTTTTCCAATGAATAAGTGAATACTTTCTAATTATATTATGAGAGGTTTGTTAATAACTTGACGATGAATAGAAATATTTGTTAGTCCTATCTATCTAGGTAAAAGTATATATGATTAAATGAATGATTGGAGCCTAGGCTGTTAGGTTCTAGATATGAATTGATGTAAACTAAATTTTCACTATTATTTCACATGGCAGTAGTTTTAGGAGTAAGTTTTCATAATAATCGCCGTGGTGGGGTGTTTCTATTTAAAGTTTGACGTGGGGTCTATTCAATAGTTGTTGATTCTGTTTTTATTCAATCAACAGTATTGATTACTACAAATCGGCTACTATTAAACTAAATCAACTTTAATATTTTCTTACAAATAGAGCAAGCATAATTATACAAAACTAAAAATATTTAATGCTATCTCTTCAAAATATACTATTTCTAGTTTTCTTCTAATCCAAGAATAACGGCTGTTCTAGATGGAATGTAAAGCTGAAGAAAGTTGCTGCGATTATTCCACTCCATAGGAGTAGTAATACACCTTGTTTTTTCATGGTCAATACGGCCAAATCCACCCAATTCCTTGCTGTCTGTATCAAGGACGACTCTATAAGTACCAGGCGTTTCAACACCCACACGGTAATCGGAAAAGGATGATGTAGGATGAAAATTGAAAATGAATAAAAGGCCTGCCCGTTCAAACACAATGACCTTGTCACCTTCATGTTTGAGTGAAACGTAACCTTGTGATGCTGATAGCCAATGATATTTATCTTCCAAGTGCTCCATCTCCACATCAAACTGATTCAAAAACTTATATTTCAGTAAATCATCATCGACCAGATTCCATTGACGTCTACAGTAATGGAAAGAAGAATTGTTTCCTTCACGAGGGAAGTCTAGCCATTCCGGATGACCAAATTCATTTCCTTCAAAATTGAGCCAACCCTCACCGCCTAAAGAATGCGTTATAAGGCGAATCATTTTGTGCAATGCAATACCTCTGTCAATAATAGGAGAAGGATCTGACAGAACTGACATGTGCGTATACATTTCTTTATCCATGAGCCAAAATGCAAGTGATTTATCACCGACCAAAGCTTGATCGTGAGATTCGGCATAAGCAATAGTTTTTTCTTGATGACGTCTGTTTGTGAGAGTGAACACAATGTTTCCCATGTCCCAATCATCATCAGACTTCTCTTTCAAAAGTTTAATCCACATATCTGGAATAGCCATTCCCAAACGATAATCGAATCCGACACCTCCAAGTTCGGTTGCAATACATAGTGTCGGCATACCAGAAACATCTTCTGCAATAGTGATAATGTTCGGGTTGAGTTCACGAAGCATAGTATTTGCTAAAATCAAGTATACAACAGCTTCTTCATCTACTGATGGTCCAAAATATTCATGGTATCCACCGCTGAAGCCTGTTCCAATACCATGATGGTTATACAACATACTGGTAACACCATCAAAACGGAAGCCATCAAACTGATATTCATCAATATAAAATCTCAGGTTGGAGAGCAAAAATCTCAGGACTTCGTGCTTGCCATAATTGAATAATCTAGAGTCCCACAATTCATGTCGTCCTTTATTACCAGAGTGAAAATATTGGTACTCAGTACCATCGAAATCATTGATACCATCTAATACATTTTTACTAGCATGAGAGTGAACCATATCTAATAACACAGTGATTCCCATACCGTGAGCAGTGTCAATCAGTTCTTTCAACTCTTCAGGTGTACCATATCTACTTGAAACTGCAAAAAAGGAAGTTACTTGATAACCAAACGAAGCATAGTAAGCATGTTCCATAATAGCCATCAATTGAATGGTATTGTACCCTAATTTCTTAATTCTAGGTAACACATTTTGGGTAAACTCAGTGTAAGTTCCAACACGTCCCTCAGGGGATGAAATACCTACATGCGCTTCATAGACCTTAACAGCATCAGGTTTAGGTGGTCTCTTATTTTTCCAAACGTATTTTGTTGAAGGATTCCAAAATTCGGCCTCATACACAGAAGAAACATTCAAGTCTTGTACAACTCTTTTACTCCAGGCTGGAAGTCTATAAAGAATTTCACCACTAGGGATCTTCATGGCAATTTTAATCTTACTGGCGTGAGGAATTGCAGGTTGTCCGTCTTTTCCAGGCGGAACAACAACACTCCAGGTGCCGTATTCATCACGTTGCATCTTGTTAGAGTTCAAATCCCAGTTATTGAATTCTCCAACTAAGCTGGCCTCAGTTGCATTGGGTGCCCATTCAACATAAGTAATTGAGTTATCTGAATTAACATGAAGTCCATATTTTTGATAGCCTTTTGAAAATTCCAAGATTCCTGATTCATCTTTATCAAGACGGGAGAGCCATTGGTTAGCCAGAGCATGTCTGCGAGCAATATCACGCTCGAAAGGTTTAAGATAAGGATCGAGCTTTACGACACCTGCACCAGGAAGTTCCTGTTCGTGTTGATTGACAGCTGCCATTGTAGAAGAATTATGAAGCAATTGGGTGGATCTGGAAATGGCTTAAAACTAATTTTCAGAACAAAATTTCGAATAGAATTGGAGATATTTATAGCAATTGACAAAACAAAAGATAAAAAAAATATGAAAAGGAAGAGAAAGTAAAAATAAGGGAAAAAAAGAGAGAGGAAGAAAGCTTGGAGAAGAAATAATGTTCAAGTAAAGGGTGTGGCCCAGATGCTGTAAACTTCACACTATCACACTCCTGCTGTGCAAAAGCAGCTTACACAGATCTACCTAGTGTGGAGAATGTGCTGTATAGTGGGTAAATACATATAGGGTAGGGGTGCCATCTTTCAATGATCCACTTAGTCGTTGGCAACTTTTCTTAATGCAGGGCCTTTTTTTTTCTCTCTATACATTATATTATAAGGCTCTGTATGGCAGCTTCTTATGAATTGCCAGATGTCTTCTCAAACATCTCTGCTAGGATTACTTTATGTTAACTTCCCAGGATTTATGTTTGAGTTGTTACAAGATAATTTTTTGGCCAAGTGAAGGCTTTTTTTTATTGGGAAACGTGCTGCCTACTGAAAATTATTCCAGACTGTATCACCAGACACACAGCACACTTCTCAGCTATGGTAACGAATGAGTGATCAATAATATATTAAATAAAGTGATAGTGTGTCACCATGAGACATTTCTCCTGTGTAAAGAGCTTTCCACAATTCTTGTGGTTATAGATATTTTAAATTTTCCTAGCATCGGAAGATCAAGTAGTAGTAGTACTGGTAGTAGTACAGATAGTTATAATAATGTTAAATACAACAAGCTAATATCATCTAGGAACAAATAGTAAAGCGAGAAGACCTACCTGCAAAGATATAGCTACCATAATTTTCTACCAATATAAACCTGATTTTAAACCACTGTGTTTTAATAACAATTTCAATCACAATTCGATGTCTATATGAAACTAGAATAAATATTATAAACTTTGTATCCTAATTAGAGATTCATAGAAATCATGCATTTAATAGGAAGCTAATTCCTCTTCACGCTTGTTGTGATTGTTATTTTTCTTATCTGCAGCTGAGAAAGTTTTCATAAGCTTACTGTTGGCAGCATCAAGACGAACAGTATTAATATTGTACTGCTTGGCCATGTTCGAGAATCTGCTCATACTTTGAGAAAAGGCCATTCTGGCAGGAGCAGCAACCATATCAATTCCTCCTCCAACAATGTTTCCAATAAGAACTTCTGCACCATTGGTAATAGATTGTGCCAAAGGACCGAGAAGGAAATTACCAATAGCAAGAGAAACACCACCAGTGAAGGGAGCCAAAGCAGTAGCGATAGTACCAAGAGCATTATCGGCCTGAGCATCAATACCAGTCAAAACAGCACCAATAACTTCAGCAGATGAATGACCATCCTGAGAAGAAAGAAGTCTGGTAAGAGTATCAACAGTTTGACGGTAATTGATCATACCAGATCTAGCACCATCAACTAAAGCGTTTTGACGAGCTTCAAGATCACGCTTGTGAACATTGTTTTTTTTATCGGCAACAGCTAATGTCTTGATAAGCTTGTTGTTGGCAGCATCAAGACGAGAAGTATTAATATTGTACTGCTTGGCCATGTTCGAGAATCTGCTCATACTTTGAGAAAAGGCCATTCTGGCAGGAGCAGCAACCATATCAATTCCTCCTCCAACAATGTTTCCAATAAGAACTTCTGCACCATTGGTAATAGATTGTGCCAAAGGACCAAGAAGGAAATTACCAATAGCAAGAGAAGCACCGCCGGTAACAGGAGCCAAAGCAGTAGCTAGAGTACCAAGAGCATTATCGGCCTGAGCATCAATACCAGTCAAAACAGCACCAATAACTTCAGCAGATGAATGACCATCGTTGGACTGAAGAAGTCTGGTAAGAGTATCAACAGTTTGACGGTAATTGATCATACCTGATTTAGCACCATCAAGAAGAGGGTTATCACGAATATAAAGTTCTGGATCTTCTTGTGCTTCCATTTCGGAAGCACTTGCAAGAGCCAAAAGAGACGCATAGACGAATTTAGAGCCGACCATTATGATGTAACTATGTTGGAATTGTATTCAAGAAATCAATTATTTTTTGTATCAAAGTTCGGTATCAAATTCTACAAGGATATGTGTTGATTTATATTCAATTTAATCGTCCAATTTGCTTTCGGACCTAATATTGATAGTGCATAAAGACATAATTGATCTATTAGTTTGGTTATCACGGTGAACAATCACCTACAGTCATTTTCTTAATTATATAGATGCATTACTTTTAAGGCTATTACTTAATTTTTTCTAGAAGTCTAAATACTTCACCTGTAGACAAGAGTCAGAAAACCATTTTGATATTATAAATAGGTATTATCATCAAATTTTAACCTTTCATAAAAACGTGAAGCTTGTGATGTTGATAGCTATGACAGGCAAAGTAGTTAAAACTGTGGAATAATGAGTTTAGCAAAATGATTTCACTAGTTGAGATTAATTAAATTGTATATAAATATTCACATACATAAATATTAGGTGATTTTTATGAATTATATTAGTTCTCTAGCGGCTGGTTTCAAATGTTTGTTTAAATTATGAGCTTTTCATTTTAGATGGTAAGTAATGTGCATAATCTAAATGTCCCCCATTACTCGACCTCATTTAATTTATTTAATGAAAGATAGTAAGTTATATTTTACTCTAAAACTAGCAAGAAAAGCACATCTAAATAAACATTTTCTGATAGATAGTTATCTCTCAAATTACCATTATGAAATTTTTCTTGTAGAAAGTTGAGCTAATTCTAACTAGGATGATTTTTTGGGATTGTGAGTATTAACTTACAAATTGAAAAATAAGATGCTTGGTTTTGGCCAGGCTTTTATTACAGCATGAAATTTGACTGTTTGCTAATATATATATCAGAAAACAGTTTCTGAGTCTAGAGGAGCTTTAGATATTTAGAGTAGTACAATAAAAAACGATAGGCCTTGCAATTTTATTTATTAACTGGCTTTGCAAGTTTATATAATATATTTAGCGTCAACTTGGTCAGGAATGAATAGCTGAATAAAAATGCCTATTGGTTATTGATGGAATACGCTAAAAAAAATTCAATTTGTAAATTTCCGGAAATTGACATTAAAAAAGGTGTTTTTTCTTTAAGCATCATTACCAGATTGCAATTTACCAGTAAAGTAAACGTTTTCTTTCGAAGCGCTGAAGTTAAATACCTTTCATTCTTTTGATATTTTTTCCTTAACTTTTTTTATATAAATTAGAACTATAAAAAACCATGTTTCAAACATTTACTTCTGGATAATTTTGTGCCTTGATTCAACACTTTCATATCAAAATTTATAAAATGATATCTTAATTAATAATTCTACAATCACAAACATTTTAAATAGTAAAAAAAATGAAAATTAATACAATAACACTATGTCAAGATAAAAACTAAAAAAAAAATGATATTTATTATGCTGTTTGGGAAACACGGGAAGCGTATTCTGGGAAGTCTCTCAAGGCTTGTTCCAAAGGACCCTTCTTAGTCAAGAACTTAACATAAGCACCATCCTCCTTAATCTCACCAAGCTCTCTCTTCTTAACAAAGTCAGCTCGGTCAAGATTTGTGAATCCCCACTTCTTGGAGATAATGATCTTCTGCTGTCCTGGGAACTTATATCTAGATCGGCGCAGTGCTTCAATTACCACATCCTTATTAGAATCTTTGGTTCTCACAGAAATCAAAATTTGACCAATGTTAACACGAGCAGCCAGGCCTTGGGGTTTACCCCAGGCGCCTCTCATACCTTGTTGCAATCTATCTGCACCGGCACAGGACAACATCTTGTTAATACGGAGAACATGGAAAGGGTGGACTCTAATTCTCATATGGAAAGATTCACGACCAGACATTTTTGTAATGTATTTGTTTGCACAAATACGGGCAGCTTCCAATGCTTCAGAAGACAATTGTTCTAGCTCGTTAGAAACGAGGTGAACGCAAAGAGGGAAATCATCGACAGAAGCACGCTTTCTTCCCAAATCGTAAATTCTAATCTTTGCGTCTGGGACACCACGGTTATATCGTGACTTTGGGAACGGCTTGTTCTTGCAATATCTGTAACATCTAGCGGGACGACGAGCCATTGTATAATATTATTATCGATAGTAATGAAGTAAAAGATAAAATATAAGTGAATATATCCAAGATAAAAAAAAAAATTCAAGATAAATTGAAAAACGTCTGGTATTTATATAGACAGACAATTCGAGTTTGCTTGCCACTGAACTTAGAGTTTACTGATTTGTAATTCACTCTTTCGCCATACTGTCCACTCACAGTCATATCACGTGTAGAACAGTATTTCAAATCAAGGTACCGGGTGCCGGGTGCCGGACAATTTTGTTGTCTCAGACCGGGCCGGATCCAATTCTAAACCGACCAAGAAAATTGTAGAAGGTCCGAGTAACTCCTAGTAGGTCGTAGATTGTACTAGAGGTAAAAACTATATTGTTTAATATGATTATCCAAGCTCTGATAAATGACAAAAGATGTGTAGGGTTCCTGCGCAGAAGCTCAGCCTTGCCATTTTAATAATCTGGGGAAGTGTATTTTATTTATCATACCTATTTATAGGAATAGTGTAAATACAAAACAGGAGACAAAGAATTGTATAGGCTTATTTATGATTTGTAATTAATTTCAGATTTATATAGCATTTTAAATGTTACTCATTATTTATTTTTTAAATGTATCCAAATTATGGATTTGTAACATAACCAAATATTTCCATGTTTGCTTTAACAAAGTTATGCATTTGTTTATCAACTATCGAGGAAGAATAAAAATGGTGTATATTTGTAAATTTTGTGTATCTCAAACATTACATTGTTTCATTGGAAATAATTCAGTATTTTGCTATACCAAAAGGCTTCTTTCTCTTCCATTCCACTTTTACTAGTTTCGTCCATTCTCTGTTCCAAGCCTTTTACTCTTGAAACAAATCTATCCACAGCTTCCTCAACATCCCCCATTTTTCCATCCAACATCCTGATTTCATAAACTAACCTGCTTGCAAGAGCCTCAGTTTCATCTAAAGAAATCAGAACTCCTGATTCGCGCTCTTTCAATGCCTTGATATCTTTTTCCAACTTCCCTGCGAGTCGAACTTTATCGTTTTCTAAGCGTGTTTCCAATTTGCGTGTTAGCAAACTGTAGTCAATTCGTTTCTGCTCAACTAAGCTCACTTGTTTTTGTGCTTTTTTCTGAAGTAGTAGTGAAGTCTTATACTTTGATGCAAGTGTATACTCAGGGGTTAACCAAGGTTTAGGCCATGTGAACAAATAGCTGTCTACCATGGAGCTACTTTGTGTTCGACGAAGCAAACTAAGCTTGAAGCTTGGATTATCTTCTGTAATAATATCATTTTTGTGCCCAAATTTTCTAATTTCAAAAGATTTCCGCCTCCTCAGTTCTGACGAAATATCTATATCCACAACCTTTTCATTTAATACTTGATCAGAGTGCTCAATGGCTGAATCCTTCTCTTTATGTGCCAATTCGCTTCCACTCACCTCATCATATTCCTCATCGTCATAATATTCTGAGTTTTCAACTGCTTCTGTATCGTACTCTTCATCAAAGGCACTAAATTCATCATCAGTTGTACCTGGAGATCTGGCTTTGTTAATATATTTTCTGAGTTTTTGCTTTGACTTTTCTTTTAACAGTCGTAAATGCCGGCCATCACTTGAGTCATCGTCTTCTAGTCCTCCTTCATTTTCTACTATCAGTTGGGGTATTTCTTGATTGACTAATTCGATATGTCCTTTTCTACCCTTTCTTCCGGCAATATCCGTCCATTTGAAATCGTTCTTATTTGGGACTCTTTCGCTTGGAGCAAGAGAACTTAGAGGAATCCCTAGACTTAGTGTAGCTCGGCTTGGATTTAAAAGAGGTTTTCGTTGTTCACCTCGACCAAGCCATAAATATCTACTTCTCGCACCTTGTACAAAAGATCGCATTCGGTCAATATCAATAGTTTCAACATCACTGACACCACCTGTAGCTGTTCTGCCTGATACTTCCTTCATAGTACTTTTTACAATTCCGAAAAAAAAATCGGCGTTGGTGTTTTTTGTATTTGTTAATGAATAGAGACTATCCAAAGTTATTTCATCTATTCGCAAAGTTCGGGGAAGATGCTCGTGCTTTTGATAAACTCTCAAAGAATCAATAAAAAACTCAACATCGAAAGGATCTTTTGGGGATTTAGAACTGCTTATTACAGAAGCTACTCGATTTCTCACACCAGTTACAAATCCTACCAACGCTGAAACTGATTTGGGACTAAGTGTAGATAACTCAGAGTTGGAAGGCTTGATCTGGTATTTTGCCACACCCCATCGATCCCACCATAAACTGACACCTTTCAATGTACTGTTGCATAGCAACCCATCGACGTATTCTGGCGGTAGTAAGTTGCAATAGTAAAGACATATTTGAACCATAGTTACCAGCTCTCTAACTGCAAAATTTATCGGAACATTTTCATGAATTTTGAATAATTGGCGAAACTTGTCTTCTGAAGCATTTGATACTGTAGGAGTCATTGAAAGGACAACTCTGCCACTGCATCCTGTTCTACGTAGATTTTCATTTAAATCAAAGAGAGGCCATTCTACTCTTTCACCGTTTCGCACAGGTACCAAATTGAGATTTGAGGGAAACGAAGACAAGTTTGATACGTAGATAACACCATCCTCTGTGTGTTTTGGCCTTGCGTGACTTTTAAATAAATCATCAAAATATGTGACTGTAAACGTATTGAAGAGTTTTGCATCAGATGGAAGAGAAACAAGAGCCACAATAACTTTGTGTCTTGGATTACCTGTATAAGAAGCAATGCAACTATTACTCCTTCTTTCGCACGCCCACTGTTCAACAATATACATTTCATAACCTTGGATCTCTTTTGATTCAGACACCAGCTTTGCTAGTGGCTCATAACGTAGCAAAGAATCTAAAAGTTTTGAATCTCCAATGAGATAAGTAGACCTTTCAACATTGGCGCTTAGCTTTGAAGGAGTTTGGCTATATGAGATGTTCGCATCCTTCTGATTTGTTTGTAAAGTGCGAGGTGGCGGTGTAGTCAAAATCTGCTCACTAGAAGTTCTTGAGTGAGAGAAATCAGAGGGTTTCTTTGACACTGATTGTTTTGATTCGTTCTGTGTAAATCCAGAACCAAGTTTATTATGTGTTACAGCATTTGGATTTGTAACCAAGCTATGCATTCTTGGAGTTGATGTGTTGACCTAGCCGTTAAAATCGGTAAAGTTGGATGCTGGAAGAAATGAATCTAAAGGTTTTATAACTAACCATGAGATTATACTCTAGTATAACAGCAGTATGTAATATGTCTCAAATTTTATGTCATATATGATAAAGGTATTCGCTAGTACAATTTTTTGCATGTTGAAAGCTTTATATAACTAGATTTAAAAAAAAAGGTTATATAATAGCAACTACCATTCTAATTTTAATTCCGCTAGACTCTTTGACAAGATTGAAAAAGGACTTTAATATTAGACGCACTATAAAGGAGAATTCTATATCAACTATTCAAGGGCAATAATTTATAAGTTGAAAATCAATTAACATTCAGTTCAGTAATATCCTATTTTTATACATGAAATAGAAAACTATTAATCAAATTTAATAGTTCTTGAACTGCACTGGATAACTATTATAAATTAACCAAAATATACTACTATTATGAACAAATTCGTGGTGATTTTAGTTTCTAAGCATTTTTTCCAGGCATTGAGTAATATTTTACCTATAAAAAAGATAAAGTAGAATCGTTAAAAAAAAAACTCCTCAAGTAGCTATAGTTCAATAAGCGAAATCTTATGTATTTTAAATACTATGATTTGAAGTAATTGAAATTGAATCAAACTTATTATTATTGAGTTAGGCAATTTTGTTTTTCTTGAAATCCCAGGTGGCCAAAATGGCTTCAAACGGCTGAACATTTCACGTGACATTAGCACGCAATAAAATGGCTAATTCTAAGTCCCTCAGAAGCAACATTTCCTTTTCATTTTACTAGCATTGAATAACCATCAAGTTTTTCTTGCTCTTAATAGACCTTAGATTATCAAATATTCAAAATGCACGTTTTAGTAACAAACGACGATGGTCCACCAAATGCTGATACCTCTCCCTATGTTCATTACTTTATTGAAGAATTAAAGAAATCTACTGACTGGAAGGTTAGCATTGCAGTCCCAAACACTCAAAGGTCTTGGATTGGAAAGGCTCATATGATCGGTCAAAACCTCACTGCTTCCTATATCTACCCAGGAAAAGTTGGAGAAAAGTATGAAGGACCTTTTTATCAAAGACAGTCTGGAAAAGAAAACGATGAATGGGTTTTACTGGATGGTACTCCTGCTAGTTGTACCAATGTTGGTATAAACTACCTTTTCAATGAAAAAGGCCCAGTGGACTTAGTTCTTTCTGGTCCTAACTTTGGAAGGAACTCTACTGCACTTTATATCACTTCGTCTGGTACCATTGGTGCTGCTATGGAAGGTGCTCTTTGTGGTGTCAAATCTATTGGATTGTCTTTTGCATACAAAGACAAGACTCATAACGTAGAGCAAATTGAAAAGGCATGTGAAATCTCTGTAAAGCTTATTCAACACCTGTACAACAACTGGAGTGAAAAAGCTCAGCTCTACAGTATCAACGTTCCTTTGGATCTGGCTCCTAATTATAAAATACTTTACACACACATTCTTGAAAACACCTGGAAGGCCAATTTTGAACCATTTGAGAATTTCGAAAACCGAAAGGAGGTACAAGAAGCTGATTTTGAAGACGAATTGGCTGCAGTAGCTGCTGTTGGTGAAACTAATAAGATTGAACACGTCGAAAATGGCGAGGGTCCTAAAAACTTTTTGCCAACATATGAATTAAATTCTCAGGGTATCAAGAGAGATAAAAGATTAACTCAGTTTAAGTGGAAGCCCGACTTTGCGGCCGTTAGGAATTCTGTTATTGGAAGTGCTGAAGGTAACGACGGTTTGGTTGTCGATCAAGGTAATATCAGCGTAACTCCTTTAAGAGCTGTTTTTAAGGATGTTGAAATTCAAGAGAAGGAGATCAGCTTAATCTAGTTGTTTCTCTCCAATATATACTCTATTCTATATTTCTAGATAATTACTTATTTACCAAATAACAGTGTCTTTTATTAGACTAGCTTATCAACGGAACTACAGTGTTAGTGTTGCAAGTGATTCAATTACTTCATTAGTTTCTGTCTTGTTGTATTGCAATTATTGTCATCTACCAGCTTCCAGATACACTGGTATTTAAGACTTCAACCATTCTTTGGTTTTCAACCTCATCCAATCCAAAGAAAGGCCCAACAATTTTCTCTGTAATACCAGTAAAGAGACCATCAATAACAATCTCTTTCAATTCATCTCCCGTCTGGCCAAAATCAGGATATGCATTGACCTCAAGCAACTTCACGCTCAAGTCTTCAGTAACTAAAAAGTCTAGTCCATATATCTCAAAAGCATTAGGCAGGGGTTGGAAGTTTATGCTTCCACCACCAAGAGCAGCTTTAAACAAATCACCAGTGATACTACAAAGTTTATCGAAAATAACGTTCTTAGACTCCTCTGAAAGACCCTTTAGTTTCCAAAACAAATGAACTGAATTTTCATCTTTTTTTTCACCTTGAAGACATGTATTTGTAAGATGTCCTTTTAGTGATGTAAAATTGTCTGGTTTGTAAGGCGACAGCGCGAACAGTGCGAGCATGTCACGAAAAACAAACACCTTAAGGGCTCCGGAAGCTACGACATATGTTCTAATGTGGAATTTGCGATTGAAGTGTTCAGGGAGAAGTAAAACATTTTGTACGTACTTTTGAACAATAAAGTGGCGTAGTTGCGATGTTGTGATTCCATTTTCATCATCCTCATCATCAGTTCCTGGTTCGTCAAATGAATCAAAAATATTCTGTAGCTCTTCAATAGTTTGGAACAGTCTAATTCCTTGACCTCTGTCACTCATGCTAGGTTTTAAAATAAATAAACTTCTTTCTTCGCTGTCTCTATCTTCATTTTCCTCAAGTATGCATCGTAATTCATAAGCCTCATCTAACGAGTCGTCCAAAAACTCAGCGTAATCGACTTCTAAATTGTAAGACTCAGGGGCAGCAATTTTTAAGATAGAATCAGGATTTTTGGCTACATATACAGCAATAGTGTTTGCCAGGTAATGTTTTCTGATTAATCCTTTTCGATATACATAAGAACATGCTAGGTAATTTCGATCACTCATTAATCGGTCAAAATCCAAATCTTCATAATCGCCATATTGAAAAACTTTACTATTAGTATCGTGATCTTTTACTCCATCTTTAATATTCAGGTCTTTTACACGTGTCTTTAGTGCAGTTATGATTACTGGGTAAAGATAAGAGTTTTTATCAAGGGTGATGAGTGCTGTGTGGGACATGGTTTGAATGATGTTTAGTAGTACTCTTGTCTGACTTTGTGGTTGGTAAAGTTTTAATATACCTAATATTTGTCGTCCCAACTAGTCAAACCTATTTAGGACTTTTGTATTACACACAAACAGCTATTGGCGTTATGATTTCAACTTAAATAACGAATAGGTTAAAAATTTTATGAACAATTTTATATTTATTTTATATTTGAATTATTAATTACCTTTTATAATTCATTTTGAAAATATAATGTCATTTTAATAGTTATGAGTTTATAATGTGTACCTTAATTGCGAAGCATACAACATAAAACAAATCACTTTCGAACTTTAACAAAATATCTAAAATGAATAACATATATTAAAAATTTGTTCTTTGTATATATATATATATATATATATATACCAAAGTAAATTTCCGTTGAATACTAGATTGTGTATTATATTATTTTATTTATTATTGCGAACTTAGTGGTAATATGTGAAATTTATTTATAAATGGTAATAGCATAGTTAAATAAAAGTGACTAGAAGTATCAAAAATATATCGTTTTACATCATCTTAAATGGAAATTAATAAAGCTTTTTTTTCCAAAAAAAATGAACAGTAAGTCAATAAATCTTAATGTTTGCAGTTATCTGGAATCTTGCCTATCGTCATGTAAAAGGAAATTACAAGTAGGACCCTGAAATCAGATTTAGTTCTGACTTGAAACTTAAACCTCAATTTTTGGACTGGAGGTTACCAGACTGAAATATACTAGAATCATCCCAAAACGGAGAAATAACTAAAATTTTCAAATTCACAGTCACATAACTATTTTTGACCTCTCTAAAAACTGCTGACTCATCTATTACTTCAAGTGAAAAAGTAGAAAATTTTTTTTTGAGGTTGTGCGGAATTGCAGGCAAACATAATCCATTTACCTTTTTGTTTGGATTTTTGTTCGACAGGTATATTCGTGTTAGACATCTACCCCGACAGATAAAATGACTACTGAAACACAGAGACGTATGTTGTTAAAACGATGATTCATTTTCTTAGAGGAGTATCGACAGTAGGATGGAGCAGACTATATGATAAGTGCAGTGTATACTTTGCGACAATATCACAATTTGGATAGTCTTATAAACTGCATGCAAATATACTCGACGCGTTAAAAATTTGAAGATTCAATATTATTCTGTGATTTTATTACCGAAGAATTTGATATTCTATTACCAGTGTTGATTCGATTTCTACTTGAACCTATACAAAATCCATTTGGAAAGACAACATTTTGAACCGGAATCACGTTTGATTATAATGATCTACTGCTATGACTTATGCTATTTCTACTACACACAGATATCTCCTTTTCGACATATATATATATTCAATTTGATTAAATACTAACTGTTATTATTAGTCTACGTTAAGGGAAAGCACCTTTCTTACCAACGTTCCAAGCACGTTACCAACCCTAACGTCTCCTTGGTCAGCATTGAGGGTGTCTCTACTCCTGAAGAGGCCAAGTTCTACCTTGGTAAGCGTGTTGCTTTCGTCTACCGTGCCTCCAAGGAAGTTAGAGGTACCAAGATCAGAGTTATTTGGGGTAAGGTCACCAGAACCCACGGTAACTCTGGTGCCGTCCGCGCCAACTTCAAGAAGAACCTCCCTCCTAAGACCTTTGGTGCTACTGTCCGCGTCATGCTCTACCCTTCCAACATCTAAAGAATTTGTCGTCTTTTCTTAATTTATTTCGTTTTCATATATGTTAAAAATTAACGGCTCATTTTTGCTTGTATATCATTTTTTTATGTTTATTGTAACTTTTTCATCATTGTAGTATTATGATCGTAATAGAGAATTGCTAATGATTGTGTAAAGATATCTACATGGTGGTAATAAATACCCCTTTGTGTGCCCTGTGCTAATGTTAAGTTAATATAAAACTCTCGTAGTAAATGCATGAGCAAACTTAAGCTTTGCTCTATCTGTCAAAACTGCGTCTCATATTACTTCAACCAGTAGGGTTAGGTCAAGAAAGAGCCAATGAAATTGAGGGTATACTCATTTTTCTCCCAGAAAAATCCTCTAATACTACAACTCTCTTAAATATATACTTCTTCCAAAGCCATCAACTTCAAATTATATCTACAACATGATTCCTTTTGAGCCTCTCCTTCCCTGGGCCATTATTTTGGGTGTATGTTTGTTTTCTTATCCCCGCCTTTTTTTTTTTTTAAATAAATTGACTGTATCTAACGAAAACTTACAATTAGCTTATGACAGCAGCTGGTGGTGCTATGAACTCCATCCACTCTGCCAGAAACAACAACAAGCGTGATTTATACGGACTTGATAAATGGGATCGCCAACGTATGTTTTAAGTGCTCATTATGGTTCAATAAAAACGGTATGGATGTGATTCTAACGCTTAAGTAGTTATTGAAAGAGATTTTAGACTCACTGGAAAGTACCGTGAGCAATCAGACAAGCCTGTGGCTCCTGAGGCATTCAAGCTCAACAGTTGGTGGAAGGTAAGTTCCAAAAATACTGAAGAGGAGTTTTTTATAATATACTAATGGTAAATATAGGTTGAGAAGCCCTTTTAAACTACACGTAGTTTATGATTGAATTCTTTATTGCATGTAATGGGAAATATATTTATTTCAAGACTCGAAATACTGGAACTGGTATTAATGAAATCATCAAAATTTTTTGGATGATTGATTTAATATGAACACAGGGATGAAATATGGCACTTTATACAGAATATTTCAAATTTATTATTCAATAAATCTTAATATATCTTTCTACAAAGCTAGAAACAGACACCACACTATTATTTTTCTAAGATGTCCTTTACTTCTGGCTTTTCAGACTCAGCAGCAAAAACAGCCCTAGGAAGTTCGAACCCTTGCGTGACTCTGCCATACGTAATTCCTCCTAATCTTGATACAGGCTTCAACTTAGCAATATCAATAACATCTAGGTTCTCATTGATAACATCTTCTCTCGCATGAAATTTAACTCCTTCAACTATAAATAAGTTTCCAGTAACTTTACCAGATACTTTAGATTTCCATTCATGAGTGTGAACCAACTTAGCCTCAATTGAAAAGGCGGACTCAGCGACGTGTTCAGCTTTGACAATTTCAGAAGCTGCTGGTGTCAATCCTGAAAGCTTCCACTCATCAATGTCATTAGGAGCATCGATAGAGGTATAGTTTGCAGCATCAATAAACCAATCGGAGATAATATTAATAGTAAGCTCTTCAGTCTCCAAAATATTTTTAGCTGTATCCTTAAGTTCACCATTTTGCGTAACAATTCCAATAACAAAAATTGGAGGGTCACTACTAACAATTTGAAAAAACGAGAATGGAGCCAAGTTCTTTCGCCCATCTTTACCTACTGTAGAAACAAAAGCTACGGGTCTTGGGCTGACACCGTTGATCAGTAGTTTGTAGTTACTAATAGGACTTCTATTCTCAGAATAAGGATCAAAGCTTATTTTCTTGTGTTTTTTCCATTCTTCGTTAATGGCTCCAGTTCCTGGTTTCCAGTTGGGGTGGACTGTTTTAGTAAAGTGCCATTGAACATCATGTTCAAACTCAGGTCGGCTAGCTTCTACTGTTTTAAAATCAGGCTTTTTAGTAGAGGAGGTTAGTAGAGCCCTTAACACCGAAAATCTTCTACATACGTGTTGAGACATGTTAATGGATTTTGCTTATCATAAAATATAGTAAAAACGAAGTTAGGAAATAACTGATAAAACACAGTTAATTAAAAAAGGGTTTGTGGTATTTAAATATCATCGGATACCTGTCGTAGCACCGACCCCCACCCGCAAAATATTGAATTTACGCTAATAAACATTAGTAGTTTCTTAGCTCATTCTGACAAATTGGAAGACTGAAGCATGGGAAAGGGTAAAAAATGCTTAGATAAGTGTCACGACCACAACAATTTTGAAGTGATGTTTTACAAATTTATTTTTTGGCGTCGCGACGACCTGGCGTTTGGCTATTTCAACCTATTTGCAATCCATCTAGGTGTGATATAAACTATACAAATGTACAGAAACAAATCAGCAAGCAATGCCTCAGTTAATAAGCCCTTTCAAATACCGATTGTAAATCGACCTCTAAGTAATGGAAACTCGGAAAAGTCCAAAATCCAGATCAAGAAAGACATGGTAGAACCGGTGATAAAAAAAATGAAAATAACACCAAAATCAGGGACCGAATCCGCTTCTGGATTTGATGATACAATATCCGAACCTTTGAAAGTAACTTTTAGGCCGTCCAAAATTCTACCAGGTCAAACTATGAGACCTCTATTTCCAGCAAACGTGAGACCAGATATCAAACTAAATACACATGTGGATATAGAAGATAAGTACTACCAAGTGTTGTATCGAAAATTTTCAACCAAAAAAAACAAGTCTTGGGATGGTGATGGCTGTTTAGTTGTTTCTGCTGGAAAACTGGGAATATTACAGGATGATGAAGGTAAACAGGTCACAAAGCAGAGAGTATTGCAAACTACATATGAAAATGGCGAGGAGCTGAAGATGGGATTTTATGAAATTGAAATTGAAAATGAAATCAGTAAAGAAAAGTACCTTTCAGGTTCAGCATATTTGGCAGCAGGAACGTCTGGAAAGGCTACTGCAGAAGGAATGCCAATGCTGAAATACCAAACACCAACTATCACGAATCATGCTATTTCAGGTGCACTTAGAAGAACAGTGAAGGTTGTTAAAGCTCGTTATGATCCTTTAGCAGAAAATGCAATTGTATTAACAAAACCTCATAATACTAAGAAGAAGATTGTTGATGTGGTTGTGGATCCACATCTCGGCAAGTTCCTTAGACCTCACCAGAAAGAAGGTGTACAATTTTTGTATGAATGTGTTATGGGAATGCGCGATTACCAAGGAAAAGGTGCCATTCTAGCTGATGAAATGGGTCTTGGAAAAACTCTCATGACAATTACTTTGATTTGGACTCTTCTTAAGCAAACTCCGTATGCCGGAGAGGAGCCTGTTATTAAACGGGCTTTGATTGTGTGTCCAGTTACACTTATTTCAAACTGGAAAAATGAATTTAAGAAATGGTTAGGCAATGTTAGGATAGGTATTTTTACATTAGACAACAACAAGAATAATTTGCAAAATTTTGTAGCAGGTAGGTGCTACCAGGTCATGATAGTAGGATACGAAAAGCTTAGAACTATATCTGACGAATTAAAAAAAGCATCAATCGATTTAATTGTCTGTGATGAAGGACATCGTCTCAAGACTGCTACCAATAAGTCTGCACAGGCTATTTTGGCATTAAAAACAGATAGAAGAATTATTCTTTCTGGAACACCAATTCAAAATGATTTGGGCGAGTTTTTTACCATGGTAGACTTCTTAAACCCTGGGATCTTGGGTACGTATGCAACATTTAAACGCGAGTTTGAACTACCGATAGTAAAATCAAGACAGCCGGAAGCTATGAAAAAAGATATCGAAAAAGGCACAATGAGATCTGAGGAGCTTTCAAAACTCACACGGCTTTTTACTCTTAGACGAACTGCGAGTACTCTTGAGAAATATTTACCTCCTAAAACAGAAACTGTATTGTTTTGCAAACCCTTAAGTCATCAGGTAAAGGTTTACAGAGATCTTTTGGAATCAACTATGATAAAGTCATGTATTGGTTCTAATGACGCTGCAGAGCATCTACGAGCTATAACAATGTTAAAGAAGGTATGCAATGCTCCTGCATTATTAAAAGACGCAGAATTTGGTAATTCAAATTTAGCCATTCCAGCTACATTATCTACGGGTAGTGGTAAGATGAGAGTTTTAGAAGACTTCATGAAAAATATATATGAAAAAACATCTGAGAAAGTTGTAATAGTATCAGGATATACTAAGACCCTAGATATCATCGAAGACAAACTTAAAGATATGAATTTGGCGACAATAAGATTGGACGGCTCTACAGCAACAAAAAAGCGCCAGGAATTTGTTAACACATTTAATACTTGTACTCAAGATAAAGGGTTTGCGTTTCTATTGTCAGCAAAATCTGGGGGAGCTGGCCTGAATCTAATTGGGGCTTCTAGACTATTTTTATTTGACACGGACTGGAATCCGTCAGTTGATTTACAAGCTATGGCACGAATTCACAGAGATGGACAAAAAAGGCCCGTATATATATATCGACTTCTTACAACTGGTACAATGGATGAAAAAATATATCAGAGGCAAATAACTAAGCAAGGCCTTGCAGATACTTTCATGGATGGAGGTGCAGCAAAGTCATTAGAACGCTCGGAATCATCAGATAAAAAAAAACTATTATGTTTATCCAAGGATTTGAAATATCAAAATTCTAAAAGCAATAGTTTTTCATTAACAGAGCTGCAAGATCTTTTCTCCATTAACACAGATACCATTTGTAATACTCATGATTTACTGGAATGCAAGTGTTTACTAAAAGCAACTAAGGAATCAAGTATTGAAAAAGATACTGAGGAGGATTCTGAGGATGAAGGTCTTGGCGGGTGGACTACTGCCAAAAGCGTTAACGAGGGTACAGCTCCAGTTCCTAAAAGACTACGCAATAAAGACAAAATGAGTGGATTGCACAAATATAAGCATTTAGATCCAATTGGATCAGAAGAATTCTATACAGGGGACACAATTTTGGATGAAATTGCTGTTGATTCTAAAAGCCTTATTTCGTTTGTTTTTACTAAATCTTCGACCGAAAATCTTGAGGATTAGAAACAAAAATGTTGTAAATTTCTTAATTTCCGTTATAGTTAAAAAATATCTGGAAAGAATGGTTTTTATGTTATTTTTTTATTTTATTTATTAAACATAATTTCTGGATATATATATATGATAGGAAGCGATTTTTAGTAAAAAATTAAATAGTATCCAAACAAAACAACAACTAAATTCGTATTATTATGGTATATTAAATGACATGAATATAGATACCAATCGGTGATTTTCCTAAATAAGCATCATTATGACAAAGAGCACGTGATGGTTTAAGACATCATTTAAAGAGGCTGACTTGCCACTTAAAAATTTCAGAAAGTAAATCGTTGATCTTACTACTTGGTGTATCAAAAGCAATCATAAAAGATAATGTCAGTGCCAGATCCGAATTTATATCTATTTGATCTTGTTGAAAGATTGCAAGGGTCTTTAATACCATTTACTTTTGGATCTGAAGCACCTATAGAGGTCAAACAAGATGTTTTACAAGACTTAAAAACAAGCGAAGATGTGTCCGAAAGTAAACTCTGTTCTTACTGTGGTCCAATTCCAGACACCGGCGAGCCCAATTATCTACAGATTCATTATAAAAAGGACTATCATCGTTACAATATTAAAAGGAAGCTAATGGGTCTTAGTCCTTTAGATGAAAAAGAATTTGAAAAAGTCATTGGTGAATTAGACGAGAGTATTTCAGGGTCAGAAGAAAGCGAAGAAGAGGACGAAAAATTAGCTACTTTAATGGAAGAGACTAGGTTAAATAGCAATAGTGACGATTATGAGAATGAGCCAGTAAAATTGAACAATACTCCCTATTACATGTTTCAATCAAAAGATTTAGAAGATGATAAGGTATACGCATTTTACAAAAACGTATTTGGAAAAAAATTTACATCTAAAGGCTATCTGAATCCAGAGGAGGAATCGGTAAACCACTTAGAAGCTATAAATGAATTAAACGCCAATGGAACGTCTGCTATTTTTATGGTCGGTGGTGGCCATTTTTCAGCTGGTATTATTAAACATAAGAGAAAAGCACAAAAACCAACCATTCAGAACCCATATTCAGATATTGATGTAATTGCTCACAAAACATTCCACAGATATACGACACGTCGAAAGCAGGGTGGTGCACAATCTACATCAGATAATCAACGTGGAAAAGCAAATTCGGCAGGCTCATCTCTTAGACGTCACAACGAAGCTGCTCTTGAAAAAGAGATTAGGGAATTAATAGATGAATGGAGGGATATGTTGGCTAAGGTCGATTCTATTTATATAAGAGCTAATGGACCAACCAATAGAGGTATTTTGATGAACTATCAAAATGCTCCGCTCGTACATACTGACCCAAGAATTAAGTCACTACCTTTCACCACTAAACGTGCTACAGCAAGTGAAATCAAGCGTTCTTGGGCTGAGTTGACACATGCCAAAATTCTAGATAAGCCAGAAGTTGTAAAGAAACCAACTAAGCCAATGCCATCAGGCACACAGACTCCTGCGGTGACACCTAAAAAACTTGACCCTAATGATGTTCATACTAAAGAACTTACACAAGCTATCAAAAAATCCAAAATTGCTAGTCTAATTAGTTACTTGAAAAAGCATAAACTAGACGCGTCAACATTTACTCTAACACCCGAATCTCAATACGCACACACCCCTACACTTCTTCATTATGCTGCATCTAAGGGTTCAGCAAATATCATTAATACTTTGTTGAAGACATTAAAAGCAGATCCAACAGCTCACAATGCAGCTGGAAAAACACCTTATCAAGTTGCATCTGATAGATCTATTCGAGATGCATTCCAACTTGCTCGCAGTTCCCTAGGCCCTGATTCTTCAATTGATTGGGATGCTGCCAGAGTTGGAAAACCTCTCACTGCTGCAGATATTACTGCTAGAAATGAAGCCGAAAAAATTTCCCAACAGTCAGAAATGCAGGCGAAAATTGAAGAGATGGAAGAGCAAGAAAAATCTAGAAAACAAGCTCTGATTGATAGGAAGTTTACCGTAACTGGTGGTAAAAAATTATCAAGCTCAGTTGTCACCTCTACACAACAAGGAAACGAGAGTATTTTGGAAATGAGTCCAGAGGATCGAATCAGGTTTGAACGAGAAAGAAGAGCTAGGGCAATAGAGGCAAGACTTGGGCTAAATAAATAGACAGTTAATTTAATATTTCAATAGAAATTGCTAGCTTGCATACAAAGTTATATATCAAATTTATAGCTTCGATATTTCAATCCATTGGCACTTTGGCTTTGTACTACATAACTAAAACATTTTATCCTTTAAATCGTGATTTTGGTTTCTCGCTAATCTTGGTGATCAATTTTTAGCTTGAGACTGTTTATTTATTTTCTTTAGCATTGAAATAAACATTCAATCTTGGCTGTTTAAATATATGTAATACTTTTCATTTTATCTACTTTAAAATATTTCAAATCATCTAGTATAACTTTTTCTTTCTTTCTTTCTTTCTTATATATTTATTAAAACTTCTATTCTAAAAACCAAACCATGATTTTTACTTTAAAAAATAAAATATGATATAAAATAATGCAAGTGAAAAATCAGTAACCTTAATAAGTGGGTAGTTCAATGGTTCTTTTGAAACAGTGAAAAAGTATCCAACACACTGAAGAAAGGTGGCTATCTGCTAATGACATCTATTTTTTTTTATAGCACTGGAAATTCGTAAAAATAAAATTTAAAAACTAGGAACAATACAAGAAAATTACAACATGATAATTTTAGATGATTTAAGCTTCGGTAGAAGCAGGAGCAGGGGTAGCCTCAGTAGCAGAAGCAGCAGGAGCGGACTCGCCTTCGGCGGAAGCACCATCACCTTGCTTTTGGATATATTCATTGTAGGCGTTAAGGGCGGTGGTAATAGAAGAATCAAGAGCAGCTTCATCTTCAGTAAGAGCAATCAATTGGTTGAGGTTCATGTCCAAGAGCATACCAGTGATCTTGGAAGCAAGGTTGTTATCTTGAATATCTCTGTGCTCAACAACCTTGGGGTAAATGTGCTCACCAAGAATTTGCTTACGAGCTTCCTCAGGAGCGTTGTTGACAACAACAGAGATAGGAACATCCTCACGTTGACCATTGGGGTTAGGACCACGACGGCCACCACGGCCACCACCAGGGAAACCGTTATAAGGACGTCCTTGAGGACGACCGCCTTGCATACCACCAGGGAATTGGTTGAAGACGGGAGCCATGTTATAACCAGGAACCATTTGGCCACCACGGGGACCCCAGTGACCTTGAGGAGGAGGAATAACTTGTTGACGAGGAGGTTGCATCATAACCTGGGGGTTTCCACCGTAAGGGCGACCAGGTTGCATGAATCCTTGTTGACCAGGACCGTAGAACATGGGGTTGGGCATGTATTGGCCAGGAATACCACCGGCAGCAGCAGCTTGTTGTTGAATTCTAAGCTGATTCTTAGCTTGAATTTGTTGCATGAGCTGATTACGTCTAACATCCTTACGTTGAGCAAGAGCAACATACAAAGGCTTACCAGCAACCAATTGTTGGTTCATCTCAGCAACAGCCTTGGTAGCTTCTTCGGGAGTAGAGAAACAAACGAAGCCAAAACCCTTTGACTTTCCGTGGTCGTCAGTCATAACCTTAGCAGAGGTGATAGTACCGTGAACAGCGAAAGCCTCACGGAGCTTCTCATCATCAATAGAATCATCCAAGTTCTTGATGTAAAGGTTGACACCGACATATTTGCTAGACTTCTCAATTCTAAGAGCTTCATGTTGCTTCTTGAGTTCCTCCTCACGCTCATACTTCTTTTGAGCACGTCCAACATAAAGCTTCTTCTCCTTGAAGTCAGTACCGTCCAAAGCTTCAACAGCAGCGACGGCAGCTTCGTGGTTTTCAAAGTCAACAAATCCAAAACCACGAGAGTTTCCTTCAGCATCCTTAGAAAGGGAAGCTGAAGTAATAGTACCATACTGAGCAAAGAGATCCTCAAACTCCTTGTCAGTGACACTGGTGTCAATGTTCTTAACATAGACGTTAGTGTAGTTAGCCTTAAGCTCGTCAGCCTTAGATTGACGATCTTGTCTGGGAACGTGAATTCCAACGTAAACCTTACGGTCGTTCAAAAGCATACCATTGACGTTCTTGATAGCGGACTCAGCAGCAGCGGGAGTCTCGAAGTGAACGAAACCGTATCCCTTAGAGTTGCCAAAGTCATCAGTGGCAATCTTACAGGAAAGAATGTTACCAAAGGTAGAAAAGGTATCGTGAAGATCCTTGTTGTCAATGGCAGGGTCAAGGTTCTTGATGAAAATGTTACCAGCACCAGTACGACGCAAAGAAGGATCACGTTGAGACCACATAATACGACAGGGGCGACCCTTAATGAGAGTGTAGTTGAGATCGGCCAAAGCACGCTCTCCATCAGCAGTGTCATGGTAGTTGATGTAAGCATAACCCAAAGATCTCTTAGTAACAACATCACGGCAGACACGGATGGAGGCAACAGGACCAATTTGGTTGAAAATCTCGAAAAGAGTAGCCTCAGTGACAGTGGGGTCAAGTTCACCAACGTAAAGGGAAGCATTGGAAGAAATATCAGAGGGAGCAGAAGATTGCTCAGTGGAGACTGGGGCAGATTCAACGGCAGTGGCATCAGTAGATTCACCAGAAGCAGGAGCAACGGAAGGAGCTTCGGTGTTTTCTTCAGCCTTGATGGAGAGTTGTTCCATGGCTTTCTCAGCAGCGGATACAGAGGCGTCGGCAGACATTTTAAATTGGATTTTTGTTGTTTTTGTCGTTAAAATAATAAAATAATTCAACGGATATTATCAATATATACAATTAATATAAAGATAAGATATGGGGTGAGGATAAAATATGGACTTTTTGAAGATTTTATATTTTTTTTGGATTTTTCAAATTTTTAATAAGTTGTTTTTTATTGAACTTAAAAGTATCGAATAAAAAACCTGAAGGGTTTGAGGATTTGAAGCGGTGTTCAAAGGTTAGTCAAGTATGGCTGGATGAAGAGGTAAAAGGAAGGAAGAAGAGAATAAAAAATAAAAAAAAATAAGAAAAAGATTTTTTTTTGAAAATTTTTAACAATTTTTTTGTTGCGTGCACGTGAGGAGTTTTGCCTTGGGACTCGCGCTAAAGTAGGCAAAAAAATGCATTTTGTGTCATGTGCTAAGTATCAACTCTTTTATGTATGTATACAGCGTTTGTGGCCATTTTTTGTACTCTTCACATCGTTCTCACAACAGTAACACGAAGGCAAAGAGTAGCGATAAAGGCATTAAAATGCAAGACTTTCAGGTACAGATATAAATATGATTCACGATAACAATCCAGATGATTCTATAAGTTGAGTTTGTACGTATGTACATTCAAAACTGTACGTATGTGGTTTCTCTGGTCATTTTATTACGACTTCCAACACAACATTAATAGTAGTTGCAACGACCCAGAATAACACGGTCGTCATTCCGAGCGTTCGAGATAATCGCCACTTGTTTAGCGGTACTGAAACAAGTAAGAATACAAGCGTAAGAAGAAGAGTGATTCCTGAAATCACCAAAGTATGTGAAAGTCCGATCTCAAACCCTCCCGGCGGCATTACAACAAGACCAGATACACCAACACCAACTAAAATGTTCAACATAGGGCCCCCAAAACAAGCCGACAGTGCCATCATAGGGAATCCCATTTTAGCCACCGTCATATTTGCCACAAGGTCACCTAGAGAGTTGCCAACAGCAAATACTGTTAACCCTAAAATCGCATCAGAAATGTGGAATACAATACCCAATGCTTTAAGCACACCAACAACCTCATTTGCTACTGCTGAAACCCATGCGATGGCAAATATAAACCCTGCAAAAGATATCAATTGCATATAATAAGGAGCTCGGTAAGGTTCAGTTATAGTAGATCCAATAAGAACTACCAATACAATTGAAATCATAGACGAATAGCCTATCAGTTTTGTAATTGATACTTCACCATCTGCAAATCCAGTTACAACAGTAAATAAGGGACCGCAAAAGGCCTGAATTATCAACAACCATCTAACAACCGTTATGTAAACTTTTGATGTTTGGATGACTGGTAGCGAAGTGGTTCGCGGATCGTAATCTGTTGTGCCTTCCTCTTTCTCAATGGCATCCGATTCGATTACAGGAACAGTTATTGTCAGTAGAAAAATAGCAGGTGCAGTTATTACACAAATTATTTTGTTCATCAAAGACTTCTTAGTAAATCCATCAAGCGTAGGACATAAAATGACAACAACATCAAAAAATGGTTTAAATTTATAAAAAACCTTTTCCTGTAAAAGAGACCCTCTTGAATGAGAGCTTCGTCGTAGCATGGAAATGGGAACATGGTCTCCAAGTAAAGAATTTCTGGGATTATCGGAATAATGGTCCAAATCAGGAGAAACAGCACGCTCATAATCAGTGGGACTGTAATCATGTTCAAAAACATCATCTACTTCTTCATCTTGCTCATCTGTGACAATCAAATGAGGTATATCAACAGATTGATCGTATGAGTTAGCTCGTTGGTTAGAATAAGATGCAGATCTACTTTGTGCAGATTCATAGCCCAAAGAAGATTCTGAAGGAAACTCAGAAGCAGTAACAGGCTGAGTGCTTGAAGAGGTTTCAGAGCTTTGGGTAACCTCGAGAGGTATATTAAAACTTTTGACGGATCTCGAGTCGTTTAAATTTTGCAACACATTTCTGAACTCTAGTGCACCAAATAAAGATGGTCGGATTGTGTTTCCCGTTGGACTACTTGATGTAGAAGATGAATTTTGACTTGTGCGAAGAAGAGGATTTACAGAGCCTCTTCTTAATCTCATAACTCTGGTAAGCTCGTTATATCCTTCACCTTGCTGTTCTTCAGTTTGTTCCTGCCACAGAGGGGTGCCAGATAGGGGAGATGAGTTTGAAAAAGAGGCTGAATCCAAATTCAAACCTGAAAAATTTAAGCCCTGTGTCAATACCGAGGGATTATCAGCAATTTCTTCATCAGCTTCGATGGTTGCTTCATGACCAGGTTCTGAAAACAAATCTCTTGCTCTAGTTTCAACCAAGTATAATCTCCGTCTCCTTGAATTATACCAATGCCAGCACACAACAAAAATCACATAGGCCACATAAATCAGTAACATAACGGCACATTCAAAGCTAGTTAGTACACCATCTGAAAAAGAATACATTGCGTATGAGACTGCAATTGTAAAAAAGACAACATCTCTTAGAAATGACTTTTTTGCGACTTTGAACGGTCTGATTATTGCCATAGATCCTGTTACTACAGCCGTAATAAAAGATGCTGCTCCTACCAGCTCACCAATAGCCAATGATCCTGATCCAATCTTCATAGCAGCATATGTTGAAAATACATCTGGAGACCCATTTCCAAGTGCGAGAAAAGTCACACCAGCCAGAGACTCTGACAAGCCAAGCATTTTCGAAATAGTATTCAAGTTAGGACACAAATAGTCAGAGGCTGCTACTCCAATCACCATGAATAGAACAACCAGCCAACTTATAAATGCAGTGAGTAAAAATCCCTTGAGTACTGGAGAAACAGCACAGTAGTAAATACCTAGGTAGTCGATATAACCCAGCCTGTCATCCTGGCAGTAGTCTTTAACAAATTGACACTGGTCTACAGCATGCCTAACATCTTCACAAGTCAGGTCAAGCTCAGAAGCAAAGGCAGAGGACGCTGCCAGTACAACTAGAACAAGTAGAATCAAATGTTTCATGACTGTGTACCAGCCAAACTAAAGCAGCAATTATTTAAGGATGAAAGGCAAGAAGTGGAAATTAAACAGATTTTGACTGGGCTGTGCAAGAAGCTAAAGGTGAGAAGTCCCAATAAGGAAGTTTATGATAAGATTTTTTAGATGGGGTTAGGGCTATATCATAATATAAGGGAATGAAAGTGAAAAAAAAAAATCAAGTTATATTACAGTTCACGCTAGTTGGTTAATATATTTTTTGCTCTTTGTTCTCAATCATAGATCTTATAAACCCAGGGGTTGAAAACAACACCAACTGAATCTAATGTTACCATTCTGTGTGCTTTGATCGTTCAAACGCTTTGTTAGAACCCTCTCTAAGACAACGTTATAGGCAGTCATGTGATGAAGCGTATGTTTGATCAAATTTAAGTTGCAACGAATCTTTTTCCATTGTTTCTTCTCCTTAACACCAACTTGATGTTCGGGTTCTAATCAAAGGTTTTTTTTATTTATATTTTTATTGATATTTTTTTTTTATTTGCTGCCGGCCATCAATTTTTTTTTATTTGTATCTTTTTTTTTTTTTTTTTTTTTTTTTTTTTTTTTTTTTTTGAGCTTTTGATTGTAATGTTGAAG
Organism: Geotrichum ghanense (nom. inval.); assembly: GCA_022023575.1. NCBI lineage: Eukaryota > Fungi > Ascomycota > Dipodascomycetes > Dipodascales > Dipodascaceae > Geotrichum > Geotrichum ghanense (nom. inval.). The sequence goes on along the minus strand of JAKKCX010000010.1, from coordinate 2,048,834 downwards.
AGTTGGGTTAAATTCATGTTCAATGTAAGGAGTGGGCCAAATCGGTACCTGATTCCTCTGGCATCAACTGTAATGCTCCTCGTTTTGACATTTTATGTTTTTTTCTTTCATTCCACAAACGACCAGTTTGTGTTGCTATCCAACACCGACATGGAGAAGATCCTGGCTCAGATTCCTAATCAAAAGTACGAGACAGGCTTGGAAGCAGTAAGATATCTAAGGAATTATGCTTGGGGCAAGCAGTCGAGTTCGGTAAACAGGCCTCTTGTATTATCTCACTATGGGACGAAGGGAGAATATCTAAGACAAGACTTGATTGCCGACTATGCAAAGGGAGCAGACAAAATATTTCTCATGATTAAAACGGGTGCAACTGTGATGTGGAGCAGATTACCTATACATTTAATGACTACACTCACCAAAGTCCCACACTTTGCACTATATTCAGATACTGCATCGTCCATAGCTGGACACGAAGTTATCGATGTATTACAAAATGTTTCTGAATCAATTAAAGAAAACGGACAATTTAGTATGTACCAACAGTTGAGGGTAATGCGACAATCTCACGGCACAATAAATCCAGCAGACACAGATCTTGAGGGAGGCTGGAAACTCGATAAATTTAAGAACTTGCCTATGCTTTTACACGCCTATAATACAAAACCCAATATGGATTGGTACGTTTTCATGGATGCTGATTCCTATCTAATGATGGACAATTTGATGTCATTTTTGAATACGCTGAACCCCCATAAGCCTTACTATTTGGGAAGCGTTGCACAGTACGGGGACACTAGATTCAACCACGGAGGTAGTGGTGTTGTAGTGAGTCAGAAAGCAATGGAGCTAACATTTGGTAAACATCCTGAATGGGTTACAGAATCTGAGGAACATACTTTGGCGAGTTGTTGTGGTGATTATATGGTTGCTTACATGATGGAGAAAGCAGACATACAAGCACCTTATTCATTTGACGAGCCTTATGTGCGACAGAAATTTCAAGGAGAAAGTTATCAAGTAGCGGAATATTCAGACGAAACATGGTGCCAAAAGATCATTTCTTTTCATCATCTTCTTTCCAGTGATATTGAAATTTTGTGGGAGTATGAAAGGTCTTTAGATCTAAACAAACGTCAAAATTTGTTGTATGCTGATGTATATAGAGATCTGATTTCTCCATACATTAAAGAGGTTATGCCGAAATGGAATAACTTGGCGAGTCAGGCAATCTATAAAGAGGGATCTGAGCCGTTATATGCATATAATTTCCAGGACCCCAAAGTCCCAGTTAACTCGCCATGGAGATCGTGGGAAGCCTGTCGTGATATGTGTCACTCTGTATCTGGCTGCTTAGCGTGGCGACATTCATCTCGGTCCAAACTTTGTGCTATTGATAAAAGTATTCGATACGGGCGACCCACAAGATCGTACATTCAAATAGACGAAGAATCAGATGATGAAGAAATGACATCTGGGTTTCATATTGAACGAATTAGGGAAATGAGACGGAGTAAGAAATGTGATATTTTGAATAAATATAGTGATCTTCAGTATGAAAAAGATACCATGCAAGAAGGCTGGTTTCGAAATCTTTTGGAGAAAAGTGAGGAAAAGCAAAGGGTAGAAAATGAGCATCGAAAAGAGGTAGAATGGGTTAAGAATCATTCACCTACGAAAGAAGAAGTCAAAGAGGCTATAGAAAGAGCAAAAAACCAAGTTGCTGATTTTGAAAAAAAGAAGGAAGAGAAAAATACCTAATTAATGCAAAGGCTTTGTACTGGAATATATGAATTTTTTTTTTTTTCTGTTCATATTTTGTTATTTTATTTTATTATATATATATATATATATATTTACAATTAATTAATTTTTTATTTTAAATGATACTTGATTATGTCGAACTAAATATATATTAGCTTTTGTATATATAAATCCGCAAAAGAATATCATATAAAAATATATATTGAAATTTGTCAACCAATTATTAATTTTATTATTATTGTTATAAACATAATACATGAATATAAGACGAAAGGTCAACATAAATCATCATCATCATCATCACCCAACTACATGAGATGAAAAATCATTAACCACGTAATAATAATAATGATAATGATAATGAAAAATGATATTTCAAATATAAAAATAATTCAAACATTAAAACTGAAATTAATATATATATATATATATATATATATATAGTTCAAGTACAGTATATAAATAATATAAATATAACGAAATGAAAAAATTAAAATAAAAATAAAAATAAAAATAAAAATAAAAATAAAAATAAAAATAAAAATAAAAATAAAAAAAATTAATTGTAAAAAAAACGAAATAAATAAACAAGTTAATGAAGAAATAAAGAAATGAAGAAATAAAGAAATAAAGATATGAAGAAATAAAGATATGAATAATATATTGTAACAATAAAAATAATTAAGAAAAATTACTGTATTTTTTTTTTTTTTTTTTTCTATGCAGGTTAAAGGATCTTCTTCTGCCATCATCATCAACATTACCCATTTGTATTTCAACCTTTTTTTTTTCTTTTGGTACCTGCATTGAAAATCCCGGGCAAAAACAAATCAAAACCTTTTATACATAATTTTTCAAATATATCAAACTCTTTTTACATTTCAACACCACAATTAAAAAAAATCATTATTTTCAAATTAGTATACTTAAATTTTATATGTAAAAAAAAACAACAATCTTTGAACAAGACTTTTAGAAATTGGGGATACAAATGCCGCCTATAAAATCACTTTAAAAACTTTAAAGTACTTAAAGAGTTAGTTGATAACAGTCATTACGCTTGGACTCGATAGAAGAGAAATCAACAGCACCTCCATTCTTGGATTGGGCCTCAGAAATCTCCTTGTTAATATCATCAAGACATTTATTGATCTTTTGAGAAAGGTTTTGGAAAGTGGTAGTAGTGACGGCAATAGGAGGAGTGTAGATGGAAGTAGTAACAGCAGCGTCTTGTTTGGCAGTAGTAACAGCAACGGGAGGTGTGTAAACGGAGCTAGAAGTGGTGACGGCAGCAGCTTCTTCGGAAGTAGTGGCGGGGTATTCGGCCTCAACAGACTTAACAGGGGTAGAGGTGGTTGATGTGGTCTGGAGGACAACAGGAGTGGTGAGGGTGGAGGGTGCGACGACAGTAGTAGCTTCAGTTGATTCAGGCTCAGTTTCGGATCCAGACTCGACGGGATCAGAGGAGGAGGAGCCAGATTTGTAAACAGAGGGACCGGGAATTTGGTAGCTGGTAAGGCCGTTGTAAATGTTGACCAAGATTCCAGCGTCGTCAGGCTTGTAGGCACCGGGGAAGGTAACACCAGGTGGGTTGGCGGTACCGGAACCGGAGACCTTGATGTTAGCGCAGACAGGGTAGAATTGAGCACCCATAGATTCAAAAGCGCTGTGGAGGGCGAGCAACTCATGACGGATAATGTAGTTACCAGGAGCAATGTCCTCGGGGAGCTTCAAAGAGTAAGAGTTGTTGTTTGCAATGATCTTGTCAGAGATCCAAACGCCATCCTCGTAACCGGCGTGATCAATCTTGAAGTAGGAAAGGGAAGAAGGATCAACGGAGCTACAGTCACCACCGCAGTTAGCCAAGTAGGTCATGACGGGTCCGCGGTGAGATTCTGGCCAGGTGGTCCAGTAGAAAGTGACATCAGCACCGGCATTGACGTCGGCAACGAGTTTGGCGGGTTGAGCATTTTGGTTACAGGTGATGTCCTTGGTAGTGAAATCGGGGACCGGCCCGTTACCAGCACCAAAGAAAGACCAGACAATACGTTCGGGAACGGGGTTTTTGTAGGGGTCTTGGAAAACGAGAGAAGAGGTGTACCAGTCGTTGTCGAACTTGATATCGGTGACAATACCGTGGGCGGCAGCGAGAGATGCAGCGGCAAGAAGAGAGAGTTTAGTGAACATCATTGTCGAACGATTGTTGGAGAATAAGAAAAAGAATGTAGATTTGGTACTAGTAGTTGTAATAAAATGAATAGAAGCGCCAGGCTTTTATTTTAGTATATAGAAGAGAAGGTTGGAGAGTTGATGGTGAGAAAAGTCTGAAACTTGGAGGATACTAATGAGTATTTATAGCTGATAACTTCAAGTGAGAAGACGATTAGACGAGAGGAAACGACATCAGAAGTAATATTTTTTTTCTTTTTTTTCGTTCGTTCATTCGTTCTTTCTTTCTTTCGTTATTACGAGTAAATGAATAGTACTTTTCATTGTAAATCAAGTATAGTAATAGACTGGGAAATAAAGCAATTGAATAAACATTGAGCAAAGTGAAATGCAGGTTCATCAGGGGTGCGCAGGCGCGTATACAGTTTCCAGGAGGATGGTGCAGCGAGAGCGTTTTGTGCTTTTGAAGCACTCACCTTCAAGTAGAAGGGATGGTGTGGTTCTTTCTGCAAGCATCCGAAGGCAAAACAGCTTTGCATCTGCAGCCAGAAAGGTACCAATGCCTATGGGGTAAAGAGCGGCTGATAGAGCCTGAGCTAGCGAGTCTGATTTGATTTCGTGGGACACGAAGGGATATTTCAAAGGTCTGGTTAGAAATGGGCTGGATTCATTTGATTGGACTGCAAGTTACTGCGCTGCAATCGACTCATGAAACATGAATAAAAATAATTTTGATTTTATTTTTCATCAATAAGAAAAGAAAACACAATGAATAATTTTATTCATGATTAATAGTGGAAGTATTTTTAAATCGAATGATGAACGATGAACGATGAACGATGAATGATGAATGATGAATGTTGAGTGAATTCAATGAATTCAATGAATTAAATGAATTAAATGTCGAAAGTTGAATTGAAAATTGAATTGAAAATTGGATAAATTGTATATTTTATTTTATTTTTTTTTTTCAATATTAGTGGATTGCAGTTATTATTTTCCTTGGCCAATTATAATAACTGATATGAAAGAAGTCAATTGTTGATTACAGCAAGTAGTTTCATGTAAATAAATGTATGCTTCTTCTGTTGAAAAACAACAACATCAACCTGCGATAGTTTCACCATAACATGACATTGCATCACACCTTACCTCGGGGTTTGTATTTTGGAATCTGCAAGGAAGAGAAAGAAAGAAAGAAAGAAAGAAGAAGAAGAAAAGAAAAGAATAATAATAATCTCCTTAGTGCTATATATGACTAAGGTACATTTGCTTGCCTAAATTAATTAACTAGTAAGGTAACAAAGTATCTGAGCGACCAAACTAATTAATTGACAAGTGTTTCAGCTATACAACAGGGATCAAACTCCAAGACTTCATGTGTAGCAGTTGCAAATTCTTCGCTGAGACCCATAATCTGTAGAGTAATCTATCATGTAGACAGCCCAGCATTTGGCCATGTAGTACCTGCTTTCCATCATAAGACACATACCTTTGCTTCATGTCGTTCTGATTTAGATATGTATGAGCAGCAGATGGTTTTTTTTTTGGCGTGTGTGGTATGTTACATGTACAACCTTCAAAAAGGTTTGGAAAGATGGAAGAAAGTAAAGAATATGTGAATGCTGAACCATTGCATGCAGGTTTTATTTTATTTGAACGTTCATTTAAGCAACGTGGTCATGATTTTAAAAAAAAGTATTTAGAATGGTTGAATTCTTTACATGAAGTGAATGGAGTAAATAAGATATATGAGATATATGAAATATATGAAATATATTGAAAGAAAAAAAAATTTTTTTTTCATTACACCAAAATAGATTGATTTTAAACTACTTAAGGATATAAATATATTGAGTATGATGGGTTACAACCTTGTCCCCACTACAAAATGATTAATGATGATTTATCTCATGCAAAACTTATTTATATATTATAATTTAAAAATTAACCGAGATTTAAACGATTAATTCAACTATATGTAAATTCAACTATATGTAAATTCAATTATAACGTAAATATATATATATATATATATATATATCAATTTTTCGTGTTTTTCGTGTTTTTTTCGTGTTTTCATAATATAAATTTTTTCATTCTTTTATAAATAGTTTCATGAAAAATTTAAAAAAAATCAATACTAATACTAATAGTTATTTATTTGTATTTAATCATTTTAAAAATTTAAAGAAAAATAAATGGATAAAAGATGAAAAAAAAATTTTTTAAAAAGTAATAATATATATTAATTTTTGTATTGAGTTCTGTGCGTTCCAAAATCAATGCATTTCTTTTACCCACTTTTATATATATATATTTATATTTATATAAACATCTTGGACAAGAAGAGTTATATGAAAACTTTAGACATGAAGAATTATATAAAAATATTGGTATTTCAATTAAATAAAATGTTAAAAACCATTGAATATATATAAATCAATCATCAAACCAATCATTATATATAAATTAAATAGCTATAAATTAATCATTATATATAACTTATTTTTTTTTACTATACAAAATAAAATATTCTAATATGTTTTCTATTTTAATACCTTGACTTAATTTTGGACTTTATCAACACTTTTTATTTCAAATGATTAGCTTAATTTCCTTCATAAAGAAAATATAAAGTTAAATGAACAACACAATATTATTGGCCATTAAGTTTGTACATGCACTCCTGGAAATTGTGCATGTCTTGGAATTCTACTATTATTTCCCGAATTAGAACTTGAATATTATTCCAAATACAGCTGTAAAGAAATGGTTTTATTATTATTTTAATTCATGATTATAGTATTTCAATAGTTAATACTTTTGAAGGTATACAGAATTCTTTTAAATTGATATAACCTTCATGTTAACAATACAAGACAAAAGTATCAAGTTAAAGTCTTTATTCAAAATCAATAGACAATTATACCAAAACTACATTGTATCAAGTGTATTACAGTCATCTTGATGAAAAAAAAAAAAAAACAACAACAACTTCTAAATGAAAGTAATGATAGGATTTTCTATTCCAAGTGAACATTGAACAAGATTAATATAAAAATCAATTCCAAATATTAATACTCTTTTTCTTTTCTTCCTTGGGAATCAGCCTGGAAATACACCATCCCCCAAACTTTGTATGAAAAAAAAAATACACTTTAATCTTTTTTTTTTTTTTTTTTTTTTTTTTTTTTTTTTTTTTTCCATCATTAATACTTTGTTTGTATTGCTTATTGTTGTGATTATTCAGTTGCCAGTATTCATGTGCTAGGCTGCCTTGCAGTTCCAGGCTACCGCAGCTCTGTGAAATAGATTCATGGATCCTGTGGGAACTGCAAAAAAGACATTTAAAACCAGTCTGGAAATCCATTTTGCGACGTGATCACATTGTATGTGTGAAGACTGTTGACAAAAACAACTTGGTTTGCGTATATCTGTCATTGTTCAACGCAAAGAATCATTAAATATTGCCTTTGAATCAGACGTCAATTAGAAGAATGGGTGGACTTGTTTTTTATTATTAACTGCTAAGTCAGAGGCTGCATACTGTTGATGACTGTCTATTTCCATTGAAAAAAAAAATGGTTTACAAACTATCTCAATCTTTTTTTTTTTTTTTTTTTTTTTTTTTTTTGAAAATAGCAGTAAAATGGTCACGTATAGTGGGGAGTATCACAAACTAAAGTTTTTATTTTATTTTTTTGTTTAAATATTTTGGTCATGGACTCCTGATGATGTGATGATTAGTTGCGAACTTGACGTGATCTCTGTTTGGTATTTATTGAAGTACAAATAACTCTTGTTTGGCTGATGACAAGAGACAGTAGATGATGTATAATCTAAACTGTTGCCAAAAGATCATTATGATATTTGTCTTTGGGCAGTTTTAGCTCTTTGAAAATGGATGTATGCTGAATTAAATGAATATAGTTTACTTTTAATATCGTGTGTTTGTAACTATTTTGTGTATTCAAAAGTTGTTGAAGATTTAATAAAATGTAAATTTTCAATCAAATCTAAAGTAAAAGATTTATTAACATTGTATCAAAAAACAAGCAAACAAATTCTTTGCCTTAAATGTTTATATATATTTGAGGTAAATACAGAAACAAAATCATGTTTATTAGTATTATAATTAATTTAGTATAGACCTAATTTTTTTTTTCAATTAATTGTATATAAAATCATATAAAATCATATAAAATCATATAAAATCCTCAAAAATAATAACATTGAATGGTGAAATTTTAGCGAATCTAAGAATTCAAGATTTTTTATTATCATTAATAATAATAATATATATTTCATTTACATAATTATTATAATCTTTTGTGGATTTTTCAACTTAATCTTTACAACTATAGACTTAATAATAATTATTAAAATAAATTGAATATATATATATATATATATATAATTAATGAAAATTTTTGTTTCTTCAAATCTTTTATATTAATAAATATACTTTTGAAAATAAACCTTCTCATTATCAAAACACACATTATCAAGGTTAAATATGAACTTGACCAGCATCTTGAATTGAAATGAGGCATCAAAAAAAAAAAAATATAAAAAAAAAATTCGATTACCTGCCACACCTCCAAAATTTAATTGACTTTGGGGCTCAAAGTTATAAATGATGAAGAAAAAAAATAAATATAAGAAGCAAATAACCGCAAAAGATCATAATAGAAGTCATTTAACAAACTACAAAAATATATATATATATATATATATATATATATATATATAAACAAAAATGACAAGTAAAGGAAAACTAACAATTACTTATAGATTATCACTTTTAGAAACATTATCAAAAAATGTATTGGAACAAATAGTTGAATATTTGATATTACCAATTCATTATAATGGCCCATACTTTGATATTTCTGGAGCAAAAGAAGTAGATGGAATCTTTCGATTTCATAACACAATGGAACCAAATTATGAGACTCAGATTGGCCAGATGCGAAAAGGGAGAAATCGAAAATGTATTGCAAAATTTCCAATAATGAAGACAAGCAAAACAATGATGCGAAGAATTGGTGCTATTCTGTGGGATAGATTGGGATTGGGATATCAATGGATGGATACATGTATGTATTGGGGGATCCAGTTGGAATTTGTCACTGTTATGGTTCTGGAATCATGGGATAGAACCAAGTCCCTAATGGTAGTACCAGAAACTATGCCCAGCTTACGCAGACTCATCATGAGAAATGAAAATGTTATATACCAAAACGCACACTTATTAAGTATATGGGCCAATTGGAAAGGTTTGACCATAACTATGCATTTCATGAAAAATTGGTCTGTTTGGGAAAATATTGATTTGAATTTTTTCAAGAAAATCGACAGCTTGATTGTGGATACTGTGGTGGAAATCCATCTTACTGCAAAGACCTTGGAATTCTTTCGCACAAGATTCGATCAATTGGTTTATCTGGGAATCCCAGCTATAGAAGCTTCTCGATACTATCTCGCTAATTCTTTTGCAAACACTGTTTCTATGAAACCTTTGATTGACTGGAATTCAAATACACTCAAATATTTGCATTTCACAAACATCAACAATGTTCGCCCCGGGAAAGCTTTAGACTATGAACTCCGTTTAATGAACCCCACTATTGAAGAATTTAGTTATTTTGACATGAATAGTGGAAGAAGAATCATGGTGTCAAACGATTACATTATAGGTACCACTTTTTTAAACACTACAAACCCTGACGTTCAAAATAGAATCCAAAATATAAAGGCTCTTGAAATAGACCCTCTTTTACGTAGGGCAGAAATTGATGAATTCGATTACATTTTGGATAAAATGGATACAGTTCCAAGTATAAAAGATCTTACTTGTACGTTTTGCTCACTAGAAGAGGTATTTCGCATGGCTTCTTTAGGATACCGTCTCAGATCTTTGACCATAATTAAAATTGACTATACACAGCTCGCTCTAACTGTGCACACTGAGAAGTTTTCAGGTGCTTGGCCCCGGAATGCTCAGTCTTCACTAATTAAAGATAGTAAAAACTGGCCAATGACACAAATTTTGGCAGCGCTATTCCAACTTCCAAACCGTATCGAGAATGTTGTCCTACCGTTACAGCGTGATCAGCTAGTAGCTTATTCACAGATGGTTGAAATAGCACAGTCTAATCATAGTCTTCGAAAAATCATGTTGCTTGTAGATTGGCCTCGGGTTAACGAGGCTTTACCTGCTAATCAACGCTCCGAACGTTGTGTATCGTTGCGTCGTCTGTGGCAGTATGATTACACCACATACGATTCACGAAGCAGACCCTTTTGGTCAGATCTAAGAGACTCCGATGCTACATTTCTAGAAGATATTTTTATAGGTAATACACCAGAGCATCCCCACTACATTGAGGTCCAGGAGTTCTGTTATATTGTCAGAGATTACGAGTATCTAATGGGGTATGAGAACAAGCAACGTAGTAATGCAAATTCAAAGCTTAATACTAAAGGCCTGGGATTTACAATGGATATGAATAAGACTCCAAACGATGGAGTCTTTTCCATGACTATCATGATTGACGTAACTCAATTGTGTCAGAAAATCAAACTCAAGACCGAGAAGGATAAAGAGTTGCAAACAGATGAACTTTCTGAGCTTTCCATGGATCTGTAAGCCTTTTTTTTTTCTGTGTGTGTGTGTGTGTGTGTGTGTGTGTGTATGTGTAAACCCTGTAGTAATAAACGCATTAAGCGCAAATATTGATTTCTCAATATCCTATAATACAAAACTCATATATATACAAAATCCATCCCATATCAACACTTGATTTACCATGACAAATATAGTAGCCTAAAGTATTTATTCGTCGGCAATGTCGTCCTTCAGCTTCAGCACTCGTGAGTAACGGTCAAAAACAGCCTTTACTTCATCAGTCGAATTTTTGGTAGGATCAACAGTAATAGTTTTTCCATCCTCTGTGATACAAATCAAGTGTGGTTAATAGCTGAACTGAAAAATTTGTACTCTCATGATTTTCTTATGCAAAAAAGAAATAAAATAACATTAAACAAAAAAAAAAAAAAAAAAAAAAATCACTTACTGTAGATTACTGTGATTTCGGGTTGTTCTGTTGATGATGCATCAAGAACCTTATGTTTAACTTCCATAGTACTCCTCTGCGTTGGTGGAATGTTTGCTAGAAACACACGAGCAGGTTTTGCTGTAGCAAGATGATCATTAGTGAATAATTCCTTTAAATCGAAACCCCCATGAAACATAATTTGCTTAGCAAAAACAAATCTCATACTAAATACATACAAACAGAAATAAAAGGATTATATTTGACGGAGACAGAAGTAAAGTATTTTGTAATCATTTTGTGGAGTGTTGTAAAAGTAGTTGTTTTTGGAGAGTTCGTGATATGTAAGGTTTGGGTGTAGTGAAAATTTGGTAGTGTTGGATTGGCCTTTGATTTTTTTTATTTTTTTTATTTTATTTTATTTATTTTATTTTTATTTTAAATTTTCTTTACCAACAACAAAAAGGTACTGGCAAGATTAAGTTAGACAGTAAATTATTCAAGTTCCAAGTGCCTTGGGAGTTTAACTAAACCTTCTCATACCATTTTACAAGTCTAAAAAAAAAAAAAAAAAAATTTGTTTCCCATTTGCTTTCTCTACCAACCTTTAGAGCAAAAAAAAAAAAAAAAGTATAAGAACGACCAATGGCACGAAATCGCAAAACAGAAGAAGCAGAAGATGGTAAGTTGATCTATATGTACATATTCAAATTCTTTCTTCTAATAAAGAAATCCAGAATTCTCGTCTGTTTCATTTGAAGCCTTGTCTAGGGCTCAAGAAGAGCTGATGAATCATTCAGAGTCTGATGAATCTGAAGACAGCGAAAATGACAGTGGCCCCGAAGAATCTGCTACTACTTCAAAATTTTCTCGTGATTCTGTAGCTGAAAATCAATATAAACGTCGCCACAAGCATGCCCCAGCAGAAACTTCATCTAAAAAACCTGTTTCAGTTGTCCGAAATGTAACTTCTGGCAGCAACAGTAGTGGAAGCAAAAGTAGTCTTTACAGTGATATCCGATTTGATACTGCTTTTGGTAAAGCCGATTTAGAAAAAACTAGAAAAAATTATTCATTTTTAAATGAGTATCGTGAAAAGGAATTGTCAGAGATGAAAGACAAATTACGCAACCATATCGGGTTGAATGAAAGACAAAAAGAGGAATTAAAAAGACAGATACAAAAAATGGAATCAAGGTTGAAGACATTCAAGAATAGAGATTTCGAAACTAAGGTGCTGCAAGAGTATAAGCAAAAAGTCAAAAATGGAGAAATCAAAGGACCTTTGCACTTGAAGCGTTCTGAACAACGAAAACTGGTCTTGAGTGAAAAGTACAAAACAATGAAAAACAAGGACGTCAAGAAAGCTCTGGAGCGCAAGAGAAAGAAGAATACAGAAAAAGAGAGAAAACTCATGCCTCGCGAGAGACTCGGTTAATTCATCCTACTTATTTATTTTTCTATTTCACCATTATTTTTGGCCCAGTCTGCAAAAGATCCTGTCAATTGTATGTTAGCATTTTATTTTTATTTTTTTTTTTCTTTATCGTTTTTTGTAGTAATAGAACCATCATTCAAAAAAATCAATGTACTTACCAATATAGTTACCACGTCTGTATTAACAAGAAAAAGAATAATGTTAGTATATCGTGTGACTTTTTTTTTTCCACCTGCTATTGCCGTGAAAGAAAGCAGGGATCACTTAAATGCATGGAAAATACTTACTTTTGATATCCAAAGGTGCAAGCCAACTCCTCAGCTGCTGTGCTTCTGACACCAGCAAGACAATAGAAAACCAACTGCTTTTCTGTAGATGGCTTTTCAAAACCAAAAGTATCCAAAAATTCTTCCTCTTCCAAACCCAGGGCACCAGGAGAGCTCTTTACGGGGATATTCACGGCCGATGGGATATGTCCCTCTTTGTATTCATCAGGCTCTCTGACATCAACGATAACTACATCTTCATGAGGTTTAGAAACAACTGCACTGATCTCTTCAAAATCGTACTTCTTTGCTGGTTCGTCCTTGGTTATGGCCGAGTAAAATCGGTGCATTTGAATGGGCTGCTTGAAAGCTGGTCTCACCAAAGCTTGAGAATGGCTAACTGCCATCTTAGGCATAGCACGCGCAACCAAGCGAGCTGAGGCAGTAGAAAAAGCTCTCGAGGCCACAATTGGTGCAAATCTAGAAACAGAACTCTTGAACATCGTGTAAATGCAGCAAGTTGATTGGGGGAAAAAAGAGAAAGAGGGAATGTGGCTGTTTAGTGGGATGTGGGATGAGAGAGAGAAAACGGGAGGAGGATTTGCAGAGACTTCTCACTCACTTAGACGGGGCAAAACTTCTTGTGCAAAGAATGGCAATTTGCTGATAAGAAACAAAAATCTAAACATATGTAAGGCATAAGTCACATTGTAGTTTAAAGAACGCAGTCTTGCGTAGTCGGAGCTGTCCCGGGAGCAGAAAACCGGATTATCTAACTGACGCGAATTTGAGCAGGGTAATCTGACGCGAACTTGAAAACCCTACTCCTTGAAAAAAAAAAAAAGCTAATTAATGCGAGATTCGCGTTTTCGCGTCGCTTTCTATTTAGTTTCATGCCTTTTTTTTTTTTTTTTTTTTTTTTTTCACGTCTAGCATTCAATTTATTTTTATCTTTATTCCGAATATTGTGTTAATTTGCAATCCACAAAAATATACATATTTGATCAAAAATAATAATAATAATAATTATTAACAACAATAATCATGGATAGTAAGTTGATAAATTTCTTCAAAATATTCGCTTAATTCTAACGCGTGTATAATTCAGATTACAGCCAAGCAGGGTTTTTTGATAATAACCAAAGTCAAGGTGGCACACCTCAACAACAAGAAACGCGTGAAACTTCTTTGCGACCACTCACAGTACGACAGATACTTAACGCTGAAATAAGTCCATCTGGAGATTTTCTGTTGGTTGACCATAAACCAATTCGTCAGGTTCGATTTATTGGCGTAATTCGCGGAATTTCCACGTCGGGAGCAACAGGTAAGCGATATAGAATTGAAGATGGAACTGGAACAGTTGAGGCTCGTACATTCAATACACCTGGAGACGATGAGGTGGACATGCAAGCTGCTCCAGAGGAGGATTTTGCAGCAGATACATATGTGAGCGTGTTGGCAAGAGTCACTGCGAGTAACGATAGACGTACAGTTACTATTCATGAGATGCGACGGATCACTGATTTCAACGAGGTTGCATATCATTTACTCAACACTATTCATTCGCATGTTCGCAACACTGGTGGACTTACTGGGGCCACTGCTGACAACAACGAAGAATCTTCGTTATTTGTAGGAAATAACAATCATTCAGCTGGGTACGGAATGGGTGCCAGTGGCGGAAATTCTGTTCAGAGTGAGATCCTCAAGTATTTGAGTAAGTTTGAACATATGGATAGTGGTATTCATGTTCAACAGATTGCTTCTGATTTGGGAAAAGATGTCAATGTAGTGAAACAAAATCTAGAGAGTTTGAATAGTGTGGGTAATGTCTATGTTCCTGAAGATGATCATTATGCCATTACTCCTCAGTAATTGTTTGATATGTAAAGCGAAATAAGTAAAATACATATGGTAAATGAATCATTTCTTTCGATAAAATTTTGTGTATGTGTACTATTAAACAACTTGAACACGCTACATTTTGATACTTGAAGATGACAATACTTTTAATAGCTATTAAAAGAAACCAAATAATAGTAATAATAATAAAAAGGTTTAATGATGCATAGATCGCTCAGTTTCTAATAAAGGTCATGAGTAGTAGTTAAAAGTCTAAACCACTAGCACATCTAATGATCAAGGTCACAATCAATATATCATCAGAGGTAGTAATATTCTTTTTCATGAGAATATTATTATTATCATTATTATTTTGTTGTTGTTGGTACAAGTGTATTTGCTCCTCAAAGTAAAAGAATAAAAACAAAAAAACAGAAAAAACAAAAAAAAAAAAACAAAAAAAAAAAAAACGAATGTAATAAAAATCACAAATGCATTTCATTTTCACTCATTAATACTACAAACGTACAAACGCCAGCCTTTCATCACTCTTCCAAAATAACCTCAAGAGAACCACCTAGTCTCTTTACACCTTTGGGTTTTGGGGATAATATCCGTCGTGGCTTCATGCTATTCTGGAATCTATATCTTTGCATTGATTTCGCGCTTTGCCATTGTCTATCAAGTCCAAAGTCTTGTTTCTTCATGATCCTTGCTCTGTCAGGTACATCAAAAGTAACTTTATAAACTATTGGTTCTATTGGCTGCGGGGGCTTAAGAATAGCTACCGGTGCCAACTTATCATAGGTAGGTACTCGACGAAGCCTGGGTATTCGCTGTGTACTGTTGTTATTACCAATGATATTACTACCAACGCTACTGCTATTGTTATAATTGCAGATGTAGCTGTAGTTGCTGCTATTGTTGTTATTATTGTTGTTGTTATGATGATTATGATGATAGTGTAGAATACGATGATGATGGTGATGATAATGATTATGATTATGATGATTGTGATTAAGCTCTTGATGCTCTTCGATGGTAACAAGGCGAGTCATGATGATGGTGATTGTAGATGCTATGTAAGTATATAAGACGCCAGAGATGAAGCGATGGGCAGCTTATCCCCGGGAAAGACCGTGTAAATAAATATATTCATAAGTAGAACGTCAGGAGGAGAAGGGAGTCGATTGTTCCAGTAATGCTGTGACCCCCTGAAATATACGGCCTTCTGTCAGCGCAACATCACAAGCGTAGCAGATGTGTCACAAATACCACAATAAGCCATTTTCCTTTCTAAAGTAAAGTACAAATAAAACCAGAGAAAAAGTAGTCTTCACACACACAGTTTACACACACACACACACCCAGTTTACGCACACCACATGGCCAGTGTGATGGTAACATTCAACCAGCCTGTTGCAGGGTGTGTATGTTTATATATAAAAAGTGTGTCGATTAAGTTTATGCTAATGAGGCATTACAATTCAAGTTGGGTTCAGCGTTGCAGTCTTTTCAAAGTCGATTTTGGTACGTTTACTACGCTTAGCTTTGGTTTTGGCTTCGATCTGAGCAAATGTAAATTCGGGGTCTGGGAAAACCGTCGAGGACAAAACTGGATCAAGCCCGTAAAAAGTCAACAGGTCTAGAGTAGATAGTTTTTTTTGGAGATCAGGGACTTGGAGATTGAAATGAATCCCCTTGGACTTTAAATCGAAAAGATGTTTAATTTTTTCATGAACTTTTTCATCAGTCGGGCTATCGGAGGCAATTGGAATTTTTGGCAAGTTTGGTGGCATTGAGAGCTGCATTAGCATCAAACGGTCTTCTTCAGGAGACAGGTCCAAGTAGTCTTCTTTTTCATCAGAGGTTTTTTCTGAATCGGAATCAAAATGCGGTGGTGGACCTTCAACAGTCACTTTCTGACGTTTCGATCGATGATTTTCAAGAAAAACTTGATCGCTTCCAGAGGCTTTAGTCTCACTTTCAGATTCATCTGATGACGAATAAGCAGCTATCAACTCCATTTTTTTTTTTTATAGACCAAATACTTCTTTGATGATGTATGATACCAGCAAACAAAATAAATTGAAAAAATAAAATAAAAAACTTAGCAGAAAAGTCTCAATGAAAGAAATATAAGATCGTCAATTTGAATTTCCCAAACATGAACGAATAAATGTAGAAGGTTTAGTTCAAGAAAAATAAAAATTAAATAATAATTAAATAATAAATAATAAATAATGAATAAAAAATAAAAGTAAAAATAAAAAAAAAAAAATCAATTTCTACCAGATCATCAATAAACCATCATCAACATCAACATCATTGGCATTATAAAAACTTATACTTTTCAACTTTTGATACATAAATCTAAATCGATTTCTTCAAATTTGACTAATACACTTGTAGTGTTCAAAATAATAGACATGAATCTACTGCTATTACTGCTAACCGCTTTTGCATCCTTTGTATGTGCAGACTTTTATGGCCAATCTTCATCTGTTACAGCACTAAATAATAAAAACTTCAAAAAATCCATTTCGGATTCTCTCGCCATTGTTGAATTTTACGCTCCATGGTGTGGATACTGTAAACAACTAGCTCCAGAGTATCTCAAAGCATCCAAAAAGCTGAATAATATTGCAAAAGTTGCTGCAATTAATTGTGACGAGGAACGTAACAAGCCAACATGTGGAAGATTTCAAGTACAAGGTTTCCCTACACTCAAAATTTTTAATCGAGGAAAATTTGTCGAAGACTATCAAGGCCCTAGAACTGCCAAGGGGATTGTTGAATATATGAACAGAAAGGTGGTATCAAGTAGCAACGTGAAATTTGTCAATAGCCCTAAGGCTATTGAAAAATGGAAAATGGAAAAGCAAAACAATGTGGTACTACTGCCTGCTAAAGATGGCGATGTACCACTTTTATTCAGATCCATCAGTTTGCTATATAACCCAAAGACTACAGGATTCACTTTTGTCAAATCGGCTCTTGTTTCCAAGTATATTGAGAAATACGGAAAGGATGTTGAAATTAATCAAGAAGGAAGTACATTATTAGTAATTAATTCTGATGAAACCGTGGTGAAATTCAATGGAGAAATGAAAAGAGAAGCGATTGTTAAATTTTTGAATAAAACTATCAAAACTTCATCTAAAGATGAATTGTAAATTTGTGTTTAATCATTTTTAGATATAAATGACAGGATTATATTTTAGACTTTAAAAACATACAGTTGAACTTTGACGATATATTTATACTACCAAAAATTTTAGTGATTGTATGAGTTTTAAGTAGAAGAAAAAAAAAAATCAACATTAAAAATATCTTTAAATATTTACAATTATATTGTATCTAATAAATCAAATATGCTCTTAATGATAGGTAAACAAATCAACCTTGTCGCTGTCTCTTTGCTCGCCCATTCGGCTGTCGTCTCTGTTGTCTAGAATTGCCATTTTGTTGTTTGAACATGAAGTTGGCGTTTTGGAAAGGATTTCCACCTTGTCCACCAAATCCACCAAACCCACCAAATCCACCTTGTCCACCTTGTCCACCAAACCCTCCAAAATAAGGACTACCTCCACGGTGTTGGTTGTTAAATCCACCACCTCCAGGGAACTGATTGGGGTTGCTGGGGTCGTCACCTCGGTCGTATGCAGCTTTCAAGTCTGGATTTGATAGAACCTCGTAAGCTTCGTTGATCTCTGACATTTTCTTGTCTACTTGTTCTGCACTCATTTCTCCACTATATTTGTCGGGGTGGTACTGTCTTGACATTTCACGATATGCTGACCGAATTTCGCGCTCACTAGCTGATCTCTGCAAACCAAGTGCGCGATAGTGATCTTTCGTTTTAGATTGCTTAAGTGCCACCTGAGTCTCATGTAACTTCTGTAAAAGTTGAGGATTTCTGTCGTGAGATTTAAGTGCAGTTTGCAATAATGATATAGCGGCATCATAGTTATCTGTTGAAATTTGGCTCTCTGCTTGATACAAATAGGCATTTATTTTTACAGAGTCTGGGGTATCTGATTGTGAACGCGCGTGGATTTTATCACAATATTGCTTGCCTTTAGGGTCATTGAATAACTTTTTTTTGAAATATGCTATACATAGGGTATCTTCAAACCCGGTGATCAGAGCCGAATGAGTTTGATAGTCAACAGTTTCTAGTCCTAAACTCTCATACTCTTGTTTGACTTTGTCTTTTAGTTCTGTGATGTTTGGCTCCAAATCGATTACAGATACCCATGTTTTTTCAGTACCTTCTTCTAGCCCAGCATACATTCCTCCTTTTTTCTTTTCAATATTTTTCATGTCAATAAAAGTGCTCCTACACAATTCATTGCTCTGTTGATATCTAAAACATTTTTGTAGCACTGCAGCACTCTTTGCATAATCATGGTAGACGTAGTAGAATAACTTTGCTGTAACTACCCAAGCATTAATCATTTCTTCAGCATTTCCATAAGTCTGCACTACATTTAGATCTTGCAAAGCTAAACCTACTTCGCCTAATTTTAACCCACATCTAGCTCTCACTGCTCTTATTGCCTTGGATTTTTCTCCAATCTCGACACCTTGGTCTGCAAATGTAACGCATTCTTGCCATTTACCTTCCTTCTCCGCTTGTAAAGCCTTTTTCAGCTCTTCTTGACCACCTTTTAAGCCAAGCTTCGTCTCCAGCTTTTCTCGAATTGTTTCACCCCATTCAATTCCTTCCAAGTCTCTTAGAGCACTTTGCTCCTTACCTTCCATGCCCATATAAACTAATGCTCGACGGTATCTAACTCTTTTGTCACTTGGAGATTTTGCTAAAGCTTTAGAGTACTCTTCAATAGCTTTGCTAAAGGAGCCTTGAGCGCGAAATGCATCACCTTGTGCGACATGATCCACTGTTGGAGTCTCGTTATTAGAGCTGCCTAGCACTGGAATCAAAGAGCACAAGAAAAGTGTGATCAAATAGGCTTTCATAGTCTATGATTCGTGAGGAGCGCAAATATATATGTTTTGTTGAAAATTGAAAGCTACGTGGAGGAATTCTATGTTGCATCGTTTTTAGAGTTGAAAAAAAAAATAAAATAGATACTCCCAATTTAGACATTTGTGACACATCACTCATATATATAAAAAGCGGTGTAGGCTTTTTACTTCTTATTTAAGCTGTTGCTATTGCTTCAAAACGTGTTATTCAAAACCTACTGCCAGAGATGTTAAGATGATATATGTATTGGAATGAGTTAAATAGATATGTTCAAGTTGAATAAAATGGCCAACCAATTGAGTAATCAATCCTGAAACGTTATATTTCATGTATATTGCAATATTATTACTATTACTATAGAAAAACCACATGAAATTGGGTAGCTCATGTCTGAAAGTTTAATTGAATATTAAATATCTGTTTATATCAAGTAGATTACACCATAGAAGAAGAAAATGGTGTATTAAATTGAAATTGCCATGATTTTTCTAGTATACCTCATTGTTATAGTTGACATTCTTCAAACTTACTATAATCTAGAATAGTAATTAGAATTTGAAACTATACAATCCTTGAGTATGTCTAAATAAAGAGAAGACAGAGAGTTAACAGCTAAAATGAATAAAATGTATCCAATAGCTGTGATAACAAATGATGCTTGATTTTAATTGCCATGCTATTGAATAATTTTATTAGGCTTGGTTATGTGTATCTCTTAATTCTTCAATATCAGATTTCCACGCATTAGGAATTCATGATGATGAAGTTATCTATCTGTATTATTCAAAACTGCAGGTATCTCAATAGATATTTTCATTGTTTTTAGCGAGGCCCTTTTTAGATTCCGACTGGATGAACAAAAAAAAAAAAAAGTCATGTAACGAAAGAAAAACACCATGTACGGCCTTTGAAAATGTTCCGACGGTACCGGATCTCGGGTTCGGGTCATCTTCTAATTAGTAAGTTTCGGATTTGTCTGCTTTTGGCTCTAGCTTTATTTTATTATTATTATTTCTGGGCTGATATCTTTTTGTCAGCAAGCCAAGTAAATGCTTTGAAATATCACGTGCTGTTACGACATTGCATCTGACTTCTGCCGTACTATCACGTGATATTGTTCAACGTCACTGATACTTTATTGTATTAAAAAAATATTTATTGCCTGTTTGAGTAGTAACTATAGTTTATTACTATTATTATTATTTATTGAAACTTTTATTTTTTTTTCCTCAAGTTCTCTCCGCTTATAATTCCAAATAATGAAGCCCTTTAAGGCCCTAACGGTTTTTTATTAGTATTTATTATATATATATATATATTTTTTATTAATTTTTTTCTAGCTTTTTCTAGTCTTTATAATATGTGAAACTTTTTTTTTTTTTTTTTTTTTTTTTTTACTAGAATTGTTTTTCTTTTATTTTCTACATAGCTACTCACTTCTAAGAATTCCTATAAAAACTTCTTAAATTCCTCTATTCTCTTAATTTTTTTTTTTCTTTTAAAAAGTTCAATTTTTTGCCTAGTGCTTATTTCTTCTAGTCAAGTTTTGAATCAATTCCTTCATCACTCATTCAATAACCCAGACAACATATCATCATATAATAACAATGACCGCTGATAAGAATTATAACTTCGCTACACTTGCCGTCCACGCCGGTTCTGAACCCGACAAGGTTACAGGTGCGGTTATTCCTGCCATCTCTCTTTCCACTACCTATGGTCAATCTAAACCTGCTGTGCCCCTTGGTGAATACGAATACTCTCGTTCCGCCAACCCCAACAGAGATGACTTTGAAAATGCGGTAGCTGCATTGGAAAAAGGCAAATACGCTCTCGCCTATTCTTCGGGATCTGCTGCCACTGCCAACGTCTTGCAAGCTCTTGCTACTGGAAAGCACGTTGTTTCCATCGGTGATGTTTATGGCGGTACTCACAGATACTTTACAAAGGTCGCCCATGCTCATAATGTTGAAGTTTCTTTCACCAACGCTATTGAAACTGAAATCAAGGATCTTCTTACCCCCGAAACCTCCTTGGTCTGGATTGAATCTCCTTCCAACCCTACCTTGACCGTTACTAATATTGCATCCATTGCCAAGGCCGTCTCCGAGGAGCGCGATGCCCGTGGTCCTCAAGGTAGCCCTATCTATCTCGTTGTCGATAACACTTTCCTTTCTCCTTACATTCAAAATCCTCTCACTCTAGGTGCTGACATTGTCGTCCACTCAGTCACCAAATATATCAATGGTCACTCTGATGTTGTAATGGGTGTTGCTATCACCAGTAACGATGCTGCTCACGAGAAGCTTAGATTCTTGCAGAACGCTCTTGGTGCTATTCCATCTCCCTTTGACTCTTGGTTGGCTCACAGAGGTCTCAAGACTCTTCACTTGCGTTCCAGAGCAGCCTCTACCAATGCTTTGGCAGTTGCTGAGCTTCTCGAGTCCTCTTTGGGCTCTACCGTGGAGGCTGTTTCTTATCCAGGTCTCAAGTCATATAAGAAGAGAGATGTTGTTCTTGCCCAACATCGCGACGGCCTTGGTGGTGGTATGGTTGCCTTCCGCATTAAGGGTGGTGCCGAAGCTGCTTCTAAGTTCTGTTCTAGTACCAACATTTTCACTCTTGCCGAATCCCTTGGTGGTATCGAGTCTCTTTGTGAAGTCCCTGCTGCTATGACACATGCTGGTATTCCTCAAGATAAGAGAGAGGCCTCTGGTGTCTTTGACAATTTGATCAGACTTAGTGTTGGTGTTGAAGATATTGATGACTTGCTCAACGATATCTCTCAAGCCTTGGAGAAGGCTACTGCTTAAATGAATTGATATGAAAAAATCACAAAAAAAAAAATCAAATTCATTTTTAATTGCTGCAATATTTATTTTCGTTTCCTTATAGACTCCTCATTTGTTTTTTTTTCAGTTGTTTGCTACTTCATAAATTATTTTAATATAGAGCATTTGGATTTCATGAATTCAATTAATTGAACAAGTTAAAATATTGCACATGTTTATATGTATGGCTATTTTTTTTTTTTTTTTTCAATAGTTGTATATATTTCAACTTTTTTCTTTCTCTTTTTCTTTTTATTTTTCTTTTACTTATTTGAAAACTTCGATTGAAGCAGATTGGACGTATTTCACTAGAAAAAAAAATCCTGTATACATTTTCATAAACATATTAGAATTTTACTCGAGACTCTTATAATTTTATCCCAACAACATTGTAAATAAGCTATACGGCTTTCAACGGATATTTGAGTTCGTTAACCGTTGCCTATAAAGTAAGGTATTGGGTCAAAATTAAAGGTTGAATACATTTTAGTATTACATTTTTGACTTGTTGTGTATTTAATGAGTGGTGAACTGAGATGTCTTTCTAAATGTCATAAATTGATATACATGTAGTCTAATTGAAAGTCAGCAAAGAAAGAAAAGAACATAAAAGATATTTTGTAGAATTAAATCGTCATTTGAACATGCTCTCAAATGCAACATCACTCTAACTAAAAGTGGTGATTCTAAGCTGTAAATGTTGAAAAAAAAAAAAAAAGAGTTTTAGTCAGCATTATGTAATTGATGACAGTTAGAAAATAATATATAAATAAATAAATAAATAAATAAATAGTACTTATACTACATTACTTACATGGTTTTTTTTGAGATATTTAATATATAATACATAGGGCATACACAGGAGATGGTATGTCCAAGTCTTAAAATTTATTTAGTCAAAAAAAAACAAATGACATCCCCTAACCTTTAATAAAAAAGACTTTGCTCAAGTTTTTGCACCAACTGAACCTGGAATGGTACTTTCCCTCCATTTCAAGCACTCATTTCAACTGACTTGCAAACTTCAACCGGTTAACGTACTTGCAACTTACGCCAAAAACACGACGATATTGCAATCCAAGTAAAGATTAGCCCTTCTCATAACGTAAAAAAGTACCCACATCTGCTGCTACTTTATAGCTGTTGTCAGGGCTTCTAATGGCCTTATGGGTATAGCAAGTCTTTAAATTTTTTCTGTCACGTAATTAGCAATTACCAGTACGCTTATATAAAGAACGAACAAACCGCACCCTATGGACGCCGTTGACCAAAACCATCCCTTACAGTATAACAAGACGCGAATGTCATGGGACGCGGACACGGACGACATCTTGATGGAACATCTGCTGAATTCCAGCGGGAACAAAACCAAGATCTTTGAGTCGCTAGTGAAGATTTTTGAGTCAAAGTCAATTCCCGTCTCATTTACTGGACTGAAAACGCGTTATACCAACTTGAAACTGTGGTTTCATCTAGCTGAACGACTAAGACTCAATGAGATTGAAGGATTTGAAGGAAAGCTTAAGTGGGATTACGATCAAGGGTGGTTTTCTAATCTCACCTGGGATTTGAGAAACGATTTGGAGCAGAGGTATCCTGCGTATGCGAAATTGTGTAAAAGCGAATATACGGTTTACTATAAAATGAGAAAACTCATGGGACTGCCTGATTTGAAAGCTCCGTCTTCAAGAACTAAATTCAGTGATGTGAAAGAAGAGCCTATTGATGATCCTGTTGGAAGACCAGTGTCAAATAGCGAGCCTCAAGAGTTGCAAAATTTAATCAAAAGCGCGTTGTCAGACTCTAATCTTCAGCAGCAACAACTTCGTCCATTAACAAATGAATTGCGGAAAATAATTCTTGAAAAGCTGATGGAAACCCTTCCATCAACATCTAGAGCTCATTCTTCACCTGAATACAGGGAACAGCTTGTACAAAAAGTTTATAAAGAGCTGGAGAAAAATCGGCAGCTAGAATCACAAGGAACTGATTCATCATCCAGAGTAACGGCATCATCAACATTAGGGAATCAAAGCACATCAAGACGTGATCAGCGATCAGTTCAAACGACTTTGTCAGATAAACTACGGCGACCCCTTAGCGCAAATCAGCATTCAGCTTCAAGTGACAAGACTCAATCAAAGTCCAGTCAACCGGATATTGGAAACCGCAGGATTGGTAGACAGGAACATGAAGATGATATCTGTAATGTAGTTGAGTCTTTTATTGATCCAGCATTGCGATCTAACAGCAGCGTGGTTTCGGAAAAAGCCAAGAAGGTACGACAGGATTCTTCTTATAACCACGATTCTATTGATTTAATATCGCCAGACTCAAACAAGGAAAGATCGAATCAGCTTTCTAAAATATCCAAAGAATCCGCAAAGATTACAGATATACGACACAATCAGACAGAAACACGTACAAAAGATGTTTCAGCAAGAAAATCGCCGGAAGCTTTAGTTATCACGGACTCTCCATATCATAGTAAACTCTCAATGCAGTCGAAAAACAATGACTTTGACAAAATCTCATCTACAATGCCAAAGCCTTTAACCAATTTATCAAAAGAATTAAAAGCTTCGTCACGATCTGTAGATAGCCTGTCGGCTACGTATAAAGATGAAGGTGAAAGCAGCAGTTCCACTTTGGACAACCTGATGTCAGAACGTCATGTATCTTCGTCTTCAAGCAGGTCGACACCAAATCCTGTTGCAGCTTCTGGCAAAGATACCTCAGCATCAGGGCCTGTAATGGATTCTGCTCCTAGTTCTCCGGTGCTCAAACGCCCAACAACACCAACGCCAATTTCACGACAACAGGAAGAACAGATTAACATGAACTCCAAATATAAGCCTAGTAATGCAAGGTCAGTTATTCCAGCATCTCCCGGAGACTCTCCAATTCCAAACTATCACAATTTTCGTCTTTCTAGCTCATCTTCGTCTGAAAGTGAATCACCCTCACCTAGCTATCAGGTAGAACAAGAGTTACCGTCACATAACAAGGCTACTCGTAATTCTGAATCTGATCATTTGCAATCTCCTGATTTAATGTCTTCTGATGAAATATTTCATTCTGTTCGTACCTTTAGCAATACTAATCTGTCATCAACTACAGCAACTAAACGCAATTTTGATCATCTTTCAGAATCACACTCATCATCAAATAAACGTCAACTTGACGCAAATGAAGTATTGAACATTATAACACAACGAGAACGAAATAAAGAAGCTGCTGCCAGTGTCATGCAACGTGCTAGTAAATTACTTATGAAAGATACATTTGTACGATTTATGTTAGCTTTTGGAGAAAACGAAACAAGGTTGGCTGTACTGGTGAAGTTAGATGATGACATGTTAAAGTTGAGTTTAGAAGCACTTGTCAAGACCTTGTATTAAATAAATAACATAAAAATAAAATAAAATTAGTTTAATGATTTTTAACGACCTGACTATTCAGTTTTTAATTTATATATTTAATCAATTTCATTTTTGTTGGTTGATTATTATAATCAAACTTATACCTAAATTAAATTTACTTCAAATTGCCAAATATATCATATGCAAAAGTTATAGAATACAATTTTGATAAAAGGAAAAAGCTAATATTAATGAATATGTGTACTTATATATTTTATTCATTACAATACAACGGGTTGTATACTTTTATCAAATAGATGAAGCAAAAATAATAGGCATATTGCTTTCAGTTTCTAATTGTTATTTGGTCATTTTATTTAAAATGAAGATTATAGTCATTAATATAATAATTGTTCAAACCACACGCCATTATCTTGTTAACACCTCTATACTGGTTTTAAGTGTTTCGTCGTCCAATTTTGACATCAACACCAAACGTTTATCTTGATCTCCAAACTGCATCAAGAACTTTAAAAATACATCTCTGTGTACTAATTCACTTACTCTTTTAACAATGTTTGCAGCTATAAGACTGAGTTGAAGTTCTGTGTTGTAACCTCGTTTTGTCTTATATTCATCGTAGTGTGAGTAAATAGTTTCAATAGTTCTTTTTCTTTTGAAATCTTCGCTAGACAGATTCTTAGACGAAAAATTGTTACCCCTTTTGGTTTCATCTTCTTGTGTATTAGAATAACTTTCAAAAATAGTTCCTAATATATGAGGTTGGTATTTCTGGGGTTTTACAATGTCAATCTCAGAGCTACCACCAGTATTATTATTATTATTATTATTACTATTGTAGTAATAAGAATTGTGTGTTGTTGCCCATGTAGCTGAGCTCTTAAGCACGTTTGAAGAAACGACTGTGTGGTTATATGATCTCGTATCAACATTTGGCGAAGCTACTACTTTTGATAAAAATTTTAATGCTGGTATAGATGTTGGAGGATGCTGCTGATGTATCTCTATATTAGTGTTTGATAAATTATTGTTATTTTTCTGAGTTATTGTCTGTTGCGCTGTGTCAAAGGAAAGCGCAGTATAAGCTTGCTCATTGGAAAGCGAAGTCTTGAATTTAGCTATAGAAGGATTTATTGATGAAATGTGATTGTTTTCGTCCTCGACAATGCTTGAGTGAACCTTTTTTTGCAAAGGAATGATTGGTGGTAGTTTTGATAAAGCTTTTAAATGCTGGTTAGTATCTATACAAGATGGCTTAGTATTTTCAACGCTACACACATTTTTTTGTGAATTGTGTTGATGTACAGTCTCTGAAGGATATTTAGAAACGTAGTCCTTGCAATACGTAATTGTATTTCTTTCAAGAGAGTCATATCTTGAATGGGTTTGCTCTTCATTGGGTTTTCCTGGATTACTTTCATCAGAAGCAAACTCTTTTATATTTGAAAATAGGCGTTCAACTAAAACTTCACGATAACCATCATTTCCTGGTACATACTCGCCATGAATTTTTGAAGTACTAGATCTTAATTGAAGAATTGCTCGTAGTCTTTCTTGAGTTTCGTTAGTCTCGCACGGTTGGTCGTTATCTTCATTATTATTATTATTATTATTATTGTTATTATTTTGATTGTTATCATATATATGCTCACTTTCTGTTTTTAAAACAGGTTTGCATACTTGTATCAATTTGAGCGAATCATCTTGATGTTGCACTGATACTGGCTTTAAAGGATCAAATGTTTCTGCGGCTTCAGTAACATTTTTTCTAAGTCTATCTAATAACTCATTCCGTGATATAGATGTTGTTTTCGTATATTTCATTTTTTCTTCTTAAAACCTGGAAACACCATAAAAATATTTAGAAATATATAGCTTATCCTTGGCACTTAGATCAGGAGTAACTAAAAGTTAATTTGATTGTCTCGGAGATCTTTCATCTTCGCGAAGTAGACTTTCCAGAATTCATTTTCAAAACTAATTAATAACTACAAGTAATTATACATGTTTCGTAAATTTTGTGATATTATTTAAACTGTAACCTGAGTCAATCTATATTTCATTTTTACTGTAGTGTTTACTACGTAATGAGTTAAGAAACAGAACAAAACAATAGACTTAATGATGTTTGTGTTGAATAGTAAAACAATGATGGTTTATTACGAGGAATTATCTTGTATGAAAGAAAATAAAGAGAGCATTTTACAGTGTAATGTTCAATATAGTTAATATTTATAAATAATATGAACTGTCACCCTTATATTATACTATTAATTAACAGAATCTCTGATTTATTGTAAATAATTCTTTTATTTTATTTTTTATTTTTTTTTTGAATTATTTTTCGATAATTTTTAATTTAATATATTAATATTACGTTTTTCATTTTTTTTCTGTTCTAGAAAAAATAAGATCTCTCATCATAATGGTCTCGATAGTTTAAATTTTCAATACTTATTACATAATTTTTTTTTTTTTGAAGATGGAGGAGCGGCTGGAATTGAAATTTTTCTTACTTCATACTTCCATATGGATTTGGAGTATCAAACATAATTAACTTTTAAAATGGAACCAGAAGAAGTCGACATCTCGGAAGAACAACAAGATTGGCGTTTTTTGAGTGCTACTAGCAAGTAAGAAATTTAACGATAACTTTTCACCTATTTTTTTTCATTAGTACTCAAACCACTGGGAATTCTAACACATAATTAGATCCAACGGCAGTTTGCCAAAAAGAGGAGAGAAAGACTTTGAGCCCAATGGAACAAATCTTCAGACACAAGTTTTGAAGGAGAGTAGAAATGCAATGTATACTGCTTTACAAGGTGAGAGAGGACATTATGGTAAGGCTCACATTACTGCAACTTGGTTTGGAGATGTAGGTAAAGCTCGTGTAGATGTTGCTAAAGGACCTCATTTTACAACCATTGGCAAAAGTGACTCTTCAGGAAAAGTATGGCTGTTACCAGAGGAGCTTGTTTATTTAGTGGAACGTGGTAGTTTAGAATGTTTCTTTGAGCAAGGAGCTCCAATGAGTTTACAGGCTGTGTATTCGGTTTGTATAAAGCAATCTGGAGATTTGGAAAAACTACAAGTGTATACATATCTCAAAAAGCTTGGATTTATTGTGATGAGGGCACCATCGTACTCGAGTGAATACTCTTGCATTTACAATTCACCTTATAAAGTAGTGCCTAAGAAGGAAACCTTTTATAACATATTTTCACTATGCCTTTTAAATGCTCAAACAAACTTCTACAGCATATTTTTTGAATCATTAAGAACAGCCAGCAAATACTATTCGCCGTTGAAATTATACGTTCCAAAGCCCTTTAAGTTTATTCTTGAAAGACCAGTATACCGTGATTACTCTTCGATCTATGATGATTTAGATATTATACCATTTCACGAACCACCACATTCTAATATAATTGAAAATCCATTTACTACTCCAGAACCAGAAGCACCTTATCGAGTAGCATTTAATGTTTGGAAACCTTCGGCAAGTACCTTTAAAAAGTCTTCGCCTCCACAACCCGATTTTCGAGTTGCAGTAATCAGCTCTCGTGACAACAGAGTACCTACACTGCAACAAACTTTGTCTTTACTTAACAGTGCTCCAGTAACTGAAGATGGTTATTCGGTTACGAGAAAGAAAGAAATCAGAATTAGATCGCAAACTTGGGAATTAAAAGATGGATGGAGAAATGTGATTTTGGCAGTTATTGATGCTGGTGTTATTAGTTTTACAAAAGTGACTGATCCAGGATTTGGCGGTCAAAGGATTTATGTCAAACCTTCTAATCAGAAAAAAAAAACGAGCGGTCAAAAGAAATAGACATGAGGTTAAAGTCAATGTACAAGAGAAAAGGAATATCGCATTTGGCATAAATTCATAACAAAGCATTCTATAAATAAAGTAATATAATATACATCTTGGACGCAAAATCTCTACTATCAGACTATAATTGTGTTAGTATTTAATAACAAAGACAAAAACAATTGCTTAATTTTTCTTACCATCAAGATAATCAGCGGCTACGAGCAATTCAAGCGCTAATTCTGGAGGAATGTCAAATTGTGGAACACCAGTTCGGTCTTTGTACTTCAAGTTGAAATAGAGATATTCGCAAACTTTTTCCAATAATACTGAAGAAATCGATTCAAGTTTAACTCTGTTACTAGTTGATTCAACAAACCCACCTAACGCTGTATTAGTTCCCGAACATGTGTAAGACGTAAGAGTGTTGAAGAATTACTTACTATTGACATTCAGCATTCCTTTCAACGTACCAGAGACCAACGCAGCTTCTCTAGTAATTACAAATGGGAATCCATCTGATGATACAAGTGTAACGTATTTACTTGGTTCACTTTCACTAGACATTTTGTATCAAAAAGACTAGAGTAGAATAACTAGTGTGCAAAGAATTGAATCATTCACAGTTAGAGGTTTATTTGCTATTAATTAGATCTATGTCAGATCGTCTCACGTGACGCGTTCACAGACTACTGAATTTGACCAACTGTGAAAGTAGAGATGGTTTCTTGTTGTTTAGTGCCATCCATTCTAACTTCTAGACAGCTTGCTTTATTCCAAAGATTCAAGAATGCCTTCAAATCCAGTACTGTGTAGGTAACAACCATTTTTTTTCAAATCAAAAGAAGAAACTAATTTGCGTTTCATAGCTTGGGAAAGGCTCCAGGACAAATTTTACCGAAATATCGAAGGTTTTTATCTTCAATGGGGAAATATCAATGTATCTGAGTTTTTGATTGCAAGTGCTCCGTACGGAGGAGCAATTGCACTTACTAGAGATGACACCAAACCTCAAGAGTACCGTGGTCCGGAATATCGTCAATTGAACATTTCGATATATAGCGGAGCGGGGCAATTGATACGAAAATTACCTTGGGATAATGGACGAATTCGTGGAATGGGATGGTCAGTACAAGAACAACTTATAGTGGTTTCAGAATCAGGTAACGCACGGTGCTATTATGATTTTGAAGGAAATTTTACACAGTTTTCTTTAGGTAAACTTGCAGAGTCTGTTGGCGTTGTTGAATGTAAATTTTACGATTCAGGATTTGTTGCTTTACTGACAAATAACGTATTTGTATCAGTTTCAAAGTATGATGACCTCAATCCAAGACTACTATCTGAGTCTCTTGTTGATAAAACTATCAATTGTTGGGCTGTCATTCCTCCTGATACTCAAGTTGGCCAACATGCGGAAGTTTTGGTCAGTGTAGATAATACTGTCTACTTAATCGATACGTATAGTGCAACTGATAAATATCTTGAGGAGGGACCTTTTTCAGATATAGTAGTGTCGCCTAATGGTGAATTCATTTCTCTTTTCACTCAGAAAGGTCATCTTTTTGTTATTACATCTGATTTTCATAGAAAGCTTTCTGATATCAAAGCATCGGCTCCTGATCAATTATTGTGGTGTGGTAACCAGGCTGTTGCCCTTGTGAACAACGATGAAATTCTTTTAGTTGGCCCTCAAGGTGGAACACTAACTTTATATTACGACGGTCCTGTCTTTGCGATAACAGAGATAGATGGCATGCGAACAATCACTTCAGAAAAGCACGATTTTTATTCAATTGTTCCCGATACAACGGTCAATATTTTCCGTATTGGCTCAGTTTCTCCTGCTGCAATTTTACTTGATTGTGTTGAGCAATTAGAAAACAACTCACCAAAAGCAGATGAAAATCTTCAGATAATTAAGTCTCGGCTATCGCAAGCTGTCACAGATTGTATTGAAGCAGCAGGCTATGAGTTTGAAGCATATAGCCAGAAATCATTACTAAAGGCTGCTTCTTTTGGAAAAGCTGCTTTAGATTTATATGATAGTGATTTTTACGTCTCAACATGCGATCTTATTAGGTTACTCAATGTAGTACGACAAATTGATGTTGGGTTATTAATTAGTTATACACAATTAGCATCATTAACTCCTGAAAAACTCATTGACAGATTACTTTTGAGGCGGCAGCATTTATTAGCTTTCAAATGTACCCAGTTTCTTAAAATTCCGCAGCATAAAGTGTTCGTTCACTGGGCATGTTCAAAGATTAGAGTATCTCAAAGTGACGATGAAACTGTTTGCAGGGAAATTGTTGCTCGACTAAGTAATCTTAACGGGGTATCATATGAAGAAATTGCCAAAACTGCTTATGAAGAAGGAAGGACAAAATTGGCTATTATGCTTACTCAGTTTGAACCCCAGCCCGCCAAACAAGTACCCCTATTACTCAACATGAATGAACAAGAACTTGCGCTCGACAAAGCAATTGAAAGTTATGATCATGATTTAATAATCTATGTCTTACTATATCTTCAAGAGAGAATCACTGTTGCTGCATTTTTTAGGTCTATCAGTGAAAAGCCTGTTGCAGCAAAAGTGTTTGAAGCATACTGCCGGTCTACTAAGCAATTCAAATTATTAGAGGATTTCTTTTATCAGGACGATCGTCGACTAGATTCTGTGCTACTTGAGCTACACCAGGCTCCTGATGTCCAAGCTCGTGTTGATATCATGAAGCAACATGACAATCTCAAAGATACATTTGGCAAAAGTTTAAAACTTGTAAATCTTCAACAAAAATTAGAATCCGATTATCAACAGTCGTTTTTAGGATTGTCTGTGTCCGACACCATTTCATCTCTGCTTAACATGTCGCAAGGAAACAGGGCGCATAAAGTTAAAGACGAGTTCAAAGTACCAGAAAAGAGATATCACTGGCTTCAAGTACGTTCATTTGTGTATCGTCGGGACTGGGATGCTCTTTTCAAATTTGCTACCTCTAAAAAATCTCCAATTGGTTACGAACCTTTCTACTACCAATGTTTAAAGGCAGGTAGTAAAAAGCAAGCTTTGAGGTATGTCAGTATGTGTACCAATGTTACATATGAACAGAGAATTGATATGTATATCAAGGTGGATGGCTTAAGGCAAGCTGGCCAAGAAGCATTGAAAGCTAAAGATCTTTCTAAACTTGAAGAATTAGAGCGGACAGCTGAAGGGCCTGTTGCAACAGAAATCAAAGATTTCATTCGACAGTTAAAATAGTTTAAAGTGTGTTATTAAATTTTAGAGTGCTATGTAGCTAACATAAGAGACCTTTACGTACATAAATTAACAGTGCTCACATTTCACATGTCAAAGCCCACAACATTGGTATACACCTAATATTTAGAAATCTTCAAAATGTTATTCTATAATGTATTCATACTGTGATCGTCATTAACTATAATATATATATCAAACTTGATTCATAATAATAATTATTTATTTTTGTTTTGCTTGACAGCCATTTCAACAGCAGCAGCACCCCAATCTTCACCATGGTTATGACCATCTTCGGTAAGACCAGCTCTTTGAAGGGCTTGATTCTCGGTCAAACAAGTAAGAAGACCAAAAATAACGGGAAGGTTCAAATCAAACTGCAACTTCATCAAAGCGTGAGAAACACTTTCGGAAATATATTCAAAATGCATAGTTGATCCTTTGATCAAAGTACCAATTGAAATCAAAGCATCGAATGGACCTTCACTGCTTTCAGCCAAAAGCTTAGTTCCATAAGGAAGCTCGTAACTACCCGGGACAGAAGAAACAACAATGTTTTCCTTCTTAACACCAAAAGCAACCAACTTTTCAATAGCACCGCTGAGAAGAGCATCAATTACTGTAGAGTTCCATCTGGCATGTACGATACCGATTTTCAAATCGGAGCCTGGGATAAAAGTTAAGATTAGCATGAAACTACGGATCTATCCGAGAACTGAGACAAAAACTAACCATCGTATGTTGTATCAAGTTTACCGACACCTTTGATCTGATCAGACATTTTGTGATATAATATGTTGATTGTAAGGAAGTTTTAACGAAAAAAAAAAAAAGTGAGGGGGAAGAGAAGATGTTGGAATTTCCGTCACCACATTGAAGTCGTTCTTTTGAGTATTTAGAAAACTTACTCAGCAACTAGTAAGACGTTGTTGGCAAACATAATCGATGTTCTAAGATACTATAACCCTTTCCCTCTGCCAAAAAAAAAAAAAAAAAAGTCATAATATCTACTATTTTACAAAGTATAGGAATGATAGTGTAAGATATTCAAACTCAAAAGAAAAGGTGGTCAGTCTTTTTAATAAACAAATTCAGAGATTTAGATGTTAATCTACAATTAGAAAAGTAATCTTGGTTAG
The DNA here is from genome assembly GCA_022023575.1 of Geotrichum ghanense (nom. inval.). NCBI lineage: Eukaryota > Fungi > Ascomycota > Dipodascomycetes > Dipodascales > Dipodascaceae > Geotrichum > Geotrichum ghanense (nom. inval.). The sequence continues at coordinate 2,014,860 of JAKKCX010000010.1, read as the reverse complement.
AAGGATCCAAAACTTTTCATTCTTGGTTAAGGAAATATAATTTTTTTTTCTATAAAAATATGTATTACAAATTTCCTATTTGAGTAAAATATCACAAAAGAATTGTGATATTGTATCGGAGTACAACAGAATGAATGTAGTTTTAACGAATCATTACAACAATAATGTAGCACTCTGGGTACAAGATTTATTTAAAATCACACGTTTATCTGAGTTTTTCACAAAAATTTTCAACCATTATTGATGATCGCTTTATTTTGAATCAATTTTTACTAAATTTTTTTTGTTTTGAATTTACATTATTTTTTTTATTATTTTTTATTTTTATTTTTTGATCTAAAGAACCAGTGATGCTTACACGACCTGGAAAAGTGACAAAGGGACAAAAAGTACCTGAAAAAGTCGTCAAGCGAGAGCGCAACATCATGATTGCCGAGGTATGCTGCCGTAACGGAATTTCGATTCGCCACGCTTGCTCAAAACTTGATGCAAACAGGACTACAGTCAGTCGAAGACTTAATGGTGGAAAATCACATCGTCAGGCAAGCCAAGATAATCAATATTTGACTCCAAAACAAGAAGCTGCAATTTGCAAATATATAAAGGAGTCTTTTCCTGGAAACTGTCCTGTTTTTGGCAGAAATGTATATCGTAAAATTGCGCAGACAATTATTGACTACGAGTACAATAGCGGCTTGCAAAAAGAGCACAAGCATGTCAGTGAGTCATGGGAGCATCGTATTCGTCAAAGAAATCCAATTCTTAATACCTACAAGCGGAACAAAAAATTATTGAATGCGAGTACATTTACAGCCGAATTTTTCAATTTGAAAGAAAATTTGCAAAAATACCAAATTGATAACGAAAACTTTTACTCTGTTTCGGAAATCAGTATTTACGGAAACGATGGTAAATTATCTGATATTGGAGTTGGAATTGCTCCTAGAGAGGGATACACCGACGTTTATATGGATAAAGCTAAAACAGCATTGGTTATTCCACCTGAAGTGCATGCTCAATGCTTTGTATGTGTAAATGCTAATATGGAAAAAATCCCAGCTTTAGTTGCATTTAAGTCGAAAAACTCTTCACACAAAAGGTTTGGATTAGAAATTGTCGACAACTGTGGTGACATGAGTAGCGACAATCATCACTCATTTTTGGAATGGCTCAAATATTTTGAACGAAAAACTAGTCGAAAATCTGGAGACAAATATAGGGCAATCTACTTTGAAGCTCATTCTTATAACATGAGTTTTGAAGTTATACGATTTGCTGCAAAACACAAAATTATTTTTCTTGCAACGCCTCCGGAAAGATGTCAGGTACAGCCGTCATTTTATGTTTGTAGATATATTGAACAATATCTGTATGCGCATACTGTGGACAGTGATTGTTCATTGCTTGACAAAATTTCACAGGCTCACGAAAGTTTGTCATTTAAAAGAATAAACGGATTTTGGCACCAGTGTGGGCTTTTAGATAATGATCCTTGTGCATTTTTAAGACAAGTTTCCATTAAGTCTGGTACAGCATCATTATATAGAAGATCATATGCTACTGAAAATAACTATTATTTTGGTAAAAAGGCTACCCCTGGGTTTGAAAACTGCTCCATCTGCAATAAAACCAACGAGAATTCAAATCATGATAGTGATATTTCTTCGCATGAGTCTGAAGTCGATTTAAAAGAGATTATTATCAAAGAATCTAGAAAGGTCGCTTCAGCAACAAAAGAAAGATTGAAATCAGAGTCTAAAAAAAATATTGAATTGTTGGATGCAATCGAATTTGCGCAAGAATGTCAAGGTAGCCTGTATGAGCTGGTTAAAAAGTTTAAACTACCTATATCTGAGGAAATGGATCTTTTAGTTTCTGGAACAGGTGAAGTTGTTGATTATTGGAATGAAATTAAAAACACACAGTATGTAGATGAGGAAGATGAGCAAATAACAGACATGCTGCCACTGAATAGTCATTATTTGATGGAAATAATATCTTCTGCAAGCTCAACTTCAACACCGCCTTACAGTGATGAGCAAACAATTTTTGCTCCTTCCTCTAGCTATGCTGGACATTTAGATCAGTTTTCCTCTGATGATGAGTTTTCGACAAATAATGGGTCTCATTATCAAGTTTTTCAAACCAGGTGAGTTATAGCAATAATTTAAAAATTGGAATATATTTAGATATACTAGAAAAATTTATCTTGGAAAATTATAACACAAACTTAATCAATTGTATTATTTTGTATGAAAATCTAACCATCAAGTCTGATGAATAATTTAACTTTACATATTCTAGTTAACAGTTTTGACGGATATCTAATTATTACTATACTTCGGTATGATAATTTTCCACAGATATTAATTCACACCATATCAACAACACGCTATGTGTAGTCAAACTCAAAAATTAATTGATAACTTGAATAATTTGTCTTCATGCTCTTACTTTTCTTTTGAATCCAATACAGTTAGCTTCATATATATAAAAATGACTTCAAGAAAAACGGGACCTACGCTGGAAGATATGCAATATATAAATCAAAAGCTTCAAGTTTTTAAAGATTTAAATGAGATTTGCAGTTCCGAATCAGAATCAGAAGACAGTGAAAACATAGATTATCAAGATCAGCTAAAATCTAATTCTACAGCTAAGTCAAAGCATTCATCCAATTGTAGTGATATTGGTTTCAGTATATTGGCCATTAAAAAATCGAAAAAGGATGAAGATGATGAGAGTGCTGGTGCAGGCACAAAAGAAGGAAATGCTGGCATTTCAACCTTAACTAAAACAAAAGCTGTACAAAGTGAAAACAAACATTGCACAGAATCTAGAAACAAAGAAGACTCAAAAGGACTAGTTGATGACTCTGGTTATAAATATTTGGATACATACTCTCACTGTGTGAAGCTATTTTGTCAAGGAAACCCATGGCTCTCATCATGGTCTGAAAAAAATTCAAGTATTAATACAAGGTCTACTTCTACTTCTGTGGTTAATGTAGATTTAAAAGGAAAAAAAATTGCCAAAGATCAGCCAGAGATCCCGTATTCTTGTGCATCTTTTGCATCTAATACCGTTTCTGGGGTTAAAGAAAAATCACAATCAAACTTGTTTAAAGTTGAGAAAAAAAATGCTTTTTCAGTATATCAATCACATCCTCTCAGCTTGGAAAATTATCAAGATACCAAGATCAATAATCCTTTGAATATGATTAAAATTGCTGAAACTGCTTTTCAAAATTCTCAAGTCAATCCTATGTTAAAGACATGTATATATGATGATTGTGACTCCACACTCAAAAATATCAGCCAGGAAAAGTGCTTAATAGTAGAAAAAAATTTTGCTGATTTATCGAAGGCTAGCAAAGTTCAGCACTCATCTAAATGCAGCGCTGATGAAGCTAATACAAAGGCAATTATGTTTGATCCTGATCATACAGTTCCAACTTTAAATCATCTATCACAATCAGCATCTTACGATGAATTGAATATTGTCCATCCTAAACCCAGATATGCATGGGAATTTAATAATAAGGAATACTTTGGTTCCAATTCTAGTCTCAGTTTAACTAATTTCATTTCTAAGGATTGTAATACCAGTGAATCGTCTTCTAGTTATTCGTCAATCTTTTCCAGTCAAGCAAGCTCTCTGGATACTCTTAATGATAATGAAGAAATAGAAGAAACGCTAAAGCAAACCAAAGTTGAAATAAAAGGGCATTCAAAGCACATGCTAATATCTGGCAATGAAATAGTTTCTGATAATTCTATTTTCAATGATTTTGATTTCAATCGAAATAACCAGAAAGATAATCTTGTGGATAACTGTCACAGCTCCGATTTGGAATTTTGTATTGGGTGTTACAAAGAGGATGATAATGGAGTAAAAAAACGGCCTTTTTCTAGTACTAAAAACATTTCATCAAAACTTGGCTTTTTCAATGATACTTATCATGGCTTGGATCAGAGTCAGTTAGCACATATGATAAAGCGGCCTAAAGTTTCGAAAATAATAGAAAAAAGCCCAGTAATGTCGGAAATAGACCCAACTGACAGCCCGTTTCGTTTTATAAACTCAAAGATTCTGTTATAATTTCAAGGATCAAAGACTTTGTTCCTTTGTTAAGACCTTCAAATCCTGTGGATCAAAAGCAAGCAATTTTACTAATTAATATAGTTTGATAATCCATAAGATAAAGATGGGCTCAAAAAAATTGACAAAATAGGGGTAGCTCGATTTCAAAGGGTGTGCAACACTAACTCTACCAAAACACTAATTTTTTTTAAAGAGTTGTTAACATTAGTATTCAATAAACTAAAAATTACAAAATTTACCGACTTCAATAAGATTCATTGTAAAACGATTAAAAATAGGAATTTTTTGACAACGGTAGTTGGATTCTTTTTTTTTTTTTTTTTTTTTTTTCCTCAAGACATACAAATTCTATTAGATTCCAAAACCCAACACTCCATTAAAACATTTCAAAATATGAAGAAATGAATATGTAATATTTCGTGCACTAGGTGGTTTTTTTTTTTTTTGAATAATCATGACTTTAGCCATGAAGAAAAGAGAAAATGAAAACAGCATGGTTCAAAGATTTTTAACCAGAAGAAAAAAAAAAAATCAGTCTTAAATTCTTGATCAATTTTGTTTGTATAAATTGGTAAACACGACACCTTTTTTTAAAATGGATATAAAGTACAAAAAGGGGAAAAAAATATATTTATATTGTTCATCAAAATTTTTGTTGGTAAATAAATTATTTTTAAAAATTATAATTATTTGAAATAAATTATGAATATTCATCTTGTACCCCAGATTTGATATTTAATACTATGGGCGTTTAACAAGGTACGCGAAATTTAGTTTATCTTACAATAGAAACGGCTGTGCAATGAGATGGACAGAATGCGAAACATATTAAACTTAACTAAAACTGCTGATAAAATCAAACATGGAAAGTAAAAAGAAGAAGAAAAAAAAAATCTATTGATAATTAAAAACTAGTATATTCCAAAATAAAAAAAGGTTTTACTTGTCAAGCAATATAATCAAGTTGTGCTACAAATTTGTTCTGGTTAGCCAAAAAAAAAAAAAAAAAAAAAAAAAAAAACTAAAATTGTTAAATGAAAACATGAATATAAAAAGGTTCATTATAAGGAATTGAACTTGATTATGCTTAACTGGTATATATTCTCTTTAACGATACAGTTCTATGCCTAACCTTGAATGTACTAAATTTTGTTTTCATCAAAAGGTTTAGAGCATCACTGCTAAAAACAAAATAATAAAATAAATCAGTAAAAAATCATTAAATTTCAGATTATCTGCAATTAGTTATGTTAGATATTGATATTCCTACATGGCTTATAAGCGTGTTTGGAACTTGACAGAATGAACACAGATGAATTGAAAAAGGGGAAAATAGTTAGTAGACTAACTAAACTTCCATCTCTTACCACAGTTTTCACATTTACAGAACGTTGTTAACGGTTCATCTGCAGACCTCGTTTGCAACTGGTGGTACGAAACCTTTTTCTGCTTACATCTACTGCATGTGAATCTGTCTGTGATAGCTCTCTTTTCAACAGCTGCTTGCGCGTTGAACAAATTCTTCTCGTTTATTTCCTCCAATTCTTTCTTGAATTCATCGGATGCCAATTCTTGTGGTGTCATTGTATATAGACGCTTTCCTGCAATTTCTCCGGTCACTACCTTTTGACGTAAATTAGGGTTTCTAGGATCTTTTAGATTGGTGTATAACGAACGTATTTTATTCTTGTATCCATTACCAGTCCCTCTTTCGCCCATAAAAACTGCCTCCTCCACATTTTTGGCAGCACTCATGATTTCATTAGGAGCTGCTGTCGAGTCAACAGCAAGGCCCTTATAAATTAATGTAACGCAACTATTTCTGACAGCATCTGAGTATATACGAGAGCTAATACCGTCGTTTTCTGGACTGCGTTCCTTTCCGTTACTATTAAACTCCTTCTTTGCGGGTTTATTCGGCGAACTTGGTCCGTTCTGTGAAGACCCATTGGTAGAGGTTGTTGGTGATTTTTTCTCAACAACAGCTTTACTCTGCTTAGTCTTTTTTGCAGTAACCTGATCCTTCCATTTCTTAATGATACGTTTAACTAATTCTGACACCTTTTTATCTGAATGAGATCTGTATTTGTTGACAGCAATACCAAGCTTTGTTTCCCTTAACAGTTTTTCTGTGGGGTTAACACGTTCTTCAAACGCTGTGAGCAGTGTCAGTATCCTTTCAGTTGATCCTGACGCCTTCTCCAAATCGCTTAACATCGATTTTATTTCAGAAACTTCCAACGTAGACATTCTGGCTATTCTTGCTTTTCTAATGCTGATTTTACGTTACGAGATATAGTAGTTGAACCAAAAAAAAATATAAATAAATATTAAGTGGTTGGTACTAGATAAAGATTGGAAATCAGAATTTTTAGATTTCTAGATCCTTTTATCCTCGTTTTTCTAAAGATAAGGTCCTAGACACGAAACGAAGGCCGGTCGATGTAAATTCGAGAAAGAACTAGATGGAAAATGGGAGAAGGAATAAAAAAAATTAAATAAACTTTATGAAGGAATAGCTTAAGTAATGTGCTTTTTGATATTTGTAAGTATTAAATTTTAAGTTTTTAGTAATATATCTTATGTTCACAACTTAAGTGGTATTTATTTTTTCCTCTGATTTTATCATATGGAAACTCAATAGAAATTACAAAATCAGAAAATAAAAATAAAAATAAAAATAAAAATAAAATTCTTCTATATAAAATGTTTACGATCAATATGAGTTTATGAAAACCATCTTGTGAAACCAAAAACAAATACTATAATAAATTTTTAAGCCTTGAGATCCTCCAAAACTTGTTTAAACGCTTCGAGACCATACTTAAAATCATCAATATCAAGATAAACTTGAGCGGAGAGTCTTAAAAAGGGTTTACCTTCATGAAGTGCACATGGGATATAAACATTATGTTCACTTAAAAGCTTCTTTGTAATTGATGACAAAACTTCAGAATATTTCTCTTCAGGGATTCCATATTTATCAAGAGAGAAAAAGACGTTGACCAAAAATGTATCATACTCAGTATTTGAATCCGGGGATCTGAGAACTTGGCCGTCAATTCCTTCACTAAACAACTGAGCAGCTTCTTTGGCCAACTTGGTGCAATATTCATAAATTTTTTCTTCACCTCCACAAATCTCTTTGCGAAATTTGATAGCATCGGGAAGAACAAGATAGTTAATGTAATCCGAGGTTCCAATAAAGTTGAATTTATTTCCTAGTACATCATTGGCAATGATATCGCTTAATTCACTTTCATCATCAGGAATAAATGAGTGAGAAATAGGAAACGTTTGAACTTCTCTATGAAACTTTTCTTTCACATACAAAATAGCAGCAGGACTAGGGACATAAAACCACTTATGAAGGTTTGTGACGTAAAAATCAGGTTCATTGGCAGTCAAATCAATGTTAGGAACCATTCCAATGCTGTGAGCAGCGTCAACAAATGACAATATGTTTTCCTTCTTTGCAAGTTCTACAATACTTTCCCAAGGCAAGCGGCATCCAGGCATAGAGCTGACACCGTCAATGAATAACAACTTTACTGAATCAGGTCCATACTCAGCACGAGCTTCATCAATTGCTTTCTTGTAGGCTGAGATAATGTCGGCATTTCCCATGGTAGAGTTTGAAATACGGATTGTTTTTAAAATGATACCATCCTTTTCCTGTAAAAATTTCAATGTATTTGTGCATGCACCGTAAGTTGTAGTAGTACCGATAACAACATCACCTTTTTTGAATTTCAGTGATCTAAGAACTGTGTTGACACCTATAGAGGCATTTTGAACAAATACTAGGTTTTTAAAATCGGCATTGACAAGCTTCCCAGCCTGTCTACGAGCAGCACCGACACGGTCATAAATGTCAAGAAAGAAAAACTTATCTGGGCTGTTATTGTAGATGTCAAACCACTTTAGTTTTGATTCTAAAACTGGTTTAGGAGCAGCACCATAAGAGCCATGGTTGAGAGGGACGTACTTTGAATCAAAACCAAAGTACTTTTCTCTAAATTGTTTGCCAAATGGAACTGTTTCTGACATGTTTTGTGGAATCAAGTATAAAAATATATGGTTGTAGTTGGTTATTGGACAACAAGTCGGATTTGTCACTGTCTTTTATATTTTCTATTTAAATAAAACTCTTGGCTTGGGGAAATATAGTCTTTTAAATATTAATTTTTGTCTGATTAGTGATTACTAACATGAAATAATCTAACAAGTATTTTCAAGAGTCACTCTGGCTATATTGCACCATTTCAATATCAGTTTTAGATAGTGTTGACTGTATCTAAAGCTTTCTCAATGAAAGACTCATTTTTAACGGCTGAACTTTAAACTAAAGAGGGACATTTGTTGGGGAGTTATCAACATCAACTAAAATTTGGATAACTATGTACAATTATAAAAAAAAATCATTAAAATTTATATGCAAAGAGTGTTTATTCATTACATTCTACGTATAAGCTCTTCATATATGCACCAAGATATTCCGGCGCTAAGGGCTTTTCGTGCCAACCTTAAAGAAAGGCCATCAAATAGTCCTTTAAAACCTTCCTCTTGTATGAGTAATCGGACTGTAGTGGAAAATGAATTATATTTAACAGGATCTAATTGAACTCGGGTCTTGAGTGTATCAAAAGGACCAGTAATTGTTGTTGCCATTCCTGCGGACAAGGCTGCAGAAGATGAATTAATCACTGCGGATGTAGAAGTGTTCAGCAATTGTGTGTGCTCGTTTGTATTTCCAATTAGACGACTCAAAATATCTTTACTTTGCTCGTAAAAGAGAACATAGAGTCCAGCATGAGGAGCATCTCGTAAGAACGTAACACCCCAACCTTTGAAGAATCCTCCCATTCCGTGGTTTGCGTAGATATCAGCAAATGCATGGTACATTGATCTATAGTTGTACATTGAAGATTCATATCTCACTTTAACAACAGTCACAGGCATAGTGATGAATCCAACTGCTCCTCTAACTAAAGCACCAGATAGTAGGTTGCCCTGCATACTCAGCTTGGGAAGCGCGGAACTAGAGCTTTGACTTGTAGTCAAAGATTTCGAATGCCTTGCCACATATGAACGTGTAGCGTTTAGTGAAGTCAAGTATAGGGCTGATCCCACTGATGTACGTATCGCTGATGGCAATGTTCCTCTCCATAACGATTTGATTGAGTCTATGTTTCGAATTGCTGCGCTCAGAGTCGTACTTTTATTCTGCTGTACTCGTGTTTTCAACAAATCAAGAGGCTGTAGTAAGATTGACGATGTCAGACCTGAGACAAACCCCGAGGCAAGATGCGACTTTGCTGCTTTTGGTTTCACAGCAGACTTCTTGGGTTCCAATGCTAGTGTTTCTGTGCTCATTGTCAAAGTATCTCTGAAGCGTGCTAGAATAAAATATCCGAGTTTGATGCGGAGAAAAGTGAAAGATTTCTCACAGTAAATTTTCGTTTTCCTTTAACAAAGCTATCATGTGATTGACTTCAAGAAGGTGGATTGTGAAAGTTGCGGAAACCGGCGTAGTAATTGCTCCGACTAAGCTGTCTAGAACAAAAATACGAATGTACAGATGTTGCTGAGAAACACCTTTGAGCATGATCTCGATCTTCGGATGTTGAATCCATCTAATACCTTTTGTATGGGATGCGACGCACTCACGAAGGACGTTTTCAAACAAAGCTGGAAGCAAAATTTCAATATCAGTCAACTCGTTTTTCAAAAGCCCAATACCATGGTACTTGCAAAAGGATTCTTTAATTGCCCAGTAAACACTCATCAAGCTGTTATATTGCTGAATTCGCGATATCTCGACTGGTGTGAATATCATTGTTAAGAAATCAAAGTCAAGAAACTCCGGATCTAACGAGGTTACATCTAAACCAACATCTTGCTGTCCAGTTACTGCTACGAGCGCCATATTTTGATCATGCGAGGTATTGAACTTGGTCTGAACAGAAGTTGGTTTACCATGTGCACCTGCTGTAATGTCAACCTTTCTCCAATTCTTGTCTCCAATAGCATCTGAAATGGCATATTGCTGTAATAGTTTGGATCCCAAACAGTGATATTTCAGCTTTTCAGCTTTTTTTGAATACACCTGTAATGCTAGCTCTGGCTTGAGTCGTTGGACGAAATATTCATAGTTTACCGATAAAGAATCGGTATCAGTGAGATCGAGTATGTACAAATGAAACATGATGCAGAAAGAAAAAGGAAGGAAGCGATGATGAATTGAAAATGTTGTTAAATAATTATTGTTTACCAACTTATTTTAGTAATTGGTAGATTTTTTCTATGATTGATCTATTAAGAATAGGATTTATGAAATGCAGTGATTCATTTTATAATACAGTAGATAGAAGTAGCTTTAATTCAAGATGTTTTTAGTACATTTACTCTTTTTTTTTTTTTTTTTTTTTTTTTTTTTTTTTTTTTTTTTTTCAAAATCAAAATCAAAATGGAAGTTTCGCTAGATGAGAAAACCATTTTAATTCAATTTCAGAATCTTTTTTGTTTCTGTTTGCTGGCGAGTCAAATATCAAAAGATTTAGCTATATATGAATTGATCCTAATTTATACTACTTCCGCTGTAGATACTGTTCATTTAAACTATGATTTAACTAGATGTTTTTCCATTCCAATAAACCAGGGCCAAGATTCTTCAGCCTGTGAAATCTTAGCTACCTCGGGACATTGAGATAATTGACACCCTTACCCTGTGTGAACTAGATAGTCTCTACCAAAACGTAAAACCCTCTCCGCACCGGTTTTGAATCTAGATATTTTCATCCACAATTTAGCAGCAACGTGCGAATAAATACACATACAAGAAAGGATATCACAGACTCAGATTATCAGAGTAAGAAGAGAACGAAGAGAACGAAGAAGAAAGCAATGTCAGAGTTAAGAGAGGATCTGATTGTTTCAGCTGTAGCCTTTTTAAAGGATGAGAAAGTGGCATCGGCTCCCATGAACAAGAAAATCGAGTTTTTGAAGGACAAGGACTTGACTCAGGATGAGATTCAGGAAGCGTTGAGACGGGCTGATAGTGGCAATGTAGGCTCAGTAGCAGAATCTAGCACAGGAACTACAACCACTTCAACGAGAAACGATCAAACAGTCAATCGGCCCGCTCCGGTGAGTCCAGCAGCTCCTCCACCATTGCCAGCATATTCTCATTTGGCTTATACACCACCGGTGCCCAAGCGAGACTGGAAAGACTATTTCATTATGGCCACTACATCGGTTGGAATCACGTACGGTTTATATCAGATAGCTAAGCGTTACGTTTTACCATCCATTCTTCCACCTCCTCCAGCCGCGCTTGAAAGCGACAAACAGGCTTTAGATGAGGAGTTTGCCAAAGCGCAAGAGGTTTTGGATCAACTACAACGGGATCATGCTGAGCTTAAGGAGAACGAGCAAGAGCGTGCTCGGAAAATTGATGATCTAGTTCGTGAGGTTGATTCTGCACTTCACATGGTCAAGAACCAGGTACATAAACGAGATGAAGATATGAAGTTGGTTAAGGCTCAAATTGAGCTGGTAAAAAAGAGTCTCCCAGAGTCTTTAGCAGAGCACAATAGTACACAGCAAGAAGCATTGAAAGAGGTACTTGATGAATTGACAGATTTGAAGCAACTAGTAAGCAGTAGATTGAATGGAGGAGGCTCAACAACCCCCGTTAGTACCAATCCACCGAAACCTTATGGAGTTTCTTCTCAAACTGGTCCTTCAACAACACCACCTAGTTTACCTGGAACATCTGGGTCACAAGCAGCGTCAGGATCTGGAATGAATGGAGTTGGTGGTAGTAGTAGCAGTAATAGTGCAGTAGCATCACCAGCGCCTCAACCCCAGATTCCTGCGTGGCAGTTAGCTGCAGCATCTTCGTCATCAAACTCTTCATAAGTAAAAACTCAAGTTAAAAAAAAATTAACCGAAATTAATCTGAATAATTTAATGTTACTATGAAAGCATATGACTACTGCGAAGTTAGGTTGAATTAAAAGAATGAGTTTTGAATAACACTCAGTAACAAATTTGTATATAAATAAAATGAAATAAAAACTGAAATGTTGTTGATTCAATACTGTTTTATCTTTATACTTTTATCAAGTAAATAATGATGATGATGATTATTATTACTATTATACTTGATATATAAACAAGTTGTTGAATACGATTTTTAAAAAGATGACTTATTTTGTTTCATTCAGTAATAAAAATGAGTGTTATTGTATATTGTTATTTATTATTGTTCATGTATTACTATTGATGTATTACTATTGATGTATTATTATTGATGTATTATTATTGATGTATTATTATTGATGTATTATTATTGATGTATTATTATTGATGTATTATTATTGATGTATTATTATTGATGTATTATTGTTTATATCTTATTGTTTATATCTCATTGCTTATATCTCATTGCTTATATATTAATGCTTATATACTAATGCTTATATACTAATACTTATATACTAATGTTTATATATACTGTTAACTTATTAGAGAAATTTTTCAACCATTATAATCTTCTTTAAATTATTTTTTTTCTATTTTTCATCTTGTGATTTTCTTTTTTTTTTCTGATTATTTCTGATTATTTCCTGAAATTTTGGAAAGCCCTAAAAGTAAATAGAAAGGATATAAAAAAAAAAAAAAAAAAAAAAAAGAAAAGAAAAGAAAAGAAAAAAAAGCGGTTTAACCATCTTTTAGGTTATCTTACAGATTGGCCTTTCTTTAACCAAGACGTATGGTTAAGATGGTTTACAACCAAAAATAAATTAAATAGAATAAAAATATGGTACTTATAGTAATTATAGTAATAGTAAGAGTAATTATAAGATCATATATATATATATATAAAAGTTAAGAGGCAAAAAAAAAAAAAAAAATCAAAATCAAAAGGTAAAAGAAGTTTATGAATTGACTCATTTTGAAATATTCAAAAAATGGTCAACAGTTCTAGACTGTTGATAGTTATGTTTTCTATAATCTTTTTAATCAATACGATATATTTTATTCATGTATTATACATACCTATATACATACCTATATACATTCCTATATATATATATATATAGTATGGAATGCTTGATTATCCAAACTAGTAATAAAACATGTTCTAGAAAAAAAAATATTTACGAAACAAATTAGTAAAGAGAAAAAAAAAAGTATCAAATAACGGTAGGTGCTGATTAAGTTGCTGTAGTTTCTTTGTTTTTTGTTTTTTTTTTTTTCATATATATATATATATATATATACATATTGTTGTTTTATTATATTATATTATATTTTTTGTTTGATTCTAATTCATAATTCTTATTACGAATATTTTTATTTAATAGTTTATTTATTTATTCATTTATTTATTTATTTATTCATTTATTTATTATTTTAAATAGAAAATCATAAAAAAAATATAATCATAATCATAATTATAAAATAATTCTATAAAATATGAAAAATAATCATCAAACCCCGATTTTTTTTTTGATTTTTTTTTTTTTTTTTTTTTGAATTTGATTTCTTATAAATGTATATAATAAATTTAAATAGTTGAACGGAATAAAATTGTGGGTAGTAAATGATCAAGTTTATAAATTTCTTTAATTTAAATTTATCAATTTATTATTACTTTTATTATTTATTTATTTTTTTTTTTTTTCTATAATACTTTTCATTCCATGATTGTTTTTTGTTTTAATAAATGATACTTTTGTTTTTTCCTTTTATATTATCAACACTAATTAATATATGAAAAGAAAAAATATATATACATATATATAAAACTACTCTCACTGTGAAGACCAATATTGATAAATACTCAAAAAGAGTTTAAATCTCATGCAAATTCAATAATGTCTTTACTTAAAAAAGTGTATTTAATTCATTCTTAATCAGCCACACGATATCACAGATCCAGAATAGGTCAGAAAACAACTTGGCCGTTAATTTTAAAAAAGTTTCAAATCATTAAATATAAAGATTTAAAGAAAGAAAATGATAATTGATAGAGAAGAAGAAGAAGAAAAAAAAAGGAACTAAAATAAAATAAAAAAATTAAAAAAATTAAAAAAAAATTAAAAAATTCAAATTAAAACAATGTAAGGACGATAAATGGTCATAAAACAAAAAAATTTCTAAACCAACTCAAAACTATACAAAAAAAAAAAAATAATGAAGAAATGTTACATATAAGATTAGACAAAAAAAAACGGAAACTAGAAAAAGTTCATAAAATGTTAAAATGAAAATAATGAAGAGGGAATATGGGTATTTCAAAAGAAAAAGATTTCCGTTTAAGGATAGTTTTCGGGAGAAGGTCCAAAGTAACCAATCTCAGGAAGATCCAACAAAGGAGGAGATTCAGCATCAACACCATTGTAAGAAACGCTGTTTCCCCACCAGTCAATATCCTTGGGATGATATTGCACTGCAAAGAAGATAATGATTCCGGAGAATGCGCAACCAGCAGTAAGTGCTGAGGTGAGAATATAGTTGTACTTTTCCCACCAAGGAAGGTAGTACTTTCTGAGGTAGTACATGAAGTAGAATGATACGTACATACCAACAGTGAAGTATGTAAGATTATAGGGAGCATATTGGAGCATACCACCGATAATCAAAGTGGGTTGGAAATATCTGGTCCACTTGGGGAAATACTTCTTTAAGATCAAACAAGGAATGGTAGCAAGAGCACCAATCAAGAAACACCATTGAAGAATGGGATAAAGACCGTTGAAAACCTTCTTGGGTCCAATAACACCCCACAACACAGATGCAGAGAAGAAAGTGTTGATACCAGGACAGGTGAATTTTTGAGCTTGGTGAGGAGTACAGATACCTTCAACGTTGGACATTTGCCAGTTGGCAACACCAATAGTAACCAAACATTGGAAGATGGTAGAGAGAATTTGACCACGGAAAAGAGCCATAGGAGGAATCTTAGCATAATGAGCCATCTTTTGATCAGTAATATAGTTCTGGGCTTGACCGTCAATGTTGTAACCGTAACACTTGAGAATGTTAAGTGCAGTACCGTTACCGGGCAAAGCATAACCGATAATAAGTTCGACAAGAACGTTAAGACCGAAAGAGAAACCAGTAACAGAGTAAATAAGAGTAATAGGGATCAAGAAGATAAAGTTGATTCCAAGAGTGAAGAAAATACCCCAGACAGGAGTGTTGGTTCCCTTGTAGACTTCGACCATGACAATACCAAGAACAAGAGCAATGAGAAGAACAATAAAGAAGTACCAGTCAGGAACTTCTTTATACTTGGACATCATCTTGGAATGACAATCATCGTGAGAATCAAAGTTGGATCTCTTGGGGTTACGAATGGAAATGTAAAGATCAGTGAAAGAAGATCTAATAGCAGTCCAGTCAGTAACGAAAGAGTAGATAATGGCAAATGGATAGAGAGCAAAGAAAGCACCATAGACAACCAAGTTACCAGCAGTGTAGAAAGGAGGACCGTAATCAGCGTACTTGGCAGAATCAAAGAGACCATTCTTCAAAATTCTTGAGACATTGTAAGTCTCACCGAGGTTATCGAAAATGTGGTTAGAGTTCATTGGCAAGTAACCAGACCACTTGTAATTGGTGTAGAAAACAGCAGGAATCAAAATCAAACCAGTGATGAAGGTACCAATGAATTGATTGAATTGAGAGTAGAAAGGAATAAGCATGGCACTGTTGTAGTTAATGACAGTCCAGTCAAAGGTGGGGATAGGATTGAAGCCCATACCACCGATGGAACCGGTAATCATGGCCAAGTTAAAGTTATCAGGCTTGATCCAGGTCATCCAGTTGAAATAACTTGTGCCTTGGAACAAGTAATTGGGAATCCAAAAGTAGAGGAAGGCACCAGCGAAGGTGTAAAGGAAGAATCTGTACTTTGAGATAACCCAACCGTTGATGTTCTTTTTAGTCTCGGGAGCAGCCAAAGCCTTATTCATGGCCAAGGTGGGCAGAATAGTGGGCCAGATGGCTCTAACGGGGTAGACAATAAGTCTTCTCATAACACCAGCGAAACCGAAACCAATGAACTGAGTGGAGAAAACAAGCAAGAATTGGTATCCAATAGTAGCCCATTGGGAGTTGTAGTACATGCTGAGTTTATCGACGAAAATGTTGTAAGTACCTGCGTAAGCACCACCGATGGAGACAGAGAAAATGACAGTAGAAAACATTTGTTCCTTGAAAGTCCAAGGACCAGGATTGATGGAATAACGGGTTCCCTTGTAGCTGAATCCCCAGTCGGGGGCGTACTCAGTAAGCTTACCACAGGGAAGTAAGAAAATTTGCAAAATATCGGCGGACAAAGAAATGGAAGGTTGGCGCGGAGAGAAGAACTGGTTCATACCAGTACCAATGATGGTCCAAATAATACCCCAGAAGTAGGCTCTGAATGTCTCACAAGGAGTTTCAGGGTCGTCAAAAGGATCAGTGACGGCTCTTACTTCAGGATAAGGAGAATGGAATTCGATAAGAACGGCTTCGATTCTAGCTTCGAGCTCATCGATTTCGACAGTTTGTTTAACATACCCTTCGATTTTCTGGTAAACGTCGTATGGGAAGTTGACATCGTCGTCATGGTATTCGACGGTTTTTTCTAAAATTTGGAGGGCTCTGCTGACTGAGGTTTCCTTGAAGCGTTCGAAAAGGAAGTCAGGAATTGGGCCAGGTTCGTTCAAACCAGAGGGATCAGCACCAAATCTGACTTTGATGGCCTGGATGGTGGCGGCATCAAAGTCATTGGAGATGGACGAATCGTCGACCTCAGTGGCCGAAAAATTCTTTTCTTTTTCGCTGTAGTCTTTGTCACTCATTTCCAGGACTCTGAGGAATACTCGCTATTGAGTTATGCAGATTCAGAAGTAGAAGAAGAGGAGTGTGTGATGGAGAGTAATGAAGATGTAGATGAGAACGAAGAAGAAAAAGGTATTCAGGGAAGCTGAAACATGATGTTTATATATGATGGGATGAATTTTAAACGGCATCATGGCGATAGATATCTCACCATTGTCTGCCTGGCCGTGACATCACTGGGAAACGGCACAAACTTTCGGGCTTTACACTGTTCGTGGGACCTGTTTCTTAGGCGTAGAGGTTTGAATTTCCTCTTTTGGGCTAATTTGTAAAGTTTATTTGTCTGGCAGCTTCTCTGACTATTTTATTATTATTATTATTATTACTATTATTATTATTATTATTATTACTATTACTATTATTATTACTATTATTTTATTTCAATTTATTTTGATTTATTTTGATTTTTTTTTTTTTTTGCGTGGTGCCGTTCGTTCGTGATAAAACGGGCCTGACTGATAACGCAATCGAAGCTGATTCCCCAATGAAACGAGGCCTTCTGTTTCCGAATCACGGTAGTTTACCACTGCGCGTTCGCTCGACTGAAAAGATTGACCAAAAAAGACTCCGGAATAAAAAAATAAATTTGGTAAATGAATCAATAAAAGAATCAATGAGAAAAAAAAAATGGGTGAAAGAGTTGAAAATAAATCATGAAAAAAAAAAAATCTACGGAATAGAAAGATTCAGTCATGGTCAGTGAAAAGGTGGGTTTTCTCTTATCCAGAGGAGTACAATAAAAGCAATCAGAACAGTAAATGGAACCGTTATAAACTTTCTTTCAATTGAAAAACAGTAGAAGCAACTTTAGTAGCAATAACTTTGGTGATCTTGTATTCCTGTATTGTTTTTTTTTGGTTAATTTCAATATTATTTATTTGATCATTGGGTCATTTTATTATTTGACAATTTGTTTGATGATTTATTTGGTGATTTATTTGGTGATTTATTTGATATTTTACTTGATTTTATTTGATTTTACTTGATTTTACTTGATTTTATTTGATTTTATTTGATTTTACTTGATTTTATTTGATTTTACTTGATTTTATTTGATATTTTACTTGATTTTACTTGATATTTTACTTGATTCTACTTGATTCTTTATTATTAGTTGCTAATATTTTTTGATTTACTTTTAAAAATAAAATTCCTCTTGATCAACTTTCTTTAAACTTCATGGCCAATCAATTTATAAAAAACCTACGCTCTTATATAGGTACATTTATATCTATTGGCTTATCAAAATAAAAATAAAAATTCATTTGCAATATCTACTACTGATAAACTTTTATCAGTAATGGAGGTTTTTATTATTATCATTTTATTTACTCTAGTTGATATAAATTTCAAAAATAAATTTGTTTGTGTATTCTTTTTGGAATACTATTCAAACAAATACTATAAAAATCCATTTATTTCACCTTATTGGTTTTGGTGCAGATACATATGTAATACCCAAAATAAATAACTAAATAAAACCATTTAGGGCACGGCTTCAGTTGAATACTCATAATTCTCCTCAATAATCTCATTTTCTCTCTATCTCGCTGATTTTATCACTATCAAAAAGGTTAATCCACCGTACGTTTGTGTATACTAGCCAATAGGCGTGATTCCATTTCCATATGGGATTTATGTATAGAGAGCAAGCACAACAGTCTGGCTTGTTTTGTGAGTCTGTTTTTCTATTTGTTATGTGCTATTTTTTTTTTTGTATATTGAGTTTATTTGTCTCATTTCGCCTTTGTACTTTATCACAAGTTTTTAACCCAAATACCTCTCTTTTGACTCTCAGATCTAGAGTCTTGTTGAGCATATAGGTTTGTTCATTTAAGTCATTACATTACTCGGCTAATTGCTCCAGTTGGGTATTTGTCTTGTGCTAATCATCCAAGGTCTTTTCCCCCCTCCTCTTTCTCTCTCTTTTTGTTTTCTCTCTCTCTTTCTTTTCGCAGTCTTGACTTCTATATACAATGTCTAGACTATATTTTTTTTTTTTCGCCATCTTTTTATTTGGACCAGCGTTGATACTAATAAATGTTGAAAATAATTATAGTTATTGAAATATACTGCTTTTATGGTACCTTGCTTTTTTTTTTTTTTTTTTTTTTTTTTGACAATACGAAATTACAAGTACTCTTCATGTAGGAGAAATGTATTGTAACCGTTTATTCTATTGAAAGTCTCCCATGATATTGTTTACTATTATTAATTTTACTATTTTAGTATATTTATTATTTATTTCATTCATAGTCTTGATACATTTATTATTATAGCTACTGTCGTTTTTATTAAACTTCCTGTACAATTTTACAACCAGTTTAATAACTTAATCTATCATGGCTTTCTTCTTTCTTTCTTTTAATCTGCTGGTTTATTTCTACTAGAATTGTGGAATCTGATATATAAATCATACAATCATGTTGAAATGAGTTTATTGATTGGTGAAAAACATCAACAAGTAGTCGTTTACCATTTGAAAGCTCCAAGACTCATCGGCGGAATCCTACAACTTTCGGCGCAAATCACACGGCTCCATTTGCTTGCTATGGAATAATCTGAACCGCTTTCTATTTCATTTGATATTTTATCCCTACTTGCTGAATTATATTTAAAAAAAATACTTTTAGTTTATCGTGTTATTGGTTTTTTTTTTTGTTTTTTTTTTTTTTTTTCTGTTATATATATATATACTTTGGTCTATATGGACCCTCTTTTATTACTCCAGATCTTCAAGTCAGTTGCAGCTGACCATTTTAATCATTATTGTTTTAGTTTATTTACACTTTTGGCACTACACGATTTTAAGTTTTAATCAGCACGTTCACCAATTTTTTTTTCATATACTTGTATAGATCTATTATCATGTATAAAATATATTGTAAATACCCGTTAAAGCTATAAAGATGATAATAATAATAATAATAATAATAATAATAATAATAATAATAATAATAATAATAATAATAATAATAATAATAATAATAATAATAATAATAATAATAATAATAATTTTAAAACTTCAACAGTAAATTAGTCTGTTACTAGTCAAGTACATGATTTCAAACAAATTTTGACGTCGCAAGACTCCTTCTTACGCCAACTTATCCCCTTGAGATTCGAATAATGGTAAAGTAAAGATAAATAGAAATAATTATAAGGCATCATGTTAAATAGCGTCGTCAAGAAACGGCATTTTGAGGCTAATCGTATCAGTTTGCGTATTGAATACTCTTGGTTTTTTTAGATTGAAGATAATAATAAAAATGAAAGAAAGAAAAATAAAAGACCATCAACCATCATCATTCTCATTAGAATTCATGTGCAAGTCTTTTATTGCTTGCACAAATCTTGATCCATATTTCCTGGTTTCACTGTTATTTTCAATCCTACAAGATTTCAACTAGAAATTGAATCAAAAAATATTGAGGTAATTTGAAACCCTTGATGTATTTCACTCGCAATATTTACAGAAGAATTATAATAATAATTATGCCGTCTAAAAATATCAATATACAAATGTTTATGAAATAATTCGTGATTATAGCTGTATCCCCGTTTGTACTTCTATTGTCAACAATTATATTTCAATTGTACATGATAATCTAGAAAAATTACAATCTAGTAAGTTTAGGGAGTGATTAAAAGCTGATTTTGACCTTTTGAGTATCTTAAGGTTTATTTGATTTTAACAAACGTTTTTGTACCTTAATACGCAATCTTTGGAGGGCTCTTGCAAAGATGATGACTTGAATCTTAATAATTTATTTGTACCGAGAAGAAAAATAAATCTTTTGTTTGTAGGAAAACTTTCTTAGCATTTTTTCAACAATATACAAACAAAATGTAAAAAAAAAATAAACATCTTTAATAATTCATTTGTCACAAAATTAATGATAATTTTTGAGAATAAAAAAAAAAAAATTGAAAATTGTTAAGATTACTTTGGACATATTTTGGCATACAATATAACTGTTTCATTAGTTGACACTTATGTTTACAAGTAATCTTACCTCCTAAGGATTTAGAAATCACAAGAGCAATTAAAATTTCTTTAAAAACTTTAATTCATTTAGAATTTATTTCTTAAAACTATCTTTTCATTTTTTTTTTATTTTCATTTTTTTTATTGAGTTCCTTTTTATTTTCATTTATTTCAAAAGTTTATAGTTATTATAATAATCTTTTGTCTTGATAACTCTATAAATAAAACATATATATATATATATATTAAAACTTGTAGTGGGTGAATGGTGAATGTCATTTTTATTCATCATTCAATGTATTATTGGTGCTTATAACTTTCAATTTTTATCTTTTAGCGCCAATCAAAATCTCATATCGATTTAGAAAAACTAATCTGCCTTTGATACAATTAAAACAAAAGAAATAAAGAAAATCTTCAAACTGGATAATGAATTAAAAAAAAAAAAAAAACCTGATTCATTTCATAATAAGAACAAAATAATGCCTAGACATTTTTTTTTTTTTTAAAAAAAAGAATATTTTGGTCAACATCCATACTTTTCAAAAGGTTCATCTAGGTTTTCAATAGGTTAATATTTTTTTTTTTTTTTGAGTATTTTATTTATTTATTGATTTCGATACTACAAATTGTACATTTTGTAATTCAATTATAATGGAGTGCCATTTTTTCAACAGTATATATTTTCACAAGTTACTCTGGAGTCTTGAATATGTAAAGAAATAAAAACAATAGTATCCAGTTCATCATGACGATAACTTAAAAGTAACAATGATTTGGTCAAACTTGGATGGTTACATGATACAGATACATATCTTTCCTTCAAAGCCAATCAGTTGAAGAAATCGATCTCCTCTGTAACTTCAAATTATCTCTCCACAGGTTTATTTGGACCCGTGCACGGCGCGTCTTCCCGCGTGCCCGCGGAATATCACTTCTCTTGTATATGTTTTTATTTTATTTTATTTTTTTCATACTTACCCCATCTTTGAAAATCGAATCCTCCTCATTGAAAGAATGATTGGAGTCTGTTGATGGATGGATAATTAAAACTGGGAAAGGTGACAATTTTGAAAGGCCTTGGAAATGCATTTTAATTGTTTGTATGGGTTTTGGTTCTTGTTTTTGTTTTCGTTTTTTTTTTTTTAGCGCTGATACACACTATTTAGGAAACAGAGAGAAAACAAAACTACCTGCAGGGAGACTTGCTAAAATGGAAATACTGAACACAACAACAGGTAAAAAACAGCTTTAGTCAAAATACTCTCCATGTGTTATTGGTTATATGTTTCAAGTATCATTTTTTTTTTTTTTTCTACTATTGTATTTCTATAAGGGATTATTCTATATCTTGTTGAAACGAATGGTTTATTCATCTATTTTATGAGATAAAGACAATGTAAAAACTGAGTACAAGAAAACAAACACATGTTACTTTGAATTGTTCTCTGTTTACGCGGTACTATTAAATCAATAAGAAAAACTATTTGAATATCAAAATATTGAATACAGATTGAAATAAGAAGAAGAAGAAAATAAAAAATGTGTGTACTGATTTTAAACTGTAGATTATGAAAATATAGAAATACCTGAGTTTTATTCACCTTTCTATAGGTCTTACTGTTTACATCACGACTTGCAAATCTTATCTGAATGATAACGTTTGATTCACGGCATTATGCAAAACGATAGGGGCCGTTCAACGTGTTGGCATGAAAAAAAAAATAAAAATAAAAAAAATATATATTTATTATTCTTTTATTATTCTTTTACAAAACAATAGTATACATGACATTTTTTTTTTTTTTTCAGTGGTTTAAACTTTAGGTAAAAGACATATGATAATTACTATCTCGTTTTGCTCGCAATCTAAAAGCTCTAGTGTATGAAACGCCGTACGTATACTGAGGGTTTTACAAGTTACTACTAAAACATCAACGGTTGATTTTTCGATATATCAATTCAATGTAACAAAACCGTGTATCCCATATCTATAACTTACAATAAGACTACATGATGTATGAAAGCGATGATAATTTCTAATAGAGTTATGAAATGCAAACTAGCATAAAATAATTATAAATGTAATTCATCAAGCTTTAAGAAGAAGAAGAAGAAGAAGAAGAAGAAGAAGAAGAATAATAATAATAATAGGCTTTTGTGCTGAAAATAGTAAATCATCATTTCTTAAACTTATCCGCAGATAACCGTTATCATTCAAAACTTCAAGTTTTATGGTGTTGATAAAGATGTGATCACCAAGTTTTAATTTGCGGATAAAAAAAATTGTCAATTCCTTTTTTTGTTTTTTTACCATGAAAACCTGCTTTGTAGAAAATCATCTAGGTGTTGTATATTTTAGTTAAAGAAACCATCAAAAACTATTTTTTACTATTATTTATTTATTATTTATTTATTATTTTTTTTTTTTTTTTGGCTGTTCAAAATATACGCGTTTGGTTCAGCAATTTGACCAATTATGAAAGCTCTAGTTACACTTACCATTTGATATATCAAAGGAAAAATAATTTTTTAAAAAAAGTTTTTTTTCTATTCATTAAATGACTATAGTTATCATTTCCTTGTCTCTTAAATATGGTGTTGTATTTATTTGATTTAATATATATTTACCTGAATTACTCGTTTGTCATATGTGAATAAATAGTGTATTGTAATTGATTTTGTTATTTGCTACTCAAGACTTTTAAATAGATTTCATTATATAAAATATTCATATAATACATATTTTTTCAAGTGTAAAAGCTTTTAGTTAATCTTATTAAATTTTACAAGTTAGGAAGTTTCCAAGTTTGTTTTCTTTAACAGGCAATATGTCCTCTCTTAAACATTTTTATTTAATCATAATAGCTAATGAATTTCATCATTTAAGTATACATTCAATAACTATATAGTAAAGGAAAACTCATTAAATCATGTTCAATGATTTACAAACATTCTACACCAGATTTGGAAATAAAATTCAAAGTTGATACTTGATTTATTATCTATTGTTATTATTACTGATATTCCATGACTAAAAGATTTTAATAAATATAAATTTTGAACGACGGTTACAAAACAGTTTTAAATAATGTTAATAAAAAAAAAAAAAAAAGTCCAAGTACTACTTTCGTAAAAAGAGGGAAGTATTTTTTTTTAGTTGGATTTGTAAAATACCAATCATATTATAGTATTAAAATCAAATAAATTTATAAGTATAAAAATAAATATAAATACAAATAAAATGGTCTTCCCATCAAAATATTGTAATATATAAATACAACATGGCTTGATTTTATCTTTTATTTTAATTTTTCGTTATGTTTGTAAACTTCCAAAATCGTATATATGGTGGAAGCTTATTGCAAAAGTGCATTTTATAGTATTTTTTTTTTTTTTTTTTTTTTTTTTTTTGTCAACTTTGGCTGCTTATCAACAATTTAAATCATTGACCCATTAATTCATACAATCAAAAAATCTTAATATTCAATAATTATGCTGGATCATTTATCAATTTGTTTAGTGATTTACTAATTCATCTTTTCACCATCATGATAGTTCTCAACTAGTGGGGGATAAAGTTATCGTGAGAATGGGCAAGGGTTTAAATTTCCGCGGTTAAATGAAAATGTTTCAATGTTAGCCCAACTTCTCGAAGTTCAAGTTCCCTAAGCAGAACTGAATATCTCCTTACCCGTTTGGCCTTTCAGCTTCTTCTTCTACTTGCCTTTCAAACGCGTTAGATACAGGTTAATTGTTCAATATTTCACATAGAACAAGAATTGATGCCTTCTTTGAAAACTGGCAGCTGCAATAAAATCTGCTGTTTTATGCCATAGGGTTTTAAATTTTTTTTTTTTTTTTTTTTTTTTTTTTTTTTTTTTCAACGCTATCACTATTATTGTTAATATTTTTTTTCACCCTTTTGGTTTTTGTATTTATATTTTTTTTTTTTTTCCAAGAGTCAGCTAGCTCAGTAAAACCTGTAAAATGGGTTTGGAATCGGATGCCCCAGGAGCTAGTAATGATCAGTCAGTAAAAGATAATACAACAGCGATTGTTCCAGAAACTACACAAACCGAGCTGGATCATGATGGCGAACAGGTGCATGGCAACAGGAAGAGAACAGCCAGAGCCTGTGATCGTTGTAGTATTGCCAGAACAAAGTGTGATGGAAAACAGCCGTGTTATAGGTGTTTAAGTATGCTTACGCCAAATCTATTATACCAATGCTCAATTCTCAGTAGAACTAACCGTGACTTTAGGTCTTAGAATCCCTTGTGAATACAACCGTTTAATCAAAAAACGTGGTAAAGGAAGTGAGCTGTATCCTCACAATCCGCGCAAAACTTCCAAGAAAATCTCAGGGCCTAAATCAACCTCAAATGGCTCAGGCTCTTTGAATAATGATAACAATGATGGTGATGTACATATATCAAGCAGTAGAGAATCCGGATCACCGCCATCGGAACGACAGGTTCAGGTTATCACTCAGCACGCACAGTCCTCAAATTCAACGGGAGAGCCTGCAACTCAGCCGACAACTGATCCATATGCAGCCTTGATGAGACTTGCGGATACATCGGAACAACACCATCAAATGTCAGAACAACAACTGTCTGATACAGCTCAAGGACCTGACTCAAATTCATTGAAAAGAAAACATAGCATAGACCTCATGAAAGCCAGAAAGACTCTCATTACAGAATCTACAAATGATGACAGAATCAGGTCTGTTCCATCATCTTCTGCTTATTTTGGCATCAACTATATGGACACAGTACATGAAACACAGAATTCCTACGCAAAGATTATGAGTAATATTGGTAGTCTACCTCCTATAAACGATATCAAATCAGGTACATTGGACTCTCAAACACCCATCTCTCAATCACCTTCCAATCTTCCTTCAATCAGCTCCACCCCTATCATACCAGGATCTCCAAGCGAGCCTTTATCATTGCCATCCGTTAACATTGATCAAAATAGTATTGCTGTTAGGAACTCAGGTAAACCTTCCGCAGCCCAATGGGCTCCTGTAAAATCTCCATTAGTAGATATTTTAGGAAATTATTTTGACAAGACTAACCCTCTATCTTCAAAAGCTTTACCTGCAAAACCTGCTCAACAAGACACTATCAAAGCGTATCCAGTATTTGATCCAATTTCTGTTGAAATTGATTTTATGCCGACACAGCTCATGTCAGAATTCCTCGAAATCTACTTCACAGATCATACATTTACAGTAGCACCGATTCTTAGACGATCATCACTTTTGAGCATGGAAAAACCTAGAAAGTGTTCTCCAGTACTGTTATATTCAATTTTATATGTTTCAGCACACGCTTGTACGCATCCATTAATAACATCTACACCCGACTATAAACTCAAATTAACCACTAAATTGTTGGAAAGGGTAATGAGTTACATGCGACCTTGGAAAAACGATAATTCCCACGAATATGACTTGGATGAAATCATTGCATATATAAACGTAGGTGTGGTATCATCAGCGTCAGAATTTAAGGGATCTTCCTTGAGGTGGTGGGCTATTGCGTGGTGTATGGCCCGAGTTTTGAAATTAAATAAGGAAATACCAACATTACCAGAAGAAACTAGAGAGGAAAGAAGACGCGCTTGGTGGACACTGTTTATGGTAGACAGACACTTAGGACTATGCTATAATAGACCTTGTACATTATTAGATTCTGAATCGTTGGAGCTGTTTTTCCCAGTTTCAGCGGATTTATGGGACTCAGATAAACAACTATATCCTCCTGAAGACGATCGCAATAGAAGAAGAGGGCCACAGTGTACTGTAATTGAGGCCGGACTATTTGGAATGTATCTTCCATTAATGACGTTACTTGGGGGAATCAATGATATGCACTTTTTGGAAATGAGCCCAGTTCTTGGAGGAAAAGAACAAGTTCTCAAGATTTTAAGAGAAAGTTATTACCACCGGTTGAGTGCATTTCAATTTTCGTTAGAAGAATATTATTCACACATGTTGACAAAACCCAGCACGTTACTAAGGTCGTGGAAAGAGTATTGCGAATGTTTTATCCAAGTGTTTTATATTTTACTGGAAGGATTTTGGGATCCTACGGATATGCTGGATGATATTGATGTATTACTAAACGACAGTAAATTCTCAAAGTGCCTTGCCAATTCAATTCAAGCATCTAAACATGTTGAAAAAATACTAGTTCTTGATCCAGACTTACAGGTCATTCCATTCTTTTTTGGCATTCAACTACTACAAGCAGGATTTATCCCATTTTGTATGAGCGAAAGGTATGGATCACATACTTCTACAGATGTGGCCCATGCTTGTGAAATTTTCATTCGAGCTCATGAAGTGTGTATAGTGACGCTTAGCACACAGTATCAAGTGCATTTCAGATTTATAATGAGAGGAGTTATTAGAGATATGAAGCATGCAACGGTCAGTGTCAATGATAGAATTGATTCAACGAGACGAAGAAGAGAAATTATGAGCATGTATCGGTGGAATGCTGGTGGAACAGGTCTAGCAATTTAATGAAATATGTTTTAATAATACAAGTGCAATTAAAAATATACATATATAAGTTCATGAATGTATAACCCTTTATAATGATTCATTTAATTCTGATAAATGGGGATGAATAAAACGTTACATGGTAGTACAAAATATATTTGATATTAATGTTATGAATGCAAGCTCCAGATCTCTGTATTAATTTCCCATATCTTATGAGGCTCTTTATCACCAACACGTTTTGCAACCTCTTTGATTGTGTTTCGAATAATTTCCTTAGAATATTGAGGAAATTCCTTCTTCAAGGTCTCAACAAGCATAATTTGATTCATTTCCGTACCCTTGATCTTATATATAAAAGGTTTCATGTCAGCTGTGTTGATAAGTTTTTTCTTTTTCTTATCTGGGGTTTGAGCAAATGCTTGAGCAGGAGTGATGGAAGAAGTATTACTATTGGAATCATTTATAGGTTTAGTCGGAATAGTCCAGTAATCATGGAAGGGATCAATAGAAATTATAGGCTCATAAGAAAGAACATCAATTTCCATTGATTTGAATTGATCCATATTGGCATTCCCATCGTTCCAAATGGCAGATGGTGTTAACGGACCTGCAATCAGTCGTCGGGGAGCAGGAGCTTCATCAGATGAAACAAAATCATCCATATCATCGTCATCACTATCATTATCTTCTTCATCATCATCTGCATCAAGATCCTCGCCTTCTTCATCTTCTTGATTCCACTCAATTTCTGAATCGTAATCATAATTGAACCCTGTTCCTTCTGTGAAAAATGGGTTATCAGCTACAAAGCTTACTTGCTTTGTAAATGTACCCACATACGGCGGTCTGTAATTTTCTGCAAATGAAATGAATTTTTGTGGTAATGATTGAAGAATAGTCCTCAGATGGTCTTCACTTTCAGTAGCAGAGTTTGCAGCGTCTACTGCATCGACAGTGGTATACTTTAGCTTATATCCACGATCAACGCGTTTTGACTTTAACCAATCTAACACTGTATTTTCAGGTGATTTTTGTTCTTTTATTGCCAAATCAGTTTCTTTCTGATATTGTTCTAACTCTTCTTTTGACCTTGAAAACTGATTCACAGAACATAAATGCACATTTGCTTTTAAATAAAACGGTAAAAATTCAGTGTCATAGTCGGAAGCATCACATACTTTTTCCACAGTTGGATTCTTTAATGGAGACTTTACTGCCTTTTTAACCGTAAAAAAACTGGCAATCCTGCTTTGCTTCCTTTTTTCAGCGTCTAATAGCTTCTTCTTTTCTTCTTCTTTCTTCTTTTTTTCTTCCTCAAGCTTTTTCCTTTCGTCATCCTTTTTTTTCTTTTCTTCTTCTTTTCTAATCCTTTCCTGCTCTTTTTTCTCCGCAATCTCCCTCTCACGTTGTTCCTTTTCCTGTTGTTTCTTTGCAGCAATCGCTTCTCTTTCTATCCTTAGCTGTTCCCTTTTTAATGCAGCTTCACGATCACGTTGATCTTTTTCCTTCTTTTTCTTCAACTCGCGCTCGATTTTGGCTTGTTCCTTTCGTTTTACAGAAGGACTTTGTTTGGTATCTTTAGTTGGTGATGAATTACTTGAAATAGCTGTTTCTGTACTTTGTAGTTGAGTAGCTGCTGCCATTTGTTGAGCCATTTTGGCAGCTAGCATATGAATCATGTCATAAGAGCCTGAAAGTTGTTTTTGTACATCTTCAGGTAGTGATGAAAGTAGAGCAGATGGGTCTATCTGTGCTGCCAAAGATGCAGAAGCTGCATCTATTGTAGGAGGAGTCGCGTTTTCTTTAAGGTCTGACGGACTTGCATTCGATTTCAGTGCTAAAGAGGAGACTTCAGGAGATTGAGATTCAGCCTGTGCTGATTCTTCAGATTTTGCTGGCGTTTCATCACTCGTATTTGATGCGTCTTTAGGTTTGCTTAAGACTTGATTTTTTTTGGCTTTTGGCTTTTGCCTGTTTACGCGTTGACGCTTTGTAGGCGACACCGGGTCAGAGTTGGAGATCTCAGTCTCTGTATTTAAGCTGCGTTTTGTTCTTTTACTCATTGGTGATTTCAAAAACTTGTCCATAATCTTATCCCCTTAAAATTGTAGGCTGATTTTATTGTATCTGTTTTGAAAATACAATGTGAAATGATGTATCCGTAAACCAATTCAAACAACTGCTTCCTTCTCTAGTTGGTCCCTTAACTCTGTGTTACTCTGGTTAACTTCAGCTTTATGTTGAAATTATTATTATTATTATTTTCTCTGAATGATTTTTTGAACTTGTTTAAACAGAGATATATTTAATCTGAACCAAAGTTGAACCAATATTTCTATTGATTATGAATGAATTTTAAAAATGATGAAATTGAAAATAGAAACAAAAACAGAAATAGAAATATGAATTTAAATAATAATGAAAAAAAAAAAAAAAATGAAATAAAATAAAACTGAAATGATATCGAATATAATAAAGATCAATCAAGTACCTGGAAATAAAAAGTATTAAAAATATTTTTTTTTTTAAAAAAAAAAATAAATAAATAAATAAATAAATAAAAAGAAACAAAACGATCTTGATGAAATCAAAATCAGAGTAAAAAAGGGTTCGTGTTTTGAATTATAGACAGACGAATTAAAACTAAAGAAAAAAAAAGAGCGACGACACGCGTTTGAATTTGATTTTCCTTCTTTAATTAGGTAATCACTTCACTGTTTTTATTATTATTTTTCACGCGTCCACACGTAATAAATCACCTGGTTTGGAAAGTGAGGTAAATAATAGTTTAAATCCAAGTGAAAAACTGCAAGTTTCAAGTTTTATTTTTCATGTTCATACTATAGTATATTTACAAGTTTTATATGTTAAAAGGCTTCTTTTACATTAAAGATTATGTGGAAGAAGCTTAGTCCTAGAAGTTGGATATGGCTTGAAAGAACCATTACGCATAAGTAGGCAACTTTTATCTAAATAAATTACAATACACAAATACAAATGATACACAGTTCATCGTCTTTTTCTAGGTTTGACATCTTCTTCTTGAATCATGTGGAATTTGACCGTTGTGATGTTCTGAGAATTGTTTTGTTGATGGCCTTTACTCCAGTCATAAGAGAGAGAGTATGCATATATAGTTCCGGAGCTGTTGAAAGCAGAAGAGGTGATAGGACCACCTACGCCATTAAAAGCTTTAAGTCTGTGTTTTGATTCAGTGTCCCAGAAGTTGTATGATCCATCAGAGCCCGCCGTGGAAAGAGTATTGTAAACTGGATGCACGGAAATGGCGTTAACTGGGAATACCTGCGATTCGTTTCTACCACTTACAGCTTGGCGATGGCATTTGAACGAGAAAGATTTCTGAGAGTTTTCTGGCTCGTCAATATATTGGATACCACAACGTCCCTCAATAGATCCAATTGCATAGCTCGCACCCGTAGGATAGCAGCATACTGCACGAGTTTGCCATTTCAACGGCGAGACGACCGACTTGAATATAACACCCGGATTGTTTAAGTTGAAAATACACACATGCCTTTCAGCAGTTCCCACCACTAACAGATCTTTCTGAGTGTCCATTGCGTATGCACGTTCGGGGAGGTTTACAGTAGAGACTGGTTGCTGTTGACGGGTGTCCCAATACTTCAAAGTTTTGTCCCACGACGCTGTTACAATCATGGGAGCCGCAGCAGCTGGAATATTTACATATCTGACTGACCTGATGGGAGCGTCGTGAGCTGCTACTTGGGTTGTTTGTGACGATTGTAAGTCGTATAACCTAGCGGCGTTATCACATCCTGCTGAAACAACTTTAGTTCCATCTGGAGACCATCTTGTGGAAAGGACCGGACCTTGGTGCTCATACATTGCGCGTCCTTGCGACTCGCCATTATTTGCAATTTCATAGATTCTGACTTTGTTATCCCAAGAAGCAACTGAGAGATAATCTGCCTGGGTAGAGAATGCGATATCGGAAATTGAGTCCTCTGGAGGATTCGACAACACAGTGTCGTTTTCGGGGTTGCCGACAGTATTTGAAGCGGTATTACCGAACAGAGCCATTTATTCTAATGAAAAACAAAATGAAACACAAAAATAATAGTTATAGTGAGATGTAACAAATATGGTTTTTTTTGTTTGATCAATTGGAGGTCAAAATGCTTTTACAGGTCAAGAGAAAAGAGTATTAAATGTTGATTGACACACACAGAGTAAGAACGGTGTTGCAGTGTTTGAAAAAATCTTGTGGGAAAAAAAAAAAATAATGTGAAAAAGAGATGATGTAAGTGTTAGTAATAGATATGTCAGAAGTATTTTGGGAGTTAAGGTTAGGTGTGAAAAAAAAAAAAAAGATGATGAAATTTGAGAATTAATACTTGATACATGATTTTTGTAACTTGTAGACTAATATTTGGTACTTGAATTATAATAGATGAGAAATAAATGGAATTAAAACTGAAATAAAAGACTAAATTTTTCTTTTATTGTATTTTTAGACAACCATTTTATTATTATTATTATTATTATTATTATTATTATTTAAACTGTCTAGAATCTTGATTGATTTTAAATTGATTTATTAATATTTATTCCTGTTGATAGTCATGATTATGATGATGATTATATTTAAGATTTGAAATTAAAATGATGATTGTAAACAATAAAGAAAATGATGTGTGATATGGAAAATCAAAGAATGGCCCCTGAATCTATATTTGTAAATTGTGCTTTGTACTTTGGTATCAAGTTATTTTTAATAACTTTCTTATTTCATTAATCTACATGTTTTTTTATCTGTTTATTTTGGCGACATGAATCTTTAGTTTGTTGGATATGTTATAGTTTGTGAATTCTGTTTAGTTATAACAAGCTGTTTATTTACTTATAATATAATTGTTAATTTTCATTGATTTCCCATCACTATTGTTTAATTTTTGGTATTTATATTTCTAGTTGTTTATTTCAATATATATTTACTAGCTTATTTGAATATATTTACTTGTTTATTTAACCATATTCACTTGTTTATTTGTTTATGAGCTAAAATAGTCGACATTATAAAAATGCAAATGGGAAAATGGAGAATGAAGATTTCCAAAAATAGAACTAATTAGATTAGTACTGTACCAAAAACATAACACAAATATCCCAATTCGGGTAATCTGATCTTTTTTACGTGTTTTTTTTCTCTCTCTTTTTCTTTAAATGTCGATTTTGGCTTCGAAAAGGGCCAGGAACCCTATCAAATCTATTCTTTTGCACAATCATGATCTAAGTACTATTTTGTAAAATGTCAGTTATTTTGATTTATTATTCAATTCAAAATCATATATATCTGGAAAAAAAAATAGACATGTGTTTAATGAAAGACTTTATTTTTATCAGAATTATAATTATAAATAGCTCTCAATATTCGCTATCTATTATTGTCTGTATTTTAAACAGAGAATGAGGGCCCAGAATATCCTAAATCTGAGAAAATTGAGGCTAAGCAGATGCAAATCGGCCTCCTGAAAAGCTGTGATATGGAACGCTTTTCAATTTTAATCTTTAATCTTTGAATATTATTATTATTATTATTATGATTCCAACAAAATTAAACACGCCGCCCACCAAGATTGTTGTCCTGAAAGAATGATGGCGGAATGGCAGCTAATCTTAGTAGCTTTAAGGAACAAGCAAACGATACTATTTCAGCTAATTACCAATATTTGTCTATACATGACTTTTATGGTACTTGTTTAAAAAAAAAAAAAAATCATAATAATAATAATATATTGAAATGTGGTAGTATTAAGCCTTGCCATATTATGTCATGCCATCTTATATGAAGTAGAGCTTGATTAATTTGATATAGTTCTCATTGAATTGATCGATTTCAATGAGAACTGAATAAAACAGAATAGAATAAAAAAATCAAGTGAATGTTGAACTGAACGGGTGCAGTGCGAACGCGCATGCTTATGGATATGCCCCAACCCAGCCGAGCTTAATTTTCTGTAGGCATTTTTTTTATTTTATTTTTATTTTTATTTTTATTTTTATTTTTGCGGAGGAGGAAGAAGAGGAGGGAGTTGGACTGGCTGAGTTTTTGATTCGATTTTTCAAAACATTGAAAACTGCGCTTTCTCCCTACTTGTTTTCTCTTTCTTTCTTTCCTTCTTCTTTCTTTCCTTCTTTCCTTTTCCTTTTCTCTAAACCAAAACCTCCATTTTATACCTACGACTAACATACAACTTTTCTTCTTCTTCTTCTTCTTCTTCTAAAGCATTTTTTTTATTGCTCGTTTGCATCCAGCCAGTCCAGTAACGCCTTTTGACCTAGCGTGTGTTTCTATACGCTCATACCCTTCTAATTTTAACACTGCTGTGGGAATCTATTCATTCCAAAAAAAAAAAAACCCCCCCATCACAGTATTACACATTCCTTTGCTTCAAACATTCGTCAACTATTTGATTACTTATATATAAATAAACCTGCAAGTCAGCCAAGTCTCTCATTTTCACCTAATTAAATTCATTGTCACCACTTTATTATTACTATTATTCATTATTACAGACTACAACACTACTATTATTGCATTCATATCCTTTCTTCATAGACATGTCGCATTATAATCAAAGCATCTGGCAGACAAACATGTATCCGCAAAACCAGCGAGTCATGTCTTCGACCTATCAGCCAAACAGACTTCCTACCCCTCCACACAAGTACGAGCACTACAACAGACCTGCTATCCAGCTTCCTGTTCAACACACCTCTCCATTTGCATCCCAAATCGAAAGTATGTATATACCAGCCACAGGATTGTACCAAACCAAGCTAACTTATTTTAAAACAGTTATTGATAGAGCATATGACCATCTTAATAGAGCAAACCAAAAATCTGCTTATAGACTTAACAATAATAATACCAACCAGTACTATGCCTCTCATCATCAGCGCAATGTTTCACAAAACTATGGTATGTAGTGTTTGTTCAAAGGTCATAGTTGTATTCTAACTTGTTTTCATTCAGGCTCGCGATCTCAGCAATCTCAACAACAACGTTATCAAAGTCAGTCAGGCCAATACTCTAGACGCTATCAAGACATTACATATGCTGGCCCTTCTCCATCTGCTCACAATTTGAATATTCCCAAACGTACAACTGAAAATATTTTTCACAGCCAACACCAACGTAATGTCAGTCTTCCTCCTGCCTTTTTGTCTGTTCCAGATCTTCAGCCCAACAACAGTCCTTCTATGCACCCTGTTCTTCGTACTCGCAAGTCTTCTCCGTTTCTACGCCAGCAGCCTCAGATGCATGAACCAGTTCCACCTCTTTCGGAGTTTTCTTACATGTCAATTTCACCAAGCGAACGCAACCAGTACTCGACAGAGGAAACTTTGGCCAAGTCGATGGCTTCAGTTTTGGATGACGACGATGATGTTGGTCTTTTACGGAAGCCTTCGGAGGGATTCAGTGCTGGTGGTAGTGCATTAAATTGGTCCAAGGTGTGGGGCACTAAAGAAAACGGCATGTCCACTGCGTCAGTATGGGGCTGAAACTCTTGTTCGATGATGTTTTGATTTGCTGATTATTTGGCAGGTTTGTTTTCTATTGTTGGATCTAAATTTTGAGTCGTTTTTCATTTTTTGTTTTCGCTTCTATTTCATTTTTATTCTTATTTTCATTCTCATTCTGATTTTCATTTCATTTTTATTTTGATTCTCATTCTCATTTATTATTTTCATTTTCATTGTTGTTTTTATTGTTGTTATTATTTTTGGTTTTTCATTTGTCATTTGCTTCAATCGTTTCATTCATTCATTCATTCATTTCATTATTATTATTATTATTATTATTGTTTTAATTTGATACAATACAACATTCACACGTTCGTTTACGATATCAAAACAAGAGAAAAGGTGGTTTTATTTTTTATTTTTATTCTGTGAATTTTGTTTTGCCCGGTTATTGTTTATTTTGATTTATTTTTATTATTTTCTTGGTTGTGGAAATGGACGTTATTTTATTTTTATATATATATATATTTTTTGCAGTGATTAATATTTTTTCCTTAGATCTTGTATAATAAATAATTGTTGTTAATATGGTATTTTTTTGTTTTTATATTTAATTTATAAATTTTAAGAGCTTGAAAAAAAATTATAAGGAATTAGATGAAGTTTGATGAATAAGACTAGTTATATATGTGTAAGTTGAAGGATTAATATTTAAATACTTGAATTTTATTAAAATAAAATATTTTGTGATTAATTGTATTTTTTTATATATAAAAAAAAATATAAGCATGACAACCGAGGGATTCGAACCCTCGCCTCCGAAGAGATAGGAACCTTAATCCTACGCCTTAGACCAACTCGGCCAGATTGCCTGTTATTGAAATTACATTATTTCATTGAAGTAGACATTTTTAGAATATTGATATTATTATAAATTTGCCGTTTTGATTGATGATATATGTAAATTCTTTTAGATGTAACACTTGAATAGACAAAAATAAATTCATTCATTCATTCATATTCATTCATTCCGTTTTGATTTTGAATGTAAATTCTTTTAGATGTAACACTTGAATGGACAAAAATAAATAAATTCATTCATTCATTCATTCCGTTTTGATTTATATATGAATATAAATAACAATTTTTTTTGATGATATATGTAAATTCTTTTAAATGTGACACTTGAATAGACAAAAAATAAATAAAAATCAATCAAGCCAATTTTATTTTTTTTTTTTTTTTTTTTTTTTTTTTCAAGATTTCCCTTCACACATGGTTTACAAATCATGAAGAATTTGGCGCCATCGAATACTGAAACCCCTAAACGTGTTGAGACTGCTACTTTGTCAATCTCCATGAGATAAATATATGAACCGGGTGTCTCCTACTTATGTCATTTGTTGTATAAATATTGGTAAAGCCTTTAGATATAGGGACAGTAAAGTGATTTTTTATCTATCTAAATATATACTTGATTTACTTTTTTTTTTTTTCCCATCTCCTGAATCAAAGTATCTATCTATTATTATTATTATTATTATTATTATTATTATTATTATCATTATTATTATTATCATTATTATTTATTTTTTATTATAGTTAAAGTTTTTGTTTTTGTGTTTTCAAATCACATGCCAACCAAAATAAAATTATAAAAAGATTTCAGATTCAATCTTTAAATTGTATTTTCGAAAAATGTCTTGTTTATATATAAATTAAACATTGTTAATCAGATTAAAAGTTTAAAACTTTTTTTTTTTTTTTTTTTTTTTAATATAAAGATATGAAATGATTGAAAATTAAAAAAAAAAAAAAAACAATTTTTTCAAACATATATATATATATATATATTTTTATATATATATTTAAACGTTTAGCAGAATACTAATAAAAATAAGAAAATGAAAATAAAAAACATTTTTATAGTTTAATTATTTGATACTTTATCAATATATATATATAATTTTATACAAAAAGATATTTTATTCAATTTGGTAAATTCAATTGATAAAAGATTATAGCTCATGATGAATGTATAACATACACACATCTAGACCAAAGTTCAACTTGAATTATAACATACAAAGAAGAAGAAGAAGAAGAAGAAGAAAAAACCTTGACGTCTGATAAATATATTCTAATAAATATATAGATATATATAAACTACATAAAGTATATAAACTACATGAACTAAATAAAGTATATACAAAGTATTTAAACTTTATCAAAGTTAAAAATGAATACTTTTTTTATTTCTTTTTTTTTTTTTTATTATTTTCTCCAGATGTATATAAAATAGAATGATCTTATTAAATCAAAATAGATTTTCATTTGATTTATTGTTTTTTTTATTGAATATATACAATTCATACTTAATTTATATAGATATAGATATATCTATGTTTTTAATTATTTATTTGAACCACTTTATTTGATCACCTTTTTTATTTCTTCTTCTTTCTTTTCCCCCTAATTTTTTTTTTTCCATTTAATTTATTTTTTTTTTTTTCTTTATTCTCCCTATTATGCTAAAAATATAAACTTCATATCATAGATCTAAATAGATCATGATAAATTGTCGCTAATCTTTGTGTTTTCTTTCTTTATTGTTATCATTATTATTATTATCATTATTATTATTATTATTATTTTAAAAAAAGGGAATAAAAAATTACTTCATGAACTATCATTTGGACCATCTTCCTTTCCAAACACATGTATACATATTTATATACAAATACTCTAAAGGTTTTCTTTGTTCAAGTAATGTTAAATGAAATATATATATATATATATATATATATATATATTTAAAACATTTCCAAAAACTCTTTCAATCCCATAGGCTCATTTGTATCTTCATCTTCTTCTCCCCTTTCTTCTCCAGAAGTTCTACCCAAATGGTGTTGTTCATTATTATTAAAAAAGTC
The DNA here is from genome assembly GCA_022023575.1 of Geotrichum ghanense (nom. inval.). Lineage (NCBI taxonomy): Eukaryota > Fungi > Ascomycota > Dipodascomycetes > Dipodascales > Dipodascaceae > Geotrichum > Geotrichum ghanense (nom. inval.). Next base: position 1,976,897 of record JAKKCX010000010.1, on the reverse strand, counting down.
ATGTTCATAACGGTCATTAAAGTCGTAACTGTGATTATCGTAGGCGTCGTTTGCACTAGTTGTGCTAGATTTAAAATTATTAAAGTTATTATTATCACCTTCATGATGATGATGATGATGATGGTGATGATGATGATGATGATGATGTTGATTATGATGATGATGTAAATGCATGGCGTTAGTCAATGTCTTGATTGGCATTGTGGCTACTCTTCGAAATCTTTGAATTCCATTCTCATGATGCAAATCAAACGTGCTTGCGTGTGTCAATCTTCGTGTAGGTTCTGCACTAGCTCTAGAAGAAACTCGGCTGGTTGCATCTAACTCCTGTGTTGAATTTGAGACCCTTCCCGAAGTCGATCTCAACTCGGATCTTAAACTCGGCTCCGGGCTCAGTTGAGACTGAGGCTCAGAACGAACTTCTAAACCCGACTCCAATGACACCGGATCTATCGTAGTCTCATTCAAATCTGTGGTTTCATTTAAACTAACATTCACATTGGCGTTCTCACTAGATGGCTCGATCGGATCCACTGAAGATACCTTGTCTAGATCAATACCCCCATTTACATCCCTGAAAGAATATTTATCCCATCGCTGAGTATCGGTTGAAATTGGAGGAAATTTAATATTTTGATGTAACTGTGATATTGATTGTGTTGGTGATATTGATTGTGATTGTTGCTGTTGTTGCTGTTGTTGTTGTTGTTGTTGTTGTTGTTGCTGTTGCTGTTGGCTCGTATTAGCCGTGGACTTGGCAGGATTAATCACTTTTTTTATCCATTTGGCGGAGTTTTCTCGGATCCCTGAAGGTGGCCGGAGACGAGAAATTCCAATAGTATGCTCTTCATCGCCCAACTTTAAATCAGACCCACCAATGACATAGTCAATATCACCATCAACTCCAGAGTAGTACTCTGAGCATTCTTGTTGGGTCGCATCGTCGTCGTCGTCGTCGTCGTCGTCGTCGTCCACCTCGTCATCCATAGGAGAGGCCATACCAATTGGAGGAGACACATGTGGTACGGTCGGAGAAGCAACCATCGCAAGACTAGAAGGAGACTCTGGGTCATCCAAGGGTTTCACAAACGATGGAACTTGCTGTGGGCCATGAGGTCTAGAGCCGCGCCTGCTAAAAACCTGTTTAAACGACCCTTCACGTATGACAAACACACAGGTGTCCACGAAGCAGTTGAAGGGCTTCATCCAGGCCGCAACCAGCGCAAGCCAGTATATCGGCTCCGTCCGGTCACCTATGCCGGTATGCGAGTTGCGGGTGTAGTACAAGAACTGTTGGACCAAGGGGAAGATGTAAAGCAAGACGTATGTCAGTGGATAGATGAAAATAGAGTTTACTTGTCGCTCAATTATACTTCTTCGCCGATTAAACTTCTCAATGTTTTCGCGGTTGATTAGCTGAATGTCGTCGTTGAGCAATGTACTCATGTTGCTTGTGCAAACTGTCCCATTGCGCATACGCTCCTCAGCAAGCTTGCGCTCACGCTCGCTTTCTTCAGCTATTAGCGGATTCATGTGGCCAAACCCGGGGAAGTAGGAAATGAGCATTTTGACCTGGCGAATGGTTTTCCTCGACACTTTGTACAGTATCGACTTGCGACGAAGAGAACGGAGATCTTCTTCTTCGGTGGTGTAAGAGCCAGAGGGGTGAGCCACACTTGAAGCCTGCACCAGACTTTTCGAGACGTTGTACATTCTGATTTTGACGTTGATGAATATAGAAAGGTAGATGCAAATAATAGATACCATGATGGCGATTCGCGGGATCCATGAGAGAATTAGACTGTACCATATGGGCTGAACGACAAAGTAGCACCATGATATGAAAAAAGTGTAACCTGAGTTTCCAACCATTCCCACGCCCGCAAAAAGCAAAGGAATAAGGGTAAAGAACAGGACGTAAATGTAGAATCGATAGCGATACAAGCCGCCCTTGATGTTGGGATAGAATATGAGTAGTGCTGTGTGAATGGCGAGCGCCAAAACTGCGAAATCTGACGCTTGAGTAGTCAAAACCGTCAAGAATCCGACAACATCGCAGAACGTTGCATGAAGTTCGATGCCGACCTCTTCATGTACCGAGCGGGTATTTAAATATCGAATGGGATATGTGATGAGCACTATCGCCTTGATGAGGTCGAGGACTATTAGAGAGATGGTGAGGTTGTGACGGAACTGTCTGAATGGTCTACGACGTCGCTGGTGTTTTTTGTCTTTTTTAGTTTTGTAGCTTCGAAGCAGCGGTATCAAGTACCACCAGAACAAGACCGTGACGCCGGAGACAATACTTAGTGACGCAGACGCAATAGCCAGAATGCGTTGAACTCTCGCTTGGTCAAAGGAGGGTTCCATGTCTAATCTCGACGGAGAAGAAGGACAAAAGTTGAGTATTTATTTTATTTTATTTTGTTTTATTTTTCTTTCCTCGACGCTATTAAGAAACAACAACTTGTTTTGATTATATTTGATATTTGATGATACTTAAAGAACAAGACAAATAAGCAAACAAATAAGCAAACAAATCAAAAAGAAAGAAGAAAATATAAGAGTCAGATAAAGTAATAGAAAAAAAAAAAAAAAAAAAAAAAAAAGTAGAAGGAAAAGAAAGGGAAAAAATAAAAATAAAAATTAAAACAAACACAGAAAATCAGATATATTTTACAAATGAAAAATAAAATAAAATATAATAATGAAGGGAAAATCAAAAGAAAAATAAAGAGAATCTATAATGGTACTTTAAGAGATTGAGAAGAAAAGAATTAAAAGATGAAGAAGAAAAAAAAAAAAAAGTTATAACAAAATGGAGATGAAAACCAAAAAAACAAAACCAGAAAAGCTGCCCTCGAGAGGCCAGTGCGCCATCTTTTTTACTATTTATTATTTTTTATCCTGTTTTTTTGTCCCCGAGAAAATAAAATTTATCGAGTACGGTATCACAAACACCGTCATCATTTCCCGAAGATTTGAATAAAATAATATTTAAATACAAATATATATATATATATATATATATATATACATCTTGATGGAATATTTCATTCCTATATCAAACAATACTCAGAATCATTTAAATTATTTGTATTAATCAGTTCATTTTTGACTGCTTTCAATCAAGCCAAGATGAGCAACACTATGATCAACTTTATTTCCAACATTACTAGTGCCATCTAGATTTTTATTATTATGATTTATTTTCAAAGTAACCAACCATCAATCAAGATCTTTGGAAAAAAAAATTATTTAAATAATGTAAAAATAATGAAATGAACTTTTGATAAAATCTTTAGTAAATCTTTTGTATTTAAATATATTTTCATTTATATTTTCACATTTTCATTTATATTTTCACATTTTCATTTATATTTTCATATTTTCATTTATATTTTCATGATCATGTATATGGCCGTAGAGCCTAAATTCCATGACGATCTATGCTGCTCTCTTATAGTTATTGTTATATTCGGCTCCGATAATGGGATTCAAACCTAGACCGGCCGATTTCAAGACCTATTTTGTATTGTATTTTATTTTGTTCCCTTATTCTTGGTTGCTTTAAAAAAAAAAAAAAAAAACAGCCCCACACGGCTGGATACTGCAGAATATGTGCTCTTTCATGTGATTGATAGACAATAATGATACAAGTATTATAAAACAAATCACAAGTAATATGTGTCAAGTCAAAAGTTATATAAAATAAAGACCAAGTAAGAAATCATAATACACAAGTACTATAAATAAAGTCTCATATATTAAGATTCATATAATCTTTTACAAAAGAAATATATATATATATATATTGATAAAATTTATCATAATTCCAAAATTTTTTCATTAATTCAACATATCTCTATACCTTTATTCCCTTATATAAATAATTATTTTGTTCTTCCTTTTCAAATCAAATTAAAAGCCAAGCTGCTCCAACAGCTACCATTAATGCAAAACTCACACTCATCTTCCCTGTACCATTGGGAGTATACACTACACCAGGATAATTGCAAGTAATGTCGTGAGACATCTCCTTCAAATGATATGCACCTGCAAACCCGGGCAAATTTTGCTGTGGACAGACAAATCCAAAGCTGGAAGGACAGTCTTGCATAATACTGTAACACAAATCTATGCAGGGAAGCACTTCATTGTAAGGCCCAGGACGAATCAAATCGTTAATAAGATTGGTGCGCGACGTATTAGGCTCTCGCCGAAACAAATAACTCTTGTCCAGCGTCGAGTCCTCACACCGAGGCACAGTGGTAGCACAGAGCCATTGCCGATATGATTCCCTACAATCATCACAGGTTCGTAATATAGAGTACCTGTCTGCTGCATCTACATCGTCACCACACTGAATTACCTGCATCGACGTATTGAACGAGTCATACAAATCCCTTGCGTAATCATCGTAAACCTTAGCAAGCTCTGCCGGCGAAAATGCGCTGGCATTCCCAGGAACTGCAAAAGCAACATCCGAGCACAAATCCAAATCATATATCAATTGACAATTGGTTTCGGTTTTGGCTGTAAAATTGACCCCTGCAAACGCAAGTCCTCCGTGTAAAGATTTGTCTGTCGAATTTCGTGTGTGGTTCGTTGTCTCCGTTAAATATGCCACATACGACTTTGAAGCATTGAGCCCGCCCATAAAGTACTGGATCTTGGGCAACTTGTCAGCTCCTCGATGGGTAAGTGAGATATTTGCGCTAGCAGAGTCAATTAGTACTGACGAGTCTGTGAGAAGTGCACAATATGATCTATCCAGAACCGATGCGCTCGTAACACTTGAACTGGCAGACTCAAATACTTGAATGCTATAATATTTATCGAGTACACTCGAAACCGTCGTGCTGCCAATATCCTCAGAAACATTTCCTGATATAAACAATGCATTAGCAAAATCAGTATCTACAAGATACAAATTGGGATTGTCAAAATATCCATGGAGAGGCGTTGTAGTGTTGATCCCGATTTCATATGTCCAAGTGTCGTTTTTATTGACATTCTGTACACCTTGTGCAAGTGTGACTTCATCTACTTTTGGTGCCATGATCAACATATAGGCAGAGCTTCCGCTAGCAGCATTGGCCATTGTGACATTGGCAAACCCTCGATTAAACGATGTGTAATATGCAGTAGCATTTTCAGACACTTTGTTGGTCAAGCCTGACAAGTTTGTCGAAAGTTGGAGCTTCATTGCGGATCCGTCAGCATCCCATTCAGGCATCCCACAGAGTGTACTAGTTAAGAAAAAATCAAGATTTCCTTTCTCATTCAACTCAAGTTGCTGATTCGCATTATTAGCCAGTTCGTAAACATGATATTCGCCAGCCTTTAAAACATATCGAACGGGGTTCCATACTCCCAAAGGTGTAGTCTCCGTTATACTGCTTATTGATTTACTGGGCGGATCCATTGTTACCATAGGTTGCTGTGTAGAAGTAGCAGACTGACTGGAGCTTTGACTATTACTTTTATCTTCGTCATTTCTTCCATTTCCACCATTTCCACCATTTCCACCATTTCCTCCATTTCCACCATTTCCCCCATTTCCACCGTTTCCACCGTTTCCGCCTGTAGTAGTACTGGTAGTTGTAGCAGTAGCAGTAGAATCAAAATCAACGTAATTGTTTCCATCTCCTGTCACAGCAGCTGCCATAGCATATGAGTAGATTATATCTTCATTAGTCGCAATTACGCTCTTTAGCACAAATAGCGTCGTATACAATAGCGAAACTCTCATTCTCTAAATTTCATGATTCTCCAATCCGGTGTATATTCTTCAAAACTCCTTTTTATTTTTAATTTTTTTTTTAATTTTTAATTTTATTTTTTTTTCTTTCTGTTAATTTGTATATCTATGTAAGGTTTTCTTTCTTCTTTTCGTATCAGTGTAAAATATCTTTCTTTCTTTCCTTCTATTTATTTTTTTTTTCAAACGCAAAAGCAGCTTTTAAGTGATGATACTCTTAATCGGGGCAAGGAGAAAAGAGAGTGAATCTTAAACGTACCCACACTGTTTTTTTATACTTTTAAACTTGCATGACCGAATCTTAGATAACTATATGGGTAAGGGTGTAAGGCACTATAATAATGGCTTGTGATACTGGTTGAAGCACTCAAAAGGCAGGGAAGAAAAAAAAGTAAGAATGACAGTCGTGATTCAGAATGAGACAAAATTTTGATTACGTTTGGCCTGGTTTTATTAAGAGTGAAATAAAATCAGGAACAGATTTACTTGTCATAGCCACAGCTAATCTTGAATAAAATAATAATAGAAAAAAAAATAAAAAAAACTCCGCTGACTTCCGTATTCGTTATTGTATCTAACTACAATAAAAATAAAAAGTCTTTAAAAAAAAAATCATGATTCGACCAAATCATTGATCAGAAAATTGATAATTCTACAAGTTGCTCAAGGTTTTATATAAATAGGACACTGGTTGTTGGTTTCTACAAATAGTGATAACTTAAATAGATGATTTTCTATTTAGTCTTTTAATTTTATATTTTTATTCTTTTTTTGTGGATTATTCAGAGTGTAATTGAATTTATTCTGAACTTATAAATATCATTTTTGTTTACAAATATGCTAAAAATCAATTTCAGTATGCTTGACTGTGCATCTGACCTTCTTCATATCCAATTGAAAGTTGTTGTAAAGGTTGAGGTAGTGGTAATGTACTAGGATATGGTGAAGGTTCAGATCCTATAGATGGTAGGCTTTGTTGTCTTATTGGAGCTTGTATGATTCTTTCTGGATATCCTCCATATCCTAATTGCTGTTGATGATGTTGGTGTTGCATGTATAACAGTTGTCGTTTTCTTTGCACTGAATACAAAATCTGGACTGTTTTAACGTAGTTTAAAGGATGGAACAAAAAGGGATTCAAATCTTTAACAAGTAGAGGATACAGCTCATCAATTCCAATACCTGAGTTTACTCCAATTCCACTTCCATTTTCTTTCCCTTCCTTTAAAATAAATTCTACTGCCTTCTGATAACTAATCCAAACACCTTTCAAATACATATTTCCAATCTTTATTATTTTTTTGTGTTTTTCATTTTTTAAAAGCCCATCTCTTTTGCCTCTTGACAATCCCAAGAGATTTAGTAGTTTTGTTCCATTGATCATATCATTGTCTTGTCGACGTGTGAGTTTAATTCCTTTAACTTCTACTTGGAAACACAATGTGTTTTCTTCTTCCCAAAAAATTGTTGTAAATCGAGAAGGCTTTAATGAAGAAGGAGGAGTTTGTCCAAGCGATGATGCAAGAGATGGAAGCGGTGTAATAGAATATTGAGGAGGAGGCACAATTGACATTGTAGATAAACTGTAAACCCGATGAGAATTGTAATTGACTGAACAGACAAATAAATATCGACCAGTTAACAAAACAAAAATTAAATCAATGTTGAAATGAAATGAAATAAAAAAATAAAATAAAATAAAATAACACAAAATAAAATAAAATTAAAAATGAAATAAAAATGAAATAAAAATGAAATAAAAATGAAATAAAAATGAAATAAAAATGAAATAAAAATAAAATGAAATAAAAATGAAAATAAAATGAAAATAAAATGAAAATAAAATAAAAATGAAATAATGAGATAAATGACAATGAAAACAATAATTTATGAAATGAAGTGAAAATTATGTTGGTGATAATTTGATAATTTGATATTTGTTTTTTTTTTATCAAAGAAAAAAGAGAAAACTACAATAAGGATTTACGGAAATCTTGAGAATATTTATACCTTTTGAATAATGTCACCCCATCCTTAGTTAAAATAATAAAAGGTAAAAAATAAAAGAAGATTCACTCAAGACTTTAGAACAACGTTATAGTTAAGGTGTTCATCAGAAACACAGTCACAATTAGCTTTTTGACATTGTCCAAGCTTCCAACACAGACCATACTTTTTCCCCAACCCCCGTATTCATTGACATGTAATTGAATTAAAAGATTTACTTATAATTTTCATTAAAACAAAGCTAACATTATGAAATAATCTTGGTGTTGATAAATAATAATCAACCTATTAACAAGCGATGACGCTGAATATTTTATAAATTAACAATGCAGGCAACTCATTTTCAAAGAATCAAGGTATATCGCACGTTTCAGATCATTTGTCAATTAAGGTTGGGTCTAGAAAATCGATTATTGGTGCACTTCATGAGCCTTGATCAGTATTGTTTAAGGTATTTGCAAGAATTCTATGCGTGTGTAAACGGGACAACTAATGTTAGGTTTGACCAGGAACAGTTCTTGTAAGGTTTTTACTAGTTTAGATAGTATACCAGTCTCAAAAATTTACAAATCTTGATTTTATACGAGTCATATATATTAAATCTACACTAATTATTGTATTTTTTTAACTAGATGTATATATATCTTAATGTTTATAAATCGGACCATTCGATTGATTTTAAATATAATATTCAAAATTATTTACTGGCTTTCACTCATCACGTCTCAAAACAATGCACCTCTCATAATTACCAACCTTAATTCGACCCAGTTTCAAAAATCGGCTACCTAGAACTTCTTCCATTTATTTTTTTTAGTGATTCTTTATAAAGTTCGATTTGATTTTTAGCGCTTTGATAAATGCTTATACCCACTTTTAATGTACCTTTGGTTTGGGCTTTAAATGTTTACTGTTGTTGTTGTTGTTTTTTATTTTTATTTTACTACTCAATTGACTATAAGAACTTTGAATCGGGTCCGTGCCGTACTCATCAAGCCCGAGACTCACAGATACTTTGAATACTTTTTCCCCCTTTTACTGTTTGGCTGAGCGCCCAGCGCGTTCGTAATAGCAAATTAGAAAATTAGTTGTCAGGGCAGTCACAAGAGGTTTTCAAACTTTCAAACTATAGAACTTCTGTCTGTTGTAATGGAATGTCAAAATTGTGGGTCCTAGTTTGAAGATAATGACGGTGTAAGAACAATTTTATTAACAATTGAAGTATACTGCTTTGGTCATAATAGCTGATGAACAAATCATTTCTATATTTTTTTTTTCACCATAATGAAATGTTAGATGCTTTTAGTTCATCCAGTTTGATTTATTTTAAACACACATTGAAAAAAAATCAAAATTCCTTCTATAATTTTTTATATATCTTGTGTATATATCATTTAAAAAAAATCAAAAATCGCCGCTCGGTGCTATAGCTAAAAAAAAAAATATTTAAAAAAAAAAAAAAAAAAAAAAAAGCCTTCAAAATTTGGACTTGGCTATGCATGTTCATCACACCTAAATCCAAAATTTCCAATTAAAATCCACGCCAATTCTTATATTCAACTGTAAATAATAAAAAAATTTAATTTTATTAAACATTTCATTAATCGTTTACTTGCAAATTTTTGGGATCAATTATTGAATTATTTTTTTTACAATAGATGTTTTTTTTTTCTTCTTTGGAAACTATCACTGCAAAAAAGTCGTATATATATTTTTTTGAAAAAAAAAAAATAATAATAAAAATAAAAATAAAATAAAATAAAATAATATATAATAAATAAAAATTACTTTATTGTATACGAATTTTAATTGGCTTTCATTTGTCTATCAATCTAAATTCATATACTTATATTTTATGTATAAACACTGTTTTTTATTGGTAAACTGACGTATCACTACAACAGAAACTAAGATCAAAGATACAAAATAGAAGAAGAAAAAAAACTTTAACCTGAATGATGATCACAAACTTGAAAACAAGTCAGTAAAATAATGAAGCAAAAAAACAGTGATAATTTTTAAACTCTACGGATAATATTGATAACAATTATAACAATTATAATAATTAAATATTATATAAAAACATGAGAAAATAGCAAAATAAAAAAAAATATAAATATAAAATGAATAAAAGCTCAATAAATAAAACTCATGAATAATAGTATATTATCAAGGATAAAATTTAGTTTTTAATAAACTAAAGAAACAAAAAAAATTAAAATAAAATTAGAACAAAAAGTGAGACATTGACAACAAGAAATCTAACTACAAAAATATTAATAGATATATATATATATTGATCAATAAAATTCTTTACACAAATTAATAATAACAATAATAATAATAAAATAGTCCTTGAAAAACTAAGTACTATTCATTTCAAAAACTTATCACCATATTTCTATTTTCTATTCATCAATAAATATATATATATATATATAAATTTTAGAATCGAGATTTGCATAATATTTTACTACAGTTCAATTTAGACACAAACCAGATTAGGCAATAAATGGTTAGCCAACCCCATCTCTTGAATTTTTGTTTTATGTTTTTTGTTTGTTTTTTTTTAAAAAAAAAAACTTGTTTTATCATTTACTTTAATTATTGATTACCTTACTAATTATTACTATTTTATTTTTACATATTACTAACAAATCATACTCCTCATATTTTTATTGCAAATATCAGCACAGCAATTTATTCAACAACTCTTTGAAAAGGTCAGAATACTACTACTGGCTTATTCTAACCCTTTATTCTCCAAGTTTTACAACTTCTGTCACACACTTTGCCATTTCATAGGCCATCTGTGCAACTCTACTCTTCATCTGTTTTTCAGGTCTTAAAGCTTCATCGTACATACTACACTCTCTGTCCACAGCTTCCATTTTAGCAGCACACTTCTTCAAATCTTTCAATGGCAAAGTATATTGTCCATGACTTTGATGAGATGGAAGTTGATGATGATGTGAAACTATTTGCGAGACTGAGTGAAGAATGGATGCAATATGTACCCGCAAATCTGCATATGTCGTAGAGCTACTTTTAAGTCCTGTTAGAAGATTTTGAATAGAGTCAATCACAGTCATAGTATGGGATTCTAATATTTCTTCTGTTCCATTAGTTCCGTTAGAGATACTAGATACGCGCTTTTGTCCTGATTTACCTCGAATCTTTGCCATTTTAACTAGTTCAACTACTGCTGCAGAAAGATCTGCTGCCGCAGAGTCCACCAAAAAAATAGAAGAAATTCCTTCTGCAAACCCATGGTTTCGTGTAGTAGTTATTAGATGGTTAGCAGTAGCTGAAACCAACGACGTAGCCTGTGCAAGCTCGCCTTGGAGCTGCTCCATGTCACCGATTTGTTGCTTTGAGCCACGACCCCGCGGACGATACAACTCATCTAATGGAAACGTTCCAACTTCCTGAGTGAGAATACGAGTTGCAACTACTACAGCATGTAATCGTTCCAGTAGCACCTTCGAAGGTTCACCGGCTGTAGATACGCTGCTACGAGACGTAGGACTTCGTGTCTGTACCAGAAACTCATTCAAAGCAGTCTGAAATCCTGAAAGACTCTTTTCAGTAATAATACCATGTCCAGATACATAAGATGAATGACCGCTTCCAAAAGTAGCAGCCATTACATTAACTGGTTGAATAACAGGATGTGGTACATTATTAGACGAAGGAGCCACCATAGAAGTGGCCTTAAGTTTCCGAACCTGTGCTTTAGAGCTTGCGTACTTAGATTTCCATTCCTTGATTTCATTTCTAAGAGATTCAACCTCACCACCAATTCCTCCTATGCCAGTATTCCAAGTATTTTGACTTTCAGCTAGCGTTCTCATTTCATTCAGAAATGCTGCAGCTTCAGTTCGTACTTGATCTGTAACTTTTTGTTGCTGAATTAGTTCTTGTTGTAGCTTATCATAGTCGTCTTGCAAAGCTTCATATTTACTTTGCAACTCTGAGTCCACAGATTTCTTTTCTTTCTCTGTCTTAATCTCTTCACGTAAAGAAGAAATTACCTATTTATACATAGTTAGTTATCTCTTCAAAATTACCATAGTCGCAAAAAATAAACAACAAAAAAAAATATGTATATACTTACATTTTCAGAATTGATCAGTTTGCTTTCCAAAAACATGATTTGACTACTAAGGTTGGCAGAACTGCCTGCGAATTCGGTTTGTTTCGAAAGAACCTCCATATGTTTTTCCTTCAGCTTTGAAAGCTGTGTTTCTAGCCCCATATAAGATTTCGATTTTTCTTCTAATTCTTTTGCAAGCTGGTTGTTTTGAGATTCGTATTCTTCCTTGACCTCTTTTACCTCAATTTCGTGTTGTGCAACAGAGTTATAGAGCTGACCGTTTTTCTGAACCAGATTCTGATTTTCCTCTATTAACCTCTGATTCATTGTTTCAGCGTCCTGTAACTTCTTCTGTAATTGTCCAATAGTATCATCCAACTTTGAACCTTCGTCAACCAAGGTTTTGATGTGGTCATCTTTTTCCTTGATTGTAGCTTGGTGACGTTTAACTTGAGCCTCCAAAAACTCAATCGCAGTATTGGTATTGCTAACTGCAGTGGTTGCCTGCGATTCGTTCCCAATACTTCCCCGATCTTTCTCAATTATCATCATGTTTTCAAACTTACTGTACCGATTGTTTAGTCCACCCATGATGCTTGATGACAATGTCTCACTCAGTGAACGGCGTTTCTCGGGTGGCGGGTTAGTAACGCTAGATCTCCTAAGTAAATTTGGTGGAATATATGGTGACTGCTCTTCTTCAATGACTTGCAGCGGCTCATACCTCCTCATGTCATCATCCACATAATTAACAGTTTGATATTGACCAGACATATCATCAAAATCCATTTCGTGTCTCTCATCGTCAGAGTTGGTTAAAAATCCATCTTCATCTTCAATGTACTGATCATTAAGGTTATACTGATGTACAGGCCCGTACTTACCAGGATCATCTTCTTCATCTTCTGATGAAGTGGACAAATCCCTTGGTGCTGCAATATTGAAATTGCTAATGTCTGCTTGGCTACTGTTTTTATAAGACCAAGCTTTCATAGCTGCATCAATATTTGGATGATGATGAGGAGGAATTGGAGTTAATTCGTCAGAGTTATCAGAATCCTCATCATCATCGTCAGAGTTGTTATCCTCCGAGTCGTCCTCTGAGTCAGACTGTGGTTGAAGATTTTTGAACTGATCATCTACTTCTTCAGGTTGTTCTAGTGGTACATAGCTCAATGATCGACCTTCTTGGTTGAATTGAAGAGACTTGCCAGTGTTTACTGTTGGTTCCTGGATAGGTGCTAGTGAAACAGATTGAGGGTGAGAAACAAGCGATGAGACTGATGAATCTACACTTTGTCTTCTATTCATATTATAGTCTGATGGCACAGTGCTTTGTCTACGGGTAGAAGCTAAGTTTAGATCCGTAACATCACCACTCTGTCTACGCTTCGTAGAAAGAGGATCTGCAGATTCCAAGCTCTGAACACTTTGCCGTCTAGTTGCCAAAGTATCAGATGTTTCTAAACTCATTATACTCTGGTGTTTGGTAGAATCAGAAACGGGATCTGAAAATTGCACGCTGTGTGGTCTTGCAAAGTCTTCTTCATCTTCATCTTCATCTTCTTTTTCCTCTTGAGTAACATCATTAATTGCAGGAGCGGAATTTCTGGACAATGGAGTAGGAGAAACCGGGGAATCTTGGCTTACGTTTTCCTCAAGCAATGGCGACATAACTGAACCTTTCATCAAATTAGAAGGTGCCCCTTCTTTATCTTGAGATGGCTCTGATGGTGGGTTAGAAATAGGCGATGCGAAATTTGTCGCCACAGGACTGTGAACGTCATCAGAAAACTCAGTGGAGTTTGTAGAGCCTGATGCATGCGGTGTGGATTCTTTAAGATCTGTAAGCTTCACTGCTTCTGGTGGAGTAGAAACTGTTACAGCCAGCTCAGTAGCATGTGTTGGATCATAATTTTCTTTCGGTTGGCTCTGACTATGCACCGAATGAGAATCTTCAGTTTCATCACTAGAATATTCCTCTGCTGAGTCAAACTCTTTGTATCCGCTCGGAATAATAAGTGGAGCAGTACTAGGATTGATGGGTACATTGGACTTTTTGGCAGCTCTACTAGCTCGGGTGTCATGAGGAGAAATAGCTGAATAGTCACTGACATTGTCAACTGGATTTGCAACGTTATTAGGACTAGATACAGCATTTGGCCCAGATCTCAGCATCTCGTTAAGCGAGACTTCGTCAGACTCTGTACCAAAACCTGAAGCTCCTAATGACGGAGGAGGTGCAAAATTGATAGGAGCATTTAGAGGCTCTGCACCGTTTAGATTTACTAGACTATGTAGAGACGCAGTCTCGCCGGAGTATACAGGATTCGATGCGAGAGTAGTAGTAAGTTGTGGGCTGAGGGGTGGAGGAAGCTCATTGTTAGAAAGACGAACAGTGGGAGGGTCTAGGCTAACCGGGGCTGCTTGTGAAAAAGGATCAACAGAGTCGTCTTCGTCTTTCACTAACCTTGGAACTGTTGAAAGCGGGTCGTCTTTAGAATGTGAGCCAGAATCAACATTCTGTGTTTGTGGAGAAGTTGTATCATCATTTGAAGCTGCAGACAGTGACGGTTGTTTGATAGTAGGGTATCTTCTTTCGATTTCGTATAGAATGTCAAAGGAAAGGTCATGGAATCTATTTTCACTAAGAAAGGCTAGTTTTTGGCGTGAAATGTTGCGTTTTGGATGGAAAGATTTGATGGGAAGGAGGCTGTTGAGCGTGTGGTTTTGATCGATTCTGCGGAGAAGTTCGTCGTGAACATCTGTCGCTAAGTCTGTAAACTGTGAAGCAGGTAGTTTCAGTAATTTCTCCTGAGCCTTGTTTATCTGTAGACGCTTTTGATTTGCTTCGTCATATGCGCTGCCAATGTCGAGGAAGTTTCTAAAGTCTGTGTAGAACTCACGAATGGCCTGAGTAGAGTCTGGAGCTGCAGCGGTGGAGGTCATTTGTAAACAAGCTTTTTATTTTGTATATGGCAAATGGCAGTGTCAATGTCAATGTCAATGTCAATGTCAATTACAATTGGGTAAGCAGCAGCAGCAATGACTACGATGATAGCGATGACGTTGGTGTGTAGAAAACGGCTTGATAGTATTGACGATGGTGATCTGTGGAAGTGAAATAAAATATTAAAAATAAAAATAAAAATAAAAATATAAAGTGTATGGACAAGAAAACAGCAAGTGCGAAGCAGACTAGTAGAAAAGTGGAAACTGGAGCGATACGCGATAGTTTTAAATCTTTCGTAGTCCAAAAAGAACCCCGTGGCTTTGTTTCGAATGCGGATCCAGACGTGTGAGTCTCAAAGCGAGTTATAGAAAGCCAAAGAGGGCTGAAAGAAGCCAAAGAAAGCCGAAAAGTGCACAAGAATAGCACAAACCGAAAGCAACAAGAAGTGTTAAAAGACAAAAAAGGCGGGTGGTGGAAACTCCAGCCCTCGAAGTTTCCACAAAAGCCATTTGTTTCACAACAATGCGATATACAACAATGCCGATGGCTGGCCCTTAGTTCCACTTGTCTGTCAGCAGCTTTACAACTTTATCAAAAACGAGGCGAGAACACGAATCAAAGCCTACTATTACTATTACTATTACTACCAATCAACGACAGCACCACCGGTGTTTGTCCTTAAAGTGTCGCTTGTTCAGTGGGATGTACTTTTCTTTGTGTGTGAATCTTCTTCGGGCAGCCATTATTTTCACTTTTTTTTTGTCACTATTACCATATATATAACAACAAAATGATTAGAATCATAATCTTATAGTCAAAACAAATCAAAACAATTCATTCAATCAAAATGATATCAAACAGCCGCACAAATCATAGACGTTCTAGATAGAATTACAAGCACCAATTAGCCAGAGGAAAGAAGAAAAAAATTGAAAAAAAAATTGAAAATATGTATCAGTCTTTTTCTCACCATATCCGGATCATAGTCCCGCACTGTGACCGGTCTTATTGGATCTTTCTGACTTTTTTTGGTCATCGTCTGAGACAGCATGAGTTCCAAACGTTCCATACCTCCACCGACCGCTCAATGGATCCATGGATACTCTACAAACTGAAATAAAAGATTCCAAAATAATTTCAAAAAAAAAACTTGATATCATTATATTCTTTTTGTGAATTTGAATCTGGATTTATTAATCTTTTAGATTTAAAATGCTTTTAGAAAAAAAAATTGAAATCAATTAAAATAATGATGATGATAATAACAATAACAATAACAATAAAATGGCCTTTCTATAGGATTAGCTTGCTGCATTAAAATCATCATCGTTTGCTTTCTCAGATCTTACACGATCCTTTTTAAGTAGTTTTCGACGCGGCTGGCACGGTCGGTTAGACACCATTTTTCTAAGCTTTGTAATAGGTCTTTTTTTTTTCCTCACCAAAATCGTTCAGATTCATATATATATATATATATATATACATATACATAATTCATCTACTAATTGTTCATTAAGATGCTACACCTACAATACACCGGTCTGCATCTCACCAACAGCACCTGCCTCTTGCCTCTGCCATTTCTTTTTCTTTTTATTCTTGCTCTTATGTCCTCCTCCAACTAATTCCATTTCCATTGGGTCATACGGTCCGGTCTCCAAATCTTCCCATTCACCATCCACATACCTGTCATCATACCTCACAACACCATCCTCTCCGCCAGTATTTTTTTCAATCTGATTGCATATAAAGTCGTAAATAAGTGCTGCATTTCTCGTTGAGCATTGATTCAAGTATCCAAGAAAAATGCCCAGCAATGGGATAATCGTCAATAGAAAGTCAAACCCGATATTGGCTGATAGTTTAGCCTGAAGCTTGGCCGGAATTCGTAGCTCGTCCGCCACACTCACCACACGTCCGTGAACTACGTACATAAATAAGGGCCCTATCACTGGTATGATTGTAGCTAACGGTGCAAGACCAACGCCACAGTCTAAACAGCAGGGTGTACGAGGTCCAAACAGACATCGGTCGTGAGAAAAACTCTTTGCACGTATTTTCTTCCATACTCGTCGCTGTTGCTGTGTTGCACCCTCAGGCAGCTTGCGCTCATGTCCATCTTTGTCAAAATAAGGATCTTGGGAAGTCAAAAGATTCCCCGTTGCATTAATAACGTTGCATTTATCATTAAAGAATACCTTCGTAATGAACACTTACTTACCTTTGGTCTGAAACTTTTCTCCCATATACTCTTCGTAAACCATCTGGCCCACGCAAAAGCCTGGTAAGCTTTCAATAAAACTGGCCATGCTCAATATAATATCTATCCTTTAGTTTGTCTGTGTTTATAACAAGCCAATTTGAATAAGAATTATGATATTTGCTACTTTTTTTTTTAAACAAAAAAACAGATGGTAATGATGAAAATTTAAGTGGCAGAATAGAGTAAGAAAAACAAGAAAATAAATTAATAATTAAAATGTCCAAGATGGTGTTAAATCCGAATAGTATATAAGTAGCGCAACCGATCTAAAACCTTCTGAGGGAAATAAATTGTCTAAATATATCAGGTAAGCTCAATTAACTGGCGATATTGTTTGAAAGAGTAAATACTTCAATTCAAAGAAGTTTACTGTCTTGTATCAAGTTTTATTTTTTTTTTTTCAAAAATTATCAAATTAATGGTATACCAGGTTGGAATCTGGAAAACAATAAATTTGTTTTTGGTTCGTACCCATTATTAAACTTTCTATGGACCTTTTTTTTTTTTCTTTCAATCTATATACATTTTACAATTACATCTATTATTACTATACCTGTCTTGCAACTCCATTTTTACTTTGCAACTGCGTCTCCAACTTCCTAATCTTTTCTTTATAAGACTGCACATCTTTCTCTAATTCCAACATGTGCTGGTAAGCCTGCTGCTTCAATAATGAACCAACACCAGCAGCTCCCGCGTTGCCTACGGCAGGTGCTGGCGATGGGGTTAAGATTGACGCTGAAGTTGACGCTGATGATGAAGATGAAGATAATGATGGAGAAAGAAGTTTTGCCAAATTTTGGAACAGTGAAGGTGATGATATCGCTGCGGCCGCTGCTGACTCGCTACTTTCTACTGTCCTGGCAAGTACTAAGGCACCACTTTCATCTGCCAACTCACTTGGTTCTTGTTTAATTTCTCGTTTGAGATTCGCAATCTCCTCTGTCAGATCAGAATTTCTAGTCTCTAAATCAAGATTTTCAGCTTGAAGAATTTCTATGTCTTCATTCAACTTATCTAAAGAGTCTGCCATTTCTGCTAAGTCTTCTCGTAGCGATGCTTCCACATCCATATCTAGTTCATTAGATCTGCGCAGCTCTTCAAGCTGTCCTAGCAATTCTGTGTTCTCAGTAGTAACCAGTTCGATTTCCGTTTGCAAATCCCGGATCTTGACATCCAGCTCTTCTATTTTCGTAGAAGATCGAGTATCATCCTCCTCTTGTTGAGCCTCAACCTTAGATGCCAACTCTTCTTTTTCTTTTGTTAATTCGGTTATCTGTGCTTTAAGTTGTTCAATTTTGACATCAGTATCTTCTTTGGCCTTTTGTACAGATTCAACTTCTTCTAAAAGTTCATTGTGACGTTCTTCTGTGGTTGACAAATTCAGTCGTACATCTTCCAATTCACTATTCAAATTTTCAATCTCGTCTTTAAGCTCATTGATTTGCAACTCACATGAAGTCAAAGCGTCCTCACGTTCTTCAACCATGTTAGTAAGCTCGGTGTTCATTTTAATGGCGGCTTCCGATTGTTCATCGGATTTCTTCAAAGCCTCAATAAGCTCGTCAACTTGTGATCTTAAACCATTAAATTCAAGCCTTTCTAGTCCAAAGAATGTCTTCAGCGACTCACGAATGTATTCCAAAGTTTCAATATGAATTTCATTGTCTAACGAAATAGATCCCCCGAAACTAGAGCGTCTCATTCTATCTTCAGCTGCCTTGAGATATCTTACTCGGTCTTGAAGAGCTTTAATTTCAGTTGATTTGGCTTCAAGTTCAGCTTCACAATTTAATAGTTCAATTTTCATCACTTCAACTTCGTTCTCCTTTTCATCAACTTGACGTCTTTCGTCTTCCAAATCTCTTTCCAAAGCTTCAATTCTTTTAACAAACGGTAAATTGTCAGAGCCCAATTCTTCAAGTTCCTGAATCTTTTTTTCCAACTCTGTATTAAGTTCAAGGTATTCTTTTCTTTCTGATTCAATCTCAATTAAATCCTCATTGACCTCTCGAAGATTATTCCATAATGTTTGTTCTTTTTCTTGTAACATCATTTGAACTTCTTCAATAGCAGCCTCTGCATCCTGTCGCAGCACAAAGTTATCAAGATCACCTTTTAACTCATTGTACGCATCGACTGCATCCTCATAATCAATTCTTAATGCTTTATTTTCTTCAGCCAGAACTTTATAAGAGTCCGAAACCTTTGTGACTGAATTTAAAATGAACTGTAACATATCTTGAAACGTTTTCACGCCATTAGCTTCTTTGTCATTTTCTTCTGTTCTAGATATCTCCTCCCCTTCTTCTTCGTTATCTTCTTGTGAAAGATTAATTTTATTTTTAATATCATTGGCAAGTAAAATCAATTCATCAATATCTTCATCTTCTGAAATAGGTTTCAACTTTTGTATTGGCTTTGAGCTGTTAGTTTCTTCCGATTCAAGTGCCGCTAGTCGGTTAAGAAGATCATCATTTTCCACTTGTAAACTCATTATTTCACGGTCCTTATCCATCAACTCGCGTCCAAATGATTCCTATAATTCAAAAAGCGTTAGTATGTAATTCACACCCTTAATAACATAACTTTCAGCTTACTTTGATTTCCTCTATCTCAATTTGGGCATCATCAAGTGCGTTTCTATAGTCATCGATAGTATCTTCCAGATCCCGAACATCTTCAGTTGTGTCATTAGCATCGTCAATTCTGTCTTGACGCTCCTCGATTTCTTCGATAAGCTGCCGCAGTTTTTCATTTTCTATCTTCATAGCTTGACGATCTGCCTCTGACTGGGACAATTTCAACTTCAAGTCTATAGAAGAGTCTGTTGTTCCTTTTTTGTTTTCCAACGTAACAATATGCAGTTTCAAATTCATAATCTGATGATGAAGATTTTCTATGATACTTTCCTCCTTTTTAGCACCCATCCCTATTGAATCACCTAAATGCTGCGTTGTATCTCCAATTCCATCAACAGATGTGTCTTGTAAGACCTGGGACAATCCATGTGGAAAACTTCTTTCACGCACAGGTTCAAATTCTTCAAAATCCTGCAGCACCTCATTATCATCAAATTCGCTTTCTATGCTTTCTTCTGTATCAAACTCTGAAGAGTCAGACATTTTTCTGCGTATCTGAGGTGCCGTTGTGGTATCTGCTTCTTTCCGGCTATTGCCAGCATTTTGTAATATTTGGCTCGTTTTTAGTTTTAGAAACAGGTCCTGCGGTTCGTCTTCACTATTGACCCGTTCTTCTGAAATGATTTCAGTGTCGCGCGAAGTATCGGAGTCCGATTCCATTGTATGCGTAATTGGTGAGGAAGTCGCAAGTGGTTCGTGTGACAGACTTCCCATGATTTCTGTCTGTTCCCTCGCGTCATTTACCGTTGACTCTTCCACCGCAGTCGTCTCTGACCTATTGGAGTTTGAATGCGAATCTGTAAATGACATCTATCTATCTTCGGATCGCATTTGATGCTGAAATATAATTGAGCTGGAAAATAATAAAACAAAAATAAATAAAATATATATATAAAAAAAAAGGATATTAAGTGAGAGTTTATTGCAACAATGTAATTAAAAACAGCTGGAAAAAAAAAAAAAAAAAAAAAAAAAAAAAAGAACGTAATTCCAATTTATTTGTTGGAATTTCACACTGCTGAGTGAAATTGAAATCAAGAAAGATCTTTACTCTGACAGGATAGGAGAGAAATGGCCATGAACTGAAGTTGAAAGAATAGAAAAAAAAAACTAGTTGCTCATTCTAACCCCCAGCCTTTCCATTTTGATTATATAATTCAGGGTTTCATATATTATAGTATTCTTAGCTTATGTTATAAGTTTTAAATTGAAGTGTCAATAGTAATTCTTAAAGATTTATTATAACAGTTTATATGAATGGATTCCTTGGGAAGTTTATATATATATACTCATTAAATAACATAATAAACTGTTAAAATCAAAGTTTAAGTTCATAAGCACTTCAAAAAGCAGCCTCTAAACATATTTATAAAATGTTTTAAATTCTTGATAAGATGATTTGTTTTCTTAATGCGATTAATATTCAATATCTCTGATATCTATCGATTTTAACATATGGCAACATATCTATTGAACATGGAGTAATGCGCTTATTTTTAAATTTTAGTGAGAATAGATATCATCTGAAATATCCACCGAGATCATTTATCTTTTGCTCTGATTAAAGATTTTAAACAGTGCACTATTTGATTTCTATAGTCTATTAGGTCCTTAAATACAAGACAAGTTGATCATATAATTTACAAGAGTTAACTATGATCGGTGTTAAGATATCAACTGCATTCATTCGCAATTTTCTTATATCCGTACTTGAAAAAAAAAAAAAGTATATTTTCGGTTTTATAAATATCTGACTACTCATATTCACTCATGATATCTTTGTAGAAGAATTCGGTTTCAGAGGTCTCACAATTTACATGAACTTTCATTATCGCTTTCACTCTTACTCCCACTATTTTATTTATTTATTTATTTATTTATATTTATATTTATATTTAAAAAGTGTTTTTAACCTCAACATAAAACCAAGTCAAGTTTCGTCTGTCTAATATAAGTTTTCAATTTGCTTGCCTTCTAGCCGCAAAATTTAACATTTTATCATAATCTTTTACAGAAAAAACAACAACACAAATGCTTGTGTTAATATTGAAATCAACATTAACATTAATACCGCTTCAAATAACTAAATAATAAATTACTGGGTTCATGTCTTGAAACAGTTTATATACCTTTTTTTTTTTTTTTTTTTTTTTTTTTCTTTCTGCCATTAAGTTTAAAGGCTTCCTTTGTCTCTACTAGAGGGTTGCAGTCGTTTCCAAAACCAAGACTGTGATCGGTTGTTATCTATCAGAATGTTCTTTGCATAGAATATCTAATTTACATTCCATCAACGAGGTTTGTTTCTCATCCGGTGGATGGAGATTAAAAATTTCCCCTTGAATTAAAAATATAGCTGACGTCTGTGTATTTCGTAACTCTTTTTATGATTATTGTATCCTTTACAGATAGTCGTCAATTGACACATTAAACATCAAATCAACTAACCAATTAATCTATCTTACAAATAAAATTTTTGACCTGTATTGTTGTACCATGAATAGTGAGATTTTTTTTTATTTTTCTTAAAAAAATACATGTGCTTAATTAGGCTTTATGATGAATTTCCAGGTAATAAAATAATATGCCCTTTAACGGTGTTAGTAGGACTTTAATGTGATGAAATAATTTCCGTGTTTCTGCGTAAAGTTTCTCCTAAAGAAGTTATATTCAAGTCACCATCTGTATTATTTTCTTGGGCCTGGTCTTGCTGCTGCTGCTGCTGCTGTTGCTGCTGCTGTTGTTGTTTTTGTAGTTGGTGTAATTGATGTTGTTGTTGTTCGGCTCCATTTTCTAAATCAGGTTTTTTCTTAACAGCAGGAGATCCTGGTTCGTTGGTCATTTTATACGCTGAAGACCCTTGAGAAGAAGTTGAGGTTGAAGTAGATGTAGATGTAGATGTAAATGTAGAAGGAATAGACGGTGTGCATTCTGAACAGACAATATCTGCAAATGAGCAAAAGCTCAGCACTCTTGTTCCTCTTTCCAAAGAACGCTGAGACGTTGGGCTTTGGTTAACGATAGAAATCTGAGATGGTGAGTTCAAACCATGTATTTGAGAACTTTGAGGACTTTGATAAGCAGATGCAGTCGCTGCACTGGAGATGGACGCAAAACTATGTTTTCTAGAGTGGTGAAGGTTTGGTTTTTCTAGTACAATACTATCAAAGGCTTGTGCTCCGGCAGCACCTATAGTCGGGCTCTCAGGAAACATGGTAAAACTTCGCAAAGAGGAAGGTCTTCGGATAGAAAGTACGTCAATGGAGTCTGGGTCAAGGTTACCATTGGTGAGTGCTTCAGTAGACGCTTGAAGAACTGGTGGGATAAAGTCGTCGTTGAAAAGGTGCAATGGAATCTTGCTAGATCCTGAATCGTCAGCATGGATGTCCTGAACCGATCGCTCGAAGATCATCGAGCTGGCGGGTGATGGATATCCTTCCTGTGTGCTTGTGAATTCGTTGAAGGAAGACGAAAACGCAGACTTGAGAGAGGGTCTTGCAGCGGCAGCGGTAGCGGCGGTGGGAGCTGCGGCGGGGGATTCGATCATGTCGTTTGCAAGCGACGAGAAGCAGTCGGAGTCAGGCGAAGTAGGCGGCGATACGCAGTCAAAGTAGGTGCTCAAAATCGAGTGAGGGTATGCATCAGACAGGAGTGAAAGAGAAGGTGAGGAAGAAGAACAACTTGTGTTTGTGTGTTGGGAAGCTGTCACTTGAGCTCCTCTTTCAAGGTTTGTGTCTTCCCTTTCGCAAGCGCCGCTCTTGCTGTTTCCAGCCACACACGACAAAGATGACGACTTACTAGAATCGCTATACTCTGAGCTACAGCGGTTGTCGTTGTTACTGTAACCATGTGCACCACCTGTCTGCTGGTGAACAGCGCTAACAGTGTGCCTCGTGAAAATGATTCCAAGTCCGTTGCCTTTTGTGCTACTACTAATGCTGCTGCTTCTACTGTTGCTGTCAACTTCATCACGGGCCCTGCGCACCTGCGTGCTGCTCACGTTGTCTACCGCATTCATTTCCTTTTTTGGGATTTCCGTTTTCGAGACCATTTGTTTTACCGCAGCACCTGCAGGTTCTAGCGGTAATGCTGTTTCAAGGAAAGCCGATGGCTGGATTTTGGCCACAGTGGGTACTTTTGTACTTTTTTTGTTTGATAGAGTTGTAGCTATGTTGGCAGGAGCTATTACTTCTTTTTTTCTTTCAACATCTGCCAGCTCTGACGAGATCAAAAGACTATGGGATAGCTTATTGAGAGAAAAAAACGGATTCCAGGAGTGCCGTCGCCGGCTCTCTAATGGCTGTGAGCTAGATCTTGGTCGTGGCCTACTGCTGTAACGTTTACGTGTTGGTTGGTAGGAGAGTAAGGTTTCCACAGTGAAGGACCCTGTTGCCGTTGGTTTGGAGAAGATTGTATTCTGAGTAGAGGCTAAGTTGGCATAGTTGGAGTGTACAGCTGGTTTTTTTATCATATTGTCAAGTGTAAAACATTCGGCAGTAGTAAGATACTCCGTTTCGTCACCCAAAAAGGCTGAAAATCCATCATTAATCGTAGTTAGTAATTGAATATCAATGAATACAGCAATTCAGTAGATGGAAAATCAGTTTATTGTCTAGCACTTCACTATCGCACTGCTTTTAAAAATGCAGAGGTACAATTAATATTACTTACAAACAAAGTCATCTTCGTGCGGATGATGCTTTCTCCCAATACTAAGAACAATAGACCTGCGTGTTTTCTTAGTATTATTATTATTATTATTATTATTGTTGTTGTTGTTGTTGTTGCTGTTGTTGCTGTTGCTGTTACTGAGATCACTATTACTGTTATTATTATTGTTATTATTATTGTTATTGCTGTTATTGCTGAGCAGTTTGAGCTTGAACATTGGCCAACCTTATATCACACCTTAAGTGCTATGGTGAAAAATATTTGACAATAAAAGTTAGAAAAAAATAAAAAATAAAAAAGTCTAAAGAATCAAGTAAAGCGAATGACAAGAAGAAGGAAAAGGCCTGATTGAAGAAACTTGGGATCTAAGAGTTGATATATATATATATATAAATATGTACATGAATTTCTATTTTTCCCGTGTAGTAGCAGTAACACACTCTTCTTGTTTCTTCTTGTTTCTTCTTGTTTCTTCTTTGTGTGCTCAAGCCCTTCTGTATTTTCCTAGTTGGTGGGGGGAAAACTACGATGGCTGGGTGGGACGTTTCAACAAGGATATTTCTTTCTTTCTTCACTTCTATAAACTAAAAAGACTGCTGGGAATTGGAATAAGCTGAATTCGCGTTCATTCCGCAACCAGCTAAAAGAGTAAGTATGTATATATGTTAATGAATCACATCCATACCAAAATCGGATCATTACATTACTTCAAACGGTTCGTTAAATCGTTAAGATGGATGAATACCGCCCTCTTTTGAATTTTAACGAATGTAAAATACAGTTAGCATTCAAGTAGATGATTAATAGAAGTTTGATTTCTATAGAGTATACGCAGATACATGGACTAACAAGAGGAAAAAAAACAAGTATATATTGTCAATAAATTTATCAACTAGTATTTATATATCAGCATCTTGTTCACAATGTCTGCTATATATACATTACGAATTCGAGCTAATATTTCTATAGACATGCTATTCCATATTTATATGCGATTATTTCCAACTCGCATAAAAGTCTTCGCTTCTTCCAATGAGGTAAGTGAAGTCGATCAAGTACTGCACTGTTTATTATCCCACCAAAGATATTTCATTTATCTTTTAAAAACATCTCTTTTTTTTTTTCTCTGTCTCTGTCTCTGTCTTTAACTGCAACTTAAATTTGTTCCTTAATGATCGATATGATGTAGAAATACGCTTTATTTTTAATTTTTTTTTTTTTTTTTTTTTTTTTTTTTGATAGATTAATTGTCGGATTGAATCATGATTATTATCATTAAACTCTGAGAATATTTCGTTGACAAATATACACAAAAGTAATAATAATAATAATAATAATAATAATAATAATAATAATAATAATAATAATCACAATTCTCAATTTATAACAGTAAGAATAATGTTACCAGTGAGAATAATGATGATATTTATATTTCAATATCAATTTTAATTGTAACCTTTATATTCTTTATCTTGTCAAGGTTTACAAAAATTACATGATTTGTTTACAAACTGACACGTTATCCCAGACGATTCATCAAAACCTCATTGCGATCAGTATGATATGTATAGTAATACTTCTTATATGCTGCCCAGGCTCTTCAAATATAATAATTTCTCCACCAACGGACTACTGAGGGTATCTTCGGTAGCAACCGCTGCTGCAATTAGACAACCACCTTCCTAACATAGGCATGTGTATACATCTATCTATGCTTCTGATTTGTTACCTAGGCATCTAACCAAGCCCTCCTTATATGCTTCTGTTCTCCCCTTAATCGATCTGACCTGTCCAAGAAATTCCATATAATTCCTCAATTCACCAGTATCATTTTTTTTTCCTCTACTATTTCTTGTCTATTTTTCTTTCTCTTTCTCTTTTTCTTTTTTATTCCTTCTTCTTTGCTATACATACACACACATTTATATATATATATATCAATTGATTGCTAATAAATCTTTTGCTGCAAGTTCTTATCTTTAACTATTGACTTGTTGGTGCACTAGAATATCTTGAAGAAAAAAAAAAATCACCAAAAAACCTCGAAAAAAACATCATCTACAACATTAATCATCATGTCTTCTGGTTCTCCTCAAGTACCTCCTGGATGGGTTGCCAAATTTGATTCCAACTACAATACGTGGTATTATGTTGACCAATCCACTGGCCGTTCTCAATGGGAAGCTCCCACTACTCCTCCTCCTGCTTCTAGAGAAGCACCTCCTCCCCCTACCAATGACTACAATCAAGGATCTGGCCATAATGGTGGTGGATACAATCAGGGATACAACCAGGGAAACAACAATTACAATCAATCCCAAGGCTACAATCAAGGTCAACCTCAAGGATATAATCAAGGTCAACCTCAAGGATATAATCAAGGTCAACCTCAAGGTTACAATCAAGGTCAACCTCAAGGATATAATCAAGGGTACAATCAAGGCCAATCTCAAGGCTACAACAACAATGAGTACAACCGTGGAGGACCCGATCAGTACAACCGTGGAGGTCCCGAGCAACACAACCAAGGGGGATACAATCAAGGTCAAAACTATGGCTACAACAATGGAGGATACCCTCCTCAGCCTAATTATGGCAGCCAACCTCAGCAATATGGATCAGGACCATCGGAGCCTCAGTCCCAGCCTCAACAACAGGCACAGCCTATCATTGTTGAGCAACCAGCAAAAACCAAGTCCAAGATGAACATGGGATCAATGGCACTTGGAGCTGGTGCTGGTCTTGTTGGAGGAATGATTCTCCAACATGCGCTGGAGGATAGCGATGACGAGCATGCTAAGCCCCCCGCAGCTGCACCGGCTCCAGCAGCTGCCCCGGCTCCTGCCCCGGCTCCTGCCCCAGACTATTCTTCGTACCAAGCACCTCCTCAAGATTACCAACCTGCTCCTCAAACCGTTATTATTGAGAACAACTACTACACTACAGTTGAAGAGACCCGTGAATCTGATCATGAAAGTAGTAGTAGTAGCAGCAGCAGTAGTAGTAGCAGCGAGAGTGAAAAAGAGGAAGAAGTTGAAGAGGAAGAAGCGGCCGAAGAAGAGTACTATGATTGATTAGTTTTTAGTAATTGAAAGTTTATAATCGGCAAAGTATAAGTAATATCAAAATTTAGCCAGTTTACTCTAAGTGAATGATATCATGATTTTTCACCAGGCGAATGGGTATGGAAAGTTTTGTAACATTAAGGAACAACGTAGCATTAAACGGAGATTTATTGGTTTGAGTGGATTTGGTTTTATAAAATAAAATAAAATAAAATAGAATAAAATAGAATATAATTGTTTTTTTTTTCTTTCACTCCGTGATTTATTTGGGATTCTACCATATGTATTTTGAGCGCAATATGAATTTATATAAAATTGAAAAATAATAGTAATAATGATGATAATCAATTATTCAGTGAACTTTTTTCAAGTGTATATATATTATTCTTATTTTAATTATACGATAATATATAAAATTTCATCACTAACTAGAATAAATAATAATAATAAAAGTTTATCTTAAGAACTCAATCTCAGTTTTAGTTCTTTTTTTTCATCTAATTTCTCGGCATCGCGCATATAAAAATTACTAACCACGAAGTTAGCATGAGTATAAATAAATCTATATATATATATTTTTTTTTTTCTACTTGCCCCTTTTATTATACATATACATATACATATATATTCATTATCTTTATGATTTGGTTTTTTTTTCTTTCTTAAAACTATGTTTCATTGGTTAAATTCAACGATGATAATAAATAAATGATCATGTAAAAATTATATATAAATGAAAATTAAAGAAAAAACTTTGTTCTATTTTATAATTTTTTTTTTGTTTCTCTATTTTTAAATATTTCATTAGTAAAAGATCGACGTCACAAACTCAATATGGATTATATAAGCAATTTCGGGGTTTGTATAGACATCTATTTCAGGTGAAATAAAACAATAGTAGAAGTCTACCTAATAGGATGGAGACAAAAATATCCAATTTGTACATATATATAATCTTATTCTTCTATATTATATATAATCAATTATATTTTGGATTAGAAAATAAAAATACAGTTGCTGTAGCTAATTTATATGAACCAGATTTTTCAGAATCTAATTTAATATTTGCTAATGAAAATAATAATGATAAAGCTATGTCAATTGAATGAATTACATCTACACCTCCAGCTTTACATACTTTCAATAGTCCAGCATTACGATATATATATATATATATATATATATATATATATGAAATTTTGTTTTATTAAATATCCAAATTTTTATATTGAAATGAAAATAATCTTTATTTAACATGTTTAAATGAAATTTTTTTAGTTTCAAGACAAGACTATAAGTTATTGTATAATCTTGATATCAATATATACAAGATTGGTATATATAAATTGTTATAGGTCTCATTTTGATACATATTTTCTTTCTACATGATATGTCAACTGTTTTTATGAATCAATATTTTTTTCTTTGACAATATTAATGAATAAATAAATAAATAAATAAAAACTGTTAAAGAGGTTTAATCTCTACTTAAATGTCATTTCTAATTCTTTTATATATATCAAAAAAAAAAAAAAAAAAAAAAAAAAAAAAAGGTTGAAAGATTAAATTTAAACAAAAGTAATATTTTTATTCCAATTTTTTTTTAGTTGATGATTTATATAAATATATAAATGTTAATACAATATATTTACGACCGTGCCTATATGTCGTATTAAAATCATTTGATTATTATTATTATCAATATTAATATACATTATTAAGAATACAAAAATGTTGATGATTGTATTATTCTTATTATACTATATTAATCAATACAAATAACTGTTTTGAAAAAAAAGTCTCTTTTGATTCATGTTTAAAGGATTCATCAGTTAATCATTTAAAATTAATACCAGTATTTCCGAGGTTTTCACTTTATAACGTTCTTGAATAATATATACATCACTTTTTAATATCTAATATACACGAATAATTGTCAGAAGTTAATCCTTTTAATTTCAACATTTCAAGTATTTATAAAACTTAGTACAGATCCAAAACACACACACATATATATATATACATCAAATCTCACAATTAATCTAGTTTTCTACAATAACTAAAACAAAATATTCATATTCATATACGTTTAACAAGACTATTCTCATGTTTAGTGATTTAAGACTCGATATTTAACAATTAAATAAAAAATATTCACAAACTCTTTTAAAGTGGAATAAATTAAAGAGATTGATTATCTTTATAAAATTTTACGAAAACATCGTGTTGGTAATGGTAGTATATGTAACAGTAACAAATAATATCCCTGTCTTACAGGCTGAGTAGCCTTGACTAAATATCAGATACAAGGTGGCGATAAATGTCCTCTGACGGCACGGATGGATTTTTTTTTATTTATTTTATTTTACTAGTTATACATACATACTCGTATTTAGAGTTATGAATTTTATTAGCTAGAATACTACTACTACTACTACTACTACTACTACTCAACCGATTATGATCTTTACAATCACTTTCAATAATAATATTGTTAAAAATTTTAAAACCATGTTTCTGATTCTATAAGAAAAATTTTTGTCAATATTGATAACTGCTTTAACACAAAGTTTTTTTTTTTACCATTTCTAGATATATCTAATTTGAATATAAATGAAAAGTACATGTTTGTTTTAGGAAATAATTCTTTGTTGAGACGCATTATCATTATCATTAAATATATATATATATATATATATATATATATATAAATAAATAAACGGTTATTAAGTAACTCAAATATTTCTTTTTTTATTCTTTTTTTTAAAGAACAAAAAAACATCTATTCATGATTCAGTTTATAATTAAATAATTGAACTATACGATCAATTTGTAATTTATATCATGAGTTAAGAATTAAATAAATAATTTATATTGTTGGTAAAAAAAAATTTTTTTTCTTCTTCTATCTTTTATGTTTCAATATATTACCTTTTAATTAATTAATCTTCTTTCAAAGGTGTCGTTTTGAGTATAATATCAAAAAATAAAATATTTACATTATTGTTTTTATCCTCATCATCCAGATGCTCACCTATTAAAAACTAGAAAAAAAAAAATTAAACAAAAAGAGTAATATTGAAATACTTTGAAAATATTTGGAAATATCCTGAAATACCTTGAAATATCTTCAAAAATATGCTATTATCTTCATTCTTTATTAGAAAACCTCTTTATTTTCTGGTATTGATATTTCTTACCGTAACTACATTGTTTTTTTCATATGTCAACTTCAAACACGCAGACTTGAAGTTTTTAGATGTACGACAAAAAAGTTTAAGAGCAGTTCTACAACTACAAACACCATTAGAAGACATCTCTGCCACTAGAAATATAACAAACTTAAACGCCGATTGGAACAAATTTGCTTACGTTCAATATGCCACAAACACAGATTACCTCTGTAATTCCATCATGATTTTCGAGCAACTCAGTTATCTCAATACATCTGCCAATAAGGTTTTGTTATACCCCAACTACTGGGGAATTCCTGGGGAGCAGGATTTAAAAGATATCAAGTACCAAAAGACGCCAGAAACAACCAAACTGTTGCAAAAAGCAAAGGAAGACTACGGAGTGATATTGAAATCTGTCAAAAGACTGGAATACGAATCTGACGATGACACTTGGAAAAATAGTTTTACCAAACTACATATTTTCAATATGACAGAGTATGAACGAATCATATATCTTGACTCAGACTCCTACGTGATCAATTCAATGGATTATTTGTTTTTCCGTGAAAAAGAATTTAAAAACGCTTCAATATCAATGCCAGTTGGGTATTGGGAGCCTCTAAGAGATAATGGCCAATCCTTATATTCCAGTGCGCTTATGGTAATTGAACCTTCTACCAAAGATTTTGATGACTTGCTTAACGCTATTGGTTCTCGTTCCAAAAACGATTACGATATGGATATAATCAACAATATATTCACGGGTAGAATTGATACGTTACCACATAGAGGGTTATTCATGATTTCTTCAGAGTTCAGAAACCAAAACAGCACAAAGTATTTGGGCTCATCTGAAATCAAATGGAATGGAATCAAAGAGATGAGAACTGTAGCATACATTCACTTTTCAGAATGGCCTTTTCCCAAGGTAAGAACGGTTTTTCATACAAATGTCTTTTTTTTTTTTTTAATGATTCAGCTAACCATTTCTTATAGCCATTCAGATATGCTAGTCTAGAGGAGCATAAAAAATATGAACCGAAATGTTTTGAAATGTTGGAAAAACGAGACAACAAAATGATGGACTGTACAGATCGAGAATTATGGAATTTGTTATACCACGACTTTGAAAGACGAAGATTAGTGAGTAATCATTGATTGTATTTGAACCTTTTGAACTATGTTAACCTTTTATATAATAGGAGCTCTGCGGACTTGGTCTTTAAATTTTTATCGAAGCATACTACATCTTGAAATATATATACATATAATATTTATTGATCATTGATTATTACTTGAGTGGATCAATATAATAGTGATAACAAAATAAAAAAATAAAAGTTTGAATAATTCATTTATCATAGAAGGATCTAACTTAACGATATAAAGTGAAATTTTAAATAGATAAAAGCTATTAGATTCATAATATATATTTTTTAATTCATTCACCACATATTCAATTGATTATATTTATTTAAACAGTTCGACATAAATCATTCAAAATGAAATTTGATTTCAACTATTTTATTTTATTTATTTTTGATATTAATCGAATTAGTCGTAATAATAATACAAATGTTTTTGGCTTGATAAAAAAACAAAAAAAAAAAAACAAACTACATATGAATTCATAATAATATATATTTCTTTCTTAATTTCTCATTTGATTAGTCCTCTGGAACAATTCATAAACACAAGCTGATTCAAATAATCTTTTCTATATACATATTTAATACCAATATACTATTTTTTTTTTTTTGTTCTGACTCAGGTTCTATGAACAACAAGTAAAATATCAAAATATACAATGAATAAATCCAATCAATAAACATTTCTACTTTTTTTTTTCCATTTGATTAATCAATTTACAATTGGTATATATATATATATATATATATATAATCAATGAAATCTAATTAAAACAATAGAAAAAAAAACATTTGAATGAAAAAAAAAAAAATGTCTGCCAAACTTGAGCCGTTTTGGCATATATATGAGTTTTATTTTTCGCATTTTAAGCTTTTTTTTTTTTTTTTTCGTCATCTCCCATTTTCAAGCACACGCAAACACTTAAACACATACTTTACCCACACAGCATTTATCAAAATATCTTATAATGGCATCAGTAATTGATTTTACTCAAGATTTATGGAACTCGATTCTAACACCTGGAACAACACCAGCATTAATCAAGGCGACACATGTATCGTTTGCTGCACTTCTTGTCACTTTGGTGTTTCTTCTAGTAGCCACGAAAAACATCCATTTTGTCTTTTTGACGCTGATCGCCAGCGGACTGTGGGCTGCAATCACTTGGTTTATCAAGGAAATAGAAATCGAAAAGGCAAG
This sequence comes from Geotrichum ghanense (nom. inval.), assembly GCA_022023575.1. NCBI lineage: Eukaryota > Fungi > Ascomycota > Dipodascomycetes > Dipodascales > Dipodascaceae > Geotrichum > Geotrichum ghanense (nom. inval.). The sequence goes on along the minus strand of JAKKCX010000010.1, from coordinate 1,943,914 downwards.
ACAACAGGCCGAGAAGAAAGATAAAACTGAAAAAACTGAAAATCTACAAGACGTTGACATTGATGCTGATGCAGCGTCAACTTCGGCAGTAAATGAAAAATCACCAACTGTTAAATCGAGAAAGGTCTAAAATCAAAGCTATTTTTTTTTTTTAATTACTATTCTTGCTACTACTGCTATCTTCTTTATCATTATTATCATCATTGTTTCTATTACTATTGCTGTTGTACAGCAAAATCGAAACAAAAATCAAAAATAAAGGCAACCTACCTCTCTCAAGGGATTGACTTGTTATAATTGTTTTATTTTAAAATATACTTTTACTTGATTTGTTATATATATATATATATATATATATAGATTTATTTTTAATTAATATTATTGTTATTACCATTGGTATTCAGTCTACTATCAACATCATAATGTCTTGACATTTATACACTAATATTGATGGTTGATTGGTGAAATCTTCAAACTTTAGTCCCATCATGGAGTATCTAGTGTTTTATTTTCATTTTTTTTATTTTTATTTTTATTTTCATTTTTTTTTTTTTTTTTTTACTCCATCCACTATTACTATTAACAAACGCATTTTTTTTTTTTTTTTTTTTTTTTCGCACTTCCGCATTATCAGATTGATTGACTGCGCAATGCATTCACGAGTACCGCTGGTTGCTCGACGGTTCCTCGCAACCGCAACACCTAATATTTCGAATGCGCTTCGTGACCATCCTACACTTTCAGGCGCTGGACCATTTGCACAGGAGCCAACTTTTCAGTTATTAGGATCTCCAACACCAACAAGTCTTCATGTTACTCTCCCCAGTTCTTCGTCATTATATCTTACACAACCTTCATCAATCTTGGGTCTTACAACATCGTCACCTAGCTCTTCTTCTACTTCATCCCTTTATAAACCACAAGTTCTCTCTGATCTTGGTGCTTTGTTTCCAAGCAACCTAGGAACTGCAAAGCCGTTAGAATATCAACGTCTTTTGTGTCATGACTCGTCTCTTACAATAGTTTTAACTCGACCTGGCGCTTCATTTTTTGCACTTCTTGCACCATCTCAATCTTATGATTGGCTTTTACGTCGCTCAAGTATTTTTGCTTGGTCTGGATCTCGAGTTTCACTCACTGTAATTCCTTCCAAACTATCGGCTCTTGAAACTACTTTAAAAACAACCGCATCTTCTGATACTAACACCAGCTCGATCATTTCTAATACAGATCAACTAGGAAATGATATGGTTCGCGTGCAAGGCAGGTCCGATGCACGTATTGCAGTTGCCAATTACTCTCCAGTCTATGAATTCAGAGTAAACCCAGGTGAACGTGTATGGTTACGTCGCGGTGCCATTATCGCAGTTTCTGTTCCTTCAACAACCAACACTACCAATTCTGAAGTTTCTAATAGTGATTCCTTGTTCAATATATTGTCAATTGGTCACTCAAGATGGTTTCAATTTGGTCTTTTGTCATCAACAACTCGTAAACTTTCTGAAAAATTAAAAAAAATTGATTTCAATCTTCCTCCTTTCCTTAAAAGTATTGCTACTACTTGGTCTAATATTAAATCCTCAACTTCAACTTTTATTAGCAAGTATTTTTGGCAAGATGATAAGTTGATTGAAATCAAGGGCCCTGCTACTGTTTTGGTAGATCAATCAGCTTCAACACCTGTTATTGATAAGATTAATTCTTTGGTCAATAAAATAAAATTCTAGAGTATATATATATATATATATATATATATATAATGATAATAATAAACCATGACAACAATAATGGTAATATAAAAAATTACATATTAAAATATATAGAACCTGAATGTAAACCCAATCTGTCAAACAAATAAAGACACATAAATTTGAACAAACTAAGAAATATATATATTAAAAAAAGGTGATATACAAAGGTACATACTACTTATTATGCAGTCACCCAGACATCCTTACCTTCATCTTCCATCCACTTTCCAAGGTTATCAACATCAGAACTCCATTGGTCCAATCTATTTCTCATACTTTCAATATGCTCTACACTCAAGACACGGGGCTGTAACCAAGTAATAGTAACCTTTTGCTCAACCTCATCAATAGATCCCTTGATCAACCCCAGACTTAGTGCCTTCATAACAAGATGTTCAACTTCATCAGAAATCAAATGTGTTTCCTTAGCAATATACTCAAAAGATAAAGTACGATCTGAAGTGGGCTTCGAAAACACAGCTTCACATAGCGCTGTGAGGCAAATTTTCTGTCTAAGGAACGGAAGTGAGTTTTGAAGTAATGGTGCCTTGCTGAAATTGTTCAAAGACTTTTCAAATTCTTTAATGTTACCGTTGTTAAGTGCATAAAGAAGATCCACCAGCCATTGGTATTGACTGTTCTTAAGTGATTCTAGAATAGGATGAAGCAAAAGCTCACCAAAGTTGTAAATTTGATCACCCAACAAAGCGGCAATACCAAGCTCATAAGCAAGTTGTTGTTTTCTAGCTTCAGGAATATCCTCCAAGTTAATACACGCTAGGTATAACAAGGCATTACGGTAAAAAGCAGTGAAATCTGCTTTCTTCTTGTAGTATTCAGACCAGACACTATAGTAAGCTGCATTGATCAAATCGACAGATTCGTATTTTTCAAGGTTATTGCTTGCCGCATCGAGTAACGTTTTAGCATTGTCGACATCGTTCAATTGAAGGTTGACACGAGCAATCTCAATTTGAGCAAAAATGTGAGCGTCACCAGTCTCAGGAGTGTCGACTTTGTCGGCGAGTTTGGTAAGGAAGGCAAGTGCCTCTCCAGAATCTCTCGAATTTGTAATAGCGGCAAGACCAAAAGTTACCAAGCTCAATTGGTTGATCTTACTCTGAAATATACTAATGAACTGAGTAAAGAAACGCAGTCTAATAGGTTCACTCTTAGGATCGCCATAAAACTCTCTAATAACAGATGTAAGTTGATGCCAAAGCTTTCTTTCCCAAAGATCTTCCATAGTATAGAAGATGGGGGTAAGCTCTGGATCAGCCTCCAGTCTGAGAGTGGCAAGAATGGTGGGAACGTCGTGATCAATGTCCATTTGACTCATTTTGATGTGTATCTGGTTGCAGTGGTGGTGGTGAAGTAGAAGTCGTAGGTTGTAAAGAAACACAAGAAAGTAAAGAGGTGGTGGAGAGAAAAATGTTAAGTTACTAACTTTGTGTGGTGGTGCTTACAGAAAAATATGAGGATGGCAAAAACTCAACACAGCAACAAAGCCAGCATTCTAATCTTAACAGTATTTAACAACAACTTACAAGAATAATGAACACTGCAGTAACGGAGATCCAAATTGACCCAGATGACTGGGAATATTTTTCAGAAGGAGCTGCAAATATGATATTCAAGTCTAGCAACCCCATCTTCAAAAATCAACTATTAAGAATTCGCAAAAAAGCTTCAGACAACAGCGCTGAAATTGTAACAGCAGCAAAAATCAATGATTTCTTCCAGAAACATGTTCGCCCGGTTCTTGGAGACTATTACGTCAAAAATCAACTTGTTAATTTGCCTAACAATTTTGCAAAGACAATAAACTCTAGGGAACCTTCACCACATCAGCGCAATGATAGCCCTCTCGACGAAGAAGAACCACACGCTTTCCTAATGGAGTCTGTTTTCAACTCTTCACTTAGTGCATCTACAATTAAAGGGAAGGGATACCAACTTGCCATTTGTAAGGCTCCAGATTCAGATGATACCCAGGAAATTTTATTTGAGTTCAAACCGAAATGGCTGTTACAGTCTCCAAACAGTGGCGACAAAAGCGTGCGATGCAGGACTTGCGCACTGGCATTTATGCGTGGCAAGAAGCCTGGCATTTGTCCGCTCGATTTGGTATCTGAAGACTACAGTGTCATTTTAAAGGCATTTACGCAGCTGCTAAAAGACTCTGACAAAGACCCTAAATTGATGAATGTTAACTTGCCAGAAATCATTGCTACGTCTTTATATAAATCCGACGTTTTTACAAAATTGATTCAACTTCAAAAGTTAGACGCAAGAGGAATTTTGTGGTACAAATTTCATGAGGAAGAAGTAGACGATGATTTTCTTCTTGCTACTGCAGCCCGTGATTGTACATTATTTGTCACGATAAAAAAACCTGATCCCGATTATCAATTGGAAGTTACTGATCAAATCATTGATATTGAAGGATCAAAATACTTATCTAGAATAAAACTTGCCGATATTGATTATAAGCCTCCTAGTCCTTCAAAGAGAGAGTATTGGACGGGAATTGAAGATAAGCTAATTGAGAATGACTGGTATTACAGAACAGATATACAAGTATGTAGAGCATTACAATAATTCAATGCTACCAGTCATAGTCATTGAACCTTTACCATTTTCAATCCATACTTGAATTGAATTTTCTGAAGATACATTAGCACAAAGTTTCATCTCTTGATTAACAAACATTGGCAATAGATTTTTGTATGAAAACTTTTTGATCTTTTTACCAGCGGGAGTAACGGATGTATATACCCAATTCATGAGTAAAGAAAACGAAAGTGGGCCATGAACAATGCAGTCAGGAAGCCCTTCAACTTCTTGACTATACTTGGGGTCGTAATGGATTCTGTGAGAGTTGAACGTTAAAGCCGAATATCTAAAAAGCAAGACATTTGAAGGCGTAAATGAGATGCTATGAGTAGCTCCAGTAGGAGCTGTAATATTGATTAGCTGATGAACAAAGAAAAGTGTATCAATTTCAACTTACGTTTAACGAATCTAGTAAATGTAGACTTTCTATCAGCACTTGCTTCGGGTGAAAAGTAGCCAATTGATCTTGACTCCTTAAGAGCCCAGTTAGAATCATTCATTTGGTCTTTAGAGACATTGTCTCCATATAAATATCTTTCCATTTGGACATCAATGCGCTCCACAGTAGCACCTTCACTATTGGTCATAGACTTGAAACGCGTATTTCCTATTAGTTCTTTTGCAGAAGAAGGCGAGTCAATGAGAAGCGGTTTTGATTCATAATTAAATTCCACTGTACCACCCAACCACATCCTTGCAGGGAAAAATCTGTCATCGGGTGCTTGTGCGTTGTGATATCCATCAGAAGATAATCCTGCTTCTGTAGAGACATCATTATGAAAAATTAGGTGATAACCAGCTGGCAAGTCTTGTCCCTTTTGTCTAGGCTCTACTGGCGGCGGTACATACTCTTTGAAAGAAGCATCCAATTTGAGAATATCATGCTTTGCTAATGGTTCGTTAACAAAGTACCATGGTCCACGAGTTTTGATCTCTTCTGCAATTGCAGCTCCAGTGCTAATTCCTCGTCTTGCAACGAGTCCTGTGAATCTATTTAAATTTCTGAGCATATTACCGATATATAATGTTTTGTTATTCCAAATAATAATCAAAATATGATTGTCTTTGTCGCAATGTGCTCTTTATATTTCCAAACCTACGCGGTAGTCCGTAGATTGTGGGGTTGAAGTGTCGTCGGATATTTTTACGGCGTAAATGCTAAACAATTTGGGAGATAAATAGCTACCAAAAGCTCTGTTAAGGTATTGTTCGATCACAGTTAAATCAATCAAATTGGTGATTTATCTAAGTCATAAGTTCTAAAGTCTATTTAAGCTTGTAGAACGTTTACTTCGTTACCATATTCCAATTAAAAAGATTATTTAGAAGAAGTTATAAATATTTGGTTTCAAATCATATTGCACATTTTATAATAGTCAATGAAAAAAAAAAAAAAAAAAAAAAAAAAAAAAAAAAAAAAAAAATTTATGATTTGGTCGTCGAAAATTTTATATATTTGAGCAAAAGTAGCTGTTGATTTAGAAATATCCGATAGCTTTATCAGCTATATTTAAGAGTGAACGTTTAAAATCAAATGTATTGTGACTTTGCAAGCAAGACTTTGTAAATAGATGACGATGAGTTTATTGTCCCTATATTCAAAGACTACACGAAAATAATAGTAGTTCATTGATTTTACATTTATGGGTCATATAGAATACACAATATGATAAAGGAGAGATTCCTTATAATCTATTAATGAAACTCAAATATTTCAATTACATCATTTCCACTGACAATATTATTTTCTTTTGTAAAAACGAATAAATTTGTTCTGTTTTTAACAATTATATTTGAACGGTCATAAGTGAAGATCAAGCCTACTGCTGCCCTCTCCAATACAATTCAATCAACGTTTACAATTGTTTCTGTATATTTTGGTTTGAAAAAAAAAATTGATTCCAAAAATTACTTCTAATTTATTACTGTTTTATTCTAAGATATCTTTAATGTGGTTATTCTGTATTTACCCGTTCAATTTATTTTCCAAAATGATATAATAATATAAATTGAGTATCAACATCTGTAAAATGGTTATTGATCTTCATAATTTTTTTTTCATTTCAGAAGGGTTTTTTTCTTGATCTGGATATTGAATTATTTGTTTTTAAGGAAAAAAAACATGCTATATATATATATTCAACCTCGCTTTAAAGTTTTCAGCTATTTGCACTCACAACAGTAATTCAATTGTCTTTATTTTTAATACAAAGTTTTGAAAATACACATCCTGCTCATTCATTACTGATTAGTGACTGTTTGTCCTTTAGGTTTGATACTTTTACTATTGTATAATCATCCCATTTATGTTAGTGGATTGGTTTAAAGTTGAAAAAAAAATACATAGCAATTAAAGACTTAACCTAAATACTTCAAGTACTTTATTAAACTCTTAGTGGAAACCTATTTCAAACTCAAAAAAAAAAATCCTACTCAAAAAAGTTGGAATGCTCAAGGTATTTTGTCATCTAGTATAATACTATTTATCAAGCACTTTTTCTTGATAAAAACTATGACATGGAAAAAAAAAGTTAAAACAGATTTTACATGCAAAACAAAAACAATGTGTATAAAAGAAACAATAAGTATATAAGAGTTTGAAAAAAAAAAGTTGTTTCAAACAAAATAAATAAAGATGAAGTAGAGAGACATCTTGAGTAAGTGTTCGGAATGTGGTAATTATACCAAATTTTGTTGTAATGTAGAGTTACGCTTTTCAGATGCAATTGAAGTATTTTTTTCTAGGTCGTTTTCTTCACCTTCATTTTGACTAAAGCTCCGCGGTTCGTAAGTGTCTAAATGATTCTGATTTCCTGCAGAATGGACAATAAACTCCGATGCACTTGTAGGTGGAATAATACTCGAAAGCGATTCTTTGCTCAACAAAGAGTTTGAATTCTGTTTATACCAATCCAATCCCGGTTTGATCCCTGGTTTCAAGCTTAAGGCCCGACCGTCTCGAATCCATGACAATTGAATATGATCACAATAAGCAGGAACTAGGGATATTTCGAACTCTTCTGATTTATCTAGAAGATCACTGATAACTGTTGCAACCGATGCATTGGCAGATTCGCAAATTTGAAATAATTTAGCAATTTTTTTGTAATTCGTAGTAGACTCCGGAAGTTCAGATATCCGTTCCAACTTTGCAAGGATCTCAGTTTGTTTAGGTCGAATATATTCGTCCCATACCCGGAGAAGATGTGCAAAATTAGTATTTTCGTCAAGCATCAGCATATTATTTACAGCTTCACACAGTGGGCGATATTCAATTGAAATATTTGCAAAGCTGTCATTAGTAGAGTTAAGTTTTTCTAACCTTCGAAGGTTATCTTGATCCGAGTCGTTTAAAGTAATCTTTTCAAAATATGAAATAAGACTAGCTTCATTCTTGTCGATAAATTCGTTTAAAGGAATCATCCACGGTTCTTTGAGACCAAACCGTGTACCATTAGCAAAGCCCATAAGTAATTTTGTAACTAATGTAAGGGACCTTTGTACATTTGAATTTTGACGCTGAGATGTAAACCCAAACAACTTAGGATTAAGCAGCCCTGGACAAAAGTATCTAAGAAACAGAAATCCAGCAACATAACTATGAATAGTTCCATCGGATTGATTCAGTTTTGTAGTTAGCTCTTTTTTGAGATGGTGAAATATCAAGATAAAACTAATCGGGATATCATCTATCACACTTTGTATTAGTTTCCATAATTGGTTAGTAGATTCCATGAGCTCCTGCTGATTACTCTTGATTATATTTTCGACATTTTGGTCTCCTTCTTTGACTGCTATTTTGGAAGGGTCAATCTCAAGTGATGGATTTCGCTCAATAAAAGATTTCACAAATGTTCCAATAGTTTTGTGCAAATGATCATGTCCTATCAATCTCATAAATCTTTCTAATGACCTAGTTAAAAGACTATTTCCTCGAAATAGGGAATTATTGATATTTTTCTTAAACTCTTCTTGTGTTGAATTGCAGCGGGTATGGAAACATGTAGGTCCTTGTCTTTCAATCATAAACCTATGAATTTTGTCTATTTCCGATGTTATTAGACTGCAAATCCATTTAGTAGCAAGTTGCATTGAAGGTTTTGCTAATGTGACATTTAAACATAGATCGTTCAAGCTAACAATCCCAGCACGAGGAACAAATTCTTCAGTTTTAAGAAGGTGTCTCAACTCAACAAAAGGCAATTCGTCCATAGCAATTTTTAAAGACTCGTAATAGCTGGAGTGTGTAACCAAGATTTCTTCAACACTAATTTTTAGGCCTAGCATTCCAGTTCCATAATCACTTTCAAACTTATACCATGTCTCGACATCTCCGTTATCTTTAAAATCATCGTGATCAAGAATTACATGTCCTAAAAGAGTTTCATTATTTTGATTGATATCATGCCTTCCCAAAACCCTAAAGGAAAAAATGGGAATTGCATGAGAAGAGATATTAGAATATTTGAAATCTTCGCGCCAAAATGGACATTTGTTACATTTTGCCATGGATGTTTTTCCTTTGACCTGATTCATGTAACTTATCTCAACGTAAGCATGGCTTAAGTTATCGTTAGTATTTCTAGGTTGTAGTTTGGCTTCAATAACCCTAATATTGATGACTCGGGATACCCGGACTGACTGGAAAGCATTTCCTGTCGATGGTGCATAAACATGAAAGCGGGCCAAACTCTTCAACGTACAAAGCCAGTTACTAAGCATTTTTTCATTTTCAAATTTCAAATGAACTGAAGAATTAAGATGATCTTCCACTCCAAATCGTTGGTCAAATGAGAAAAAGTCAGGGCAATTATAGTCGATACTCAAAACTTTTGGATCGTTATAGATAGAATTATCTAGTTGACTAATGTTAGATGATATGATGTGGTTAATGTTAGTTTTGTAAAGCGTAGAACATGTTGTAGCATCGACAATTTCTAGTGTACCACTATGCCTCAATATCGCTGTCGATTTTGTCCATGTTTGTAAATATGATGAGTTTTTTCTATTGTCTTCTGCCAGCGGGGAATGATGTTTCGATGGAGCATTAAAATAAACCAGATCTTGTAACATTATTGCAGGACATGACTGGCTACCTGAGGAAGCAGGTGAGTTTGGTGATATGGGATAATAGTCTTTACCCTCTAGACCTGCCAATTTCAAGTTTGCATGAAGAAATAATGTCGAAACCCATTTATAATACCGTTCTGGATTAGATGATTCAAAAACTAGCTTAATTTTTGATATTTCCTTGTTGGAAGGACATATAATCTCCACACTAGACAATTCTAAAAAGGCTGTAATTTCAGACGACCGAAGGTCTAAAATACATTTCACGCCAAAATTTTTTTCTGAAAGTGTCAGAAGTGATTGAAGAGATATGGATCCACTTCCTCTGTAAAAAAGCTAATTGTTAGAAAAAACTCTGTAACATATTGTAGGCATTTAATGCACTTACGAAATAAAGTAGCCGTCGTCAATGCAATATCGAAGAGGTGTTTCTGGAGTTGAACCGTTGGAGCTTAGCATTCGCTTTTCAATAGCTTCCTGTATTTCAATGGTGTCTATCTAGAGCGTTAGAGTAACTGGTCTGATGCTGTATAGCAGCTGAATGATAAAAAGAAATTGACTTACTAAATTCAGGTTCGTCGTACGATGAATAGTAGGATAATGCAGAGTGCTGTCTTGAAGAATCTTCAGTCCCCGAGTGTATAATCATACTAGGCTGCGAGTTATTTGAATGTGCAAATGTCGAGATCGTAGAAAGTCTGTTTGATTTATCTTTTCGCTGTTTTCTAAAAAAAAGTGCCTTTTTCGAACGGGACTTACTCGTGCTACTTGTTTCGTTAGATATGGAGGAATTGAGAGAAGTTTCTGATGAAGATTCGTGAACATAGTTTGTCGTAGTTTCTACTGAGATTTTGGACGAACTTCTATTGTGTATTGAGAGGTTTTTCTTGGAGCCAGTAAACGAGCCCATTCTTAAAATGCCAGCAGGCTTTGATGAAGATGAATTAAGACTATTGTGTGAGGAAGAAGTAGGAAAAGAGTGGGAGATTGCAGAAGTAGTAGTAGTATTAGCAGCAATCGAAGGAGGAGAAGCGAGAGCGCCGTTAGAAGTAGAACTACTATTCTTGTCGGGGACTCTTCTGGCAAAGCTGTTGTTGTCTACTGCTGCATTCTGCGTGACAGAACTCGGATCTTCACGCTCCCCACATTGGTTCGACAATACAGACGGGTCCGTCTGCGTCCCATAGGACGATACCGATTTATCAGTACAGATGGATTCTGAGCTTCCCGAAGATGAAGGGCGTGAGATTGTGGAGGCTATTTTTGACGATTGCTTAGAGATTACCGACCCAGACGCAGAGTTCTGTACAGTTTTGTGGCGCGCCAGTCGTTTCAGCGAGGAGAGTCGAAGTGAGCGTGATGGTCTCTGCTTGTTTGTATTGTTTGACAGAGAGTGAGTATGAAATCCATGATCGGCGCGAGGAGCATCCATAGTGGTGGCTGGAGGGCTGCTCAAGATGTGAGCGTAGTTCACTCGAATGGAAAGCTGAGGTATTCGATATTTTTGCTGGTTGTTCCTGGACTAGCAAGGTTCTATGCAGAGACAAAGGAAGCGAATTTGAAGGCAATTAGAATACGACAGACGCACGAGTTACAGAGAACAGGATAGCAGCTTGTGTAGAGAAAAGAAAGAAAAGAATATTCAAAAAGAGTAGTAAAAAAATTGAAGCTGCAATACAGTTCTGGCGAGCGTTGTTCTGTCTCACCGGTCTTGAGTGAGAGCAGCTACGATTACTATGGAGTCTAACATTTGAATTGCCTGTCTTTTGACTTCAACTTAATAACATTTCCATTAGCACATCGTCCCTTTTAAGCTTTAGCTCTAAGTCGTCCAGCCGCGGTTCTAGCTCAAGGTTCAAACATTAATGCGCTTCTTTTTTTTTCTTTTTATTTATTTATTTATTTATTTATTTATTTATTTATTTATTTATTTATTTATTTATTTATTTATTTATTTATTTATTTATTTATTTATTTATTTATTTATTTATTTATTTATTTATTTATTTATTTATTTATTTATTTATTTATTTATTTATTTATTTATTTATTTATTTATTTATTTATTTATTTATTTATTTATTTATTTATTTATTTATTTATTTATTTCTTTCTTTATTTTTTTATTTTTTTATTTATTTATTTTTTTATTTAATTATTTTTTTATTTATTTATTTCTTTTTTTATTTTTTTATTTATTTATTTATTTATTTATTTATTTATTTATTTATTTATTTATTTATTTATTTATTAATTTATTTATTTATTTATTTATTTATTTATTTATTTATTTATTTATTTATTTATTTATTTATTTATTTATTTATTTATTTATTTATTTATTTATTTATTTATTTATTTATTTATTTATTTATTTATTTATTTATTTATTTATTTATTTATTTATTTATTTATTTATTTATTTATTTATTTATTTATTTATTTATTTATTTATTTATTTATTTATTTATTTATTTATTTATTTATTTATTTATTTATTTATTTATTTATTTATTTATTTATACGTTATTTATTTATTTATTTATTTATTTATTTATTTATTTATTTATTTATTTATTTATTTATTTATTTATTTATTTATTTATTTATTTATTTATTTCATATTAGCTTGGTATTTTCAAAAACTTTGAAGACTGTATTAGTATCAGAGTTCGAAAAAATAATCTCTATGAAATGAGAAAAAACTAGTAAGTACCCGCGAAGATATAGGATTAAAAGACAATTATTTTCTTGTCTGACGGTGTTTCACCGTGAAGCAGCATAATAATATTTGGCATATTCTTTGTCTGATACTTGGACCTTTCAACCATAATGAACATATGAGCTTGAACTATGATTCTTGTGCTCAAATTTAATATGATAAACGATGAGTTTAATTCCAACTTTGTTGCTAGATCGAAATTTGCAAAAATCTCAATTGCCAAGTTAAGTCCAGTACATTTGTTCATAGTTACATAGCTAGCTACAAGCTTGCTGAGGAATATGTCTTTTTAAATTAAAGTATTAAGTCCAAATAAGTGTACGAAAATAGAAGGAAGAATTATGTATCAGTTGTCTCGGACTTTTAGTTCAACGTTCTGTCAGGATAATTCTTTGATTTAGAAACGGCAAAGAACAATTAACAATCTATAGACACAGTCGTTATTTTATAAGACGAGTATTAATGCTAATTCAATTTATTCATTTTTTAAGTCCTTTCTAGATTATATTATGTTATCACGTCGTTGTCTACAATATAAAAGTGATTGTTTTATTTTTCATCAGGTCTGAACCTCACCGGAGTTGTCTTGATATTATTGTCTCTGAATTGAAGCATGTACTTATTAGTTTTCTTAAGCAAATGAAACATTTATATGTAAATGTAACTTAAATATTACTAAAAAGTAATCACCTATTCCTAGGCAGGAAAGCTTCTAGAAAAGTTATCAAAAAACTTTAATTATTTAAGATGCTCTTATAAATCTATTTATTGATAGTAAGCAGAAGAAGCTCCAGTCCTAAGTTATTTTTTTCTCTATCAAGTGTAAAATTTTGCCATAAATCTAAGTGATTTATGTATATATTTTTTTGAAAAAGCTTGGTACTGATAATTCTGGTCTGGAAAGACCCTAATACTATCAGATTTTTTTTTGCCAAAGCTGCTGTTAAATTTAAAATGGCGACTACAATCACGTAGTTAAACACTTTTGAGTTGATGGGTGCACTCAAAAGGAATAAAAAAGCGTTTTAATAATTTACTTGTGTAATATTTCTGTTTTCTTATTATATAAAAATTGTTGAAATCATCTCATAATCTTTATAGCCCATTACTTTCAAGTCTTTTCTCAATATTTATTTATTAATAAATGTCTGTAGTCCGTCCTGTTGCTGATTCTCACAAATAGCTAGTTTGCCAACTATCAAACAAACTGGATATAAATACAAACCTACCAGTTTAATTATCTTATTTGTATTATAAAAAGTTAGTTGTAAAGTAACTTTGCTAAACAACTCACATCAGTAATAAGAATGCGTAATATATTTTTAATTTGTCAAAAAAACTAACACTTTTTCACTTACAGATTTTCAATCATTAGATGTCCAATTGTTCCTTATTTATTGAACTCTATTAACAAATTTAGCAAATACTGAGAGAATAAAAGAATGAAAAAAACAAAAAAAAACGTGGTTTCAATTGTTCTTCGGAAAAAAATCATCAAAAGTATCTATGTTAAAATAGAAAATATAAATAACTTGTAATTATACTATTAACCTGAGCGGATAAGATCCAAAAACTTTTCCTTAGATAGTTCAGTGGCTTTCTCTTCTTCAAGCGCGTTCTTTGGGGTATCGCCTTGAAAAGATTTTTGACTGGTTTGAATTGCGTTGAATAAACTAACTACACCTTTCATTGCTGTTCTCTTGAGCTTTTTCTCATGCTCTAGCATTTTAGTCCACCCTTCTTTCGCATCATCTTTTGCATCTTTTCCTCCATTTCCCAAAGCTGCAAAATCGCTTAAAGTTCTGATTCGCTCTTTATCAATCTTTGCTTTCTTTTCAGCGATTAATGCTCGTTTTGCTTTGGCTTCAAGTCGTGAGGCCTCTAGATCTCGTGCAGTTTTCTTTGATCTCACTAGAATAGGATCAGCACGAGAATGTGCTTTTAAATGCGATGAAAGAATTGATGTAACTGCTTTAGAAAATGACTCTGGTGCAGACTTTTTTGACGCTGGTTGCTCAGCATTGTCTTCTAATTCTAATTCAGAGCCTGATTCTTCTGATGATGAAACTTCGTTCATGTCTCCATCGAACTCATTTTGATACTCGATTTCTTCTTCTTCACTATCATCAGACAAAGATTCAGCCACCTTCTTTGTTTTAATTTCGCTTTCTAACGATGATTCGTCTAAATTTATTATATTAGTATATCTACTGGTTTTTTAAACACATTCTGTTGTAATCATAAAGCTAATACTTTTGTCATAGCTGTGATTAACAGCACGTAAAAACCTATTTAACAAAAGCAAGAGCTAATATCACAATTATATGAAAATTATGATTGAACAACTTACCATTCTCTCTGTCTGAGATAGTCCTTTTTTTGGAAGCCATTTTGTTATTTATCACAATATTAAATCAAGTCTTTGTAAGAGATTCCTTTCAAGGTTTTTTACAAAGTCAGTTTATGAATAATTTTCAGAATTGGGAGAATTACATAATATGAAACTTGAAACTTGAGACTTGTATTTTAGCCTTTTATTTACATTGGTTGCTTAGACAACTAACATATATAAGAAAACTAGTAAACAAAAGCAGTGTTTTATTGTTTTTTCTCGGATAGTCGACAAATTCAATTCACCTATCGACATTTACAAACAGCACCAGTGAAGATATCACACATTGCATAGTATGGATGATCGCAACAGCAACTTCCCGCAGCTAGCCACCCCTATGGCCTTGAAAAAAAGGAAGTTGTCTATTCTTTATAACGGAGATGGTGAAAGTGGTATCCCCAGAGCAGTAGTAGGCCGAGCAAATAGCAACACCAAGCCAAAGTCTTCTACGTCCATTACAACTCCTACACCATCATCAAAAGAGCAGCCTAAATCACATATAACGCCAAAACTTGGATCCATGCTACCACCACCAAGTAGCTTAAGGCACTTTCATCCTGTTGCAAATCTTCGATCAAAAGGAACAGTTCAAGATCAACGGATAGCACTACAACCAAAAGTTTCTCAGACTAATATTAAAGCCATTTCGCCAGGAGAAAAAGGCAAAGACGAGAATAATGGAAGTCTTAATTTTGCAAGGGAAATGATTGATTTTCATAAAGCTAGAGAATCTTCTTTGGTTGAACAGATTCAGGAATTGAAAACTGAGAAAATTGCGCTTGAAAAGGAAATGAAAGATCTAGAAAGAGTCGGAATGGAGAAAGAATTTAGAATTAAAGAGCTTGAGCATCGTGAAGAAATGAAACGAATGGAAGGAGAATATCGACATGAAAAACAGGTAGCAGAAGCTGAAGAAAAACTGAAAAGAGAAGCTGAATTTCGCCAAAAATTAGAATATACTGTTGACGATCTTAACTTGCAATTGAAATCTAAGGAGCAGCAAATAGAAATTGACAACCAGAAATACGAAGAACGGTATGAAGAAATTAAACGCGTTTTAGCAGAAAAAGATTCTTCTTCAGATGCATTGAAATCCCGATTGGAGCAAGATATTAAACGCTTAGAAGCAAGTAATAACAAGTTAGAGGCGCAATGCGAAAAACTAAAGCAGGAACTTTTGGAGACGAGAACTAAACTAGAAAAATATTCTCTAGATACAGAATCAGAACAATACAAGCAACGCTCACTAATCAAACAAATGGAGTACGAGACTATAGAAGATAAAAAGCGAATAGAGTGTTTGATCAAAGATTTAGAAAATGCTCGATCAGAAACGAAAGAAGCTCAAGACAAGCTTTTTACTGTTGAGAATGCCCGGAGGAAACTTCATGCTCAGGTACAAGATTTAAAAGGTAATATTCGTGTATTTTGCCGAGTAAGGCCGGTCCTTCAAAACGAAGGTAAGCCAATAGAAATGCAATTTCCTGACCAAGACGGCGAAGGCCAGCAATTTCAATTGTCTCTGTCTGAAAACACACTAGCAGGTGGATTGGAAGGAAAAACACATTCATTCTCATTTGATAAAGTTTTCAGTCCAAACATATCGAATGATACAGTTTTTGAAGAGGTGTCTCAACTTGTTCAAAGTGCCTTAGATGGCTACAATGTCTGTATATTTGCCTATGGTCAAACAGGATCAGGAAAAACATATACCATGTCAGCAATAATCCCATTAGCGATAGAACAAATATTTTTTTCGGCTAAAAATATGAAAGGGCTAGAATGGGAATTTCAATTTAACGGCGAGTTCTTGGAAATTTACAACGAAAAAATAATTGATCTTCTTCGAGACGTATCTGGATACACGGACGATCAGATTAAATATGATATTAGACATGATCCTGACACCAGGACAACTTTTGTGTCTAATTTGTCTTCAATAAAAATTGAATCACCAACACAAGCTTTATCACTTCTTTCAACAGCATCAAAAAATAAAACGACAGCTGCAACAAATCTCAACTCAAACTCTTCACGTTCTCATACTGTATTTGTACTTCGTTTAACTGGTACAAACAGAAAAACTGGTGAGATTCGACGTGGTGTTTTGAATTTAATAGATCTGGCTGGCTCAGAGCGAGTTGCTTTAAGTGGTGCCACTGGAGATAGAATGAAAGAAGCGCAGGCTATTAACAAATCTCTAAGTGCTCTTGGAGACGTTATTGGCTCTCTTGGAAATGGTCATGTACCTTATAGAAACTCCAAGGTATGTTTTGAATTTGTATCATGGAAGACTAGCTCTAACTGATAGTTTTTTTTTTAGCTGACTTATCTGCTTCAATACTCATTATCAGGCCACTCAAAAACTTTGATGATGGTCAATATTTCTCCTTTGCAAAAACATGCCAATGAAACCATAAATTCTTTACGATTTGCTACTAAGGTACGATATTTCACAACATTTTTTTTTGGAAATTTGTAAATATTAACAATTTTTATAGGTTAATAACACGCATATTGGCAGTGCCAAAAAACTGAACTCTACTTGATGCACTGTGTTACGTGATATACTTCTTTTTTTTGAATTTTCAGTTGCTGTTGGACCTTTCAACTGTATTCCATATAATGACTTGACGACTTTTCAAACCCAGAAATAACTTGAATCTGGTTATAAATAGATTATTCAATTTTCATTTTTTTTAATAAGTACTCTCTCTTCAGAATCTTTTTATTCTAAAATTTCTTTGATTTATTTACCTTTGCAAGGGACTGCTTTAAAAAATGCTTTAATAAAATTATAGCATAACATGTATTCTTTATAAAATAATATACATCTTAATATATATATATATATATATATATTTTTTTTTTTTTTTTTTTTTTTTTTTTTTTTTTTGAAATGTAGGTATTTTTATAATGCATATGTAAAATATATAAATATATAACTTCAACGCATTGGTACTATTTTCTAAAAACAGTAGATACAGATAAATATCTAATACAAAGTCTATTTAATTTTTTTTTTAGTTATTTACAAAACGGTATCAGGCAACAAGGGTTTACCATCATTTTCAACTTTTTGATTAACAGCATGTCTACGATGAACTTCACTATCATTGTCTGGATTTGCTTCTTCTAGCAAATACGATTTCAGAGACCCATCTTCAAGCAGCTTGGTCCACTTTTCAGGGTAGTTAGATTTGGCCCATTCAGATACCTCCTCTTTACGACTTTCTATCAAAGTCCAATTGTACAAAGATGCAATAGTTTCTTTTGAAGGCTCCACCGGCATATTTTGAGCAATATCTAACGCTCTAGCATAAAATCCATGATAGCAGTTTCCGATAATATATTGTCTGAAATTCGAATCGTCAGGGGTGCCAGATGTTAGTAAATTATTCCACATATTTTCTAGATCAGCAATAGAAACTTTGGTACAAAGCTTTAAGATAATATTATAAGAGTCTGAAGAAGGTCCCGAAGGAAACGATTTAACTTCTTGCCAAAGATCAACAGTGTTTTCAAAATCTTCTAATTCACAATATGCTTGCATGATTTCATTCAATAACGGAACACTTTCATCTACTGTGGTATCCATTTTGAAAAATATGTGAAGCTCAGAAACCCCTTGTTGATATCCATATTTTCCAAACTCATGAAATAAAAGGGTATAAATTTCTTCGTTAGGTGGTTTTGCCCCAAGTTTCTTGCTTCGTAGTCTCATGCTCTTGAATATTAGAAGTGCAGCATCTGGGCGAACTAAATCACAAAAATGTTTCATAATATGATAATAAGACTCATATGGAGCATAGAAGTATTTTTCGGACAAACCATATATGGTCCAAGCATTTTTGTAATTAGAACAATTTAAAGCATAATCATAAAGAGTGCTGTATATATCTTGTAATTCGGGACTATTTGGATGCAATTTTTCAGGCTCTACCCCCATTTCATGTTCCAAAAATTTTTCACTATCATCAACGTAATTGTATGACAAAAACAGTTTTAGTAGGGATGCAGTAGCTTTTTCACCAAGCTTATTTGTAAACATTTTGACTTTTAAATAAGTTTTGAATACTTTTTGAACATCAGAACTCATTACATCAGCCATCGCAATAAGAAGATTGTCCAAGTGTTTCAAATAAGAACCATTGGCAGAATTCCATTGACATCCTTCTTTCAAACTGTCTTCAAAAATTTTAAGAGCCAATTCAATATTATTACTGGTTAACGCATTTGTTAATAAAATCTCCCGCGTTTCAATGCTAGCTTCTAACCCAAATTTTTCGGATAGTTCTTCCAGAAGCTTTTGTAAATCTGCAAAGCTGTGGCCAGTTTGTAACAAAATTTCGATAGCGTTATTTACTGCGTGATCAGTTATATTGTAACCATTGCCAAGTGCTGTATCAAAATGAGATAATAGATTTTTACTATCATGCTCAAAATATAGAGAGCTAAAAAATTGCAAATCTCGATCATTAGACATCCTAGGTAAGTTTATCAGACGATTTACTGTTTCTTTTGAATATGAATATTTCATGAAACTCATTGCAAGAAACTTTAGAAATTCGGTGTCGGTTTCAGATTGTAGTGAAAAAAATGCTTCAGAGTTATCAAAGATGGTCAAAAATTCTTTGGCTCCTTTCGAACCTCTACTGGACAAATATGACTGTAAAATAAATTTTAAAGCCGTTAAATTGGAATGCTGTGAACTATCTTCAATCACATTGTTCTTTACAAAACCTGAAAACACGTTTTGGATATTAGGATCTTGTAAACCAGAGCTTGCTAAAGAATGCAATGCTGAAAGAACTATAGTCTGTGAGGGAATGTGGCCCTGGTCTTTGTAAGAAGAAAACAAAAGCGGAAGGCATGCGTATTTGATATGTGGTAAATCAACTGCGTTGAAGATTTGAAGAAACTGGCTCTCAGAAAGATTTCCAAGCTTTTGAACTACCCACTTTAGAAGATTTACTGCTTTTGTAGGATGTTGTTGGGCTTCTAAGAAAAAAAAGTAATCTAAACGAGATTTCACAAGCTGTTCAGATGATCTATCCTTTGCAGCATCAATAACAAAATATAGATCAGGAATAATGGAAGAGTCCATTAAATCTTTAGATCCGTTTCGTACTAAAGCTGTATAGATTCGTATAATATCGTTAATAGGAACTTGGAAATGAGAATTTTCAGATTTTGACTCGCCCATAAGTAATAACACAGAAGTTTCGATTATCGACTTATAAGCAGCATAACTAACATTTTTTGAAGGAGATTTATCTGAAGAAGGTAGCAAATCTAACAAAGCTATCAGATTTTTTAGCATTAAAGGATAATCCAAGTGATCTTGACCAGGAGGAACAGCCAGAGATTCTTTGAGATTTCTAGCGTTTTTCTTAATCTTGTCAACTAATAAAACAGATTCTTCATCAAACTCTTTAGAGTTTTCAATTCTCTCCCAATTCTCTGTAGCCAATGACTTTTTAACAAAGTTTTTATAGATAGAAGACGGGGAAAACTTATTCACCGTAGTAGTGGTAGAGAAATTTCGGTAAAGAGGTGTATCCAAAATATGCACAGCTGAAGTACCAAGGCATGTTGAGCATCCTAAAGACCTCAGCATTCTAGTGCTTTTTAAAACCGCATTAGTACGATGAGCTCTCAGAATAGCGTAAGACATTTTACAGAAATGTATTTTGTTCTGTATGTGTCCGTGATACCTTTCAAACATTCATAATCCATTCTTCTCGATGTATTCGATATGATTTTCCGGTTAGGGTTTGGAAAATTTTCAGAGCAGCTCAAGACTAGTTATTACTGCAGCCGCGCCCAGTGACTAAAGTAACTAATGGCAGTTATGTAATTTACACGTGAAGAAGACTTCTAAGCTTTGGATTTTATTTGGCCTTCTCAACATCTTTTACTCATTCTCCCCACTTTCTCACGGACCTTTAGCCCGCACTCCTCGCTGTATAAATCGCATTTTCCAGTTGTAAAAGTCTTGTCTGCACGGTTTAGCATATATTATCATCTTTTACTTCCTTTATTTATTGGCATATTTATCTTACCCGCTCGTTTTAACCGTCTTAACGACATATATTTTTTTGTTAATCTCACATCCTGATGCCACCCACTAGCGGCATTGTTAATACTGTTGCATCCTCACCCTCACAGCCAGAACATCATCAGAGACCTCGATTACGGGCAAGTGCAAGGTCTTCTTCAAGGGTCCATCTTCCTACTCGTGCAAATGTTGGTCTTGATTCAAGATCAAAATCCCATTTCTTTCATTCAGAACATCAGCATAATAATATCAAGCGAAATGCGTCCTCAAATCAGTTACATAAAAGAACAAGGTCACAAGTCAACTCACACCGTAGGACTGATAGCACGGTGATCCCCGAAAAAAAGAAGACACTTCCTGAGTTTTCTAAGCCCAAAGGCCCCTTTTTAACAGTTAATCCTGCTGCACTTGCTACTTTAGATTCATCGAAACTAAGTACTGTTTATACTCTATGGACTGTGTTTTCTAAATGTGCTGACACCATTGAAAATGGCGAACGTTTGGAAAATATGTCATGGCGATTGTGGAACAGAGATGTTTTGTATGACCCAGATGACACTAATAAGTTAAGGTACCTCAGCAATCTCAGAACCACATCACAAAATGCAACGTCCTCTGGTAAAAAATCTGCCGACATAGGAGAACCTATTATTCCAGATTTGAGCCAGGTTCCCAAGCTATCATCTTCGGTAGATTCTTCCACTTCTACTTCTACGACAAATACTAAGGGCTCAAACGAAATGCTGCATCCCAAGAGGCCAACAAGTCCAAACCGACTTCAGCGCCGGCCTAAAAAGGACATTTCTACTGAACTTTTGCGGAACTTATTCAAAAGCTTTTCAAATGATTCGTTGTTTCCGCTGCCTACCACAAAAATTGGCGTTGCCACGGATAATTTTGCTGGCTCCCCAACTACCCCGGATTCTCATCCTACCCCACAAAACCAGCCAAACAGACTTACATCAACACACCCACCGCAGCAGACAGCTAGACACAAACCCAGCATTTCTCGAAATAGCACTTCATCGTTATTTAACAATAGTACATCCAACAAATCGCATCCTCTGCATACACTTCATTCCCAAAACACGTCCTCAAATTCTTCATCAAATATGGTAAAGTCGGTTTCCCCCATACTTCCTGCTAAGGCCCGACGTTTATCACAGCCTTCAATCACAGAATCCAAACCGTTAGTAACATCTCAACCCCAGGTTGTGTCACAGTCACAGTCACAGTCACAGTCACAGTCACAGTCACAGTCACAAATATCTACAAAGAGGCTATCACCAGCTTTAAAACCATTAGCGTACCCAATTAACTCAGCTGTGCCGAGAATACCGTCCAATTTGTCAATGACGCACGTGGTGGCTCAAAGCCCAAAAGAGCTGGCTCAAAATATATCTCAAGCAGCTGCAAAAATTGCACGATCCACATCGTCCCTATTCTCAGATCCCAATGCTCCAAAGCGTCCATTGCTCATTTCACGACATAGTCATTTGTCACAAAATCTTAATCGTACCCCATCCAAATCTAGTATAAGCTCAGTAAATAACGGACGACATTTAGCCAAACATACTGTCACTTTTTCACCCGTTGAACCAAATGCTAAACATAGTATAGACTCAGACTCAGAATTTGAAGGGATAGATTCTACTGGCTCTCGTATAAGATACAAGGATCGGAGTGCTTCATCTGCTTCTATTGTACGTGGCTTTACTCCTTCTGCTGTTTCAGTATCTAGGTCGTCTGCTAGTCTAGCAAAGTTACCACAAAACCCATCACCTGTCTCTGTGATACCTCAGCCGCCTGCTGCTTTTGAAATGACTAAAGCTCGACCAGACAAAGTTCCCAGGGAAAAAATGTTTTTTATTGAATCTTCATCTCCTTCGGGTAGCGAGAACGGTATGAATTCAGTATCTTCTCATGGTGGAGACTTTCCGTCTGCCTCAAATGAAGAATATACCTCTCTGTTTCCCAAACCAGGAACTCCTAAGAATCCAAGAAATACTGATAATTTTGGCAAAGCAAAAATTGGGAATAAAACAGGCAATGAGGGTATCGATGATGACGATGAAGAAGAAGATGATGATGATGACGACGACGACGACGATGATGATGACGATGATGATGACGATGATGATGATGATGATGATGATGATGATGATGATGATGAATCCGCTTGGGATTCAGTTGACGATGAAAGTGATTCTGGTGGCTCTTTTGATGAAAGTACATTTGTAAGGAACGATAGGAAAAGACCTCCTCTTGTTCGATCATCTTTACTTTCATCTCTATTTCTCAACAAACCTGAAACTGTCATGGCAGAACAAGAAGCCCGTTTGCAAAATCCAAAAGAACCTTCTCCATCTCAACAAGTAACACCTTCTCCTAATACATCTGACAAGGTTGTCATGTCACCTGAATCTCTTGACGCATCACTGATGTCACCCAGAACAACTAGACGAACAATGTTAGCATCAGAGCTATCTGATTCTGTTCGTCGCGATTTAATATGGGAGCATAGACAGGTTACTACTCCTAAACCTGTGGTCAAAAGAGAGGTATCTTCGGATAGTACCAATGATAGTAAGCCTGATTCTTGGAAAGACGACATGGAACCAGAAGTAAAAGGAGACTTCAATTATCATGCTAGGGGTTGGTAACAACAGCTTTAGCTCACATATTTATACCATTTCACTACTATATTTATTTTCTATAATGATCTTCTTAACGTTAAATATTCAGGTAATTAGTAATTTTCCATTAGTTTGTTAATCTGTATGATGGTTTATGAAGTCATTTAAGGCATATCATGAATATTTAATATACGAAAAAATGACGCCCATGTTTTTTTTTAAAAAAAAAAACAATTCTTTGTTAACAAAACAATAGTCCCTGAGCCATTGTCCATAAGGTTCAGAATACATTATTTATTTAACAATGAAGATATCTGCTAGATTGAGCGCTACCAATGACTGTCACAATGATTAATGATTATTGTAATCATACAGCTTTCGATAGTATGTACTTTTCAAATGAAAATTTCAAAGTTTAGTTGATTCTGCAATGAACAAAGATCGCTTAGCAATCTTTTAAACTATATTTATTTTGTGAGATATCAAACAAATTTTATTATTTATGAAATTTTTGCAATAATTAATCAAGTCGTAGTACCTTTCATGCCCATTATAGGCTTGTTACATATTCATCAAGTCTTTTCAAGAATTACAGAATTTGTGTATCAGGAATTCTATAAACTTTTAAAAAAAGCCGGTTAGGTACCTTTGTAAAATATATAAGGAATGTAGTGATTTATAACGATACATGTCTCACTGTAATAGAGTGTTCTTGCATTTTTTAAAAAAAAATGAATATATGAATATATTAACCTCTATAAAATATTTAATATAGTACTAAAAACATGATTTGAAAATAAAGAGATAATTATAGTGGGCCTTTGTTTGCTTTGAAACTCTTTGAAAATAAAAATTATTTTCCATTGTTTTTACATAAATCCTACTACGCATATTGGCCACTTCAAAACGCAAGATGTTAAAGAATAGAGAGACAAGAGGGTTTTAAATTATCATTGCTCGATATGCGATGTAAATTATTTTACAGACCTTATTTACCACACTACATGAATGTAAATACTCCGATTTAAACTCAAAGAACAATCATCGAACCTTGCAAAAGAAGTGACATTTTTCCAAGTGGTTTAAATGATAAAATGTTTCAGCAACTGATGTAAGAAATATCCTATTTGTTAATTTACCAACATGAAAGGCAAACCGGTGCAATTGAGGTATTGGGCCGGCTTGTATGTGTGTGCTTGAAATTTCACGTAAAACCTGAAATTCAATTATTACTTTTCAACATATCGCGTCGTTATCGAGCTTACTATAGTGGGCAAAAGATTTGTTTCATGGGTAAGGGCTTTAAGTTTTGTGTCCTCGAACTTTTCGTTTTACACCACCAGCTTTTACCTCTTAAAAGGCCTTTCCCCACGTTACTAACAATCGACAGATTTGTATCTCACCCTTACAATTTGGTGTAAGCCTTCAGTGCTGAGTGACTAGCCCGTACATTTTCAATTTTTTTTAGACATTTTGTTTTATTGAACGTCTTTCAACATTTACTTTCTTAGCTAGCTCATTTTCTGTCCTGATATTATTTTTATTTCATTTTTTCTTTATTTTTATTTTTCTACCCGGCGCGAATATTTTATTTCTCATATCTTGGATCACACTTGAAGTAAATTCTTGAAATTAAGCAAGAAACCTGCTATACTTCGGGGATTTTGGTATTATTTAATGATATTTTTATACGTTCACCTTAAACACTTCTGCATATTATTCATTGGGGTGTAAGATCATTCTATCGTCAATAATACATCTGTTAAAATATTTAAACCCTACAACTGCATTTTCATTACATCATGGCATCTACCACTGCATCACCATTACCATTTCCAAACACTGGGACTACTACGCATACACCCAATCCTAGTAGTAATGATAAGGAAAAGGATAAAGAGAAACGTATTGAAATTGGTGAGTTTATTAAAGACTTTCAAAAGCTTCTTGGTAATGAAAAGTGGGAAAAGTATAAGATATACATTACAAAGTTTCTTATCGGAAAAATCACAAGAATTGAGCTTGAAGAAGAGTTAAATGGAATATTTACCTCTAGAGAAGTTGTTCAGTTTCATAATAAGTTTCTGCTCATCAATTTGACAAATGCGCTTCAACAAGATCTTTCAGCAGTCAACACAAATTCTGCTAATGGATGGACCACAAAATCAACAGCTAACTCCACGAGCAATAGCGCGAGTAGTGAAGTTGCAAAACTAAAGAAAGACATTCTCAGCCTGTCTATTCGAGAACGAAAACGTATCAAAGAGATTGCTAAGTTACCTCCTAATATACCGAAGCCGACTATTTCGCAAACGCGGCAAACTATGCTACCACATATTCCTATTAATACTGAGGAGCCAGCTGCAAATACCCCCAATCTGGCGCATGAATTAGTGACTTCGTACGAAGCTCCGCTTATTAGTGAGATCTACGAGATCTTTGATATCAATTCATTACAGACTAAAATATCTAGCATTCTGATTGAAAACGGGCTCTCATCAAGTGTTCATGAAAGCACTCTCAAACTTATTTTAACCAGTCTGGAATTTTATTTACGGGATTTGATCCAGAAATTATTTGCACACAAGTCAGGACATTCACAAGATAGCTCTCCTGTAACAATAGAGGATCTTAATTTTATTATTAAGGCCTCGAATAATCTTTTTGTTGAGCTGAATACTTGCTTGTATAATCTCAATGATAGAATGATGAGAAATGATGACGAAATGATAACTGACACTTTGATGTCAGATGAAGACCCCAAGGACAATACAGAAGAGTTGGATAGTTTATTAATGGAGTTGATTAATGAACCAGTGGTTTGAACTATTAGAATGATATGACATGGATATAGTTTGCACAAGTTTTCTTTCTCTACTTTGTTCAATTGTCTTGCAGAGGCTCATAAGTCAAGATATTCTCATTTATGTGGGAATTATTTCGATGGACACTAGGAGAGAATCACATTAATTTGTAGTTTACGTTAAATTCCGGATTATTATAAATTTGAGTTGAGATTCATACTTAATCGTACTTCTATTCGGTGTATAGTATTATTCATATCTTTATTCACATTGGTATACATAGGCACAAAACTGTTTTTATTGTTAATATTGTTATTATTGTTATTGCTATTGTTAATACTATTATTATTGTTATTGCTATTATTAATATTTTTATTATTATTAGCCCTTAATATGGAGTATGCTATTGTTCCTTAAGTATAGAATAGATGAAACGGCTGTTTAGAGCAGTATACTAATTTTTTTTAAAAACTTATGGTAGGCTTTTATATTGTTTAAATAATGTAAAATAGTACCCACCAAATCATCTTACGACATTCGATTTTTTGGGAAATAATTATTATGCAAAATATTTCAAGCTGATATACTCAATTAAAAAGTTATTGTTAAATAATTGGAGGGCTTGAGACAATGTCAAAGTTATGTACTCTAAAAACATTAGTCTATATTCTAATCCGCATTAAAAGAGTTAGAAGTCAATTGTAATTTTCTCACGAATGATGCATCCGAAAAAATGAGCCATTACCTATTGTTTTAAATGCTTAGGGAAAAAAAACAATATTATCATTATCTTAAGCTATTCTAGAAAACAATTGCATTAAAAACATCACTAGCAATAACATACTTATGTGTAGAAATACAAGAATGATCGTTACATTATTCTTGAACCTTTTATTCTTTTTTTTTTGTATGTTTCTTTAATATTTTGCATACAATCAATATAGATTTCCAATAGATTTTGCGGAAAATTGACCTACTTTAGAAATAAAAATTTAAAGAAGCCACCCAAAAATAACATTAAACCAAGAAAGCAACGAGTATTATTGCATGAAAACGGATGAAAAATCGGGTGTTTGGGTACGTCGCAGGAGTCTTAAATCTAGTATAATAAAATTTAAGTAATTGAAAAAAAAAAAAAAAAGTATACACTCATGCAGCCATCTTATTTTCATGATATGAATGGTATTGTTTTAATTTTATAATGAAAATAAAAAGAATAATAATAAATTGGGCTGATTTTCATGTAGCTAGTGTCAATTAATTGAGCTGATAAACAAAGGTTATACTAATTACATCGATCTGAGTTTCGGTGCAGTAGGTAAATCAAAGAGCTAACGAGGTTCATAAAGAAGTGCCCAATTTCAATTTGAAATCAGAATTTGAAGATGCCGCATAATTAACAGATGTTGAAATCTAAAAAAAATTGGTGGGCTCAAGATAACAAACAATTGAATGAAAAACTTTTTAGACTTGGCCTTAGACAACCATATTATTCGTATTGAAATTCAACAATACTGTTCAAATCCAATATTTAAAGCTAATGCAGAATTGGTATTTGAAGGTTTGAATGAAACTACTCATGTAATTCAGCAAAAAGAATAGAATTTTTGAGCAGTAATTGGCCAATTGAGGTTCGTATAGAAAATATGAATTTGGAAGATATGTATAAATATATTTTGTATTTTTGAGCTTATTGTTATAAATATTTGTGGTATAGTTATTTTTTTAATATTTTTTTTTTTTTTTGATGAAATCTACTTTTTATTATAAATTTTCTATCAGTAAAGCATTTAGATATAGGGGTAATAAATTAATTTTCTATCTTCAATTTGTCTAGTGGCGATAGTTTTCTACGTAAAAGTTCGCCGCAAGACGATGGATGGAAAAAAAAAAAAAAAAATTCAACACCTCTGGTGACTGAAGGTCGTCAAAAATATAAAATTATCAGAAAATAGCAAACGTATGTAAAGTAAGCCCAATTTTGGAATTGTATCTTAAACACACCAGGGGTTAATCTCAGTCTGTTCAAGTGTAAATACAAGCTATTTAACTCTTACATCTTGAACAAAGTGGATATTTAATGATAATGATCATAATAACGACCATAGTTATGTTTATAATGATGATGATTAATATTAATAAATTACAATGGAAATACAATTGCTTTATATTGAATCAACTTTTAGCTATTGAAAATTGTGTGAATCTTCAAAATCTCGCAGCTACTATAATTTGTAGTATATAATTGCAGTTTGGAAAAGCTGCAAAATTAGGTTACATTATGGAGTTACTTGATTTGGTATTCTTCTAGAATGTGTCAGAAGTAAGACATGTTGGAGAAGACATTTTTAAACCATTCCAAATGAATTTGATTTAAGATAACTCTTAATAGTGTCCCAAATTGGGCTTGATTTTTTATTTTTTTATTTTTTTAAAGTTGAAGTCAAGCTTTTAAGAACTTGAATGGAAGAATATACCATATATAATAGAAGTAAATAAGCAATTATATATTCCTATAGTTAATGGCGATCATAAGGAGTAACAAAATTAGACATAGTCTGGGCTATTTGCAATGTAAGCTTATTGCATTTTTATTATAAACTTCGATAACTGTATTTCAAAATCACATGTGTATGTTTTTTTAGGTACAGCAAGTAGTCTATCTATTGGCAACTGTAAATATTAAGACTATTTTAATATTTTTACAAACTGAAACCTTTTGATTTCTTCTTGTCTCGATCAAAGTATGGGGGGGAGACTAGAATTTGTGATATACATGAAAATCTTTAGTACAATGCATTCAAACATTATTCAAAAATTGATTGAACAACAGCATTGTAAGGAAAAACTGCATTGTAAAATTAAATTGAGATATACTCTATGAAAGTAGATAACAATGGAGAACTTCAGCATTATCTACAAACACACATATGAGAAAACTTTACAGTTGTGGAACTACTACATAAATAGTTTTTGAGTGGTCACTTGTTGGAATAAAAAACAATTTGCAGAATCTGTTTAAATAAAATAAAATAAAATAAAAAGTATGGCGTACACATTCACGTAAGAGAAGTGAAATGAGTTTTATGGATAAGGTGATTGTAAAATATTTGTCTCGTCTATTGTTGGATACGTCTTGATTTTTATGTGAGACCTTGAACCTTCTATTGTGCTCAAGTTATATGAATGTGATACATTTAATAGGGTTTGGACGACCAACATCAAATGGCTTTTAAGTATACTTATTTTTAACATAGACATTATATTGTAAGGTTATATAGAAATATGTGGGCTATTTCAGTTGTTTACTTGTTGGAATAAAAGATTCAAAGACAATACCATAGTTATGCGCACTATTATTATAATGTTCCACCAAGTGTAGAGAGATTGACGATCTGAAGAATTCATACAGTCTGAATTTTTTTTATTTTAATTTTTTTTTTTTGGACATGTTTCTGAGTCTGACCATGTAATTAATTTCATAAAACATTAATTATCCACTGTTGGAGCTTGTCAATGGGCCATGTTTTTATTTTAAAGCTTGTTATTCTCCTTGATATTTTGTGCCAAACGAAGATTCAAAATACTGAAACACGAGCCCACACTTGTTTTTTTTTTCTTTCCCAGAAGATCTGCATCAATTCACAGATTCCTATAACTTTTCATACAAGTGTGAGTATAGTGGGGGAATAAATAAAAGATACATGTGAGACCAGCGAAAACAGAGTTCATATCTAGGCTAATATATATATATATATATATATATATATATATTTTAAATATTATTATTTTTCAACAACATCATGATAATGATTGCAATTATTACAACATTATTTTAAGAATTAAATACAATGTAAATAGTCTTTAGATTGTAAGCTCAAAGCCGTTATATTACAATGAAAATAAATAAATAAATACATCAAGTCGATTATTAATTTTTATATTGCTGCCATTTATACTTATACTTCAATTTTTATGATTCAAAAAAATTAACATCTTGGTCTTCTAAACAAAGCTTCCACGCCTTTATTCTATATTCTTATCCAATCTTGCTTGGTATCTAAGACCTCGGTGCCTGAGCTGTCAATCTGGGTAACACGGAAATAATAATCTTTCTTTCTACCATAATGTTTTATTACTTTATGTGTGAAGAAGTTTGAGTTTTGTTTGAAAAACTTTAAGCTGAATGAAATAGAATCATGTACAAACTTTGCGCCTTTCACGAGAAAGAAAAAGAGGGCCTAGCCCCCAGAAACAATATTCAGCAGTTATTTTCTAATGTTTACAAAACACTTTTTCTTCAACGACAGTACGCATGTCCATGGTCACTCATGGTAACGTTACAGATTTTTAAAAAACTTTAAAAGAAAAAGATGGTAACAAGAATAACGAACTGAGTGTCAAAATAAGCGTTTATAATCTCAAAAAGTTTCATGCTTGAGTTTAGAAGCATTATCATGGTGACAAAAGTTGGATCAAAGCAAGTAGTTCTGGATTAAAGTGCCATATTTTGTGATTGAATAGTATATTGTAGGTCCTATTGCCAATGTGTCTAGTCCAAAGACATTGTTGGCGCATTCAACATGCATATATTCCGAGCATCCACGATATCAAACGCTGCATTTTTAAATCGTTAAAATTCCATCAGATACTCAAAATGTCTGGGATTTGTAAACATATGGAAATAGGTGGGTAGATAAGCTTAGTTTTTTTTTTTAAAAAAAAATAAAATCGAGTGTCTTACGTTTTGAAGGTGTGTTGTCTGTATGTGTGAAAGGTATATGGATAATTACAGATTACGTTCCTGTTATTTTCCATCTATAAACAGTTATTGTAGCAACCATGGCTGTGGAATAAGCACTGTGCAGCTCTTGCCCGGTCGCCTTCCTCCCACTATATCTCCTCCACAAAAACATCGGTGTAAGAATTGGACCCGTCATCTTTCGGGTAGGTTCCGAGCAAAAAAATAAAAAAAAAAAGTAAGCAGCGCACTCGGTGGTACACGGGATTCTCTAATACATATAAGAACGCAGAAAAAAAAAAATATATATATATATTTAAAAAAGACAATATTTGTGCCTAGGTAGGTATGTTTATTTCACAATATGGATAAACAATACATATAAGAGGGGTGGAGAATAAATTGCTTTTTTTTTTCCTTTTTCTGCTGTGTGATGTTTGTTATATTATCATATATTATAAGATTGTATTTTAATA
This sequence comes from Geotrichum ghanense (nom. inval.), assembly GCA_022023575.1. Taxonomy (NCBI): domain Eukaryota; kingdom Fungi; phylum Ascomycota; class Dipodascomycetes; order Dipodascales; family Dipodascaceae; genus Geotrichum; species Geotrichum ghanense (nom. inval.). Next base: position 1,912,645 of record JAKKCX010000010.1, on the reverse strand, counting down.
ACTTTTAATTGTTTTATTTATTTATTTTTTCTCTGTTAAAAGTATTATTCCAAACCTGAGTGTGGCACTAACCACATGTGCTGATCTAGCACATCAATCAGTGATCATCGAGTATTCGTTTGATAACTGGCCAATTCTAATCAATTGAACTTGTTTGAGTTGATTGAATTTTGCCCTAACCTCTAACCTACCTGCTATTATTTGCAAGCTTTCAATCTCGACAACAATTGCTGCTGCATCGAGACTGTTTATAATGATATATTTGCTTTTTACTAATCTATTAATTTCGTCATGCAAAGCATGCATGCACATTCAAAAAAATATTTTCTTTTTCTTTTGGGTTTTCACATTTCTTTTTTACTTGTTAACTTTTTTAGGTACGGTACCGGAAGCTGTAGACATTTTTATATTTTATTTTTCTTTTTTTCTTTTTTTTTTTAAAAAAAAAAAATAAAATAAAATAAATGAATGAATAAAAAAATTAAAATAAAATACAAAAGAAAAAGAGTTTACACCTGCAAAAACCCTTATGGAGAAATTTTTCTTTTATTTCATTCATTCATTTATTGATTTATTCATTTATACGTCTATTCTTTCTTTCATTCACTCAGTCAATCATCCACTTATTCTTTTTGTTCATTTATTTTTATATTTATTACACATTCACACCTAAATATTATTGTTATTTTTTTTTTATTATTTTATTTTTCTATTTTCCTTTTTACTTTTCTTTCTCTCTTTCTTTTTTCTTTCCTTCTTCCTTTCTTTCTATTCTGTTTAATATTCCTGTTTGCACTGCTCCCTGATTCTACTCTTTCTACATAATCATTTTGGACTTGTGTTAAACGCGTGAGGACACTCATTGCTATACTAGTGCTCTTTGTTTGTTTGTTTAATTTTTCAAGTGATTATCATTTTTCTCAGATAAACTGTCCATTTATTGAGATTTTCGGTTTTTGTTTTATTTTTAATTTGTTGGTTTTTTTTTTGTTTAATATTTCTTGGTGTCTCGAATTCAAGCCTATAATTGTTGTTTTCGCTTAAGAGTTTCCTATTATTATTATTTCAATTTTTATATACATCAATAGACATCAACACAACTATTCTCGAAGTTTTTTTTTTCATTATTTTTTTTTATCAACTGATTAGAAATAAGCAACAATAGTACGGACAGTTCATTCTTAGCTCCTTTTATTATTTTCATTTCAATTTTTATTTCATTTTGATCGTTAACGTATTTCGACAGTCATATAAACATTTGACAAAGATTCAAAAATTAATTGATTGTAAATATCATCATTTAGTAACTGTTGATATATTGCATCTTTTAGAAAACAAAAAATCTTATCCGTTTATAGCTCAGCACGTTCTATATATTCGGATATTTTGATATTTTGCTTCTTTGACGAGTACTTTACACATTTTTCGTCTCTGATTTCGATCATCACTAGCAGCGTTCTTCTTTTTGAAACCAGCATGCCGCATCAATGCCCAAATCTCCCACGACTTCCCAACACCATCACCACATTTGCCTTTGCCCAACGACCACAGCGCGTGTCCCTCGACCACGCAATGCGTTCATTCTATTCAGACAGCATCACCATTCCGCAGTAGTCGCGGAGTATCCGGGGAAAAGTAATCCTGAAATCTCAAAGATTATTGGCGAACGATGGAGATCACTGTCACAAGAAAAGAAGGATTTTTGGATCGAACAAGGCGATGTAGAAAAAAAAAGTCATTTGGAAAGATTTCCAGATTATAGATACCAGCCAAGACGAAGCTCAAAAAAAGGAAACAATACCAATAACCCGAATAATAATCACAATGCAAATATAGACCCAAACAATCCAACAGGTATATGCCCCAACTGTAAAGGAATAACATCAGCACCTGCACCTTCCTTTGTCAATACGTTCAAGTCTCAGCAACAGCAACAACAAGCTCAGCAGCAGCAGCAGCTTCCTTCACATACTTCTACTTCAGGTCCACCATCATCGCAGCTGCATTCGTCTACACCTTCGCCTGCTATATCGCATGTTCATACTCAACAGCAGCAACAGCAGCAGCAACATCAAAATCAAAATCAACATCAACATCAACTTCAACTTCAACCCCAACATCAACATATACAACAACACCAGCAACATCAACATCAGCAACACCAGCATCCAGCTCATTCTCAGCCGATGCAGCCACAATCACAGCAGGCTTCTCAACCTTATTATCAGTCATCCTTTCCTCCTCCTACTCCACTACACCCCTTACCTATATACGATTCACATCACCCACCTCAATTTCCAATGCATAAGGCTTCTGCTCCTTCGCCATCACCGCACTTCAGCTACGAAAATCACCATCAAAGAGTTTATGATTCTACAATCAGGCACCAATCGGCCCCAGAGATCAGCAAACAATTTCCATATAAACCTGGTTCAACACCATCTATATCTTCAAATCTTGGCTCAATCAGTTCCATCAGCTCCATCAGCTCCATCAGCTCGTCGGCATCTTCATCTATTAGCTCATCTTCTTCGAGTAGTATATCGTCGATATCCAGCTTTCCCCAACTTCCGAGGATCATTCCTCGAGAGGAGCTCCCAGCAAATAGTAGAGACTCGCCACTACGGCAGTTTGCATTCTATGACAATAGGGCCACTCCTCAATCAGTAACATCTCAACCATCACAAACTCAGCAGCCAGCTTCTCCGCTTCCGCAACAAAGCAGGATGCCATCTGCCTTTGCACAACCCAAATTTAAGCAACTGACGGTTGTGACAGAAGAAGAGTCTGGATTTATAAAACGACGGCGGACATCGTCGTACCATGATCCACTGGCTTTAGCATCGCCGCGATATCACTCTCTTGACTCAATACAGGAGCTGTCGCGACCTACAGATCTCAGCGTTCGAGACAAGGCTGACATTCTGACCTCATTGACAGTGCGTCGTGAGTCTGGGAAGCTTGTAGCCATTGAAGGTCCTGATGCTGAGGTTGTTGAGAAAGTGCGAGCATGTATGGAGGTTAAGCTAGAGACTCTATCAGTTGAGTCTTTAGGGGTGAAGGGAATTCTTGGAATGGAAGCGCCATTTACATCGGTTCGTGCCAGATGGATGTATTGGCTCGCGTGTGTACATGAAAAGTTTGGAGCGTGGCAGGGAAAAACGGTTGTAGTCGGTGGATATCTCCTGAGCCTGGCGGACCGTTTAGCAGAATCTTTTGAAAAGCAGGAGCAGCAGGAGCAGCAGGAGGATAAGAAAAAGGAGGAACAATTTAGCAACAGACAGAGGTGGTCAACGGCCTCCACTTTTTTGCGTGGGTTGCCTGCCCCTGACTATGTTGTGTATATTCAGCCGTCGTCTTCTGGAGAAGAAGTATCTATGGCTGAACTTAATGGTGGTACCAAGATGCTAATAGTAGGTGGAGAGGTGGATGAAATAGTAGACATTGTGGTTAAAAATGTATTTTGAGCCAAAGCATTTTAAAAGTAATTCTTGTTGTTAGTTTATATTATTTTTGTTTCGTTTATATATACATTTTGAATATATATTATATTATATATTTTTATTTTATTTTATTTTTTGAGTTTTTTTTTGTCGAGATTTCATTATCCATGTATATACACAAGATGAATCTTTTATTATTTACCTTATAAATATGTATATATATATATATATATATATATATATTTAAATTTTTTTTTTTTTTTTTTTTTTTTTTTTTTGATATTAAGAAATAAATGGTAAGAAGAAAGAAAAACGCTATATATTGACATTACACCAGTAACTTTTTTTTTTTTTTTTTTTTTTTTTTTTTTTTTAAATAAAAATAAAAATAAAAAAAGAATTTAAAATAAAAATAAATAACAATACTAATTATATTTAATTAAATTGAATTAAATACAATCAAGACAAACAATAATAAAAATAATAATAAAATAATAATAAAATAATAATAATAAAATAAAACAATAATAAAACAATAAAATAATAAAACAATAAAATATAAATAATAGACAATAAATAATAGACAATAAATAATAGATAATAGATAATAAATAATAAATAATAAATAAAGCAGGGAAGGCTTCTAGAAGACTAGACTGGTATTTAAGGAAGCTTCCACCACAGGGAGGCGGATAAGTCAACTCCACACATTTTAACAATACACAAAAAGATTTTCATGGTGATTATAATTATTATTATTATTATTATTATTTTAATTATTATTATGTAGTCTTGGAGAATTCCATTATTGTCTATATCTAGCTGCTATATACACATGCGCATTGGCATCTATCGGATTGGTATATTAATATATTTATATAGGTATATTTAAGTATATATATATATGAAAACATAACGTATGGTTACTTGTGAATGTCCAATTTATTCACAATGCCCATAACCGGTACGTCGCGACATCCACCCGTCTTTGGATTCCAGAACTCAGGATCACCAAACGGTAGGGTTTCAGGGGAAAGCCCCATTTCTTGTGTTCGAAGCTTCTCCAGCCGGTCTCTGACCCAGCTTGCTACTTCGCTACGTAACTTGTGAGCTTTCTCACCAGTACGTAAACGCTCGTTTAAATCTAATAACTGCTTTTCGCCTGTGGCAACAGCAGCAGTGGCAACAGTGGTAGCAGCAGCAGCAGCAGCAGCGGCAGCAGCACGCACCTCTTCAGCTACTAGTTCTTGCCACCGAGTACGAAATCCTGCCCATTCTTCAGGTTCAACAATATTAGCGATACCGATTTGAACACACTGTCCGGCTTGTTTCCAAAGACGAAACCCTGGCGGCCGGTCTTCAGGAATCACCTTCTCAAAGCCATGGGCGTAAATAGGAATGATAAGTGGAGGCTTTGATGACTCAAGCATCAGTCGAGCAACTCCCCAGTGGAAATAGCGTAATGTCAGCGCATGAGGAGGATATACCTGATGAACGAAAGCTTCAGGGAAAATATGAAACCAGTTGTTAACTGTGCCAAGTTCGGGATTGTGATCTGGCGAAAGAATTGCAATGGCAGAATCCAGTGAGCCTTGAAAGGGACCTGCACCAAACCGGGCTGTAGGGAGAACTTGACCAAGTGAGAAAAACCATTTGGTGAACCTTTTTTTTTTGTTTGTGTTGGTGTTAGTATTATTAGTGTACCTTATACGCGTAAATAACTCGACATACTAACTCAGATCAGATCTCTCTGATCTGGGCCTGATTTGGATACTCACTTATTTGCAAAGCACACGTTATCGGCACCGAACCCCCAACGAATATTTCCATTCAAAAACCAACTCCATGGCAAGATTCCCCAGATAAATGGGTCGTCTAAAAGAGATCCGTGGTTTTGAATTGTCAATACACCTCTGCCTTCACGCTTTGCGCGCTCGATTCCGTCCAGAAGCTTTGCCTTCATGTCGGGATGTTTAAACTTGTATCTCATAGGTCCGGCCATCATGACTTTTGCAAATGCGCCGGTGGCAAGGATAGTCAGACGCGAAAGGGCCTTGAAGTATAGTTTGTTGCGACGGCCTTCAAAAGACATGAACTCAAGGCCGCGCTTGTTGACGAGCTCGAAGGGCTGCTGGTGCTGGTTCTCCGACATTCGGAAGCTAGCTTTTTTATCTTTATTTTATCTTGTACTTTTTTTTTTTTTTTTCCTCCCCCACTGCTTACGCTTGATATATACAAGAACGCGTATAAAATGAAGCTAGATTTTTTTTGATTGAAAATTGAGATGGATCAAAGCCCATAAGCCAATGCAGTTGTGCTGCAAAAATTGAAAAAAAAATATATATATAAAATAAAATAAAATAAATTAAAAAATTAAAAAAAAAACGGCAATAATAGCGAACGTGTGATTTGGGAGTGATCCACCAATCATGACTGAATATACTACACCAAATAAAAAAAATTGAAAAAAAAAAAAAAAAAAAAAAAAAAAAAAAAAAAAAAATTTGTAAATAAAACCTTTTCATGGTAGAGAATGAAAGTATTTGCGTATCATATTAAATTAATCTTGTTCTGTTTGTGTGTTTGTTTTATTTCCAGGTTGACTTGTCGATTCATGGAAAGTATATGCATATATGTTGAATAATAGGCTGTTTGTACAAAATTTCATTTTACCAGTTAGTGGGATAATTAAGACAATTTTCTAGTTTAGGGTATATAGAAAAATCAGCGTTAACTCCATCTAGTATGTCAAATTCAAAACCAATATTTTTTTAATGCACCATGAACAAGCAGCTTGTAGAATAAGAAGAATAAGAATAAAAAAAGAAGGGAAAAAAAAATACTATTCTTTGTACGGCATTGTTTCTCAGCACGCCAATGAGTTGAAGCGTATAATATTTGTTACGGATTCTGATGGTTTTAACTATATTAGTTTACTGCTTCAATATACTATATAATTCAAATTCTACGAAAGTTACTTGAAAAAATTAATCTAATAGTTTCTTCCGAGATGTTTAGATCTTATGCCGTTTCCTTAATTATTCTACAAAGTTAATAAAAAAAAAAAACACAAGAATAAATTAAAAATGAGGAGGATGGAAGTAAAAGAGGAAAGGCAGTAACTAGATCTTTTTATTCCAAATTTTGTATAGTATTGTTTCAGGTTTTAAAGGTTTATTATGGTTAAAAATACAGTCGTCTTTTTTTTTTTTGTAGCTTTAAGAACTATGATGCTTTGGTACCAAAACCTATCATTGTCAAAAACTTGAGATCAAGACATATTGTCATTTGAGGAGTGTATGAAATAGTATGAATTTTTATTTATTTATTTATTCAATTATTTTTTTTATTTAAAAAACAAAAAAAAAAAAACAATAATAACATGTTTCAAAAGCTATGAGATTGTGATTTTTGAATCTCTTTTAATATAATTACCAAGAACAACAATTTCAATCCTCATTTGCAATGGAAATTGAGGTCTGTGTATCAAAGTAATGAGCTCATTGTGCAGTGATGGCATAAATAAAACAAGTTGATATGTTAAACTAACTGGGATCTCGAGTTTAAACCCAATATCTATCTGTATCAATAACTCGATTGATTAGCATGATGATGTTGATTATAAGCTGTAGTTAGTATATGTAATTGTCTTGAGTGCAAGAAATTTCAATTTTATTTGATTTTATTTCATTTCACCAGTTTCATTCCTGATGCTTAAAAAGGCCCAAATAGTGAATTAAAAAGATTTTTGATAAAAGTTTTAATGATAAAAGTAATCATTGAATTGTTTTTTAAAAATAAAAGTTGTAAAACATACTTTATAAAAATGAGTTCAAGATTTTCTATATGATTAATTTGATTGTATTTGTATAGATATAATACTTGAATAGCAAAATATATAATGATTCATATATAATTCTGTAAAACTATGCTCTGACTATTTTTCTTAAAAAAAAAAGATATATATATATGAATTGATTAAAGTAATCCAATTTCGAAATGGATGCAATATATCAAATTGTGAATTTTACTACATAACCAAATATCAAATAAGAAAGAATTAGAAATATGCAGGTTTTTCCAACAAAGAACAATATTGTTTTCCTTTTCCAATCAAAACAAAGATGATCTTTATACTTCAAGGCTGCTTTTTAATAAATAACTAAATAAAAAGGATATTGTTATAATATTCTTGTTTAAAATGGTATTACCAAAGTTTAGATTCAAAGTACAAGATCAGGAATTGATAAAAACAAAATAAATGAAATTACGACTAATACCAAAATAAAAATTCTTGTGTCACGTAGAGCTGTCAGTATTTTAATGATTTTACATTTTAAAGGCTTCTTGTCACTAACCTTGCGATGTTTCAACCACTGCAACTCTTAAATGCATGGAGATTTGTGCTTATTATTTTATTTTTTATTTTATTTGATTTTTTTTTTTTTTTTTTTTTTTTTTCTAATTTGTTTTGTTTTATTTTTTTTCCTTGTTTTTCAACACCAAAGTGTGAATTATATGATAGTTTTAAAATATTCTTGGAAAAGATTGTTAATACATGATGAAAAAAAAAAAAATTGTTTTAAACCTTTACTAGTATTTACTAATGTACAGTCTCAAAATTTTTAGTACTGAATTAAACCAGCCAATGAACTGTAACTTGGTTACCATCCTTATTAAAATAAACGCCATCAAAAACAAAACAAAAAGTGATGATGAAAAAATATAATAATGATAAAATGATTATAATATGATGGTAAAATGATGGTAAAATGATGATAAAAAAATGATAAAAAATTGATAAAAAATGATAAAAAAATGATAAAAAAATGATAAAAAATGATAAAAAATGATAAAAAAAATGATAAAATAATCATAATTGATTGTTTTCAAAAGATTAAAAATAAAAAAATGTAAACATTCTACACATTGTACACATCAATACATGTTTATAAGATTTCTTCTATATAAAATATTTCAAACACAGTTATATAATCTCAAATGATAATAATAACAATAATAATGAAAATAAACTTATACATGTATATAAAAAAAATTTACTTGTCGTTGATTTTAATCTTGAAATTTATCTCGAGAATTTTTTTAAATATATAATAATTCACACTTTGTTTATTATTATTATTATTATTATTATTATTATTATTATTATTATTATTATTATTATTATTATTATTATTATTATTATTATTATTATTATTATTATTATTATTATTATTATTATTATTATTATTATTATTATTATTATTATTATTATTATTATTATTATTATTATTATTATTATTATTATTATTATTATTATTATTATTATTTGTCTTTTTATAATTGATGATAATATTTAAATCTACACTTTATCTCAATAATTATTTTTAACAATTTATCTCCAATTTTTATCATATATATATATATATATATATATATATATCATGTATATATCAAATATAAAACTTTCAATACTAAAAAGACAAAAATAAATAATCAACTTTTAGTTAAAAACAATATTAATGGTTTATTTTATTACTATTATTATCTTTAAACAAATAAAATATTCTTAGAAAGAGCTTTAAATTGAGTTTGGTAAATACAAATTTTTCTTAATTCATTGGATTTGTTCCTGAAATAAAAGTTTCAAACCACGTGAAAAATCATACCTTTTCATAATATATATATATATATATATATATATATAAATATATTTACATATTTTTTTTATTTTGGTGCGGTGCAAACTGGATGAAAATCTACTTTATGCTACAGGTTGTATTTTTTTTGTTCGTTTGTTTTAAAAATCATGCAAAGAATTCTCCAACATGAAACGGTTACCAATCCATGTACTGTGAATCCAAATCCCTATTATTATGCAGATAACAACGTTTAGATATAACTGAATAATAATGCGTAAAACACTGATACAGCACAAAACTGGAAAAAAAAAAAAAAAAAAAATTAAAGTATGAAAACAAAGTATATTCTCTATTTTGATAAAGACCTAAACCTAGCCAAACAATAATGAACTACAGCCTCTAGATTCAATATAAACACATTAAGCAATCAAGGGCCATAACTTCATGATAGTATACAACAGAGATAATAGAACAAACATGAAAAAGTTAAAAAGGAAAAACAATACACACACATTTAATCATGAAGAAATCAACCAGATCTTCTCTTGAGGTTGGTACTCAACCACTCAAGACCTTCATAAAGACCTTCACCAGAGGTAGCACAGGTGGCTTGAATGTACCAAGATCTCTGTCTCAAAGAGTGCAATCCCAACTTTTCGGTAATTTCGGATGCATTCATGGCGTTTGGTAAATCTTGTTTGTTTGCAAACACAAGAATCAAGGCATCATGCAGTTCATCTTCATTGACAATTCTTTGCAACTCAGCGGAAGCCTCTTCAATTCTATCTCTATCGTTACTGTCCACCACAAAGATGACACCCTGTGTATTTTGGAAGTAATGTCTCCACAAAGGTCTGATTTTGTCTTGTCCACCAACATCCCACACGGTGAAAGAGATATTCTTGTACTCGACAGTTTCGACGTTGAATCCAATTGTAGGAATGGTGGTCACGATTTCACCTAGCTTCAATTTATACAGAATTGTGGTCTTACCTGCGGCATCAAGACCGACCATTAAGATTCTCATCTCCTTGCGGCCAAAGAGCCCGGAGAGCAGTTTCGAAATTGACATACCCATTGTTGATAAGTTTAGTTATTAAAAAAAATGACTATAAAGTAGACTGCGTTAGGACATTTTGGTATAGTTTTAGATATATTTATATGCGAAACTTACTAGTGAGTTAGGTGAGAAAGGGGGATAAAGGGATTGATGGAAAAGAGAAAAGGGAACTGGAGATGTGGAAGGAGTGAAAATGTCTAACCTGACAGACGCTGTTGGCATTTACCAGTTACGTGTCATTACACTGTGATTATGTCATTCAAAAAAATATATATATATATATATATACTGTCAAATGACAGAAGCACATATTAGGTAAGATGAGATATAAAACTAATGATAAAAGATTTGAATAATAGAACATGTACTTTAGGATTTAGAACATTTGAAAAGTTTCAACCAAACCTTTTTTTTTCAATTATTTTTTTAACTTTTTTTCTCTTTCTCTTTTTTTTTTTTTTTTTTTCTTTTTAATTTTATAGTAGCTCATAGATCCTCATGTGCTTCATTTAAAATAAGCAACTACCTCCGAATAATACGAGCTTAATAGGGTTTTTCTTTTCTCTTTAGATATATAAGGTCGAAAAATAAAATAAATTAGATTAAATGAAATGATGGGTAAATCCATACGATAACTGTTTACCCCACATTTTCTATGTTATCGGGTGAGAGAATAAAAACAAATGGAGTAAATCTGACAATGAAATATATAAATATATATATTTTTAATTGTTGAGTGAGTAGTTGTCGATATAATTGGAATTGATGTATTCAAGTGTATAAAATATTAATAATAATAATAATAATAATCATCAGTTATCTGGAAGATCTATTATGCAACTGTATCTATTAATTCATTTATACAATGATACGGCTTTATATATATATCCGTTAAGTTTATAAAAGATACAAGTATCATCACCAATACTCTTATAAATATCCATGACGGTGTATCTAATATGCTTAAACACCAAAAAACTCTATTCAAGCAATGCCAAGAACTAGCTTTTATGAAATTTATCCGGGGATTTTGCTCTCCATTTGAATATAAAGATGGATGATTTATATAGATGGATAGATATATATATATATATATATATATATATAATTACCCTCATGACTCTTAACAAACTAAATATGCCGATTCTCCTCAGTAAATAGACTACACACATACTGCATATCGGCTTTTTCTTTCCCCAGAAAAATTAAACTTGTATATAGACGTATTTATTTTTATGCCCACCTCCATTTTCACGACACGAGCTGTGGCTCAACAGCCTCTCACCAGTAATATATATGTGTATGCCTATTGGAATATTTGGTTCTTATGCCACAGAAATACATACTTTCTATTTATTAAACTTGGCTTTTCAGTCAAAATCCTGGGCAAGAACACCGTTAATGGTAGGTGGGAAAAGAGGGGAAGAATCATCATAGTTTTGTTGGTTCAAGGTTTCACTTTTTTAATTCAGCTGTATTTTCGGTCTCAACCAGAAGCAGCATAAAAAAAAATGTGGTTGCGTAGTTGTCACTATATGTAACAGACCTTTATTCCTAATAAAAATTTGAAAACTCTGTTGAAAACGAAATAATAAATGATAAATAATAATATATTAAAATAAATAGATATGGACTCAAATATTAAACAAAAAAAAAAAAAGTAACAATAATACTAGTCATGATCGGAATTTTTTTTTTTTAACCTTATACTCGACAAAAGTGCTAGTTTGGTAGCCTCTATCCGGGGTAACAAATACACACACATAAACATCCGCTTCTTGTTTTATCCTGCCTCACACTCCTCGCTTATACGGACTTTGCACAATACCGCCAGAGTATATAAGAACCCTCTTCTATCCTCAAGATGTTCTGTATTTTGTCTTTCTTTTTAATCTGTTTTTATTCTTATTTTTAATTTTTTATTTATTTTTTTTACTTTTTACAAATACAAGTCATATTATAATAGAAAAAAATAAAATAAAAAATTACAAAATTACAAAATTACAAAATTTGAACAAGAATAAAAAAAAAAGAATTATTTTAAATCAATACTAAACGTCAAAAAAAAAAAAAAAAATAGCTAAAAAATCTTCATTATGGCATTGGAAAAAGCTTCCGGAGTTTACTCCGAACAAATTGAATCAATTGAGACTAACGTGGGTGTCGACGATGGCTTGGATGAATACACAAGGTCTATCGTACAGTCTTATGATAAGAAAAAATTTGAAAAACTGCGCTGGAAAGTAGACCTTCACCTTATCCCGGCTTGTGCTATGCTCTATCTTCTCTGCTTCCTCGACCGGGGTAATATTGGAAATGCAAAAATCGCCGGAATGACCGAAGATTTAAACATGACCTCAATGCAGTACTCAGTTGTACTAGTGGTGTTTTTTGCAACTTACTGTACAGTTGAGGCCCCTACAAATGTTCTGCTGAAAATCATGTCGCCAAAAATATTCCTTCCACTAATTGCTATTCTGTGGGGAGTCTGTGTTCTCGGAATGGGGTTTGTCAAGTCATACCATCAAATGATTGCTCTCAGAGTGCTACTTGGATTGTTTGAAGCAGGTCTCATGCCTGGATGTGCTTACTATCTTTCAAACTGGTACAGACCTATGGAAGTGTCATATAGAATTGCACTTTATTTCTCTTCTGCAACCATTGCAGGTGCGTTTTCAGGAATTTTGGCCTGGGCTATTATGAAGATGGATGGTGTCGGAGGTTTAGCCGGATGGAGCTGGATTTTTATTCTTGAAGGATTGCTCACAATGGTAGTAGCAGTTAGTTGTTATTTCATTCTTCACAACAGTCCTGACTCTTGTTCGTTTCTTAACGAAGAAGAAAAAGTGTTTTGGAAATGGCACCTGAGTCAAGATCATGTCAAGGGTCACAAAGTAGACGACAAAGTTGAATGGAAACATTTCAAGGAAGGTATGTTTCATTGGAAAATTTGGTATATGGTTATCTTATCCTTTGGATGTACTGTTCCTATCTACTCATTCTCGTATTTCCTTCCTACCATTGTCAAAACACTTGGATGGACCGCTTCAACCGCTCAACTTATGTCTGCACCTCCTTATATTTGGGCCTGTTTGTGCACTTTGGTCTGCTCATACCTTTCGGACAAGTTTAAAAACCGCTGGATTTTTATTACTGTCCCTCTTGCAATTTTTGCTACTGTTGGATTCATCATGACTCTAGCACAGGATGATGCAAAGGTTAGTTATGCCGGTGTCTTCCTTGCATGTGCTGGGCAATACGCACCATGGCCTTCTGTGATTTCATGGAATGCTAATAACTATCCAAACGAACACACCCGTGGTATTGCTGTAGGTGTTCAAATTGGCTTTGCGTCTGTAGGAGGTATTGTTGCCTCTTTCATTTACCGTCCTCAAGACAGTCCTAGATATTTCATAGGAAACGGTGTCTCTCTCGGATGCACAGTGCTCACTATCTTTTTGACACTAGGTCTTGTTGTATATATGAAGAGAGAAAACACCAAAAAGGATGAATATGTTCGTCAACATCCTGAGGTGTATGAATATAGTTCTGACGAGCTTGCAGCAATGGGCACTAAAAATCCTTTGTTTAGATATATTTATTAAACATTTACAAGCTGTATATAACTTGAACTGCATGTACTAAATGAAATTTGATTGTTTTCTTGGTAGCTGATGAATGAGATTTGTCGGAAAACGGAAATTGAAGTGCTGAGACCAAGTGAAACTCTGGTGGTTTTTATTTTCCTTTAACACATCAAGTTAAATGCATTGGAATTTGTGATATGCTAGATTAGGCCTTGTTTATTTTATTGCGCTTGAACCGCGAATCGGGTGTGTTTCAAACAAGGTTTAGTAATTCACGTGACAATTAATAAATAACATATTGAGTACTCGAGGGTCAAAATCACGAATTTTGCTTTCCAAACATGGAAGCGTCGTCTTTTCAATATAGTTCTCTTCTCTTCTCTTCTCTTTTTTTTTTTTTTTTTTTTTTTTTTTTTTTTTCTTCCTCTTCTATCTAAAAACTTGACTGTTCTTTATTATACTACCCTTTTCTTTATTTTCTGTATAGGCAATAGAAAGTTTGGTTCATCATTTGAGTGTGAACCCAGTTTTAAAACTATCCATAGACTAACTACTGTTTCAAAGATACTATGAGTTATGATAGTTTGCCAAACTCCTCAGCGCCTTCGAGCCATAAGGCTACCTCAAGTGATATGGCAGCCATTATCAACTTGACAAATACTCTCGTCGGTGCTGGAATTCTGGCAATGCCATTTGCGCTGAATCAAAATGGTGTATTTTTAGGTGTGCTTACAATCGTTTTTGCTGGATTCACAGCAGGTCTGGGTCTCTATCTACAAGGATTGACTGCTCAGTTTGTAAAACCAGGAAATGCATCATTTTTCCAGATTGCAACCAAAACTTATCCGGCACTAAGTGTTGTGTTTGACTTAGCTATAGCAGTAAAATGTTTTGGAGTAGGTGTTTCCTACTTGATCATAATTGCCGAATTGATGCCACAGATTTTGGGAAGTGCGGCCGTGGAGGGCATTCATAGAGCCGTTTGGGTTATAATAGCTCTTGTACTCTCAGGACCTTTGGCTTATGCTAAAAAATTGGACTCGTTGAAATACACTTCGGTCATTGCATTACTAGCTGTTGGATATCTAGTCATCATCGTTGTATATCAATTTTTATTTTGGCCTGTTGATGAAGGACTTAAAGGTGAAGTTGATATTTGGACTCCAAAGTCTTTTTTGGCAGTATTAAAGACTTTGCCTGTCTTTGTTTTTGCATTTACTTGTCATCAGAACATGTACTCTGCTCTAAATGAGATTCCCGAGCGCAAGGAAAAGAATGTCAGAAAAATTGTAGTACTATCAATTTTTCCTGCTACTGTTTTTTATATCATTGTAGGTCTTGCGGGGTACTTGACATTTGGTGGTAAGGTCGGTGGTAATATCATTGCAATGTACCCTTACTCCATCAAAACAGTTATCGGCCAGATTGCTATCGTTATTCTTGTATTGTTTTCTTATCCTTTGCAAGTTCATCCTTGCAGAGCTTCTATTCGAAACATTGTTCACTGGATCAAGGCTCGTAATACACCCATCTCAACTGACTCTGAGTATAGAGTTTTAGAAGAAGAATTAGAACAAGGTGAAGATATTGCGCACGCAAACTCACCAGGTATTCCCCACGGTCACGATAGTCACCATATCTTAATCACATCAGCTATTATTCTAGCTTCATTCCTTTTAGCTTGGAGAGTCCAATCATTGGAAATAATGCTGGCTTTTGTGGGGTCAACTGGATCTACCTCAATTTCATTCATTTTACCGGGTCTTTTTGCTTACAAGCTTTTAACTTTACAAAGAGATGAAAAAATTAACCCAAAATTTAATCAAGACTTCTATGGGTATGACGAAGGTTTAGATAAATTCAGTTTACAAGATCAAATTCTGCGTTGGGTAGCCGTTCTATTGTTTTTCTGGGGATTATTAGTGCTTATTGTTTGTTTTGGAATTAATATTGTGACCTTTGCTTAGAGCATATTTGATTTCAAATCTGCATAGATGCATCTTCTCTACAATACAATATACTGTGCTGGTAGATTTCTAATATACCATCGTTCATATAGAGAACTATGCACAAGTAACAGTTGTTTTCATTTTATTTTTATTTTTTCATCCTTCTAGCTTGCAATAATAGTTAAGAATGTAAGCTTCCAGTACACACTGGAACATTTTCATATAATGATTAGATTACACATTACAATGCTGTTACATAATCCAAAACCTAAACAGCCACCACCACGTAAACTTTTTTTTTTATTTAACAATTCTTCTCTTTTCTTCTTTTTATCGCCTTCACTCAAACAATACAATTTTGTACTACACTTTAATTTTCAGCAACGATACACATAAAATACAGTTAAATTCAATAATAAATCAAAATGGGGTCAGCACGTTATGATAATGAAGATTCATTTCTTTCAGAGGACGAAGAAGAACTATGTCCTCTCTGTGTAGAGGAAATGGATATTTCAGATAGGAATTTCAAGCCTTGCCCTTGTGGATATCAAGTTTGTCAGTTCTGTTACAACAACATCAGACAAAATCCACAATTAAATGGAAAATGTCCAGCATGTCGAAGACCTTACGACGATGAATCAGTAGAATACAGACCAATATCTCCTGAAGAATGGAAACGGGAGCACGCGAAACAAGCACGAAAAGAGCGTGAAAGAAAGCAGCGTGAAAGAGAAAAGAAAGAAACTGAGCTCACATCAAAGAAACATCTTTCAGGAATGCGTGTTATTCAAAAGAATCTTGTTTATGTGATTGGATTAAATCCAAATATTCCTACTGAAGAACTCCATCATACTTTAAGGTCTGATTCGTTTTTCGGTCAATATGGTAAGATTCAGAAGATCGTGGTCAACCGTCGTAATAACTCCAATGGCAACCCCGGAATAGGTGTTTATGTGACTTTTGCTAGGAAAGAGGACGCTGCTAAATGTATCAGAGATGTAGACGGATCATTACACGAAGGCAAATATTTAAAAGCTGCTTACGGTACTACGAAATATTGTTCGTCATATCTCCGCGGACAGACTTGTCCCAATCCCAACTGTATGTTTCTTCATGAGCCAGGTGAAGAAGCAGACTCTTATAACAGACAAGAGTTATCGACGTACCAGCATGACCAGTCTGCCAAGGAAAAGTCTGTCAAGCATACTCCTAAGCCTAATCATGCTACTCCAGTCAATCCTGTAAGTGAGAGCATTCACTATAATCCTGCTCCAACAAATGATGTATTTCATGGAGAGACATCAGGTCCAGCATTGCCTCCAACAGCTTCATGGGCAACAAAGGCATCTCCAAGTGTTTCTGCTGCCAAAATAAATCAACCTTCGTTTCCTCCTTTGCCTTCTGCTAAAGTACCTACTCCAAGTACTCCGTCTTCTGCCACTGCTGGAGGTGGAACTGAGTCC
Organism: Geotrichum ghanense (nom. inval.); assembly: GCA_022023575.1. Lineage (NCBI taxonomy): Eukaryota > Fungi > Ascomycota > Dipodascomycetes > Dipodascales > Dipodascaceae > Geotrichum > Geotrichum ghanense (nom. inval.). The sequence goes on along the minus strand of JAKKCX010000010.1, from coordinate 1,895,498 downwards.
ACTATCATCTATCCTCAGCGAGAAGCACCCAAGGTCGATCCAGCTTTGAAATTCATGGAGGACAGTTTGTCTATGCTTTCGGCACGCAACTACGATTACCAGTTTTCAAAGGAATTATTCTCTGCAGAGAAGTTTGAAGAATCCTTGCCCTACTTTGCGTTTTCAGGCGGATTTTCAGGTGCTGCCAACAATCAAACACAATCAGTACTCAAAGAGTTACCTCCTTATGTGTTTGCTACTATCTCGTTTACAGCTCGTCCAGACTTATTTAGACCTATTGATAGACCTCTACCATCGTTGCAGTCGCAACAACAAATTCCTCAACAACAAACTTCTTCTGCACAGCAACCACACCAACAGGGAAATGTTAGTAACCCAGTTACCCAATTACTAGATAAAATTGATGGGATGAAAATTCAAACTCCTCCTCCTCCACCACCTCCCGGCTTGTACACCGCCGCTTCTGGAACCAACAACGGAACCATGAATTCTACTCCTTCTCAAAATTCAACTGAGCTTTTGGCTCGCTTGATGAAAAGAGATACTTCAGGTGAGGCTCAGAAAACTTCTTTTTGATGATTTTTGATATTGGTAGCTTGTGAGGAGCAAAACAAAAAAAAAAAAAAAAAAAAAAAAAAAGCGACATATTACTGGAAGAACTCTAGTTGAAGAACAAAAGGATCATACTTGCGATTTACTGTTTTATTTTTCTCCAATACTATTTATTTATGAATTGAATTGAAATGGATTTCCATATTTTATCATACCGTCACACACACACACACACACGTACACGGGCAAACTATCCCACAAATGAGCAAAAAAAATTTGTTTCCTCCATGTTTACCTCTATCATTCATCATGATTTTTTTTTTTTTGCTTGTTATATGATTAATTTGAATGTAGGCTAATGAATTTTTTGCTACTTTTTTATGTTTTTATTTTTGATTGTAGATTACGAAAGGAAAGATGACGATGATGATCGAGTAAAGCGCAAAGAAGAGCTGCACAAGGACAGTGAATATTTATATTCTCTAGATCTTGAAAAAATGATGTTAGATTTTCTTGATAAGAATGACCCTTCAATGTCCGACGACGGTAGTTTTACTGCTGGTTCGTTCATTAATACAAGCAATGATTTGAAAAATGAAGATGCTGTTTTGGTGAGTTCTAAGAATTCTTACCAGCATCCATCTAGTTCACATGAAGACATTTTTCCAGAGCTTGCGCAAGGTGTAGTTCCTGATCCTATTAAACCTTCTTTTGGGCGTGGATTTCCTTCAGTTGTTATACCATTTCTATCTTTTACATCTTCTGTTGGAGCATTTTCAGTGGAAAGGTCTACTGTAAACATGCTTGGACAACCAATGCCTCCCCCTGGAATCCCTGTGCCTATTCAAATAGGCACAGGACCTCCAATGGGGAATATGGCTTCAGCTATTTCAATTGAAACTATGAATTCAATGACTCCAAGAGCTTCTTCATTTTACGATCAACCGTTGCATCCTAATTTTAATTTTCCTTTGGATAATGGGGCAAAAGGTTATCATGGACATGCGAATTACATGCCACAGGGACAACCTTTTCTATCAACCCAAACAGCTGCACATCCTCAAATGCCAATACCAAATCAAAATCAAGAGTGGAGTAACAACGCATCTGATTATGGATGGGGTCAACTACAAAATCAATCCTGGAAACAAGATCATGGCCATACATGGGGGCAGCTAAATGATCAGCAGCAGATTGCAAATGAAATTCCGTATATGGCAAACTCGACCATAGCAAGCAGTGGACTAGAACGACCAATTGTAAACTTTAACAGTAATTATGTTGGAGCAAATGAAAATATGGTTAACTCTTCTACGGCTTGGGAGGAAGTTTCTAACACTACAAACACACCTTTCTTTAGGCCAGTTTTTCTTCAAGACATAGAGCAGAGAGGACCAAGTGTTGAAGACAAGCAGATTAACCTATCTGAAGAGTCTAAAACATATTACGATATCACTGATGCACCTTACAAGATATCAGAAAACCCTTCAAAATTTTCTTCAACACCTCAGTTTACAACAACCGAACTAGGTAATGAAAAAGATTCAAAAAACATCAATCATATAAACTTAAACATTCCTATTCAGGATGTAACAAGCTCGAATACAAGTGATTTTGACAACAAGAGAGATGAATTTTCTAATGTTCAAGAAAACCACGCTGTTGATTCTGCATTTGCCTCCATTATCAAAAAGGATCTTAAGGAAGATATCGACTTAAATAAGCCTTTGACTAAACGTCAAAAGAAAAAACTGCAAAAAGCAGCACGGCTCAAGGAAAGTGTTAGAGCAAGAGAAGAAAGCCAGTACGTCAGTGGTTTGAAGCATAGAGGATTTGTAGAATTCGAAACAGCACACTCCAAACCAGTATCCTCAGCTTCTGAAGGTAAAGATATGTATGAGGTATCTGATACTGAAAAGGCTTTAGTGGCTGCTTCTCCTGTAGTACTACAAACACCATCTCATAAGCGTTTCAAGTTTAAAAAAGTTGATTTGAACAATATGGTTGAGGATATGGATGGGTACAAAGATTCTAAAAACATTTCTGAATCGACTGATACACTCAATAGTATTAATGATAAGTTGGGTACTGGCAGCCGCACTGCACCTGATCAGCAACCTGGGTTTAATTTTACTACTATCTCACTTAATTCATCTAGTGTCAAGCCACTGCGAGAGCAAGTTTTATCCAGTGGCATTGTTGAAGACATTTTAGAGAGAGTTTTATTGGACACACTAGACTCTAAATTTGACGTACCGAGTTTATCGTCATTTGAAGACCTAGAAAGTGATGGTGAAGATTATAATGATGACAGTGATTTGGAACTAGATGAAGATCTTGGTATCAGTGAACTCTGTGAGGGTCTTGGAATAAACACTGATTTTGATTTCGACAACAATGATGATATGGATCGTATTCTTTTAGAGGTTAATAAAAGAGTGGAAGCGCAGAAATCGACTTATCAACAAAGAATTATTCTTTTCAAAGAAAGTATAGATAAAAAGTAAGATTCCTTTTTTTTTTATTTTAATTTTTAATTTTCTAACTATATATATATATTTCTTTAATTATAATAAATACTAAATATCAAATGATATTCATGAATTGATAAATCAAGACAAATTACTGTTAGTTTTAATTATATTAGATTTTATTTGAATGCTAAAAGTTCAAATTTGAAAGTTAAAAAAAATAATGGATTAGTTTATTTAAATATAAAGATAGTGGTATATATTTAAGAAATTAAAAGGCATCAGCCTTGCGAGAGCAAATGAAATTTTCAGGTTACCCTACCTTTCTGCCGTGCAGGTTTCCTTAAATTTAGTTATATTGTGGTATTTTGCCAATTCGCCCTTAAATTTTATTTAGGCACAGAGTTTTGTGTGTGTGTAAATGATTGTGTGTGTTTACGACTCCTTTACTTTAATGAGTTCTCAGCTGCGTACACCAGTCGCCTCAATTTTTTTTTTATACACTTCCCCTTTCAAAAGTCTCTCTCTTTTTTTTCTTCTCTTTTTCTTTCTTTCCTTTTTCTTTCTTTTTTTTTCCCTTTCCTTCTTTTGTTGTTACTACTATTACTACTACTACTACTACTACTACTACAACAAACATTTTATATCATTGATCCAGTCTCACTGATCACTAACTAATCAATCATCTGTTTATATCATTGTGATTTGGTACTAAGTCTTGCATTTAAATAACCTTGCTCTTTTTTTTTCGCTCCGGATTATTTTTTAAGACCACCTCACTTTTTTTTTAATTGTTTTCTCATCGCGTCTAGTAATTTTTTTTCTTTTTTTTATTATTATTATTACTATTTTTCCAGTTAGATACTTACCACCTACAATACAAACACATTCATTCTTCAATATATCAACTTTTATTAACTTATATATACAATGGAACTTGACCACGACGTGCAAATGGAAGATGTCAATGAAGATGTTAACCTGTCTCTTGATGGCGCAAACGACCAATTCAACTCATCTAAAACTATGAACCAACAAGTTTCATTTAATTCGCAAATCGGCAGCGAAGTTCCTGCTCAAACACTAGGCCAATTGGAAGCTTGGATTGACACATTAAGTCAGTGTCGTCCGTTGTCCGAAGAAGACGTCAAGGAACTTTGTGATATGGCTAAAGAGATTTTAAGACAAGAGCAAAATGTTCAGCCAGTTAACGCACCAGTTACGATATGTGGTGATGTTCATGGCCAGTTTCACGACCTTATGGAACTTTTCAAGATCGGTGGGCCCTGTCCGGATACCAACTACCTGTTCATGGGTGACTACGTTGACCGTGGTTACTACTCAGTTGAAACTGTTTCTTATCTGGTGGCAATGAAGGTTCGTTATCCTAACCGACTTACCATCTTGCGAGGTAATCATGAATCTCGTCAAATCACTCAAGTATACGGATTCTACGACGAATGTTTGCGTAAATACGGTAATGCTAATGTCTGGAAGCTGTTTACAGACCTATTTGACTTTTTCCCCATTACAGCCCTGGTTGAGAACCGTATATTCTGTCTTCATGGAGGTCTCTCGCCTACTATTGACACTTTGGACAGTATTCGTGATCTTAATAGATTTCAGGAGGTGCCCCATGATGGGCCTATGTGTGACTTGCTATGGTCGGATCCAGATGAACGTGGTTCTTGGGGAGTATCGCCTCGTGGTGCAGGGTTTACATTTGGACAAGATGTGTCTGAACATTTTAACCATACTAACAATCTTTCGCTGATTTCGCGTGCACATCAATTGGTGATGGAGGGATATAGCTGGTCGCATGAACAACAAGTGGTTACAATTTTTAGTGCGCCCAACTATTGTTATAGATGTGGTAATCAAGCTGCCATTATGGGAGTTGACGAGGAATTAAATAGCGTATTTTTACAGTATGATCCTTGTCCAAGACCAGGCGAACCTTCGGTATCGAGGAAGACACCTGATTATTTCTTGTAATGAAAGAAACGCCAGTGAATACGAAATAATAATAATACTAATAATAATAATAATTATTGAAAAAAAAAAAAATTTAAAAAAATTCAAAAAATTTAAAAAAAAAGAAAATGAAAGGAAAAAAAAGACCAATTATTACTGATGTTATTATTATCTATGTGAAAAGAAGAAAGAAGTGACCAACGCGGTTATGAAAAACACGACGAGAATGGGAATGAGAATGGGGATTTGTAAGTGTATAGAAGGTGGTTGATAATATTTAAGTGATGAGTATTTCTTATATAACAAAAATAAAGCTATGCTTAGTTATTTTAAAATTCTAAATGAACTTGATGAAAAAAAAAAAAAAAATTTAAATAAATAAACTAGTTTTTGTTTTAAATACCAATAGTATTGACTTTTAAGTATTTATTAGGAGGTTGGAGTGTTTTTTGTTTTGTTTTGGTTTGGTTTGGTTTGGTTTTTTGTTTTTTAAAAAAAAAAGGATTAAAGTTTATGAGCACTGAGCCTGACAGAAACTCAGTGCAAGTGGACCAATAGGGAGGTTTCTACGCAGTGGAACAGTGGGAGCGGGAACTTTGGCCGATATCATAATAGTAATAGTAAGAATAATAGCAGCTGGTAGCAAACAGCTGAAATATTTGTTGACAATGACGTAAATGTTTTAAGAAGTTTTAATGCGATAACTATTAGAAGAGAAATAGAATAGAATGAAGTGAAATAGAAATGAAATAGAAATGAAATAGAAATGAAATAGACTTGAAATAGACTTGAAATAGAATTGAAATAAAATAGACTTGAAATAAAATAAAATAGAAGTAAAATAAAATAGAAGTAAAATAAAATCGAAATGATATTAATATGTATAACAAATGATTTGCTCTATAGTCTTTCTTTCTTTCTTTCTTTCTTTCTTTTTTTTGATATTCATTATGATGAAATATAGAACGCAACCCACACGAAATACTAGCCAAATATAGATTACAAAATTATTATTATTATTATTACTATTACTATTACTATTATACAAAATTCAAGACGGTTGAAAAAAAAAATTTTTTTTAAAAATAATGATATAAACTAAATGATGTTTTAAATTTAAAACAATAATAAATAAATAAATGAATAAAAGTAGATATAAAGACAAAAAAAAAAAAAATGTTGTACATTAGAAACGAAATCTCAGAATCGCATGAAATATGTATATAGGTAAATAATAAATAAGTAAATAAATAAATAAGTAAATGAATAATAAATAATAAATAATAAATAAGTAAATAAATAATAAGTAAATTAATAAATTAATAAATAACAAGTTAATTTATTAATAGATTAATAAATATAGTGCTTTTTGAGACTCAAAAGCTATGATCTCAGAATATACACTAACTATTATTACAAAACAAAAATTACTAGGAGAAAAAAAAAAAAAATCCCATACAGTAATTTTTATTTTTCTCAGCGGGCTTTTCTTCTCCATCTCTTTTTGTTGTTTCGCAAAATATACCTACATCTTCAGCACACGTTATTAAAGGAGTGTGCTGTACATGCATCTTGAAGCCCACGCACTCACAGGACATCCCTTGGATACTCAGCCTGGCGTGCGGTGCTCCTCTTTTACATCACCGCCGTCACTATGAAGCTGTTCTCTATGAACAATAAGAAAAAAATACATTTGGGTATCAACTTTCAACTATGTTGTCTCGCCTGTATATCGGCTCTAGTAGGACTAGGAGTCCTCTCTATCGTCACTGTAGGTTATTGCTGTTGTTTGTTTTTGTTTGTTTGTTTGGTTGGTTGGTTGGTTTTTTGGTTTTTTGGTTTTTTGGTTTTTTTTTTGGACTCTTCACACAGTTATCATCCCTTTTAATATATATATTTCTTGATTGTCTAACACTGATTCTTGCATTTCTCTAGTTTGTCAATAACCACTCAGTCGTCCTTGACCTGCGTTCAGATAGACTCGCAGTTGTCGCTAGACTTAAGGCAGCTCAAATTACTCAAGTTGTATCCGCCATTTTAGGAGAAGTCATTCAAATCAGTTCTCGCAACTTTCTACAAACTATACTAGTATCTTACTATGAAAAAGGTCTAAACAACATTGATGCAACTTCAATAAACGATTTTCAACTCACTCTTGAATCTGCCGACAACAGCGTTGCAAGTACAGTCTACTCAAGCAACCTTACAGAAATAATTTCAATATCTGCAAACTCTACTTTACTAAATAATAACAGTACTTTCCCTTTAGAGTTGTTCCCATTAGAATACCACAATCAATCCCGAATCGATGAGCTTTATAAAGTTAAATCTGCTAGCAGCAATAGGGGATACATGAAAGGACCAATACGGGTCAACAACACATTTTACATTTCTTTTACTCAAGCCTTAGTCAAAAACAACCCAGATTTCGAACAAGACCCCAAATTTTTCCCCGACAATATTATAGGTTTCGTTACTATTGTTTGTCAGGCTACATCCGTTTTGTCAGTTACCAAAAACTTAAATCTAGAAGATGGTAGTAGAATGGCGTTAATAAGGGTAGTAGGAGATAGCAATAGAACAGAAGGACGAGACGGGGTTCCTATGAATTACTCGTTTGTGTTTCCTTCTCCGGTTTGTACAGCATGCTATGGCCAGAATTATAGCTTGAAAGTGGGCTCTCCCAGCTTTCTTTCGCTTATTAATGCAACTTATGGATCATCTTTATCCTACGATTTGAACGGTTATGGTAAAACGTCTTTGGGATATGCTCCTGTTTCTTCTATCAGTCAGATATGGGCAGTAATGATTTTCCAAGCACATTCAGTCATGTACCAACCAATCCGAACCCTCAGAGATATTTTGCTGGCGTCAGTGTTTGCTATTGGGTTCGGGGTGTGTCTGACTACATTTTTACTCTCTGGTTGGGTTGTGAAACCTATCACGCGCCTGAGAGCTGCGACAGAACAATCGTCATCTAATCCAGACGATGAACCTAAATATGCATTTATAAAAAGACTGTGGTATAAAGTCAGCGGCAAAGACACCAGCATAGGTCGCAATAGAGATGAAGAAGAGTCTACAAACCTGTCTAAACACTCGTCAGCCACCAATAGTACACCCGAATTCAGATTACCTGAAAAGGTGGTCACGAGGAAGTTCATCAAAGATGAGCTGACGGAGCTAACTGAAACGTTTAACGATATGACAAGCGAGCTACGAAAACAATACGAAGTTCTTGAAGAACGTGTCAACAAACGTACAAAAGAAATAAAAAGTGCCAAAATGTTAGCAGAAACAGCTAACGAGGCCAAATCACTCTTTATTGCTAACATTACGCACGAGCTGCGGACACCATTGAACGGTATTCTGGGAATGGCATCGGTGTCCATGGGTGAAACGGATCGTGACGCAGTGCAGGAGGCTTTGAAGGTGATTTTCAAGTCAGGAGAGTTGCTGTTGCGATTACTGACGGATTTGCTGAGTTTCTCGCCTAATAAGATTCAAGCAATGACCATCGAACCTAAAGGATTTCGCATAGCAGAAGTTATATCTCAGCTTCATGCGATCTTTGATGAGCAATGTAATGCAAGAGAGCTAAGTTTTTCGATTGCATTAAATACACCTTCACTGTATAGACTGGAATTGTATGGTGATTTGAACAGAATACTTCAAGTTGTCATGAACCTGACATCCAATAGTATGAAGTTTACCAAATCCGGGGAAGGTAAAATCTGTGTAAAGTTATCTGCAACTGTAGGTTCGTTACAAGATTTGTCTACTAATAATACCCAACAGAATTTGCAGAAAACAGACGTGGTACTTTATAAAAAGCTGGATGACGGGCATCAGAATTTAGAGACGGTAAAAAATCTGGATGGAGTTGAAGCAATTATCTTAAGAATTGATGTTGAAGACAACGGTTCAGGAATTGCACCCCATCTTCAGGCAAAAATCTTTGAGCCATTTGTACAAGGTGATCTTGCACTTTCAGAAAAGCGTGGTGGTGTTGGTTTGGGACTTTCTATTTGCAAGACTTTGACTAACATGATGTCTGGTGAACTCTCGGTTTCCTCAGAAGTGGGAGTAGGTTCAACGTTTTCATTTGTTGTTCCATTTAAAGTTCTTGGAACCCATGAACCGTTGTTACCTTCAAGTCTACCAGATCCTCCTATACCAGAAGAAAGCAGACTTGAACTTCTTTCCGCACTACCTGATGCAGATTCCAAGAAATTGCAATCAGCGTTTACGAAAATGGCGGAGTCAGGCGATCAACAGTCAGTTTTAAAACTACCTAAACCCGTAATTAAGAAACCGGTATCTCCTCCATCGTCACCCTCTAGCCGAGCGTTTGGTGGTATTACAGCTCTCATTGCAGAAGACAATCGTGTGAATCAAGAAGTTCTAGTTCGAATGTTAAATCTTGAAGGTGTGAAGGATCTGATTGTCACCAAGGACGGTTTAGAGGCTATTCAAGCAGTTCGTGATCGGCAGGCTGCTGGTTTGGACTTTGATGTAATATTTATGGACATTCAAATGCCAAATCTAGATGGTAAACAAGCTACGGAGGTGATCCGCAAAGAGTTGCATTTCAAGGGCAAGATTATTGCAGTTTCAGCTTTTACTAGTGAGACCAATATAGCTGACTGCTTAAAAGTGGGAATGGATAGTTTCCTTGCTAAACCGCTCCATCGTAAAGACTTACATTCATTTTTGTCTGAATTTACAAACCATACACCAAGTCTTCCTCCTTCTCCAGAGTCATCACAGTCATCACAATCGCCCAGTCTGGCTACTACTGTTACTGTGAATTGAGACGTATTTACTAACGATTTTCAAAGTATTCTTTGTTTTTAATGTTATTTTGTGCTTTTATTATTAATTTGTTTTTTTTTTTTTATCCTGCGCATTTTAGTTTGATGTTTATATACAGATAGAATCTTTTTTTTACATATAGTTTCACATAATGATTCCACAATCTCTTTGAACAAAATCATTATAAATTTATATAGAGTTGTTAGTGAATTAAATAGAAAATGCTAAATTTATATTATATTTTTACTTATTTTAGTTGCCCAAGATTATGTATATATATATATATTATGTCATATGTCATATGTCATATAATAAAAGCATGTCCCCATTGGACCATAAAATTTCGGCTTAAACTTTTTTTTTCTTGGTCTAAAGTTCATCTTCACTTACCGAAATCAAGTTGATTTAGACGGTGCTTTTCAAAAAGATTATTACGCTTTTTTATTTTTTCTTTCTTTCTTTCTTTCTTTGATACACACTCGTTAAATTGGATAGAAATGTATAGAGCCCGATCAATAATTGCGAATAAAAAACTGGCTAGAGTCAGTCGGGAACCGCAATGGGTGCGATCAAAGTCGATGTTGATGACGAGTTTGTTGAATGCTTTTAAACCACAATCTGCTTTAAGTCAGGCAATCAAAAGCACAACACAGCTGGTACAAGATCGGTCACAAGTGGTGAAAGATCCAATTTCAATAGTTTCTACAGAAATGTCTACACTGGCGAAAAATATAGCAAACTTGGTAGGACGTGGAAACCCTTTGTTGAGTCGGCTTAACGTGCTGTATTCCGGTGGGACTAGATCTAACGAGTCACAACATCTTCGACCTCTAGTTGTGCTCACACTCAGCAAGGCATTGGCAGAAATCAAGCTAGAAGAACTTGACAGCGGTAAGCGTGATACGCGTGATGTAGAAGGCGGTGATAAAGAAGATGGTGCTTTAGCGTTCTTACACAGTGTTAATCCAGCAGTAGTACTCAATCCGCTATCGAGGCCGATGGACAAATTTGCAGGTATTCTTGATACGGATCCAATTTTACCAAAACAACGAAGGCTTGCAGAGATTGTTGAAATGATTTTTACTGCGTCATTACTACATGAGAAGGTGGTGGAAAGTGCATCACAAGGCACATTGGCAAGCGCACCCATCGCAGTTGGGAATAAGATGGCAATTCTTGCGGGAGACTTTTTGCTTGGACGGGCTTCTGTTGCGATTGCTCGGTTGCGAAATGCAGAAGTAATTGAATTGCTATCGACAACAATTGCTAATCTTGTGGAAGGTGAGTTTATGCAGCTTGAAGACGATTCGGATCCTACAATGGAACGTTACATTACCCGAACATATTTGAAGACGGCTAGTTTAATGTCTAAGTCATGTCGTGCTGCAGGAGTATTAGCAGGTGCTCGTCAAAACGTGGTTGAAGATTGCTATACCTTTGGAAAATGCATGGGATTAAGTTTACAGATTGTAGATGATATAAACGCGTACTTGGGCGGATCAAACGATCTGAAATTGGCTCCAGTCGTCATTTCTCGGGAACTTAATCCAGGTGTAGATATTTCTGAAGATGACAAATTGCGTGAGTTGGTCGCAAGTGCTAGAGGTGTGGAAAAAGCTCGGGGACTTGCTAAAAAGTATGGTGACGAGGCCTTGGAAAGCTTGAAAAGCTTACCTGAGTCGGAGACTAGGGAAGCGTTGGTTAAGTTGATAAATGCAATGCTAGAAGCATGAGTTCTATCTCAAGTAGAACCTATATACTATGTAAATAATTTTTTTTTCTTTCAAAATTCATGTTAAATGGATTATGCTTTTATCTTGTGATGTATATTTTTGTTTCCACATAGACAATATGATGAGTTTTCTATCAAGAGTGTATTATTATTAAATTTGAAGCTTGAAATTTACGACTAGCTGATAGAGTAGTTAAGTATCTAGTCTGACGTCAACAATCAATTTAATTTGGTGGAATTTACGCGACGCGTTAAGTTTTCAAACTTCTTTTTTGTTTTTTTTTTTTTTTTTCATTGATCGTTTCTTTAGTAAATTTCACCATCCCTTTAAAAAAAAAATCAAACACTAGTCTGTTAGCTTTGAATTGAGTCAAGATATTGAGTAGATTAGAGATATATAAGAAACGTTTGAAAGTATTGCAAGTTGAATATGTCGCTTTCACATACGTTACCAGCAGATTTTGATTTTGATTCAGCAGAGCTGGTTAATGAACCCGATTATACTGAATTTAAAGATGGGTTGATGTTTGTGATAGAGGCTGACGATTATATGCTTACCTCGGCACCAGTTGTTGGAATGCCTCTACGGTCAGTGCTTCTTACGGTATTTGATGCGGTTGTTGATCGTATAGTGGATGCACCATTAGATGGTACTGGTGTAATAGTGTTTGGCCGATTCGGTGTGCATGTAATTTTGGAAATGGGAGTACCTTCAGTTGACGATATTAAAAGGATGAAAGAAGCTATTGATGGTGAGTAGTAATTGGTTAAAATTGAATGAAAAAAAAAAAAAAAAAAAAAAAAAAAAAAAAAAAAATTCAACAAATTCAAACTAATCGACATGATAAAGATGTACAGGATATGGAATGGGGAAAGGCAAAGGGTGAAGTACAATTAGGTGAAATGTTTGGAGTTGCAAAACGACAATTTCAGCAAAGGTTTGTATCAATTTTGGTTCAAGTTTTGTTGAAAGTCAATTGATGTCAAGTGCTAACTATTGAAAATCAAAATAGTTTGACGAGATACTTTACAAGAAGGTTACTCTTTGTTACCAGCAATGATAACCCAGATGTGGGGAAAAGTATCAAACTTCAAGCAGAGGAACGTGCTAAAGATCTTAGTGATATAGCAGTTACAATTCTACCATACTTTGTATCAGGATTTAAAACATTTGATACGAGTCGATTCTATGAGGTAATTCAACATTTATCTTTACCAATTCAAAGTACTAACTTTTTTTTTTTTTTTTTTTTTTTTGATTATTTCATGGATAGGATTTATTTTACAAGGTTAGAAGTGTCGAATGGAGCACTGATATGGTAAAAGATATTGGCTCACTTTCACATGAAATTCATACTGTTAAAGCATCCAAGCGAGCTGTTTTTTCTTCAACACTGGAACTTTCAGAGGCTGTTAAATTTAGTGTAAAAGGTTATCTTCTTTACAAATCACGGCAGGCTACAAAATCTAGTTCCGTTGTACGAGTTACTTCTTTACCTACTACTACAAATCAACCTGATAGTGACACAGCTGCTGTTCCTGAAGTGTCCTACGAATTTGTTAAATCTCATACAGTAATCATTGGTGCTGAGACTGGAACAGAGTACACTCCATCTGTGTTGCAGCGTGCCTACAAATTTGGACCAAAGTTATTACGATTCTCTAATGAACAACTTTTACGGATACGTAATCTTGGAGAGCCTATCATTCGTTTGATTGGATTTGTGGATGCTTCAGAATTGATATGGGCACTGAATCTTAAACCTGGATACTTTTTATACCCAAATGATGCAAAGTTCAGATATTCTACAAGAGGATTTACAGCACTTGATGCCTCGCTGCGGAAAAAAAATAAAAATGCTATAGTATGGTGGATTTCAAGAAAAGGAAGCGCACCAAGAGTTTGTGCATTAATACCTGCTGAGCCAACGGGATTACAAATGGTTCCTTTACCTTATGGAGATGATATCCGGAGTATGCCTGAACCTGGTGTAGGATGTGAGAAAGGTGAGTTGAAAAAAAAAAAAAAATTTTGAACAAGCTTTAGAAATGGTTAATTATCTTGACTAACTTATTTTTTTTCGATAGCGTCTGAGAAATTGGTAGATTCAATGGTAGATGTTATCAAGAGTATGAAGGATTCGGAGGGGTTTCAATCTGAGAATTTTGTAAATCCTGTGCTTCATCATTTTGATAAGGTCTTAAAAGCAGTTGCGCTTGATGAACTTCGTGGAAATGAATTTTATCAGGATCTTCTTCAGCCCAAGCACGAGGTAAGTTTATATATACATATTTGGTGGTACTATGATACAACTACGCTACAGCTACTAACTTTTTATTTCATTTTTTTTTTTTTTTTTTTTTTGAAAAATAGCCAAACAGTCAGGTTCTTGAAGCTTGGAGGCAAGTCATGAGTCAGGAGGATGCTGCTGCTCTGGAGCGTCAACGTGAAAATGAAAGGCTTCATGGCAATACACAATTGCGAGGTGCATGGGAAAGTGGTACATTGAACAAGTTTACGGTCACAGCTCTCAAGCAATTTTTAGCTGATATCAATGTGGTTCCAAGTGGTACACGGAAGGATGCCCTAATTGAAGCAGTAAATGAGTACTATGAACGTTTAGGATGAAATTATTACGACGATATCAAACACTTTATTAAGGTATATTCATTGTTTAATTTTGGTCTTTTTAATCTTTTGTTTATTGTTCATTGTTTATTTCAGGTAGATGCTATAGCTAGCAATAGCTTATAATATCAAGTTATGATTATGAGTAAATATTTCCAAAACAATTTTTTTTTTTTTTTTTTTTTTTTTTTTAGTTTCAAGCTTTCAATTGTTACTCTTTATTTAAATAAAAAAAAATGATAATATTAATAACACGATCAAGATGCATTAGGGGAGGGATTAAGAAAGAGTAAATATCTAGAGTTATATGAAGTCATGAACAATAGAAATATCAAAACTCTTCATTGTTATTCTTCATTATTATACTTATTGTTATACTTATTGTTATATTTATTATTATACTTAATAATATTCTTATTATTATAATTATTAACATTCTTATTATTATACTTATTAACATTCTTATTAACATTCTTATTGTTATTCTTATTAACATTCTTATTGTTATTCTTATTGTTTTGATGCTTATGTTGGTGCTTATGTTGGTGCTTATTATATTTGTCTCAATTGAAAGTGCATTTTACTGATTTTGAAATGTTGTTATTAAATGTATAAATTTGTAACTGCAGAATAGCTTAAAAGCTAGTTACAATCTGTGCAAGCCTATTGTTTTAAAATAAAGGAAGGAATACAAAGAACCTTAATGGGATGAACTTGGGAAATGTATATCGATCCATAATTTTTGAAATACTTTAGTTAGTTTCTGTATCTATTTATTTTTATTATTAATTTTATTTTTGAAATTATTTATTAGCTTAATACAGCTCTATTAGCAGTTTCCTAAATTCTATAACAATCAATATCAGAGCATAATAATGATGATATTAATAATAATAATAATAATAAAATAACATGTATGTTTTTTCGAACCGTTTTATTCGAGCCCAGATCACATGTATGTGTGAGTATAACCTGGCTCGAGTTTGTCTCTTGAAGGTATGTATCCACCGAGTTAGGTACCAACGTTTCACCCCTTCTTTTGAACTCAGTCGCCTTTTGGTCCTTGATGTCATTTGTTTTATTTTATATTTTGAAAGAAAAAAGACCCACTTGTTAGACTATATGATGATATCTACTTGTTTAAAGTAGATATACTCTGATTTACAAAGATGAAGGGAAAGTTTTTAAATATCAGTATAATATTTAGTAGTAGAATGGAGCCCAGCGACAGTTTAAATGGCCTTACAATGCAAACGCATGGTGGCAAAGCGGGTGGATGGAGGAGAAGGGGAGAGGTAAAAAAAAAAAAAAAAAAAAAAAAAAAAAAAGTGGTTTTTAGATGAATTGGACTTATTGAACTGCCATCCTTGGATCAAAATTTGAGTAATATTGCGGCAAATGGGGGGAGTAGGCTGGAGCCAGGTAATGTTGCATGTTCCCACTATTTTTATTGTTTGAAAGTCTACAATTTTGCGTTACAACTATATCAATACTGATGAAATCCAATAAAGCTTCTAGACAAATATAGGTGTATATATAGAGCTGATGAATTTTATAAAAGTTAAATTTACGAATCCTTTTTTTTTTTTTTTTTTTTTTTTTTTTTTCAATCAAGTTATTTTTATTATGATTTGATATGGTAAAAATGGATTCATTTATTTATTATTATTATTATTATTATTATTATTATTATTATTATTATTATTATTATTATTATTATTATTGTATTTTTTGTTTTTTGTAATAATTGAAGTAAAATAGCTATTTGTATTGATTAATATAATAATAATTCAACAAAAGTATTGATCATTCAGGAATTTATATTACTATCAGGAAAAAAAATAAAATAAAAATAAAGATTCCAAAGCTTAATTTATTCAACATCATTATTATCATCACTATTATGATTTTCAGATACATTTTATTTTTAGAATATCCGACTTGTTAAGCATTATCAAACTACGTTTGAAGAATATTATTAATAACAAATGGACCAGAACTAAGGTGGTGTCTATCCATAAATGATGAGTAAAACTTGCTTGAATATTTCTACAATAGTACGAATCAATAAATATGTGTAAGGTACAGATCACTCTTCTCCTTGGGACAATATAGTCTTAATTGTGTCATGAAGTATTGTATATGTGGGACAACATGTAGTTTTAAGCAGGAGAACAAAACTCCAAAGGTGAAAATAAAAATAAATAAATAAATAAATAAATAAAATATGCCATTGATTCAGTTTTGGAGCATCATTGAAGCAGATCATGCAACAGAGACTGACACGGAACCAGTCTGGACGTTTGGAGACCCCGCGGTACGCGCCCGACGGTGCCAGATAGTTTGTACATGTTTTATTTTATTTTCAAAAAAAAAAAAAAAAAAAAAAAAAAATATTAATTTTCTTTGTTTGGATTAATTTTAAGATCAATAATTTTATACACGTCTCCAGACGATGAAAAAATATTTTTTTTAGATATTATTATCATGACCATTGTCGTTGATTATCAAGTCTCTTATCTGGAAATCGATTACAGAGTATTAATTGGAATCAAATGATTTATATTAAACGAAAAAGAAGGAAAGAAAAATAAATAATAAAAAAAGTATTTGGTCTTCGGTTTTTGATCTATATATTCTTACAAACCCATCGTCACGGTTTGGTCTAATTTGGTCTAGAGCTAATTCTTTATTAAGAGTATAAAAAGCGTTGGGAAAATAATAATACTAGTACTCAGACTATACAAAGGCTTGAAAAAAAAAATAAAATGAAATCAAAAAATTAAACAACTTGATAATTCGATAAATAGTTTAATAAACACCAAGAATAATGGTAATATATGACAATATATTTCTTGTAATAATGGTGAGCGTCTCTGAGGTATTTTGAGCACAATAGCATGTTGTATAAGCGCTTAACCTAGGTTTACCCCACCACATGCACCCCCCTGTAATCGGTTATATCTATCAAGACACAATGACCCATGTTCTTGTTTCTAACCCAATGGTTAGTCTGAAGTGGTTAGTTTAAAGACTTTTGGATATCACTACAAAAAGGGACCTCCCTCGTCTACATTTGAGTACAGTGGGAAGAAGCTGTTCCATGCAGCTTGGGCTTAGCCCCTTGCTAGTCCCATATGGGAAGGTGCAACAACTCTCATATAACAGCAGACTATTGGTACTATTATCATCACCTTAAGCATTGTATTTCTCTTTTATTGGTAACGAGAAACACTTAGCGTTTGACTAGCGAAATGAACGGAATACATTGCAAAATCCTGTTTGTTTTAACAGCCATTCTGGCGGAGATTAAATGGCAGATTGTACTATTCCACCAATAACTTTTCAGTATGACGAGCCTATTTAGCTGTTTACAATAATTTTCGAGATATATACAATGAACAAATACGTTGTATTTATATATATATATATATTTACGAAAAATTGGTTTATAGAGAAATCGTTGTCTTTATTATTATTTGTTTTTTTATTATTATTATTTTTTTTTTGATTATTCCTTATTTCTAATAAAACGCTTTCCAAAACTAGCACAAACAATATCTATAACGTTCTTCTGTCACGTTTCGCGTTGAGCAACTTAAACTTGGGAGGTTATTTTTCGGGTTTTATTTTAGTTGATTTATTTTTTGGTTTGGTGTCTTTTTTCGGGATTGATATTCAGCCTGAAGCAGTGAAGCTGATGACATTTTTGGATGGTTGCAAGAAAAATAATAATAATAATAATAATAATAATAATCATGTTGATAATAAAATAATAACACTCACTGCCTAACGCAGTTATATACGATGTACTATTGGCTGCTATTGTACTATCAGAGATAAATAGGTAAAAGGTTGGTTGAGAAACTCACTTGGCACGGAATATTCAGAACTATTGCGCGTGATGATGATTATTACTGTGGAGTCTGAATGATAACGTCCTGGAAATAACCAAACATAATAAGAAAAAAGGTCTAAAGAAGGTATTTTTGGATGGGTCTAATCCGTTTAACTACAATAGAAGAACAGAGAGACTATTTCCACTCTCTATGCTGGTAAGCTTGTGGACTTGCCTGAATAGCCAACTGGCATAATACTATAACCTGAATATTACTCTCTGATAAGACTAACGCGTATTTGGCGGTATTGAAAGGTGTCTACCGGCAGTTTAATGTGCAATGTGCAATGTAGTAATCCTTGAATATATATATATATATATATATTTAAAAAAATTTTATGGCTATTTCACTACTTTCAATATATAACAGAAGCAGAAGTAAACCTCGAAACTCGAGGCAAATAGATACTTCTTTGCCAAAACGTGCCTAATCTTTCACTATTTAGTACAGTATCGTCTTCTCGTATTATTGATACATTACAATATCCAGCTTTTTCATTGACAACTGGGAAAGCTGCTAAATAAAGTCGAGTTGTTTTCTATTCGTTTTTTTTTTTTTTTAGAACTACACTATTTCCAATTGTCCGGTGTTCTACTTATGCTTAATGATTTCTAGAACCTATTATATAGCTAAATTCAGCACAAATCCGTACAATGATATTGCCATAGGTACAGCCAAGAGTGAATACTTGCCTTGAATAGAACTAGTCTGGTGCTATCACGGATTTCTTGTTTGTGACATTGTTTAATATTGAATATCTCTTGATTCTAGATTATACTAAAGATGATTTATTATCATTATTAATTTTGAAAGGTCATTATTTTCTATTGTCACTATTTTCATAGAAGGTCTTTATTTTGACCTATGCTAAATTAGTCGAGATTTTTATAAATCATCTGAGAAATCTTTGATTATCCAATAGCATGGAAACTACCAAACTGTTTTTTTTTTTTTTAATTTTTTTTTGTTTACCACTACTAATGGACCCTTTGACATTTCAGTTATTTTTATTCCAAAGGAGTCGAAAGTTCGTAGCCCATCCTGTCAAATGTCCTTGGACAAGTGTGGCTAGAGACTTTATGATATATCTATTACTAGAAGCATAGAAGCGTGTGAATGATGAACGTCTAATCGATTCATACCTTTTCTTATTGTTAGTTTGCATTATACCATACCGTATAATATTTTTGTATACTGAATTTATTGATGGTTTATTCTATATTTATTACTTCTAGGAGATATGTAATGAGCATTATCACGTCTATCGTCCCAAGTTCGTGGTTGTAATCAATTTAACCATAAAAAAAAAATAAAATAAAATAAAATAAAACGCGAATCTCGTTTGTAGCATTAGACCTATCTGCTCTCCATGTTTGTATCTCCCATCTGGAACCTTTACATACCATTACACTATAGAAATGCACGCCCGATAAAACTACTTTATAAATAAAAGTATGTTGATTAGAATTTTTTGATTGGTTTAAATTCTTGTGTTCATCTTCAAGGCGGTTCGACAACTGCATAGCATTATCAACATGTGTAATTTGTATTTCCACGCGTTGTAAATATTTCTTACTCCAGTTCTATTTGTTTTGGTTTTGATAGTGCTTTTAAATTTGTGATTTGTGGTCTGACAATAATACAGACTTTATAACAATAGATTGATAAATGTTATGAATGGAAAAGAAAATAAAATTCAAAGATATCAAAATGTATTCAATTTCTCATATTAAAAGACTTTGATTCCATGGTATGCTTTTATTGATGATATTTTTTCATGTTCTTTTCTGTTTAACTCTTTTGTGGTTAGCTAGTTTTTATGAATCTCACAAAACTGACAAGTTTTCAAATTTTCAATTAAAAAAAAAAAAAATAGGACCAAAAAAAGTATATAATGGTAAAAAAAAGTCATTGTTTGATAATTAACATGCTTTAAAACTAATAAAAAAATGTTCATATATATGATATTTTAATCAAAGAAATATAATTAAAACAACGTTTGATTTACTATTTTAACCAAAAGATGGGAATGTGTTGTAGATGAAAATATCAATATATTAATATTCATATTTTATTCATTGTATTAATTCTATTACTTTCATAACAATAAGTCATGTAACATATATCTGATACTACAATAATGATGAGAGAAAAAAACCATGTCTTATCTTTAGTCCTAATTGAAAGAAGAAAAAAAAGATTCCGCATATCTACATTTGCCTTTTAAGAAACATACAATAACACTTTTATTGCTATCATTGAATCTGAATGCAAGTTAAATCTTCAGCACAGCTTTTTTTTTTCTTTCTTTCTTTCTTTTTCTATTTTCTTCATCTATTCTTTCTTTAAAAGTTAACTCCTGTATTGTTGTGCCTATTATCAAATTATTATAGTATTATTACCGCGATGACTTGTCGGAAGACACCAAAGTAGAGCCTATCGTCGATTGAATTTGTACCAAACACGATCAGACATAAATACAAAAAAGGTAAAGTCAAAGTAAAAAGGAAAATAATAGCTTATTTCGTTGAAAACACACTTTTTTTTTTCCTTGCCAGATTTGTCTTTCAAATATATTTTTCATCTCTCTCTTTCTTTCTTCTTTCAGTGAGTTCATGATATCTTGTTATTGAAACTTAAAGCAACAAACTATTTGTTTGCAATTTGTATTCAGGAAATTTTACACATTGAAAATATTTTTGGTTTAGTATTTGTTTTGTTTGGGTTTGTAGGTTTGTATTGTTCTTTGTCATCTAGATCTATGCATATTTCTCTTTATCAAAACATTCAATCTAAAGACTTTCATTTAAACTATACTTGGATTTATGATTGTCTTTAACATCTTTTTTTTTTTTTTTTTTTTTTTTTTGATCGTCGTATTTTTTTTTGTTCTTGTTTTGTTATAAAGATTCATGTCGAAAAGTGTTTTTATTCAACTAATATATCTAGAAAATGGAGATCTTTGATGGTTTACCTTAAATTAAATCATTGAAAATCTCATAGGTTGATGTTTATTTATTTGAATTTACAATTATACTTTGAAACATACTAGTAAAATCAAATTCATTAGTGATGATTAGCAATATCAAAATTCTTTAAAAATAAAAAACCATCTTCAAGATACTTTGATTTAAAAGTTTCAGCATTAGTTAACCATTTACGAATATCATTCAAATTGATGGATTTTAAATTTCCAATTCAAAAGTTGACTATTAGATTTCAAGTATTTGACTTGAAAATCAATTAATCAAAAAACGACCAGCTTTAACATATTAAGTATTAATATTAAAACTTTCAATTGAACTGCTTTAAAGAAATACTAGATTTCAAATTTTGTAAATTTTTACAATGTAAATTATAAAACTTGTAGGTGCTTGTTTACTTGATTTTTATAGAAATTATTGGAATGCTTCAATGTAAAGTTTGAAATCAAAATATATATATTACAATGATTGTCTTCATTAAAAATAAAGTATGCTGTTTCGTCAATTAACGGTATATATTGAATGGAAATTTTACACAATACTTTTCTACTTGATAATTGTTAATCAACATCAACAATAAACCATGTTGATTTAGTTTTGTCATTTAGATGAATTGAATAGCAGCTTATTTTTCTTATAACTAGAAAGTATTTCAAGATTAACAGAAAGTTGGAACCGACTGTTTTCAACAATCTTTTTGATTACTATTGGGGAGAAAAATTAACACAACATATCTTTAGAACTAATCAATTGCCCTATTCTTGTCTATTTGACTACTTATTTTAAAGGTTTTATCCATTTTATTACCTACCTTTGCAGTGTTTTATTTTAATATACTGATTTAGTCGTACCACATATATATATATCTTGTAAAACTAAAGATTTTCCATAACTCTACAATATATGATTTTAAAAATAAATCTGGACAAAGCTTTAATGAAATTTTTATAAAAAATAAAATAAAACATTTTGTTACCTGTTAAACTGTAAACGTAATATAAAATGAAAATAGATTTTTCTAGTACTGGATCTTTTAAACTAACTTGATGCCATGAAAAATTTGAGTAGAGTGATTGAGTTCTTAAACTTCTTACTGTACTTGTTTGTATGACACACTAATAACTTGTTGCCTTTAAAGTTGTTACATCTTATATCAAAAACTGATTTTAAATCATCAACCTTACTTGTTTTAGAATTTTTTTTTTTTTACACACGAAGTAGAATATGAACAATTTAAAGCTATCAAATAATCAAAATCCTTACAAAAGTTTTTGAGAGAGCTACTTTATCAATCACTAGAAAATATATATTTAAATTACATAGTTCTTTCTTATATCACTTGTCTCATGAATTCTTTTAGTATGGATTTTATAAGTAACGGCCGTAATTAATCTATCAGCATTCAATGGCACCAAAAACTTTCTCGATTTAAAATTCTTTGTCTCTCATATACCGGAAATTATTTGCTAGTGTGTGTGTGTGTGTGTGTGTTTTTTTATCTTTCCACAATGCCAAACATATGGATCGTTTCGGATTCTAAACTTTTTTTAACCAGGCTCCTATTGGATCATAACATTTTCTGAATTGTATAATTTTTCTCATTATGTTTCTAAGTCTATTTTAAAGTACATCTCAACGATTGATTTGGGTATATTGTCACTAATTTAAACAAATATGTATGGGATAGATGGATAGAAAATCAGTTTATTGTCCTTATATCTAAAGGCTATACTGATATTCATAATTTATACAACAAATGACATAACTAGGAGACATGTGGTTCATATATTTATCTCATGGAGATTGACAAAGTAGCAGTCTCAACACGTTTAGGGGTTTCAGTATTCGATGGCGCCAAATATCCAACCATCTCAAACGTTTAGCGTAGGAAGGAATCAGTTCCAAGCCTTGAGAAAAGCTACAGTCGCAAATGAATGAATGAATGGATTTATTTATGTCTATTCTAGTGTTACATCTAAAAGAATTGCATATATCATCAAAAGCAAGGTACAGTCGCCTGTAAATCTTGATAATTGTTAAGTATTTTGGGTATAGGCCAAATTACATTTCAAATATATAAATGGTTCGATGGTCTAGTCGGTTATGGCATCTGCTTAACACGCAGAACGTCCCCAGTTCGATCCTGGGTCGAATCAATTTTTTGTCACTCGATATTCTTTTTCAATAATCGTATCTTTAAAATGAATTAACTCAATGGTTTTTTTTAAAAAAAAAATCATTCCTGTTATCAAATATTCTTTGTTTTTGTACCATATTCAACAACTAAATTTTTCAATAAAACTAAGTTTTGCTATTATATCACAAAAAAAAAAAAAAAAAACTAGTCATTAACTTTACCTTTTATTGTATTTTTCGCTTACAATTAACTCGAAAGAAAAAAAAAACGCCTAATTTTCAAATATTTTTTATAACAAAAGTATGTTCAAAAATATGAAATTGAAATCTAGTTCAAGTCAAAAAATAGCCCTACGGGGGGCTCGAACCCCCAACCTTGTGATGACTTTAATAGATATTTAAGAGTCACACGCTCTACCGATTGAGCTAGCAAGGCTTGTTATATTTGACAAATAATCTGGTGCAATATATTTCAATTAAATAAATATAGATCAAAAAAATTTTTTTTTACTATTTCATTTAGGGAAAACTACAAATATGAATATAAGTAGGAGTTTTGGAAGACGTGATTTTTTCAAATACAAGACTTGAATAAGCCAAAAGCTTATACACCCATCTATCTTAATTTCAAGTATTTTGAGTTGAGGGGTACAAAAGTTTGAGCTTGGCACAACCTTGTTAGCGTTCACAGGTGTAATGATTCTAAATTTGTCACCATTTTTCATGTTTTCCATATGTAAAGGGAAAATCAGTTTTTTTTTATCCCCATATCCAAAGACTATATTAGAATAATAATCCTATGTAGTTCTAAACCCATGAAGAATTTGGTGCCATCAAATACTGAAACCACTAAACGTGCTGATACCACTACTTTGTCAATCTTTAGGAGGTAAATATATGAACCAAATGTTTCTTACTTATGTTCTTTTGCTGTATAAATTATTATTAGTATAACCTTTAAATATCGGGACAATAAACTGAGCTGGAGGTTTTTTTATTATCTAGGCTGTAGCTCATCAATTTTAGTAAGTCGAAGGTTTTTTAACACTTATTTTGAGACCTGGCTTTAGCGGTTGTACTCGTTTTGGATAAAATGTCTAGAGAATTGTAAAAATGTGTAACAGTACAGCTGAACACAAAAAGTATTTCAGTATTTTGTATAATGGACATATAGGCTTTTGCCCAGAATTATAAATAAGCCCGATGCTGTCAGTTCGTATTCTCAAAATCAACCTTTCAAATTCTACAGTTTGTGACGGTTTCCTGCAAATTTGAGCTTGTGAAGTTGAATTGTTATCATGACAGAAATAAAGGCCTCCCCAGCTGCTCTTTTCGAATTTAAGTCAGAGCCCACAGCATCACCAAATAAAAATGATGTAGTTTACGGCAAAATTAATTATGAGGGTCGAGCTGACACTGAACAACTTTGGATCAAGATGGAACATGCTCCAGATGAACAGCCCGATAACAGTATTCGAGATACCCGTGAGGTCCCTATTCGGGACCTTCGCTCTTTGGGCTCTGGCATATCTGATTACAATCTTGATCACTCTGGGTTCCAGCTTATCCAGGATGACCAAGACCCTGAATATGAAATGTTTGACAGCGAATCCCGTATTCAAGAGGAATACTATCCTCAAATCGAGGAAATTCTGAAGAAGCACACAGGTGGTAAACGCATCGTGATCTTTGACCATACTATTCGCAAAAATAGAGGTGGTCCAGATACGCCGCAGAACAGAAAGCCAGTTTGTGATGTGCATGTGGATCAAACCCGCTATGCAGTTGAGCAACGAGTAAGACGACATTTGGACGAATCTGAGGTAGAAGAAGCTCTGAAGCATCGGGTGCAATTAATCAACGTATGGCGACCTTTACTTGACAATACATCAGACTTTCCTCTAAGTGTTTCAGACTTCCGTTCAATAAATGTTGAGAAGGATATGGCCATTGCGCACTTGTTATACAAAAACTATCGTGGTGAAAACTACCGTGTAAGGTACAATCCTGCACACAAGTGGTTCTATGTTTCAAACCAGAATAAGAATGAGGTTTTGCTACTTAAATGCTTTGACTCAAAAGAAGATGTCGCAACGTTTTCACCCCATACTGCATTTATTAACCCGCGCACACCAAAAGATGCGAGGCCTCGAGAGAGCATTGAAGTTAGAGCTTTGATATTCCATTAAAATATACTTTTAGTTGACAAATGTTTAGTATATTATTACATTTAATATCTATATATATTCTATTTAAAAATGTTAGCACAAACATATATAAGAACGTATGCGATTTGCAAGACCTTTGTAACTAGCAACAAGTAAGCATCAGACATTTTGTTCATTTCACTAATTCTTTTGAAATTTCATTAAGATAACGCAAAAATTTACCATCATCTGCTTGTTGCAGTATTCTATTCAAGTCTCGGGGCATGATATAAAAAACTTGTTTTTATTTTTTTTTCCACTTACCATTATAGATTGAGAAGAGCTCAGTTGAGCCACGTAGATGTAAAAAACTTGAGAAGGAGAAAGTAGCAACGAGCACTTGCCCAGCCGTTTTATATCAAGTTGTTTTACATTTGTGACATAATGATAACGTAACAACTTCTTTATTTTACGACCCGATATGTCTTCTTGTAGCCATTTGAAGCCTAGAGGTCGGAAGATTTTGACTGGCGGGAAATGGACTCATTCTAGTACTTTTAAAATTAATAGTTCAGCTAGATCTTGCTATTAAATTTTGTATGCGATTTTGTTACAAATTCAATAGAACCCACAGTATATCCTGATCCAGTGAGAAGTAGTAGAAAACTGCTTTGTTAAATTGCTCGTAGAATTGCTCATTGCTCACTGTTCACTGCTCCATTACTAAAGCTAAAGGGAAACTTGATTGCACGAATTGTTGGCAATATCAGGTAACAGAAGTCTGAATTTGCTCGCTATTTGACTTGGCTATCAATCTGGGTTTAAAGCCAAATCCCGTTGAATACTCGCTTCGACCAACCCGTTCCATGTTAAGCACTAATTTCAGGCCTATGATTGGTTTTGCTATCCTGATCTGAAAAATCTCTATGGGACTGCCTAATTCGGACTCATTGAGCGTGAGAAAATAATGAGCAGTTAACCTACGGCTGATTAATTTGCTCGTGCTTTTGTATGGAAAAAAAAAATACTCCTCTATATCAACTCATGATACAATTTCTAGACGCGTTTCCTTCTACACATATGTCTGGGTGGACGTTTATATATATTTGTCTATGTGGATATATATAAATATATGTATAAATCGCTATTGATTTTGCCATTTGAAGGTATTTTTCAACAACACATACTATACACAAAATGAAACTTTCCTCTTGCATCGTGGGCATGCTAGCAGCAGCCAGCGTAGCCCACGCACACATGAAATCAACAGTCAGCTTGCATCGATTTTATTGCCAAAAGGCACTTTCCAGCTACAACTTTGACTGCGGGAAAACCGCGTCATGTCAGTGTATGAGCGCACCCTACATTGCATCGCTCATGGACTGTATTGGCGTCGTTTCGGATCATAATCAGCACATAGTTGAACGGGAAATGGATATTGTGGGTGAGAAATGTGTCAAGATGGGCATGAGCAATATGGGATACACAAAAATGAAGCAGTATTACGATAATGCTACGTTTGTGGATGCTGCAAACGCAGTTAAAAGCGCAGACGGGATTATGACTGATGCTGTGCGGTTCGACACACCGCAAGAAGTTGGGTTTGATAGTAACTACAACGAAACTTTTGAATACATGCTCTATACTGGAACATTGTACGGAGGTATTATCATGGCATATTGGGCTGCGGTGCTAGCTCTTGCAACATTATTTAATTTTCTCCCTTCCTCTTACAACATCTTTACTCACACCAAATTACTTAAAAAATATGTATCAAGCTACGGTGCTACTAATCGCTTGTTGGGAATCATTCCATCGCGATCACAAACTATCATTCTGATTGGATACTTTATAATGAATTTGGTTCTCTGTCTCGTGCATTATCGCTTCATTCCGGTCTTTGAAGAAAAAAAATTTCAGCTTTGCAGGCATATCGCTGATCGAACAGGAATCATCTCGTTTGCACATTTCCCTGTTGTATTTCTCTTTGCTGCAAGAAACAATCTTTTTATTACTCTTACAGGATGGAGTTTTGGAACATTTAATACATATCATAGATGGGTTTCAAGAATGATGGTTTTGCATGCAGTCATTCACTCTTTTGCTTGGACAGCCTACACTGTTATGGACGGCGAGTATCCAATGATGTTTGGTACACCTTATTGGGATTGGGGTGTTGCAGCGACAGTCTTTGGTGGTGTAATAATGCTTTTCAGTATCCGACCTTTGAGGCTTAAGCTTTACGAATACTTTCTTGCATCTCATATTATTTTGGCTATCTTTTATACAGTTGGCTGCGTTTGGCACAGTTATCGTATGGGCTGGATGCAATGGATTTGGGCATCTATAGCTATCTGGGCTTTTGATAGATTTGTTCGTTTTGCCTACCTGGCTAAGAATGGATTTTTGTTTGCTTCACCTGTCACTAAATCTTGTACTCCCCATATTCTCAAAATGTCTATTGAGTACCCAGAGGCTTGGCGAATTTCTACCTATCAGACTGGAGGACTACACTACTTTATACACTTTCTAGAATGGAATAAGTGGTTTCAATCCCACCCGTTCACACTCTACCCAGATCCTCAGGCACCTCAAACTCGTGTAATTCTGCTTGCCAAAGTGCACAATGGTATTACCAAGTCCATTTCAGATTCTGTTCTTTCGGATTCCACACTCGAGCCGCGACTTGTTGGACTTGACGGCCCATATGGACCATTTCACTCTTTATCAGAGTATTCGCAGGTACTACTTGTTGCAGGTGGAATTGGAATCACTGCCATTTACAACTATGCAATGTCGTTATTGGCACATCAGACAGCACAAGTGGTGTGGATTGCACGCGATGATTCTGTGCTGACCTGGTTTGCTGATGAACTTAAGGCTTTGGAAGCCATGGGAATCAGCGTTCGTTTGATATATACTCGTATGGATGCTTCAGTAGCGGTGTCAGAGATTGAAGCAGGGCAATCCGATCCAAGTGGTAATTCTTCATCAGAAGAAATTGAAGAAAAGAAACTGACCTCTATGGATGCAGAAATGGGAAGAAGTCGGCCCGATATTGGATCAATTATTCATGAATACTTCAAGCCATCTGAGGCTGTTATGGGTGCTGTTGTTGTATGTGGACCTAGAAGTCTGGTGGATGATGTTCATAGTTCTGTGCGGGATGAGACTCGTATTAGTGTAGTAGATGAAGGATTTGGATGGTGATCATATTGTAATGAATTGTTTTCTATAGAATGCAAACTGTTTTTGTTTTTTGATTTTAGATTTTCATAAACTTGTTTTATCTTATTTTATCTTATTTTATCGTTGTTGTTGTTGTTTATTTATTATCATAATTTTTTTTTTTTTTTTCATGAATATACATTTATCATTTCAAAAGTTTTTATTTTTAAAGGTATTGCTCTACTCTTTTTGTGCAAATTTTATATTAATTTTAATATATATGTAAACACCTAAAATAAATAAAATAAAGCTTCATTCGGCCAAATCCGATATCAAATCATAAATAGTAGGTATATTACTTCAACAAAACTATTAATTGATTTATTTTTTTCTATATATAATTATATATATTATAGAGAATAAATTAAAGCTTTTTATTATTTCATTTATTTTTATTTTTAAATCAGTTATATTATTATTATTATTATTATTGTATAATTCAGTTGAAATATATAAAGATGAGAGTTAATGATGATGGAAAAAATAAAACAAGAGAAAATGAAATCTTAGCAATTATCAATTATAAATGACTTAAGTTTTTCTGAAAAAATGGCCTTCACCAACCATAATTTTGCTCACTAGACAAAGAACAAAGCATATAAACATGCAAAGACCACTGAAGATTTGAATACCCCAAAATGTCATTCCAACTTGCTGATCACCAATAAATTTGGCAGTCTCAATTGGATTTTGAAGCTTAAGAATGGCTCCTGCAACTGGAGTACCCATAAGAAGACCGAAACCACAAATGAAGAAACTAAGACCCAAACGAGAACCAATGAGAGTGATATCAGGTGAAATTCGGTTGACACAGGCAGGTGGAATTGATACAAAAGCACCGGATGAGAAACCGTAAAGGGCTGCAAATACAATGAGCCCAGCAGAAGATGTGATACGAATCCAACAGAAAATGAGAACTGTAGAGGCAAAGGTACAAATTATAAGAACGTTGTAAGGTCCAACATGGTCTGCAAGAAAGTTGGGAATGATACGTCCAAACACAGAGGCTGAGTTGAGAATGGAAATGAGATAAAAGGCAAGATCCGAGTCCATGTAATGTGATAGTCCGTAGGTCTGAATGTAGAAGAATGGAATGTAAAGACCAGTAAAGCCAAAGAACATTGCAACGGAGAAAATCATAAGCTTGGGGTCTTTAAGTGAAGGCAGATGTATCATGGTCACAGTCTTCTTAGGTGGAAGTCTGATTTTAAGCATAGATGCAGCAAACATTGTGGTAGCCAAAGCTATGAATCCAATCACTCGTATTGTCCAAGGGAATCCAATCCGTGGAATTAGACGATGCACCAAGATCGGGAAAATGAGTCCACCAACTGAAGAGCCAGCTGCACATAGTCCCATTGCAAAAGCTTTTTTTGTTGAGAAGTAGGATGAGATGATTGCTACACTTGACACAAACGCAGTTGAACATCCAAGACCAACAACAATACCTTGCGCAAGTAAGAGCTGATAGTACTCTTTACCCAGACTGGTCATCATGAGTCCAAATGTAAGCACAACACTACCAATGAATACCATGGTTTTTCCATGGCCCTTATCAACCAATGGACCCAGAACTACCGAGAAGTCTATGACGAGGAAACCTTGGATGGATCCAATCCATGAAATGGCTGAGGACGTGCTGGATGAAAGCAGATTTGCTTGATAATACGTTTGGAACTCTCCAAATGCATTTACAATACCCCATGAGTTGAAAAACAAAAGGAATCCTGCTAAAACCTGAAGCCATGCTGTCAAGCCTCCGTTAGGCGGTGGACCTACGGAGGCCAGATGTTGAGGAGTGTTTTGGTCTGATGTGGGGGAATCGGGAGATGAAGAGTTGAATTTCTCGTTTTTTCCAGAATCTAATTCAGAAGGATTTGAGATGATCGTAACCTCTTCAACGATCGATTCTTCATCAGATGTTCTATATTGCTGCAGATGTGTAGGGGTCTGAGTCATGATTTTTGGTGAATATTATTGGTGCTATTATTATTATGATGATGATTATTGATATTAAATTTTTTTTTTCCCTTCAATTCTCAGAAATTTTCTTTTAGCTCAGAATTTTTTTAAAAAAAGAAGATAATTAAAAGAAGATATGAGAGTGTAATGATTACCAACAAGAGTAAATATAGAGATAGTAGTGATAATAATAATAATTATCAAACTGATGGATGCTTTATAGAAATAAGAGAATCTGATTTAAAAACCATTCAAATTTAGCGGCAACCTTGGATATTTATATAGATCTATAAAATGTCCCACATAAATAAACTAAGAAAAAAAAATAAAATAAAATAAAAATAATTTGTCATCGCAGCCTTTCACTCACACAGCCTTGCCCTTTTTACTTCAAGTATTCTAAAAGGTCATTCAGATAACGGTTATTTAATGGTTTATGCTAATAATCATATTATAGAGGTTTATACCGTATTGTTTTTATTCCTACTGATTATACTGGTATATTATATATATATATATATCGTTTTGATAGCATTCTTGAATATTTAATATATATTATACCACACACTCACCTATGCCTACGGACTGTGATGACAGCACTACTGATCTATCATAGTCAACTTGTGAAATTTCATAGTCTATAACTTGATGGAGGCCGGATCCGAGATATCAAGTAGGCGCGTATGGCTTCCTGTGGTCTTCACCCGACTTTGAGCCCACGGCTGACTCACTCTATTCGACCATATGCTTCGGAAAGCCCGCTTTTCAAATCCCCTATTCACAGTCACCGACCTCAGCCTTACTCAATTTACTGATATTATCTTTATTTCCGCTGTTGTTTATGCTCCTAGTATTACAATTATCATCATCATCATCATAATAACTAATTCAAATACTCAATGTTTTTCTTTTTCAGCCTCAACACCTTGGCAATGATCCCGAAAACTAAAATAAAAATAAATACACACAATAGCCGTACGTTTTTCTGATTCGATAATATCCCGTATTTTCACCTTATACTAGTTTGATTTTTATCCAGTTAATAATCTCGACTTTATCTAGACTTTTATTTCAGCTTACTTTTGATTTTCGTATTTTTATTCTTGACTGTAGTATAACTTTTTTTTTTTTTTGTTTTGAAAGCCCATAGTTTTTATCGTTATTCTTTTCTCCGTATATAATAGTCGGTCCGAAACGGTGAGTACTTCTCATGTTCAGCCGTACGTATTTTATTGTTAATTTTATTTTAAACAAGTGTGTAAGGCTGGCTCAAGTCATAAATTTTTTTTCGCTAATTTTTCGGTCCGACTCGTAAACAGATGGTAATATTAGCCCTATGTATATCAATTGAGCTAGTACCAAGAAACTACATAAACAAACATCTATAATAAAGGCAACAATATAATTTGACTTGATAATTCAACAAAATAATTTAACATCATGATTTTAATACATATTTTATAATAATATATCTTAAAATATAAATGTAGCAATAAAATCTGGTTGTAGAATAAATGACAAAACAATTAAATACTATGATCAGAAAAGAGTTTATGAATTTATTAAAATGTTGTATTTACATGATT
Organism: Geotrichum ghanense (nom. inval.); assembly: GCA_022023575.1. NCBI lineage: Eukaryota > Fungi > Ascomycota > Dipodascomycetes > Dipodascales > Dipodascaceae > Geotrichum > Geotrichum ghanense (nom. inval.). Next base: position 1,863,383 of record JAKKCX010000010.1, on the reverse strand, counting down.
GTTAAATAAAATAAAAAATAACACTTTCAAGCACAATATTATAACTTGATTATAATGACAATTTTTTTTTCATATATATATTGGATTAAGACTTACGGTAAAAGAAAAAAAAAACCTTTTGTCTTTTCATTTTGTTAAAACGCTTCAATATATATAAAATGTATACATTGATACATCTTCACATTAATTTTTCTTCTTCTTGGTAATAGATTCAATATATAAATCTATAATAATAAAAAACTTCTTTTTATAAAAATGATGTAGTCTTTTCATTATTTTTTTTAAAAAAAAAAAAAACAAGAAAAAATAAAAATTAATGTCAATCCTAATATAATTAATAATAGTAAAAAACAACTTTATAAATCAGCTGTTAACAAGACTCCACGACTTGCGTATCGGATTCCAATACCATAATCGTTCATCACTCTCAATAACAGCCATAGTCACGGCCTGGGCCACGTCAGGCGCAACTACACCCCCCACCTTCTGTCTAAGTATATTCAACACATGGCTCATGGTTATGCCCTTTCGATGCTGAATTGCCTTCTTTACAGCACTTTCCAAATTCCATTTTCCATGAGCCTTGACTTCATCGCTAACCAGACCACTGCGCATTAGGTGTCCTGACTCCACCAGGTCACTCACTATAGACCGAACTATTGCTTCATGCTGCAAATCCTTTGTCCCTAAGCGTGCTTCCACCTTCTCTCGATCGTATACAGTCACATAGTTCACATAGACCATTAGCTGTACGTCCGTAACAAGTGCTGAAACTAAAATCTTGTGCCCCTTTCGCCTCTGAATATACATGAGGATTGCATGGGTCAACCGCTGGAACGTAGCAGACCCGGGCTCACACAGAATCTCTGGGATCAGATGAGAATCGTCAGACTTAGTTGCCGTTAGAGGTGCCATTGACTGACATACAACATCACAAAATGGCTCGGCTATAGGACTACTATGTATCTCTTCACCATTCTGCCATAAATGCGACACACTTGCATCACAGCTTTCATTTCTCGATGCAAGCAACGCTTCCGAAGATGAAAAAACATGTGATGGTCTCCGAACATTCGGTCCAGCGTCAGAGATTTCGTTCAATCGTTTAGATACAATGTGGCTTCCTTTTCCCTCTTTGTCCGACTCTGGTTTTCGATTTCTTTCATGGTTCTGTTTCCGTCCGACACTCGGAACCCCGAAAGAATCATATATATTTTGTATTCTGTTTGACTCAGCCTCTTGTAATCTGTCACTTCTTTGAATTGCATTGTAATCCGTGTCTATCTCATATTCCTTGCTTTCGTTAAAACCAGAATTAGAACCATATCCCTTCTGGATGTTTTCCCAATTGCTTTCATCAGGATTGCTTTCAATCGACTCAACATCATCGTTGTCGTAATCATCTATACCATCCCCTGAGCGTATTGAAGATGTATATTTTGAAGGCACTTTTTTGTATTTCTCATAATTGTAATTTGAATGTTGCATGATTTTAGTCTTTTCTCCTGGTTCGAGAGGTGGATTATTATTTTTGTCGTTACATAAATCTTGGATATCACCATTCGGCTTTTCTTCCAAATCTAATTGGCCATAGTTGTCGTCTTCTGCATTCCAATGCGTGAAAAGGGCATCCAGCTCATTTTCTGCTGCCTCATTAGAATCTGAATATTCAAAGGATTTCGCGTACGGTTTAATATCTAAACCACCATTTTTATCTACTTCAATCCCATTTAAATCAAATTGCTTTGCTGATTTTTTTGGCGTGTTCTCTTTAATCTTTGAATCACTTTGAACTTCATCACTATCTGAAATCTTCGCTACAATTTCTTTAAGTTCATCATCATTAATGCTTTTAGAAATGGGATCTACTACCAGATGGGATGGGCTAGACTTGCTAGATGAAACAGATAAAGAGGCTGATGCAGTAGATAACGTTGGCTTTGAATTTGAATTCAAGAATGTTAGAGGCGCCGAAAGTTCTCTCTCAATATCACTATCACTATCGGTTATATCTGCTACTATTTCTTCAAGCTCATTATCATCAATAAATGTGCTCATCTGTTGAGATGATGATTTTTCAGAGTCCACTTCAGAATCTTGAAACAGCCGATTCAAAAGCTTTTCCGTAGAAATCTTGTTATTGTTGTCAAGTTGTTCATTCTCCTTACTGTGAAATGTCTGTACTAATGCAGGACTTTTGGCCACTGACTGGACAGTGTCTACTGAAGGAACGGTTTTTGTTTCTTTAACCAAAACTGACGACGCTATCTTTTCATCAGCATCAATAAAGTACTTTGATTTCGAAGGGTTAGTCGGAGATTCCACAACCGAACTTGACAACGTATTGAGATTCTTGGTTGTCACAGGCTGAAAAGCTAATTCTGGTGTGGAAACATTACCCTCTGATGACTGAAAAGTGAATGGATTTTTGCTTATCTCCTTGATATTTTCATCCCGGCTTCTCCGTGCACGTTTCGCACCAGGTGGAGTAGTTAACAAGTCGCCATCTATAATACGCTTGGAATCACTTTCCAGATTATCTGCACGAGAGCTGAGTATCATACTTTCCAAACTTATATGGTGCGACTCGAGCGGTAAATCCTGGATCTCATCTGGTTCGTTTAATATTACATCGTCATCTGTCTGACTGTCATCCTGAATTGGGTTTTCAGTAATACTCAATGGAGAAAGAGCCCCAATATCCTTTGGGGTGTTTAGAGGAACCCAAGGCTTACATAGGACGTCTCTTCTAAACTTCATAGCTTCCGCAGAATGTGCCAAATCTGTCTCTGTAGTTCGAATCTCAGGAATCTTTTCAGTCACAATCTGAACACCAAACCTAGGATTATAGCTCAAATATCCCAGAATAAATAAGTATTTATTAGTATATTCTGAAAGGTTGAGCTCACTGCTTGTGCGATAGCTAACTTCAATTATTGCCCCAGTATTATCATCCACTAATCAAAATTGATTAATAGTTAGTATTTCTTTAGTATCAAAAACTGTTTATTTATTATAATTATTATTATTATTTTAATTTGGTGCTTTCTTTCATACTCACTACAAAAAATAACCTTTGGTGTGCCATAAATGACTTCGACTCTGCTACAATATGCTACCAATTTCACATAATTTATCGGTCTACTTCCAAAAAACAATGGACCACATTTTCTTCTAATCATGTATTTGAGCCTGGCTGGTCGTTTATACAGCTCTTCAAACCGTCGTAAAGCAATGATATCCGCTATTAAAATAGGCACATAGGTATTGAATGTCAGCGATTGATAAAATAGTCTCTCATCATATATATCAAACTCAGCTACATGATCCATATTATGAGCCCTCCCAAATAAAACGAATCAAGTGTAAATCAATATTGCAAAAGAAGAAATGATATTCAAGAGATTCCCGACTCTATTGATTGTAGTTTTTTTTATATTCGATTATGTAATACATTATATAACAATACAATATTGAAACATAATTCTGACCGTAAATGAAAACAGCTTTTTTTTTGTTTCTTAGGCCTTTCTTTTTTCTTTACTCTGTAACTACAATATGTATATATATATATTTAACAAATGATGTATTCTATAGATTATAAAAATATTCAAGTAGGGCAAATACAAATATATCTTAATATATACTTACTAGTCAAATTTTAATGGTTTTCAGCCGTACTTCCCAAATTTATTGGTTAAATAATAAGACTTGTGACAAAAAAAAATTTTTATTATTGAAAAAAAAAAATGTTTACCTAAGCTTCTCACGTGTAATGAGTGTACATCTTTATTTAAATAGAGACGTCCGGATACATATTCCACGGAACAATTGCGTATTTATATATATATATATTTTTATAGGATTGAAACATGTATATAAATTTGACTACTGCCTCTTTTGTTTCTTTTACTCTTTTTCAATAAAAAAAATTTTTTTTCTACACCATCAGTCGTTTAATACATAATGTCACCTCGAATTCTTTGTCTCCATGGATTTGTTCAAGTAAGTAGTGTGAAGAGAAAGCAATCAGTTTACTTTTGAGAAAGAAAAAAAAAAAAAGGGAAGCTAACATTGATAACTTATCAAGAACGGATCAGTTTTTGCTCGCAAATCATCAGCATTGCGTAAATCTTTGACTAAGCTTGGATATGAGTTGGTATTTTTGGATGGACCAGTCAAAGTAGCTCCAGAAACACTTCCTTTCGATACATCTGCGAGTACGTTCAGTGCCGACGCGAATGCATCCGATTTTAGATCATGGTATCCTTATATTGAGACCGAGTCCAACCATTTTTCGATGGAACCAGCTTTTGAGGAGTTAAAGGCTTCTATTATTAAGGACGGGCCATATGATGGTATTATTGGATTTTCTCAAGGTGCAGGTGTTGCTGGAATTCTTTGCAACTCAATTGATTCGTTGGTTCCTGAAAAGCAAGGCAAGTTCAAGTTTGCAGTACTTTACTCTGGATTCAGACCTCACCCAGAATTTCTACAGAAATACTTTTCACCACCAATAAGTACACCTACCTTACATATTATGGGATCGTTAGATACAGTTGTGTCGGAGGAAAGATCAATGGCGTTGTATAATGCCTGTACAGAAGACTCAAGGACTTTGATGAGACACCCCGGTGGTCACTTTGTTCCTAACTCAAAGCCATTTGTAAAGTCTGTTGTTGAATACATTGAATCTCACATGAATGAAAAGAGTGAAGAAGGAGCATCAACCACATCTTCCAACAAGACTGAAGAGACAAAGAAGGAGGAAACCCCACAAGAATCTTGGGACGAGTTTGATAAAATTGGTCAATCTTAGATATTTTTTCTTTTTTGATTTATATTAGATTTTTTTAAATACAGTTTGTTTTTTATTGTTAGATTATTTATTAGTGTAGTTACTATTTTAATTTTAGAATCTTAAGAATGTCGAGACTTAGAAATAAAGTAAAGTAACAATAACAATATTTAAAGGCAATAACATATAATTTTCAAGATGAAATTACATGATTTTCTTTCTTTTTTTTCTTTCTTTCTAAGGTTCCATATTTTAAAGAAATAAATAAACTTTTTGCCAAAAAAAAAAAAAAAAAAAAAAAAAATAAATAAATAAAAAAAAATAAATAAAAAAAAATAAATAAATAAATAAAAAAATAAAGACTATATACATTTCAAATACAATTACTCAAATAATCTTTTGTAAATTAAAACATTCAACAATTAACTACTGCAAAAATAAAATAAAAATGTGAGAAATAAAAATTTTTATATTATTAAATTATTTCCAAGAATCTTATGGGAAAATAAAATAAAATAAAATAAAATAAAATAAAAATTAGGTTGTTAATTTTTTTTTTTTCAAGTACTTATATTGTAAACCAAATTTCATGAATATTTTCTTTAAATTTTTTTTATTTTACTTTGTTCATGTCTAAAAAAAAAAAAAAAAAAAAAAAAAAAAAAAAAAAAAAAAAAGAAAGAAAAAAAACAATTCAATTCATTTTCCATAAAAATACTATTGAATAAAAATAATTTCTAGATTAAATTGAGATTCAAACTTCAGTCCATTTAGTATAAAAAAATTTCTTGCTTGTTGAAATGAAGAAAAAATCAAAAATCAAAAGCCGAAATACCGAGATTTACAATAGGTAAATCATGTGACTATGCACATTTAATTTGTTTGTTTGTTTGTTTTTTACTAGATAATCTCATAAATATAAAAGTTCATCAATGCTACTACAAGGATATAACACTTTCTTCATGAATATCAAAACATTGATATTTCAAAAAAAAAAAAAAGAATAATAATAATATACACATTGATGCTTTATTACATGAAATTTCTAAATTCCTACATTTTTAATTTTCTAAATTCCTTAAGTTTAGCATAAAATGTTATTTTCATTCATTCAAGAGTTTATATAGACTAATGGTCTACATGATATACATGTGTCGGATAACAACACACTATTCATTCATTTATTCATTCAAAAAATTTATTTTCTTTGACCATAGGCCTTGGTAGCGTAGTGACCATCAATTACAATGATATCTTCAGGTCTGTAGTCTTCCTTTCCGCTAAAGTAGCTTTCCAAAATGTTCTTGACACCAGTGGCATATCTTAATTGGGCATCAAGACTGGTACCAGAAATGTGGGGGGTCATGGCATTACCAGCACCATACTTGTTGGTCATGGCTCTCCAAGGATGGTCCTTAGGAGCAGGTTGAGGGTACCAAACATCACCACCATATCCGCGCAATTGGCCTGATTTGAGAGCCTCTGCAACGTCTTCAGCGACACAGATAGCACCACGAGCGGTGTTGACCAACCAAGCACCCTTCTTCATCTTGCTAAGAAGCTCCTTGTTGAAAAGACCACGGGTAGACTCGTGCAGAGGAGCGTTGATGGTGACAATGTCGGCTTGGCCAAGCATCTCCTCGAGATTTTCAACACGACGGGCACCAATCTCTTTTTCAAGCTTGGGGTCAAGAGGTTGGTAGTCGTAGTAAAGAAGCTCTTTGGGGTTGAAAGGAACCAGTCTTTGGAGAACACGGGTACCAATTCTGCCAACACCGACGGTAGCAATGACCTTTCCTTCGATATCGTAGGAGTCTTTAGCAACGGCAGCGACATCCCACTCGCCTTTGACGATTTGCTCGTGGGCGGGGACAAAGTTTCTGACCAACACCAACATGGTCATAACGACGTGCTCAGCAACAGATTGGACATTGGAACCGGTGACTTCGAGGACAGCGATTTTTCTCTCGTTGGCAGCGTTAAGGTCAATGTGGTCAGAGCCGACACCTGCGGTGACACAGAGCTTGAGGTTCTTAGCCTTAGCGATTCTCTCGCGGGTGATGTAACCAGGATGGAAAGGAGTTGTAATGATGATTTCGGCGTCGACAATGTGCTTGTCTAGCTCAGAGCCTTCACCTTCCTTGCTGGAGGTAGTAATGAGTTCATGGCCATGAGATTCGAGCCATTTACGGATTCCAAGTTCATTTTCAGTGGATCCAAGAAGCTTTGGCTCATCAACAGCGTGGGAGCCGGCATCGTAAAGAACAAGAAGGACCTTCATTTTGTTTTTGAGTTTTGTTTATAGATTGAAGAAAAGTTGTAGTAGAAGTTGTTTTAATGAATAGAGATATTGATGATGATAAAAATATGAAGGATTTCATCGATTTAAATAGTTTTTTTTTTTTTGAACTACAATATAATTAATTACCCCTCATAGTGGGACAATCATATATCTTATCCGTTAGCCAGACACTGAAAGGGCGCATCTTTTTGCTATCTACTTTTCAATATACAATGAAGTTTTATTCCATAGCATTGATTAATGGAATTTACAGTTTTCTCTATAAACAATTTCCAGACGCACGCATAACCTTCTGTGCTATTTAGCCCCTATCCGTGCGGCTTTACCTCTGTATACCCCACAGTTTTTTGTTTTAGTTTTAGTGTGTATTCTGGCTGTGGTCCAAAGAGGGCAAAACCTTGAATATGCCGCCGCACCAGCCCTGGCAGGATCTCCCGCTGCAGTTCAGGGCACATACTATTTGAAGGAAGGCCGGTTATCCCGATCAAGTCTGCGGCGGTGGAAGCGAACGTCAATTTTCTGAACGGGTCCCGCTCTTGAAAGATGTTTTGTAGTGAAGAGGAGTTTAATAATAGAGTAAATGTATTGAAAGTCCTCTCGTGCGTGAGTTCATTAATATTTGCATGTTTTTAAAATCCCCATGAGCCGTAGCTAATTGCGGGTATTCCAAAATGATGATGATGATGATGATGATGATGATGAAAGTAATTGTTTTTTTTAAAAAAAAAATCTAGAATTTAAAAGCATCAGAGTTTGTTTTTGATGTCGGTTCAAGAATTTGTCATTTAATAATATTTACCGTTTTGAATATTATCAAATTAGAATAAATTTAAGTAAATTAGAATAATTTAAGTAAATTAGAATAAATTTAAATAACTTAGAATAAATTTAAATAAATTTAAATAACTTAGAATAAATTTAAATAACTTAGAATAAATTTAAATAAATTAGAATAAATTTAAATAAATTAAATAAATTAAATAAAAAATATCAACTCATCTACAACAGATCTCAATATTTGTTGATTCTAATATATAAAGACAAAAAACATTCATTGAGCATTATATAGCATAATGTAGACTTTTATTATATCCAATAAATTCTCATAAACCTCAGCATATTGATTAAGGTACAATATTATTACCATATTTTCAGCCCTACATATTTCAAAATTGTTACTGTTTGAAATTACCAACATGAAAATGAATGCTAAACAAGATCTTTTTTTTTTTGAATAATATACGTACATTATAGAAATACCTCAATTATTGCTTTTATTTTTACTGATGATGTTGATGATCTTGTCTTTTATTATTATTATTTCATTATTTCATTGATATCACAATGTGGCAAATCATTATTAATTTATAAATACTAATAAAGATGATTATAAAAGATGACATTTAAAAACTAATTGCGGATTTTACCTTAATACAACTCTTGAATTATAATAATCTAGTATATATTCGTCACTTGTATCAAAGTTAGAAACAAAAATTGATTATACTCACCATATCGCAAATTACTCTAGTTTGATCAAATTTTAAATAGACAACTACCATTTTAAATAGAATCAAAAATATAAATATTGATAATATTGAGCTATTATTATTGTTATTATTATTACTATTATTACTATTATTATATATTTCAAAATGAATTGTTCTTGAATACTCGTTTATTGCTTCTTCTTCTCAGAGGAAACTTGTGGAGCATTGTTCCAGTAAAGAACAACTTGCAATGCCAAAACAGCATTGAGCACTGTAGCTCCAACAAATGATGCCAAAATCAATGGATCATTGACCTCCTGAATGGTAGTAAACACTCTCGCGAGCGAGCCCAAAAGATAATTCACAACAGAAAATACACTAAGAGCACCAGTAGACTTATTCTTATGATTAGTGAGAATCTGAGGAACCTTCGAAAATAATGACAGAGGAATAGTCAATCCCTGAAGCAATGTCATATTCTGTTCTGACACGTATCCAACTCCAGATGGATCAATCAAAACCAACAGAATTCCAGCAACTCCAGCAAGAAACGCGCCAGCAGCAGCAGGTCTTCCTGAATAGTGCAAAATCAAAATACACACAATCACATTCTGAATACCAATCAAAGCAGTCTCACCAAAGGTGGTGAAAGGAAAGTTGGATCGGAACCCATAGGCAAGCGAAATCAAATACCCAAGAGTTTCCATACTATATCCCACAAATGAAAGACCCTCAGCGGAACCACCAGAAACCAACTTCAAAATCTGTGGCACCTTGACAATAGATGACATGACAACAATTCCCAATCCCAATGCGCGAGAGATTCCAAGCGCTACGCATTCTGGTCGAGATACAAAATCAACTTGATCAATCAAAACAGCGTAACAGTCTTCACCTAAAAGTGTTTGACCAACTTGAGCAACCGGTTCCGGAATCAGTGCTGTAACTGGCCTAATATAAGGACTGAGAGGATCAATTATCTTTCCAATGATATCCATGTTTGCTTCCTGGTATAATGATTGCGTGTTGAAAAAAAAAAAAAAAAAAGGAAAACAGATCTGGATAGATTATAATGTACGTGGAAATTTTGATTACCACGTGACTTCACATTTGCTCAGAGCCTATCAAGTTGTACACGAACCTAAATTCAAGTAAACATCAACCTTCTATTAATCTTTTTTCTCTTCCTCAGATAAAACAAATTACTTTAAAAGAGACGTTATAATGTCTTTAGTTTTATATTGCTTTGTTGCGATATGACAGAGCGCTAATACTTGGTGTCACAAGTGTATCTGTTGATTATAGCCAACCAAACTCTTTTACTTTGCTAATTATCCAACCTTATTCTAAAACCACGATTTTATCATCAGTCTAATCTTGATTTAACCATATATATATATATATATATATATATATTTGCATTCATACAGTTAAAAGTAATTAATATAAACAGAAATATATATTATATAAATTTGTTATTTTCATTTGTCAGAATTGTATAACTTTTTTTTTTTTTTTTGGAATCATTTATATATAGCTCTTTATTCAACTTGAACCCTCAAACGATATGAAATAGGTCGTGATTCTGCAATTTCTTTATCTTCCAATGCCTTTTTGATTTTATCAGGAGTCCCTTGCACTGCCCATTTCAAATTTTTAGCTAAACCAGAATCTGTAAAATCCAAAACTCGAAGAGTTCCTGTGAATCGTACCGATTCAGCCTTATCAATAAATCTACGAACAAGATCAGTAGTCAACCAAGTCGCACTTTTTACATTAAGTGTAACAAGAAATCTCAGCTCACATAAAGCTTCAACAAGGTCAGTAGGATGTACAGGGCATACATCCTGTGGTAACCAAGTATTCAAACATGCAACATCAGAAACAAATATGTGACCAGAAAGTGAAGTAATTGGATATTTTGTTCTACTAGTAATAAAATAATCGTTAGCAAGTGTCACTCTAGAAAGGTCAATGATATGAAGATTTCGGCAACACTTGAATATATGTAGCAATGCCCCGAGCGGAATATCTCTAGCATGCAAAAATTTTTTAAGACGAAAAGATTGTGTAGGATGCGTTGAAGCTGGTTTTTGAACCACAGTGTTAAGCTTGGTAGAAACAGGTACTGGTGTCGAAATCTGTTGTGTTGACTTTTGTGAACGCAATGAGAATGGTTGTTTGCGCTTTGGTGTCGGATCTGGACCCGCTTGATGATTTGTAAACTTGGAATATCGCCGCAGTTTGCTTTGTTTTTTCGTGTTTTCAGACTTGGGATTATTATATGAATCTGTAAAATTCCGGGTTTTCAATGGATGTGTCTTCATTGACGCAGGTGTAGTTGCAACTCGTGGCTGTGGGGTAGCAATAAGATCTGGCGGAATAAGTGAAGTCGTCCGCTGCGAGACTGTACTAGTACTTGGTCCCGAAACTGTATAAAACGGTTCTGCTCGTAGTTTCCAATCTCGCCATCCAGCCAACACTTCTCCAGTACCTTCTCGAACTTGTGACGGAATTGCAGATAAATCAAGCACTTTAACATAATTAGCTAACTCTTGGTTGTGCGAAACTGTAGTAACGAACTGCGCAAACCGATATGTGGATCGAAACTGAGGATCAAAGTAAAGATGTCGGATACACAATGAAGAGATTTGTTTGGATACTTGAAGAAGTTCCAAAAGTGAAGGCTGATCAAGATTTGAAAATATATCATCAATTAGTTCAACTGGAAGATCTAATAGCGTGATCTTTTGACGAGCTGTTCGGATACTAAAGGCACTACTAACTGTAGATCTTTGCGAGGATGCTGATGATAAAAATCTCCCTTTTCGTGAACTTCTTACTCGTCTCACTGGTTTTTGACATGACCCAGCTTCTGGTTCTACTCGTGTTGGAATTAAAGATCTATATATTGCGCCTGTAGGGATTGGATTTCGTCTTATCTCGGGCTCTTTGTCAGTCAACATGTGAATTATTGGCTCAGACACTCGTTTGTCCAAATTATGAATAAATGTTGCATTTTCAGTTTGTGCTTGTTTTTTGGATGAAAATAGCAAACCATTTGAAAGCGTGGAGATCGCTAGCGGCTGGATTCTGTAATCCAAAGAAGATTTCATTCCTTTTAATTTAGTTGTTGTATTTTTGTTTGTTTTCTTGTCAGTCAAGCAAATCGGATTGTACCCATATGACAAATCTTGTCAGTTTCAAGCCTTTATAATAATTTGTAAATCTTGCAAGTAAAGAAACAACAGAAGAAGTAGAAAGAGAGAAAGAAAGAAAAAAAATTCAGTAAAAACGATGCGAACTGCGCAAAATATAAATTTTTATTTATACACTAGCAGTAAAACCTCTGAATCAATAACAGCAGGCGGATCCAAGTTTAAGTTTTGATTTTCGCCGTACCCAATTGTTCTATAAATCAAAAACAGTGTGAACTATAGACTCATTGCACCTGAGATTTCACGAAAACTTTTGTACATGTGCATTTAAAATCTAGCCAGGTGAACTGTGCTGGGTGTTGGAAATTAGTACAGATAAATTCTCAGATAGGTATAAAGGGTCCTTGGTGGGAAGACTGTTAAGATAAGGTCCGGTGGTTGTCCACCTCATCGCATCTTATATCACTATGTGTAGAAAAAATAAAAATAAACAAACACCACTAGAATAAAAATAAATAAATAAACAATCCCAGTTGACCATCGGTACATTTCATATATCCATAAGTTTAGAAATTCTTTTTTAGTTCAATATGATTTATTATCCATAATGTCTTTATTTTTTTTTAAATATTTTGGTCATCCGGTTACAAATGATTTTTCTAGCATTAATATTTGCACTAGGATTGGTATAAACCTATAATTAATTGCCCTGATTTCATGCCAAAAACAACGGAGTCTTAAAAATAGCTTTGTAGTTAATAAGTATTTAATAGAAACAACTCTAGAATATGATTGACAATATATTGATTGAATATATATATATATATATATATATATATGTATATAAATTTTCAAAATTTAGTAAACATATATGAATAATAATAATAATAACAATAAAAGTTGCTCTGTTTTCTTGTAATATAATATAGATTATTGTTTCTCATACAGTTTTAATTCTTTTTACATGTTTTTTTTTTAAAATAAAAATAAAACTCAATTTTCATTTTGAAAAACTTTTCTAGGTTCTGGTTAATACAACACCGTTTGCTTCATTCGTTAGTATCTTAAAGTTTGAATTTATTTCACCTTATTACTACTTCCCTATTCAACCAAGTTGCTTTATAAGCTCAAGAACAAGTAAAGTCTTGTATGTATTTTTTTTTTTCATATTCAAAAACTTGAATGAGATATTTAGGTTTCACGTCTAAGTCGATATATTCATAGTCTTAATTAGTATTGGAAGCGAGTGAAGCATATGAGATCTCGGCTTTCAGTTACTGAATTGGGGAACAGCCGATTTTTCTGTGTCAATCGATAAGTTTCATTTTCTCATGTATCAAATTTATGTATGTTTATTAAATCTTAAATCATCTAGATTAAATCTACAATCTGGAATTTCGGGGTAGGCTGTGTGGTTTTTTGATATTATTAAAAAACTGATTTATTCCTTTGGGTCCTGTTGATCCATACGGGTATAACTCAGGCTTTACTGACTTGTCATTGTCAATGCGGTGCAAAAGAGGTGTAAATAATTTCCATGATATGTTTAGTTCATCGTCTCTAACGAAATTAGACTGCTCTCCATTTAACGAATCTAATATCAGTGATGCATAGGCATCTGGGATTTTTGAATGCGGAAACTCCGATTTGTAGCTCAGCTGCAAATTATTATTTACTACATCATGAGTGAGCCCAGGAAGTTTTGTATTGACATTTAGAAAAATGGATTCATTTGGCTGAACGCGGAAAACCAATTCATTTGCAACTAGAGAAGGCTTGGTTTGTTTAAACTTGATCCTGACTTCAACAATACCTTCATCTAGAGCCTTCCCTGCTGTTAGCACAAAAGGTACTCCAGTCCAACGAACATTCTGAATGGTAAAATTGATCGCAGCATATGTAACCGTTCGTGAGTCTTTTGGGACTGTATCATCATCAATATAGGCTGGTTTAGCACCGTTTGATGATTTAGCGTACTGTCCTAAAAGTGTGTCATCTATGCTTAGCTGTTTAACGCTTTTCAGTAATTTAACCTTTTCATCTCTGATATCTTCAGAGCTTGCTGATTTAGGTCGTTCCATTGCAACCAAGGAAAGGATTTGAAGTAGATGATTCTGCATGACATCTCTAATAATTCCAATATCGTTAAAGTATCCACCTCTTCCTTCAGTCCCAAAAGGTTCTTTGAAAGAAATATTAACACTTTCAATATGTTTCCCGTTCCACAATTCCTCAAAAATTGGGTTGTCAAATCTGAAAGTAAGAATGTTTTTGACAATTTCCTTTCCAAGATAATGATCAATTCTGTATACCTCTTTTTCCTTCCAGATCGGAGCCAGCTCTGCCTGTAGTTTTTCAGAAGATTCCAGATCGTGGCCAAAAGGCTTTTCAATAATTACACGAACAAAACAATCTTTCCTTGTGGTATAAACATGTTTTCTCAATTGTTTTGAAACAGTTCCAAATACTGCTGGTGGTAATGCAAGGTAAAATAAACGGTTTCCTATCCCAAAGGTTTCAACGCTTTGATTCAACTCACGATATCCATCGTCAGTATCGTATTGGCCTTTAATATAGCTGCACATTTCAAGAAACTTTTTAACCGCGGTTGCATGTCTATTGTCAACTTTAAAATATCCAGAGATTCTCTTTTTAAACTCATCTTCACTCAGATCCGAGCGAGCATACCCAATAATTCTAAACTTCTGTGGAAGAAGGCCATCTATGAAAAGGTTCAACAATGCCGGGTACGTTTTCTTCTTTGCAAGATCACCAGAAGCTCCTAGGACAACAATTACAACTTCGTCAATCATTATTGATATTCCAGAAAGTATTTAGAATTGATTCTATATTGATTGAGAAAAAGACGAAAAGAAAAAAGGAGAAGAATGAACCAGTTAAGTTTTGGAGAATTATTATAGAATAGTTGACACCTTATAAATATCATGTGACAGCAACCCCGCGATTACTGAGTATCAAAGTTAGTGCCGAGATCAGAATATATTTCGGTACTAGAACACTTTTGCCGAATCACCAGCATCAATTTGACTACTGTTATGTTCAAACACTTATAACCTTCAATAAATTTCGGGTTTGGTGTATTTGTAGGCATATACAGAATTATTATTACTGAATATAATTTTCATTATCTCAATTAGGAAAGTGGCCTTATATGGAACAAAAAATTGACTTGTGTACTCTTGAAAATCATATTTTGTCATTATAACTTGAAGCTGGTAATGAAATTTGATAGTAATCATGAATATTAGAATAATTTGATACATCAAAAAATTCAAAAATATATATATAGATATAAAAAGACGGGTTTGAGTAAACTGGTTCAGTGATTAATCTACAACAGGCAACTGTACTTTGCCGTTTGATTAGTATAGTTTTGAAATGTAGGGTCAATAAACAGATTTTCTATTAAATTAAGATTAAAAATTAGATTTTCCTAATCGGGAATTTTTTTATTCAATTTGTTGGCTGTGTGTCATTATTGGTAAATAATAAAATAATCATAACAGGGCGTGTAGTGTAGGGGTTATCGCGTTCGCTTTGCATGCGAAAGGTCTCCGGTTCGATTCCGGACTCGTCCAAATTTTTTATATAAATAAAATATACTTGATTTTTTTTTTTATATATAGATTTCAAAACCAAATAAAACCAATAATCAAACAACAGTTTCTAGTGTTACGTAGGGTAGTATTATTATTCACTTTTTTTTTTTTTCTATCTTTCTTTGTTATAATCAAACTCTGTTTCACAAATATGTAGATTCATTTAATGTTTATAATAATTTCACCTCAAAGATCAATTTTTATAACTAAGATTAATCAATTAATATTTGAATTGAATTTCATTTAATAAAGAATGAACTCATTTTAAATTTTTGTATAATAATGACAATAATATATATGACGAATATAATAAAGAATTTGAAATATTTCATGTAATAAAAATCTATTAAATCTTCGATCTTTGATATATTTTTATTCGAATCTCGATGATTGAAACTAAAAGGAACAGTTTAAAAATTTATAATTCCAGTTGATGGATAAGACGGTTTTTTTCTTTCTTTCTTTCTTTCTTTCTTTCTTTCTTTCTTTCTTTCTTAGAATAGACGAAAATGACATTTTGTAGTTTTAAAAAAAAAATAAAATAAAAAATGGAATCATTTATCGAGGAATTCCAAACGAATATTATTATCCACTATTACTATTAGTATCACCATCACCATCACAATATAGCCATCACCATTACTATCATCATTACTATCACAACAGCTATCTCTATTTTAATCTCTATTATTACTTTTCAAATTTTTATTCATTTTGATTGTTTGCTATTCAAAGTAGTTCATGTAAAAACAATTGTAGATATAAAAACAAACAAACAAAAAAAAAAAAAAACATCAAACATAGCCTTGTAGTTTTAGTTACAACCTAAAACTGACTCATCAGATACGAAACCCTCTCTCCCCTCGTGGCGATATACATTGGTGATGCTGGAACCCACTTAGGTTTGTGTGAAAATACCCAACTGATGGCCAATGATCGTGCTGAATTTAATGAACTTTAATCAGATATGTAGGTACAGATCCTCAAGTACAAGCTAGAAATAGTGTTACAGAGGTGAAGTGTGATGAAAAAGGCAATCTGGGGTATATTATATGATTGGAAGGTTTAATGATCCAGCCGAGATCAGCGATAAGGACAAGGATGATCATATCTAAAAAATCAAACACTAGATGTACGTAACATGAGAAATTGGCCAATCATAAAATGACAAGGGATCTTATAATTCCAAGTGGTGAGAAATATAAGCCAATAAGAACCAAGGGTTTTTGATGCGAAACGGGATAGTGGTCGGAGTATCTGAATACGATATTGACAGTGTAAAACCATATACTGTCTATATCAAATTCCTAATAGAATGAAGAAAAAAAAAAAAAAAAAGCAACCCAAAAGCAATAGAACCATAATGATGTTGATAAAAGCGGTGAAGAACAAAACGAAACAAGTACGTAGAATAGTCAAGTCAGTTACGAAGGTCTCGAATGCTGAATGGTTGAAAGGTATGAATTGGATACGAGACAATGAATTTGAAAATACCTGAGTGGGAATTCAAGTACTGTAGCAGCGTAAGGTTACTTAATTGGTTTACTATCTGATTCAACAAAATTAGTTATGTCAGTGAGAGTCAACAAGCTAATCCAAAAAAAAACCAAAAAACCAAAAAATCAAAAAACCAAAAAGCCAGCCAGCCAGCCAGCATATAAACACGATGGATAAAACATGTGCTCATGCATTTATTAGGTTGCGTAGCCAAACATGAAAAGTATAATGATTTTAGACAAGAATTTCAAAAATGGTGCTAAATCTCGGGATTTGAAAACCTATGCCGATATCTTTTTACATCAAGGGGCAGTAAAGAAAGAGTGGTGCCAGATTAGCAGGTCTACTATTTGGTTGATGATGATAATTTTTCTTCTAGCTGTTGTTGTTGTTGTTGTTGTTGTTTCTCATATCATTGTTGTTGAGAAACGTATTTTACGGTTGCTAATTGTATAATGAGTGAAATCATTCTACAAGATAAATAACTTTTCAAGAAATTTGCCTCAGTTTTGCTATTTCAGTATCAAACCATGATGAATTTCATGGATTTCTCAATGTTATATATTACTAATGATTGCCATTATAACTAATGTTTGCTTCAGAGGCAATATATTTGGTGTGTACTTATGAGTCGTGTGTGTAAATATTAGAGAGAGGGAGAGCTAAATGATTGAAGTAAAAAACAGTTCAGAGTTTATTTGTTTATCAATCAAAGAATCTATACATCATCTTCATCATCTTCATCATAGATCGCTCAGTTTTTGATCTAGAGTTAAAGTTAATTTTCCTGCGGACCGATCTACCGGACCGATTTTCCAGAGTGAATGGGGGGTTTTTCTTTCTTTCTTTCTTTCTTCATTCTATTAGCTTGAATTTTGTTTATTTTTAATTTCCATTTCTCAAAAAGATCATCCATTTTCTCTGTAACAATTGTACGCACGTTGAAGATCTTTTTGATAAACCTGTCTTTAGAAATTATTTTGGTGTTATTTGTCAGACGCTGACATTGTCATATATCCGTCCAATGAGAAACTGTGTATCTCTGATGACCTGGCCCCGTCTAGAACTGAACATTTGAGGAGAAGATTACGAATGACGACAATGGATGGCGTCCTATTGGACATTGTTGCTATGGAGGCATGGCATAGCAGAGGGAGACAGAGACCAAAATGCACAGAAGTGCCGAAAATAGTAATAATGTTGTAAAATAACACTGAGTTATTGCCTAATCAAAGTAGAAAACATCATCATCCAGGAGAACGGCTTTTTTGCACAAAACTCTCTCTGCGTCCCGGATAGCGATCCGGCTGTGTTCGGAGAGAGCCAGTTTATGGCGTAAGGTTTTAAAGATAGTATCATCAATCAACAAGAGAGAGAGAGAGAGAAAAACACCAGAATGAAAAAAAATACCTATCTTGGACATGTTGGTGGAAATAGTTGTGACCAAAAGGGTCGTCATCAACATAGTCTGATCTGTGCTTTTGACGTTACCAGTGAGTTATTTATTTATTTATTTATTTATTTATTTATTTATTTATTTATTTATTTATTTATTTATTTATTTATTTATTTATTTAACGTCTGAAAAGTTTCAACCTTATTACTACTTTTGGAATTTTAAGCAAAGCGTATTTATTTTTATTTTCATTCATATTTCTATTTATTCAACTCAGAAATATATACAGCACATGGTTGTGTTTTATTAGTATAATTTATTTTCGTGCTGGTTTTCTTATTGCTATTTAGTTTCCTCAAATAAGGAAGGAAACCTTCTTCTCCCACAGGCTATATTCAATTTTAGCAACTGATTTGTTACTTCACGATGAACACATAATTTGCAGATATTGTTGCATGCTCGCGGTGGTGGTGTTTTGAAAAGCAGGCCAATGAAAAAATGACAAGATGAAATAGATAACAAACTGGATTTTGCAAATTTCAACAATCTCGATTATCAGTGGGCTGATGGAATTCCGATCACTGATTGGCTGCAGGTGAAAATTGAACTTGAAATTCACAACCCCTCTAGTGTACTGTCTCCTCTCTCTTTCCAGTGTATAGACACAACCAAGATCAAAAGAACATTAAAAAAAAAAAAAAAAAGCAAAGAAGTAGTCCAAAAAGAGTAAAAGAGATAAATAATAAAAAGAAAAGACAAGCACAGAAAGAATAGTGATAAAATAAAAAAAAAAAGAAACAACCACTGTAGCCAATAAAACAAAGCTTATTAATGCATATTTCTTGAAATATTATTGGCCAGGCGTTTTATCAGATTTAGGATGACCAATGGCTGCGGTGAATTTCGAAACAGCACAAAATACGAGTAACCAATAAAGTTTGAGGATTTCGTATATGGTTATTGCTCAATCAGAGTCCTTCCTAATGCGGTAGTATGAAGAGTGGCATGTGCGGATATATGAAATTAATCTTTTCCATCAGATCAATTTGCTTATATTCTCAGACAAACGCTCTTTTTATTTTATTTTATTTTATTTTTTTTTTTAAAATTATGTGCTAATTTATTTATATATATATATATATATTTAATTTTTTCTCCTCTTCTTCTTTTACTTATCTCTTTTTTGAGCGTTTTGGTTTTGTTTAAATCTAATCCATCTAAATCATAATCATCGTTGTCATCACCGTTGTACTTGTACCTACACGAATGAGTTTTGTGATATCGCATTAATACACTATTATTCTATTATGTCATCTCCTAACACCTCGCCTCTGCCTATAGCTCCATTACAGAAGCAAATCCCGATAGCTATGGCTTCGTCGAAAAAACGTGTGATATCTAATACCACAACGTCATCATTACCATTATTATCATCAACATCATCAACATCATCATCGTCATCATCATCATCATCTAGCTCTGCACCATTAGCACCACCACTTAAAAAAAGGAGACCTTCGCCAACGTCTCCTCGCCCCTTTGTATCTATTTCCCCTAATCCATCTGCATCGAAATCTCCTCAACATCTTGCATCTATTCAACCTAACATTAAGTCAACGCCACCAGCAGGCTCGCACTTTTCTTCGTTTTCAGTGAAGCTTGCTCCTTCTACAACTCCTTTTTCAACTTCATCAACACCAGTCTTGAGTACAAAGCCAAATCATGGCATCTCTATAAGAAATGGACAGTCAGGGTCTCATAGCTCAGTTAATAACGTCACAGCCCTTAATCAAAATGGCGCTAAGGTAAAACAACCTGTGACAGGTCAAATTTGTTCGAATTGTGGCACGACAAGAACTCCTCTGTGGAGAAGAGCTCCTGATGGGTCTACCATTTGTAATGCTTGCGGTTTGTACTGGAAGGCTAGAAACACTGCCCGACCAGTAAATCTAAAACGACCACCTCAAACTACCACCATCATCTTGGAAGGTCCAAACACCAATGTTACTCCAGTTAAAACAAACACTGAGAATTTGGAAGAAAGCCCGTCAGGTGCATCTTCATGTTGTAGCTCAAAGAAGAGCAACAATGGCGACTTGATGATTGGAACTTGTCCTGGAGACGGTCATTGTAATGGAACCGGTGGTTCGGTTGCCTGTTCAGGTTGCCCTGCATACAATAATCGTGTTACAAAGGCAGTTCAGTTGGCGGTTGCTATGCAACAACAGTTGGCTACTTCATCTGAAGAATCACAGTCCAACACAGCATCTTCAGGAGTTGACACTGCAAGCACTCCTCCTTCTCTTCCTGCTGCCACTGCCACTGCCGCTGCTTCTTCTTCTTCTTCTTCTTTGGATACAGCCCAGACCCCCTTGGATGAAAAAAGTGCTGTTGTTATTGCATGTCAAAACTGTGGAACTACGATTACTCCTCTTTGGCGTCGTGATGACTCTGGGCACACAATTTGCAATGCTTGTGGATTGTACCATCGTCTTCATGGCGTGCATCGCCCAGTAGGAATGAAAAAGAGCATTATAAAGCGTCGTAAACGCATAATTGCATCAGCACCCGGCAGTTTTCACTTTTCTACATTTAATGGTGGAACTTCTAGCGGACTGAAGGCGACATCTGTGTCTGAAACCTCAGACATTCCAGTGGCTACAGCTGCATCAGTAGCATCAGTAGCAGCTTCGGAGAATGAGAGTTCGCGAGAGAATTCGCCATTTGGATCAAGCGGAGCCCCGGAAAGTGGGTTAGGACGTGTACCTGCAGCAATTGATTTCACACACTCTTTCAAGAGAATGTCGAATTTGAAAGCCCAGGAGAAACCCAAATCCACTGAAATTCAAGTTTTGCAAACCCAAACTCAAATGCAGACACGAGCACAGAATCAGGTAGCCAAGGGTGGTAGTGCATCAACCAGTGTGGACTCGAATAGACTACCAGGAATTAGCTCTTTTGGATTGACACGAACCAACTCGCCTAGTGAGAGTTTAAGTATTCGGTCGATTCTTAACCAAACTCAGGATTCTGTTTCTACTCCAAGTGCGCCTGTTGATGAAAGTGACTCTGAAGAAGAGCAAATCGATTTGGACAATTCTCATCGCAAAGCTGCCGACAAGTTAGATGCTATTTTAGCTGATTTGCCCAAATCTTTTGCATCTGAGCATGTAAAGGATTTTTTGGTAGTTAAAAAGCGTAAGTTTAACGAAAAGCTTTTTAAATACCGTCAAAAGGTACAAGAGATTGAGAGTTTGTTGAAAGCTTTTGATGATAAGATCAGCGAGATCTCGAGATGAAAACTTTTTTCTTTTGAAAAGGTCTGTTATTATTTATTTATTTAATATTTTATATATGTGCACATGAATGATATGCTTGTTATTTCTATGAACTTATTTATTTATATATTTATCTATCTATCGAAACTGAAAAATACAAAGTTAATTTTGATTTTTCTGTCTCTTTGTAGTTGTCTATAATTATATATATATAAATATATGTATGTCTATGCTTAATTTGGAAATTGTTTGACTTTGAAAATACACATTATATACTATTATTACTATTACTACTATTCATTGATATCATTAATATCATTATAGTATTATAGTATTATTATCATTATTATCATTATCATGATGTTATTGAGGTCATATATATAAACATTTCAATTAGAACTTCAACCAAAATCCAAATAATAAATCCAAATAATAAATTAAAATAATAAGTTAAAACAATAATAAGAAAAAAAAAAAAAAAAAAGCCAAGCAACTAAGGAGATGCAGATTTGGTAAAGTACACCAATTGTAACTGGTAAAGGAAACTTGTACCTGAGTGCCCATCAAATATTTACATATAAATAAATATAAATAAATATATTAAAAAAGATTTAAATACATTATTCATTAATACTTTAATTCAAGTCTTTTTTTTTTTTTTTTTTAATTATTATTGTTTTAATTTATTTTTTATTTTTTATTTATTTATTTTTATTTATTTTTAAAATAATATAAAATAATATAAAATAAAATGAAATAGAATATAAAATAAAATGAAATAGAATATAAAATAAAATGAAATAGAATATAAAAATAAAGTAAAATGAAATAAAATAAAGTAAAAATTCAACAACAAAAATTTTTTTTGAAAAAAAAAAAAACGTTTTATAGAATGAAAAATAAAGATAATCATAATCATAAAAAATAATTAAAAGAATAATAATGATAATAGTAATAAAAAATTTCAAAAAAAAAAAAAAAAAACAATAATAAAAAAAACTCAACCAATGCAATACCCAAATGTCCCTATACCATTGTATCAATCCCTTTGTTCTTCGTAATCATCATCTAACCCTAGATAGCCTCAATGATCTCATTCTTCCATGCAATCTGGCCGTCTTACCAGCTCCTATATGAAATGCCGAATCGTCAATATCTCCAATATCGTCTTCACCACTTATATCTCCCTGCTCACTTTTCAAATTTGATGCACGACGCTTCTGCCTCACCAAGTCCCGGAGCCGACGAACCTCGTCTTGTCCAACATGCCCAATTCCATTTCGTCTTTTAAAACACGTCTCCATTACTGTGGCAGGATCAACAATCTTCTTAGGTGTATTTTGAACTGCTTGGAACAAATCCATTGGATCTTTAAGTCCCTCGAGACTTGGCTCTGATAACTTGAATATAGTCAGTGCTACACGGAAAATAATCTTGGAGTCTTCAAAAATAAATGAATCCCATATCCGAAGCACAGTTTCAATCGGGAAAATTGTTATGTATGCTGACATAAACCATGAAGCTGTTATGAGCGTGATAGGAGGTAGCTTGGTAATAATGTCCGGATAGTGCTCACCATCAAAACTCACTCCCAGCTTGTCCCACAACCGAGGCATGGAGTCCCGAAGCAAAAGCATCAGCACACCTTGATCAGTGTTGACACCCTCCAAAGTCAGATCGTGAACCCCAGGGAGATATCTCTGGGTGATAATGACCAGCATCCAGAACGCCCGCTCTTCATCCATGAACAAAAGCATTAGTCCCGCAATGAAGTTCAAACTTTGGCAGTATCCCACTTTCGGCATGTAGAGTGCAAACGCTCGAAGCACAGACCTGAGACGTGGGATCAAGCTTTTAGACTCATCGTGTTCCATTCCTGACTCACCTTCATTCACTTCGGGCTTGTAATACACGTTATCTGGGAAGGTTCTATGCAAGTCACGCTCAATCAGCTCTGTATCTTTACTTTTAACAGTTTCTGACTTGGCTACCAGTCGCTCATAAACTCCTTTATTCTCGGCCATCTTTTCTGGCCCCTTTGCAAAAAACCACCACGCATTGCCTCTCCACTCTGCTGGAATTCCTTTTCGAATGTACCTTTTGAGCTTTTCGGATCTGGGCGGGTACCGTGCGGGCGCTGTACCGTCACTAGGCACCGCAAGCCCAGAGTCTCTCATAAGCCTGACCCACTTGCGTTTTCGGCGAGTTAAATAAGGCTTGTAGTCTGCCCACCAAGCGTCATATTGCTCAGCAGACACATAGTGCGACTGCTTTTTGAACCCGTATCTGTCGCGACTGGCTTTGAATGAAGACTCTGAAAGCGTAGAAGCGTCCCTAGCTGTAGAAGACGTATCCACGGTTGTGGAGGAGAAGGAGGTAGCTGTGGTTGTATGTGAGTCTGAGGGTGTTGTGCGCGAAGATGCAGAGCCAGTCACAAATTCCTTGCTGAGCTGAAGAAACGAACGCGAGCGCCTTGCTATTGAGGGCTTCGGCGCCTGGGTCGGTTTACTCTGGGCAAAGTCTTCGGACTGTCGGTGCTGTGAGTTTGTATCGTTGCTGCCGTTGTTGTTCTGATGCAATTGCTGTTCTTGCAGCGCTCGGAATGCCGCTGGCATCTTTATTCTATTCATGTGTACTGTGTTTCTTGTATGGTGCACGCCGAGGACGACTGTTTGTAATAGCAAAAACCAGTCAATCTATATGAAAGTACCTTTGTATATATAGATGTCTGATGGAAGAGATGAAAATGAAAATATGCAGGGGAGTCTCAAACCTCTGGAGTAGCGACTAGTTATGCTTTTGAACAAGCACAATCAATATATTAATTTTGTTTTTTTCTAGTGGATCGTTTGCCTCCAGAATGCAATGAGTGTTGTTAGCAAACAAGGGAATTTATACGAAAATCAACAAAGAGAGATTTTAAATATGTAGACAACACGATTGCTAGCCATTTACCTGGTATGTGGCGGTTGGCTTGATGGAAGGGTTTTTTGTGTGTGTGGGTTTAGAGGCAGAGGAGCATGAAGTGAGGCGAAGGGACATTATTATTAGAGATTGGAAACTGTCTTTCGTTCTTTTCTTCTTGGTGGTCGCTCGTTCTAATCTTTTGGAACAGCGCACAGGCCGTGCAAGATCATGTAATGTATTCGACTAGGCTGAGTAATAAGAAAAATGTAAAAAAAAAGAGATTGAAAATAAAATGTATGTTTTATGTTTTATTATATATGTTTTATTATATATGTTTTATTATATATGTTTTATTATATATGTTTTATTATATATGTTTTATATGACATGTAATATGATATATATAACATGTGATATATACTATATCACATGTTTGATTTCACCATTATTCACGTGATATTAATCACTGCATAAGTTCCATTTCCAAAGTCATTAGTCTAAGCCGTTCCCACTATGCTTGGAACTAAAACAACAACGCTCACAAAACAAGCCACCACCTCAAAAGACTGTCTTATAAGAACAACCACCGTGCTTTGCAATAAAACCGACCAACCCAGCTAAAGCTCTGTTCAAAAAGCTTTCCTGGCAACGTTTACTGCTGCTTATGATGTAAGTTTAGGATTTTCTGCGGTAAGATCAGTGTTAGTATGTATGCGATTTGGGTATACAGAAGCAAAAAGCTAAGTCAGCCAAGCGTTTCTTTTGGGGTCTGATCTACAAAAAAAAAAAAAAAGCTCGCCCAGCTCAGCTTTAAAAACGCACATAGGCTGTGAAGCTGGGCTTCCCTATAAACTTGATATTAATCGCTTGAACAACAAAATTTCACTGAAGAAAACACTGAATACACGCAGTCAATCCAAGAGTGTCTCCAAACACATAATCGTAATACAACAAAACCATCATATAGACTCTTTGCACAATTGAGACAGCTTCAGGAGCAGCAGAAACAATACTAGATGGGATTTTAAGGTGGTTTTACGCCTCTTCACAACCGTTTTTAGAACTCTTTTCTCTTTTGTCTCTTTTTTTTTTTTTTTTTTTTTTTTTTTTTTTTGCATGTTTTCTTTATTACTACTTCTCTTCTCCCTGAATTAATTTATCGATCCATTTCACCACTATTTGCATTTACTTAAACACGCACTCCCTAATACTCTTTTCCTTATGCCACGAGTCTCATGATACTCCAGTACTCAACTCCATCCCCGACTCTGCCTCCGGATAGTACAGCAACTACCCCTAACATTCTGACTCCAGCAGCACTTCATCCACGCCAGGCCATCTGGCGTGAACCAGTGTCCACGTATTCAACGATCGCAGCATGCCAGCCATTCACCCTCCCAGCCGGAACGTTCGTAGTAGGATCAACAACTATATTGCTAGCAGCAACGGGTGAGCCCGCCGTCTTTACACCCAACTGCTACAACGGAAGACCGCTGCTTTTCGCTTCAAGTCCCGGTGGACACCCAGTAATCGGCGAGAGAGAAGCCAAGTGGGAAGACTGGATCAGACATGGCGACGCCGGATTCAACACATCGATAGTGCCAATCGCATACTCTATTGCCGGGTCTGCTGTGACTTGCTGGGTCATTACGTTGGCGGTCCTCGGGTTCCAGCGGAAAAGGTCGCTGTTATATAAGCTGTCGCTGCTGTGTTCATCTATATTTCTGCTTGTGATTCTCATTACTTCTACAAACATACTCAACGACCAATTTTACAGCGGCTTTCTCGACTCTACCCAACTTCGTCATGACCTCCGCACCAGTAGAAAACTTAACATTCTTAATCTAACGTTCAACACAGTGCTTTACATAGCACAGGTACAGACTGCGGTGTATCTCTTTTCCCGGCAAAAGGAGAAGCGCATAGTGCTTTGGATTGGCGGCTCTTTGACGATTATTGCACAGACCATCTGGGGAGTTTCTGTGCTCCATCCTACAATTAGTTTAAACTCGCTACCAGCTTTCTCGTACTTGTTTCAAATTGCACTAGGTGTGCTATATCTATGTTGCGTTTTTTATTTCGCTATAACCAACCATAGAATTACTCTCCACCACTCCATGCTCATTATGACCTTGCTGGCAATCCTGGCAGTCTCAGCAACCATCATATTATTTATAGTTGATTTGGCCAGCTTTTGGTTTATCGAATGGGCCGATTCGTTGGCCTGGATAACTACTGTTTTTTCTATAGTAACCGTCCGTGAATGGGCTGACCGCATTTACATTCTACAGCGTAAGAAACAAAAAGCTGGAGTTCTAGGCCGCCCAGTATACGAAGATGTTTATACAAAAGGTGTTCCTCGTGATACAGAGGCTAATGTTGTACATGAGTCTGAACCAGAATCCGACACGGAATCCGACTCATCATCGTCTACCTCTCAACACACTTCTAATCCTAGTCATACTTTGCATCGTCGAACTGTGATAGATTTTAAAGACGAGCCACTTCCAGCCAGGTATTTTCACAAGGCAACATATCCTATTATATACGTTTCGGACTGGATATTGAACTTTGGACTGGCTATTTCAAGACCACTTTCGTCAGTTTCAAAGCCTACCGCTGCATCGCCGCCAACGGCGGAGAATACTGAAAGAGTTAACAGTAATTCTGAACCCGAAGAAGCAAAATTGGAGGTCTACTTGCACGACTTGGTGAGAAACAAAGTCAATCAGTCATGATTGTATTCTTGTATATTTATTTATTTATTTATTTATTATTTATTTGTTGTTTGATTTGTCGATTAATATAGAATGCTTATTATTATTATTATCATTATTGTTTTTTAATGGAGTGTTTTTTTTTTTTTTTTTTTTTGAATTTGGACCGGTGTTTGGAGCATCGTGCTTCACGTGTGTGAGATGATGACTTTTTATCTATTCATAAACAACACCAGTACCGAATTTTTTTTTTAACACATAATAACAATAAAAAACAACAACAATCAATCATTCGAGCTCATCAAAAAAAAAAAAATGGTTGTATATAGAATAAACAGCTTTATCTCTCGTGCTACACGACTAGTTCTGCTAAAAACTTTAAGCAAAAAAAAAAAAAAGAATGAAATAAAAAAAATATTCATGCAATTATTATCTTGTAAATGTCCTGTAGCGCAATACCACCACATCTACAAATATCTCCACCATTATCATCATCGTCATAATTTATCATCATAATCATCATTGTAATATCGTAAGAATCAAAGTACAAGAGTAAACTTTGGACTTGAATTCAATGTTCACTGCTCTATTGGCGAGGAGTAACAGGTACTGGAATAGGGCGTACGCTATTTTCAACAACAAACAACGGACGATAACCCGAGAAAAATAAGTCTAAAGCAAGTTCGTCCAGTTCAATGTCTACAAATCGTGGACGCTCGACAACAGCGCTAGTTTTTGTCGATACCATGGTATTAGCTGAGGAGGACACTGCTGTTGTTTTTGGTGCTTGAGCTTTGGAGGCCTTACGGCGGCGCTTTGGAACACTAGGATGTGCTGAAGAAGACTTGAAGCGTAGTGAATTAAAAGGCCTGGTGGTACGCAGTGATGCTTGTGATGACAGAGGCAGTGCGGTATTGCGTGTGAAGAACGATAGGTTTCTAAAGCCGATCATTGGTAAAGAGATATATAGCGAGTTTGAGTTGAGTAAGAGACGAAATGAAAGGGTGTATCTGTGAGAAAACGGTTATATTGATTTGATTGATATGTGAATGCAATTCATGAAGAGAGAAAATAGAAGGAAGGAAAAACAAAAAGATATCCAAAGATTTATATATATATATATATATATATATATATATATTAAGAGGGACTTTTACTTTGTTTTAGTTTACAACCTTTAAAAAAAGTAAGATAGAGAAAAAGAGTTTTGTGGGGGACCTGGAATGAACGTAATTGCGCAATAACTCCCAGAGCTGTAGATAAAGACTGAAACTTAATGGCATTAACAAGTCTGGGATCCGAACTCGGCCAGAGGCTTTGCTTTAACAGAACCATCATAATCAGGTAAAACTATTAGGACTGAATAGTCAAGTAGAGAGATATGTTTGTCGAATATAGTTGCACATGAATGGTTTGTAGTAGTAATGGGTAGGCTACACCGTTCGTTATCAGTAAGCTCGCACTGCTAGTCCACTGCGATATATGTTGAGACCCGACTGGATCTGTGAACACCCAAAAGCATAATGATCACTCTGAAGATTGGGTTTGCATTGTGTTCTAATGTGATAAAACAAGATTCAAAAGGGGGTTGGACTTGGATATCCCGTGGTTGGCCTGACGTATTGGATGCAAATAGCTTGTGCTGGAACTCGTTCTGGAGTGAACGGATTGGGAAATTTACAATGGAATTGCAGTCCAATAGCAGTAATCGTGGAGGCCTATGATTTGAAAACAAATATATATATATATTAAAATCTTGATTTTGAGCACAGACACAAGAATCTTTTTATTTTAATTTTCAAACTTCTTTTGATAAAACCTTTAATCTCGTTTGTGATGCAATCAATTTTATGCATTTGATGAACTTTTTTTTTTTTCTTTGGTTTGGTTTGGTTTGGAAAATCCTAATTCTTGAATAAACTATAATATAAAGAATTAAATAAATCAAGCTGGAAAATAAAAAAACAACAACATTAAAACAATAACTTATAGACGATTTATAATAAATAATAAATGAAACAGATAAATTGCATATAACAAACTACACTTGAGAGCTGGGATCAACTCTACTTTCTTGATTCCAGTCTCGTGAAGCTGCATTTTGTAACCCTGCTATACCAATTCCATTAGTACTTGGTCTCATTCCAATGGGATTATAATAAGGTGAAATTGCACTGTCCGCATCCCATTCGCTTTGATTATCTGTCAAAACAGTTGCCATATCTGTTGAAATACCATTTTGCTCCAAGTATCTTTTGTAGTTTGAATTTCGTTCACGTTCAAAATCACGCCAACGACGCATAACGATTTGGGTCGCGTCAAACTCCCCATTAGTATCGTCATCGTGGCCAGTCTTGTCACCACCAGCAATAGTTCGTGTATTACCCCAGCTAAAGTCATCAAACTTCCAATAGGCATTGATGGGTAGTACAAAATTCCAAATTGGAAGTGAAAGAAGGTAAATAAACATCCATATGATGTATGAAGCACGCGACGCAGTGACAACAATCAGAATTCCTGGTAGACCTAAAATCAAGGCAAGAAGAACAAGCGATAAAACAGGTGTTGGCTTTCTAACAATAGAAATGATGACAACGTAAATAGTAAACGAAATAGCAGCAGGAAGGACCAGTGTACCCACAAGCTCAATAAACACAACAAACTGCATCGAAATACAAAATACTCCACATAAATCACGAACTAAAACAAGTTCCATAAGATTGTGGACTGTCGAATTAATCCATCTTCTACGTTGAGAAAGTAACACACTAAATTTAGCAGGAACAATGGTCTTGCAAACTGCCCTGGGTACAAAAATCTGTTTTCTCTTCGGAAAGGTACGCAGCATCAAAGTTGATAAATAACGATCTTCACCTAAAAGCAGCAAGTTCTTCTTGTGTAACGTATCAACCACGTTCTCAGCGTATCTTTCGACAATATCTGGATTAGCAAGAATTGGAACCCAGTAGCCTTCATCACCTTTGGGCGCTTTGATTCTGTACATACAGAAACAACCAGGTAGACAAGTAACACCTCCAAAGATGGATTCAAAAGCCTTCGACTGGTGATGCGAAATAAAATATTCAAAGACTTGAATCATGGATACCCATGATTCTTTCTTGTTAGCAATCTTAGTTTCTCCGCAAAGTCCCATAACTTCCGGATCCTTCACCATAGCAGCAACCATATGCGTGACAGAATCAGGATACACCCTTGTATCTGCATCTACCATTAATACAATCTCATAGAAATCAGGTGCAATACCTGTTACATTCCATATTCCATTAAATATCTGATACTCTAGCTCAGTCATACGTTCATCAAACATAACCCTTTGCAAAAAACTCATGAGAATAATTTGAGAATCACGTTTGCCTCGATTACCGGGCTTTGAAGTAGTTATCTCGTCCGGGGTACCACATTTGACAATAGTTATCATCGGAACTCTTTGCTGTGCTGAAAAAGGAATTGTATTATTGTCATATTTGTAAAATCCAGAATAAACCTTAGCCATATTATGACGACGTGCACCGCTAACAACAGAAACGTAAGAGTAAGCCTGTACCATCTCTGGTGGTTCTGCAAAGTCTTTCATCATTGAAACTGCAATCTCTGGTGTAGACATTTCATTACCGGAACCTTTAATGATACCATCACAAATGACTAAAATAAGCTTATGTGAGTTGGGATAATCTGTAGTAGCCAGAGAGTCCAAAGTTGATCTAAGACCATCAACAGATTCTGAGTACGCAGTTACCAAACATATTGTATGTGCTAGTGGAAATCCAAATGGCTGATAGTCAAGAGGTGGCTGTGGAGCAACATAATCTGGAGAATCAATAGAAACAGGCTGGTTATAGTCCTTCTTTAAAAGAGCTTCAAAGTCACGATTAACCAAGGACGCAGAAGAGTTGGTTAATTCCTGGTGGTAAACACTACCTGGGCGACCACCCAGTCGAGATCTTTGGGTTCCTACAGTTTGATTAGGTCCAGTAACAATGCTTCTAGGTCTGAATGCATGAGAGCGGAAACTGTTTGCACGACTTAATCCAGTTGAGTTTCTTCTGGTACCAAAGTTAGCTTTAATAGGTCCTACAGCTCTAGAGTTATCAGACCAATCTTCAACTTCGTTTTCCCGTTTCTTAACTTGAGAATTATTCAAGTGATTAGCGCCCAAGGATCTGGAGATAAACCACTTAAAATACACAGCAAACAAGAATTTGATGGCAACAATACCAATAATGAAGACCAAGGAGACGTAAAGGACTACTTTAGATGCAATACAACCTATTTGATCGGAATCGACATAACCAACTTTAGCAATGTCTACAAGACATTTAGCAATGCGGCGATCTTCAGGACTAGATAGAACTTGAGAAACATCGAGGCCACGTAGATTTGATGAATTCTTAATTTGGTAGAATCTCTCAGGAACATCAACGGAGTCAGTAAGAATCCAGTCTATAAGGTCCAAATCGAGAACATTACCATTAAACACAACTAAATTTCTAGATTCTTTTAACTCTTTCAAGTCTTCCCACGCAAAAAAGACTTCACCAGTAACTTTAAGCCCCCAAAAGGCCTTTCTAGAAATATCACTTGTATGACAAGCCCAACCATCGTAGTATTGAGATTTCGTAACGTTTACCTTTGTGGAACCGTCTTGTTTGAACATCTTACACGGCATGTAGTAAGCCATTTCATTGCCTCTTGATGGAATTGATGAATTTTGTTTAGGTTTCAGCAAGTTCAGGCAATTATTATTCACATTCTGAAACAGGAAAGAAGCATCCATCCCACCAGCATTAACTGGCGGATACAAAATGTTTGAATTTTCGGGAACGCCGTATGCAGCTGGATGTTTCGATTTTGTCAAGTCATACGCACGTCCGTGAACGATCAAATAACCTGAATTCACCTCTCCATTACGCATACGAATCATGTTATTGTCACAGACAGTAGCAGTGAACCCAAATGTAAGATATGCCACAAACGCAGCAACATAGAGAATAACTGTAAGAAGACCAATTTTTTCACGCCATGCGACTTGACGCTCTCTAGTTTTCATATTGAATAATTTGAGAAGAAATGGAGGAGCCCAAAAAGTAACCAGGTAACAGTAAAACCTCCAAACAGATGGGGGAGGACCCTCGCGCATCTTCTTCTTTTTTTCTTCTTTTCTTTCTTCAGCAGCTGTGACATTGGCGCTTACTTTTGATATTTTAGAACTGACTGGTTCAAGTTCAAATTCTGTAGGATGTTGAACTACTTCTTGTGTATCATCTGAGCTGGATCTGTAATCGCTTTCAACCAGGTTTGTTGTGGAGCCGACTGGGTCACCACTTTCATTCATTTCAACCATTGGAATATCTCTAGCTGTGTCCATAAGATGGGGATCATTGCCTGTCCTTGAAGGCTTTACAGATATATTTCCACCTTGAGCAGAGTGTTGAGCATAATAATATTGAGGATGATTACTATCAATTCTTGCACGATCAGGCCTGATCAGTGCTCTTTTTTTCTTGCCTCCATCAAACTCATCAAAATTAAATTTTTGGTCCACTAAACTAAGTTAGTATTTTATATTCACAAATGTGCCACGTATTGATGAAGGAAACTCAAAGAGTATGAAGTTACTCACTTTTATTATTATTATTATTATTATTATTATTAACAAACAGTTATGTTAATTACCAAGTCTTTAAAACTTGTAATATAGGAAATTTGAAAGGTGTTGGTAATAATATCACTGGAAAGTTTAAGATTTTTTTATTAAAAAAAAAAAACCTCCAGTTCTTGTGGTTTAACGAAAAAAGAAGAAACTCGATAAAAAGTGGAAAGATGTGATATATTTATAAAAATTTCGACTCGTAGTATATACTCTTCTTGCCCATTAAAAATGTGAATTTTTCAGGGTCCAAATTTTGTATCTTAGATCGATTTTCCGATATGCACTAATCTTTGTCCCAAAACTGATTTGCCAGGCACGAAAAAGACTGATAATTATAATGTGCCTGAATTTCAAATAACTATTTGGAAAAAAGAGATAACTTAGGAACACTAAAATAATAATGAAAAGAATCAAAAAGAGAAGAGAAGAAAAAAAATATAAATTCCAAAAAAGTGTTTATTAAGAAAGAAGATGAAAAGCCAATAATCTATTTAGTATACCCCTTCCCCAATACAGTCCAAGACACACGGACATCCTTTTGCAAACTCTGTTTTTTATATATATATATCTCAGCAAAAGTTAACTATGAGAGGTTGGCAGAAACCTAGACAAACTATGTTCACTTTCAAACTTAGACCTGATCCAATTTCCATTCAAGGTGGCGAAACACAGACTTTCTTACCTCAATTCTTTTTTTTGCTATTAGCCCCCACTGGCCCACACTTCTGTTAAAAACCCAACCTTTTCTTGCAAGCTCAGCACCTGCTAGAGCCCGCATTACAGGCTTTTCATCAGAATAATGTATAAAAAATAAAGTTAATACATCTAAATTTGACCTTAAAACTGCTTGCTCATTTCCCAACTCTGCACGAAGCTGCTTCTCTGAAACCTCTTGAATGTTGAGTATCGTCTCTGCCATCATGGGGAAATTCCTAGTTTGGAATTAGTAACAAAAGATTCCATAACAGGCAGTGCCTTGAAATTCATGTTCTGGGACAAGAATGTATAATAATGCCTAAAAGTTGAGGTGAAATCTTATTACTCAGTAAACATACCTTTCCGGATGACGAAGAGTATCCATATAAGCGCAAACTGGGTTATCTCTTATATTACACCGAATCTCATCTGTGTCTAAATAATTGAAGGAGTCCCATTTTTTCATACCTGTTATTAAAGCTTGAATACTGAATGGTTCCAACTCCGCGTCACAACCCTCTTCTTCATTAGTCTGATCACTGCATTTATCAGTGATAATTTTGGGTAAAGCAGGAAACTCAAAAATAGATTGAGAGGCTGGTATTGACAATTCCCAAGGGTTTACAGCAGGCGCTGGTGAAAATGATGGTTTAACTATAGAACCTTTTGAAGTCTCATTTTCAATGATATCAGATATCATTATTGTATATTCAGATGCAAAAGTTTGACAAATAGTGTTTTACTTACTCAACCAAGTAGCTGCTTTTGTGAATACAAAATTAAAAATTAGCAAGTCTAAAGTGCTTCTTAGTTTACAGTTCATATGTCATCACATATGATGTCTGGTAACTAGATATCCCAATAAAATAATTTTTATCAGCTCAATGCCTAATAGGATCAGCACTGTTTTCTTTCTTTCTTTCTTCCTTTTCTTCATCAATTTAATAAAGTAATATTCAAAAAAAAAATAAAAATAAAATAAAAAAGTTTGTCAGTAATGGCTTAGAATTTCCGCTTAGTTTCTAAAAAAAAAAGTCCAAAGATTGATCAGATTCACCTAATTTCTTAAAGGACTAAAAAATAACTTTTATCTTTGATCTTTTAAAATAAATTTACTACACTCTATTAAAATCCTACAATACTTGTGGAGAGATAAAAACAAGATACAAAAAACAACATTCGTAAAATATCCATTTATAATATAATTTGTGACAAAAATGCTTCAGAGAATTGTTAATCTCAATCTATAATTAATAACAGAAAGAGATTTTTACATTTCCTCATCTTCGTCCTCATCTTCGTCTTCCATGTCCTCCTGACCACTCTCATCATCGTCTTCATCACCAGCAGTGACACCAACAACTTTATCGTCATCACGAGCTTTTTTAGTTCCAAATAATGCTTTTAAATCATTGTTTTTGTTGACTGCTTCACGAACAGTGCGGTTCGTCATGGTATCCCATACCTTTACTGTACCGGAACTACCAGCAACAACAATGTGGCCAAAAACTTCGTTATCTGGTGCAAATCCAACACTAAACACTTTGCCCACATCCAAATCTCTAGACAAAATCATGGAAGGACCTTTTTCATTGTTAAGGTTCCATAGCTTAATAGACTTGTCTGAAGAACCAGTCACCATATAACCTTCCACAACAGAAGATATATCAAAACAGGTAACTTCAGAATCGTGAGCTTGAAGCTTCCACTGGCTTTGTCCAGGCATACGAGCGTCAAATTTATGAATGATACCATATTCAGTTGAGACATAAAAATCTTGTCCATTTTTACCCCATTGAATACCCTCGACATCACCCTCAACCTGCCAGACACGACGACCTTCTTGCGAATCAACACGTAAATCAGATACGATCACATTGTGATCATACCCACCACTCAATAAAATAGTGCCTTCAACGGGATTCCATTTTACAGCAGAAACCTTATCATCGTGAAAATCAAAACTCTTTGCACAAACACCATTGTTTAAATCCCATAACTTTACAGTTGTATCGGCAGAACCAGAAACTAGCAGATTTCTGTGAATCTTGTTATGCGAAAGTGACAATACTGCGTCAATATGGTATTGGCTATTGATTTTCTTCTTAACAGCCTTCTTCTTTTGTTTTTTCTTCAGCTTCCTGTCAGAATCAGTAAGCAAAGCATTAGAGTCTTCAGGTTTCTGGCCAAGAATCATATCAGGGTAAGCGCTGTCTACAACATCCAAGTTCCAGATTTCAATTTCAGGCTCAAATGTTGAAACTGCAGCAAAGTTTCCCAATGCCTCAGGTTGACCTTCAATTTTACCCTTTCCGACACGGTAGTCAACGCGTTCAACACAAAGTGGGAAGGAAGGAAGCATAATATCATGGTGAACATAGAGATTACTTCTTGCTCCGTTATCGTCCTCTTCTGCGCCTCCATCGGCTTGATCATCGTAAACATACACTTCCAAAGTAGACAGTTCGTCTTCAGTTCTCGTAGCCAAGATCAGATTATCATTAGGATAAACCTGCCACTCCTGGCGTTCTTCTGCTTCATCTTCTGCAGTGGGAAGTGTGATATACGGATCTTTTTCATCATTTTCGTGGTATGTCAGAGTCTTAATATTGCTAAACATTCCCATAGTATCACCTTCTTCGGCATCTTCGTCATCGTAATGCTCCAAATCATATTCTTTTAAATCATCGTCGTCTGCTAGTTGAAGATCTCCATCTTCATCCTTTTTATCCGTTTTCAATGTACTTACAGCAGTCTTATTCTCGTTGCTCTCATCATTTTCCTCTTCCTCTAGATCTTCTTGAGCGTCGTTCAATTGCAGTCTAGTTAACCCAGCAATACGTTCCATCTCATCGTCGTCAAACTCATACTGAGTCGGAAACTCGGATGCAATACCTCTAGGTACCCAAGCGGTGGAAGAAATAATCGACATTTCTGTGTAAGAATCTGTTATGGATAATTAAAATCACCTGCGTGAACAAAAAAAAAGATGTAAATCTATTTAAAATTTTTTTATTTTTCTTTAGGCTCACAGCTTGGGAACAATATTAACTCCCAACATCTTAACTGTTTATAGTAATATTTCACATAGTCATTTACTAATGTTTATCAGTGCAAAACTATTATAAATACTTGCAGTTTTGAAATATTGCAACGGCTGAAGTACTTTCTAGAAATTATACAAAAACACTTTTAAAGAATTTAGGACAGTTGAATGGGCATTATTTTACACGAAGTATTTAAAACAAAATAAAAAACAAGATATAATATATAATAAAAACAAAAATTCATCACAAAACGACGTTACAATTTTCAAGTTTCACATCATCTATCGCTTGTTGAAAAGCACAATATCTAGGATTTCCTAGATACTATAGAAAAACTTTTAATCAAACATCGTCAATATACATTATGTATAACGAAGTTGAGAGCCACTTGCTTAAAAGAGACCTTCAATTTCACCATCTTCATTGACTTCAACATCCATGAAACCACAATGTGTAGGAAGACCGGGAATAGTCATAATCTCAGCTGCCAATGCGTAGAGATATCCAGCACCAACAGAAGCACGAATATCACGAATGGGAACAGTGAATCCAGTAGGGACACCCTTGAGATTAGGATCATGAGACAAAGAGTATTGAGTCTTAGCAACGCAGATAGGCAAGTCACCAAAACCTTGACGAGTGTAGGTCTCAACCTTAGTCTTAGCAAGCTCACTTAACTCAATTCCTTCAGCACCATACATTTCGCGGGCAATGATGTTAAGTTTATCCTCAACAGAGTTACCCTTAGTTTCGTAAAGAAGCTTGAAGTCACGATCAGGACTTTGAGAAGCCTTGATAACACCATTGGCAAGATCAACAGCACCGGCACCACCCTCAGCCCAGTGATTAGCAACAATGGCGTCTTCAGCACCATACTTGATAGCTTCTTCACGAATAACTTCATGTTCAGCAGCAGTATCAGACTCAAATTTGTTGATAGCAACAACAACTGGAAGACCGTATCTCTTAGCGTTTTCAATATGCTTGCCAAGGTTGGCACATCCTTTTCTAAGAAGATCCACATCTTCGCGAGTGTAAGCTTCAGGTAAAGGCACACCAGGCTTGACAGCGGGACCACCACCATGAACTTTGAGAGCACGAACAGTAGCAACAATGACAACAACGTCAGGTACAAGACCCGAAGATCTACACTTGATGTTGAAGAATCTTTCACCACCCATTGTGAAGTCGAAACCTGCTTCAGTTACGACATAACCGGCATCATCATCAGACTCACCCTCCTCAGTACCAGCAAGCTTAAGAGCCATCTTATCCGATAAAACAGAGTTTGCACCAATACTGATATTAGCAAAAGGACCAGCATGAACAAAAACGGGAGTACCTTCAAGAGTTTGCATAAGATTGGGCTTGATAGCATCCTTCATTAGGGCTGTAAGTGCACCACCGCATCCAATATCATCACAAGTAATGGGTTCACCAGATCTACTTGAAGCAACGACCATGTTACCAAGTCTCTCTCTCATATCTTCCAAAGAGTTAGAAAGAGCAAGAATGGCCATACATTCACTAGCAACAGTGATATCGAAACCAGTCTCACGGGTCATACCCTTCTCGTTACTACCTTGTCCGATTGTGATTCCTCTTAAGAATCTATCGTTACAGTCAACAACACGTTTCCAGGTGATGGTATCGGGATCAATGTCCAAACGAGCAAACTTAGAAATTTCCTCTTCAGTGAGATCATCAGGATTAGTCTTATCGATACCAAGCTTCTTCAGACGGTGAAACATGACTGGGGAGAATTTTCTGACGCCCTTCTTACTGGGAACAAGTCTTTTGTAAAGAGGTCCATCCTTTTGGGTATTTTCATGGAAAATACGAGTGTCAATAGCAGCAGCAAGCAAGTTGTTGGCAGCAGAAATAGCGTGAATATCACCAGTTAAATGCATGTTGAACTCATCCATAGGAATAACTTGGGAGTATCCACCACCTGCAGCACCACCCTTGATACCAAATGTAGGACCCATAGATGGCTGACGAACATTGGCAAAGGCAAGCTTGTTCAAATGAGCGCCAAGAGCCTGTACCAAACCAACAGTAGTAGTAGACTTACCCTCACCAAGAGGTGTGGGTGTAATACCTGTTACAAGAACGTACTTACCATTCTTTCTGTGTTTCAGACGATCAAGAAGACTTAGTTGAACCTTAGCTTTGTAAGCTCCATATTGTTCTAATTCACTGGGAAGAACACCAATTTCAGAAGCAACTTGGGTAATGTTCTTTGGTTTTTGAGCACGAGAAATAGCAAAATCAGAGGGAACAGGCTCCTCTAAATTAAGAGGAAGAGGAACAATCTTGGGCTTGTTGCCAGAGTCGTAGAATCTTTTAGCAGAAATTACAACGTTGTCAAGAAGCATGGCAACAGTCATTGGACCAACTCCACCGGGAACTGGTGTAATTTTAGAAGCAACTTGAGAAGCAGACTCATAATCGACGTCACCGACAAGCCTTTGACCTGACTTTTTAGTAGAGTCTTCAATGTAGTTGGTGCCAACATCAATTACAACAGCACCCTCCTTGAGCCAATCACCTTTCACGTATCCAGGCTTTCCAATGGCGACAACAACAACATCGG
This sequence comes from Geotrichum ghanense (nom. inval.), assembly GCA_022023575.1. Lineage (NCBI taxonomy): Eukaryota > Fungi > Ascomycota > Dipodascomycetes > Dipodascales > Dipodascaceae > Geotrichum > Geotrichum ghanense (nom. inval.). The sequence continues at coordinate 1,824,210 of JAKKCX010000010.1, read as the reverse complement.
CGTTTTTGACAATTTCTTCTTGATTCTTTGATTGAGAGTGGATAACAGTGACAGTAGCATGAGCGTTCTTAAGAAGAGAGGCAACTGGTGTTCCAACAATGTCAGATCTACCAATAACCACTGCATTCTTTCCAGCAAGCTCAACACCAGCTTCCTTCAAAAGAACAAGAATACCCTTGGGAGTGCAAGGAACAAATAAAGGAGAGCCACCGCGTTTGGAGAGCTCGCCAATATTACTAGTGCCGAAACCGTCTACATCCTTAGAAGCGGCAACAGCATTGGTGATGACAACCTCATCAATATGATCTGGAATAGGCAATTGGACCAAAATTCCATGAACAGAGGGGTCTTCGTTAAACGACTCAATAGCAGAAAGTAACTAAACAGGAAAAAAATTGCTAATTAGTATAATAGACAACCAAGGTGTTTACAACACGCCGGAAATCATGACTGAATGAGAACAAAAAAAAAAAATTCATATCCCGTGTCATGTTCCCGAGTCGTATTCCAGATAAAGATTCAAATCTGGGTAAACCAGTGTAAACCGATAATAAGGGACTTTTACTTACTTCAGTCTGTGTAATGGAGTCTTCAAATTTAACAATCTCACATTCAATATTGGCTTCTTCTGCAGCCTTAACCTTCATACGAACATAGGTGGAAGAGTCAGGTCTGTTTCCGACTTGAATAATTTTCAAAGAAGGCTTGAAGCTAGACTTCGAAGCTTGAATTTCCTTGATCTCACTATTCAAGCGAGCTCTGATGTTTCTGCATGAGGTATCTGTTAGTTATATAATAGGTGCAGGATTAAAAAAAAAAAGAAGATGGAGTACCATCTTATAATCTGGGGAGTTAAAAGACTTACTTAGCAATGGCGTTACCGTCAATAATTTCAGCCACCATTCTTGCAGTTGAGTATTATTTTAAAGGAAGAATATAGTTGTGGGAAAAATGCAAAAGAAAGAAAAAGGGAAAGAAAAAAAGTGAAAAAGAGTGGAGGAGGTGTTGACTTTATAGGCTTCCCGAATTCTTATAATTTCTTCATAGAACCAACTCGGGGACGTGCGATATGTAGAGTCACGGTGGTTACTCAGTGATCCGGTCGGAGCTGATTTCAATTTGACTAGAGACGTTTAGTATCGATGTTCCGACGACACTTGAAGCTATCAAAAACACGAACTCATAAAGGAATCAGCTCCGTAACGGACTGACGGAGTTGGACAAATGGCATTGACCAAGTTGAAAAATGTAACTTGGTTCTTAATTTATAAACTTCTCATTGAAATATGAATTCAACGAAAGTCTCTTATATATGAATAGTTTTTTTGTTTTGTTTTGTTTTGTTTTTTCAGCCAATTATTTTGATATTCTCTAAATCTAGCAACAAAACTGGATTCATCAAATGAAGATTGCAGACACTTATATAAAGACTCTGGCAACTAATAATCTTGGTCAGTGTACACTTCTAGTATAAATGTTGTTCTTAAATAAATATTTGATAGCTACAGGCGGTACACAGTATACAAACAAGTATGAAAATAACTTTCTCATTGTAGAGATGTAATAAAACTATTGCTCACTACTATTCTGAACTGCATTGCTTCAGAAGTACTCACAGAAATACATTTTTTCTTCATCAACCCGTCTCTAGATAGCCGTTCTGTTTCTCCAAAAACTCTTCATTTTCCATGGTTAGGGTTGACAGAACGTCCCAAGTGTTATGTCTTGCTTCGATGAAAACTACCAGTTGCCACCACCAACTTTGAGCTTTACTTTACTTATCCATATCAGCATTGATTCATACTCTTCAAACATTCCTAATCCACTACATATATAATTACAATGTTCCTTACAAGAAGCGAATATGACCGTGGCGTCAGCACTTTTTCTCCTGAAGGCCGTCTGTTTCAGGTTGAGTATTCGTTAGAGGCAATCAAGCTTGGTTCTACTGCAATTGGCATTTGCACCTCAGAAGGCGTTCTTTTGGGTGTAGAAAAGCGTGTCACTTCACCATTATTGGAACCCAATTCAATTGAAAAGATTCTTGAAATTGATAGTCATATCGGCTGTGCAATGAGTGGTCTCACAGCAGATGCTCGTACAATGATTGACCATGCTAGAGTGGAATCAGTTAATCATGGGTTATACTACGATGAACCTATTAAGGTACAATCTGTAACTCAGGCAGTATGTGACTTAGCTCTTAGATTTGGAGAAGGTGCTGATGGTGAGGAAACTATCATGTCTAGACCATTTGGTGTCGCATTGTTGGTTGCAGGTGTTGATGAAAATGGTTACCAATTGTATCATTGTGAGCCATCGGGAACTTTCTACAAATACGAAGCTAAGGCAATTGGCAGTGGGAGTGAAGGTGCACAAGCGGAATTACTTAACGAGTATCATTCGGCATTGACGTTAAAGGAGGCAGAGTTGCTAATTGTCAAGATTTTAAAGAAGGTTATGGAAGAGAAGTTAGATGCTAAAAACACACAAATCGCAAGTGTTACAAAAGACGGTGGCTTCAAGATTTACACAAACGAACAAATGAAGGAAATTGTGGACCTTTTAGAATCACAAGCTGAAGATGAGATGTGATGAGATGTGTTTTGTGGATTATGTGTATAATATGTTAACTACAAAAATCGAATCAAATCATGAATAAATAAACTTGTAATTAAGCAAACTTGTAATTACTATTCTGTCACTATGATGGGTATTCAAGTCATGGTAAATTAATGTATAAATGTGCAATGCTAAAGGATTGTGAAAAGCTGATATAGTTACAGACAATATGATCACTCTTGGCTAGGAGAGGATACAGTTTTGACTTTAAGCTTCCATTTATCAACTTCAGCAAACTTCTCTTTCATTTTGCGAGTAAACTCGTCCATTGCTAGTTTATCGAGCTCTGGTTTGGAACGATATTCTTCCAAATCACTGTTAGACCCTTCATTTTCCTTTTCAACAGCTTTTCTAGAACGAGGATTTCGCTTTCGTTTCTGCCCAGCTGATTGCTTCGAACGAGACTTTGGACGTCCATAATCCTCATCATCTATTTTATCATCTTCATTAGAGCTCGAAGAAGAAATGTGAATTTCGTCCTCAGAGTCTGTGCGTCTTCTCAGAGGCAGTTGTTTAAGTAATTCGTCTGACGTTGGTTCTTTTATATCATGCTGTTTCGTCTTATCTTGCTCAGCTTCCGAATCTGAATGCAAAGAGTGTGAATCACCATCACTAATATCTGAAGAAGAAATTGGCTCAGTAGGATCTATTAGCACTAGTTTTGGACGTGGTTTGCGAACGCGTCGTGCCAATAAATGAGGAATCGGACGTGAATCGAATATATCAAATCCAAAAGGATCATCAACGTTTCCCGAATTTAGTACATTCGTGCTATCTGATATTTTTTCAGGTTGATGAACTTCTTTCTTTTTATTGCGATGCTCATGATGCACACTAGAAGACGATGATGGCGGTCGAAGTCGCGTTGGAGATGATACTAGTGTCAAAGGAGAGCTCGGCCGCCGTTGCTGTTTCTTACTTCTAGGTAAAAGAGGAGGAGGACTTGAAGAAGGTAAAATCCTTTCAAATGTAGTATCTGGAGGCGATGATGCCAACGATTTGTTGGGGACTGCAGATGGTGATGGCGATGGCACTACACTGACAGCAGAGCTAGGAGTATGTGGATGTGTAGCGACCTGTGAAGGAGATGGCGAAGTATGTATACTAGCAGACTTTGCCGATGCTGTTAAAGGCTTGCGACGCGTTCGAGGACGAGGCATTATAGATCAAAAATAGTGTAAATATTTTAACGCGAGATTCGGAATACAAAAGATCGCGCTAGAAATAAAATTGTTTTTAAATGGGAAATTCAAGAAGTAAAAAAAATATGTATATATATATATTAACCGAATTTGAGTAAAAGTAAATGAATATTAAATTTTCTCCACATTTTAAGAAACCATTTCATAAAGATTTTTTTCTTCTTCTATTTATCACTTTTTTCATCTGTACTCTTTTTCTTTCTAATAAGTAAAATGACTTTAAATGAGTCTACTACTGAATACACAGAAACGATTATTAAAATAAACGTTTCTGATGGTCGTTCCATTACAGGAATCCTTACGGAACCATCAACTCCGTATAATCTTCTTTCTACACCGACTCCTCCAATAGCCTTGATAGCCCATGGGTTTGCTGGACACAAAGATTACATTTACCAACGCCTTCTTGCAAGATCTCTTCCTTTGATATCATTTCGATTTGATTTCACTTCATGCGGTGATTCTCAAGTTGATGGGTCATATAACCGGGATTTTGTTTCTGACCATCAAGATCTTTCCGCAATTTCAGCTTATTTCGAAAATACACATACTATTACGCACATTATAGGACATTCTCGTGGATCGCTTGCAATGTTGCTTTGGGCAGCTTCCAAAGCCCCTTTGACTATACGTTATATTATAAACTGTGCATCTCGATTCAGACCTAAAATGGTTTTGACTTCATTTGAAGAGCGATATCCTAACTTTGAAGCCAACGGTGGTACGATTGTCCCTAACGTTCGTGTTGCTAATGGTCAATACAAAGAAATGTGGGTTTCCTATTCTGAAACTAAACAAATTTCTGAAGTCGATATTCCATCCATGCTTTTAAGTATCATTGATCGTTACAAAGGTAAGGCTAAGATGTTATCTATTTATGGCTCCAAAGACCATGTCGTTCCAATTGAAGATGCTTACATGTATGAACAATTTTTTGAAAACTATAGTAATCAGCTTCCTCATCGTCTTGTTATTGTTCCTGAAGCCGATCACAATTACTATGGGCCTCCTAGAAATGAAAACGAAAAGAGGGCCAACTATAATCCTTTAGTAGTAAGTGCTATTTTAGAGTTCATAAATCCAACCTTAGCCTCGGCTAGAAATACTCGCATCTAAGCCCAGGGTTTACTGGATGATATTTTTGTGATTAATTTTAAAGAAGTGCATGCTTCCGTGTTCTGCTATATATATTACAAATATTCTATAGACTACAGTTCAAGACATAGGTAGATAAAAATATTAGGAAAAAAAAGGCATTAACGATATAAAAATATAAAAATTGTATAAACACTTTACTCTTGACCAAAACCCACTGTTTCCTCAACGGCCAATGTCAGTTTGTGTACCATAGATTCGTAACTGTTATATAAAGGCAAGTCAACTCTGTTAAAGCATGTATGTGACTTGGGCAAGGCCTCAGGAGCCCCTGCTTTTTCAATAGTAAACTTTCTAGGACCATCACTACCTTGTAAATCCTTAAAACCATTTACTGGAATTCTTGAAGTACCAGTAGTAAACTGTAACAGTCTCGACTTTTGTTCCGCATCCCAGCTCTTGACACACTGCCAGAACCATTGAATGACCTGATCATTCTCAGTGTAACCACGATAGTCAGTATGTTTCTTCCAGTCTTCAACATCAATTTCTGAAATACCACCAATCAACAGTTCCAATTCACGTTCATCAAAAACATTGATCAACTCTTGAGGGATGAGCTCATTAAATCCACTCAAAAAACTCTTGAACTGTTCCTCAACACGACGTGAAATCTTCCATTCCGTCACCAATTCAACATATTCTCTCTTATTTTCATTAGTCACAGGAATGTTTCTTCCATCTTCCTTCAAATCAACAGTTACAATTTCACCAAATTGATCGTCTTCAACCGAAAAAGTAAGCTCCAAAATATCTTCAATGTCATTGTTTAGAGTCCACTCCAAATTCTTGAAATATTCAGCATCTACACCTTCCATATCATTAAGCACCACTTTCTTCCTTAAAATCATTTTATAGAAGGCACCAATGAAAAATGCGTCTAAAAATCTTCGATGGAAGATGGCCAGGCCAACAACCCTACCTATAAATTTGAAATAGTTCAAATGTTCTGGGTTAATACCTGAATGAGGATTGATTTGAAGCGTATAGTTATCATGAGCAGAATATTCAAACAAACAGTAAAATGGATTAAACATTTCATGTGAAAGTAAAAAGAAAAATTCTCTTGAAACTCCACCATAATCAAGACCCTCTTCACCATCAAACTTGATCATGAGTCTCTTCTTCAAATCTGCAGGAGTTTGACGCATGATTTCTTGATAGGAGTCTTCGAAGATGTGATCTCTTCTGACTTTGACATGGCACTGACCCGCTGTAGCTCTCAAAGCAGGCTGTGATCTGAAATAAATCAATTTTCTTCTGAAATCACGCTTATATTGAGGAACATTTTGATCCAAACTAGAAGGCAATCGAGGATCATCCCAAGTGGTAGTCTTAGTGTTATGGTCAACAAAATAAACTCTGGCAGTATTTGTAAGTCTCATTTCCCAGCCACTTGGAAGAGGTCCTAGTTGTGAAACTGGCTGCTGGATAGTTCCAGTGTTGGAAGCGTTAGGTCCATAAGTTCTAATGAACTGCTGTCTTCTAGGGTCAACCCATGTGGTAGTTCTAGTGTTGTGATCAACAAAATACGGTCTTCCTTCAGGAGTGAAGCGTTGTTCCCATCCTGCTGGCAATTCACCCAAGCCAGCTGTTGTGGCACCATTGTTCATCATTTGAACAGCATTTGCAGTTGCTGCAGCATTATTGGGCTGAGGAGAGGCTGATGTAGAGGCTCCAGGAGAACTTGCCCTCGCAGAGTCTTCCGGAAGCATTCTATTTTGATGTCGTTGACGTTCTAAATCCGTGGTTGTCTGTCTTGCTGCTACCTGATCATTTTCGTTTACATTTGAAGCAGGTCTAGTCCAGGTTGTAGTTCTAGTGTTGTGGTCAACATAATATGTACGTCCCAAGTTGTCAGTACGTCTTTCCCAACCAGTAGGTAGTCTTCCAAACTGATCTTCAAAAGAGCTATAAAGATGGCCGTTGCTTCCAGCCTCACCTGGTGCTGATGACCCATTGATAGCATTACCAAGCTGATCACTAGTAACACTATGCTGTCGATGCTGTTGTTGGGAAAATGAAGAAGACTCATTCGACGCAATATTCAGAGCACTCATTTCACTTGAAAGATTCTCCCCATTACCGGATGCATTTGTGTTACTAGTAGGCTGATTAGAACCAGCAGAAGCTGACTGAGATATATTAGTTGAAAGACTCAAAATGAGTTTACCACTAATTATTAGATTGTCATTAGATTTTTTGAGATCTCTGGTAATCATTTCATCACCGCCTGCTCTCAAGTCAATAACATCTCCAACGCGAAGATTAATGACACCCAAAAATCCTTGATCTTTCTTTTTAAACTTTTTTTGGTCAAAAACTTGAACTGCAATAATTGAATTCTCCGTCACATTGCTATTTGATAAAACGGTTAGTATCTCAAAGAAATCCAAACACAATGTGGCTTTACATACACATCAAATTGTTTATTCCAGTAAGGGCTCAGTGTTTTACGAATGGCAGGAGTTGAATTGGTCTGAGCACCATCTACTGTAATGACAGCAAACGGATCAGGAAGCCCTAAAACATGTTAGTAAAAATGGATTGTCTTGTGAGTATCATGTCAAACTTACTAAAAACATCTCTTTTGTAAAGAGCATCAGCGGCAATAACTATGATAATGAAGTTAGTAAACACAATAAAAATACGCGAATAGTCAAATAGCCATATGGTGATGTGTACATACTAGTTACACGTAGCTTATAAGTTTGTGCAGTCGGCATTGGGAGAGCTGACGTATAATCGATATCGTAAGTGGCAAGATAAAATGTAGAAAAGTTGTCGTATGTGGGTAGTTAAGATAGTTGTTTTCTAATGCAAGCTATTGATTTGAGTAATGAAAGCTCGCGATGAGTCTTGAATGCTAGCAACTTTTCAATGGCTAAGAACCTATGATCGGGTGAATGGTGTATGCGCGGAGGAATCTAACAGAAAATCCAATAAACAAAACACTCAATATATATGATCAAATACCAAGCAGCGAAAAAATTGTCTCTTGCGAGAATATTCGACTTTCTTGCAATTCTTTGAGTAGAGAAATAATAGAAGAGAAGAAAGAAAAAGGCGACAAAACAATCAGTCAGGAAAGCGTCTTGATGGAACGTTGGAGGTGGTGTAAGGAGAATTGAATAATGACTCGGTAATCATTGAGTAATATTTTGTAAACGGGTCTAGGGTTTCCGTAATACTTACATATACTGCTCGTGGCTTAGTCAAGAAAAAAGGCTTTAAAACATCTCTTAGTAATCATGTGATGCCAATAGAGGTACTTAATGGTGTTATAAATTGAAACTATATACAGTGTTGAAGTTCTCTTAGTATCTAAAGAAAGGATGTTTTGCGCTGCTGTAGGCTACTATTTGATACTGATTGAAGATATATATTTCGACATTGCATTTTCCTTAAAAGTGTAAGAAACAGTAGGCGACACTTGCGGGGAGATCCGAAGCTAGCTAGATATGACCCTTGAACTAGAGATTCCTGGTTACTCCATTCTTACAACATTATATAGAAAAAAAGTAAAGTAAAATAAGACTTCTTAACCAATATTAAATATCAGTGATAAACCGTGATATTGTTTTCATATATACCACTTTGCAAAATGAAATAAAAAACATAAAAGACACATTGATTAAATATTTTATCTTAAGGCAATTCAGAAAACAGCAATGTAACTGTTTTTGTTTGTCTTGGTGGAGCTCAAAATTTTGAATTTCGTTTAAATTGTTTCTAGTGAAAATATATCATTATCATGATATGATATATAATTGGACGACATGTCTTCTTTCTTGTGTCAATTACTGAGTGACTTATTTTTTATAACTTCTAAATATATGGACAATTGACCGACTATCTTTCAGATAGTATATGTTTTATATATATATTAATAACTGCATTATTGATATTTGTTTGTAAGAAGCTGTTTGATAGAAGAAAAAAAACAAAAACATGTTTCTAAATCACCAGATTTTTAGAATTTCAAGAATTTATTTTGCAAATAATTCTCACACTGAAATATTTAGCACGATCAAGTACTTGAAAGCTTTACAGTATCAGCCTTTATAATTAAAATAAGAGAGTCGAATAATTATTCCTCTTGAACTATTTATGTAAATTTTGACTTGGTTTAGCATTTAATCTTAGTAACTTCAAAGAAATTCTTGTCTACTACTTCATATACGACAAAATCACAAAAATATGCCAAATCTAAGAGTAAGTTCAAATATACAACATCAGAACATCAAGCTGGGCTTATATACTTTGTATTGTTTAAAATACAATACTTGATTCAAGCAACGCTGAAAAAGCTCTTTTTAAGTTCAATATTTATCAGGTAAATCATACAATTTAGCAGTATTTCCTTCCTACTGAATTTGTATTCGAATATGTTGGCTTGTAAAGACTTGGACTTGAAACCTTGCTATCATTTTTATTGATGAAATCCTAGATTTACATCTTTTCATATAACTATCTTTCTTGGCTACGAAAACTAATATACTACTAGATAGTAATGGTTTCATATTTGTAGTGATTTTAAACAGACTTCTTAAGCTGTTAAAACAAAACTCCCTGGCTAATGAACGTACCAAAAGTCTGTTACATGAAAGAACATTATTTACCTGCCTTTAGCTAGCCATCATGTTTTAGTTGTCTTAATACAATAAAAAATTTATTAAACCTAAATAATTGAGATAGATAGCTGTAAAATTTTTTATTTGACTACTATAGAGCTGTTTTCAAATATTAAAAAAATTCTATTTAGTATATATATATACACTCATAAAATAAACAAATTTTTATATCAATTCGAAATCATCAATGCTATAGGAACTAGACATTCTTATCTACAATAAAGACTTCTATCAACAATTGTTTCTCAAGGCTTAGGGTTTTAGATTCAATCAGTTTTTGTAGATATAGAGCCCTAACCTTTTTTCTGTGACTGTGTTTTAAAATAGGAAGGTGATTAATGTGACGATAAACCCTTGTATTACAAAGCAACTCTTTGGGCACTGATTACAAAGCTGTATTTCGAAGCATCATTCCAATTGGAAATTCACAATGAAGCGTGAAACCCTAAACACTGCTTGAGGTAAAAATTTTCCTCTGAAAAAAAGGTTCCCTTTTGATCTTTTTCCTCTCTTTTATCTCGCTGCACAACAGTAATTCCATTGAATAAGTAGGTAAGTACTGTCACAATAAGCTATGATATGATATTATCATATTATTGAAAAGCATGCTGTCTTTAGGCTTTTTGCTAACAATTATATTGAATAGTCAAGATGGCCCGTCGTCCCGCTAGATGTTACAGATACTGCAAGAACAAGCCTTTCCCCAAGTCTAGATACAATCGTGGTGTCCCTGACGCTAAGATCCGTATTTATGATCTTGGTAGAAAGAGAGCTTCTGTCGACGACTTCCCTCTCTGTGTCCACCTTGTTTCTAACGAGCTTGAACAACTTTCTTCTGAGGCTTTGGAAGCTGCCCGTATCTGTGCCAACAAGTACATTACCAAGGTTTCTGGTCGTGAATCTTTCCACATGAGAATCAGAGTTCACCCTTTCCACGTTCTCCGTATCAACAAGATGTTGTCATGTGCCGGTGCCGATAGATTGCAACAAGGTATGAGAGGTGCTTGGGGTAAGCCCCAAGGTTTGGCCGCTCGTGTTGATATTGGTCAAATTCTTATTTCTGTCCGTACCAAGGACTCTAACAAGGATGTTGTCATTGAGGCTCTTAGAAGATCTCGTTACAAGTTCCCTGGTCAACAAAAGATCATTATCTCCAAGAAGTGGGGTTTCACTAACCTTGACAGAGAAGTCTACGTTCAAAAGCGTGAAGCTGGTGAAATCAAGGAAGATGGTGCTTACGTCAAGTTCCTTTCCAAGAAGGGTCCTATTGAGAAGGCTCTTAGAGACTTCCCTGAGTACGCTGCTCGTGTCGCCTCTGCTTAAATTTTAGTTTAATATTAATTATAAATGTAACTATTATTTAATCAATGAAAGAATCTTCAAAAAAGTTTTGTTTACTATATTTTAGTAGTTAATTCATTGTTGAAACTTTAACACACTACGCAGAGTATGGGTGATATTCCTTCAGCAATAATGAATTTTACTATAAATTCATTCTGTAATCATACTTAATAGATATAACTTCAAGTTTCCAAAATGTAGTGGCAAATATTATTCTGTTTTTCGAGATTATGGAATTAAACATTGACATTCCAAAATATGTGATACGAAATAATTTTAAGCTTGTGAATTGGCCTCTACATCTTATGGTTTTTAATTGAAACATATCCGTAAAATGCACAGATAAATGTTAATTTGTTATTAGAATAGGTGTATATTTATGAAATTTTTCAATGTGAGTTGTTGATGGGGTGCTAAAAATTCTTTTTAATAGAAAATGAGAGTTTAACTTTACGACAGTTAGGTGAGCATTTTGACTGGATTAATTTCTAGGTGATAGCTGTGTTGATATTACCATATCCTAAAGCATATGTAAATCAAATAAACAAATTCTAAGGATTATACTGTATTATTTTTCCAAGTATGGTTTGTATTTGCAATCATTAAAACCACAGTATTCACAATTCAAGTAGATAATTAATAAGTTGTATAAAACTTATTTCAATACAAAATCCGCAATGTATTTTGTTGGTATCGGTATTACGTAATAATTTTCAGTGAGCTATAGTCAATATCATTATGTGTGGAACTATCACTATATTAATAGATTTTTAGTGTGTTCAGCCTTGCAATAACTTATTTGAAAATTAAGGTACTAACGCTTTTACCAGATTCTGTAAACTATCTAGATTCTTGCATGTTCCCTAGAAAAGCCCAGTTACCACTTTTATCAATCATGGCCATTTTCAATTTGGAGAATTAAAGACTAGTTTTGCTATAAACCAAAATAAAAACTACTATATTCTACATGTAATCTGCGAATACCAACAATATTTATATTTATTATCATCATTATTATAACATCTGAGGCAACAGAAGTTATTAACCAGAGGATTGTTAGTATTGATTCGTGAGCAACAAAAATATTTTTGGTCTTGATTTTTTTTTTTTTTTTTTTTTATGGAGGTAATATAATTAACGAAACGATGATACAGGTAATGTATATTGATGAAGAATAAGTGTCGTGTGCCAGACACTATGCACAAAAAAATTGATTACATGGAATAAACTTTTGTAGCAAAACCTAAGTAGGCTTAATAATTTTGTAATAAAAATACAACAGTTCAAAAAGGCGGGTATAGTTTTTGTAAAAGATGAGAAGAAATACTGGTTATCCTCTACTCTTTGTTTTTTGGCAGTTTTTTGATTTTTGACTTTGTCTGTTCTTCATCAGGAGAGCAATCAACATCAGTGTCAGACCCACTTGTGTTGCTTGTAGTTACACCATCTATGACTACCATTTCCTCCTTAATGATTTCACTTTGAAATTTTTTAGCCTTTTCTTTCTTGTAATTTGGTTTTTTTCGTTTTCTTTGCAAACCTTCATCTACCGAAACAACATGTTTCATTCGCATTTCGTAGTCCATGATGACGCCAGGAATTTCCTGGCAGTCACCCTTAACCACCAAATCAAACCACCCGTTAGCAGTAATTCCAGAGGGTCCTTCACGGTTCACCCATGCTGTAACTCCACCTCGGGAGCGTACAGCTTTCGACATTTCAGAAACAAGGCGACGGACACCCGGAACTTTAAGTGAGGTTCCTACTACCACTAAACCATCAGGTCGCGCCCGAAGGTCGCGTTCAGAGGACCGACCGATTTCTTCATCCTGAGGATTTCCCTCATTGTATAATACTACTGATGGTCGTAGCATACCAATACCCCAGGCACGCTTGCCCGCAGATTCACGTTGCTCAGATGCTACTAAGCAATCTGGACATGGTGGTGGTGTTTCAGTACGAAAAAGTTTTGCATCAAATGGCGCACTGAAAGAACAAGATGTACAAGACATTAAACGAATAGTACCATGAAGCTGAACAGTCTGAGGAGCAGTTAAATGTGGAAGACAAGTTTCTAAACAATCAATATTTTGTGTATACAGTCTAAGTAATCGTTGAGATGATGCAATTTCGTCGAGATAGTGATGAAATGGTGTTGGCGTAGTTGATATACATAGCTCATGTAGATCTGATATTGTATTATGAAATGCATGCGTTCTTTCAGGATCATTATACACCACAGCAGCATCAAATAGCTGAGTTCCAAGAGTGTGTGTTCTGAAAATACCTGTATTTGCGGACCTAAAATCGGGGATACCAGCTGAAACCGAAATTCCTGCACCAGTGATGACTACTAGACGACGCGAATTATTGAAGACGTGATGAAGCAATGCAAGTGATTGAAACGATTTTTGTTCGCTATTAAGATCCAAAATGGTTTGTGTTGATGTTAGATCGGGGATTTTAACCTTACGAACAAGTTTAGGTCGCGATTTGACAGGTAATTTGAATAACGCGGTAGTATCATGAAGTGTCACGGAAACAGTATTCATAGAAGAAAAATTTAACGCTTTAATTTGGGGATCCAAATCTTGCGATATCTCAGTTGGGGGAGAAATCACGAGAGTACTTGTCCTAAACATTGTCAAAAATATAAGAATGAATACATATGCACAACTACTGATTGTTGCAAGTAGTGCAGCAGTGATCAGTAAAAGGGAAGGTTAGAGAGTGTTTACTTTTCTGGGCCAGAAGGAGAAAGTCAGAGATGCCATTTTGGGACATAGGCTGTCAGCAAAAACGATGTTGGAAATTTAAAGGGTAAGAAAAATCCCTTCTTCTTTACACGTCACAACCATCTCTTTCTGCAGTTGATAAACTCTACACAACTCATATCAGCTCAAGTCTAGCAATTGTGAAATTGACCTGATAGAATAAATGTCGTCTTTATCCTTTTCTTCCGTGGAGTCCACACTTCGTGAGAAGCAAACCGGTATGTTATGTGCATTCATAGTTTTAAAAAGACCCTTTATTCTAACTATGTTGATTAGCCACTCTCGAGCGTATGCTCAATCTCAATGTTGATAAGCATTCTGAATCAAATCCTCTTGACAAGTCAGATGATATTGCAGCGTCAAATGCGTTGGAGTCTCTTAATGAGTCTGCACAGAATACTTGGAAAGTACTAGTTTTCGATTCTCTAGGGCGAGATATTATCTCAAGTGTGCTTCGTGTTAATGACTTGTTCAAAAACGGAGTAACTGTTCATATGTATGTTATCTACAGGTTTTAATCATCATCATAGCCTTACTAACAGAAACCCATTAGGCTATTAAATTCAGAAAGATATCCCATTCCCGATGTTCCTGCTATTTATTTTGTTCAACCTACTGAAGAAAACATCGGTTTCATTGCGAACGATTTATCAAAGGGCCTCTACGAAAATGTATATCTCAATTTCACTTCGCCCATTCCTCGTGCTTTATTAGAAAATTTAGCCTCCAAAACTGTCAACACATCTTCAGCTATTTCACAAGTTTATGATCAATATCTTAACTTTCTTGTTCAAGAACAGAATAGTTACAGTCTAGGATTAGAAAATGTGTATTCAACATTGGCAAACCCAAAAGTGAAGGACGAAGAAATTGAGCAAGTTATCAACAATATAGTCAATGGTTTATTTAGTGTTGTTCTTACCAACGGAGCTATTCCCATAATTCGGGCAACCAGAGGCAACGCTGCTGAAATGGTAGCACAGAAACTTGATGAGAAACTCAGAGACCATGTTGTCAACTCTAGAAATCAACTAGGTGCTAATGCAAATATTTCTTCTGGCCAACGTCCAGTGTTGATTATCTTAGATAGAAATATCGATCTTGTATCTACGTTTTCACATTCCTGGACATATCAATCGTTAGTCAACGACGTGATGCAATTCAGTAAAAATAGAATTACAGTCGAATCAAGCGAAACTAATCCTGATGGCTCAGTCAAAAAAACAAGACGATCTTATGATTTAGACCCAAATGATTTTTTCTGGGCAAAAAATTCAAACTTGCCATTCCCCGAAGTGGCAGACAATCTGGATTTGGAATTGATCAAATATAAACAAGATGCAAAGGATATTACTGGACAAACTGGCATTTCCGATATAAATGATATACAACAACTTGATCCTTCATCTAATGCTCAACATTTGAAGGCTGCAATTACAGCACTACCTGAACTAACTGCTAGAAAACAGACCATTGACATGCACATGAACATTGCCACGACTTTACTGAAGGCCATTGGAGACCGTGGATTGGCACAGCTTTTTGAAGCAGAAGAGAATGCTACTAAATTAACAAAATCAGCAGTATTGGAACACATTAAGAATCCTGAATTCAAAGACCCCAAGGACAAGTTGAGAATGTTTTTGATTTTTTATATCATGTCCAATAATATTTCTGCAAACGACATGGCTGAATATGAATCCGAGCTGACTGCTCAAGGATGTGACTTAAGCCCACTTATTTACATTAAGCGAGTCAAGGAGATTACTAAACTTAGCATTCTCTCAAACCAACCTGCATCTAATTCCAGCCAGGCAGCCGAGTCAGACTCTCTTTTCAAAGGATTCAGTGCTTTTACATCGAAGTTGGGAGATACTTCCAAATTAACTGAAGGATTTGGAAATCTTGTCTCAAATGTGAAAAATCTCCTCCCTCAAAGTAAGGATCTTCCTGTTACGAAGATTGTTGAGTCTATAATGGATCCTTCAGGATCTGGTGCTCCTCAAACAGATGACTATCTTTACTTTGATCCCAGAGCAACTCGTGGTGCACATACGAAACCTCCTAGACGTAATACTTATGAGGAAGCAATAGTATTTACAGTTGGAGGTGGAACATATCTTGAATATGGAAACCTGATGGACTTTGTAGCTAGAAGTCAAGGAACTAAACGAGTTGTCTACGGTAGTACTTCAATTATGACTCCCAATAAATTTCTTGAAGAATGTGGTATACTTGGTTCAAAGTAGTTGTGTAGCATATAAATTATTTTATTAGTAGATATTCCAAATATATAATTGAATTTAGCTAGTCCAGTAATCTCTGAATATTCTTGCTCAGTAAATCTCCAACAACCGTATTAAAGCTTTAATGTACACAGTTTTTTTTGTCAAAATCGGCCCGAAATCTCGGACAAGACTAAAAGGGTAAGGAAATAACCGCTCTTAATCCCCACATTATGAAAAGAATTAGGCCGTTTCACAGGTTTAACAAATCATTCAATTCAACTGATAAATGATTCATTGTACTCATTCAATTGCAAATCATTCTTTATAAGTATCTCTAGATTCATTTTTATTATTATTTAATTTTAGAACTTTTTTATATTTTACCACTACAAATATTTTTTGTTTAAATACGAGACATGCCTATCCAATACAAATCAAGACGTTCTGTTATTCAATCCTCGAAAGGCGTTGTGTCTTCGACACAACCATTAGCAACAGCTGCTGGACTGAAGGTACTGGAAAAGGGAGGTAATGCAGCCATGGCTGCTGTTGCAACAGCAGCTGTGCTGGCGCTTTTGGAACCGCATATGACTGGGCCAGGTGGAGACATGTTTGCTCTTAACTACTCTGCTAGTGACCAGAAGGTACGTGGCATCAATGGAAGTGGTCGTGCGCCAGCCAAGAGCTCATTGGAAAAGGCAAAGGAACAAGGTCTAAAAGGAGTATTGGGAGTAACAGTTCCTGGTGCTGTTAAAGGATGGTGTGATGTTGTCGATAATTGGGGAAATGGTAAGCTTACAATGCAGGAAGTTTTGGAACCTGCCATAAGTATGGCAAGAAACGGAGTTCCCGTTAGCGAAATTAGTTCACAAATTTGGAAAGACTCTGTCAAGATTTTAGACAGATGGGATGGTACAGGTAAGAGTCTTTTGAATGCCGAAGGTAAAGCTCCAGAAACTGGTGAAGTTTTTAAAAATGAAGGACTTGCCAAAACATACGAATTAATTGGTGAGTTGGGATGGGAAGGGTTCTATAAAGGTGTTGTAGGTGACGCTATAGTAGACACTATAAAAAATTGGGGTGGATACTTAGAGAAAGAAGACTTAGAGACACATGAATCTACACTTTTAGATGAAGCGTTGAGCGTTGTTCTTAACATACCTGTTGGTAAAGAAAAGGAAAGAAAAAACCTTAGGATTCATGAAATTCCTCCTAATGGTCAGGGGTTTGTTGCTCTACAAACTCTTGTAGCAATTAGAGCTATGGAAAAGCAAGGCTTAATCAAACCTATCGAGTCCTATGAGCACAACTCTGTCGAATATTTACATATTTTGATAGAGGCTCTTAAAATTGGATTTCGCCATGCTGATGACTACATTTGTGATCTTTCCAAGAATCCTGACATTGATGTTTTACTTCTTCTTTCCGATAAGTATTTGGCACAAGAAGTTAAGGAATTCAGTATGGATAAAGCCAGTCCCAATTATCTTGACGATCGTGGTGGAGTTGTCAATCCTATTCTTGAATCAGACACTGTTTACTTAACTGCTGCTGATGAATATGGTAATGCTTGCTCGTTTATTAATTCTATTTACGGGCCTTTTGGATCTGGTATTGTACCAAATGATTTAGGATTTGTACTCCAAAACCGTGGAGGAAATTTCAATTTACATGAGGGTTCTCGCAATGTCCTGGAAGGAGGTAAAAGACCTTACCATGTAAGACTACATTTTGAAATTGCTAAATTTTATCTGAGATTGTAACTAACATACCTATAGACAATCATTCCTGCAATGATTACTGATGATGATACTAACGAGCTATTTGCCTCATACGGAGTTATGGGAGGGTGAGTATTAACGAAGATGATGATTATATGTTAACGTATGTTAACAATCTATATAGATTTATGCAACCTCAAGGCCACGTTCAAGTATTGTATAATATGACAATTTTTGGCCTTGATGTTCAAGAAGCCCTTGACGCACCTCGCATTTGCCTTTTTGCAGACCCCAAAGAAGTTAAAAATGCTAAGAAGCATGGAACTCCATTTGGCCCAGTCTCAAACCCTTCAACTATCATTGGAATTGAAGAGGAGGTTCCGGCAGAAGTTATTAAAGGACTCGAGAAACTGGGCCACAAAGTTAAGGTCTTCAAGTCAGAAGAAAAAGAGTTGTTTGGACGTGAGTGATTACTACTACATCTAATTTGACTTGAAAAAAATCAACTAACTTTAACAAATTTAGGTGGTCAAATCATTAAACAAACCAAGTCCAACGGTGTTAGAGTATTTAGTGCTGGTAGTGATCCCCGAGGTGACGGTGCTGCTTTTCCCCAGCTTTATTAATAGATGGTAACCCAGCTAGGACAAAACGTCTTGATGCCATTAAAATTATGTTTGGAAATAAATAGTTAACATTAAGATATAGTTGAAGAAGTGTATAAACAATTTCAGCGAGTGAATCTTAAAGATGATCGTTAAATTTAGTTGAAAAAAAGTCGTTATTGATGTTGGATTTCGTTAAAATGCCGTAAAAATACTGGAGAAACGAACGGCTTATTTGCTGTATGTAAGGTGTCTCTATTTCATTCTTTCATTTCGGAATCATCATAAGTATTTTGATGATTCTGGCTACTCTGTAGCCAATTTTGCTGATTATTAGATACACTTTGTTGCTGTAATTGATTCTCATATTCCTGCTGCTCTAACATTTGCCGTTGGATTTCTGCTTGTTCGATGAACTCTTCCATTTCCTCCAGATATCTCTCAGCTTCTAAAAGCTCAGCCTGTTGTGCTTCGAATTCCAATTCGTCTTCTTCATTCACCACAATCTCTTCAGCCCCCTTTTCTCTTTCTTTCAACCAGTGCCTGTTTTCCAACTCCATCAAATTTTCAATCATTTTGTCTTCGCCACCACGAGCTCGCATGGCTTTAGCTGCACGTGTCTTTTGTAGTTGTGCAAAATGAGCTGCCCTTCTCAATTCTCTTGCCTTCTCTGGCGAGCTCATTGGTCGCGTAATCAGCGCACGCCGATTTTGTGGTGGCCCTAGTCGCAATGGACTAGAAGACAAAGCTGGGTATCCTGGACTCGATGGTGGTGACGAAGGTGGATAAGAATTTGATGAAAAACTACCCAAAAACGACGACATTATTATAAAATTATTTTTCAAACTTGATATTGTATAATTAAATAGAAAAACAAACTGAATTTTCTTATTTTATTTTTTAAATCAAAGTGGTTGAAATAAAGGGAAGGTGTATGAATGGTAGAAGGAAAGAAACGCGCCTAAGAATTAATAATATATTTTTAAAACGCGAAAAGACGGATAGAACATACAACTTGATACTTGATCAATTTATTTTTAAAAAAAAAATTATTTTTTATAAAATTACTTTAAAAAACAACTAGCCAATCAACATGTCCAATTTGAACATTACTGAGAATATCGAGATCTTTTAATGAAATAAATACTAAACGGCTAAATTTAATAACTCTTGAAAAAGTAGTAGAGGTCAATAGAGATTGATGGGACAAGATATACCAGAGAAATACGTTTAAGAACATGATAATTTGAAATAAGCATTTATGCTTTGACTACTAAAAGCCAAGTGGCCAATGAAAATACGATTTATCTAAATCAACTCGAAACAAAGTGTAAGAAGAAATCTTTTGTGAACTAACACAGAAAATCAAAAATGCAAATATTAAATGATAGTTATATATACATCAACGGCAATACATTTAGTATTGACCTGCAGCTTGTTGACAGGCTTTAAGTTGTTGTAAGTACCAGTCACAAATTTGCATGTTACCATTGTTATCTTCCAAACATCTGGTGAATTGTCTAGCATCAACGTCACAAACTCTAGCACCCTCAGTTTGGGCAATAGGCTGAGAAGCAGGAACAGGAGCAGCAGCTTGTTGGGCAGGCTCAGCTGGGGCAGAGGATCCACCGGAGAAAATACCGGAAAGACCAGCACCAATAGTGTGTCCGACAGCAGATCCAACAGCGACACCAGCAGCAGTAGAGGCCATTTGGGCGAAAAGACCAGGTTGTTGAGGAGCTGCAGCAACGGGAGCAGGAGGAGGAGCATGAGCGGCAGGAGTAGAAGGAGCGTGTGAGACAGGAGCAGGAGGTGCACTACGAGCGACAGGAGCGCTGCGAACGGGTGCTGCTCTTCCACGAGATCTGGCCATTGTAATAGTGATTAAAAAAATGTGTTTTCGTAAAAGTGTTGAAGGTTTAATTTCAATTGAAATTGATGGGGAAATAGGTAAAAGAAGAAAAAGTAAAAGATCGTTCTCTTAAATATTTTTTTTCTTAGCCACAGGATTGTTCTCGATGTTTTGTATGAAGGTCTGAGTAATATTATTCACGTGACCTGAGCTTTATACTAAGGACATACTTCACTCCGAAATTCGGGTGTAAAAACGTGAACCCGCTAATCAGACACACTATACTACGTGCCAAAACCAGTGGCAAAGAGATCGTAACAGGTGAGTACCTTGAGGGAAGAAGGATTTAAATACTAAAATCCGGTGATGAGTTTTTGAAAAAAAAAAAGATCAAATGTTTAAATTAGCATTGATGAGTATTTATTGGTATTATTATGAACAAATAAAAGTATTATCGCCAATAACCAATTCTAATTTGCAGCTTTAAGTAATGATTCTACTGATCAATCTATTTAAAATAACAAATCATCAGATCTAACTCAATCGATTTGTATTAAATAATTAAAAAAACGGAATTTTTTACTAAACACTCTAAATTTTTACGACATTGTTTAAGGATGGGTGTGAAGATATTTTTTTCTGTTTTCAATAGGTGGCAACGTCTTTGGTAAAAATAACAAAGGTAAATATGAGCTGATTCAATGTATCCAATTTCAAAATACTACAAGTCAACTAAAAGAGTAATTCATCTAATTCAAGTCGCAATATCCATACATTTTAATGAAACTGAAAATTAAAATAACGAATGATATACACTTTCAAACATAAATAATGAATAAAAAAATCACAGGCTAGGTACAATAATATACATATTAACATACTCAAAATTGATTCTTGGGAGATTAAAGTCCTTTAACCAATATTAAAATGTATAAAATACGTTTTGAAATTATGGGATAGCACAAGAAGTAGTATATGGTTAATATTTCAACAATTTAAAGTCTCTTATATTATTCCAAGACCTCATGATAATTTGAAAATATATTTTATTTTTATAAATCTGCTTTTGGCTCTATTATAATATTTAATTACATTTCCGCTTCTTCTACTTTAACGCTAGAATTGGAAAATCACAAGTAGTAATCCTCGTATCAGATTCATCGCACAACAAATTTTTTTATTTTGATAAGAACACGATTTTACACGAATTTATAGACCTTTTTTTGTTTTCACAGAATACATATAGGATAGGAAGCTATTATCAAGTTTTCATTGCGCCAACTTCTTATTCTTGAACTATTCACCACCACTTTCAAACATACTCCACAGATATGATGTGATCACATGATCTGTAGCCAATAATCAACAGCGCATTTCGACCCTTCAACTCGTCCATAAGTCACATGATTCAATAGTTGCGAAGCCCAGCTAGCCAATGACAGGAATGGAATTTCCATTGACGCTTTAAATTTTTTCCTTGACTTTTTTCCCTCCTCCTCCTCTTCCTTTCACCAGCCTCAGCCAACCTCGACAATAGAACCTTCCCCAGTCCATTTCAATCCAATTTCTATTACCGTTGCATTGTCTTAGGTAGCCTCAATCGGATTTTTCATTGGACTATTAAGACCTATTTTTTTTCATTTTCAAGTTATTTATTCTTTTTTTTTCCCGCTGTGCTTTTGTTTCTGACGAGGTCCGCCAATCACGCACCATAATTTCACATTTCAACCATCGTAGTATATTCGACAATGCTTAGATCTGCTACTCGCTTCTCCAGAAGCTTTAGAATTGCATCCCGCTTACAATCAAGATTCAACTCAAGCATAAGCTCGGGTTCTCCTGCCCAACCTACCCCCACAAAAGACGCAGTCAAAAATGTCGACGCACTAGGAACCCCCATTGGTTCTATTAGACGACCTGAAGATTTCGGCAAGACTACTTTTGTCGAGGATTTATCTACATATAATGAAGACCGTGTCGACGCACACAAGGTTAATACTAAAATCAGACATTTCACAATCAACTTCGGTCCTCAGCATCCTGCTGCCCACGGTGTGCTTCGTCTTATCCTGGAATTGAATGGTGAAGAAATTCTTCGTGCCGATCCCCACATCGGTTTACTTCATCGTGGTACTGAGAAACTTATTGAATACAAGACTTACAATCAAGCACTTCCTTACTTCGATCGTCTTGATTACGTTTCTATGATGACTAACGAACAAGTCTTTTCTCTTGCTGTAGAAAAGCTTCTCAATGTTGAGGTTCCCATTCGTGCTAAGTATATTCGTACTCTGTTTGGTGAAATCACCCGTATTCTTAACCATCTTATGTCAATTCTTTCTCACGCTATGGATGTTGGTGCCCTTACTCCTTTCCTTTGGGGTTTCGAAGAACGTGAAAAGTTGATGGAGTTCTACGAACGTGTTTCTGGTGCCCGTCTCCACGCTGCATACTACAGACCAGGTGGTGTCTCTCAGGACCTTCCAGCTGGTTTACTTGATGATATTTACATGTGGGCTACTCAATTCGGTGATCGTCTTGATGAAACTGAAGAACTTTTGTCTGACAACAGAATGTGGAAGCTTCGTACTCAAGATATTGGTATTGTTTCTGCTGATGATGCCTTGAACTACTCTCTTTCCGGTGTTATGCTCAGAGGTTCAGGTGTTCCTTGGGATATTCGTAAGTCACAGCCATATGATGCTTATGATTTGGTTGACTTCGACGTTGCTGTGGGCACAAAGGGTGACTGTTACGATAGATATCTTATTAGAATGTCTGAATTCCGTCAATCACTTCGTATTATTGAGCAATGTTGCAATCAAATGCCAGCTGGACCCGTCAAGGTTGAAGATTACAAGATCACACCTCCCCCAAGAAACGTCATGAAGGAAGATATGGAGGCTCTTATCCACCACTTCTTGCTTTACACTAAGGGTTACTGTGTTCCTCCAGGTGAGACTTACACTGCTATTGAAGCCCCCAAGGGTGAGATGGGTGTTTATGTTGTCTCCGATGGCAGTGAAAGACCATACAGATGTAAGATCAGAGCACCTGGTTTTGCTCATCTTGCTGCCTTTGACCATATTTCTCGTGGCCACTTCCTTCCCGATGCTGTCGCAATCATTGGTACCATGGATTTAGTGTTTGGTGAGGTCGATCGTTAAAAGGTCTTGTTGTTGTTTTTATCTTTACTGTTTCTCATCTTACATATATATATATAAAATGTCCTGTACTTTGGTTGTTTAATTTTTTTCATCATACATTTGTCTTTTATATCATTTCATGGTTTTTTTGCCAGATATAGTTTAGTACCAGTCTGTAAGCTTTGGGTGAAAGCTCGTAAGAGAGTTGGCAAAAACAATTAACAATCCTTATATATCTAGTTTTTGGCTAGATGCTCTCCATAAAACTACCAGTGATCTTCTATTTAAAATAAAAAATTCTAGCTTCTTCACCACCAGAAAAGCAAATGATTCATACAGAATATTTCTCTACTTTTTATTATTATTATATATATATGTAGTAGATATTATTCTTATTTTTTTTTTTTATTTATTATGAAAAAAAATATGTATGTGGCGATTACAATTTAACTGTATAGTTTGGTAAAACTAAACAAAACAAAATTATAATAATATAGTTGTATATAAAATAATGAAGTTGATTACTTGTTTATTCCACAAAAGTTTTTAAAGCCAATAAATGCTTTCTATTTATCAGTTATAATTCATATTATTTTTCAAATCAAAATCAAAACAGTTAAATTTCAGTGCCTTGCCCTTGGGCTTCAGCTTAAAGTCGCTCTCTACTGGGCACCAATAAAAATTGAAAGTTTTATAAATGAACGTCTAAGATGATAATTTTTAATCCTTAATATTAGTTTATGATTAGTTTTAGTATATTTATAATGGAAGAAGATATTTTATATCTGACATGAAGGGTGGTTCTTTTGGAAAAGTTATTTTATCAAAAAAAAAAAAAGAGCTTAAGGTGTAAAAGGCATTCAAAGATTAAGTAAATTTACTCTTCCTTGATACCACCAGCACCAGACTTCTCAGCCTGCTCGATAGTCTTCTTATCAGTCTTGATGTCACCTTGTCCAGCAGCAGGACCAAAGAGACTGGCAGCCTTGAAAGGACGCTTAAGATCACCAGAGGCAGCTTTGCCAAAAACGTGAATTTGAACGATCTTTTGCTCAAGAGCTGACTTGACAGGAAGAATAGATTGAATAAGAAGAGGATTAGTGTACTTCATGTAAAGATGCATAAAAGCAACCATGGCAATACCACTAGCCATACCTTTAATGGCAGAGTTGATTTGAGTCAAATCGTATTCCTTGACAGTTGTTGTCACAAGCTTCTCCTCAGTTTGGCCCGAAAGAGGAGAAGGAGGCTCGACGTACTTCATGGTAGTAAGGTCTGTCGACAGTTAGTAGTGAATTAATAACAGATAAAAAAAAATAAACGGGTTATTCAAAATAAAACTTACCATTCTTCTTATTGATGATTGCACGGGTGTACAAATATATACTGATAATGATAACGTTGGACAAAACATAGAGTCCACGGATTCCGTTCAAAACATTTTCGTCCTCAAAGGGCACTTTCTTTGCGATCTGCATAACCCCGAGGGTGACGACAAGATTTGTGATTGCTGGGTTCATTATGTCCGAGTGATTTATGTAAGAGATTGACAGGAAAGGGATGAGCTATGAATGTGTAGAGGCAGGTATAGTGAGAGGGAGAGAAGAAAAGGAAGGAAGTGATGAAATTTTTCTACAAAAATAGTGTTTTCGTGGCTTTAATTTTTCGTGGGTCTGCCTAATTGGAGCCCATATCTACCGTTGAATTTGCCTAAAGCCCGTTATTAGCAGGTACGCGCACTGCCGCACACACTTTTATAAATGATTTACAAGCTACTAATATGCTTCTATCTTGTTCCGTAACCTTCTATGTATATATCACCAACAACGAATAGATTGGCAGGACTATCGCTATAGATACCGCAAGCAACACTTGAGCAGCCCACCAAATATGCTGAACCCCAAAGCGGCACAGACTAAATGTAAAGTTCCAGCTTCCGAGTTCTTCGTTATACTGTCCACTTAACAATCCCCCGTTGCCACCATACTCGCCCATCATACTGCGCACCGTGATTTCGTATACATCTGTTTGCCCAATCTTAGCTATCTGATCTTTGGGTTTAACACTCCAAGTCTGATCCCCATCGTTGTGATAGACAGACTCGCAGCCTTCGTGATCATGGCCGGTAAGAATTACACCCCCTTTTCCGTTGCCAAATACTAGATTTAGTAGTCGTTCTGTGGTATCTGCAGATAGATGGTTTTGCTCTCGTAGTGCTAACCCAAATTCTTCACCGTAGTAAGTGAAGTAAGGCCCGTCGCGGCAAATCCCTTCAGGCTTGGCTAACGGTACATGTGTGAGTAATATGGTAGTTCCGGTATAGGATTCATTGTAGACCTGAGTTTCTAAAAACTGCCACGAGTCTTCACTATAACTTTTGTAGGCCATAGGTCCATCAAGAACAAGTGAGTTCAGCACAACTAATCTACACACATCTGGGTTTAGATCTTTGACATAGTTGAGCTGGCCAAATTCTCTAACAAAACGATCTATCCGCTCTGGCGTCACTTCTCCAGCATATCCAATATCATGATTACCGCTTATGTTGAAAATAGAGTCGACACCTTCTTTAAGCATTGAAACGTCAAATATCAGATCCCTGAATCGCTGTGCACGTTTCTCGAACTCAAAATCATCGATCCATTGGCTTGAGACCAAATCTCCCATCACCGCTACATAGTCTGGTGCTACGTTTTTGATTAGTGTCCGATAAACATGTCCTAAAAATCGGTCGTTGCCGTAAATATCGAGTTGTTTCCTATATGAAGAGTGACTTTTATCCACTCCCTGAATTTGAGGATCACCAAATGCTAGCAACTTTACTTCTGCGTTCTCTTCGAATTGGCATTTATTTTTATACATCAAGGGGTAGTTGTAGATGTAAAAGTTGATGAGAAGTGTCACGCCAAATATCAGGAGACTGATATATCGAAGAAACCTGAAGAACATGTTAGGAACCATGGAAAGCAAAACAAAGACTGGAGCTGAGATTAGTTCATTGGTCTGATGAAAGAAAAGTGAAAGTGGAATTAAGCCAATTTTGTTAGTGTGTATATTTTCCTAACTCAAAGAAAAATTTGACTAAATTTGGCTGTTTGTGATCCTTGAAAAAAAAAAAGATAGAACAATTATATGCAGCACTGTACGTTACACCAATTCATTTCTGCACTTCTAAAAGAAAGATATATAGTCAATGTGAATAAGAAGGTCTAATATTTGTAATTATTACAATAGAATATATATATATATATATATATATATATATATATGAATATACAGCATTTGATGCTGATTTATCAAGAATTTCGATTTCGTACCACATTTCATATTGACTTTTAAATCTAATCAAATCATGAAAAGTGAAGACATTGCATGTTAATAATAATAAAGAACTATGGAGCAAAAAGAGTTGCAAAATCAACTGAAGTAGAACCCTTAATGTACAAACATGAAAAAAAAATGAAAATTATTTAAATACTTAATGATAAGGTGATAAATTATTATAACAAAACATTAAGCAAATTTTCATAAACCTTTTACAATACTACAAAAAAATAGTATAACTAATAAGTTCGCAAATAAATATAATAACTATGAAAAAAATCCTCTAAAAGTTAACTATATATTAAATTTTAACATTCAAATGTTATTTAGCTTGATGGCTTTATATGGCATATAGCTCTTTGTTTTCCAAATATATACAGATTATTCTGAGAGCTGTAGTGAGATAGAACAAATACAATTCTTATAGCTTAACAATAAATTAAATGTGTATAGGAGTAATCTTTCAAAAACCACAAGTATTTATGATTTTGAAGTTTTCAAATATTTAGACAAGTATTAGATACTTTGCTAAAATATGTTAGAAATAGTTAAATCAAAAAGGTATCCTCAATGTCGTGTTTTCTCAAATATAAAGAAAATGTTTAATAAAAATTGGGTATGGTATCTAATTTATGTTTATTTATAAAACTATAACATTATTTAAATAATATATCATTCAATAGTTAAGCAGATAAAATCTGAGATACAATACACGCAGTTGCTATGTACCAAACATTAAATAGTTCTACATAGCAATCTTCAATCGCTAATAGGGAACTTTCACATCAGTAATTAAAAGTATGCTCAGTATAGCTTTCAAATCTAATTTGAATTCAGTTGAACACAAACTCGAACTCCATTATATCATTTTTGAATCAAATTTTTTTCTTCTTTCTTTCTCTCTCAGTGATATTTTACTCTACCGCTCAGTAATACATACTCATTTCCTTCTCTGTCTACAGTTTTCACAGTACATATAAAATCGTCTAAACCATAATCCAAAGTAGACAAAGTAAATTCAGCCTATCACATGTATACACCAGCAATCTTTCCTAAATTCGGCCAATACCCAACCCGCTTACATTTCACTCTGCACAATCTTTTACATTTAATAAATAAAATATTGCCAGTGCTTTACCTTCTCTGGCACTTGATCCAAAATATATTGCCCTTACCCTGGGTATTATATATACTCTTCCCCAGATCAGTTTAAACCATTAAAGGTCCATTTTTTTATTTATTTAATTTCATTTTTATTTTTTGTTGGAGAAAGCTTACAACCAATTAAATACTTGTGAAAACATTTTACTGACAGAAAATTAATTCAAATCACTGAAAAATAATTGAAAATGCCTGAATCTTGCGGATCTTGTTCTTGTGGCTCAGCCTGTTCTTGCGGTACAACCTGCACTTGCGGTGACAAGAAGTAAGATATGACATCTTAAAACTATATGGAACTGATTAAACTAGGCGGAAAACAAGTTGAAATGTGAGTATGAGTAGTAATCAAGTGTCTAATTGTAATAATAGCTAATATATTTACCTAGAACAAGTATGTTTGTTGAGACTACGTACCATAGGCTAATAACATATAAATATTTTTTTGTGTAGTATAAGACAAGAATCATTATTATTATTTTTTCTAAAAATCACAAGCCATTGAAAATTTGGCTACCAGTGGTCAATTGTATAGATAATTGACACTATAAGTTAAGTCCAACCTCTGATGTCGGATAATTTGTGTTTTAAGACCTTTAGTAGTTGTAATATATACTTAAGCTGAAGGTACAGTAAAAAAAAAGTATAATTTAAGCTTTAATTTAGTATTATTATATGCCAATTTGGTATTGTAAGTAGCTATCACCAACTACAAACTATTGTAACTATTCAATGTATATATATATATATATATATATATATATATATATATTTCATTTTGTTATGCTAATATTGAAAAAAAAATGAAAACAAAATTAAATAGATTTAAACTTGAGACTTTGCGGAGCTTTGGATATTACCCGTTTTTGAACCATTTAGCAAATTATCGCCTTCAGAAGTACTAAATACACCTGAGTTTTCCATCTCAAAAACGCTTCGCCCTTCTGTGATTTTATTATTCACATTTTTTACTCTGATTCGGCATCGCTTAAACAAAAGGCCAGGATGTATGAAGGCTAGTGCAGAAGTTCCTACCCATACAACAAGGGCTTCCATTATCATAAAACAGACTTGATTGTGCATAAGAGAGCTGTCCCACCCACCAGAAAGTTCAATCAATCTAAAAATACATCGTGCCAAAATCAAAGTCGTACAAGTTGCGATAGCCCAAAGAAGGGGAACAAACATGCGAGATCTTGGAATATGTGCATATTCAGGTGTATAGATATCGTCGTTGTTTAAGTCGTTTTTGTGTCGGCGTACGCGCATCATGAAATCAATACAAAAGATAATAAATAGAACCATAGTGAACACTTGAACTGCAAGTCCAACAATCATGACATTAACACCTAATGAAGAACCACTTTTATCTTTTGATGCTGATGCTGCTATACCGCCTCCGGCACCTTGAATCGCAATGGATAGTAAATCACAAGAAACAAAAATGTAACTGTACCACAAAGGTTTTATTCTGCTGACACCTGGTCTATAAATAACGGTGAATTTAGCTAGTAAATAGTATACACCAGCCATAAAAAGTGCAGGAGCAAGTGTAAGACTCGAACTTTGCTGAGTATAGTGTCCAATTTTTGTGGGATCTGAATTTGACAAATATCGAGCAACATATCCACTAGTTTCTAAAATAAATCCAATGAAGAAAGCAGTTCCAAACCATCTTTGTCTGTACCAAATTGAAAGTAGGGTACAAGTTACCAAGGAAATTCCAAATAACACAGCTGCTGCCATATTCACGCCAGCGTTTGGAGTATATCCGTATGGATTGTAAGTACTGTCAGACATTATATTTATATTTTTCTTTGAGCAGTAAATTTATAATAAAAGCCAACAGAAATTGAGTAGAAAATAGCAAAAATTGAATATGGACCTAGTAAATCAATCAACAAAAGCGTGCAGTTAATGATGATATTTTAATTGAAAGTTCTTGTAAAAAGTGATCTTTAGTTTTTGTAACAAGATGAATATAGAATGAAGATGGAGAAAGAAAAAAAAAGTCATTAAATTTAACGAAATTGTAAGCTTTATAACTGATTCTCAATGCTTGTTTTTTTATTTCCAACTTTTTTTTTTACTTTTAATAATTTTACATGTATTTTTTCTAGATATTGAATAAACAGTAGAAAAAATTCGATAAAAAATAAATATGTCAAAACAAAACAGTACCATAAAAATATTGCTAAGAAACACAAACGTATAATTTCACTTCTTTCAATCATATACAGCACAGGGCTGTGCTACTTGCAACTTATATCTTGACGGTCTAAGCAAACGTGAGTAACATAAAGTTCCAATTGTTCGAAGCTGTCTCGCATTCCCCGTAGAAACAGGCTGAGATGCTATATACAATGAAACCGTAAGATGACAACTGCTCATTACCGCCATCAATAATCTTGTAAATTTAGTTTTTTTATTTTTATTTTTATGTTTATTCTTATTTATTTATTTATTTATTTTGACATCATTATTTTGTTGACCGTTGACTGAGCTCAAATGATTGTGTTGGTCCAACATCCCAACTAACAAAAAATGTTACTACACCCCACCCAATATAAAATCTCTTAAATGGATGTCAAAAACCACACAGCCCCTTTGAAGACTAACTCAGCCACACAAAAACAGACATTAGATTACTTCTCTAGAAACTAACTTTAAGATAGACATACCGTTGGTTTACTATGCAAATACAACTTGGGCCCTAAATGAACAAATGCGAATTATCACCAATCAGAATTATCTAAAATATTTTTGGGACCCCTACTAAATATCAAGCGTAACGTTATATCCGAAAACAATGTGCGCATTCGCACATGGAAAAAAAGACACTTTGAATGATGGAATCAATATATTAGATTAGTCTCTATATATGTATATGTATATATATATATATATATATATATATTGCAATTAAGCACATAGATAGCTGCAACCTGTTCTAAATCTACTAAATAAATAATTATTAAGGAACAATTTTGAGTCCTTGATTGGAAGGATTCCTGAAGCAAAAAGCGGTTTCGTTATAATGAGATTTAAACTCAAAAACTTTACAACATGGGCTTAGCCGTGACGAATGAATAATATGTTATATACATTATTGGTGGCTGAGTGGTTGTAGATTCAAAGCTGAAACTATAGTTTATTAAAGACCTGACTTAGATTTATCCAGCCAGATATGTATTTGTGATGTAATTGATACTCTTGAATGAATACTTCAATTGAAATTAAAGTATAGATAAATAGAAAATCTTGATTGAAAAACAACAAAAAGGCAAGCAGTGTTTGTGAATGTTGCAAAATCACAATACCCGAGCATCAAAAGGTTTTTGTTAACTACTATTATAAATGAGGGAACAAAATTTTAATTTGAGTTTGAAATAGCAAACTAGCTAGTAAATATATTGATGAAGAATGCGACATAAAATCTGTATATCATTTACAAAAAGTATTTAATCAAAACCCGAATATAACGAAGATAAATAAAACAACTAGATATATAGGAAGGCTGGTAACTTTTGTTGTAATTGGAAAAAAACTTAGCAAGACAATTTTATTGCTATGTTTTTTGTTTAATATTTCTACCATTTATGTGTGGTCAATTACTCCATAATACTTTATCTGTAAAAGAAAAGTTATGTTTTTTTTAACTATCGATAAACATATAGTACAGCCTACTACAAATTGTCATAACTTGCTACTAATTAGCATATAATAAACTTGTATGTTTTTATTTCTCAAAAGCTTTTAAAAAAAACTAAACAAACGGTAATTTTATTATTTTTTTAAAAAAAAATGACAATAAAAATCCAGTAAATTTGAAAAAAAAAAAAAAAAAAAAAAAAAAATTAAAAAAAGGGAATTACAGAAAAATTAACTTTGTTTATTTTGTTAAATTGTTTCATTTTCTCTATAATAATCAACGCATTAGACCTTTAGTCAAGTTTTCGGTACCAATTATCAGTAGACCAAAAATGGTAGATCACAATACTACCAAAACATTTATTCATTTTTTTTTTTCACATTTTTGTAATTATTCACTAATATCTGCAAATTTCAGAAAATTTGTGTGTTAAAAAGGAAAAGTCAGTCCAATAATTAGTAAGTAAAAAATTACAAGTAAACTTGTTTTGTTTATTTTGAAGAGATATTGAATTGCCGGCTTCTTGTCTTGAAATAAATGTTAAAATTTAATTGATATGCATTGTTTTCATCTTTTTTTTTTAAAAAAAAAGGCATTTTGCCATTAGTATTTTTTGTTATTACTTTTTTTCGTTTGAATATACTGTACAGACTTTCAAATAGATTTCCAGTACAAAATGTTATGAAGAAAGAATTAAATTAAAAATTAAATAAATGTTATTGATAATTTGTCATCAAAACTAGAGGCTCACAGGATTGTCAGCCAACTTTTAAATGGTTTAAATAAGTTACAAATTCAATATTTTATTTTATTGTTCAGCCTCCAAAACATCTAAAAGCCTTTATTTTGGTGTCAACAAACATTTTGACACTGAAAAAAAAAATGATAAAAAATATTTTGATTTCTAGGCTATATCTCAACATAGCCAGCCGAGTGACTCAAAATGGCTATCTCTTTTCAATATTAATATATGCAAGTATCCTTTATTAGACTATGAAGAAATTAACTGAAATGTAAATAAGACGAAGCCTTTACACATGATGCATGTTAAGAACTGTTTGATAAAATTGCCAACTCATCAGCATTGATAAGGTCAGTAAAGAAACTTCATTTATCTATATGAAAATTTAATTTACAAACAAATGTTTAATATAATTCTAATTATATGCAATATGCCCATAATTGAATATCCAAAAAAAAACCTATACATTTTTCTGAAATGGATATAACAAAAAATACCTGTGTAGAAATTAGGCTTTTAAGCCATTCTCAACAGTTAAAAAAATGTTAAAATAAATGATGAAAATAAAAAAAAAATAAAATCAGCTTTCAACTTTTTATTATTTATATACAAAACCTGCTACTTAACAGGTTGTTTTATTTAAATATCTGAAAATAGTTATATACGTTTCCTTTTCATTTAAACTTGTTGCGATACCTGCTTTTGAAAATATATTTACAACAAAATTAAATTTCTATACTCATTCAAGTTATATTGTTTCTATTATGAACACTTTGACTTAATTTTCATTAGACTACATATATAAAAATGAATTCACAATTTTTGCCCCATAGTTTTACTAAACAAAAGTGAAAAAAAAATAATTATAACTTTTGATATCAGATCAGCTCGGTTTATTTTTATTTTATTGTTGATAATGTACAGACCCCAAGTAGCCGAAAAAATGGTTTAAATAAAAGACAAGTGGTAAATTTAATTTTTCTTTTTAAACCTGTGCTTTCTATATATTAATTTTTTTCAAATCTTTCTTTATTTTTTTTATTTTTTTATATATTTTTTTTTTTTTGATCTGAATATGAATCCTTTTCATTTTGCGCCTGGAGTAGTCATATTCTTTTCTGTACTGCTTAAATTGAAAGTCGAAAATACTTGATTTTGATAATTTAAAATAATGAAAGAAAATGCAAATATTTTTTAAACTATTCACCAGCAAATTGAAGATAAAAAGAGATTTCATCAAAAATAAAAAAAAATTAAAAATTAAAAAAAATATAAAAACATTTTGCCAATTACTATAGGTGATTTTTATGAAACTTCTGATTTACTCGAGATAAAATAACTCTCGTTAACAATCACAAAGGCTTTAGTCTAAGAGTCTGTTACTTCTTTAGTTATTCATTTTCACGTATAATTATTTGAAAAGTGATATCGTAAGAAATCAAATAATGAAATAGAACTATATTCATGAAAATTTTCGATAAAATATTTCCTAGATATGTTGTTAATCTGTGAAATAACATTCATTAAACTTCTAATTGATACCTTGAGAATTATTAGAAAAAAAAAAAAAAAAAAAAAAAAAAAAAAAAACACCCTTATATTTTAACGCAAGTATTGACTATTGATCATTTTATTACTTAATTTTTATTAATACCTGACTTCTGTTGAATTTTCATGTTTTAAGATTCAATATTTAATAAATAAATAAATAAATAAATAAATAAATAAATAAATAAATAAATAAATAAATAAATAAGTATTACTTGGATTGTTTATAATTTCAAAAACAAACTTCATTAAGACATAAATTTAAACGCATTCAACAAAGGTTGGATACATGATTCAAATAGCTCACGAGCCGCTATCTACATGAACAGATATATATATATATATATATATATAAAGGCACGTGACTTTATTGAGTAACTTTTATTTCGCTGCTCTAAGATATTAATTTTGGTCAAGACTACTTGAATTGTTTTTTTTTAATAAAGTAATATTCAGAATATTAACGTGTTAAACCATTGCTCTACGTGAGTCTTTATATATATATATATATATATATATATGATAAAAAAAATAAAAATAAAAAAACCGTTGAAAACTTCATCTATAGTCGTTTGTAATTTATCTAAATTAGCGCTAAAATAATATAGTTCTATATGTATATTAAAAATAGCTTTGACGTTGTAAAAATGTACTTATTTTTATTTTATAGCTTTAAATTTCTAAATACTTTTTTAATTTTCTTTCTAATGAAATAAAAAACAATCGATTACTTTTTATACTTTACCTTATTTCTGTTTTCGTTACGTTTCGTTTCGTTTCGTTTTATTTATTTATTTATTTATTTATTTATTTATTTATTTATTTATTTTTGTTTGGATTTAGCCTTATTCTACCCATTTTGATACTAATTACCTATTGTAACTATTATACGTTTTACTTTAAATGCACTCATCAAAATCAATATAAAGACCGTTAAGGCAGAGATTTACTATTTTAGACAGCTTTATTTAACAGCCTTTTGATATTTTTTAAATACATTCTTATCAAAAAAATCTTAGATCCTTTTGCATAACCCATCATAGATAAAGTAAACGGTTCAACAATTATTAAATATTACTTTTTTGCTATTATGAAAATATATAATACAATTCTAAAAGATTCCAATGAGTTTATATCTAATTAAACTGGTGAACTAGGAGCGTTTCTAGAATTCTTTATTTTAGACGCATCCATCAAATTTCTATCATCACTATCTATTGCTCCTAGATCTTCATCCATTTCAAACCCATTATCATCTCCGTCTGCTTTTTTTTTACGAGACATGGTTTTAACTGGAATATAGTATCGTTTGAGTACAAATCCAGGGTTCATAACGGTTAGAGTGAAAGTTCCCAGCCATACAATCAACGCCTCTAAAATCAAGAAATAAATCTCAGTTGTCATCAGTTTTCCACGCCATCCCTCTGCAAGCTCAACAAGTCTGTATATACAACGGACAAAAATCAACATTGTACAAATCCCAATAGCCCAGAGAAGAGGAGTGTATGCGCGTGATTCTGGAATATGTGCGTACTTTGGTCTATACAACTCAGATTCGCTGTTTATAGTTTTACGAGCCTGTTTAACGCGCCACATAAAGTCAATGCAAAAAATAATAAAAAGAGCCATTGTGAATACCTGGAAAGCTAACCCAGCAATCATAATATTTGTACCACCTGCTGTGCTTTTATTGTTTTGAACGGCTCCTGCTGCTACACCACCGCCGATACCTTGCAACACGATAGAAAACAGGTCGCAAGACACAAAGATGTAACTATACGATAATGGCTTCAATCTACTAATTCCGGGTCTGTAGATTACAGTAAATTTGGCCATAAGGTAGTAAATACCGGCCATAAAAAATGCCGGTGCTAGAGTCAGGCTCACAATTTGTTCTGTAAAACAATTTGAATCGTATGGTTTTGAATGTGCCAAATACCGGGCAATATATCCACCAGTTTCCAGTCCAAACCCAATAAAAAATGCTGTGCCATACCATTTGTGTCGATACCATACCGAAATTACTGTGCTTAATGCCCATCCAAGTGCAAACAGAATCAATGCTGCTAAATTCGCTTTTTGGTTCGGAGTATACCCGTAAGGGTTAATTGTATTGTCACTGCCGTTAGCCATGCTGTTTCCCTGTTTTTTTTTTTTTTTTTTTTTTTTTTTACTTTTTAAAAAGCCTACTTAAGAACAAGAATGCAATGATATGATTTCAAGACCAAGAGTAACCGAGAAATTTTGTTCTGTTTTTATTTAATTTTATTTTCAAAAAATAAAAACCAACAAAAACTATTAATATTGGTGTGTTGGAACTGGAGTATTAGGAATAAAGTAACTCTAAACAAATTAAGTTAATTTAAAAAGTTATGACGTTAGATGGAAATAGTCAACCTTGAAAAATCAAAAAGCTGATAAATTTCAGAAAGAAATTAAAGATTGATGATTGATTTATTCAAGTAAATCAAGAATGAATTATGAATATTTTAATCAAGAAAAAAAAAAGAAGAAGAAGAAGAAGAAGAAGAAGAAGAAGAAGAAGAAGAAGAAGAAGAAGAAGAAGAAGAAAAAGAAAAACGAGAATTTATAGGAAAAAAATTAATAAAAATGGAGGATATATATTATCGGTGAATTTTAAATAAAACAATAACAGAATCAACTTAATATGATATAACAGTATTTGAAAAATGAATAACCCAAAAATAGCTTTAATTATTTATAATTAAGTTGAGGATCAAATAAAAAAAACTAATGAAATGAAATAAAATAAAAGCAAATCAAAATGAATGAATATTCTACTTATTTAGCACAGGTTGGTGATCCTCATAATAATAATAATAATAGTAATTTTGGCTATGAAACGTGTATTAACAATTGTAAAAATTATTTTAAAACCTATTTTATATCCGTCTTGTAACCCATCCGATTTTCACTTGGCCCATTATTCTTGAATGGGCTTATTTTATTTGGTGGGTGGAAAAATTACCTAGAGTTATCTTAAGGAAACCTGCATGCAAGTTAATATACGCCATTGTTTAAAAGACTAGATGCTTGATCTTCAATGCTAAATCTGTCTCTGTTACGACTTTTCTCAAGTATAAAACCAAGGAGTAGCTCATGTCGGGAATGCCAATGCAAATACAAATGAGTGCGATTTCTCACAAGAAAATGCGTCTGACATGGTGGCTTTGATGATCTCACACACACTGCTATTTGAAAGCCTGATTTTTGTTGATACCAAAATATGATTTTGCATGTTACACCTACTAATCTTGTTGGATTTGAAACAGTGAGATGGGCTGAACATCTCTCAGCTTGTCTAGATAATTGAATTGAGTGTATTGACCTTTCTTCAATTCTACAAAGTGTATCGACATAAATATCAGACCTCCATTTCCACTTTGACCAAATCGATCCATAATTGTCAACACTACCTTATGATATTTGATTCACACATAGCCCTCGCCTCTTTCATCTTCGCGATCCTACACAGCCACAAACAACTACTCCTAGAAACCGGAACAAGTACTCTTTAGCTGCAGTTTCACTCCATTAAGCTACGTAGAGCTGGGTTCGATTTGCGTTGGTTTGCGTTGGTTTGCTTAGCTTTGCTTTGCTTTTGCTTCGCTTAGTTTGACTTTATTTCATAACACTCTGCTAATAGGAAAGATGAGACATTGGCAGTTACAAACCAATGATCAGTGAAATACACCTTTTCTTCAACGGCTAGCCCGGCTTGAATGCCGCCAAACAAATCTTCTCTAACATTCTACGATCAGTATGACAGGAAAGAGTCGAATCTTTGTACACACGTATACTCTGCGAGACACCAATAATTGTATAGGCTTTGCTGAGTGAGCAAGCTGCAATAATCTTCGTCATTGAGATTCACTGGCCGAATCATTCCGCTTGTTATGCCTTGTCTTGCTTTGTTTTATCGTATTTTTGGCTGGGTTGGTTTATGGTGTCGGGCAGAAAGTTTTTCCAGTATATATCATAGTTCTATATAATAACAGTAATATATAATATATAATAGTATGATGTAATATATAATAGAAAATTATATTTGTAATATGAGAATGATTCGGCATATATATATATATATATATATAATTAGGCTGATGGTTTAAAGCTGGCAAATAATCAGCTTGAACAATTATATTGCGTACCACTGGCCACCATAGATCTTATAAAACTAAACAGTAAAGGTGATGATAGGTCCCGATGATTAAGTGGTATAAAATTCTCGCTTAGAGTTTTTTTAAGCGAGTCGATGATGGCATATTTGTATATATATATATATATATATATATATATATAAAGATTCACTCCTAATATTTTGAACAGATTCATTCATCAACTAAAATAAACATCAAGTATCAAATATATCATCAATATTAAAGGCATAATATCATTCACAATCACTTTAAACCATGAATCTTTAAGCTAAAAAAATAAAAAACAATAGTAGTTATTAACAATAGATTAACT
The DNA here is from genome assembly GCA_022023575.1 of Geotrichum ghanense (nom. inval.). Taxonomy (NCBI): domain Eukaryota; kingdom Fungi; phylum Ascomycota; class Dipodascomycetes; order Dipodascales; family Dipodascaceae; genus Geotrichum; species Geotrichum ghanense (nom. inval.). Next base: position 1,786,012 of record JAKKCX010000010.1, on the reverse strand, counting down.
TATTATTATTTTTTCCTTCATTTCAATTAAATAAATACTTAATCTTGAAAAGTCGACTGTTGATATATTATTATTCTGTTCATTCATTCAAAATTTTAAAAACGTTTGATTTTTGTCAACCTTATTCTTCTTATTTCCAGTCAATCTCTTGACAGTTTTAGGTGCCTGTTTCGTTAGCTTTAAAGGCTCCTTCTTAAACCCATTGCCATTGTTTATAAATCTACTATTTGTTGTGTGCTGCTTCGATAGTTGAACTGCAAAATGAAAATCATCATGTTCTCTTTTCTTTGATGTTTCAATCTCTTTATAGCACACAGGGCATTTGTAAATAGTTGCTTGAGTCACAAATAACTCATTATCGGAATCAATGTCGTCCAAAAATCCTGAATTATCAGTCTCAACTACTGAAGCATCTGAGGCTTGCCCTGGTAATGGTGGTGTCGGGGATTTAACAACAGGCTTGAAAAAACTTGTAAGAGTCTTGTTCCCCGTCAAAACACTAGCATTGTTTTCAATATTTGCCAACCCAAGTGCCAGTAGCGAGCAAGGATAGCATTTATTGTGCAAGTCTCGCTCAAATAGCGTTAGAATTGTACACCCAAGTTCGTAAAGTACATCACCAAGCTTTGCTGGTGTCACTTGAGTTGGGAACCGAAGTTGCTTATTCTGACTGACCGAGCCAGAAAAGGCAGATTTAAATGATACTGTAATGGTCTTGGGATACATGGTGATGTGCTGCGATGATTCAGAAATCTCAAGCACTCGACCTCGTAACTCAGATGCAAACACCCTTAGCCACTCACGAGCATCTTGTGGAGATGGTATCGGCTCGTCGCTAAAGTTTTTCGTACTAGTCATGGATTTGGCGTCCAGTCGAGTCCCAACTGGGCTTGCTTCATTACCATAGATGATGTTTAAAATTTTCTTACTAAGTGCTGGATCCAATTTTTGTAAAAGATCAGCTTTAGAAAAACTTCTTAAATGCTTAATAGAATGCTCATCTGGTAGATTTAACCGCTCTTTGATACCCTCGCCTAACTTCCCTCCAAGCCCTCCAACATCATAAAGCTCAAGTTGATCTAAAAACGACTCAATAACTGAAGATCGTATAATAGTCTGTCTTGCTGGCTTATGCCTAGAGCTCCCCAGCTTTGATAAAATCTTATTCCTGGAAATGCCTGCAGAGCATGTATATCCTAACCGACTAAAAACTGCTTTTCTTATATCTCGCATGTACATTGATCCTACAAGAAGACAAACATCATCCCAGTCATTAATCTCAAGTAGCGGGTACTTTATGAAGCTCTCTTCCTTACTTAGCGGCAGTGGTGCCCGCTCATCCAGGTTTCTGTCAAAATCGTACTCATCTGTACCAATTTGATCTCCAATCTGCTCTTTCTCAGTACTTCCTACAACACATCCAATCCACTCGTATCCTTTTTCCCAAAGCTCTTTGATAGTTGGAGGATCTGGCATTTGTGCTCCAGGAGCCAGCTCCGCCAGCTCCGGGAAATCTTTAACCAGCTTTTCATACACTATCTGACCCATATCCAGATAAGTTTCGTCAATACTAGCCTTCTCTAATATCTTGCAATATTCACTGAATACTGAAAATATCTTTCTACTCTCACGACGATAAGGATCAAGCGATACCTTGTGTGTAGCCTTGCGCGGTGCATCGTGATACTTCCACTCGGGATCACCCTTTTTAAACGTAGCAACATGAGCAAACACAATATCCTTGCATTTTTCTCGTGCACCCATGGCAGTCTCGTGTCGTGAAATTCCAAACTGTCTCGCTGCATAACTAATGGCAATCAACCCGTTCCACTGCCTACACACGACAGGATCGCGTTTGCTCAGTCCAAGTCGGATTTGTTCGCACTGTGCGTAAAATGCATCCAAATCAATATGTGCTACCACAGAAAGAGGAGTGTTAAAAGAGCGATGCTTATCTATTAAAGATACAAGATGCTGCTGTGTAAAGTTGGACTGAACCATCAATGTGTGTTTGTTGTTGTAGGATTCAAAAAAAAAAAAGCAGGCATAGCAAATTTTGAGTAGAAATTAGTTCAATATATAATGACCCAGTTGGGACAGTCTACTTAAGGATTTAAACAAACTTGATTCTATATTAATTCTATATTATATTGTACCCGTTTCCATATATATCCTTTTTGCTGCTATAGTTTATTGACTTGTTCTCTCTTGAAAATGCCATAAACAATTTATCTCTTTCTTCGTCACTTCTTTCGACCTTCTGTACCTCCCACAGATTTCCGTTAATGTCCACTACCTGATCCAGTCCCACAGATCCTTTAGAGTGGTCTGCTCCCACACCAAACATCATGCTTGCATCGTCATTCACAAACGTCGCGATCGTTCTAAACGTAATACTAATGCGTCCCATATCTTTTTCCACACAACTTTCTTCAAGACCATCAGCCCTCATGGTCCGGTCAGGTCGGATTCCATGAACCCATTTCTTGTTTGTTTCCTCACCAAGAACAAACATTGAATTATGTTTCATAACTACTGTCTGTCTCTTCCTTCGTACTTCATTACCATCTTCAATTTTGCCTTTATATGCCTTTTTCATCCCATCCTTCTCTTTAATACTCTCCTTTTCCTTGGTTCTAAGCGTCAAATTTCTTGTAGCACCCAAAGAAAAATTAACAACCACAGATCCCTCCTCCATATCAAGTGTTTTATCAGCATGCTCAGTAATTATATCTTCTCCGTTTCTATAATATTGTACCAGTGCATGATTTAAATTCTTTCCTAAAATTGTACCTAACTCCTCTGCAAGCTCTTTGATAATTGGACTGTATTCTGTTCCTGGAAGAAAAGCATCTGCTGGATGTCGATACAATGGGCAGAACAAGCGTACATCTCCAGTTTTTGCATCCCAGAACTTAGTAGGACAAAACTGTACACTGATAAGACGTGGAACAGGTCCACCTCGATTGTGCATAATTGTCCATGGTGTATCGGCTTTAAGTATCTCAAAAGCTCTAGATGCAAAATCGTGTGACAGAACGTCGTTTAAAATATAACTATCATTTTCTCCATAAACTGTCATTATATCTATGTGTGGAAACTCATGAATCTTTCAGACAAATTCTAAACTATAAATAATTCATTTTGACTACCTATCAATGTCATTACTATTAAATCTAACGAGAGAAAAAAAATCTACGCTAGTCCAACCAAACTATGTCAGGAATTAAAGAACAATCTGGAAATTTGAAAAAAAAAAAAAATTTGTAATTAATTACAACAATCTTATGAAAATAGAAATTAAACATAACATATTGTTTACGTGGTGAAATGAATCAGACATCCAAGGAAGGATATTGGCGGTCACTGGTATGCAAAGATGGGTTCTTAGCGCATACTACCGAGGAAACTGCGAATGTTTAAAGGACTTTTCATCATCTCAATCCACCACAAAACAATCCTGTAGTGTTCTCCATATTATTTTCTCAACCCCAAATTTTGAAATTCAAATCAGTGTCTCTATTAACACCATCTATTCACAAACACAATAAAGCGCCTAGAACCAAAGTTAGTTGATGAGCTTGAAAAATTAATTAAAGCAACTTTAACACAAAATAGAATTGAATTAAGGTTAGATCAGTCAAAAAGTTACTGGCAAGTAAGTCCATTTCATAGAACCAGGGTCCCCGAAACGTGACTCCCGGGTACCCGAATGGCTCCTGGACACACCCCTTATCGTCATAGTCGATAGGACAAAAAATCGAAGAAGAATTCAGATCATCATATAAAACCTTTGCATTCAATATCCACTAGTGCACATAGTTGCTTGTTAGAGTTTGAACTGTATTATAACATACCTGTTAAACAGATTGGCATTAGAGGAGAAGAAAGGAAGAAAAAAATTTGTTGCTGGGACTGGATGGGATATTTATAACCCTCGTAATGGGTGGTTTCCAACCTTTATACTATACTAATGCCCTAGCTGGGATAGACAAAGCCCTAAAAACTTGTAAAATCGATGCTAGTTGAATATTCTATATTATTTCATCCAAGAGTATGTTCTTCACCTCATAAAAATAGTAATTTTTTTTATGGTAGTTGATAGTCTCTTGCTTTATTAATATATAAAAGTTTTTGCATCAAAATTTATTAAATAGTACTACAAGTAGTAGTGATGGTAAAATACAGCTGGTGTTGATATTCTTACCTGTAAAACTTAGAATAGAGAAGCACTCCATAGAATAAATGAGTTGCAAGACTAAACATTTTCCAAGTATTCAGTGAATCAGTGTATACTAGTAATAGTTTTATCAAGATTTTTGATGAGCGATTCGTTTTTTTTATTATTTTATTTTATTATAAAATATTGGAGAAGTTTTTAATCGCCATGCATTTACTTTAGCTAATTATCAACTGCTACTTTCCTTCCATCTGCATCTATGAAATATATATTTTTGAGTTGCTCAAAGGTTACTGCTTATGAATGCGTTTAAAATGTTTTTGTGTAGTGTGCAATATATTTCAAGATTTGTTTTCAAGTAAATATATATAGACTAAAATTAAAGGAAACTATCAGCAGAAAATTAAATATTGAAGAAGATAACGCATCATTGACTTTCATTAACCCCCACCTCCATATCTAAATCAAAAGACAGCAAAACACTTTAACCAATTCTTTTATATAGTAAAAATCGTAAAGCATAAAGTCTTGTACAACATCCAATATGCTGACCAAAGTAATAAAGTAATGATAATAATATTGAGTCAACTAATCCCGATATAAGAAAGTAAGTATGGTAATGATATCGAAAAAATTAACTAGCACAAAAAATACAAAAATACATGGTCTAACATTTTTTACATCGATAGTACGAAAGTCATCTAGTAAATTATCATATTAAGCAAGCTGTTTATATCTTCTAGTTGTAAAAGTAACTATCCAAACTATAATATCATTGTCTTTTGAGATGTTCAACATCATTATTATGTAACTGTTTCTTTTTTGTATATAAGCATATTATTGCCATTTGAATTATTCAACTCCATAGAATCACACTATCTATGCTTTTGTGAAATCAATTGGGCAAATGACCCTCAAAGTTTCCAGTTCTATAGTCCAGATGCACAAACGCTCTTTCTACAAAAGGAAGGGTTTCTAAAGCGTATTGTAACGCCTCACCAATATCGTGAGCGTCTCTTAAACTAGACTTGACATCCAATACAATATCTACCTCAACTGTTAACCGATCACCAGTATGATACGCATTGAGTGCTGTAATTTGTAAAATTGACTCAGCAAATCGCGAGCACGAGTATAAAAGAACCTGTCGATCTTCAGCACTAGCAGTTGTACCTGTAAGATGTTCAATATGTTCCAATGCAGTCTCACCCCATGAATAAATAATGTAACAAGAGAGAAATAGGGCTCCAGCCGGATCAAGCCACCAGATGTCGAAAAAATGACCAACAAGTGGGAATACAATAGAGAAAAAGTTAAACACGACATCGGTCATTGCATCTTGAGCTAGAGCTTGTACCGCAGATGAGTCAATGTTTTTGCACCAGATCCAACAAAACAACTTGATGATAACTGTAAACGCCATAATTACAGAGGATGCAATACCAACCACAATTGATAGATGCTCACCAAATAAAATTCGCTGCAAGGCCTCATTTCCAACTTGCAAAAATGCAACAATGATAAGAACAGAAAAGACGAGAACACCTATGGGTTCTAGTCTACTTCGTCCAACCGGATATAAATGCTTTGTTTTCCAGTCACGATGAGATACAAGCCTTGTACTAAACCAGATAATTGCAGTGGACATGAAATCCAACACGGAATCAATCAACGATGCAAGAACCGAAAGCGAGTTGGTGAGAAGTGTAACTATAATTTTGGCAATGAGAAGTAGCACGTTGACCGCCATGTTTACATAAATAGCAACCATAACAACTGCAGATTGTTCTGCTTTACTTGGGCCACTAATAAGCTGATTATCGCCATCAATATTAGCTGGAGCACCTTGCCGTTTAAGTGTCGGAATTGTTACTTGGTCAGGTCCAATATCATTACCATATTCCCTGAGCATTGAAAACTGGATCCCAGAGTCAAGCATTCTATCAATCTCCTCATATCGATCAATTAAATCATTTTGCTTCACATAATACTCCTGAAGCTTTCTGTTTTTCAGCCCGGCAACCCACTCATCACTTTTTCTCTTTTCTTCCCAATTGCAGGGTGGGACAGACACTCCAATTAGCCTAAACGGTCTCATTTCCTGCAGGTTTTCTACTCTAGACAATGTTTCGCGAGGTGACTGCGAGATGGATCTTCTCTGCTGGAGACGCTGATAAAAGTGCGAAGAGTTCTGGGGCAATGCTGAATCCGAGTTGAAGATAGAATTGCTAGGCCGTCTACTGTGTGTTGGTTTAGGAACCGATCCGTAAAAGGCCTCCTGCGACCCAGTTTTCATCGGTTGGAGAGGACTTAATTCAGAGTCTTCGTTGGGTTTCTTATTTGGAACAGCAATAGCGCCCCCATTCTCCAGATCTGATGGGAATTTTGAACTGGACATTTATATATCTTTGAAAAACAAGTGATATATTAAATAATAGCCAATGAACTATGCAAAAAAGGCGTTCAATTAATAAATAAAATCAAGAAGAAAAAACTCATGGAAAGAAACGAGGAAAAAATAGATCTGAATTCTAAACCTAAACCCCAACTATGCTGCAGCATCGATTCTAAATCCTTATAGGCAGTCAGGTAATGTTAATACTATGCTATTTGGCAGTTGCGTCTATTGTTATAAAAAGGTTTTACTGCTGATGAACCCAGAATTCCAGGTCCCAAAATGGAAATTGCAATTCCAGAATTCACCAAATTAGGTGATATTGTCTTCTCGTTTTTGGATACATGCTTTGGATTACTTACTTGGCTCTCATTTTTTAATATATATAAAATCAAGACTTCTCACAAAGAGATCACCAAAAAAAAAACAAAAAACAAGATGAAATATATATTTATAGCAATTTCCTTGAGACTTGGAGATATCACTGACAGTTTTATAAAGCATAAGAACTATATAGAAAAGTTAACTGAGAGCTTTTATGATCTATTAGTATAGTGGCTGGTATTGCGATGTTCCTTCTTTTCCATAAGGGATTGGATATTTCTGAAACCAGTTGGCTATGCTATTTGTAAGTAATTATATAAAAATAAAACTAAAGAGTATCTGTCAGTGATTGAACCTTCATTTTATGGTATCATTAAGATGAACAGCTTGCTCAAATATATTACTATTCATTTCGCTACAAAGCTTCATTAAGCACCCTTAAACTATTCTATATAACGACTTATAGAATCAAGTTGATGTAAATTTGCAAAGCATTTTTTTTTCTTATCAAATGATTGTTTACAACCATGTAGCTATTATATTTATATCTAAAGGCTATACTAATAATATTTTATACAACAAATGACTTAAGTAAAAGACATTGTTTACAACCATTTAGTAAATTGCAAGTTTGATGCTCACCAAGAATTCCTGACTCAGTTTGTTATTTATACATCATGCAAAATCTGAACTCCAAAACTTACAGACTTTCACCATATATACTACACAAGTTTATAGGTTGTTTAACGTATATTTGTCTTTTAACTTAACCAAACATGTAACCCATTTTTTTTTATTTCCTTTTCTTATGTTTGGGATCGACTTTTCGGGTTAAAATATACTTGGAAACGGACTTGAAGAACAAAGAGAGAGTCATTTCTGTGAAAAATTCAAGCCTAGCTCGGTTTGTTGTTTTTGTATCCAATATAAAATGACACTACTAATTCCAATTAGATACAAAAATTTAAAAAAAAATTAACATTTGGAACTTCATTCAATATCGCCAGAGTCTATGTAACATGTATAAATTCTAGGCTTTAAGCTGTGTGTACTATGCTTTCTATATCCTTAAGGCTAGTATTAGATGCGTTTAATGCTTAATTAAGTCTACCCGAGACTGTCGGATTAGTAACAAGAAGAAACACTTAACAGTGTTTGATACAGCCGTACAATATGGTCTAAATTTTTAAAAAAATGTACATTGACTGTAAACCTTGTTGAGTGCTAAGATTACTTGAGGTTGCCCTTTGGTGATAAAATATAACTTACAAAATACAATGAACTAGATGAAAAAAAAAAGCTTTATATGAATATAGATGTATATTTATTTAAAGTACTAGATGCTAGAGATAACTTTAAATAAAAACTTCGAGTTTTAAGATATCACCATGTATAAATAATCTTAAAATTTAACTTTCAGATTAGCTATCTGTTCATTTTCACCAATCCCCACTGATCGCTTACCCCTTAACATATATGATCAAATACGAGTAATTGTCATACAAATAAAAATGTCAATTTATGATTAAAAATTTCCAATTTCGAGTTTAAAAAAATATTTGGTTAAGCTTGATGATACCAACACTTGTATCAAGAAGAATTTAATAAAATCTCGGTTAATATCATATAAATATTGGCTTAAGGCAATTCATTGAAATCATTATTGCAAAAAAAAAAAAGATTAGTTCTATATAAATATTAATATACTTGTTTACCAAATTGTGCCTTCCACGGAATTCCAGGATGGCTTTCTTGTGTAGCAGTAGGATCTTCTCTCCAAATTTTTATACTTTTATCTGCTTCACATGTAATCAATCTTAGCCCTGTTTTATCAAAGGAGCTGGCAAAAATACCATTCTCTGCCTCCAAAGATCCAGGACCGGCAATAGTATCAAGCTCTTGAAATTTATGACCAGTCTTCCAATCATAAAATCCCATCGAACCATTGTCACCACCAGCAAACATTACACCGTCTTGGTTTACAGACAAAGTGTTGATAATAGAGTTTTGTGGTGGACTGAAATTGTGAATAAATGAACCCTCTGGGCACTTCCACTCTTTGATGTTATCAGGGCTTCCCGTTGCAAATGTAAATTCTGTAGGGTGTAAAGTTAATCCTCTAATAGCTTTCTTGTGATGTGTTAAGACTGTTTGAGTCTTGCCAGCAGCCAAATCCCAAAGTCGAACCGTCGAATCCATTGAAGTAGTTATCACCTGCGGGTCAGCATCTTGACACCGGACTTGACTAATTGCAGCCTTATGACCTTGTAATACAAAAACTGGATCTCTAGTTCTGATATCCCACACCCTAGCTACAGCATCGTTACCTGCGCTCACCAATAAGTCCAATGAAGGATGTAGGTCAAGCGAGTAGACACCACTTAGGTGCCCATGATAATGCCTAACAACTTTGTTCATCTCCAGATCCCAACACTTTACCATTTTGTCCTCACCAGCACTAAACATATATGGATGGCGATTGGAGATTGCAAGCCCACGGACTGCCATGATGTGTCCAGTCAGCGAAAGCTTTAGTTCACCAGAAGCAAGATCCCATATCTTGATAGTACGATCAGACGATCCTGTGGCAAACCACTGATTGTCAGGCTCAACACAGACGCTTCGTACCCATCCTAAGTGCCCAGATATCACTCGCATCAGCTTCCATGGTGCATGCCATTCTGGCTTCTCTTGTACGAAAAGATCCCGGTTAATGATACTACTGCTACTATTACCAGTGTTATTTGTAAATAATGGAGTGTTTCCTCTTAATGCCAATGCAGAACTAGATGGGGTACTATTAGATGGAATTCCTTCAATAAGATGTTGTGTTGCTTTGTCGCCTTCTTTTGCAATTAATGGCGTTGAAACTGGCTTGCTTTGTTTTTGACCTGTGCCATTGGCCATTTTACGTGCCAAATATGGTGGTAGTTCTTTAACATTACTGTACTCTGATTCAACCTTGTGCAATATACGAAGTTTTCTTGCCGACAAGTCGTCAAGCGATCCCACATCGTGCCCAAATAAATCACGAGTTCTTTTGCTTATTTCGTTCACTGCGTTCTAAAAAAATATAATTAATGTTAGTCCAAAACTCAATAAGACCGCTTTTATATCTACCTACTTTCACATCATTATCAGAGCCGTAGAATGACATTATTGTGAATATAGTAACGTCTTTGTGGTATTGCTTGGAAGGTCCGATCTCAAAGATGAAAAATTGACCGTTTTGCTGAAGGTGGGACTTGAATATTTCCGCACTGGGTAAATTACGGTACACTCTCAGTTTCCTCAGATATGAAAATCTCCCGCGTTTGAAATATACAAAATCAGACAACACCTAGTATACAAAAATCAATCATGTCTAAAATTTTTGGCAACCCCATTACCGGTATGTTGTATTATTTACAATCTTAGGATTACTTGTAAAACACATGAATTGGAATCTAAGTTAACATTTATAGGCTTTGTTATTCCTACCGCTGCTTTGTGGCTGGTTCAGAACTCCTACTATGACGTTCAAGGTGGTACAAGAGCTGTCATTTTTGACCGAATCTCTGGTGTCAAGCAGCAAGTGATTGGTGAAGGCACACACTTCTTAGTACCTTGGCTACAGAAGCCTATTTTGTTTGATGTTCGTACACGTCCTCGCAACATTACTTCAACAACCGGATCTAAGGACTTGCAGATGGTTTCGTTGACACTTAGAGTTCTTCATCGTCCAAGTATCTCTTTTCTACCCCGAATCTACCAGACATTAGGGTTGGATTATGACGAGCGTGTGCTACCATCAATTGGAAATGAGGTCTTGAAGAGTATTGTGGCCCAATTCGATGCTTCTGAGCTTATTACCCAGCGTGAACTTGTTTCTAATAAGATCAATAACGAACTTAGAAAAAGACTTTCTGAGTTCCATCTTGAGCTTGAAGACGTTTCCATCACACATTTGACATTTGGTAAGGAATTCACAAAGGCTGTAGAGCAGAAGCAAATTGCTCAGCAAGATGCCGAACGTGCTAGATTTGTGGTCGAAAAGGCCGAGCAAGAAAGACAAGCTTCTGTTGTCAGAGCTGAAGGTGAAGCAGAAGCTGCTGATGTGATTTCAAAGGCTTTGGAAAAGGCTGGTGATGGCTTGTTAATGATTAGACGTATTGAAGCAGCTAAAGACATTGCAAGTGTACTAGCTGGATCTTCTAACGTCACATATCTTCCAGGAAACTCTCAAGCAGCCAATAACAGTCTGCTAGTGAACCTGGGCCGTTAAAACTCACAATAAAGTAAATATTTTTTGTACATAATCATTTTAGAATCTATCATATACTACATATATAAAAAACAAAGAATTATGTCAATTCTGATATATTAGTAGTTTAATTATTGTAGTCAATAGCGTATTAAAACCCATCAGAACCGTCGAAACTGGTAAATCCGCAGACCAAAAAGATGTTATAATATCTTTTCTTTGCAATTTGATTTGCCCACCCCCAAGCACTGGTAAGTCTACCATCAATACAAGAACCAGCATCGTAAAAGTTATCAGCCCCAGAACCGTCAAACGCATGCTTAAAAAAATCATTCAAAATTTCGACAATTAAATCTTCAACACTACCAAACTGAGTTTCAATCCATTCGTGAACAAATGGATCTTTAGCAATACGAGGAATGCTGCTGATTACTAGATACACAGGTGTGAGAATACGTGGGACCTGGGTGTATTTGTCAAGGAAAAACAGTGCATTAGGAACAGCTCTGTCGCCGAGATGGACAACGGAGGAACCGATCCATTTCCCAGTTCGATCCATTGTCTTTTGAATAATATTTTGCATAGACCGATTAACAAGAGGACATGCCTTTATACGCTGAATTCCTTGACCGGTGTCCGCCATATTATAGCGATACCTGTCTGAGGCCAAATCCGCATCGGCCTGAAGCCATAAAGTAAACATGTTTTGCATAATGTGTGACCATAGCGTTAAGCTCTGATGTACATAATGGAACTGCTTTGAGTGATCATGCGATAGACGTGCACCCTTTCGGCCATATGAGATCGCTAGTGACCTTTCCCCAGGTAGAGACGGATCAAAGTGTTGTGTTAAAAGTGCCAAAATAGACTCCACAGGGTGCCTATTAGCTCTTAAATAAGCGTAGTAGTCGCCGATTGAGAAAAGACACAGTGAGACGTCATCAGCAGAAAGTGTATCAGTCGAGTATTTGGCTGCAAGTTGTTGAATAACTTGATCTTTTTGCTTGATCTCTGCCTCAATTTGTTGTCGAGACTTTCCTTCAGGTGTAATCTCGTATACGGCCTTCAAGACCAACGGGTCGTCCAAAATTTCAGCTGCACCATTGTTACTGAGAAAGTTGTGAACAGTGACTATAGGTTTATAAAAATCAAACTCAAGTGCGTTCTTTACTTCAGGGAGTCTCGAATCCATCATCATATACATAAGCTTTCCAAAACCATCTCTCATCTTTTCCGGATTCATAATCTTGTATCTACGCCCAATCTCGAACACCTTTTGATACCACTCTGCATTGTTCTCTCCATTTTTTGCAAAAAACATGGACTTACCTAAATTCATATTCGTAGATACTACCAATCCAGCCAGAATAGAGCACATTTCTCTGAGTTGTGCAATTATACGTTTAGACTTAGCAGTGTAAGATAAAATGTCTACTTTGTCGGTGTACTCTGAAACGTTCAGCGCAGCTTCTAACAACCGTAATAGCTTTCGCTCTTCTGTTGTGAGTCTTAATGGAATAAATTTGCACTGCTCTCTAATTTTGATCAGTTCCTCTGCTGCCGCCGAATCTAGTTCTTCAGTAGACTCAGAGTCCTCTTCAGCAGATGAAGTTCCTGCCAAACCAGTCCCAAATGCTGGAGAGGACGTCGATGGTGGAATATCCACCATCGGGACCTCGTTAATTGTAGATTCAGTAGTGGCCGATTCTCGAAGGTACCGTGTAATATGCGTTTTTCTCGTTCCAGTTCTGTGAAGATAGTCAAAGCATACTGAGCAGAAGTTTTCGTCACATTGAATACATGTCTTTTCAGCAGGCTGATCGCCACACTCAATGCATAGATTCTGCTCCATAGTCATTTCTGGCGATGAAGATGTTTGAAGCGATGCGATGAGTTAAATTTTTGTTTTCTTTCTTTCCCATGTACTAAATCCTAGGGTTTAAAAATTAAAATCTTATGCGATAAACCACGTGCTTTGGAATAAACAGTGGTTTTGTCTTTTCGTGTTTTCTTCCTTCGTAGGAATTTCATCAACATCAAAAAAAACACACACACACACACACAAACTTTCAAGCAGCCAGCCATGTCGGCATCACAGTATGTGTTTAATTCAAGTTATCTTCTCTCAGAAAGTCACTAACATCATTTTTTTAGGTTTCAACAGTAAGTGTTATTGAGATACTGTTAATATATATAATTATATTTGCGTGTTCGTCTACCCATATATTCAAAACTAACAGTAAATTTGTAGGCTTGAAAAGCTAGGTGAGGGCACATACGCCACAGTATACAAGGGTCGCAATCGCGAAACCAACCAGTTCGTGGCCCTTAAGGAAATCAACTTGGACAGCGAGGAGGGTACACCGTCTACAGCTATTCGTGAAATTTCGCTAATGAAGGAGCTTAAGCATGCCAACATAGTTACACTCTACGATGTCATTCATACTGAAAACAAACTAAACCTCGTCTTTGAGTATATGGACCGGGACCTTAAGAACTATATGGATACATTTGGAAACAAGGGCGCGTTGGAACCAAAGCAAATCAAGTCATTCATGTATCAGTTACTCAAGGGTGTAAACTTTTGCCATGAAAATCGTGTTTTACACCGTGACTTGAAGCCTCAGAATCTTCTTATCAATTTACGCGGTGAACTAAAGCTCGGTGATTTTGGACTCGCAAGGGCATTTGGGATTCCAGTAAACACTTTTTCCAACGAGGTGGTGACCCTTTGGTATCGTGCTCCTGATGTGCTGCTTGGTTCTCGTACTTACTCCACCTCGATCGACATTTGGTCTGCTGGCTGTATTTTAGCAGAGATGTTCACAGGCCGCCCTCTGTTTCCTGGATCATCGAACGAAGACCAACTCAAGCGTATTTTCAAGCTGATGGGTACCCCGAACGAATACACCTGGCCCAACATCTCTTCGCTGCCCAACTATAAGCCTGACTTTCAAGTGTATCCTCCTCAGGACCTTCGCAACATTATCCCCCAAATCGACCATGTCGCTCTTGATCTGCTAATGTCGCTGCTTCAAATGATGCCTGAAAAGCGTATTTCCGCTGCTCAAGCTTTGCAACATCCTTGGTTTGCAGAATATAACCAACAGCAACAACCTTCCTATCCTTTAAATACAGTTCCACCGGGATACACAGCCCAACAGCCCGGATACTAATAAACTAGCTGTATGTGTAATCTTGTTTCATTATTATTTTTTATTTAATATATAAAACCGATCACTATGACATTTCTTCATCTTCGTCACCAAAGTTTCCATCCCAAAGTCCTTCCAGGCTAAATTCCTTTGCCCACTCTGTAATTACTACCTTTTCCTCAGGCTTGCCAGACTCAGTTTTGGCCAATACCAACTCGTTATTTGTAGCAATTCCTTGCGCAGATGCAGATTCAAGCAATGTGGCTGTATTTGTTTTTGGAATAGTCCAGCCAGCTAATCGCCCATCTCTCCAGTCTGTTATAACAGCAGTAGCAGCGGCACTCAGGTCTGGAACTCCACCCTTAAGTAGTCTACCTTTCTTACGTGCAATGTGCACTAAGAAATCGGTGACCATATCTTTGATAGTCGTAGACATAATGTTTTTGACTTCATAAGTGGCCATCAGTCTTTCACGGAGCTCTGGATCAGAGCATAGTCGTTTAAGTAGAAGGGAAACAGCAGGAATGGGATCATCTATTTGTTTAGGAGGCAATGCATTAAGAAGAATAAGCCTCGACTGCTCATCAATTCCAGACTTTCTTCCTTCACTAGAAGGAAACACAATTCCTGGCGAGTCGAGAACCTTAAGTTTGTTGTCGACTTTAACCTGTCTAATTGCAGTTGTTACACCTGCCTGAGCACCAACAGGACAAGCCTTTTTATTTGATCCATGTCGGGCAATCAACGAGTTGATAACTGATGACTTACCAACATTTGGATACCCAATAATTCCGACCGATATAGATCTTTTTAGTTGAGATGAATGTGCATAAGCTTTCAGTGCTTGAAGAAGAGCTGTAGATGTAGTGACTTGATTAAGACCTTTATGGATAAAAGTTTGCGCATTAGGAGCTGCGGAGGAAGCTGCAAGTGGAATCGTAGGAAATGCTAGTTTGAGGTGTGCGTGCCATTTCTTCAAAACATGTCCAGGAACCAGATCAATCTTGTTCAGAACGAACAATAAACGTTTTCCGGGATTTGCTAGCACTGTCTGCTCTACCTGGCGCGACCTAGTTCCTTCAGGATCTCTGGCATCCAAAACATACAGTATCACATCAGAGTTATCGATAACCTGTTTGTAAATTTTGTCAAAGGCTCTCCGCGAACTGTCTTTAGAGTCGTTCTCTTCGATTTCAATGGGAATTTCGTCATAGTCATCCTCAATCATGGCATCATCCACTACTGACATGGACCCACCGTGTTCAAAGTTATGTGTGTCGTTTTGAACTGAATTAAGAAGCGCACTCAGCTTGGTGGAGTTGGCCTGCTGCTCTTCTATATCTACTTGAGCAGCAACATGCTCAAAGGAGCCATACCCTTGATTTACCAAACTTTCAATTCGATCTTGCCTTTGTTTCCCCTTAATCGCAGCTTCTTGTCTTCTTTTTTCATCTACATCTCGCTTGAATGCAAAAGCTGTCTGTTCCACTTTTCTACTCTTGTTGAACGGTAGGTCTAATGCCTTTTTAGATCTTTGGCCTCCGGCTTTTTTTTGAATCCCATTAGCTCCCTTCTTTCCAGACTTATTGCTACCACCTTTATTTGCGTGTTGTACTATTCTCTTTCCCATTCCTTAAGTTTTTCCAGTAATGTTCGAGACTGTTCGCGAGTGTTCTCGGATCACCATTTGATCTATAATAAAAAAAAGTTTTTTGGGAGAAGGAGTACTTTTCAGGGCTAGGGCATTTTGATTATCCGTTCCGTACCTACTATTTCTAAGAAACAGCTTCCCATCAAGAATTGTTTTGTTTCTTTCCAAAGACCATCCACTTTTCCTTCCTTCGCGTCATCCAATTCATCTCTGTTCACTATGTCTCTCGCTACCAATGCTGTCCAAAGTCCTGAGCCTTTTCGTGTCAACTTGAATGTTACCATGATATGCCCAGAGTGCCGCATTGACCCTCCCATCATTGAAGAACGTTTCAGTGAGGGTGATATGGTCTGTGGCAATTGTGGGTTAGTTCTGGGCGATAGGATTGTTGATACGAGATCTGAATGGCGTACATTTTCCAACGATGATCAGGGAAATGATGATCCCAGTCGTGTTGGTGATGCAGGTAATCCTCTTTTGGATGATAACCAGCTTGATACCATTATCGCTCAGGGTGCGCCTGGGTCCAATTTGGGTCGTGATTTAAGCCGAGTTCAAAATAAATCCGCCCACGATAAGCGTGACAACACGCTTTCGCAAGCGTTTTCAAGGATATCTCAAATGTGCGAGGCTTATTCATTACCCAAGATGGTCCAGGACTCAGCGAAACAGGCTTTCAAGTTATCGTATGAAGACAAGAAACTTAAGGGAAAGTCGATGGAAAGTTTGATGGCTGCAGCCATTTTCTTTGCTTGTAGACACTCGGGGGTAGCCCGTACGTTCAAAGAAATGTGGGTGCTGACAAAGGTCCCCAAGAAAGAAATTGGCAGGACGTTTAAAATCATGGAGAAGCTTCTGTTGGACTTGGGAATCAAGCCTTCTCCGCAAGCAGCAGACGAAGGTCAGCTTTCTCAGACGACAGCTGCAGATCTTATGAGAAGATTCTGTTCACATCTTGGTCTTTCTTCGCGAGTAACGCGTGCTGCTGAGGTCATTGCGAAGAAGGCTAAAGATGAAGGCACACTTGCTGGTCGTTCTCCTACGTCCATTGCCGCAGCAGCTATTTACTTTGCAGCAGGACTGTTTGGTGAGGGTCTTTCAGCATCCAAAATTGCTGATCGTGCTGGAGTCTCCGATGGTACAATTAAGACTAGTTACAAGTTTCTTTGGGAAGCTCGTGAAAAGTTGGTTGATCCAAAATGGATCAAGTCTGGTAAGGCTAATTGGTCTACAGCACCTGCTGTTTGAAAATTTATTTATTATTCCTACTGTGTTTTTATGATTTTTTTTTCTTATTTTTTTAGGTTTTAGGGATGGACAGAGAAGTGATAATTATGACAATTGTAGACAGGTATTTTTTTGCATGAGAATAGACTGTTGTATTAGAATCCTGGATGTACTATACATGTAACTATTGTAGGATTTATAAAGGATATAGTTAATGACAAATACAACAGTTGCATTTAAAGTATGGTTAACTACGTAAAGCGCTTTATGGATGTCATTGAGTTTAGTTCAGAGTTTAGTTCATAGCTTGTATGAGACTGAGATGAAACGTGCTGAATACTATTAATTTTTATTGTACTGAAAGTTAAAGTTGCGTTCAACGAATTTTTGTTTTTTATAGCCAATCAAGACGGCAACAAAGCGTATTGTTCTACTATTTTCAAAAAGTGTCTTTAAAAGATAAATCAATTTAGTGAAGTTATAATTAAAAGTCTTTTAAAAAAATAATAATGATGATAAGAATTATTATATTTATTTATTTTGTTCATGAATTTTTTTTGTTCGTTCTATTCGATTTTTGACCTTCAGATTATCATAACTGCAGGTACAGTTTGGGAGGTAAGGAGAAAAGGGTGGTTGGCCCTTATTATTGTTTAAATATTCCGTTTTATTATTTAAACATCGCCAACTGTTTTTTTTATCTGCAAATATATAAGAATCTGAAAATTTCGAGCCAAATTCAAGAACAAAAAAACCTAAGGAAAATAATCTAAAACAACAAAAGATCAAGATACTAAAGCAGAGGGAAAAAAACCTTTATTTACATGTTTATTTTTGGCTTTGTCATTTTAGTGATTTGCAGGTGTCCCAAAATTATTTTTAGATTGTCCTTCTAGTTTTCTTTCTTTTACCTGTTATTTTTCGAAAATTGCTGGGTTTATGAGTTTGAAATACACACACACACAAACACAAACATAGATAGAGAAAGATGCCAACAGTATACAACAAAAAATCTACCGGTTTGGCATCCAAACGGATACCACAAAAGTATGCAGTTGTGGTAGACGCTGGCTCAAGCGGATCTCGAGTACAGGTCTTTTCGTGGAGGAACCCTGAGACTATTCTGCCAGCTCAAGGTACAACCAACTCAACGGTTCTCAACTCAGTACCCAAAATTACACAGGACCCTAAATACAATCTCAAGATTTATCCAGGGATATCTAAATACTCAGGTAAAAAGCTACACAAGCTTTGGTCGCATCATATTGAAAAGTTGGTCAAACATGCTGAAAAAGGTGTTCCAAAAGAGTCTCGATCCGAAACACCAGTCTTTTTGTTGGCTACTGCAGGTATGCGTTTACTTCCTATGGAAGACCAACAACAGATTCTATCCGAGTCATGTCGTTTACTCCAAGAAAACACACGCTTTTATCTTCCAGATTGTGCATCACATGTTTCCATTATTGATGGGGAGACGGAGGCACTCTATGGATGGATATCGGCAAATTACCTTCTCGGAACATTCGATTCTCACGGCGAAGAACACAGTAATGAGTTGTCGTTGAAGCTGCAGGAAACACAGCAAAGAGCATCATATGGTTTTATGGATATGGGTGGGGCTTCAATGCAAATTGCATTTTCACCGAACGCGAGCGAGTCTGAGCGCCATCTCGACGATTTATACAGAGTGCGGTTGCGGAATATCAATGGTCAAAATCAGGAGTGGAAAGTATTTGTGTCCTCATGGCTTGGATTTGGCGCAAACGAGGCTAAACGCAGATACTCCGAGTCTTTACTACTATTTAATAAAATCATTGGAAATACTGAAAAGCTTTTACAGGACCCATGTCTTCCAAAAGCAGCAGGACGTGATGAAGAGTTCAACGGATATAAAGTCGACTATGTTGGAACAGGAAACTTTTCGCAGTGCTTAGAAGCTATGCAGCCATTATTGAGAAAGGATATGCCTTGTAAGGACGAACCTTGTCTGTTCAATGGTATGCACGTCCCAGCAATTGATTTCAACACAGACAAGTTTGTCGGAGTCAGTGAATATTGGTATACAGCAAATGATATATTTAAATTAGGAGGACACTACGACTTTGAAACTTTCAGCCAGCATGTCAATGAATACTGCGGCAGTTCTTGGGAAGATATTATGAACTCAAAAAAGACAGGAATCAAGTACAAGGATGTATCTGATTCAATGCTCAAGTCGGCTTGTTTCAAAGCTTCTTGGGTGATCAACGTTCTTCACTCAGGATTTGGTTTGCCAGTTAGTGGAAATGAACATTATGGATTGGGGTCTTATATGAAGCCTTCAACTTTTGATGCGCTGAGCAAACGGGAATTAAAGGATTTGGTAACTCCATTTAGTAGCGTGTCATCTATTAAAGGGACAGAGCTATCATGGATGCTTGGAAGGGCAGTTTTATATGCTTCGAGTCAAGTAAGCCCTTCATCTTCAAACCTCCCCGATGTGGGATATCTACCAGCTGATATGAGTGAGCATCATTATGTTCTGGGAGGTGAGATACCTGGTGTCAGTCCTCCAATTTTAAGCTCTAATTCCTCAACGACATTAGACGTTCAATTTAACATGCTATTCTTTGTTTTCTTTCTACTGTCGGGATTATCCTATTTATTTTTTAGAATTAAACGTGGTCATTGGATCACCTCCAAAATCAGATTTGCTGGATCACCCAAAGCTCTGTCTCGAGTATACCGTTGGGCCCGCGGATATAACGGTAGTGATGGATACCAACGGGTGTTGGATGAAGAAACTCTTTCACCTCCTGTTATTGCATCCTCACCAGCAGCTTTCTATGCTCCGTTGGCCGTTTCAGCCAAATCTACAAGCATGCTAGATTTGAACAAATTTTCACCATATCAGACTGAAGATTTTATCAATAGAGCACCATCTAGACCATCTTCAAGGAAGACTTTGAGAAGTACAAACTCAGCACTAGATTTATCGATGGACCAAGATCTCAATTTGCCAAAATCGGGGTCTAGACTATTTCACACGCAAAGTATTGAGAGACTACCTAGAACTTAGAGCATTAATCATTTATTTAACTCTTTTTTTTTGTAATGTAATAATTATTTTAATTTTATTTTTTTTTTTATTTTATTTTTTTCCAAAGATATTTAACATGGTTTTATATTTACAAAAGAGATTTTTATTTTTATTTTAAAAAGGATCTGTTGATATATGAATCAGACACGTCTTGCACGAGGAGGTCTGACACCACCAAATCTGATTTTAGTAGTATCAGTAACTCTGATAACATGTTTTCTAATAGAATTTCCTTCAGCACCATTCAGTGCATTCAAGAAAGCTTCTCTACCTTTTCCGAAATTTGACAAACAAAGTTCCAATCCAAATACAGGATCTCTTGATGCCATTCTTTTAGGTTGCTTAAGTTCTCCTTCAAAGAAACCCTTCTCTTGAATCAAAGCAAACATACGAGCAGCAGTTTGGAACCCAGCTTCGTATTCTCCTTGCTTTGTGTTTCTAAATCCCAAATTTCCGGTTGTCAAATTAAGCTTGACTTCTTCAAGAGGACGAAGTATATCAATAACCTTTTGCTCTTCTGACAATTTAGCAGCTAGCTTTCCCGCGCGTGCATACTTCATGGAAAGAGTGAGAATTGTATTGTTAGACGTAAATTTACCGTGTAGTACATATCCAAGCACCTTCTTTCCAGTTTCGACTTCAACTCTCTCCTTTTTGGAATGTTCTTCAATTTCATTAGCCTTAGCTTTCAATGTCGCACTAAATCTAGGACTTGAAGCTCCTCTTGATGAAGTAAAAGTCGACTCTATAAATAAGTATCTTGTTAATATTTTTGCTTATATCAAAAAAAAAAAAAAAAAAAAAAAAAAATAAAATAATAATAATAATAAAAATCAATGATATTATCAATAATGATAAAATGAACTATAGAGATCAAAAAAAAAAAAAAAAAAGACATCTAACGAAGATGTACAAAAGAGCTGGAATTCTTTTTTTTTTCTTGCATTTCATTCAAAAATCAAACTTACGCATGCGTTTGAAAACAGTTGAAGTCAACTGCGGCAGACTGCTTCGATTTATACTAGCCATGATGTGAAATATGTGAAAATGCAGTACTTTATAATGAATCGAGAGTGTCTGATTGATTATCTTGTTTCGATTATGGTAGGTTCGAAAATTTCATTATGGAGTGGAAAAAAAAAAAAAAACTTCTCTAATTGGATATAAAAACCCTTACCCTTTATGCAAGTTTCTCGTTTGTCAACTTTTGTAGTATAAACTTGAAGTAAATGAAGAATCAATAATAATGAATTAAACACAATAAATCATTTCAGAAGTTTGATATAATTAATAAAAATTAAAATACATGATTAAAAGTATATCTTTGAGGAAAATTATTTGTGTATCTATTTAAAAAAAAAAAATAATAAAACAAAAAAAATAATTTACAATTTAAACTTTTTTTTATAAAAATATTTATAAATGAATTTTTATAAAATTTAGAACAGTGAATGTAAGCAAATTTGATTGTAGTTTTTCATTTTTTTATTCTTATTTTTATATTACAATCAAATAAAATTATCAGTTTATGAACTCATACAAACAGTATACCTGTAATAAAATTCATTTATTAATGTAAATTGAAGGCAAAATTAGAGAAAATAGTAAACAAAAGAGCCAAAAATTATAAACTAATTGGAAATAAACATTTATATATGAAGATTTATATAACTATTGATACATTCAATGTTACAGATCTTGTTGTAAATCCCAAACAGGGAATTACTAATTAAACCATCTTTTATATATATTAAGAGTCGCAATTTTAATCGAGCCCTTATACCATGATTTTCGTTATAGTTTTTTTTTATTTACTTGATTTAATTTTGAGATTTTATGATTATTGTTATTAGATCAACTGATTTAAATCTATGATATCTTGTAAATTCCATAGTCCAAAAGCGAATTAAGATAATTTTTAAAATTAAATGAATAATAATGATAATAATAATGATAATCATAAAACAAGTGAACAAATAAATATAGATTCCATAACAATAAACAATAAAAGGACTACAGTCAAATTCCATTTGAACGTTCAAGTTATCAATTTTCGTCATGACATAAAATACACACAAACTATAAAGTAAAAAGACAGGAAATTATTTTAAAAACAATTACAACTTGTATTGCTTTTTCTTGGATTCAATTTTTGTAAACATGGCAGAAAACTCACTCTTAATGGCATCGTAACGCTTTAATTCATCTCTACCCAATTGGAAAGTATGGACCTCATCAGGACCATCTGCCAATCTCAATGTTCTGTTACCAGCCCACATGTAGGCTAATGGGGTATCTTGAGAAATACCCTCTGCACCAAATGATTGAATAGCACGATCCAAAACATCAAGACAAACATTGGGACAAATAACTTTAGCCTTTGCAATGTCAACACGGGCAGCTTTAGGTCCCTTTTGATCCATAAGGTGGGCAGCTGCAAGAACAAGAAGTCTTGCTGAATCAATCTCCATACGAGACTTTGCAATGTTGAAAACAATAGTCTCATGATCTTTCAAAAGCTTGCCAAAAGCACGACGGCTAGGGTCGTTAACTCTGTGAATCATCCATCGAAGACCTTCCTCGGCAGCACCAAGGGTTCTCATACAGTGATGAATACGGCCTGGACCAAGACGACCTTGAATAATTTCAAAGCCCTTGCCTTCTCCAAGAACAATATTTTTACGTGGAACACGTACGTTGGTGAAATCAATCTCCATGTGTCCGTGAGGTGCGTCGTCATATCCATAAACACCCATAGGTCTCACTAAAGTGACACCAGCAGTTCCAGCGGGAACAATGACAACAGATTGCTGTAAATAAGGATTTGTGCTCTGTGCTTTGCCATTGCTGTCAATGATTTTACCCATGACCAAGTAAACAGCACAACGAGGGTCGCCTGCGCCCGAAGCATACCATTTGCGGCCATTGAGGATATACTCGTCGGCCTTTTCATCAACTTCAATCTTAAGTTGAATATTGGTTGCGTCTGAGGAAGCAACAAAGCGCTCTGTCATACAGAATGCTGAACGGATATCGCCATTCATCAAAGGACCGAGATATTTCTCCTTTTGCCAGTCATTGCCGTATCGCGCGAAAACTTCCATATTACCAGTATCGGGAGCAGCACAGTTGAAGGACTCAGGTCCTGTGAAGCAGCGGCCCATTTGCTCGGCCATCAAGGCATATTCCAGATTGGAAAACCCGGGCGATTCCTTGTAGTAGGTGGGCAGAAACAAGTTCCACAAGCCCTGGGCCTTAGCCTTAGCCTTGAGCTCGTCGATGATGGCTGGATATGCTTTCCAACGCTTGGTAGGGTCTTTGCTGATTTGCTCATGGAAAACATGGTCTGCAGGGATGCACTCTTCTTCAACAAACTTTTTGACCTTGGAAATCACTTCAAGGGCTTTGGGTGAGATCTTGTCTCTAACAAGTTCGGGGATTGTGTCTGACATTGTTGTTGCAAGTGATTTTATGCTCTGTGTAGGTATACTTTTGTGTATTATGGAAGGGATGATATAGGAATAAAGAAAAATGTGGAGGATAGGTGGATATTTATTTATTTGAACAGAACATTAAATGGGATTTGTGGGGTCATTTACGGTATGAGATTTTTTTTTTGGCTATAATTACAGTAAAGACCGAGGTCCAAAGTTAATATATATATATATATATATATATATATATATAAGAGGTTTAAAATTTCCGATTTAGTTACCGCTTCGTTTTAATCAGGGTAATTGCTCTCCACAACACCTTCGGTCCGACTAAAAACAAACCCACTACTTCTCCTCCAGGAATATAGTAACGACGATGGTCAGATATATACTCTTGGCTGTTTTGAATAAAATGTATTTCAATTGACCGAGGAGAGAGTTTCTAGCAACACTTCAACTAAAATTAAAAGCAAATAAAAGTCACATATAGGAATACTTGGAAGACCTTAAAGAAAGAAAGAGGGAAAGAAAGAAGTGGAAAATAATAATAATAATAATAATAATCACATACATTTATACTCTATAGAAACAAATAACTTAAAACTAAACATTTAGCACTTTTAACTGATTGGACCCTTCACAACTTCAGCCCTTCCTTCTGGCGAAACCTAAAAGAATAAGCAACTAAGCAACTTCAGTGTACAAAATATACATGGAAAAAAAAACGCGCCATTAAAAACAGGAAAGTGAAATTTTTGAATATATGTTTGAAATTTCAAAGCAGTATAGTTGCTTATAGTTTCAAAGCACGCTGTATTTGTTCTGAACTCCCTTCCATAGCCCATCCAGAGCCTCTTACTCCAGAATCACGAAGATCTAAGTGCTCAAACGTCTTGTCGCTGTCCAGCAGCTTCTCAACAACAGCCTTAGACAGCCATGTTACATTGCACATTTGCACGTCGTTCAAATCTTGTAAATTTTGCATTTCCAGCATGATATCTTCAGCAGAAACGCTTTTGATTTCGTCCAAAGACCACTGGTGCAACCGGCCTACTTCGGACACAAAGATCGCACCCGAAGTCGATGTAGACTTGTGATTAGATACAACCTTGTAGTCTGTAGCCAATTTGATCCCGTTTAAAACAATAGATCGCATGTTCTTACAGCATTTGAGAAGGTGTAAAATATACCCAATAGGTATATCCTTTCCATCAGAATACTGTTTGAGCAGAATCGACTTTGTGGGATGATTGCCTTTATTTGTAATGATGGAAAATAACCCGCGGGTGTTACGTGGCGAAACTGTCGTGCTGGAGGTCTGGAAGTCCTGCTTGACCTTCTTGCGTGAAAATCTGAGCAATCTAAACGCCCGACGGTGCTTGGGAACGGTCACTTCGCTGGCAGAGGCTCGCCTTCTATTGCTTGGTTTGGTCCCAAAGCCACCTGTATCTTGGATACGGAGCGGTGCGATCGGATGGGAACGCGACGCTGTGAGCGAGTAGACTGGATCCCTTCGTAGTTTCCATTCAATCCAGCCAGCCATATGTGGGTGATTAGGGATGTTGGAAAGATCAATATTCTTGACCAAGCTGGCCAGACTTGGGTTGTGTGCAACTGTCGACACGAACTGGGCAAAGCGGTATGTAGACATGAACTCTGGAGCCGCATAGAGATGCCTAACAGCCAGAGTGGTGAGAAGCTTGGATACAGTCATGACTCTAAGAAGGTCAGCTTGGCCAAGAAATGACAGAATGTGTTCCAGGACTTCTGTTGGTATGTCATGAATAGTTGTAGGTTTTGAAAGGGACTGTGACGAAGTTTTGTTTGTGAAAATTGAGCGCAATGACGATGGAGTGAGGTCTTCAATCAGAGAATGATAGATATTACTGCTGTTATTGGGTTCTTTAGACACATTTAGTATTGCATCAGTTGAGCAAGAATTCCTGAGTTCTGCTGGGCGTAGTTTAGGTGGTTTAGGGGCTGAATTTGCAAGTCTGAATCTGGTGGAGCGAAAGCTCAGACCATTTGAAAGTTGGGATATAGCTAAAGGGGTTGACATCTTTGATTATGCTGAGAATTTTTGTTGATGTATATACATATACATATAAGAATATATATATATATATATATATAAATATAAATAAATATCTAGAAATGTGTGTGTGTGTGTGTGTGTGTGTGTGTGTGTGTGTGTGTGTGTGTGCGTGCGTATTTAAAGATGTATATCTATATAAACGTGTGTGTGTCTACTTTAGAGTATGATTGCGATTGAGAGAAGTTTGTAGAGTTTTATATAGCACAAGATATTGATATGAAAAAACACAAAGTATGGATAAAAGAGATAAAACTAGAGATGATCGTGACAGAAACACAAAGAAGAGGAGAAGGTGAAAAATATAAGGAAAAAGAACAAGAACAGGAAGAAAAAAAAATCCCCCATAAAATGATTTTGAAAGTCGAAGCGGAAGGGCCGTACAGGAACGGCAGAAGCGAAGAAGCTAATATATGATACAGTTTACCAGGTCGCGTGCGGTGGTGTATTCACGCTTGGCTGTCTCTAAAGATTCTCAGCATTTAGTATACAAATCTACAACTTGTGCGCACTGTTTACTTATGGATTGTCAGTTATAGAACTAGATTTTGAATCAAATAACAGTGCCGCCGCTTATTTAGAATTGTTTAGAATCAATCTAGAATTTTTTTTTTAATAGTAATATATATATATATACATCTATTGAACAGTAAAGTTAAAAAACAATCTTCTTTAATACTTTCATTATCTGTATTTCGTCTTTTACATCTTACACTAATGATTACAAATGGTGATTTGTTGTCATTTGCTTGCACAATTTTAAAACACAGCCTGTAGGCTTCTAGTTCAGCACCATTCAGTTCTAAATCCCCGTTTAGATGGTGCTTTGCCCGTGTGGAGTTTGTCTGTCCTTAAGCTGCAACCTTATTCCAAATTAAGTACTTTTCTACTGGTACTGTACTTAGATTTCATACAGTTTTCAGCTGATCTTTACGTCAACAAAAATAAAACATATTACTTGAACCTTGTGTAATTTGAGATTCTCTATGTTTTTTATCTCAAGTCATTTAATTCAAATTCTATTTATTTTAGTTTCATTTTTTTATTTTATTTTTTTTTGAAAATTCATTCATAACTAACCCTAACATCGGTAATGCTAAACTCTCAAGTAAGCCCAACAGCCTTTGGAATTCTGCCACCATTATTTTCGTTTGTAAATTTTTCTTTTGTTGCTCGCACTCTACCTTTACACCTTTTGCCCTTTATATATCTTGCGGTAATTGACTTATACGGTGCTCATATAGCTTGGTCTGTCGATTCCAGATATAACCAGCTGGGAAAAAAAAAATCCCCATCATTTTTCAACTTTTCCAGCTTATAAAACATAAATCGCCATGTCGGATCATTATGACGACGAATTAGGTTCTCACGACGAGGAGCTTAATGAAGTTCGTGACGACGACAACGATGACGAAGAAAATAGAAATAATGACATCGATACCTCAGAAGAAGAGGAAGAAGAAAACGAAGAAGAATTGGAAAAGGTGAGTAACACAATGCTACTAAATTCTGTTTTGCCATGTAACGCGCCTTGAAGATGTAGATGCTAACTAAGTCTTTGCTATTCATCAGGTCCGCCGGGGGTTCATTGTCGACGATGAAGACGAAGATGAGGAAGAGGATGAAGAAGATGAAGCTGTTGATAGAAAACGACGGAAGAAAAAGAGAAGACACCGGTCTCGAGAAGAAGCAGCTCGTAAAGACGATGATGATTTAGATGAAGACGATCTTGATTTGTTGCTGGAAAACACGGGTACGGCCTTCGGAAAATCAAACGACTCTCGTCATAAAAGACTCAAACGTGGCGACGAGGATGCTGCTGCTGCTAGCAGAGGTCTTGACGACATGTTTTCAGATGATGAGGAGGAAGCAGACATGGAGGCAGCTCCTACGCGTGACAGACGCGACAACTTTAACGAGTTTGACGATTTTATCGAGGAAGACGAGTTTTCAGATGAAGACCAAGGCCGTGATGAGCAGCAAGAAAGACGCCGTCCTCAGCAACAATCACAAGCTGCACCTGCAAGACTCTCAGGTCTTGATGAAGATAAAATGGGCGAGTTGTATGAAGTCTTTGGTGACGGTGCTGATTACGAATGGGCATTGGAAGGTGAAGATGAAATGGGTGCTGTTGACTATGTTAGCGACGAAGAAGAAAAGGCTGGCCCTGAGCTGAAGGATGTTTTTGAACCAGGTGAACTCAAAGCACGTCTCTTGACAGATGAAGATAATATCATCCGATCCAAAGATATTCCTGAACGGTTTCAAATTCTTAGGGCAACTCTTAGTGACGAATATGAAATCAATGACAAAGAGTTTGAGCAAGAATACGAATTTATTTTGGAAAAGTTCAAAGACGAAATCAGATACAGATTTGAAAGTAAAGAATATTTGATACAACCTTTTAAAGATTCGTTAAGAAAGGCTCTGGAGTTTATCACCAAGGAAAATTTAGAAGTTCCGTTTATCAGCACGCACAGAAAAGATTACCTTGTTTATTCTGTTAAAAGCAATTCCGACAATTTCGATTCTTACGACGAACAGCTCATCACTGTTGGTGCATTATGGTACATTGTGCAACTCGACATTGAATTTAGAACCATCATTCTCAAAAAGAGATCTGTTGAAGCTATGTTTGAATCAGTAGACAGTTTCGATTTAGAATTTAAAGAAATGTTTGAACAAGCTACAAAGCTGATAGATTATCAAGACCTCACTGATTACATTCAATTTAAATATTCATCTAAACTAAAGGACATTGCTGCATCTAAGGGAACTGGTAGCAAACGCCATAGTCGATTTGGCCGGTTCGAACGAATTAGGGATGGCCCTCTTTATGAACTAGTCAGAGCATTTGGAATGACGTCTGAGCAATTTGCTGTTAATCTTTCTTCTATGGCCCGTATCAAGACTGTTGATAATCCCACTGAAAGTCCAGAGGAATATGCTCAAAAGTTTATTGGAACATTTGAAGATGGCACACCTACCGGATATTCCTCTGCCGCTCAAGCTTTAGAGGCTGCTCAGCAAATGGCTATTGAGGAGATCTGCAATGAACCTAAAGTCCGAAAAATTTTGAGAGATGTGTTTTGGAGAGAATTCAAAGTCATGTCTCGACCTACTGAAAAGGGTAAGGCTGTTATTGACGAAACTCATCCTTATTACTATTTCAAGTATGCTATGAACCTTGGATATAGCTACTTTTTGGAAAATCCTCATCAATATTTACAAATGCTTCAAGCTGAATCTGAAGGTCTTATTGATGTTCGTATCGATATGCATGATTATAAAAATCAATTTGTGCCAAAGATTGTTAATCTTTATAACAATGATGAAGTCTCTACTATAGCTGAAGAGTGGAAGAAGGTCAGAACTGGTGTTATTACCACAGTCTTGAAGAGAATAATTCCCCTTGTTTGTAATCATATCAAAGAATCAATTCGACTTGATTGTATTCGGGAACTAATTGTGGTGGTTAGAGACTCTATAACCAAGAAGCTTGATCAGGCACCTTTCCAACCCAAAGGATATAAATTGGGCAGTACTGCTCGTATTTTGTCCATGTCGTGTGGAATGGGTAACTTTGGCAAGGATGCTATTCTTGCAGTTGTTATGGATGAGCATGGTGAAGTGATTGAGTATGCTAAAATGGAGGATCCAAGAGATACTGAGTTCAAGGCTGCATTTGTTGATTTAGTTAATCGAAGATCTCCTGATGTAGTGGGAATTTCAGGATTCACGGTTAACTCTAACAAGTTTTTTGAAATTGTTCAGCAAATTGTTAAGGACGAAGGTCTTACCTGTGGTGCTGACACTGAAGCAGTCGACTCTCTACAAGTTGTATGGGTTCAAGACGAAGTTGCAAGACTGTATCAACACTCACAAAGATCTCAGGAAGAATTCCCTGATCAAGTTACTCTTTCTCGATACTGTATTGGTCTAGCAAGATACCTACAGTCTCCCCTGCTGGAATATGCTAACCTAGGCAAGGAAATCACAGGTCTTTACATTCATGAATACCAGCACTTGCTTCCTGATGAGGTTTTGATGGGCGCAGTTGAAGCGGCCTTTGTCAATATTGTGAACATGGTAGGTGTTGATATCAATGAGTGTATCAGAAACAGTTATTACGGTACGATTCTTCAGTATGTTTCTGGCCTGGGACCCAGAAAGGCTTCTGGTATGATTCAAGGTATTCAGTCGTACGGGGGTACTCTTTCAAACAGAGCTGAGTTAATTATGGAACACATTACGACTAAACAAGTATTTATGAATTGCGCTAGTTTTTTGAAGTTCCCCGTTGATAGCAGATCCTCAAGAAGTATACAGGCAGAGCTTTTGGATGCGACTAGAATTCATCCAGAGGACTATGATATTGCCAGAAAGATGGCAGCCGATGCTTTAGAACTTGATGAGGAAGATTGGTCTGTTGATGATTCTTCCGGGGGTGTTATCGCACAACTAACAAACGAAGGCCCAGAGAAATTGAACGATTTGATTTTGGAAGAATATGCAGACGAGTTGGAAAAGAAGTTCCATCAAAAGAAGAAAAACACTCTAGAACAGATCAAGACCGAGCTAATTGACAATTATGGTGAGCTACGACGTCAAATGAAGGATTTGAGTGTTGAGCAGGTTTTTACAATGCTGACAGGTGAAACTGCTAAGTCGTTGGCTATTGATACTATTGTTCCTGTTAATATTCGTAAAGTTACGGACAAAGCTCTGACGGTGTCACTTGCTTGTGGTATTGAGGGCACAGTTCCAGCATCCAACATGTTTGATGGCAATGCACCGAGAGCCGTTCATCCCGGTGAGGTATTTGCGTTTGGCCAAACTGTTCGTGCCATTGTGGTTGCTCTTCATATGAATCATTTTTTGGTTGAATTGACTACTGCTCCTCAAAAGTTTATACGTGTTGAACAGCAGAGGAAATACTTATTAGAATCTGCGCCATATAGACTTTACAAAGTATGGGATCACAAGAGTGAAGAAGCAGACCTACAAAAGGAAAAAGAGAGGCAGGAAAAGGATAAGCGACAAAAAAGAGTTATCAAGCATCCTTTCTTTAGACCTTTTGATGCTCGTCAAGCAGAGACATTTTTAGCTTCCATGCAACGCGGAGGATATGTTATTAGGCCTTCTTCCAAAGGTATGGATCACATTGCAATCACTTGGAAGGTTGCTGACCAATTATTCCAGCATGTGGATGTGCTTGAGCTGAACAAGAAAAATGAATACTCTGTTGGTGAGATTCTACAGGTTGGGCAATCTAGATACACTGATTTAGATGAGCTTATAGTTATGCACATTCAAGCCATGGCTGCGAAAGTTGAAGAGCTTGTTTCTAGCGAGAAGTTTCAAGATAAGCCGCTTTCTGAGGTGGAAAACTGGCTTAAGACATATACCCACGCCAATCCAAAGCGATCCACGTATGCATTTTGCTTTAACCACAAGCATGCAGGTTACTTTTACTTGCTGTTCCAAACGGGGGCCAACTCTCCGATTCAACGGTGGGACTTTAAAGTGATTCCCAATGGGTTTAAATTGTTTGGTAACGAGTATCCCGATGTACCTAGTTTGTCTAATGGATTTAAGTTAATTTTCCAAAACAAGATGCGAGCCAGCGGTCATAGTGGTGGACGAAGTTCTGGCAGTCATAGACCAGGAGGCATGGATGGACATTATGGACATGCTGGTCATCATCAGAGTAGTAGGGGTTATGCGGCGAGTAGTGGGTATAGATGATGGAAGCCTATGTAATTGTTTATATATATATATATATATATATATATATATAAAGTATGTTGAATTCATTATGATTGATGTATAATAATAATAAAAATAACAACAATCAACCAAAAGGAAAAGTTTTTAAATCATGAAGATTTTCAATGTATTTGATTTTCTCATTCATTAATTTATTTATTTATTTATTTATTATCTATTTTTTTTGATTGATTGATTGATTGATTTCAGATTTTGATCATGAGTAATTTGAATCGTACTCGGGTTTGAATTTATAATTCGGGTTATAATTATCAATGATTGGATAGAGTACTGTTTCTGGCGAATTTAAAGAAATCAATATTTAAAATAACAAAAAAACATACATTGGTAAATAAATAAATAAATAAAGAAGAGAATGAAATATGATTTATATAAGAATTCAAGGAGTATATGGTTAAAATAAAATTAAAGATGATTAATAGAGTCATTGGTAATCACGGCTAGGTGAACGGAGAAGAAATTTATATATATATATATATATATTGAGTGGGTATGGGAAAGGTCCGAATCCACGGCTGGCGGTATTAAAGCTTTTTAAAGAAATAGTATATAACAAAAAAAAGCCGTTCAGATACAATAACTGCTGTTAAAACCGTTGATTTATATATAAATCTAAGCTGGCATGTATGGAATTTAACTTATGAATAATAATAATAATAATAATAATAATGATAAAATATGTAGATAAAGATAATTTGTATAAAGCATATATGGTAACAAATAAAAGATGAATGATTTTATTTCAATAAAATGGTAGATATCCGTATTATTGTTTGTCTTTATTATGAATAGATTGCACCCGCTTGTTTCCGTATAATTTGAAAATTTCTTGAGCCAAAAAAGCAACAACAATATGAATTCAACAAGAAGAAGAAGAAGAAAAAAGAGTCAAAATAAAAATTAAAAGATTATATTAGAAGGATAAAAGGATGAATGGGTTAATATAAAGAAGACGAAGAAGAACAATTGTTTTACAAAGTGTAAAAAGCACGAGAATCATTGTTTAGTTAAGATTCGGAGGATCGGGTCATGATGTTGGTTGTAGAAATGCGTCATAGATTTTCAAAGAAAATATAAATTAATAAATTAATAAATAATAAATAAATTAATAAACTATTAAATAAACCAATTGAATTAAATACAAATACTATAAAAACAATTGATTTAATCAATATTTAAAGTAAATTTCAAATAATAGTTATTTCATTAATGATCACAATAAAGATTTATATTAATAATGTATATATTAATTTCATTATTATTCAGTACGAAATAATATAACTCATGTCCCAAGTATTATAGTTGCTTGCTTATATAAAGAATGTCTAATTTAACAAATTCATGTCAAAAATAAATATTCAACACCACCAAAATATTATTAATTTAGTAAATTATTTAATTAAATATTAATAAATAAATTAATTAAATTTCAAAAAATCATACTTATCAAATCAATTCTTTTGCTGGGCTTTGAAGGTCCGGCCGGCAAACGAACGCAGTACCTACCCCTCCATTCTTACATAAGCCAAATATTATTAGTAATGAAATTCCAAAAAGTCAAATAAAAAAAAAACAAAACTTGAAAATGAAAATCCAGGAAGCCAAATTTAAGCAACGTACAAATAAAGATTTCAATCAAAGCAATTATATTTATATATATGATAAATTATGAACTTGTAAAATGTATGAAATTTAATATCAAGTAGTTTTTAAAAAAAATTAAAAAAAAAAAAGGAAAAAATATACAAGTGTAATGAAAAGAGATATGAGTAAATGACGACAAAAGAATTGGGGTTTGGTTTGGTCTAGGCCAACTTTTTATTATTATTATTATTATTATTATTATTATTATTTTATATGTATTTTTTTTTTGCCCTGCCCACTGGTATACTATGTCCTGGACCTGGTCCTCACAGCAAAGCGTCACTTTCTACAGTTTCCCGCATTTTCTGTATAAATATCCCGCTGTCCCTCTCTTTTTCTTCTTCCTGCTACTTATATATATCTGAATTACTACTACCACCACTACCACCATCACCATCTATACATTAATCCATTACTATATCAATTGCTATTCTTTTACCAATTGCATCTGGTTTTATTATATCTCTTTCTCATTTACTGCTGTATCATACCCTTATTATATTTAATACAGATTTCGTCTTCAGCAAAGTAATTTAGTATTTCAGCTACTACAGCAATTCCCAGTTAAAAAAAATTAACTAAAAATCAAAACAGATTTTACACGCTCATAGTACCCCCACTACCACCA
Source organism: Geotrichum ghanense (nom. inval.) (assembly GCA_022023575.1). Lineage (NCBI taxonomy): Eukaryota > Fungi > Ascomycota > Dipodascomycetes > Dipodascales > Dipodascaceae > Geotrichum > Geotrichum ghanense (nom. inval.). The sequence goes on along the minus strand of JAKKCX010000010.1, from coordinate 1,752,170 downwards.
CTTTTATTTTTTTTATTTTTTTTTTTATATACTTTACCACAAAACCCTCAGTATACAATGTCTAGACAACGTCGCGGATCCTCTCTTTCACAACCAACTCCTGTCGATATTCAAGATGAGGTAGTCATTGTTGTCTTTGGTGCTTCTGGAGATTTGGCAAAGAAAAAAACTGTAAGTTTCATCCGCAATTTTATCCCGAGTCTTTTTTGATTATTATTGTTGTTATTTTGTCTCTCTATTTTTAAATTTTTTTTTTATTTTTATTTTTTTGCTTTACTCAAACTCAATTACTAACATTGCTGCTCTAATTAATCAAGTACCCTGCCCTGTTTGGACTCTTCAGAAATGACCTCTTGCCTAAAAATACTAGAATTGTTGGTTATGCGCGCACAAAAATGAATGACGAAGAATACAAAACTCGTATTTCTTCTTATTTCAAGTGCCCTGATGATGAATCTAAAGAAAAATCAAAAAAATTCTTGGACATTTGTACTTATGTCTCTGGTGCTTACGACACTGATGATGGGTACAAATCCTTGAACAAGCACGTGAGAGAACTCGAGGACGATGATATGAAGGTAAAGCGAAGAGACAGATTGTTCTACTTGGCGCTTCCTCCTTCCGTCTTTGCTACCGTTTCAAAACACATTAAGAATAACGTGTACCCTGGTGACGAAGGTACCTGCAGAGTCATTATTGAAAAACCATTTGGCCACGACTTGGAATCTGCATTGGAATTGCAGTCCCAATTGGAGCCTGTCTGGAAGGAAAGCGAGATTTTCAGAATCGATCATTACCTTGGAAAGGAGATGGTCAAAAATATTCTCATTTTGAGATTTGGTAATTTGTTTTTCTCTTCATCTTGGAACAACAAGGTCATTTCCAATGTTCAAATTTCGTTCAAGGAACCTTTTGGTACCGAAGGTAGAGGTGGATACTTTGATTCAATTGGTATCATCAGAGATGTTATGCAAAATCACTTGTTGCAAGTGCTTTCATTGGTTGCCATGGAAAGACCCGTTTCTTTTGATTCAGAAGACATTAGAGACGAAAAAGTCAAGCTTCTCAAGGCAATTGCTCCTCTAGAGCTCAAAGATACCATTTTAGGTCAATACACAAAGTCCGAAGATGGAACTAAACCTGCCTATATCGATGATGACACAGTGAGCAAGGACTCTCGTGCGGTGACATATGCTGCACTACACTTACAAATTCACAATGAGCGTTGGGAAGGTGTTCCATTCATTCTGCGTGCTGGTAAGGCATTAGATGAAGCTAAAGTTGAAATTAGAATTCAATTTAAGGACGTTGCAAAAGGTATTTTTACAAACATTCCTCGTAATGAGTTGGTAATCAGAGTGCAGCCCGAAGAAGCTATTTATTTGAAGATGAATTCGAAATACCCTGGTCTTACTACCAGAACAGTCATTACCGATTTGGATTTGACATACCACTCCAGATATGCCAATTTAAAGATTCCTGAAGCATATGAAGCCTTGATTTTGGATGCTCTTAAGGGTGACCATTCTAACTTTGTGAGGAATGACGAGTTAGGAGTTTCATGGGAACTTTTCAGTCCATTGCTTCATAAGATTGATGAGGATCCTAGTATCAAACCAGAGTTGTATCCTTATGGATCAAGAGGACCAAAGAGCGTCAGTAAATTTTTGGCTGATAGAGGATATGTTCGGGATAAAGAAGGACTTTATCAGTGGCCTATTACCAGCCCCAGCCCCAATTAATCAGTAAGACTAATGGAGTAGAAGGGTTATTTTTTTATATATATTCAATCCCAAACCATATATTTAATATGCTTTCTGTTTTGCTTGAATTTTTAGTTTTGGATCAACTGATATTCCTGAAAGGTGTGAAGATATGAACTTGATTTTGTTTGTATAAAAATATATTGATATTATTTAAATTTTGATATTTTATTTTATTTTATTTTCTATTTTATTTCATTGTTGTATTATTATTATTATTATTATTATTATTATTATTATTATTATTATTATTATTATTATTATTATTATTATTATTATTATTATTATTATTATTATTATTATATATGATATCATGTAATATTATTTTGTATTGAATTTCCATTTTTTACTTAGTATGGTTTTAAAAGTTTAAATTGCTAATAAAATTCATAAATCATAAATCATAAGTATAACTTTTCAATAAAAATAAATAAATAAAATTAGAAAATTCAAATATATATATATATATCAAGGAAAAGAAAATCAGAAGGATTTAATAATAATAATAATAATAATAATAAAAATAAAAATACTTGATTAATTTTTTTAGACGAAGAAGAAGAAGAGGGAAAAAAAAGGCTTGACTCATGATACTTTGTTTAAAGATATGAGTAGTTAACCATCAATTGCCAGTGGGGGGTCTTTTTTTTTTTTTTTTTTTAACACAAATACTTTATCCAGAACTGTTAAATTCACTTACTCTTTCGACGAATTTGCTTTGTAATTGCAACATCCAGCTTTTCAATTTCTCGTCACTAATTTGTTCCATCTGATTCAAATGTTCAAGTGCTTCAAAAAGCTCTACAACTGCTTTCTTTCTTTTCATAATGACCCCACTACGCTTTGCACTAACCTTACGCTGTGCATCTACCTGTAACAGCCTTTCCTGGATATTTTCTGCCCACGCTAAAAACTTTTCAGGAAACGCCATCGTACGCGCAACTTTGAGCCCGTATCCGGCCAAAATTGGTGCTGTAGATGACATCTTTTGCGCCTTATAATGCATTGTCATGACCGGGAGAGTATCGTCCATGTTGACCTGCATTCGGAGCAATGAGACTCCGGGCCGTTGACCCATCAATTTAGGTAGGTCCTGGAAATGTGTACACATAAAAACCGTTGTGACCGAGTCTCGAGTGTGTCTTTTTACAAGCTTATCCGTTATTGCCAACGTGATTGCGAGCCCGTCAACTACACTTGATCCTCTTCCTAGCTCATCAATAATGACTAATGAAGGTGATGTATCTTCTGTTTGTAAATTTCGCAAAATGTATGCCATCTCTGTCATCTCTGTGCTAAATGTAGAACTCAACAAATCGCTCGAATCAGGACTAATTCTTGTATATAATGACTTGTGAATTGGTAAAACCGCATATTCTGCGGGTACATAGCATCCTGTTTGTGCCATTATTACAATCATTGCAATAGTCCTTAGGTAAACACTTTTCCCTGACATGTTGACTCCAGTAATGATGTTTAAATGTGCTGTGTCTGGTGAGGCATAATAATCATTAGGGATAAATGGTTTACCCTTCATTGTGCGTTCTAGAATGGGATGTCTGGTCATTTTGAGCGCCATTCTTTGACCATGAACTTCCTTTGTGGAGAATTCTGGTCTAACATAACCTTTATTTGAAGATGATACTAAATTGGTGAACGAGCATATTAAATCAAGCACTGCAATGGCCTCGGAAACTCTGAAAAGTTCAGGTAAATATTCAACTAATTGTTCTTCAAAGAGTTTATCAATGATTTGATCGCTAACAAGCAAAATTTCTGACAGAACGCTGTCGATTCGCATATTGCATTTTACAATTTCCAACGTTGTACATTCAAAAAATCGGCTAGTTCGCTTTCTATTAAGAAACACATCATCTGGTAATATACTATCATCATCAAGGTTTCTGATTTTTAAAATGTAACCTCGTTTGATATCAAACCTGGTTTCAAATGTCACACCATAAGTATTACTGTAAGACCTTACCATTTCGCCAATATCCATATTGTACTCTTCGTAAATTTGCCTAGTCACATCCAAAAATCCATTTGCACCAGACAATACGGCATAGCATTTTTGACGTCTTAATTCAAGTGCGCCTTGAGCCCAGTGACAGTCTTCAGATACAACTGTAGATAATAATTCCTTTACGTTCTTAATCACAGGTAACTCAAAAATTTCCTTTAAATCGGTTAAAAGTGGACTCGACATTCCATTAAGCAGCAAATGAAGTTCAGAAATATTATCAATCGCTTCTTTTAAAATAAGCAGTTGATTAATACGCTGATCGCTAACTTTTTTTCGGCTTGTCCATACTGTAGATAATGTTGTAAAAAGTCTGTCTAAATCTTCAAAGTGTTTAAGTTCTGTGTAATTCTCATCAGTTAGCTTTGAATTTCTCTATATATTTTTTTTTCTTAAAAAAATAAAAAAAAAGTTTAAATGATCTTATCATGAAACGATGTTCTACTCACTTTTCGTTATCTCTGAGCATATTAGAGAATTTTCGTAAAGTTCCTTTACTGCGTCTTGTCGTTTAGTCAAAGCATTTATGTTTGTTAAAGGTTGAATAATACTAGATCTTAACATTCTTGCTCCCATGGCTGTCTGAGTTCTATTCATTATTTTGTAAAGAGACATGCCTCTGTTGAGATCAACTGAATTATGAATCAGTTCTAAAGCCTTAATTGTGGCAGAACTTAAAGCCATACTATCTTCTGAAGCTTGAAACTTAATACGGATAACTTTGGTTGTATAATCAATGTGATACTTTGACTGGGTATACTGAATCGCAGCAGCTGCTGAACAAGCTGTATAATATTTTGTTGATAGTTCATACGAAACTGATTCAGCTTCTGCCGGAGCTACCCACTTGGTCAAATACTCTATTCCAGTTGGAGCATTATAGTCTCTTCTATTTGTTGAAATCAACTTTGCTCCACCAAAATACTGTTCTATCAAAATACACAACTTTGACTTCGTAGGTCCAGTTACTGAAGCTGCAGGCATTAAGATTTCGGTAGGATTAAATACATCTAGTTTCTGCAATGTTCGAATGTAAGTTTGTGAATCTACAATATTACAAACGACGCATTCGTTTGTACCTAATATTAAAAAGCATAGTCCAACCACAGTGGCTGCTCCTCTGCCTTCGCTTATTGCGCATATTACTCTGTCACTTCCACCAGCACCTTCACTGACAGCTTTGGCTCTTGAAACAGCTCTGCTTCCAATATACGAATTAGTGTTATTGTTGTTGGTGGACCGCCGTGACGTAGACGTACTTGTCCGAGAAGTTTTCGTTTTATGATTGAGGTTTACAGTTGGAGCTTCAACCCTTTTGCGTTTACCTTTATACTGTTTTTTAGAGTATCTTGAAGAAGCATTTTGGCGGCGAGAAGCATTAGGATTAGTAGTAATCAGACTACTTGCATATGATGAAAACTCGACTGTTGTGGGTCTTGACATTTCCACTTAGTTGATTCTTATAATTACAGAATAACAAAGATTCTACATGAAAAAATTGATTTTCTGGCCTTGAAGCTGTTTATTACACCAAATGGTCCATGGCTGTCACCTTGAAGAAGTTGTGCTCTGTTAGGTACAAGGAATAGAGTTACTATATTGGGATTTGCTCATGCATGTAGTTTATCTATATTTTTAGAGATCCAAACGGTCCCATATGCATAATCATGAAGGCAATCTGAAGAAAGACTAGAAACGTTATAAATGAAAGACATATTGTATTAAATATAACAAAAATAAATAAATATTAAATTAGACGAAAGATTTTATTATATAAGAAAGGAAATGGATGTATAGTTAGTAATAGCTGAAATGTCGTTTTTTTCTTTCAAAATTAGAGAACGTAAGCAACGAGAGCTGCGACACCAGCAAGAGCACCAGAGACACCGACTGCAGCAGCGTTACCTTGGGGCAAAGTTTGAGAAGGAGGGACGTGAGTAGAAGACACGGTTCCGTTGGTAGGAACAGGCTTGATGTCAGTAGGAATGACGGGAGTACCATCAGTAACAGGACATTCAGTGACAGTGGTGGTGGTGTGAGTGGTGGTACGAGTACAAGGACAGTCGGTAATAGTGATGGTACCAGCTTCAGTGACGACAATAGTCTTGGTACCTTCAGTGATGGTGGTGGGTTCAGGACAGTAGGTGGTGTACTCCAAGACGGTAGAAGTAGAAGTAACTTCGATGGGGATGGTCAAGGTAGTGACAGTGTTGTTACCGAAAGTAGCAGCAGAAGCAGCAGAAGCAGCGATAGCGATAGCGATAGAGGCAGTGGAGAACTTCATTTTTAAAATGTTAAATAGAACTTGTATAAATAATAACGATCGAAAGCGCAGCGAGTGTATCGGACAGTAAAGCGATTGTAGGATGATGAGAAGAAAGGAATGAAAAATTAGAAGAAAAGATGGGATATTTATATTTAATTCTTGTCTCCAAAGGGTTCAGTTAAAGAATAGTCCAGTATATGAACAACTAAAACAATAACAATAATAATAATAATAGAAAAAAAAAAAAAAGCTCGTGTGTAGTATAAGAAATTTAAGTTTTCATTCTTTTTTCTTTTCTTTTTTGTTTATTTATTTTTATCTCTCGTTTTACTGTTCCGCACCTATCAAACAGACTTTCTCCCTTCTCTGTCCATTCAATACATACAGAAACTTGTTCAGCCCTCTGATTATCTGAACAAAACTGGATTCAGATTCAGTGCAAGAGCTTGTTCGAGTAACAAACAAGAGAACTTGAGCGGTAAGCCAGCCAGCAGTGCACTTAGCGTGAACAAGACATAAAAATAAATAAATAAATAAAATAAAATTAGAACTAAAAATAAAAATGAAAATAAATATTGAATAAAAATTTAAAAAAAATTAAAAAAAAATAAAATATGCCATCAGGGCGATTATTCTATCAATGCCAACAATAATGATAGCATATGAAGCCGTAAAACTTGTAGAATTACACCGAGAAGGGCAATTGAGACTGAGATCCAGCTGAGTGAGCAACCCAGGGACCATTTCTTTTAGACCGTAACAGCTCATTGCCAAGACGGATTTGTGTAAGCAGTTTAAAGTTAAGGTTTGTTAAACATTTCTTTTAATAGTGACCCAACTCAACTCAGTTCCATATGTCGTCTTTTCAGAAAAGGACAGCCTCCTTTCTGGAAATATCAGACTATCAACACTTAAAATGTCTAAATCTATACCTGTGGCGAATCTATTTAACCCTCTAATATCAAGTCAAAACAACTTAAAGATGCTAGGATTCTGCAGAATAAAAAAGGGAAACATGCCTAAAATTTACTACAAAGGGGCAAGCTATCCCAAAAATGCATCAGAACCTGGAAATACAATTTCATAATGAAAACCTGTAAATTTTTGTTTACTATGGTTGGTATCTGTATTTTGTTTCTCTGATTGTACCTCTGTATTCCGGATCATCATGTTTAAAAATAAAATAAAAATAAAATAAAATAAAAAGCTGTGTCATAATTTTTAGCATGAAGTTCGACGCATGATTTAAACATTGATTTTAACACCTTCATCGCGTTAAAAAAATTTATTTTCGATTTTCCAGTATTATCTCACTAAAAGTTATGTACTGGTTTTCGTATGGAAAAGATGCAGTGGCTCAATGGTAGAGCATTGGATTCCAAATCCAAAGGCTGCAGGTTCGATTCCTGTCTGTGTCAATTTGGTATTTGACTGCTTTCGTAGTGAGGTGCTCAACTTTTTACTTTGATCTTTTTTTTTTCTTATCTCCAAGGAAAAAGTTCATGTAGGTACACTTATTTTTTTCATATTTAAATGTACCTCCTATAATTACTGTTGTGTGGAAAATATTGAGACATTTATTAATATAAACTTTCATTGGAACTTCAGGAGCTCTAGGTTTCAAGCATAAAACTATGGAACATAGAGTTTGAATATTTCCTTGAAAAATTCTTTTCTTGTTGATTTTGAAAAGGCTCAGCAAGCCCGCTTGTTACTGGCCGTTTTTGTACACATGGTTGAGTCGCGTAGGCTGCATTTTCTTCCAGCGTCAAAATCAGCATTAAACACAGACTCTATTAAAGTACTATTTCCGTACTGTTATAGGCAAGACGTTACGATACAAGTAGGTACCAATAGTTCTACTTTCTAAAATTTCCTATTTTACAAGCATAAAGCTTCAAAGAAATAATTGTGTAGACTTATAGCCGATGGTCCGAATGATTTGCAGAATGTCCATTTAGAGATGGACGCTATGTAGAACAATTGAAGTCCAGGTCCATGGCCCATAATGTCTTAAAGCCCACATTGAAGGTCTAAGCTTAAAGTCCCTTTAAACCTCGCCGGAGTTTGTGGAAACTGCTAGCCACCCAAAATTCAGCCATCAAATTTGTTGAGGGCAAAATCTGCACTTACACAAAGACTTCGTTTTGAGCAGTTAATAAACAGTACTAAACCATCACTAAGAATATACATAAAGAATACTAGTCAATAATTCCATGCTTTGAAAGTAGTTGAGATAATATCTGAGTCGTTATTAACAAAGGGCAGACATTAATCTGCAGTTGTAGCGAAGAGTCTTACACTTTTTTTCTATACATTTTTTGCGTTGCTAATAATTTCAACCCTTTTTCCATCAAATGTTTTGCAATAGTGTAAGATGGGCCTATAGCTATTTTTTTTTATTTTTTTTTATTTTTATTTTATTTTTTTTTCGTGCCATATAATGAAAGTGCGCTCCTGTCACATGAAAAGTAGCAACCTTCTGACAATCTGCGACTTGTCGTAAATCAATGGTCAAAAATGAAACTCACTTTAATGCTTTTAGTGTTTTGATCGCTGGTTCAAAGCGTAGACTTTATTGATCCGTTTGGGCTTATGAGTAATATCATTGTAGGTCCATAGACATGAAAAACCTCATGACGCAGATAAAGGGCTACCTAAATCCTTCTTTCAGCAGCTGATTTAATGCCATACTGAATAAATTTACCAAGCTTTAATAATGTATTTTTAGCTGGTCTTGAAGTTATGTTTACGGCACAACAGCAGCAATTGTATCAATAACAGCCCTAGCAATACTGCTAGCACCAACATTCAAATATAACTTGAACCTTCTGCTGTTCAAATAGCTCTCGCTTGAAATTGCGCATTCGGTGCGAAAGGAAAAGTTTCATAAAAACGGTCAGTCTGAACCTTCCAGCCATTAAATATAGGATAGTTTGGTATATTCAGTATACTTAGCTTGATTAATTGTCTTAGTCTTCAACCTATAAACTTGCCAGGTACCAAGATCCAGATTTGTATTTATTTATTATTATTATTTGGCTGTGATGGAAATCTCATGCTCAATGTCACTAGTTTGCTCTAAAGTAGACTGAAATCACCATATAAATTAAATTATTTGGATCTTGAACCATCATGAGATTTCTATTCCCATGCTAATAGTATTATTTTTTTTATTTTTTTTTCCGGAAATTCATAGTTAATGGACAAATATATACGGGATTTCCATTGTCTCAATTTTATGAATTTCAGGGTTCTAGCTACCCGGGAAATGAATTATAAAATTGTTTTAAATAATCTAGTAAAATGAATTTTTTGCCCACATTTGTTTACCAACCTTTACTCATCAGCTTGCTATTTTGAGCTCAGTAGATACCCGGTATCAGCGAGAAACGTTTCATCAATGGCACCTTGAGTCAACAAGTATTATGGATTTCATGTTATTTTCATCAAGTGAAATAGATTTTACTCAAGACTCAAACATGTAAGCAACTATGTGAAGAATAAACCTTATTCAATACTAGCTGTAAACCTTAAGGCAAAGTTAAATTTTCGGCAACTAACGGAGTAAGTGTCAACATATATGTTAATAGAATTGAAGCTTCTACCATCAACAGTATACTACAAATCTATATTTGGATTATTTTTTTTTCCAAAGAGCTTATACCCAAATTTCAATAAATAAATAAAAATTGACTACTACTATTTTCTAGGTCGTAGCTTTCAAATTGATGATAGGTTTTAATGTCTTTTAACAAAGAGTTGTCAAGATGAAAAATCCTTGGAATATATACCCGCTTACAATAATATTCACTACACTATTAAAACACAATATATACTTCAGGATTTTACTCTTGTTTACGTGATAATTTCTCAATCTATATAATAAAACTTGTGTACGAATAACAATTTATTTTTACATAGTGTTATATGTTCCAAAAACAAAGCACCCAGTAACTAAATTCTGAAAAAAAAAAATTAAAGAATTAAGAAACAAGCTATTTTGAGCCAGAAATCTATAAAACATAAATTCACATCAACTATATTACGGTTGACAATCTTGAAAGTTTTAGATTCTATTTACAGCTTTTTTTTCTTTGGTATATATATATTCAATTCAGAGTGAAATTTAATGCAATATGAACAAGGCAAAAAAAAAAAACTCTGCTGGGTACAAGTTGGGAGAAGTGACGTAGTTGGATTTAGCCATGGAATTTTTTCCCAAACTAATATTTTCAACACAAGGTGTGTAGTATTAAGCCGTGACTGAAAACTAGGTGCATGCATTACTTTAGATATTAATTACGGTTATATTTTGTTTTGTAGTGTGCCCGTCGTCACTTTGAACTAAAGCCCGACTCGGAACTTAGCTATCTACTACAGACAATCGAAAGGCGCTTTAGATAATCGTACCCGGTACAGTACCGTTAAAAAGAGGCTGTTTTGTTTCTACTCTCTTCAGTCATGAATACTATGCAACTGTGATATATAACTTATCTCTATTGAAATAGATTTATTACTATCAAATTACAAACGTTCGTATACAGATTTATGAAATAAAGGATTTCCAGCTGACTTTAAAATTTTAGTAGTAGATTGCAACTTGTCATAACTAAAACATGACACTAATTGCCTTTATTAAAATAATCAAGTATAAAATTAGAAAAATACTAGTTATTGTGTTTTGAGTCAATGGTATATTTTGCATTAAACTGAAGGCTCAATAGCAATTAGGTTCTGTTCACTAGTAGAACAAAGATTCTAAATATAGAGAATTTTAGTATGATGAAAAAAAAAAAGACTGAAAAAAAAAATCACATAAAGACGGTAGAAAGGCGTTACATGACAATATACAGTCATCTGGTTTTTCCAAATTTATAATATGAAAAGCTGCCACTAGTATCAAGAAGTGTAGCTTTTGAAAGTCATTAAATATTATATTTCAACATGTTCAGTAGTTACAAATCAAAAGACCAATGCTTAACTATAATAAGCATCCATCGTGATTCTCTTAAAACTAGAAAATATCATTTTTCATTTTTTTTGTCAAGTGATGACTGATTTGTGATTCTATTTTATGACAAACTTATGGCAACAATTTATTTCGATTAATATATATTGACAAATAAATAGATAATAATGATTTTGGTTATCTGGTTTGAATTATTTAACGAAACCAGATATATATATATATATATATATAGCTAATTTTCTATCCATTTATTGTCCCTACACCTAAAGAACTGAATTACTGTTAAATACGTTACGTATTTTCAATATGTGTTAATAATTAAATCAAAAAAAAAAAACAACAGAAAACGACATATTATGTGCATACTTAATATCTTTGGATCAAATATCTAATCTACAAAAATTTGAAAGTTTGAATTACTCAGAGATACTTTGAAAATGCTGCGATGGGAATATTTTATAGTTTTTAAAGCTTGAAAGAAAAACTGAGTCTCATATATCAAAAAATTCACTTTAGAAAGTTGATGCATCTATGGGGATTTTTTGTTTATTGGGAATAATTTTCTATGAAATGAAATTAGCTGCTTTAAAAAAAAGATTAAAGTGATTTTTTTATGCTATTAGTTTTTTTTCTTAAAGTAGTTGAGTTGTATTCATAGCACATGATAAACCAAAGCTACTCATTATAGAAAACACAAATCTCTAAAAATAAAAGATGTACCACTCTATTTTGTAGATCTGTAGTGTTGATTTTATAATCATTATCATTATAAGGGTCCGATATTTTTGGTAATTGTTTTGTGTCTAAATGTTTTTCCCCCTATAATCTTTATAACCTATTTTGAATCTATAATTTTTGTGAAAATTGATATTTTTCTTTACCGTTAAATATTCAAGATAAGTCTACCTAAAAAGCTACTCAAAAACATGGTCTCATTTTAACTGATTTTGATCAAAAGTAAAAACCCACAATTTGGATTAACAGAATGATTAATAATTATCACGATAGATTTTGAAAGCTATTAGTGAAGAAATATGCTACTCTTTATATATTTAGAGAAAAGTTTTTTTGTACCAAATGTCACAAATAACCTAAATGGTATATTTGTGTCAATATGTAAGACAAACTTGTTCACCGTTACACATGTACAGATGTAGATTTAATATGGCAATAAATGTAAAAGCTGTAATCAGTTTGTATAGCTAGCATTTTGAAATCCTTATCAAAAATTTGACGATTCAACTACTTGAATTATCAAATACTTGATCAATAAGTCTTCTCATAGCATGACTGAAGGCATGGCTAATGAAAAATTACGAATTCTATCAGTATTGGATATTATGATAAAATTCGAATCAAGTTTAAAATGTTACAAAAAGCTGAAAGTAGTGTGGCTTGTTCAAAAATTTGTATAGTTCACACTCTCAACAGTATATTAACTGTTAAAGCCGTTGTTTTCACTATTAACTTTAAATGGATTGAAGCTTTAAGCATGTATATATATACAGATCGCTAATTCACCAAACAGTTGATATTGTAACGAAACAACAAATTTGACTTTTTTTTTTTTTTTTTTTTTTTTTTTTTTTGATAGCAAGTCAGTTTATTGTCTCTAAGTATCCCAAAGCTATACTATTTCAAGGAGCAAAAACAAGTTGAAAAGACATGAACAATAACATATATTAGGATTAGTCTTTTCCTGCTGATGTTGAGATTTGTTACTATATCCCATTCAACTGCGCAGGCTTTGAATAGAAGGTGGGAGTGTTATGATATAGTTGTTGGAATTGCAGATGAACACATATCATTTCTGTACTTTTACAGACCCACCCACCCAAATGTAGATGAAACTCAAATATTGCACAGTTGAGCTCACTCACTTTGTAGCTTCTAGTACCTAGGCAAATGCAAATGCGTTGATATGCTGTGAACGCTGATTTGTAAGAAAGTGTTTGAATTTAGAGGTTTTATGCGGAACGGTTTGTAGTTTTTCCCGTATATTCCTACAGTAGAACAGATTGGTAAGCAGTGTTTTCTGTTTGTATGGCGTTGATGTAGGAAACCAACGGTTTTAATAAAAGAATATATATATATATATAATGTATATAGCAATGTACTGTTCCAATGTAGGAAATTTTTTGAAATATCAAATTCAATCAACGTTGAGTTTTATAGTTACTACTATGTGTAATTATGCGGCTGAGTACAGAATACAGCAAAGCGATAGGTAATCAACAAGTAATTTACAAGTAATTTACAAGTAATTTACAAGTACTTTACAAGTAGGGAACAGTTGATTCAACTCTCTTGCATATCGTATAAAACAACGAATTCAAAATTAATACGGATTTACGCCTAAGCTAAAAATTGCTAGCTATTAGCAATTATAAAATCACCAAAAACAAACCAAAACATCTTCCTCAGAATCAAAAGGAAAAACTAAAGTAATAACATGGATAAACTCAATTGCTTCGTTCGTAATAAGACGTTGCTACTTGGTGTTGAGATACTTGATGGTCAGGAGAACCGTCTAGAATACGTCGGAAAAATGATGCCATAGCACTCAACCAACCTTGTTATACTACAACGTACTTTATTTTATTTTTTTTTATTGCTCAATGTCCTTCATTAACAAATCTAGAACCGAGGTCCCAACAGCAACCCCATTTTGAAATTATATAAATAACCCCGTTTCCCGTCATGCTTCTCTCTGATTTAGATGCTCTATTCTATTGACTCCCATAAGAAACCAACAGATCACAGTATATCAAGATTCCCAATATGACTACCAAAGCAAGAGCTATTACCTTTGACACTTTCGGAAAGGCTAGTGAAATCGCACAAGTCCAGTCTTTCAATCTGCCAGAACTAGGTGAAAACGACGTTCTTGTCAAGTTTTTGGTATCTACTGTTAACCCTTCCGATGTAATGCAAGTGGAGGGTGTATACCCTACGGCTCCCATTTACGTGAAACTGAATGAGGGACAAAAGGATGTCTATGTTGGTGGACTAGAAGGTGTTGCTGAAGTCATTGAAGTAGGCTCAGCCATCACTGAACACAAGAAGGGCGATTGGGTTTTACCTACCAGCTTGGGATTGGGAACCTGGAGATCTCATGGTGTTTTTGACAAATCTGCTATTTCTGCTCCCTTAGGCCTTCAAGGAAAGGCTACCCCAGCTCAGATTGCCACTTCCAATATCAATCCTATTACCGCCTACCATCTCATCAAGAACTACGCCAAGCTTGAAAAAGGTGATTGGATTATTCAAAACGGAGGAAATTCAGTTGTTGGACGTGCTGTCATTCAATTGGCCAAGGCATGGGGTTATAAGACTATTTCCGTTGTAAGATCTCGTGATAATCTCGATGAGTTGATTTCAGATTTGAAATCTCTTGGTGCTGATATTGTCATTACTGAAGAACAAAATGCCGATAAGGAATTTGATCTTGCCAAGTTGACCGGCCCTGATGCTCATATTAAGCTTGCTCTTGATTGTATCCAAGGAACTTCTGGTACCAATTTGATTGAACGTCTTGAACAAGCTGCCCATCACGTAACGTATGGTTCTATGACTCTACAGCCTATTTCTATTACCGCAGGACCTCTTATCTTCAAAGACATCACCTTCCATGGATACTGGCTCAAGTTTTTTGTTGAGAAAAATCGTCAATTGTATGTCCAACATCTTTCTGAAATTTTGGGACTCGTTGTCACCGGAAAGCTTAAGACACCTCAGGTTGAAAAGCATTTGATTAGTTCTGAAAAGTCTGATGACGAAAATACCAAGATCGCAAGAGATGCCCTTAAAAGTTATACTGCTGGATACACCAATAAGAAGCATATTTTTGTTTGGGAATCCAATTAATGAATGTAATGATTTACTAATACTATTAAACAAATATTTTGATTTATTTTATTAATTTAAAAATTTATACAATCTGGATTGTATATATTCAAGAGCTGATAATTTCCATTTCACGTTTATTTAATTTAAACAAATATATTTTAGTAGGTA
Organism: Geotrichum ghanense (nom. inval.); assembly: GCA_022023575.1. Lineage (NCBI taxonomy): Eukaryota > Fungi > Ascomycota > Dipodascomycetes > Dipodascales > Dipodascaceae > Geotrichum > Geotrichum ghanense (nom. inval.). The sequence goes on along the minus strand of JAKKCX010000010.1, from coordinate 1,737,129 downwards.
GATATAAATGAAAAGCAGTAGTAAAAATTGAATATATATATAAAAGCAGTAGAAGAAATTGATGTATATCTTTTATGAATTTCATTTTCCAAATTATTTTAATTGTATTGTTTTCTATAGCTCAACACAATGAGTAGCACATTTATTAAAAGTCAGATTCTTAAGTTAATCTCAATTGAATATATATATATATATATATATGTCATTTGTAGTATATACTAGTATTGCCTTTAATAACAATAACCCGATTTATATACCATTAAATGTGTTATTTAGATTTTAACAATTGTATATAAATTCAATTTCATGTTTTATCTGTGTAATAAGTAGTGTACAAATTAGATTTATTTAGTCTTTAACTTTTAACTTTTAACTTTTAACCTTTAACTTTTGACTTTTGACTTTTGACTTTTGACTTTTGACTTTTGACTTTTAACTTTTGACTTCTTCATACAGCTTTTGAATCCATATGCCAGCCAATCACACCTACACCTAATCGAAATTAGTACTAACCATATAGTTACAATGCGATCGAAATCAAAAGATAATCCAGAAAATGATGAATTCATTATATATGATAAAACACACATATAAATATGTAGGGAAATGACAACTATATACTTTTGCAGAATAAACAAATGTATCATGGGCGGAAAAAAGTATTATGAATGGTAAATTGTTTATTTAGGAGGATTGTAGATAAACTTTCTAGTCTTGACAGGAGCCCACTTCCATCTCTTAACCCAAACAGAAATAGCCCAAAGTGAAGACAGAATGATGACAGCCTTGAGACCAGCGCGCTTTCTATCATCATGCTCAGGTTCGGCAGCCCAGTTGAGGAAGGAAGTGACATCTTTGGCCATTTGTGTTGTTGTAGCAGGAGTACCATCCTCATACTCCACCAATCCATCAAACAAAACACGACCCATAGCAATTCCTCCACCAGGGAAGTAAGGATTGTAGTTTAATCCAGGAGCAAGTGAAACACCTGCGGGAGGGTCGTCAGGATAACCAGTCAAAAGGGCAAAAATGTAATCACAGCCTCCATGACGGGCTTTGACCATCAAAGAAAGATCGGGAGGAAGAGCACCTTGATTAGCAGCACGAGCAGCTTGTTCATTGGCATAAGGCTCGGGCATATAATCAGCGAGCTTACCGGCACGTTTACGAGGATTACCTTCATCATCAGGCTCATCATCATATTCGAATTCAGCGGCCATCTCTCTTACCTCATCAGAAGTGTGAGTTACACCAACAAGAGTTCTCCAAGCAACAAGAGAAAGTGAGTGACAAGAAGAGCAAACTTCACGGTAAACTTGATAACCACGACGTAACGAAGAATGATCAAAAGTCGAAAGATTACCCTTATGAGGCCAGTCGTACTCAGGAGCATGTAAACCATGCTCGGCGTCAGTCATGGCAGAAACGGGGGAAAGATAAAGATGCGCATAGTAGGCCGAAAGAGACGTAGCGGTGGCAGTAGCTACAATGGCATGCTTAGTGAGACGAGAAGAGTGTTTAAGGGCCTTCAATTGAGTATTGTTAGTGAAATAAGTTCATGATCAACGTTATTGGACGAATAAGAATCAAGGAAATTAATAACGATCAAATTTTTATTAAAACGTACCGAAAATTTCCACATGATATGATTTGCAAAATGCGGTGTGTGCTAGATGAAAAGTGTAGCTAAGGAACTAAAGATGCAGGTATTCTGGACAATGCTCCTTTGGTGAGATCAGTGACAGGATTCAAGAAAGTCTGGTCAAGTCAGCAGTAAGAAGAGGGAAAAGAAAAATGGAACAAAAAATAATAGTTAACCTTCTATTCGACAGCTTCCTTCTTTAGCATAATTTAATACAAAAATCAGCGCAGTGAATTTGATAATTTGTAGTAAATGGTAATAATGTCACATGACTTACTTGCGTAACAACCTTCACCGAAACTTTTCGTTTTCATCACCAACTCTTCAAAAAAAATTACAAATTATACCGACTATACTCTTTTCATTTTGATACTGGTGATAATTTTTGCTATTTCTGTCTAGAAGATTGAGTTGATACTTTTTTTTTTGATTTTTTTTCTTTATTTTCACCTTTTTTTTTAATTTTTTTTTTTTTTAAAAAAAAATCTCTTTACAAGTATTGTTTTTAATTAAAAACTTTTTTTTTATTAGTTTACACACAATACTGCTCATGGATGGACAGGCTTAAGAGGGACTACGCTCGTGCTATAAGTCTTATCGATTCTCTTCACCAACGGGCCAATCAGTTAGACTTGCAACTAGATATTTGTACATCGCGCGATGAGGCAGAATCGTTAACTGCTGAAATTAATTTTCTTCACCAATCCAGTATAGTTGAAGCCGATCGAGTAACTGAACTAATAAATGTATATGAATCAATATTAAACGAAGAACGGAATAAGCGGATAGCTGACCGTGCTGTTAGCACGACTGGAAATAATATGCTTGATTCTCTAGTATCAGGATTTAGCAATATTCTAGGAATTGATATGAAGGATTTGACTGATGCACAGCATTCAGTGGCGAATGGGAGGCACAAGGAATTATCTAAATCTTCAAACAATGGGCCACTTACACCACAAACAGAAAACTCACCATCTACAAGTAAAGGACCATTGCCAGCTGGAATGGTTTCAGTTGAATCATACTCTGCTAAAATACCTTTGAATGATACGGCTGTGATATCTACGCCAAATGCTACCACAGGACTAAAAAGTATGCTATTATTTTTATTTCGTTTGAATATCTCTAACTTTTTTTTTTTTTTTTTTTTTTTTTTTAAAAATTTAGGGAATTCATCTGCATTTGACAATAAAACTACTATACCCACAGTTTATACGGATTCTGTAGGACAAGGAGTGACCGAAATAGCAGCTTTACCAGAGACGCCTAAATCTTTGACTGAAGAGAGTAGCAAAGGGTTGTCCTCAAAGCTATCTTCACAAATTCTTGAAAGGCTCTTGATGTCGAAAGAGGGTCCTAAAACGGCACGTAACAAAGTAGTTTTATATCAGCCGAATTACCATGAAGAAACTGAAGCCACTAGCGACTTATCATTTGTCAAAAACAATATTGACAAATCACTATCAACACATATCCCAATCAAATTTATCACTGAAACACCAGATCAGTTTTATAATGCCAAATTACAAACTGCAGACTTTGTTCAATCTACTTTCAATGATATTTCTATTGTGAGAGATGAAATTTTTGATGAAAAGTACAAGCTCAGGTTAGGCATATCAATATCTTCCGACTCAAGCTCCGATTTTGATTCAGACTTTCTTTCTGATAATGATAATGATAATAATAATCATAATAATAATAATAATAATGATGATAATAATAATGATGAAGATGATAATGACGAAGATGATAATGGCGACGATGATGATGGTGGTGACAGTAATGTTAATGGTGCTGGTGGTGTGAATAATGATAATAATGATAAAAATGTTGATTTTGGTAATAATGATAATGACAACCTGTATCAGAATCAAAATCAGAGTCAGAATCAAAATCAAAATCAAAATAAGAAAGAAGATGAGAATGAGAATGAAGTTAAGAGTGAGAACGAGATTGAAAATCAAAATGAGAATAAAAATGAGCATGATAATAATGATGGGAATCAAAATGATAATGGAAATCAAATTGAAATTGAGAATCTGAATAAAGATCAGAGTGTGAATGAAAATGAGAATGTTAATGAGAATGAGGATGAAAATAATAATGACGATGGTAGTGATGGAAATAGCAATGGCAATGGTAACGATAATGATAGTGACAGTTACAACAATAAACAGAATGACAAGGATGGTAATGAACATGGTAAAAATGCTGATGTTAATATTCGTGATAAAGACGCTAATGATGGTGAGAATAACGGTGAATTTCTCAATAATTCAAAAGCTCTGCAAATAGAAATACCTAGTTATCGCGATACTTCAAAATTCAATCTATCACCTACACTAGAAATTCGAAAATTAGAAATTGCCGACTGTACACCAATAAATACATCAAAAAATTGTGAAACTTTTAATCCTTCAATACCACATATTTCAGATTCAAAAAGCAATGAATTCTCAAAAAAAAAGTTCTCACCTGAAAATGACGGAGACAGTGTTTCTTATGAAATCAGCTCTACCGAAGACAACAAAGAAACTATCGACAATAATAGTATTAATAAAATAAGCCAAGAATATCCCTCTAAAGATGATATATCATTAAAATGCTCGCATTCAAATGTTGATGTTAACACTCCCACTGAGATTTCAGAAAAGAAATCTATCACTCATATACCGAATCAAGACATACCTTTGCCATCATCAACAATTCAATCTACCAATGAATCGAGTTTAACTCCTTCATTAGCAAGTGATCCCCTCGAAAATGGGAAATCAAATAGTAATAGTACGCTAGAAATTGTGCCAAAAACTATCAATGTTAAAAATTGTGATCCAATTGACACCGTTGATGGTGATATTAGTGGGACCGATGAAGAACCAGATTCAACTTTTTCTGAAAAAAATGAATTTGAGCAGAATACAGACAACTATCATAAAGATGACTACTCTGGCAATTCTAAAAATGATGATATTAGCTGTGAGGGATCAACTGTTATCGAGTCAAAAATCGGAGAAAAAGAATCTACATTCAAACTTGAAGAATGTGCTACTAGTAAAGATTTAAAAGAAAATACTGAAAAACAGTTACAGAATAGTAAATGTGATGATACTACTCAGACTAGAAATGATGAAAATTTAAACGTTACTAATGATGATGTGCCGAACAAGACAATCATTGATAATTTTCAGCAGGATAACTCAACAAAAGACAAATCTTTAGAAGTTCTATCTAAAAATGACAGGTCTGATCATGTTATTAATGAAGCTGTACAAGTCTCTCAAAAATCTGAAGTTTCTTTAGAAAGTGTTCTGGAAAAGAAAAAAGAGACTGAGATTGACTTGAATAACGAAAATGAATCTAACTCTTCAAGAATAGAACTTGAGGTAAACTACGAGAAGTCTAAAAATCATGAGTATGATACTACGAATGCCAAATCTAATGAAATAGTGGAAGCGTCAAATGACCAAGACTGTAAATACGTGGAGGGTACTCAGAATAACGAATCAAAACTTGAACAATCTTTGCCCAAAAGTCCTCCTATTAAGAGAGTTCGCATCATTGAACCAACAAAAGAGCTTCCATTTGAAATAGACAATGTTCAAAAAGACCCGGGATTCAAAGCAAAAAAATCGCTTAATAAAACTGAGTCTAATTCTGTAGTAGTGCCGCGAAGAACTACTAGATCCCAAAGTAGATCAGAAGAAGATAAAGGAGATAAAAATTTACCTGAGCCTGAAGATTTGGTTGCAACTCAAGATCAGTTACAATCTGGTCAACGGTCTCCCTCTCACTCTAAAAACAAAAAACCTTTGAAATCGGTTATGAGAAAGTCTTCAGCAGTTGGAAATGATTTTGAAAATGTAGAAGCTGTAGAAGCTACGCCCAAGCGTAAAACGAGGTCAGCTTTTTCCGGTAGCATATCCATGGGTGAGTTGCCATATCCTACAAGAAAAAAATCAAAAAAATTGAAAGCTCCTAATGAAGATGAGTCAGTGCCCGAAAATGACCGTGCAGACAGCGAACAAACAAACGTTGAACAGAGTGATGATGAAACGGGTATCAAAAATAAGGAAATTGATATACCTCTCAGAAGAAGTACTCGTTCACGGTCTGGTTTCAATGAAATTCCTTTTCAACCCAAGGCACCACCTGCTGCACCAGCTAATTCTCTAGGGGAGAACGACAATAAACAGAATATTTTACCTGAGACACCTACTACCAACCAAGAACTGTTTTCTAAACCAAGGCGCAGTAGAAAAAGTGTTAATATAGAAGCAGACCAGAGCACCTTTCATAAGTCTCATTCTACAAAAGAAGTCCCTTTACCGCGACGGACACGATCCAAAGAGCAGCAAGAAGATGATTCTTGTAACACTACTTCTCCTGAAATTAATCCTTCCAAGCTGGATTCTGGATCTGAAATTTATGTTAGACCTAGATCGAAAAGACGAAAAACAGATGACACAGACTCGAAATTAGACAAGTCTATGGAGCAAGATATTTTACGCCCGAAAAGGACCAGAAAAAGCGATGACACTGCTCAATCAAATTTGAAAAACTCAAAATTGATTGAATCTGCCATGCCTAAATCAAATAAAAGACTTGCCAAAGAGGTTAAACAATTGGAAACAGCGTCTTTAAAAAAAAAAACTGACAATCCTCCTACTGTAAGGAGAACTAGGCGTATTGATGCCGGCACAGAAGATAAGGATGCAAGTCTTTACTGTATTTGTAGGTCAGTATCATCGGGAAAAATGGTTGCTTGTGACCATCCAAAATGTAAATATGAGTGGTATCATGTTAGATGCTTAGAAAAAAAATATGTACCAGTTGGAGTTTGGTATTGTCCTTGGTGCGTGAAAAAGTATGGACCGCCAGAAGAAACTAAGAAATAAAAGTTATTAGGTCTTCATTATTATTATTATTATTTTTGTTAAAATAGTTTCGTACAGTTCAAAAAGCAGTTAATGGGATTGATTTAGTGTCAAAGACATGCTAAATCATAATATTTTGAAGAGCAATATATTTGAAGTAATAACAATTTACACTAAAATATTTTTATAGCTAGACTTTTTTTTATATTGAAGTTAAGATTTTTGACATGTGATTTCTTACTTGTGTCTTTTTTTCGAAAATTTTTCCTCCCAACTTGTAGCTCCCAGCTTATGTCCCAACATATTTTTTTTTCTTTTATTCTTTTTCTTTTACTGTTCGTTTGAGTACTTGATTAAATTCAAAATCCACCTCCATATTTGCATCTAATATTAAAATAACTCGGAATGCCTAACTCCATTAATATTCCTAAACTCGCCATCAAGGCACACAAGAAAAGTGTGTTGAAGTCTCGTCGTGGAACCAGAAGTTCAGGACAAACTCACAACAATATGACAACCAGCCGGACTATTTCTAAGAAACGTGCGCGTTTGAACGAGCGTAACAGCAGATATATTCTTAAACAATTTGCTGGATCAGAGCTTAGCGAAGATGGAACTAAGGTTCGTGGTGTTGATGGAAAGAGACACTCAAAAGTTGTTGAAAAACTTGTTTTGGAAGCTATTGGAAATGTCAAAGTGACGCCAGGCCAAGAAGATGATGGTTTGAGCAAAACACAAAGAAAAATTAGAGAGAGAAGAGAGAAGGCTAGAATTGAAAATCAAAAGGCTCTGACAATGGGAGCTGGTGAGCTCTTAGAAGACGATGAGATGGATATTGAATCATTGGGTAATGGAACTACATTGGGAAAACCAAGAGTGTTCTAGATTTACTGTGGAACTATACATTTATCAATGATTATTTATCTCACAGGGTGATTGGAAATTGATATTATTGTTTATTCTTGGGTTATTTTGAATTCAAGTATTTATTGATTTTGTGTTTTTAAAATTTCATGTCTTTTGTTTTACAAAATTAAGTTTGTTTTTTTTTTATTAAATAATTACTACTTCATCATATTTCGAACGAATATAAGATTTCTTTGTACAAATCTATTGTATTATTTGACATTATTGTCTTGATAATACGATCAATATTAAAGATAAATAAATTTAATAAGAACTGTTTCTTCATTTTATTATTATTAAATACCCACTAACTCCAGTATGAACGCTTTTCGTATTTGTTTTGCCCTATAGTTATCTTTTGTAGGTGGCTGTTCTATAATTAATGGATCAAATACGTTGATAATTTCGTCTCTTCCAACTCCGTTTTCAATAGACCTATTCATGAAAGAACATAAATAAAGTAATACATTTACATTTACTCTGGGAATGCGTTCTAAAATCATCATGGCACCTTCCTTACCATGCATTACTCCAGAATAGTACTCTGCTGGAATAATTCGGCCATCAATATACTTTAATAGAGTGAGGAACTGATAAGCAACAGAATATGTACCGCTATTTTTTTTTATACCCTCATTAGCAGTATCTAATAATTGTGTGTCAAAATCGGTTCCTGTATCCATCCATTCCTGTACTTGATCCATGATACTTTCTTCAGCTTTAGAAAACACAGAATCAGAAAACATGTCTGGAAGTATATGTGACCAAAGATAATCTATACAGTTCCAAATTTCTTTAGGCATATTTGTACTGCTTGATTCCATTATTGATTTATTGCGAGCTCCCTCAGGCATTCGAGAAAGCAAATCTAATGAAGCACCTAGACACGTTGGCAAAGATTGAAATTCAATAGGAATGAACAAGTCCTGTCCATCTTTTATTCTCAGAATAGCGACAGCCTGAACTTGAGAATTGGCTTTATGTTGACGAACTGGTAATATTGTGCTGAAATGAACATATTGAGTTGCTTCATAAGGTAAAAAACCAGATTTGGGTGTAACAGTGATAGGATAAGATGTTTCTGTTAACGATGGGTCCTGTTGTAGTTCAATTTCCCATTCGACTAATTCAGTTTCCGGACTTTTTTGTTCTATAATGATAAACCCTGTACTTTCTCTTAAAACAGTTCCATCCTTTACCAAAAGTTCTGGTGGAGTAATAGTGATATTTGCACGATGTGAGTTTTCCAAAGAATCAGACTGTTTCAAAACTCTATCCACTACTGCCTTTCTCTTTACAGGATCCACAAGTTTACAACTCACTTCAAATGTTGCAAATACTGGCTTATGGTCCGAAATACGATACTTCATAAGAGACTTATACTCTAGTGGCTTAACGTCTTTGTTTTTACTATACAGAATCCTGTCCGTGTAACTAGGCGCCCGCGCCCTATCTGAATTTCCTGGCTTTGTATCATCAAAATCATCCGTTCCTACCGCGTACTTGTAGGTAGGAGGAAATTTAATTCTAGGTTCTTCAAATCCTGGAAAAACTTTGCGTTCAATTATTTGTTGAGATAGTTGATCATGATTCAAAACAGTTTCATAATCTCGTTCAGATACAAACTGAATAACCATTTCTGGATCTAGAGCGACACGATAATTTAAGTCTCCCAGTACAAAATAAAGAGCAGGTTCATTAGGATTTTCCTTAAATGTTCTTCTATCATAATTCATACTGCCTTTTCGTGATGGCGGTAAACCTTCTGCTTCTTCATCTTCTGGAATAATTGTATCATCAAAAAGCACTTCATTACCTTCAAGATCCTCCACCAATCCACTAATTTCTAACTTGCGCTCTATTTCTTGAAGTTCCCAGCGTCGCCTATCAACACCAGGTTTACCCTCACCTGCTGCCAAATGACAGTTTACGAATACCAGTTCACGCCCTTCAATGCCGACTGATTCGTCTTCACCTATCCGAACTCTAACTGAGGCAGCACCTTTATTGCCCCATATCCCAAAAAGACCAGTACCTGTAGTGGAAATTTGAACTCTACTAAGTTTGTCGGCAATAGAATCCGCTGCTATAACCAAAATCATCATACCAAGCAATTGATTATGAGCGACTATTTGAAATCCCTCTGTACCCTTAAGAGCGTCAAGAATAACTTCTTTGGTGGTGGAAAGTGTAGTTGTATTAGCATACAAGTTTTTTGGCCCTAGTATGTCAGATTCTTGAATTGCAATAACATATAGATCGTATAGTGTTGGAAGCCCAAGTAGATCGTAAAGTTCATTTTTTATCTTGATAATTGGCTCCCCATGAAGATTCCAGGTGACAAATCTGAATCGCAAAACTTTTTCGACTAGAAACTCAGCTCTTGCATCACTAAACATGTAAATAGAATTCTCAGATTGCTCTGTTGACAGTGGCGCTATAGAATTGTGTCTAGTCGGGGCAGGAGTCGGGTTGAACAAATTTGAAACCATTGCCAACGGGTAGAATCCTTGTTTCACATCAGCAGCATCTGCTACCGTCTGAATAGCATCGGTCCACTGTGCTGAAAACTTTGCAAATTGATCAACATCTGAGGCGTCGTTTGAATCAATTGTACCTATCACATTATTAGCCAGCTTAACTGTAAGAAGCCGTGAGTCTTCGTCTGCTTCTGAAGGAACATGATCGACTGTGAGCGCACAGTCCGTGGAAAGTTTGATGGGTGAGTAATGGTGCGGCCGTGCATTTGATTCAAGCGCATAGAAGCATACGGGTGCAGCAAGATCGTGCACAGAGTAATACAGATGCAATGAGTGAGATGAGGTGTGCAATGTGAGTGCTGGCATTGCGTGAATCCTTGATCTTTGTGAGAAGTTTTGGCAGAAGCAGGGTTTGTTTGTTTTGGCTGGGGTTTGCAGATAGTCGTGTGAGTAACGACATGAGATTTATGAAATATATAATAAGACATAATTTTAAACTAACCATGCGGCTAACCACGGTGTATTAATTTGGTTAGAGTGCTTGTTTTGTCTGTTCAGCAAAACCTCCTTCCATCTACAAACAAACCAGCCAACTTCACTTTCATTACAGTCGACATCATCGCCGTCATAGTTATTAGTCGTTGCTATATCAGATTCTTCTCTGTTCATAGTCATACTAAGCAGTTTGTGTTTTTTGCTTTGCAATTTGTCTCTCTTCGCTTTTGCTTTGCTCCGCTGCGTACTCGGCCATGTTGAACAGCTCTACCTTTCAACCTCAGAATCAGAATCAAAATCAACGCCAGCACCAGAACCAGCATCAGCAACTACATCAGCACCTACAACAGTTTCCACACCAGATACAGCAGCAAAATCAACATCAACATCAACATCATCAACAACAACAACAGCAGCAGCAGCAGCAGCAGCAGCAGCTTTTACAGCAGAATCAACAACAGCAACAGCAACAGCAACAGCAGCAACTACAGCAGCAGCTTCAACAACGGCCACATCCTCATTCAAATAATATATCCTTACATCCTACAACTGACATTGCGGATCCCTTAAGGCCTTCGCTTCCACTGCCAATACATTTACCACACGATACAGCTACCTTTCCTTTGGCATCTTCTGCTCCTGCTGCTCAGATGTTTCATTTACCTCCTTTGAATATCACCCCATCACAGTCGACCCCAAATTCCATTTCATCTGTTCCTTCATCTTCTCACTCCCATGGAGTTGTTTCTTCACCTCAAAGTGCCCAATTTTACACACATTTTCATCAAACTCCTTCCCACGCACAAGGCCAGCATCATCGCTTACAAGCTTCTGGCTCAGTAGCATATGCACCACAATCACAGCATCAGATACTTTCTCCTTCGGCCACATCCATGCCAATGGGACCTTCTGGTCCACCTACTACTAATCAGTCAACCACTTTCTATAGTCAGTATCATTTTCCCACTCAACCCCAACAAATAAATCATCTACCAATGCATTTCCAGCCCCAGATCCAAACTCAGGTTCAAACTCAACCGCAGTCTCAACCACAGCTTCATTCTCATCTTCATATACAACAACCTCAACAACAGCATCAACGCCAACAGCTTCATAATAGAAGACATCAAAAAGTACCCGACTGGAACGAGTTTTACAAAAATGGATATCCTACTGAAGTCATAGTAATTTCGGACGACGAAGAGCCTTATGTAGTTTCAGTTACAGCTCAAGGGTCTCAACTCAACACATCACAATCAGAAAGCATAAAACGGAAGCGAAGCTCACCGATTCAGTCATACAATACTACTGACCTGAACACAGTACCATCCCAACGTCAAATTGCTAAGCGCAGAAAACACACAGAATCGATCTCCAATCTTTATTTCCCCCCGCAGAAACCAATTTTGAAGGCAAAGAACTTAAAGGTTTCAGTGGTTCCCGACCTGACGCCTGCAGTGAAGGTAGATGACACAGATGGACACTGGGATGTTATGCTTCAAGATACACTTGCAAATGGACGATTTGTTATACGCAAGGTACTTGGACAAGGCACATTTGGCAAAGTTGTCGCAGCCTTTGATAATGCTACAGGAAAGTCATGTGCTATAAAAATCATTCGGGCATTGCAAAAGTATCGCGATGCAAGCAAGATTGAACTTCGAGTTCTCAGCACTATTGCAGCATATGATCCAAATAATCTCAATCGGTGCATCCACTTGAGAGAGTGCTTTGACTATAAGAACCATATCTGTATTGTGACGGATCTTTTGGGATTAAGTATCTACGACTTTATGAAATCAAATCAGTACATTCCGTTTCCTTATTCGCATATTAAGCATTTTGCAAAACAGCTATTTTCTAGCGTAGCTTACCTTCATGATCTGGGCCTGATCCATACTGATTTGAAGCCGGAAAACATTCTCTTACGAAATAGTGAGTCTTCAATCCATAAATTAGCAAATCACCCAAAATATACCACACAAAAGGTGCTCAATGATACAACTATTCATGTTATTGACTTTGGGTCTGCTATTTTTGCAGACGAATATCATAATTCGGTTGTGTCAACTAGACACTATAGAGCGCCCGAAATTATACTTAACCTAGGATGGTCATATCCTTGTGATATTTGGTCTATTGGTTGTATTTTGGTTGAATTTTGTACTGGGGAAGCTTTGTTTCAGACGCACGATAACCATGAGCATTTGGCTCTGATGCAAAAAGTAATAAGTAAGCAGTTTGACCGAAGTTTGCTACAAAAGTCTTATCATGTCAATAGCGGATTGGTAGAGACTACATCAAAACATAACTATCGAATCTTGTATCCCGCTCTCACTACCAAACGAGGAAGCGAAAAAACTGTCCGGACTGCTAAGCAGTTATGGCAAATGATAAATAACACTGTTATTCCACTTCTATCTCAGCCAAATGAGAACCATCGATGGGATCTGTTTGTTGACCTCTTGAGCCGTATATTTGTGTATGATCCCACAAAGCGTATCACTGCAAAAGAAGCATTGAGCCATCCTTGGCTGCAAGATTGAGTATAATAGCTTTAGTTTATAAACACCACTTTATTTATTTATTAACCACTACTACTATATCGCAATGTATTAGGTTGAACCATCAGAGAAAATAGTGAAACAAGTATGCCTGAACTCTTTGGGTCTTTCATAAATATAAGCGTAGTGTTGGGCATAGGAAGTTAATATTTGGCGTCACGTGTAAATTTTCAGCTCAAAGAAGAATTTTTGAATTCATCTAAAAATGCTTTATGTTGATCTTGAAAGGCATTGAAAATAAGATCTTTATATTTTTTCCAAATATTAAGACCTGCTACTATTGTCTGAGGATTGGTATACCACTATATTGGGATATATATTCGTAGATATATATCAAGATAATAAGCTATCGGATATATACTAAATTAGTACAGAAAAATGGATCTATTTTCTGTATTCAATGACGAAAAAGCAGACTCGGACAATGAGGTTGAGGCTTCAGTTGCAAGCGAAGACGCACAGAAAAGCGACATGGAAAAAGAAACGGAAACAGAAATTGATCAAACGCACAACTCAGGAATAGGACTTGTCGACGAAATAGTTGAATCTTCTGATGAAGAACAGAAATACGAGGCCCAGCAAGAAAACCTGTCAGCTTCATCAGACAAAGTACCTAATGTCGCAAATCTTGAAGTAGAAACACCTAAATCAGCTTCAAAACCCACGAATTCTATCTCTGAAAAGTCCAAAAAAATAACGCCTCTAGAATCCCCTGAACCTAGTGTTAATGATAGCGAGCAGCGCGTTCAAGCGCATCAGAATTTACTAAAGTCGCGTACAGCTCATCATACAATTACAGACGAGTTTGAAACTGAAAAGCAACGAGAATTAAAAGGTGGACATGGCGGTCTGCTTCCGTCTGAATCTGAAGAAATTGTTGTAGCGCACACAGTGCGGCATCAAGTTGCGGTACCACTGGGTCATGATTACAAGTCAATTGCACAACACACCGTTAGCCAGCACGCGAAAGAGTTCCCTTTTGAATTGGATCCATTTCAGGCTGTAGCTGTGGCCTGCATAGATCGTGGAGAATCAGTAATGGTATCAGCACACACTTCAGCAGGGAAAACTGTAGTAGCAGAATATGCAATTGCACAATGTCTTAGAGATAGGCAAAGAATTATCTACACATCGCCTATTAAAGCTCTCAGTAATCAAAAGTATAGAGACTTCAAAGAAGTTTTTGGGGATGTGGGACTAATGACAGGAGATGTCACGTTAAACCCAGATGCTTCTTGCTTAGTTATGACAACAGAGATTTTGAGATCCATGCTATATAAAGGGTCTCATGTAGTTAGAGAAGCAGGGTGGATTGTTTTTGATGAGGTACATTATATGAGAGATCCAAATAGAGGTGTTGTATGGGAAGAGACAATAATTTTACTACCCGATAATGTTCGCTATGTTTTCCTGTCTGCCACTATACCTAACGCTTTACAATTTGCTGAATGGATTTGCAGGATTCATAGTCAGCCATGTCATGTTGTTTATACTAACTTTCGACCTACACCGTTACAACACTATCTATTCCCAGCTGGTGGTGACGGTATATACCTGGTTATGGATGAAAAAGGTAATTTTAGACAAAGCAATTTTGATAAGGCAATAAAATCAGTGAGTTTGAAAGAACAAGATCCTCCGCCAGAAAAAAAGCAGAAGAAAGATAAAGTTGTGAAAAAATGTAAGATAATTTCACCTTCACTTGATTATTAAATATAACTAACTTTTTTTTTTTTTTTTTTTAGCTCATACCGATATTTACAAGATTGTCAAAATGATAACTTCAAACAATTTAGATCCTGTGATTGTATTCAGCTTTAGTCGGGCAGACTGTGAGGATTTAGCATTACAAGTTCAAAAACTTGATTTGAACAATGAAGAGGAAACTAGTACTATTCACCAGATTGCTACTAACGCACTTTCCAAATTATCTGAAACTGAACGAAAACTACCTGCCATTACAACCATAATGCCACTACTTGAACGTGGGATTGGTGTACACCATTCTGGATTATTACCAATTGTAAAAGAATTAGTAGAAATTTTGTTTCAAGAAGGTCTTATTAAAGTATTATTTGCGACAGAAACGTTTTCAATAGGGTTAAACATGCCAGCTAAAACAGTTGTTTTCACTTCAGTAAAGAAATATGATGGATTGACAGAGCGATGGATTAGTGGTGGTGAGTATATTCAGATGAGCGGAAGAGCTGGACGCCGAGGTCTTGATGATCGCGGAATAGTTGTAATGAAAATTGATCAAACAATGGATTCAGCTGTAGCAATGGGAATGGTGAAAGGTGAATCTGATAAATTGAACTCCGCATTTCATTTAACGTACTCGATGATCTTAAATTTACTAAGAATCGAAGGAATAACGCCAGAGTTCATGATGGAGCATAGCTTTTATCAGTTTCAGGCCGGTGAAAATCTGATTATTTACGAGTCAAAACAGCAAGAACTGAAAAATAAGATAGATTTGTATCAGATAGACGATGAGGACGAAGTGTCTAGATATTATGGTATGCAACAGCAAGCACAAAAGCTAGTTGGAGAAGTGAAAAATGTCGTAAATAAGCCTGAAAATTGTTTACAATTTTTAGAAACTGGCCGGCTTGTTCAGGTAAATGTTAAGGGATTAGACTTTGGATGGGGAACAGTTGTTTCAACACGAAAATTTCAACCAAAAAACAATCTTTCGAGCAAAAGGGAAGATATTCTGCTAATTAAATGTTTGGTGTGGATTTCTGTAGATTCTCCCATTAACCAGCAGAGAAAAGACAGTCCCATTTTAATACCAGAAATTAAACCTGCCGAAAGCAATATTAAAGGAAAAATGGAGATTATTACCATCACTCCAGACTCTATTTACGAAATTGGAGCTCTTCGAGTCCAATTGCCAAAAGAGCTTGTTACAACTCCTCAACGGCGATCAATCAAAAAAAGTATAGAAGAAATCAAGAAGCGTTTCCCAGATGGGATTCCAGTTTTAGACCCAGTTGAAAATATGAAAATTATTGATAATGACTTTTTTAGTCTTTTAAAAAAAGCGGAAATACTGGAGATTATGATCCATGATAGTCCAATTAACTCTTTACCCAACTTAGAAAAGAAGTATAATCTTTATGCTCAAAAACAAGCTTTATTAGAGGAAGAAAAACAAATCAAAGCCAAGATCAGTAACCTTGAGACTATTTCGAATCTTGATGAATTGCGAAATCGTAAGAGGGTACTTAGACAGCTTGGCTTTACAAATCAAAACGATGTGGTTCAACTTAAAGGCCGAGTAGCTTGTGAGATTTCAAACGGTGATGAGCTTGTAATAACGGAGCTACTATTTAGTGGTGTATTAAATGAGCTTGAGCCCTCAGTCATTGCATCATTACTTTCATGTTTTGTATCCAACGAGCAAAGTAAGATAGTTCCGGTTCTTTCTGACCAGTTAAAGGGTCTTTATAACAACCTTCGCGAGACGGCAAAGAAAGTAGCTCGCGTTTTTGTTGCAACAAAGTTACAAACTGATGTTGCAGCTTACATTGATTCTTTTAAACCTCATTTGATGTTGGTGGTGTATCAGTGGTGCGAAGGTGCTTCTTTTTTAACTGTTAGTAAAATGACCGATATGTACACAGGCAGTATTGTACGTGTGCTTAAACGTCTTGAAGAGTTGATTAGACAAATTATGGAGGGCTGCAGAGTTATGGGTGACTTAAATCTTGTAAATAGAATGGAAAGAACTATGGAGCTGGTTAATAGGGATGTAGTGGCCATTCAATCTCTATATTTGTGAATAGCTTTGAAATATTTGTTACATAAGTATTATTTGGAAATTGAATGATTGTATGATAGATAGATAGAAAATCAGTTTATTGTCTCTATATCTAAAGGCTATATTAATAGATAGAAAATCTGTTTATTGTCCCTATATCTAGAGGCTATACTAATATATAATTTATACAACAGTAGGAGGCATGTGGTTCAAATATTTATCTCATGGAGATTGACTAAGTAGCGGTCTCAACGCGGTTAGGGGTTTCAGGTGGTTTTTTGAGACAATTCCCAGAAGGAGAATGTAGAAATGAGAACTCGAACCTACAACACTCTAGTCATGAAGCCTTCTTTGAAAATTAACTAGTCTCAGTCGACTAAGCTAAGTTTACTACTTATTTTTTAAATAATTTAATAATAGTGTATAGGTTTCATTGACAGTATTTATATTACATTTAAACTAGAAATACCATAAGAAACGTCAAGGTGGCCGAGTGGTTAAGGCGATGCCCTGCTATATTCAAGCAGTCCAGGCATTGGGTTTTACCTGCGCAGGTTCGAATCCTGTCCTTGACGTTATTTTTTTATTTGAATCATTTTTTCATAGTCTTTTGATAAAGGGAAATTAGACAGGTTTTCTATATAAATATATAAGTATATAAGTATATATTTCAGTATAGCCATTAGAATAATCTGATTTTTTTTTCTTTAGATTCAAAGTAATATTAATTGTATTTTTTTCATTTTTTTGGCTTTCATTGCGTATACTTATTGAATAATTACTGTCTTAGAAAGTTCTAATAAACAATAATAGAAATAGTATAGCGTTTAATATTAAGATAAATTCGAACAGATAGTTCCATTTATACAACCAAAAGTAGAGCTTTTGCTACATTATTACTATACAAGATAAAAAAATGAAAAAAAAATCTAGCTGCAGAAATGTTGAGGTAAGTCTTGCTTAAAAAAATACCGATTTTTGCTACAATTATATTCACTAATAATCTCTATATGGTCATTTTAAATCTTTTTAGATTTACCCTTTGAAGCCTTATTTTTTTTCTCATCAACAGGGTTTTTTGAGGTAACTGAAGCATCTGAATTCTTTTCACTAGATGAAGCTTTTGTTGTCTTCTGCAACTTCTTCCGAGCAATGGCTGATTTCGTTTCCACGTCCTTAATTAAATTTTCAGTGGTTTCATAGGCAAGTTTCTGAAACTCGGCATCCTGAAGCTCTTTTCTTGGAGGCTTCGATCGAACTTTGCATTGCGAAGTGTATGACACTTCAAGGACATCTTCAAAATCTGGAGACATTGCGGCATATAGATGAGTCTGTGCTGCATTGTTTGGCGACTTAAGTACCAGCCACCAAAGGGGCCAAAGCAAAAGGTAAATTAATAAACCTAAAACAGAACCAAAAGATGCAAATCTACGGAACGATGGTGTACGACTCAAACCAGGATCAACTACAATTAATCGAACGTTGTTCTGTGCTTTATCAGGGCGTTCATACTCATTTAGACGACGTTGAAATTCATAGGCGAACATGGTTAAAAGAAGCTTGGATGCACCAAAAGTAAGCCAAGGTTTCATCGATGGATACCCACGAGATTTGAACTCCAAATCATTCAGGTTCAAATCGGCCATTATTGATGCCACGCAAGTAGTAAATATAACTCTAACATCACGGTCTGGAGGCTGAATTTTTAGAGCTGGAGAAAGTAATGTAACAAGATGAAAGTGTGACAAATAATTTACTTGTAGTTGAGTTTCTACTCCATCTACAACCGAAGCTGATCTAGGGGTGCTTGGAGGTAAGGCAAGACCAGCACAACATATTATCATATCAAGACGTCGAGGGGGTGAATTGTCCAGCCATTTTGTTGCAAAAGTTCTGACTGAATAAAGAGATTCAAGATCAACATCTTCGATATGAATCAACATATTCCCAGTACGGTCCCGCATATCATTGACAAATTCAACAACCCATGATGACTTTCGAACCAAAAAGATTAATTGAGCTCCTTTTCTAGCCAATTCTTCTGCAATCTGTGCACCAATTCCTGATGTTCCACCAGTCATAATAATAACTTTTCCGTGAAGGTTTCTTTCCCAAGTATTCGTACTACCTCTAAAAAACCATTTTATGGCTCCAAGTCCGGCTATAATAGGAGCATAGCGTTTGAATTCATCATAGTAAGGGACATTTGATGGCCCATTAATAATTATACTTCCGATAATATTCACTGGCATTTTTTGTTGATAAAAAGTGAATATTAAATGTATTGAAATGAAATAATGTAAAGGATAGATCAGCAATTCAAAGAAGTGACGAAAATAATAAATAGCACTTAGTCTCAGGTTCTTCCCAACACTAACCCACATCAGAATTTTTTCCTAAAATTTTTTGATATTTACGATTAGTTGAGTATATTTATAAAAATGGATCAAGTATTATTGGTACAAAGTGACTCCCTAGACTTTAATATTCTTAATGATGATCTGGTTCAATGGTCATCAAAAGAAGATTTAAGTCCTACTGAAATCATTAAAGGTACTTATATCGTTGCACTCAGAAAATCTAGACAAGAAATTCTAGTTCTTTCAACAAACACAGATCAAAAGCAAACAATTAGACTGCCCTGTATTATTGACAAACTGACTGTTTCATCATCGGGAAGCTGGATTGTTGGAGTAACATCTCAGTCGCTATATATTTGGGAGTTTTTTTCTGGTAGAGTTGCTGCCATAGTTCCACAATTGGAAGCGAATATTACATGTGTGAAATTTTCTTCAGACGAATCACTTCTGATTGTTGGAAGAGAAGATGGTAAACTAGAAGGATGGGGAATTCAGAATTTGATTAATAACAACAATCAGCCCTCAATAGTGTTTACTAAATCTCACACTGAAAAAATAACAGATTTGATAATAGGCTCCAATGGCTCCAATGGCTCCCTTTTGTACTCTGCCTCACTAGATGGAACAGTTAAAGTATGGAATCTACAAAGCCTTGAAGATGTCCCCGAATACACATATACCCTTCCGGAAATAGTTCTTTCATTAGCTTTAGATCCAGCAGAAAGAATTATATATGCTGGTTTAGAGAATGGAGAAATATGCGTGATCAATAGGTTTGAGGTTGATATCTCTAGTGGCCTAGTTCAACATTTACAAGGTATAAATATGAAATCTGAATTCATTAAAAGTGATGACAATGTGTTGATGGTAGAAAGTAGTAAGGCATCTCCTATAGTATCACTTGATGTATCATTTGATGGTACTTATCTAATAGCAGGGTTCTCTTCAGGGACCGTTGCAATTTTCAACACAACGACAAAGACAATAAAATCTGAATATGAAGTATCTTCTCCTGTAAGAAAAGTTCAATTATTTGTGGAAGAAGATTCGAATTTAAGTAAAACATTGCCTGGGTTTTTTGAAAGCGAGAAACAGGCGGGTATGTCTTTGACACATGATGTTTGGACTTCAATATGTGAATTAAGCCAGTCTGAAACACCTTCGCAAGCGTTGCAAAAGATTAAAAGTGAAGCTGAGGTATTGGCTTTACTAGATCCTGATCATGATATGAAACAAAAAATTTTGAAGATAGAGAGCGAGTTAGAAAAAATAAAACAAAACATTGCCGAAGCATCAACATAGTTCAGCAAAAAAAAAATAAGTTAAATCTATTACTTCTTAAAAATGGTTATTATTATTATTATTATTATTATTATTATTATTATTATTATTTTCTCCGGCTGCTTATACAGAACTACATCAAGAGAATATAATTGAATTGCCCTTTAAAATATCCAAAATAGTTGGCAAGATAGATTTATACTTCAAGACAAAATTAATCAGGCCTGCATGTTGATTTGTGATTATTCAAATATATAACTTGTATTTCTGTAGAGAGTCGATGATTATTTGATAATTCAAATAGTATTTATATGCATCTATATTGAAACAGGTCCGAGTTCAGACATAGTGAAAAAAAAATAATAATAATAAATCATCCATATTGCTAAGAAGCTACATGATTTTTTTTATTTTTTTTATTTTTTTTTTTTTTGACAGGATTGCTTGATTCATGATAGCTACTATTTCAATCTAATAACGTTTAGCTTTTTTTCACTTGATATTCCACGTCTTCAATTTATAGAAATGTTGCGATATGAATTACAGAACACACTTTACAAATTGCCAACTGTCCTTCGAAACCGATGAGAGTCTCAATACAGATAGCTTTGTGAACAACTATATGAACTGAGTTGCAGTCTGAGCACTACACGAAAGATTCCCAAGAAAAACTTTAAAGCTTAACGAAGATCAAAAAGAAAGTTCTGAACTAAGTTAAAGCTACTAACTTTTAAGCTTCCAATTTGCATTACGCCAACAAAGTAACAATATTAAGGAGTCAAAAAATGAGCACCAACCGCCAGATCTACTGCAAGATATGGTGGTGTGTTAACAAAACAACTTGGAATTGCATATTAAATGCAAGTCCAGTGCTTCTATAGATCTATTGTATTCTATGAACTTATAGATTCTGATATGGTTATGTTTATATAAACAATCAGGTTTAAACATAATACCTAAAAATGATGTTCAAGAAAAGAGTAGCACGCATGCATTTGTTAGCATTTTTTCTTGTGTTGCAAAATTTAAAATCTGTATTACAGTATGCAATTAATATTGCACAATATTTTCAAGCCAAAGGTCGGCAACTGTATATATATATATATATATATATATATAAAATAACATAAAGGAATCAAGTCTTCAAGTTTTTTACTTGATACAGTTCTGCAATATCTTAACAGAATAGTAAATAGTGCTATCTAGTTGATAGTTTTCGTTAAACAGAGCCTGATACAAGGACACTTAATTTAGATGTTGAATAGTCTCAATACTGAAATTTGAAGGCTCAGGCATACTGAAGTATCATTCAAACAACCATCTTGCTAGTTTGATGATCTTATCTCTCTTTTATAATTTGAGAAACTACAAAAAAAAAAAAAAAAAAAAAAAAAAAAAAAAAAGCAACAGATAAGTCAGTGATAACACTCCTGTTTTCATTTTACTCACTATCATATGCTTTTGGATTCGTTATATCAAGTTATTAGTTCAATTAAATTTCAATATTTTTTCAGCCTTTTAAACTTGATCTGGTGTGATTGGGTAAATCTCAATTTGGAAACAAATACAATGACAACGCATAAAGTCCAATGCTTTTTTTTTTCCTGAAGATGATGATTGTTAAGAAGTGTCCACATGGAGCAAATTGTATTTATGACATATTGGAAAAACAGCTAAAACGCTGTATTTTAATTTTCATTTGATATTTGAATGTTATAAACTTACATACTTGCAACTCAATGATAAATAAAATAATATTTTGATGATTACATAGATTTTATAAACTCCAGTAGACTATATATATATATATATATATATATATATATATATTACTTTTCAAAAATTAAAGTGCATTTGTTTACATGTATTTTTTCGTTTACACTTCATGTAATACATTTTTAGCAATATATTTATTGTATAAAGTATCATACTGTAATGATGAAATTAAACAGAATGTTTTTATACAAAAATTGGATTTATACTTGGAAATTGTAATTTAAAACGTTGGCTAAAAAATATCCTATCTTTTGATGAGTAGAATTTAGCACTTTACTTCTATTGTGACTTTTATATGTCAAATCTGATGATCTTATTTAGAAAAAAAAATTATCTTTATTACGTCAAAAACGTTATTTCAATTGATGAGCTACGAAATTTTTTTCATATTTATATACGATATATTATCATCATACAACTACTTTGTTTTATTATGTTTTAGCTTGTAAGACTGTTTAATTTGTCCATGAGATAATGTATATTGACCATACTCCCCAGACAAGAGCATTCAAATACCAAAAGATAATATTTGTCTCGGGTTTTTATATATTACATAGTTTATCATTTATCATTCAATTATGAACTTTTCAATACAAAATTATTTGCAAATGGAAATGTCACTCCTTATTTTGACTATAAAATAATTTTACATAAAACTTTAGATCTAAAATGCAACGCTTACTCAAGAAAAAAATGGGCACTTTGAGAGTTTCATAAAAGCATGAAATAAAATGTTGTTTATGTTGATGTAACTACACAACAAGATTTACAAAAAGATGCTTGCATCCAGACAAATAAGTTTCAAAAATATCCAGATCATGATGTAAGGCACAGACATAATCGCCATAATTGTTTAAAGGGGGAAAAAGCTCTAGATAAACTCTCAAAAGTCTCGGATGTACAAACACTGGAAACATTACTTGATTTTCAATCACCGTGATAAGTCTAAAATACAATTGAATATCAGACACAAAGATACAAATATGTATTGGTATAACTAATTCCCCTAATATTATAATGTAAAATACCTAAATTGTTGATTACCCTTTATATTATTCATATAGTTTATGAATTTTTATTTTCAGCTGGATTATAAAATAACTTATTTTAGCAGGACAAAATTTTCAATAATTATTTGAAGCAGTAACATTTATCAAATTTATACCATATTCAAAATTGATATGCTATATTTTAAAACTCTACTGATACGCGCCAGACTGCAGGAGAATCTGTATGGTTGTTGTTGCCAAATTTTAACAGTGCACTCAACGAAGTACACTACTATATACGACCATCAGTTAACGCACAGAGAAGTAGCTTTGTTGGTTTATCCTATGGAATTTTGTTAAAATTGTTAAGGTTTTGTAATATGTTCTCAGTCTCGATTCCCACAAAAGAAATTAATAATGATATTGCTTCACGAATTTCTTTCCACCCCCTTCAACACTTTTAGTTTACTATGTTAGTTAAATAAAAAAGAAAACATAATACTGTGTGCACGCGCAGGTATCACCGTATGAGTGGCTTTAAGATATTTGTATTTTGTATAGGCGTTAACTCTAATGTAAAAAAATGAAACGATAATATTATGTGTGACGAAAGAATAAAAACAGAAAAAAAATAAAATTCAAAAGAATAAAAGATCTCATCGGGACATTTCTTCTCATCACCCTTTGCATAAGCTTTTATGTCTTGCTCAACTTTATTTTTCGCTCCATACCCAAGAGATACAATATATATAATGCTTGAAATCCAAAAATTGATATTTAAGATTCGTACTTTCTTTCGCAAAGCTCCAACCGGACTAGAAATCTAGGATACTAGAATTTGAACTATTCAAAAACATTCGAGTCTTCCTTATACTAAATTTTTCATCATCTCGGTTTTGATCTCATCACGATCAATAAGATCACTAGAAATACTTCGCCACTGTTTCAGCTGCTCAAAGTAAAAGTTAATTACAGTGCAATCTACAAATATTGCCATCTCAGTTTTGTTAGTCTCCAGAATATTGCCAAAAATCTTTTTTTTTCTTCGCTTTTTTACTCAAATTTTTACGGAAGAGAATCGCTGCTGAAACATTTGAATCTATTAGGTATTCTTGGTGGAAAAAAATTTTTTTTAATTATTCAGTCAGAAGTTATTACTACCATATCTTTATACGACATTCCTTTAAAAATATTATCTATTGCAAGCGCGCGTTCACTCATTTAAAATCACAACTTTCCATCGTTAGACAACCAACGGGTGGTTTTTGATTTATTGTCGCTGCATATCTAGTATTTCAAAATAATTTACCCTTCAAATATTTTAGTTTGACTAGCCAGCATCTTTTTTAAAACATAAAGCCATGAGTGATCAATTTGGATATAAACAAGAATCGCAAGATGGAGAGTACAATTCGGCATTTCCAGAAAACCACTCTCAATTTCATCCTCCCTATACTGATTATCAACACCAACAACAAATAGGATATACTTACGGTAATACCCAGTTTCCAATTTACTCTACTGATCAGTTTCAACAGCAACCACAAAATATTCACTACCAGCAGCCTGAGCAACCTGAGTTTTTTCCGCCAGAGAATAATACGATGGTAGATTATACACCTCGATTTGTACGAACTTCGGAAGTACGCCAGGGTACAGAAAGTCTGGGTTATTCGGGTTTACGAAATATGATGTATCGTACTGGAAAAGCTGAATTAAGAATTGAAGACGATCTAAACAATATTACAAGCATGCAATGGACTATGGAAGAACTTTCCAGTAGTCGAAGGCTTGTTGAATTTGAACGACAACAAGAAGGATCTGAAATTAAAGTGAAATTTCGCCCGATAAGTGTTAAAGATTATGAAGAAACTAATCATTTAGTTAACCGCAATTCTTTTTGCATTATTAGCTGTATTAAGTGGCGTAATAGCTTTTATTTGACAAGTGTTGACTGCATCTTACTTTTAGAAAAACTAATTGGTAACAAGTTTGGTACAGATGAAAAAAACAGAATTAGAAGAAATTTAGAAGGATATAAACCTATCACTATTTCTAAAAGCAACATTGAATTTGAGGAGTTTTTTAACCTGATCAAATCTTATACAGATCCAAAACCGATCAATATTTTAAAAGATGTGAAAGTATTTGAATGGCATATTCTGGAAAAGGCATTGGAAAAAATAATTTCTAAATATTCCGCATGTTATGATGGTGGACCAGGCTCAGGGGGGAACCGAACAGATCCTTCGTTACTAGGTTCATACCAACAATCCAGTTACTCAAACTACATTCCAGATTTTCAAAAGTAATCAAGTTCAAACGATATTTTATACTCCATAGACATTAAACAAACACGATTTAGACTGTTGCATTCTTAGTCTAGTTTGGTATGGAAGGAACATATATGAAGCTACAGACCCGTGAGAGAACGAGTGATCAGTATATCAACCATTGACAGTGTTAGCAATCCATATTAGACATTTTATTCAGCACCATGTTACGCTGCAAATTTATTTCTTAGAGCATATATATATAAATTTGGGTTCTAACGTGATTTTGAGATTTAAGGCTTGAACAAGGAGAGACCGGTGTTGTATTTGCTTTCAAGTTCCTGATTGTAGCATTCTACAGGTATTAGTAGAGAAAGAAAGCTGTTCCATGATTTATTTCTGAAATATACATCCGGTTTTCTTCTAGATTTCAAGAGCACAAAAAACCAACTAATTAAACTATCAGCTATTTTGTAAAACAAAATATTTAAGACACAGATTAGCCCCAGACATCGTGATACCACTAAATTCAATGAAAAGGCACACAACGATATCTAGAGTTAGGTTTCAGATTAAGCTCTTGTGGGTCAACTACTTCACCCAAGCGCAAATTGAATCTGATCAAAGTCAAGCGTTGCATGAATTGATGCTATAAGTTTCAATCTTCCTCCTTTGTTATGCAATCAGGCTTAATCAAAGGTTTTATATTGTATATTTTCATTGTAAAAATCAAGAGTAACCAGTATCACTCTTCTTTATACTAAGCACCTACTAAAACATTTAAATAAAAAAAATTTATGAATAAAAACCTGGCAAATATAATCTCAATTTTTTTATATTTGCCAACATTACTTCATGACATATTTAGGCATTTACCTTAAAGTAAAATCATTTATCAATACTTGGTGTTATTAAATTTTGCGTCTATCAAATACATAACTTTTTAAGGTCGAATACCTTTCTTTGTTTCAATGTCTCTCTATAAGCTTGAACTAGGAAAATGCAGTCTGAGCATGTCCCAAATCATATTACAAAAACAGGTCACGTGATGTTTTGTTCCTGATCGCTTAGCTGCAGTCGGTTATTGATTAGGTCCAACGGTTTGCTCGCTTGAGTGTCTAACCGAATCCTAGATGCAGTTAATAAACATTTTTTAAGCATTAGAACAACGATTCAGCAGTTATTTTATTAATTAATTTATTTATTTATTTTTCATGTTTTTTGTTTGTTTTTTGAATTTTAGGCGATTTTAGATTATTTATAATATCAAGCTAGTTTTTCATACCCATTCTAAATGTTTGGATTTTTACCTTTAATTTTGAAGCTAAAAATACAAAAGTTACATGCTTATACGATTTATAGCCAAGTATAGAACAGAAATTCTGTTAGTATTAATGTTATCTATCAAACTCGTAATACCAAATGTTAAGACATAAAAATCCGCTGGCAAGATAGTGTGACAAGTTTCAAAGAAATTTACGACGTGGGATAAATATATTATTACTTCAAAATATATATGCTTTAGTCATTAAACAAAACTAGTATTTGAATATTAAAAACTTTACAATTTCGCAAATTGTGAAGTTAAACAACATAATATGTAAAAGTTTTGAGACAGGCTCATTGATTTAGATGTGACTGGTTAGGGAGTCTTAAATAACTTTACCTGACATAAATAAACATGGCTCTAAAACCAATATATAAATTTCCAAAAAAAGTGAAGACACATTAATATTTGAAATTCTATCAATACAAGTTTGAATTTCAAAGAGTAAGATATTTTTTGTTAGAAATTTCATTACAATCGAGATTATATCTAGACACTAATATTTGTTTATATTGTGTAGCTGTAATATATTCAGTAAATTCTTGAAATTTGCTAAAAGAAAAAGTTTATCAATTCAAAATTATACAAAGTATAAATATAGTTATGTTTAGAGATATTGGCCAAGTTTACCTTTGCTGATATCATATATCATGCGTTTATTTATGAATTGAATATTTTTCAAAATGTGTGCCATAGATCGTCACTTCAGTGGTTTGGAACTGAATAAAAATAATAATGTTCATGGTATAAATAGAATTTTTTACTATCTTTTTAGTTGAGATTTAAAAATTATTTTAATACTAATTGATATCAAAAAAAAAACGCCGTTGGAAGGCTTTGTTGCCCAAGATGAATCTCGAATTTCAAGCAATATAATAAGCAATTTATGTTTTCAAGTCAAAATCAAAGAATTAATTCAAGTGAAAAAAAAAACTTACATATCTTAAACAAAAGTTCTAATCGTTAAAATGTGAAAATTTAATAAAGGCTTCAAATAGTTTGGAGTGCTGTTCTGTTTTCTTGAAAAACTTTTTTATCCATGCAATGATATAACAGCTCAATTTGCAAAAGTATCACTATTAATAGTCAAATAACAAAAATAATTGAGTCTGAAATTATAGATACAAAAATAGCTTTCTATTTGATCAATTCAGTATTCAATAACTTCTCTATCAACTTACTCAAATAACTAGATTAAAAATAAAAAGATATTTTGGTTTTATTTCAAGTTGATAGACAAGTGATTAATACATATTTGAATACTTCCTTAAATAATAAATCTAAAACTAATTTTGTTAAAATAAAATATGTTGTATTCACAGTTTTTTTCATTTTTTCATAGTTGTTCCTGAATAAAATGGATTCGATTTCACACTCACAACTTGTAGTAACTTCTAGCTCATGTAGTCAAAAAAAATTAAAAGAACTATATCTTATTATTTTAAACAAAAATATTTCAATTATCAATATTTTTTATATACTTTTTTCAAAAAAAAATTGATGGAACTATGATATTTTTAGTACTTAAGGATAAAAAATATTATTATGAGATCCCAAAACTGCAATGTAGTTAAAACTAATTATGTATTTTAATGTTATATATAATATCAAGTACTTATTTATAATTCAAAAATTTATCAGCATTAAAAACTTGATTTATAAGTCTCATTTAGTAAATATTATAAATATTATAAGCCAAATCAACAAGATAATAAATATATGCGCATGAATTATAGCACTATCAAATCATGGTTTGTCAGTAGATGTTGCTTTGCTTATATATCTACAAACGGCCTATTAACATATAGACAGGGATGGTTTCTAGTAAATACCACTCACTAGTTATAATATCTGACACAAAATACGCAAGGACTGAGTTTATCATAAATAGACTCCAATTTACACAAAGTAACTGAGACAGTCCGAGACAAAAACTCAAAAATATATGCTACTCTATCAAAGACAGTGTATATTACATACCTTAGTTCATATAGGCATAATGAAACAGCACCAGTACATTTGATTGCTTTCCTCGTGCCCTAGACTAAAAAGTTGCAGTCCATTCTACTACGGCATCTTGAAACTAATATCTCAACTATACTACTTATACCTTTAACTCGTCACAAATGTTATTTAAATCTTAGTTATTGAATCAGGGTTTTTGAACTTATTAACAATATTTAAACCTGTTTGTTTTATCATAATTTTTATTAATACAATATTTTAATGTTTTCTGCTAAAAACACATAAACTTGAGAAGTTTATCAATTATATTATTATTTGAAGTCAAGTTTTGGATTTAATATATTACTATCAAACATAATTATGCTTCAAACTGAAGAAAAAAATTAGAAAATCATATAACCTGTTTTGACCAAAACTGAACTTGACATGAAAAATTTGATATATTGTAACAGTGAATTATCCAGTATGCTCCATCATAAAAGTCAACATCTCGCAGTGCATTTTGCTTTTTCTATAATAATTCTTTTACTATTTGAGTTTATAGTAAATTTCATGTAATCATCTTAGTGCAACGAGTAGTATTATATTAAAATACCTAAATATCTGTATTGGTTAAGCCGTAAAGATCTTGTTACTTGAAATTTCACTTTTACACACTACTTGTTAAAAATATTTGTGAACTTGCTTTTTTTTAAAAAAAACTTTGTATCGTTTATTTCATGTACCTGGATGTATGACAGTACTTTCATTTAAAAAATTGATTTGTTGTCTTTATAATACTTACTCATTTATAAATTTCTGAGTACTATTATACGGTGTCAGGTAAACAAAAAGCTGGCAAGTAGATAAGTCATTGTGTTAAAAACGACATAAGCTGCACAAATTCTTTTCAATTCCACATTTAAATTTAACTGGAATATTTTTTCATGAAACATGAGCCAGATGCTGATCATAGTTTTGGTAAAAACTATAGCCAAAAAATGTCAATTATTTCATACATTTTTAACAACATTTCAAATTTTAATTAAGCACACAACTTTTAGATATGATCAACACTGGTTAGATACTTAAAATTTCTTTGTAAAATTTATGGCATCTCATCATTCATACAAATCAAAGGACAGGGATACTGTGATTTAACTAAAAGGGCTTTGATTTTTGTTATTTTGTAAACCAGTGTTTTCGATATGCATTTAAACTTATATGTTCTGGAACGATTCAAATGGTTCCTGCTATATACAGCAAAATATTTATAAATCAGTTTTTATTGAATTTTTTTACATTCAATCAATCAAAAGATGTAATAGTAATAGAACGAAGTATGTTGCAAATTGATTATTTTAGTTATTCTCGCAATCGTTAATAATATGGAAGTGTGTAATAATCATTCAAAAATTGCTTATTTTTAACCAATGAGATATCAGTGTTTAGTATATAGGTTATCAAATTTTTAAGGGATTTTTGTACCATGAAACTAACTTTTATAACTAAAATTTTAGTATTCTAAAAGAGGATCTCATATTAAACAAGTGAATGAATTATTTTGTTTGCATCTAAGTAAATGTGTGCCAGACTCTTTGATTTTCAAATGGTACAGACAAAGAAGTATGTGTAGGTAGCTTAATTCAACCATATGATTCTGAAAGACCCTACTACACTTAAAAATTAAGTTTCAAAAGCATATGCTGTCTCATTAGGTCTTGGAGTAAATCTTTTGTCTTCACAAAGTAGGTTAATATTTGTTTATAGCTTGATTAATTTTGTAGATACTAACCCAGCCATATACTCAGTATTATCATGCTCAAATCCAAGAGAGTGGACTATTTGAATTAATTGGCGGACACTCATGCTTATAAGTTACTTGAAAATTTATGGAAATTAAAAGTAATCATAAATTTTTAATTCCACTAAATTCAAAACAAATTTAGCAGTTATTCCAGGTATCTTATTGTGTATTTCAAAATAGCCGATGTTGATATTTATCTCAATATTTTAGATCCTTATTTTTATCATATTTGACAACCTCCAATAGCCTTTTATTGTATCAGAGCAAAACCAAAAGCCTTTTTTTTGACTATTATCAATATAATAATATTCACGACATTTAGATCACTACGGACTACCAACTTAAGTCAAACTATCTAAAATGGAAACACTTAAACTTTTTACGTTTAATTTATTATTCATTGTGTATAAAAAAATAAATTCTGCCTTTTTTTATTGCAATAGATTATTTTTTGTCATTGATATAATGCGGTATAACATTGATGAATTTCTCTATGATGTGTTTAAAAAAACAGTTTGGATATTAATAATATTTCATCACAGACTAAAATACTCAGTATATATGGTATATCAATTGATGGTACATTTTAGTTTTAAGGCTCCTATATTACACATTTAGGTTGTAATGGAAATAATTTATATAGGATGCACTCCATGTAATGTCCAATAATATAATAATACAGCTATATTGGAAAAGAAATGATTTTATGATGAAATCTACTTAAAATGGTATTTTATAACTAGTTGAGATTTTTAGACTTATTAGTCAATTTTTTGAGTATTAGCAGCAGTAACAGGTTCTCAATTTTATAAATTACGGCTAGACAGCGATGTAGGCTTACTTGTTGAAAACTTTTATGGCTTGGGGATCTCGAAATTATCTGATTACAAGAAATTTGAAAAATAATCAAGTAATCAATTATTTCAAGATACATTGTATACACTTTTAATATATATTTAATAGGCCTAAATCAATCAACAATGTAAACTGGTAATTGTTACAATGATTAAACGTTCATACAAGTTCAATATTTTTCTTTAAATATCAATTAATTATTACAATATTTACGAATCCTTTGTTTATAAATTTTTGAAATTAATGTTCATCAGTTTTTTTTTTTAATTTTTTCCAGTTAGTGTTTCATATCTACTTGATCAAATTTAAAAATATTTTAAAAATGCAGGAATTTTTTAAAGTGAAATTTTTATTAAACCAAGTTGGATATTAAAGTAAAAAAAATTGGTTTATTGTCCCTTCATCCAAAGACTGTACCAAGATGATCAGAGAGTAAGTGATATAAGAAGGTATGGTTCTATTATTTAAATTATTAAAATTGATAGAGTAGTGGACTTCAGTACTTGAAATCGAATTGTTTTTTTATCATTTTGGGCCATTCAACTATCCACCAAAATTCGAGGAACAAATTATATATTTATCAAAAAAATAATGTTAGGAATTTGACAAGATTTTTACAGTACGTATTCACTTAAAGCTGATTGAACGTTCAACTATATCAATTTTTTGCAACAAAACATTCTATAAGATTAAATATAAAATTTTCCACTGTGAGACTATAAAAGTTTCATTTCAACTGTTTTATACCAAATATTATAACTCAATTGCATTTAATATTTCATGATCAATTGTGACACGATAGTGCCGCTGTCTTGTAAATAATAAATGAAGTTATTTTGGCTGTACATTTTTCGAGTTTTACCATCTTAGGTTTTCATCAACTGTAAATTATTTGGCTATATCATGATTACACGCAATAAGCCTTCATCATCTGGGCAATTTGGATAAGCAAAGTGCTTCAAAACCTAACCTGTGTACCAACAAGACAAATGATTGATTTAAAAGATATTGAAGAAAAAAATAAACTGAAATGTGGAATTATGTTTTTCATATTTAAAAACGAAATATTAGAAGGATAGAAATTTTATTTATTATAATTATTTAAAGAGATGATACTCCAAAGCAATTGCTATATCAGTTTTTGCTGGATTTCCATACCTTGACTCTGCATGCCCAGTACAATCCCAGCATGGCTACAAAATTAAAAATAATGTAAGCACAAAAAATCCCAATATTTCTCCATTTCTGCTCAGCAATGTGAATTCCTATAGTAGAGAGATACTCACTGCCTACAGAGTACCTGCAATATCCACAAAGGCCCTCTGCCTCGGGACTCTGAAGATAGCCTCCAAAATTTTGTACAAACCGTCCCGCATACTCTTGACATGTTTGCCCTGAAGGAGCATAGAAATGACTGAATTCGGATGGATCACAAATGATTTCTCTATCATTGAGAATGATTCCAAGAAGAGACTGAACAAAATAAGTATGAGGGGACACTCGATACATGAAAATCCAAAATCGGGGCATCTGATCCATTGGCTGTGTAACACCACAAAAGGAAATCATGAAAGAGAAAAGCAGAGCACTGATAACAGCTGCAGCAGGAGCATTGGGCGAAAAGTATAAAACTGTCAAAGAAAAACTGACATGAAAAAACTGGAAAAATACGCAGTATACTAAGAAAAAATATCCAGCGTATTCAGCTTTGGTATCGAATCCAACAGTAAAATAAAAGCATATATACATAATAGTTCCAAAGAAAACGTGGTAAGGAAGCTCTGAAAAAAACTGAGATAGTAAAAGATGACTCCAGTGAAATGTATTGGACGAGGATTCTCTAACTTCAAAAAGATCTCGGGACTGCTCTGCAAATACAGCGATATTGTTTGCCAGAGGCTGAGTGACAATTATGAGCAAAAAAACACCAAAAAGACCAGCTTGAATAGAAGAAACGGAATGACTGGTTTGGAAATATGTAAAACCTGTAAACAAACCTCCGATAATCGTCATTATACCAGTTGACATAATGTACGAGGGGGATCTCCAAAATTGCAGAGTTGTTCTAAAGAGAACATATTTAAACTGGTTCCAATGACTAGCAGCGTATTTCGACGTCATCTCTGGTGATATATCACGACTAGGACGAGATTTGAGTGTTTCATGAAGTTTGGTCACTTCTGCGGTAACAGCTTTACAATTTTCAGATTTATTCCAGATTTCAGCCCAGTCTTCCGATACCGAAGCAGTTGCACCAGCTCCAATACATTCCAGAATGTATTCAGCAGGATTTTCTTGTGAACTACATTTTTTGGCGCCTTGCTGTTCAAAGTACTCAATGAGAGTACGTGAGTTTTCACCAATATCACCAAAGTAAACAGTTTGACCTCCCTTTTTTAAAAGGAGAAGGCGGTCAAATTGCTCAAAGAGCGTGGCAGAAGGCTGGTGAATAGTACACAAAATAGACTGTCCAGCAGCAGCAAGATGCTTCATGAGTTGAACTACGCCCCAAGCTGACTGAGAATCAAGACCAGATGTAGGTTCGTCCAAAAACAATAAAAGAGAAGGCTTTGCAGCTAGCTCAACACCAATCGATAACTTTTTTCTTTGTTCAACATTAAGACCTTCACCAGGTTTACCAACAAAAGATTCTGCATAATTTTTCATACCCAAGAGATTAATAACTTTCTCTACGTATTCAAGTTTTTCTGAATCAGGAACTGAGGCAGGCTGTCTCAATCTTGCTGAAAATCGCAATGCTTCGCGAACGGTACTTTCCGCAAGATGAAGATCTTGTTGCTGAACGTATCCCGTGGACCGCTTAAAAGATGAATTAAGAGAAGCACCATTCACAAACATATCTCCACTAATAATACCCACATTTATCCTCTGAGAAAGAACATTTAGAAGTGTTGTTTTTCCGGCACCTGACTCTCCCATAAGAGCAGTCAAAGACCCTGGTTTTACGTATCCCTGCACATCCTTCAAAAGTTGTCGAGTTTCACCTTTACCAATAGGAACTGTGTAATTTACATGCTGCCATGAAAATACATCAGGCTCACCTTCTTGTAACTTTTCGATAACTTCATTACTCATTTGATCATCAATATCTCCATTTTCAGGCATATATCCACGCTTGAACAACAGCACATCGCCAGATCCTGACGCTTGCTTAACAAACTCAGCACCTACAGTTGAAAGAACTAAAAATCCAACCAAAAAAGCAATAATAATTCCAAAATTTCTCCAAGAGTGATTCCAAGTAAATCTAAAATTTTGCAGTATATAAGCTGCGCCGCTCACTTCTGTATGACCCAATTCACTACCGACAAACGCACATCCCTGATTTTCAAATGAAACATTTTCATATCCTGGACCGCTTGGAACAAGAAGATCACAAGGCATTTTTTTAGAATGAAATTCATTTGACATCAAATCGGCAAAGCCATACATCAATGGATTGAGATATTGCAGCCATTTGAACCACGGTCGCATATCTGGAGGTGTGACGATATATCCGGAATAAACAAAAATGATGATTAATGCTACACCTGATAATGCTAAAGCGGACTCAGGCTTCTTTGTCCAAGATGCCAGAAGTTGAAAAAATATGGCCATTGTGAAAGCAACAAATGTCAAAATCAGTAAATAAAAGAAAAATTTGCCAGCATTTTGTTCTAATTGCGACAAAAAATACACAATAATGCCGTAACAAATATAAGTAATAAATTTAAAAGGAAAATTAGATAACGTGTATTGTAATGTTTCGGCAGAGGGATGATAGAATGAATAGCCCTTTTGTTTCAAAACAATCGCTCGATCAAGAAAATAATTAGGGACTTCAGCCATTGCAGATAAAGAATTAAACATAAGAGTAAAAAATAGTACACCACCTCTTGAAAAGGCACCACTAGTATTAGTATTGATATTATAGAAAAGAGATCCAACAATAAGAGCTTGAGCAATAGTACCAAAGATATTAGTGAATGTATAAGTTTTGTCTCCCATAATTCTTTGATATCCACGAATGGTAGTAAGTTTAACTTGGTTCAAGTAACTAACAGTATATCGAGACTTTTCCCTTTGATTTTTCATTTTGTGTAAACGTGAAGTTTCTGTTAGTCTTGCAATCGTAGTTTCAGCATTTTGAACGGTATTATAGTCCTCTATTTCGACAAGCAATTTTTGAAAATCTGAAGAGTTATGCCAATATTTCTCAAAATCATCTGCAGTTTGAGGAACTTTACCTTCCATACCTGGTTTTGCGAATCTGCCTTTAGGATCAGTAACAGCAGTCAAAAACTCACTTGACGATTGTCTCGGAAGACGTAAAAATCCCATTTCTTCAAAATAGGCTTTGGCCCTTTCTACGGGCCCAAAATATATTTGACGACCTTGATAGAGTACAGTCACTTTATCAAATAATTCATAAATATTTTCACCAGCTTGGTAGATAGCAACAATGCCTACATTCTTCAAAAGATTTGCTGATGCTCGAACAGTTTGAGCATATTCCAAAGCAGTAGATGCGTCAAGACCTCTAGTAGCGTTATCCCAACAGTAGAGACTGGCTTGAGCTGAAAGAGCTTCAGCAATAGAAACACGCTTTCTTTCTCCTCCTGATACTCCTCTAACATAATCGTTGCCAACTTTGGTATCGAGAGTATGACGAAGCCCAAATACAGTTGTGAGATACTTTAACATAAAATCTTGATAATCTTGTCTAGTTTGACTAGATATGCGGGTTTCTGGAGTTCTACTTGCTATAGCAAAGTCTAAAGTTTGTTTTACTGTTAAATGAGGAAAATGCACATCCACTAGATAAAGATATGTTAGCAAAATTGATGGAGTTATCTCAAAAATTAAGTACTTTAGTACTCACATTCAGGGTTGTAGATGATTTCCTTTCTGAAATGATTGTTCATTTGTTCTATGTTTACGCCGTCATATAGAATTTCACCTTCTACACTTAAAAATTGATCAGTTTCAGCTGATAATGTTTTCAAAAGTGAAGTACAACCAGCTCCGGGTCTACCCAAAACTAAAAGCATTTCTCCTGGTTTAACAACACCGTAAGCATTTTTGACTATTGCTCTCTCTTTTCTTGGCTGAGTTGAAAATATTTTGTAAGGGATTTTGACAAGTTCACGGCCCATCTCAGTCACAGTTGGCCAGTAGCTGGATCCAAAATCTACGCCCATGCTTGTAAGTTGCTTAAATGTGACACCTGTATAGGCAAGAGGCAGGCCTTCTTGATCAAATCTTTTGGTAATTGCTCTTAATGTTCTCGTCAAATCGAAATCATCAGGGTCAATTGTGGTATCAAAATCTTTACCCACAGATCTGTGAGACATGGTTTTAATTAATTTGTTGATATGGTCTAAGCTTTTTTCTTCAGAAAGTACGCGGTAAGCTTGACTTGAGATAGACTCTCCATCTCTCTCCAAATTTGGATCTTCAAATTTTTCATTTGTGCCTTTTGTTTGAAATGACAGTATATCAGTTGAAGTCTCGCTTGACTCTTTTGAACGTTTTTCAACCAATGACATTTTAGATTTTTCATCCATTTTAGTCACTTGTAATTAAATGTAAATAGATATTGATGAAACAGACGATTATATACAGATATTTATATAGATGATATCAAATTCTGATTTATTGTAAATAATTTCAACACATTTTTATTAACAACAAAATTCAACAGAACTGAAGTGCTTTGTATAGCTAATTTCATTACTCCTTTCATAGAAATCTTTCAAAATCTGAGTTCATTCACCAAAAACTGAAACTATTTCGGGGAAATATCTAGCCGTGCAAGATCGTTTTTTAAGGTAATAAATGGGACGGTGCAATATTGCTCCGTTTTGACTGCAGCCAAATTTTACTACACAGACGTCAAATAAGCGATAAAACTTTCCGGTGCAAGCTTCAAATAGTAAATGAAATGGACTAGTAGACTTTAAATGTTATGATATCCCTTTTTTTTTCTGATAAATTCTTACGTTGACCGGAAATTAAGTCGATCAAGACTGATTCCTTGATTTTTATCAAACTTTAGTATGTTTTGCAAGATAATGATATCATATGTTTTTTTTTCAAATTTGCTGGAATAAAATATATATCTGTATGATACAATTAGATAGTAATGACTATTATTTGTATTTTGACTGTTTTCATGTCACAATACTATAATATTTCATGATTAAATTAATTATTTAATAAGCAAAAACGAGACCTGACGTCAATTTCAAATAACTAAACAGAAGGAAATTTTGAGATTGCTTTAAAGTGTTCAATTATATCAAGCAGAACTTTGAAATCAATTTAGATGTAGAAGTTGTTGACAATTGTAATTTCTCGTTTGTGTTCCACATATTACACTTTGACATTCAACAATTGCACATTGAACCCAAAATAAACTACACCTAATTTAACGAAATTATACTTGCAAATGCAATTAGATTATATTTTAATAACTCCCTATAGTTTATAAACAGAAATATCGATAATTTTACAAATTCTTTGAGGCTCAGCGTTCGTTCTACATTTCTCAACAAAAATTTGTTCACGTAAATTTAAAAAAATTGCGAATTCTGTGGATCGAACACAGGACCTCCAGATTACAAGACTGAACTTTACTCTTCAGTCTGGCGCTCTCCCAACTGAGCTAAATCCGCTGGCATGTATTATATACAGAAATGGATATATCAGTTTCATGTAAATAAAATGCTTAACTAATGCGGCTGTTGCATACACTTAGACATGTATTATCCAAAACACTTAACACCTCGAAAAGTTTACAGGTGACTGTAGCTTTTTTAAGGCTTAGAACTAGTTCCCGTCTACGCTAAACGTTTGAGGTGGTTGAATCAGCCGTGTTTTTTTTACACATGGTTTACGAACCATGAAGAATTTGGAGCCATCGAATACTGAAACCCCTAAACGTGTTAAGACCGCTACTTTGTCAATCTCAATGAGATAAATATAGATAGACAGAAAATCTGTTTATGGTCCCTATATCTAACTCAAGCATGCTTAATGTTTGGCAAGGATTATAAGACGATGGGACAAATTGCAGGTGATATAGAAGCTTAAAAAACTTGCTGAAATCAACAAAGTCTGAACTAATCACAAAAGATATACTTAGAAATGAATTTGAAATTATACTTAAATTTATCTATCTAGATATATATATATATATATATATATATATATATATATATAAACAATAAAAAGATTTATTATAATTTTTTTGTATATTTTAATATCAATGATATTTCTATTAAATATGGTGATTTATAACAAATTATGTAAGTTATAAAATTCTTTCATAGTAGTAATACTTTTATTAAAGAAAGAATCCTGAATCATACTATGCTTGTCTTAGGATTACACCAGACCAAAAACTGTAATATTAGAGTGTGATTAATTATAATATTATCATTTCCAGGCTAAAAATTTCAATATACTAGTATCATTATTGTCATAGTATTCAAAGTGTCAATGGTTGAATCGAAATGACAAGTAAACCGCGACACGCTTTGATAAACAATGCACTTGCACTCGCTGCTTTAAGAACACGAAAGTCCCTGTCAAAATACTATAAAAATCCTATAAGTGCTTTAGAAAACAAATATGGTCATCAAAAACAAGAGACAACTGAGAATCCGGTGAGCTTAGTTTTAACAACGAAAGATCTAACGCACCTAAGATTGAGCCATGCAGATATTGGACTTGCTAGAAAAACATTGGTAAAAGACATGTGGTTAAGATTAGAAATGATCAAAAGGAAAACAGATCAACTAGGCTGGAAAATTGATCTATGGTCTGAAAAAACCAATAAGGAACAAACTGACATTGAGATCGACTCAAACGATGATATACAAACTGACATTAAGATCAACTCAAATGATGATATACAAACTGACAAACTGACCAGTGGTCATGTATACAAGGTGGTGGACACGGTTTGGAGGGCTTTAAAAGGTGTCATTACTCCAAGCGGACTTGTTACGCAAACTGAAATGCCACATATGAATGAATATGGTGAACTAATTAAAAACGCAATCAAAAACGGCTATATTAATGAAAAATTAAAATATGTATATATTGATGTGGAAAAAAAGATTGAACTGAGCGAGGAAGAAGCTGCAAATATATATGCATCTAAAAAGAACGAGGAAAGTTTAATGCCACACCCTGGAAGGTATTCAATCCCTGTTAATCTTTTTACAATCTCTAATACGTTTCCTGAAATCAGTAATGTCTCTTCGCGGTTTACTGTTGACAGGATAGAACTACTATCTGGTTTGAATGGGTTCATTATTGATAAAAATTCCGATATTTTTAAACACTTCAGAAACAGACCTATATATATACAGCATCCTCTTGCAAGTGCCAGCTCTCAAGCTCAAGCAAATCAAAATCTAAGGGTTTACGCTGTTGATAATGGTCCTAGTGAACTAACACCAATCATAAGAGGAAATGTTGAACCGTCATATAAAATTGAGCAATCATGGTTTTCAGTGATCAAAGCTGTTGATGTACACGGAGGAATTTATTTCAATGATTTTGTTCCTAGTATAGTAAACACCAAGGATATTAACGGACAGTCATGGATTGTCTCTGATAAAGATCCGAATGATAAGTGCAGGGTGTTCAGCCATCGACAAGTTTTTCCTATTTCTTTAATAAACCAGGCTGTATATGATATTTTAACAAAAAAGTATGAATCCAAGCTGATATTGTTACCAAACATGGATTCCAAAGGCAAAAATTATATCATACCAGGTGTAATTGAACGTGTATTGGTGAAAAGTTTTACAGTAAATGCAAAGACTGTTTGGGACAAGGTCATTTCAAAAGACAAAAGCTTGAAGCTTCCACAAAACCTACTTGATTCTGCTTCAACTTATTCAGATATATCGTTAACGAAGGCATCACACTACACTGATTCTGGCGTTCTAGCATGGAAATTAGGATTAAGTACTGGAAGCATGAAGAATACAAATCTGGACTATATTCGTTCTAGTACCCGTATAGAAGGAAGAACACTTATTCGAAAATGGGCTTTGCAAGCTTTTCAGGAAGCTGGAGCTTCTGAAGGGCCTATAGTGTTTGAAAATGACTCGGAAGCGTTTAAAAAACTCTTAATATTATATGCTTTAAAATCTGATGACAAAACACTGGGTGGAAGAACGTTTTTTATTCCCAAGTTAGAAGAACCCAAAACTCTTGTCGAGCTGAAAAAAACATTTGAATGTTCATCTGAAATTGTTAGAGGTGTTGTTGCTGATACATTAACTCCTGAGTTTACAAAACCAAATATCATTTCTTTTGAAGATAATTCCAATCTATACAGTCTTTTATTTCATTCGCTTTTTCAGTTCAAAGGTCTAACAGGATTAACTTTCCCTTTGAAAACAGAGCAAGTTTCTAAGGAAGATCTACTGCCTTATGAAAAGTATTGTCTTTTTCATATGAATATATTATCTCAACAGTTTAAAAAAGCTGTTGAAAGTGGTGATATGCTAAAACTAAAAGAGATAATGGACTCTGCTATGCTTTTAATATCCATGAGATATACCCCGCCACGCCAAGTAGAGAATTCTTTTCATTTTAATGAGAATTATCCTACAACTGGATATAAACGTGCATACACTTGTATGCATGTGCAACAATCTCTTCTTACTCAGCTTTGGGAAATGCTTTGGCCCATATATCCCACATTGGCTCACCATGTCGACCAGTTCAACTACCGGTTTTTTGGTATTTCATCAGCAGAGTTACCCAAAGACATTCTTCCAGAAATAAATCTAGAAGATATTCAATCTGGAATGCTCATGTATAAACTAATTGATACCATATCATATGTTATAGAAACAAGTGACATTCCAAGAGAGGAGTATCGAGGGTATATATGCATTAAAAATCATGCTGACAGCCGAGATTTTCCAATTGAAGTTGATGATTCTATGGTTGCCCTAGCACGACGTGTATTGTTTTTAAAAAGGCTTACTGTCGCCAATGTAAGTTTTTTCAATTTTGTTTGAGATTTCATTTTTAGGCTTATACTAACATTTTCATTAATTTTAGTCTGATAACATTTTTAACAGCGGACGTATTGATACATCGCTTTTAGCGAGAGGTGTTTATTTACAATCTTTTGATAGCAGAGACTGGCAGACTACAACAGGTATAGAAACATGAAGAAATATTGTCCAATAAGAATTAGACTTGATATTTAAAGAGATTTATTATTTATTAATAATTTGTAAATAGCAATACTTGAAGAATAAAAGCATTTGCATTTAAGAAGAAGGAAAAAAAAAATTAATTTTTGAGAAATTAAAAAAGGCTAAAGATTTTAAATTGATTTCAAATCTAGATTATTTCATTAATTTTGAATTTTCTAGATTTTTGGTTTAATAAATTTTTGGTTGTTTTTTTTTTTTTTTTTTTTTTGAAAATGGTTACATTTTAAGATGGGGTTTGCTGATAACTTTCATATAAAATTTAAAAAAAAAAAAAAAAAAAAAAAGACTGACTCTGTAGTATAATGAAAGTTCAAGTGGTTAGCTAATTATTTTATCATTAGTCGAAAGTTGTTCAAGTCTGTTGATTTCAACCTCATCAAATGTT
Organism: Geotrichum ghanense (nom. inval.); assembly: GCA_022023575.1. Lineage (NCBI taxonomy): Eukaryota > Fungi > Ascomycota > Dipodascomycetes > Dipodascales > Dipodascaceae > Geotrichum > Geotrichum ghanense (nom. inval.). The sequence continues at coordinate 1,695,143 of JAKKCX010000010.1, read as the reverse complement.
TTACGTGGTTGTATAAAGTTTTGGACTTGAACGACAACATACATTTTAATGAATATATATTATTTTTCTTTCTCTTACATCTCACGTTTTGCACCAATAATGGGTAAAAATCAGTACTTTTGTTGGTTTGGTGATAATGTAACATCTGTGTACTAGTTTTTTTTTTTTTTTTCAAGGTCGTATTGACTAGTGAACTGAAGTTGGCTATATTCCCAATACTTTGATATATCAGCGAAAGTGTAAAGTTTTGAAGTGTGAAACGATTTTTATTGATATTTGTGATATTGATCTATAGTATAGATGAAATCACATAAGAATTGAATTAAACGGTAGTCTAGCTTCTTGGCCGGAACAATTAGCAACACGAATCTATCAACAGAATAACGTGAAAAGTCAATGAAGAAAAAAAACAAAAACTGGCTTCAAGTGACGATACTTGATTTTGGATATTTCTCCATGGTTACAATTTCATTTTCAAAAAGTCACGGAATTAATTTTTGAAAACCTAAAACATCAGGCCAAAAAGCCAGGCAGGCGACATCAAGATGGTGTAAATGCAGTGCTGCAAAATAAGGTCATGCACATTATTGAAATCTTGGTTTATATTTTAATTATTTAGAATTGAATAATCTAAGTTATATTCATATAGATGAATGGTGATGGAAATTAATTTGATTTTGAATTTGCCAATATATGAATAAAATAATAAGTGACTTTTAACAAGATGATATAGAAGAAGAAGAAGAAGAAGAAGAATAAAAAGAAGAATAAAAGAAGAAAGTGCCCAATTTAACATACTTTAATGTTTCTATACATCTCATGACTCAGTCACACTATGGTATGAATAGTCCACCTCCACAAAGAAAATTTGGCGACAAAAGGATCATTACATAATCAATGACACATGCCGTACATTGTTTAGATTCAAGGATTATCTTAAAAAGTGTTTAGTGTTACCTAATTAATTGACTAATTGAGTGCATGTGCCAAATATAGAAGGTACTGTTTAGGGAAATCTGTTGGAGTTTATCAATTTGTTGATATGTGTATATATATTGAAAGTTGCTTCTCAGAGCCTATATTGTACGGGGTTTTACAGATCTGTTTCTCATGAGCTTGCTGTTTCTTCTTTCCTTTTCCTTTTCCTTTTCGTTTCTTTCATTTGTTAATTATACTTCCACATACTTGTATAAGCCAACAAATTCCACAGTGTACCTTCTCCAATTAATCTTTTATCAAGTCTTTGTATTTTTCCGCCACCTTCACAGTTAGCAACTTAAAAGACATCTCTACTCCATCCTTTCAACGTGACCTGTGCACCCGCTACACATCTTACTTTGTTCTTATCAGCTCAGTCAGCAATTCGTTTATGTTTACGTTCAACTTTGTTTTTAATCTTTTCCTTGATACTTTCAACCTGAGCTACTTCTCCTTCTTTACATCTCGATTTCATCTGCATTCCTCTATCTAAATCTACATTATTGTTATTTCATTTCATTTTATTTTATTTTATATATTTTTTTTTTACACAAAAACAAAAAAAAAATAAAAAAAATAAAAAAAATATAATGTCACAGACCCCAACAACTTTCTTTCTCACCGATACTGAGCCAGAGTTATCTCCTTCTCCAGTACCATACCAAAGATCTCCACATTTTCAAGATCGTGATGGGAAACATATAGACGCAAAATTTGTCCCTGACTACGACAGAACACGTAAAAACTGGTGGTTGTATGACCATCCACTTGATTCTGATAGCGATTTGGAATCAATAATCTCTGGATCTCCACCAAACTCAGAATCAGAGCGTGATAAGGATGTAGCCAAAAAATGGGAATTTATTGCCAACAAACCCAAATCACCATCTTTAACAAAACTTGATAGATCCAAAGGAAAAGAAAAAGTTCCTAGCTCATTATCAAATTCAATGACTTTCAAAGCAGTGCTACAGAAGTCTACGGCGACTTCTCATAAACATCCAAATTTATCACCAAGCAAATTGAACCAACCTAAATTTGCACGAAGCAGCTTGATTGAAAATGACCCTTCCACTTCGTCACCTACTCTGGAAATGCCCAAGCTGTTTATTTCTCCTTCAGTGAACTACCATGCTAAAACCACAGCGTCATCAGGCTTATCACAGTCTTCTTCAACTGCAAAACCTCCAAACAACCACTTACATGAAAGCGCTTCAACTGCCTATAATTTCACCAAGGATGGGTTGAAACTAGGGAAGCTTAAAGTGCTAGTTGCTGGCCACAACTCCAGACATCTCGTTAACTTGCTTATAGCCGAAAATGAGGCTATTGTTGAGGTCTCAAAAGAAGAATCGTATGACACAGCTAATGACGAAAATATGTGTGAAATATTTGCGTCTACAAAGCCAAAACCTAACCATACAAACTCATCATCAAGATCATTTTCAAATATTAACTCAGTGACGGAGCTAGACTATAATTTATGTTTTGTATTTAAAAATTGCCACCCTGATTGCGAATTCCAAACGCGCCCTGATCATGCTTATCAAGTACACAGCCGCACCAAAAGCTCTGACACAGTATTTGAATATATATCTACACTATATACTCAGACTGTCTCGGTCATCAACCCTCATTCAGGTGTATCAGAGTCGATACTTGGTTCTGCTACATCGTTATCATCATCAGGTATATGTGATGTTTGTCTATACTGCATAGAAGATGACCTAGATATCAACACTATGAGAGAATTGAGCAAATTTATGCCTGTAATTCCTATATTTGTGAATTCAGAATATGACGAATATGATGAAGACAAGCATCAAAAACTTAGGTTTTTGGAAATGGTGCAGCGCGAATCTTTAGACATATTTTTATTTGGCAAATTAATATCGGAATGTATCGAGAGCCTCAATCAAGATAATGACGATTACGAATTCATTTCAAAGGTTGAAACACCAAAATCTGACATTGAAAGAGCAAGATATCCATTAACTATTCATTTATTTACACCAGATTTCAACCCAGGGCTTGATGTTTTGGTCAAAAAGCTATTTCTTGAAAACAATGCTAACTGGTTTCGATGTTTATCTGCTAAAAAATTTGTAGACTGGGCTCGCCAGACCGATACAAAAAGTATCACTTACAAGCAAAATGAACACTGCAGATCCGACAAACGTAACAGTTGGGAGGTGTATAAGGAATGGGATTTATGTCAAAGCTGGACCCAGCCAAGAAATGAAATTGTTTTGTGGAATAACTCTAATACATCTTTACAGCCAACATTTGAAAATCGGCACCTGGAATCATATAGATCGTCTAGTCAAGATTTCTTTGATTCCGAGTTCAACAGCCCTATAGAACTCAATATTCCAAAAAGTTTACTTGAAGACAGGAGAGCTTATTTGGGAACCTCTAAATGGGTATCGCGTTTATGCGAGTCCAATATGTCTGCTTCTTTAGAGGGAAACTCAGGTTATCAAGAACCAATTATTGTTTTGCAAACCAAAACTCGCAACACAAACGAACTAATAAGAACACAAATATCACAGTACCAAGGTCAGTCAAGAGTGAGATCTCGGCGAAGATCTCATAGGGATAACTATTCTTCTAGCACGAATAGTAACCGGGTACGCACCAATACTACTGGTGAATCTCCACCTCGTGGGCCTTTGGTGTTTAAATTTTCTTCTAGCGTGTTGAATCTAGATCCGCTTAAATTAGATGGTTTAGTAAATTATGGTATTATTATGGTATCAGCAGTATCTGTGTTAGTAGCGGGACTAAGTGGATGGTGGTTTGGATTACGAGAATCTAGTATTGTTATCAAAGAAGAAACTAATATTTTAAGATGGATTGAAGGGTGGTGGAAACTTTTATAATGGATATAATTTATTGATATGAATATGATGAAGAGTCTTAATGTGTGTGTATTTTTCTTTAATGTTTTATTAATAAGTTTATGTTGGATCATATCTTAATACGTAGAAAATATATATATATATATATAAAAGATTTCTGATTTCGGTAATTTACAAGTAAGAAAAAATATGATTGGTAACCAATTTAAATTTTTTTTTTTTTTTTTTTTTGAAAAGTTGTTTTCATTATGTTTAGAGTATGATCATACAAATAGTAAAAAAAAAAAAAATTAACAAAATTTAGAAATATAAAAGAAAAACAAAAAAAAAAAAAATCAAATAAAAACGTTGAACAAATAATCAAACAATAAAACAATGTATACATCAAATATAAAATACCATTTATTCCTCACTTTCTGAGGTAGTCTTAGACTTTTTAGATTCACCTTCATCCTTCTCCTCTTCATTTCTTCTCTTTTTACTTGTGTCAACAGAAGCAGTTGACTCTTTTTCCTTCTTGGCATCTTCAAGAGCTTGTTCAATCTCAGCAGTCTCTGCTTTAACTTCGTCTCTAGCAAATGGAGGAGGAACAAACCAAGGGATTTTTCCTCTATTGAAGTCGTTCAAAACGAGTTTTGCAACACCAGTTTCATCTGGTTCTCCACCCTTTAAAAGACGACCATGCTTACGAGCAATAAGTTCAAGAAACTCTCCAGAAGATTTCCAACCAGAAACTTCATAAGTACGCTCAAGATGCTGAGTTTTACATCGTTCCAAGAGTGCAGGAATAAATTGTTCAGGGTTTGAAACGTGCTCAACACGAACAACACCTCTGAAAAGAATATCAGTTTCAGTATCCTTAGAGCTTGGAGGAACAATACCAGGACAGTCAATAAGGAAAATACGCTTCATCAGTGTAATATATTGCCAAACCTTGGTTTCACCAGGAATAGGTGCAACAGTACAGACCTTCTTCTTCCGCAGAGTATTAATAATGGAAGATTTACCAACATTAGGGTATCCAATAAATCCGACTGAAATTTGTTTACGATCGGAGTGAAGTGAAGAAAATTGTCTAAGCAAGTTGATTAAACTTCCTTTACCAAACGAATTGGTGATGGAAGCATGGAATGCAAGTGTTGGAAAATCTTTGGAAAGATGCTTGACCCAAGCAGCAGAAACCCAGTTAGGAACAAGATCACACTTGTTGAGAACGTAAATCAAATGTTTATGAGCAGCTTCTTTTTTAATGTATTGTTCAACTGATTGACACCTTGTTCCTAGAGGATCTCTAGCGTCTAAAACATGAATAACGACATCAGAAGAATCAATGACCTTATATAACTCATTCCAAATACGTTTCGATTGACCTTTGTGAAAAATAGCTTCTTTAGCTTCTGCAGTCCAACCGTCGGTCCTAGATTCCAAGTCATCTTGAATCTTTTCATTATACTCAACCAAAGCATCATCTGTTGCACTTGCAAGATCTTCTAGACTGCTAACTGCCACTCTTGGCTTCTTTCTTTGGGCTTTAGGGCCAAATGTAGACTCAAATGACTCTGTCTCAACAATATTAACAGAGGGAATCTTGGTATTTTCTTCTAGCAATGACATTGGCAGTTTATTTCTCCTCAACAAAACTTGGTACGAATCCTTCTTGGTTTCTCCAAGAGCCTCTCTGAAATGATTCAGCGCATCTTGTGCAATAACTCTTGTATTTCCAAACCATCTTCTATTAGGATCAACTCTCGCAGTGGGAATTTCTGTACTTTGGAAAGATGCAGCTTTTGTAATATCACCATGTGCATTCCTCTGGGCACGGCCTTCCTTATACATGCTGAGCTTCTTAACCTTCTTTGCATCTCTGTAAAAGTTTTCACCTTTTACACGAAGGTTACCATCCTTGGTGTTTCCCTCCTTAACTCTTCTGTTCTTTTCTTTCTTTCCTTGACCCATTTTAAATATGCAGTGATAGTGTTTAGATGCAAATATTAAACAAACAAGTGTTGAAGGGAGGTGTAAGAAAGAGTAAAATTCAGTTTTTTTTTTTTTTTTTTTTTTTTTTGCACATTGGGACGAATGATAAAAAACTCCCAACTTAAAAAAATTTTTAACTAATACAGTTAAGTCATAAGTATTTTCTTAAGTCTAAAGGTGTAAGCCTGTTGCCATGGTAATGTGATGTTCCCAATCAGTAATTGTATGAAATCAACACAACATTAATGTGCTTATTCCATACTCTGTGATCGCACATATCTGAGAATTTGAAGATCTCATTTTCTTTCAAAACTCTGACTGAAAAAAAAAAAAAAAATTGATAATATCAGTAATTTGTATTCATTAATTATATATGAATATATCAGATTTGCAGATACGATAGATAAATGAGCGAACTAGCTTTGCTTGATTTTAACAACTTTTCGCTTGATAGATTCAAAAAGGTGCAAGTAATCTTGACTTCAGGATCAACAGTAGTACCTAGAACTAAGCCAGACCGATATGAATTTGCACGCAAAGTTGTGAATTTAACTTTGACAACATTGGAAGAATGGAAAATTGATACTAAACGATGTTCAACAACGGAACGCAAATACGTTCACGAAACAGCTAGTTTAGCATTTCGTGCATTATATGAACAACAGAACGGGAGGAAACCGACGAAAGGTGTGGATGTAGAAAAAAGGCATGTGAGTTTTGCTCTGAAGCTGATTGATGCAGGTATGATAGAGGCAGCAGTGACTGAGCTAAAGGAATTTGAGCAAAGAATTATGGGGCGGCTCGATTGGGTTGATTTTGCTCTAGCATCTTTGGAAGGTCTTTTAAGAATTCCTATCCCCAGTAAAGAAAAGTTAGATGAGGCCTTGGTTGGTGTGATTGTAATTGCACAAATTGCGTTGCTGAAAGCTCTCTCCAAATATCCTAAAGGCAGCTCAAAACCCATTTCAAATGCTGTAAGTACTTTCTCCAAAACATTGTGATGAAAGCAGATTGTTTTAACATTGTGATGTAGGTTGTATTAAGTTCAATTCGATCTGTAGATGGCCCAGTAGCTTGGTGTAAACTGATGCCTACAAACACTGCGAAGACCCAAAAGTTAACACTAATAGCAAAACTGTTATTTTCGTTGTCCAATAATTGTTCAATTCCAACAGCATTTGAGTATCGATTAGTTGCACTTGAAATATTACCAACTCTCGAAGATATTTATATTAATCTGACATCTGGAACATTTGAATCGCTAAGAAAGAGTTCAGGAAAAGTAATGATTAATGAGTATGGCACTGGAATATTAGAGTTGATTAAGGAGCGGTGGATGGACTTAAGACAGTTCAAAAAGTTCATAAGTATGGCTGAACAGTGTTACAGAGCAGCTAAGGAGGTACGCTAAAATTTCATGTGTTTCTTGATAATCTGTACTAACAAATGGGTAGACCGAAAATAAAAGCATTATAGACATATGGAACAAAGCATACAATTCATTGATAATAGATGAAAATACTGACACTGTTATAAGAGATTTACATGCTCTCTCAGAGTCAAATGACATTCAACACGAAAAATTAATTTGCATTTACAATATGGATGCTCTTAATGACCAGCATCTTACTGATTCAAACTTTCATCAATTTACGTTAGTTATCACGGAAAAACTACTCTTACAAAATCAGTTTGATCTACTATATTTAATTACTTCATATTTTTCATCACTTCAGTCAAAGATTATATCTGACCCAACTTCCGAGTTTGCTTCCATATATCGCAAAACTGTATACTCCATTGGTTCTCAATTTTTTAAATCAGTTCAACGCAAAGATGTCACATTTCCATTTGAAGTGCTCATATTAATATATGAGAATTTCATAAAAATATTTGGAGCGTTTGGTGATGAGTCTCGTCTGCTTTATATTTCAAATAGTCTACTTGTCTTTGGGCAAAAATGCAAGCAAGCAGATATAGATTTATGGACCGAGTACTGGCGAAAGTGTGTGATTGTAGACTTGGAGTTACATGAACAATCTAAGCACGAAAAACGGGACTTGGAAAGCCTTTTTAGTAAAATTGAGCGTCTCATAGTAGGGTTTACTGAAACGAAATATTTTTCGGAAACAATGCATTTGGTTGGTCGAACATTAAGTCTTTACGCGGACAAAAATGGACTTGCTGAAAAAGCTTCAATGTACTTTGGCGACCAAATACTAAGCGACACAGGAATAAAAAGAATTATAGTTCAAACTGGAAGGATGTGTGCGGAAATGGCATCAAACGGTATAACGAGGATAAATTTTGGTGATAATATTGAGGTTGACTTGTTTGTAGGTTTAATCGAAGTACTAATAACCACAGTATCAAAATCATCATCCGCAAGAATCAGCAACAAGACTCAAACGATACATATGCTGGTTGAAAACGGACTACGCAGATTTAAATCATTAGAATTGCATCCAATACGCTCATTGAAGCTTACCCAGATGCATTTCAGATACACTGGTAGACAATTTGAGTCCAGGGATTCTGATATGGTAATTGATACCCCAAAATTATTAGAATTAGTAATTGGTAATAAAATCGAAAATGATGAACTTTTTAGCTACGCTTCCTCAGCCATCATATCATCGACTGCTTTATCTATTGTTGTCTCAAATGATATTTCGTTGACAGAACAGCTTAGATATCTTGATACTTCAGTTTCAAACGCTATTGAAGCAATGAGTTCTAGTTCCAATAGATCTGAAGAAGGATTTTTTAAGGACATTGAACTTCTTTATGGATTTTTGGAGCTACTTGGAGCACATGAAAAACGCACAGAGCTTTTAAAGGGTTTATTGGTAGCTTCCAATGATGAAACTGAGGACTGGAAGTTAAGACTAGAACTTATAAAATCTCTTTTGGAGCTTGGGTATACTGGAGCAGCTCTTCGTGAAATTGAGACAATATCTAGTAAAAAGTACGATCTCAAACCAGTGGAACATGTGTGGATGAAGCTTAGAGAAGTTGATTGTTACTTGGCAATTTCTAAGCAAAAAGAAGCAAGTGAATCTTTTAAAACTGTGTGCCAGCTTATTGCAGACGATGAATTATTAAAAATGTCTTTGCTTGCTGGGCGTTCTGCAACAGAAGATGCTCAACACTTTCAGGACAGAGCCACACTTTATGCTGAAATCTGCCTTGCACTTGCCAGACTCCATATTGAAGAGGCAAACGCAGAGTACGGAATAAACCATGCACAGAAGGGCACAAAGTTTCTACATGCGTTCTTAAAAAAGTTTCAGGCTTCTAATGGTGGGACTGGGATTTTTCTTAGCTATACTTGGAGAATGACCTCTTTGTTAATCTCATCACAAGTATTAACTTCAGTTGCATATGAACGAATTGGAATTCTACGTGAAGCTTGTTACTATATAGGCGAAGCTTCGAAAGTGGCCAAAGCGTCAGCGTGTAGACTTCGGTTGGCATCGATCCTTACTTTTGAAAGCGAGCTTTATGTCAGGTCTAATAATATCGAACAGGCTACTATCCAACTTCGCGAATGTGAAGCACTCATTAAAGATTTAAATTTGAAAGATATCAACGTTCTTCAATACGCACACTCCGCTGTTCTAAGCTTACAAAGACAGCGAAAATTTTCAAAAGAACAAGAATACTATGCGCTTTCTGATGATGTATTTAAGGATCTTAAAGAAAAAAGTGCCAATTTCTCCGTTAGATCAATTGCTAACGACATATCTCGATTATCTCTAGTTGAATATGAACCAGAACATGGTGTGAATTCTTCTTGTATCAACTATAGAAGACCAACAGGTCGTAAACTTCGGATTTTAACTCCTTCCCCATCTGGAGACGAGCATGCTTCTACTAGTGATGATATATATGCGATAGAGCATGTTTGGAATAGTATAGTTCGGTGTCAAGTTTACAGTTTAGGTCTTCAAAATCAACTAGAGTCTGCAATTGAACTTTTAGATTCACAGTACGAACATTCGTCCCAGGTATTATGCGAGCGTGACAATGTGTTATTAGACTTAGCCCGAGCAAGGAATTTTTATTTATGGGCCAAACGTGAGCTCCATAGAGATGGTGTACTTAGTATGATATCAGAATCTGCCATTAGTGTACCTTCTGTGAAAGGATCTACATTTTCCAGTAATACCGATATGGCAGAAGAAATACTAAAAAAGCTAAAAACTGCCAAAGAGCTAATTATGAGCAATGTATCTAGAATACCTCGTGTATGTACAGCAGTTGAAGTCCAAAATGCTGCAAGCCTGCTTACTACTATAACTGTATTAATATCAGCTGTAGGAAACAATAATGAAGTTTCTGGACCCTTGGTTGAGCCCTGCTTAGTTCTTCAAGAGATGGCAAGAAGTGTCAGAATATTAGGTGAGCGTGGTGTTACACAGGTGAAATCTATTATGGATGGCCATTTCGGATGGCCTGTTGAGTCTGATTTGGCAGCACAAATGATTGGTATTTGTAAAAATACCGAAGATCTTGACACTACACGAAGAAACTTTGAAAAGAAGTATTTAGACACGATACCAGAAAAATGGGCAGTAGTTTCTATCAATATCTGTTCTGAGACTGATAACTTACTTGTAAGCAGATATGAAAAGCATAAGCAACCGACTATTCTCAGTTTGCCTTTGAATAGACACAATGCTCGAGATTCTGATGAAACAAGCTTTTCATTTGAAGTAGGAATGGGAAAGTTGAAAGATATTATTATGAAAAGTAATGAGACTGCAAGCGTTAAACGGACATCGGCAATTAAAAGTAAAGAAGACAGGCACGATTGGTGGAAAGAGCGGTACGGATTAGACGAACGTCTCAAAGATTTACTTAAGGACTCTGAGTATTGCTGGGTTGGTGGTTTCTTGGGAATTTTCGATACCAATCAAGTAAGCCAATCCATAAGAGAATGGATGGCCAAACAAATTAATAGAGTTCTTAATACTTATTTGCCATCAAGAAACTGGGGTATTGGCAGTAAGAATAGACCTAGAAGTAAACGCTCTGATACTCGACAAGCTAGTGAGATTGAAATAGATGTTCAATTAGTAGATCTTTTTGTGGGATTAGGACCTCCCGATAAAATTAGCGATCCTGGATTACTTGAAGACTTGGTTTATTTTATATTTGATATCCTTCAATTTCATGGTGAAAAAAATGCATATGACGAGATAGAAGTTGATCAAATGATTGTCGAGATTGAAGAAGTGCTTCGTAAACTCCACGAAAAGCTAGCATCTGGTGGTAATAACGGGAACAATCAGCTAGAGCATATTGTACTTATTCTTGACAAAAAGTGTCAATCATTTCCATGGGAATCCATTCCGTGTTTACGACAAAAATCTATAACAAGGATCCCTAGTTTCACCGTTTTTTCTCATCTACTTCAACAAAACCTTTCACTAAAGCATACTATCCAAAAATCGCATTATATTCTTAATCCTGGGCAAGATTTACCACGAACCGAATCGCGATTCAAGCCACTTTTTGCCAAAACAATTTGGAACGGTATTAATGGGATCCCACCATCAGAGTCCCAATTTTTGGATCTTCTTCGAACTGGCGATTTGTTTATATATATTGGGCACGGTAGTGGTCAGCAATATATTAGATCAACCCCTATCAAGGCCTTATACCCGCACTGTCCCCCAGTCCTGCTTTTAGGCTGTTCATCGGGTGTGCTGGAAGGAGAAGGTGAGTATGAACCATGGGGTCCTCCTATGAATTATCTTGTTGCAGGATCACCAATGGTTGTAGGCAATATGTGGGACGTGACGGACCGCGATATTGACCTGTTTGGGATTGGTGTTCTTGAAAGATGCGGAATAATTCCAGCTCAAAACCCTGGGTTCAAAAAACGAATAAGAATGGGTGAATCTGTTATGAAAGGTAGAGATGAGTGTACCTTAAAATACTTGAATGGGGCGGCACCTGTTGTGTTCGGTCTTCCTTTGGAGCTTGTGTTGAATGATAAAAGCCCATAGTATCCTTTAGATGCGCATGTAATAATAGTAATAGCAATAATAATACTAATAATACTGGATCTGTAGATAGAAATAGCAATTTTTAGATGTACATATTTAAATTCAGTAGATGATGTTCAATAGATGTGTTTTATTCCATATTATGGTAATGCATCATGACGTTATTTATGGAAAAACCGCTTTCTAAAAAAAAAAAAATAAAAAATAAATAAATAAATAAAAACAAGTTTGTATTGATCGGTACTTGCTGGCGCGTACTTTATTCTTTGTAAAAGGTATCTGCAGATTTTGTTTACTAGCAACCAAATAGAATCTAGACATTAATATCCCTTTGCTTATAATTTGAATATCGATATAAATCAATTTGAATGCTAAGAGAAACAATTATTTGACACAAACTCGATCACCAGAGAAAAGCTGTGATTTGAAAATATTTTCACATTGTTGTGCAACAGTGAGTTCTTGGACCCGCAACCGTTGAAATATTGCCTAAAAGTGTAAATTGTCCGCATGAGAAGCTGCGCGCGAATGCCACTGTTCAATATTCGATGCTTTGACGTTTACTTTTAGGCTGGAGATGAGCAGTACACAATATCAACTATGTTTGGAACATTGATTACACACACACACACGTCTATTTGATTTAAAACCTGGTTAAGTTGGTACCAATTTTGCCAAATGGCTATATATACATCAATTGGACGAGAAATGTGTCAAGATTTCGGTTATGCATTGGTTCCATAAACTAGATGGCGTTAGGCCACTCATATGCCGCGTGACGACTCAGAATCATTCTTATTGATGATTTCATGCTGTGGCCATTGCTTTTCAGAGTCTAGATTTTTTTTTCTTTCCTTTTATTTGATGGCGTATGACTTGATGAAACAGTTCATCTATAATTTACCAAGTAAAGTCAAGTCAAATCAAGTTAGTTATGGTATTGACTACTTTTGTCGCAACTTGAATTCGCTACTTCCACTTTTGCTCCGTGAACAAACCATTGAGGTTTTGATGTCAACTACCTCTAAACTATAAACACGCACTGAAAATCTTCAAGTATTGTTTTATTATCCTGGTCAAAAAGTAGAGAAAAACGTTGTACCATACACTCCAAGTTTTTGTTCTTGTTTGGACCCAGTAAAGAGTAGGTTGTCATTCATTGTAATGCGTATGATCTTGAATGGTAATAGACCAATATCTTCCCAGGAAGGTATACTCAAACATTTACAGCCTTTAATCGTAGAAATATAGACTTCAAATGATTGTCACGCAAGCTTCCTAAATCCAAATTGCTTCGTAAAGTACAAATACCCAAGACTTTCTCGTCTACTGTTTAGAGTAAGTTGTGTTCAAAACACGCGGACAAAGGTCTCTCTCCCGACAAATTTTATTAGGAACAATTTATTATTAACAATTTATTTTTGTACTTCTCCCCTTTTAATTTTATCTTTTGTTCCTTCTCTCCTTTACATAGGCACATCTTTTTTTCAAGCCTTTTTTTCTACACCAAATTTTAGACCATATATCAACTGCATTTGATTATTAAAAAAGTATTTGAAACAAAACAAAAATACAACAAAAAACAACAACAAAAAGAACAATAATAATAATAGTAGTAATAATAATAATAATAATAATAATAATAACAATAATAAAAACCCATGGACACTTAGCTTTTTGACTTCGTTCTTTGCGCTCTCGACAATAATGAAAAGCATACACATAGGAATAAGATTACAGTTGATTCTGTACGTATTCCTGATATTGATCTTGTCTTTAGCTATTCTTACAATCACTACGGTAGGTAGTTCCGTTGACTTCCATTTGATTTTTCTTGTGCTAACTTGTCTGTATAGTCTCTTTATAACAGCAATTTTGTTCTTTCGCTCCGAGCCGAACGACTTGAAGTTATCGCCAGCCTGAAAGCATCGCAAATAGTACAAGTTCTCAATGTTTTTTATTATCAGTCATATCTCATTTCTATGCGAGACCAAATCGGTCTAGCTTTGACAAGATACAGAGCCGGGAATACAACCGGGTCAAATTGGGTGGACGTGGCCAGTTATTTCAACTCTACTTTTGGAACGTCTCAGTCTATTACAGCAGTTGGAATCTTTGATCTCTCGGGTGTTTTAGTATACTTTACCTCAGTAAATGTGACTGGGCGGTTTGAGGATAAACTGTTTCCTCCAATGATAGAGGATCCCGCCAACCTTCCCTCAGTAAAAAGACAGTCAGCGTACATTGCCGGTCCATTATACAATCAATATGACGAATCCTATTTGATGTCCATGACTTTCCCTGTAATGGGTAATACTACAATTTTTGTTGACTCAGCGCAGCTTTCTGGTTATGTTAGCGTAGTATTTAAAACAGAGAGCTTTAGAGCCATTATTAACGATACTACGGGACTCGACGATCATGGGATGATGTATCTTTTCGGTGGGATAAACATGACGGCAGACCATCCAACAGTCAAAGCATTATTACCAGCAACTAATACACCCACCATCATTCCTGGTGTTCACGGCCTGGACGAAGTCCCTGCAGTAGATTTAGCAATAAAATTAAAGGAGCCAGGGTCTATCATCAAGTCCCATGTTCTAAGCCAGTATGGCTTGGCTGTTGGCTACTCTTTATGTAAAATATTTTCAGTATTGTGGGTGGTAGTAATCACAGAGCCTCATTCAGCTGTTTATGCACCAATTGACAGACTACGAAATATAGCTATAGTAGCGGGTGTGGCAGCTTTAGTATTTTGCACGGTTGTCATTATTGGCTGTGTCCATTTAGGCGTTCAACCTATTTATAGGCTGAAGCAAGCAGCGGAGCAGACAACTATATCATTTCACGAATCGGGCGATGACCCTTCATCTACTTCGTACAGCGACAAAGATGAGAGACGAGGCTCACAAAGCTCTAAAAGTAAAAGACAATCATTATTATCTAAGATGTTTGGCTGGCTGATTAGGGATAACAATACGACACAAAGTTCAAGAGGAAGTCCAAACGAAGGGGTTCCTGTGTCGCCAATGCTTGAAAACGGAACAGAGAAAAAAAGAATGCTTGTTCCGGCTAGAGTAAAGATATTGGAATACAGATTTTTTTCAGACGAGCTGGTATCGCTGCAATACTCGTTTAATAGAATGGCAGACGAGTTGGAAAAACAATATAACCATTTGGAGGATATTGTTATTGAAAGAACAAAAGAACTAGAAAAGGCCAAACAAGAAGCCGAAAACGCGAACGAAGCCAAATCCATGTTTATTGCAAATATTACACATGAACTACGAACTCCATTAAATGGAATTTTGGGCATGACTGCGGTCTCCATGACTGAAACTGACTTAACCAAAATATCCAGGTCTCTTAAGGTTATTGCCCGTTCTGGAATGTTGCTAATGAATTTGTTGAACGATCTACTAATGTTTTCAAAAAACCAAATTGGTAAAACACGATTAGAAGAAACTTCGTTTTGTCTTAGTGATATTTATTATCAGCTTGAGAATGCACTGAGTGACAGATCTGAAGATATCGAATATGAAGTGGGTAATAATGGGCAGGGAAGCGATGTCATAGAAGAACTTCGAATGGGGTTGTACGGAGATTTGGGAAGGATAGTACAAATTTTGTTCCATCTCGTATCCAACGGATTGAAGTTTGGTCCAGAAGGTTCTAAGGTTATTGTTCGAATGCAGTGTGTTGCTGGTAATTATCATCATGCTATCGGTTCTAACATTGATAACTATAACTTCAATATGGAGGTCAATTCCAATAATAATGGTTCTCAGGCAATACCCATGTCTTCAGTGTCGTCAAGTCAAACGTTTTCTTCGGCTTCTACCTCGACTTCCACGAATCATCTAGCGTTAAATCTCGTTGGTGAAATCTCGAATGGTAACAGTTTCAGTAGCAATGCTACAAATATAAGTAATTTAAATAGCGGTCGCCATTCCAACAGTACCGCATTAAGCAATCGAATGTCACTCAGTACGCCTACACATACACGCCAGTCAGTAGGAACAAATAGTAGTATCCAGCATTCAAATTATGAAGAAAGTGGTTCTGACGACCCAGATCAGGTGGCGTTGATCTTTGAGCCGCCTCTTCCTGTTTGGTTTCAATTCCAAGTTGAAGACAATGGCCCAGGTGTTGATTTGGAAAAGACTGAGGAGCTTTTCGAGCCCTTTGTTCAAGGTGATCAAGCTCTATCTAGACGTCATGGAGGTGCTGGGCTTGGGTTGTCGATCTGTAAGCAGCTGGTGGGACTTATGGGTGGGACTATAGCTTTATGTAATAGAAATCAAAATCCAGCAAGCGGTGAAAACGGAGGGCTTATAGTCACTGTACGGTTACCATTGAAACAAACGAGTGTGTTGAAGCAGCCCAAAGATTTTACACCTCCAGAGACTAGCGAAAGAGGATCAGTTTCAATAATTCCTGAGTTTATGCTGGGCGATGATTCTCCCAGTGTTACCAAGGTGTCTAATCCTAGTCGCAGCAAATCTGTTGTTACTTCATACTTTGACTATCGTCATGGATCGTCGAATACAGGTGGAACTGGAGGTAAAGTTGTCACTACGCCTATTACACCTGGTACAGTTACTATTTCTACATCAGAAGCCGAGCAGCGAGAGGAGGACCAACCTCATATTCTCATAGCTGAAGATAACATTATTAATCAAGAGATTTTAAAACGTATGCTGATGATACACTTTCAAAAGTTACGACCATCTTCCAAATCGGACAGCCAAGGCGGGGACAACTTTACTACAACATCTGATATTCACACACAGCCTGTCACACCTCAGATATCATTTGCAATGAATGGAGAGCATGCAATCGCGAAAGCAGAGGAAAGAATGAGGTCTGACAAAGTGTTTGATCTTATTTTCATGGATTTGCAAATGCCTCGGATGGACGGTTTAGAAGCCACTAAGCGATTACGAGAAATGGGATATTTGAATCCTATTGTTGCGTTGACTGGATTTGTTGATGACGATAATCGAGCTAACGATACAGAAGGTGAGGATTTAGGAGGGGGAGTTGCCGGTAGAGATTCCCGAGGTCTGGATGGATGGCTTGAAAAGCCAATAGTGGTAAAAAAGCTTGATGAAATTTTGGATAAATTCTTAGGAACCCGATGGGGGAACCGTGCCGCGGGTTCGTTCCATGCCGTTAAGACTGCTACGCCTGCAGCGAGTCTCGGGTATAGCGCAAGTGTTCAAACACCAACCGGCCACAGTGCACATACCGTTGTTCACGGGGAAAAGGGCCCAACAGGAGAACAAACACCTAGCACGCCGTTATAATGAAAATTATGGTGCGTTTAAGGTAAAAAATTAGCATTTTTTAGTATATATATATATATATTTATACACATCATACATAACAACCTACATAATATTTCAGCATCATATATATATATATATATATATATATATATATACTAGTTTAATTATTGTCACTGGAGTGACTTTTTTTCATGTATTTTTATCATCAATATGTGATTACTAGTGAAGTCTGGTAACTGAACTGTACCATTTATATTATGTGAGTCATGTTGGTAGTTATATAGATGTTGGTTGAGAAAAAGTATTGATTTTACATATATATATATATATGAATAATTTTCAATTTTGTCGGTTTAAAATACGTATATATTAATCATGAACCAAAATATATCATGATTATATATTCACAAATTGATCTTTTCTGTTTTATTCAACTTAACAGTGTGTGACTGTATTGTTTATTTTCTTTGGATTTTAACTGCATTTAATGACTAATTGTAAATCATCTTAATAAATAACAGCTTCTCAAAGTAGCTTTGTCCAGTTTTAAACGTTTATAACTTGAACAACAATCCTTTCTACTCATTCCTAATGATAATCACAATAGATGGATAAGTCTTTTTTTAATACCATCTCAAAGCATACTATTCCTACTGGTTTCCTGGATGGCTTCAAAAGCTTTATTTAATAGGCTCCCAGCCAAAAAAAAAAATGGTTAGAAACTAACAAGATCTTTTAGATTAGTTCCTAATTGGGAAATTAAACAGTAGTCACATGATCAGTGCACAGTGAACTTTTTTTTAAGCGTTTTATTTGTTCCCTGCTGTGCTCGAAGTTTCAGGACCTTTTATATTTTTTTTCTTTCTTTCCTTCTTACACCTTACATTTCTTTCTGTTGAAAGGTTCTTTTTTTTTTTTCCTTTTACACTTTGTAC
Source organism: Geotrichum ghanense (nom. inval.) (assembly GCA_022023575.1). Classification (NCBI taxonomy): domain Eukaryota; kingdom Fungi; phylum Ascomycota; class Dipodascomycetes; order Dipodascales; family Dipodascaceae; genus Geotrichum; species Geotrichum ghanense (nom. inval.). Next base: position 1,677,081 of record JAKKCX010000010.1, on the reverse strand, counting down.
ACCAGTGTCTATACCTATATCGACCCAGAAAATAAGAGTTGAAAGTTACACTTTGGAAAGAGTTTAGAACAAGTTTGAGAAGAAACGTCATCATTTTTACTAGAACCGAAGTTAGATATTATAGCTTGTGTAGTCCCCTTTTTTTTTTTCCTCCTCCAATACATTGTTGGTTCGCTTGCTTGGAATAATAGTGCTCTCATCCAAAACCTTTCACACATTTTCGCATACAAACATCAAAACTTCATATTGAAATAAAATGTTATTGGACCAGTTTTATCAGTTTCTATCGGCAAGGTATCCAAATTTTAGTACGAAAGAACTAGAGCTGCTAATATATTCGCTGCTTTTCATCATTCTAGACGGCGAGGATATTTTGGAAGAGAAGAAAAACATGGTCTATGATACTCTACGGGTTCTGGTGGAAATGTACGAAAAACAAAAATCACCAAGTAACAGTCCCAGTCCGAGTCCAAATGTAGCACTGGAGTCACCGGCACAGCACATTCAACAATCGGTGCTGGATGGCCAGTCCATGGGAGAGCTGAATAGTACTGCAGAAAACAGCATAGTAGACCAGATTTTAGATGGCAGCCGGCACATTGATCTTACAGCGTTTGGTGAGTTTGTGCAACACAACAACCACAGTACCGGATGGGATATGAAACAAGGCCTGATATCAAAGTCCGATAACGAGATGGATGTAACCGATATTGAGGGAGGATTTGATACTGTGGTGGATAATGGAAATATCATAGACAGTGTGCAGGAGCATTCTGATGCACAGCTACATTTTGCAACCGCTACAAGTGGGTTTGGGGCTCTCGAGAACCAAGGAATTTCAGACGGCGATTTTTCAAAGATGTTAGACAGCTTGAATGGTGGAAGTATTGGAGTGTCTGGTCATTCAGACTTTGCTAAGCATCCACATGCTTCTACAGAATTGGATGCCATTTCTCAAAGGGATATAGACGAATTGCTTGACTTCAGTATTTAAGCGAATGGAAAATAGTTACCATCAAAAAACCTCATAAAAAGAAAAAATTGATCTACCAAGTACATGGAGAAAATAGATACACTGGATGATTATAAAATATGGCATTGGAACAGTGCATTATTCGAACTTGAAAGTGTTTCCGATGAGCAAATGCAAAACTTCATGTTTAAGATGAGATCTCAATCATAATAACCAATTACAAGCATTTACATTAAAAATTGCCTTCCAACCTAACTTTTTGAGCTGTAAATTATCAGCAAAGTTTTGTTTGTGAATTGAGCTGCACAACTAAAACTAAAATTGAAGCTATAGCAAGAAAAAAAAAAGGATTTAATGTTATGAATAAAATATCTGATAGAGGACGGAAGAATCAAAACGGCATTAATCCTGAAGTTCGCTTTTTTTTTTTTTTCCTCTCATTTTTATGTTGTCATGTTTTTTTTTATCTATTTTATAAATTTTTTTTTTATTTATTTATTTATTATTAATATTATTATTTTTTATGCATGAAATAGATATTTCGTTTATATCATTTTAAAATTTGTTACAATAAGAATTTATAAATATTTTCAGAACTATATTAGTTTTAATTTTGAAAGAAGAAAACAATAAAAACAATAAAAACAATAAAAACAATAATAATAATAATAATAATAATAATAAAAAATAAATGACAAATAAAAAATCATAAATAAAAAATCATGAATTATTATATTTATTTATTTATTTATTTATTTATTTATTTATTTATTTATTTATTTATTTATTTATATTTGATAAAATCTGTGATTTTGGAAACAATGAAGTTTAAATAATAAACAAATAAAGAATATATAAAGAAAGAAAGAAAAAGTTAAAGTTTTGTTCTAGATTTTGTAAATAATCATTCAATATTAGTGGTACTTTTTATTCATTAATTTATGGTTTGTACGTGTATTGGTAATTTTTATATTATTATTATTATTATTATTATTATTATTATTAAAAAATTTCACGTTTTACAAATTATTTCTATTATTCTAATTAAATATTTTACTAATCGCTTAAATCCAAGACCGTTGGAACTCAGTTCATCTACTTTTTTTTTTTTTTTTTTTTTTTTTTAGAAAAAAAAATCACATAACCATCATAAAAATATATATAATCAAGAAATAAATAAATAGAAAAAAATTGAAAATAAGAATATATATATTTTATGGGGTATCATCATAACAGCTTATCATTACCATATGCACAGTACATTTATACATAATAAAAAAAAATAATAAAAAATAAAAAGAGAGAAAGAAATAATAGTAAATAAAGTGATAATAATAATAATAATAATAATAAAAGAGAATAGAAACTGTGTTGGTACGAATGAGACCCTTCAAAGGCACAAACATCCCTCAATGGGCTCAGCTGTGGCCAAAGCGTTGTCAAGTTTAACCAATACTGAACTGCTCCGACGTATTTGACTTACACCCATCACACAAATTCAATCAAAATGCAATCAAGAATCATTGGCGCTTTTTAATTTTCTGTTACTCCAAACAAAAGATATAATCTGTCAATGTTCTTATCTCCCAAGCTCTGTAATAACAAAGAAAAGCTTTTATTCTAGCTCATGACGCTGGAATTCCAAAGCGCTTCTCCAGTTCTACAAACCGAACCAATGATTTATATTCTTCAATTTCTTGCTCTGCCATCCACATGCCATACCCACTCTCAAGCTCCATTTTGCGTATCAGAGTATCCTTTTGCTTACATCTGGAACATCGAGCTGTCTTTGCCCCTTCTTGATATGTAGCTATATCAGTTTCACAGTCTGTAACACTGCTTTCACGCACTGTAGTGCTTCGAGTAGTACTTATATTGACACTAGATCCAGGAAAGCAATACTTTGTATTATGAATAGATGCTGGAAGCACCGCTAGCTTCGGTACCGGCACATTTGTCACTGGGTCTGTAGACAGCCTGACACGTTTTTTGATCGGGTTGGGTGTGTGGTATGTTTGCCGCGACACCTTATTAGATACTTCAACATGCATGGCGAGCATTTGCGATGACAACCCGAAGATATTGTATGGTAGTTGTGTTAACAAAGTGTAGTATAGAAGAGAGAGAAAAAAATACACTATTGGTTTTTTCTGTTATTTTTTTTTATTTTTTTTTTCTTTTGGGCAAAAAGAGAGAGAAAGTGTGTGTGTGTGTGTGAGAGAAAGAAAGAGGGTGTGTCCAAACTGAGAAAAATGTAAACAAAACATCCAGCTTTGCAAATCACCACTGTTTTCCCATTCAGTTTTAAACCTATTCTTTTCTCTCATCTCTTTCTTTTCTTCAACTTAGATATATACATACTCACACACTCATTCATTAAAGAAAAAAAAATATATATATATACAGCCATTCCGTACTGCACCATGCCCCTAACTGAACAGTCTACTAATACATTGGCAACTGAGTCCCGAACATCTGTTAAGGGCAAGCTGGTTCTAGGTGTATATAAATCGCCAACAACCAGACGGCGGCGGACACGGAATGCTGAAAATAAGGAGAACCAGCCCATACCGCTAAGCTCTACTCCTGTATCTTCACTTGAAGCATCATGTAAACCCATCTTAGGTTCGCGTCGTGTGCTGATGCCTTCAAAGCCACAGGCAAAAGCTTCAATAGCACCAAACTTAGATGTAAGCCTTAAAGTGCTGTCACCAAAGACTTCTTCTACGTCACCAAGGCCAAAATCCGCACCTTCTATACCTTCAAGAGTGATGTTTTCTGACAACTCTCAACCGTCACCTGTTTCAAGACCAAAGTCTGCATGCTCTTCAAACCCCAATTCTGCATCGTCTTCGCCAAAATCCAAGTCCTTACCATCAGTCAAATCTGAGTCTTCACCAACTGCATCTTCTCCACCCCGCGCAAGCCCTGCATCAATTCTCCATCAGCGTCTTGCAGAACTTCAAAATAAGGAAAATCTTCCTCCTTCTGGCTCCAGTGCTTCTTCTTCCACGCTCTCTAGGGTTCCTCTTTCAACTACTTTCGCACCAATTTCTACACCGGGAAGAACTAGTTCACGTCCCAGTTCAAGTGATCGGGTACCACTGGCGACAATATCTGTTGCCCATGATGCAAATGTAGATTCGTTTGTATACCTGGATTCGACACTTGCACCATGCAAACGTAATGCAAAAACTGGTACACCCTCTGGTTCTGTTTCTAAACCTTCCCGTCGCCGGAAGCGCAGGTCGAAAGTAGATGCAAAAAAGATTGTTTTAATCAGATAGCTCAATATCGTCGAAGAGGTATATTGTCATTACTATCATTAGTATCCATACGTTGACGGTATAAGCTTTTCTTCTTTTTTTTCTTCTTTTTTCCCTCTTTTTATTCTTTTTATTCTTCTTCTTCTTCTTCTCCATACGAAAAAAAGCTCTTTTAAGAAATAGCTTGACCTGAAAGTAACCTATTTTCAGTATAATTTATTTAATTTCATCAATATAGAATTCACAAGTACTATAGTATCGCTTGCCTGATTGATTCAGATTTTTCCATGATTATCAAGCTAAGCCTAAGCCTTTTTTTTTTTTTTAAATGACTTGTCTACAAAAGTCTAATTTTTCATTGGTACCAATATAAATTCTTCCATTTAAGGGTCCAGATCTAATTCTACTCTGGTACAGCTGTGTAAAAAAAAAAAAATCTTTAACTAAGTATGTATCAAAAAATAAAAAATAAAAAATAAAAATAGAAATAGAAATAAATAAATAAAATAATAATAAAATAATAATGTCTTTCAAATGTTTATGTAAATATCAATAATGTAAAAAAAAATTAAAAAAAAATAATAAAATAATAATAAAATAATAATAAAAAGATGCTAAATGATAACAGCAGCTCTGCGCGTTTGCAAACTACCAGAGTTCTAATAAACACAAACATTAATTCCTGCTTCAATCACACGTTTATGACACTCAATCATATCCATATTTTGTTCATCTCTTAGTTTCCAAATCAAATCTAATGCTTGGAGCAAACTTTCCACGCTCGACAAGCACGTTTGCTTCATCTTACTGAGATGAGCCTGAATAAATCTTCTTTGTTCTCCATAAGCATAAGATCCTGTAATGTACATGACAAACAACAAGGCACCAGCGGTTCGACAAACGGGTGAAATGGCTTGTACATCGTTGATAATGGAAGTGACAAGATGAGGAATACGTGAATGCTCACTCGGTTTCAAATATGTATAAATGTAAAGAAGCGCTGCACCGTGGAATGAAGTATCACAATGTAGCAAATCAATATTTAGATTCTTACCCATAACGACTGAATATTGTGCCAAGACAGAGGATTCATGAAGACACCATAATGAAGTCTCCAGTTCTGAAATCTCTTCATCGGAGACCGGTTCCGCCTCATGTCCTAGCTTAAATAACGCATTTCGAGTCACAAGAATATTCAGTTGTAACAGCATAGGAGCAAGACGAGTACCGAATCCATAAAACGAATCTACTGGAAGATTATACTCAGGATCTTCATGCGCGTGTATTTGCCACCAGACATATAGTTTTTTCATAGCATTCAGGTTTTGAGCTTTTGCTACTACCAGACGCTCGGGGAAGGCAAGTAGATTGACATTCACCAATATCTGACAATATGTTAGCCATTTGAATACAAACCAGGATTCCTGAGTTTGTAAAAATGTTTTATTAGGTACAATGACTTGAGTCGCTATCATTAATGCTCCATAAAGATGCATGTTGTAATTATCGCGATTGTTCTCTCCAATGTAACTTGTACAGAGTCCTAAGCATGCTGTAATGCCCACTAGAGCCTCGGGTGGTGTTAGATTCAAACTTAAATGTCCTCTCAAGTTTCTCATAGTCGCTACTGAGAGTTCAGCAGCCACGGTCTCATGGTTGGGATCTTGTAAGCCCAGAATTTTATTTCTGTAGATTGAAGACAAAAACATTAGAGACGTTTGTAATGCAGGATTATATGCCGCCATTGGAACTACACTAGAAAGAAAAGGCGTTTCGTAGTCGTGAATTGCGCAAAATCTACTTGTGCTCTGCACGTAAAAAGACCATAAATATTTCAAGTTTGGATTTGTTGCCGGGTCATAAAAGGGTTCTTGGAATCGTGGAATGACTTCAATTTGCTGGTCTTGTTCTGCTGCTTGGTCGTCTGCATCGATCATAGTTAGATCGGTTGATGTAGAATTATCCATTGTGTATGATATTGCAGAGTGATTCATGCTAGTGTTTGGTGTGGTATTTATAATATTGTTATTATTGTTTAATATGAGCGAGGTTTGGTTATTTGCTGTTGCTGGTGTGTGTATATCAAAGACAAGCGTACTTGCTGCTATTGTGGGAGGTATTGACTGCGAAGAGATGAGCGGCGCTGGTGGCTCACTAGTAGCAGTTGTATTAGCAGCAGTTATGGGAGAGGCTGAAGACGAGGTAGTTGGCGTCTCCTTAGAATCTGAATCTTTTTTACCATCTGTGTTGTTGACCTTTCTTTTTCGTTTCTTTGCTGTTCCATTGTACTGGTGAAATGTGTCGTATGCACAGCTTGAGTTGGAGTGCAAACAGAGACTACACGATGGCCGAAGTTTGTCGCACTTTCTCTTACGTTTTCGGCATTGTATACAAGAACCTCGCAGTCTCACCGCTCTGTTATTTGGCGGTGGGATGATCGATATATTGGACATCATCACGGCGAAGGAGTGCTTTGAATAGATTAAAGCAATCAAAGCCGACTGATAGTAAAAGAGTAACAAGCAAACAAACAAGCAGAAAAAAAAAAAAAAAAAAAAAAAAAAAAAAAAGAGAGAGAGAGAAAAGAAAGAAGGAGAAAAGAAAAAGAAGAAAGGAAGGAAAAGAAGAAAAAGGGAAAAAAGAGAAGGCTTCGAAGAAAAAAAAAAAAAAGCAAATGTCTGGTGATGAGCTAAGCAGAACCTGGTAGATACCTAGGTCGTCATAATAATTATACTGACACTAATAAAATAAATAAAATATAATAAATTAAATAAATTAAATAAATTGTCTATATTTCTAGAGTTTCCTGGTGAGACTGTAATTAGACACATTTGGGCTACCACTTGCTCAGCTATAATATCTTTACTGTGCTCTTAAAATGACTTGATTTACTTACATAGCTAGCTACGCTGTGCTGTTATTATAATACCTACTTCTGGTGGCAAGTTAGCCCGTCGGGTGGCAATGACGAAGTTGTTGATATCTGATAGAGGCGGGTCTGCAAAAAAGCTTTTCCAATGGCAGCATATGTAAATGTAAATAAAATAACAGCAACAATCTAACCTGGAAGGTTCTTTACTATTCAGAGCTTGAGCAGACGACCATTGATTATTACAATTTGGCATTGTTTGAAGGGTCTATCATAAAGCACTCGAGACAATCAATCAATACAGTCCAGTTATTGAACTTAATTGAACCTTCTTTATTTTTAATTTTTATTATAATTATTATATATATATTTATTTATTTATTTATTTAGCGCTAACCAAGCTCAAGCTAATGAACCTCCAGTTAAAGATCCATTCAAGAGCTTCTAGCCATCGGACTAGTGTTAGCGTGTATACTCACCATAACAGGTTAGAAAAATCCCATTGAATATGTGAATGATTCCACTGGTTGATCTCATTCTCGGAAGTCAAAGTCATCATGCTACTCTCGTCAAATTACGGTTGGTTCCTGTTTCTATCGGTTTTAGAATTTTTCATCAGAAATCAACAAATCACCCTCAATTTCAGCGTGAGTCTGTCGGTGAATATTTATACTCTTTTCTCGCTTCGACAACCAACATCTGTCTTTTTTTTTTTTTCTTGGTTACTCTTTTGTCGGGCGTAAGATATACTTTTATTTAAAAGTATCCGCCGTTGAGTTTTGTGTTAAGCTTTGATGAGACTGTGTTATCGATTTCAACAGTGTCTCAGATCACACAATTGATAATTATTACCAATTAATCGGACAGTTGAATAAGTTCTACTTTCAGTCTTTGCTTTCATAAACTTATCTACTCGAAAAAGCAAAAGATTTATACGTCTTGTATTCAACAATTTCGTGAGTGAAATCTCGAATGTTATGAAGTTATTTTGAACATAAATGTGCTCGTAAATGGTACAAGTAGTAGTAAGGAAATCAACAACAGTAAAAGTAGCAGTAATGGTAATAATAACAGTAACTGTAATAGTAACAGTACTACCACAGCAATATAAACCAAACCATTTGCTTAAACCAGCAAAATTCTCCAAAATTCAACTAATAAAAAGCTAAAGAGAATGTTTTTCTCAAACTTTGTTTATAGAAAATAAAAATAGTCGTAGAGTACTATGCTGTTTTTGATCTTTTGGTTGTTGCAGATGAATTCAATTTAAGCATATATATATACAAATATTAAAGTGATTTTATAAAATGAAAATCTACTCCTGTCAATAAAATACCCTCGGTATTGTTCAAATAATTCTTGATTGGCTTATGCCAATTATTCAAAGGTATCGGAAATAGCTACAGTTAAAGGCTGAAATTATATTCTATATTGCTTCTTTAAGCCGAATTGAAACTGTAACTATTGTCAACTGCTGGAAACTGGCATCAATTTACTCTTTATTCGTTTCATGAAAAAAAAAATCGCATACAATCGCGTTAGAGTAAGCCAATAAACAATTAATTACGCAACTGATGATGTTTAAATTTATAAAATCAGTAGAATGTTTTAAACACTCGCTGTTTCTTTTTACAAATGAATATGTTCAATACTACAACTTCATATATCGAATCATGACAGCAACTTGTAATAAGTGAATACAAACTCAAAACTCAAGTCCGTAGCAACAACAAAAACAATTAGTGGGAAATCTTACAGGGTTTCCAGATCTATTGTCCCTTCAATCAATTTGTACTCAGGTAAACGCTATCAACATCAATGCCTAAACCATTGTCGACGCTAGAATTATCCAATCGTGTAACAGCTTCTTGATCTTTTATTCGTTCAAAATAGAGCTTATATAAGCAAGGAACTCAGGCATGTATTCAGAATGCTAACCTTCAAACAAGTCGCTATTATTTTCAAGATTTAGTGACGATCTTAGACATTTTGTAGATCGCTCTAAGAATGAGAGCTAAAAAGGTATCTCTTCGGTTCCATACGGTCCACATTGAAACCACTCTGTCAGCGATGGTGGCGGTAGCGGCGGTGGAGGCGACGGCGCTACAGATGACAATTTATATCTAAATGTTTTGTGTCTAGTATGCTGCCAAACTTATCTCGATTGGACCGACGCTGTCACTAAAACACCATCAAAGCTTCTGGTCTCAAATGGCTATTAAAAACAAAAAAACTAGTGTTGTATGTTTGAACCGAGACTCTTTAGAATAGCACAGGTACTGGGTCGTCTGCATGTGCATTTTCTACAGTAAATCCGACTATTGTATTCATAGGCGCAAAAATTAATTTGCATACTAAAGCATATGTAAAATGCATCATTGCGGGTATCTGTAATTGTCCAATCATACCTAAAGCATTGGTACCTGAACTTTTAAACAAAACAAACTGATGAATGAGTCGAAAAAGAGGTGTATGATCCATGTTTACATTTCACAGACTGTAAGTTAACATTGTTGTAATGAACACAACACCAAATACATCGTGAAACAGACACAAAGAATAGAAACTCGAATTGACAATCGCAGTTGTGACTTATCATCATACCAATCTTTGTCTGGTTTTTCAATACTAGCATCTTGTTTTTTGTGTTTTTTTTTTTACAAAAGGCGATTTTCATTAGAATTGAAACCTACTAAAATGCAGTCGATTCTGTTATGCAATCATTATGGTCTTTTGAAACCCGAAACAGACAGCAGATTGTAAAACATCAGTATCAAAGTAATCTCTGTCAAATTATTCTCGGCAACCAAGTTTTAACATCTTTATAATACAATTACAAACTTTCATTACAGTGCCAAAAAAAATACTCTTAAAACTATGTAAGTCTTAAGCATCCAACGTGTAAAATGATAAAAGCATTTTAGATTAAAACATTTAAACACTGGTATCATTTATCATGTAGATAGTTATGTTAACTATCATCATATTATACCATTTCCTTTGGCAACTTTTTTTTTCCTCTCTTTCGTTTTACAAAACACAGTTAGCCTTTGATGATGCTAAAAAAATATACTTTTGTATTGTCATTTACTGAATAACGCATTGAATTCATGTTTTTAGTTATCAAATCTTAACTCTTAAAATTAAAGGTACCAATGAAGCTCGGTTTAATTTTTTCTCTTGGAAACTTTTTGAGTTACACCTCTGCTCAACACTCGTTGTATGTATTATGACGTAAAAACCATTCAAATTCTTAAAGTATCTTCCATGTATATGTGTACAATGAGTGCCACTGGACAAGTCAGTATGATTAGGTATAAAGAAAGAAAAAAGTGTATTTTGAATAGTCTTTGTCCAAGTGCAGGAAAGATGGTACTGTCATCAAATACAAAAATGCTATTTTGACAAAGGTCAAATAAAAATGAAACCAAGAACATTTGCCTACTTGATGATTTAATTGTAAGATAAACCTCAATGAAGTTAACATTCTTCTTGATTAATTTAAATTAGACAAAGTTTTCAAAAACTAATTTTATAGTAAGCAGTAGTAAAATACTAAAGTGTTTACTATTTACCTTTTTTTATTTTTTTTTTTGACTTTAATAACAACCTTTAGGCACTCTATATTTTCTCGATACCAAGCTTGGATCGGAATCTATATTCCATCAGACAATGTTAGCACAACACTAGAAGTAGATTTAACTTCACATGATATCACACATACGCGATTATAATATTTCAACGGTGCCTAGACTTGATTAAACTAACAGTCCTGTACCTTTCATGGCGTTTTTTTGTTGGAAACTACAACAGTAACGCCAAAAAAAAAAAAAACTAACTGTGGTCAGTTACAACAAGCCTCTATTTCTTTATACTTCGTTGTTTGATATATTAGACTAGTATTCTAAGCACGTTTTTTACCCACCATGATAAATCATGTGCTGCAACTTTATGATCAGATATGGTATTTTGTATGAAGCAATAAGCTATAATTGGCGTTGAAGGAAGTTACGACAGGTTGGGGCTTTTAAAGCAATAGCTCATGTTGTATACATAGACATTTGGCTTTATCCAGCCGTCAATGTCTTAATATGGTATAACAAGCGCCAACAAAAATGATAAAACTAAAAATAAAATAGTTAAGAAAACTTGGTATTCAGAATGTTCTTCGTATATAGTCACCGTTTTAATTTATTGAATCTTTGTGTAATATTCTTTTCTATTTGACGAGCTTTCTCTTTATATATATATATATATATAGCTAATAGATTAATTGTCAAAAATTTATAGGCAAAAGTGAAGAGAGAGAAAAAAAAATTAAAAAATGTAAATTGTATTATGAGAATTCTGGTTTTATAATACATGAAAAGTTGATTTTTTACAAGTACTGTCTTGTAAAATATTTCTTTCCAGAAAGTTTTTTTAATAAAATAAACAAAATCTATGTTGAATGGTACTATTTTCCAATCCTATCATCCTGATATTAATACAATTGGCTGTATTTTTGTTTTTTATTTTTTTACATTTGCTTCTTTTTTTTTCTCAACAAAGATTAATTAATAAAACACAAACAAAAAAAGGTAATGTAGAAATAATTAGGCTTCACAGTAAATTTTTACACCTGGTTTCTGTAACAATTGGTTTAAAATAAAATTTATGTACATATCACTCGATTTTGCTATAGAAAATGCTATGAAGTTTTTTTTTGTTTTTTTTGTGATGTTTTATAAATTGTTGTAAATAATTCAGCGATTGTTTTTAGCATTCGAAAAATTCATCAAGAGTTGTTAAGCTCTTCATATTGTAAAGTAAAAAATAGTCAACATATTTATGGGGACATTAAAAAATAAATTTAATCTTACTACTACAGAAAGATTGGCACCTCATTAGATAGAACTATATGATGTAACTTGGTTTTTTTTTATAATTCTTGCTAGTTCGTCTCGTAAAAAAGTTGTGTATATAAATTCACTTGATTTTTGTATTAGAAGTGAGCTGGTAAAGATTTTGAGTCAATAAAATTGTTGTAAGAATAAAGTCCAATAATGTAAATGTCTCTATCAAGTATAAGGAACTTCCAATGATTAGGTCTCAATGTTGTTTTTAATTTTGCTATTGTTAATTAATTAACTAAACATGATGTAGCTGTTCTTTAAATAAGCATGAATCTCTGTCATAATCGAACTTTAATGATAGAAATCTGATCGAGTCAACCGTTATATACATGAAAAGAATTTGTTTCAAGTAGTTCTATAACAACATTTACTTTGAGAAAACGTCTAGTTGGGTGAAACATGTAATGCTCCCGTCTATTAAAATGTCATTCATGAATTTAATTACAAGTTATATTTGATTAATTCTTTTCCCCAGCTTTTTTGAAATTTTATAAATGCCGAATAAATTGACACAAAGATGTTGAAATTCGAATATCAAGTTAACCCATACGTTCCTTTCTTTAACCGTTATTAGTATACGTTCCTTATTATTACCTGATTCACATATTCAAATACATATACGCTCCTTTTCACAATTTAAACATTTGCACAAACAAGATGAAATACTCAACACTGCTAGTTTTTGCTTCGTCGGTTTCTATGGTTGCAGCCTTCCCATGGAAAGAAAGCCATAAACATCATGTTCATGAGAAAATAAGACATGAAGATTCAGATACATCAGAAAAAATGCTAATAAGCGATGATGATGACGACGATGATTCTAACGCTTATGACGATACTCCCAACCAAGGATCACAACAATCTTCAGACAGTCATAGCTCTGGGCAACATTCTGATTCTGAGCCAGCAAATATAGCATCGGGTGATATTTCCCTGAATGGCGTGGGATCTGCTGTTCTTAAAAATGCTGTTTCTGCTTATACCCATTTTTCAAGTGAGTTTAGAGATGGTGAACTTGATTGTTCATCGTTTCCTTCAGATTATAGTGGTGTTCTTGCTTTAGATTATCTTGGTTTTGGCGGCTGGTCTGGTATTTATGATCCAGATGCTAAGTCAAATGGTAATTCTTGTAAGGATGGTTCGTACTGCTCTTATTCATGTCAGCCTGGAATGTCCAAAACGCAATGGCCTGATGATCAGCCTGCCAATGGCGTTTCTGTTGGTGGCCTTCAATGTCGCGATGGTAAGCTTTACCGAACAAATACACATACATCAAACCTCTGTGAATGGGGTGTTGATGCTGCTATAGTAGTTTCAGAACTCTCTGATTCGGTTGCTATCTGCCGAACAGATTATCCAGGTACTGAAAATATGGTTATTCCCACTGTTGTTCAACCTGGGTCCACCGCTGCTCTTACAACTGTTGACGAAAACAATTACTACAATTGGCAAGGTAAAAAGACATCTGCCCAGTACTACGTGAATAACGCTGGCGTTTCTCAATCTCAAGGATGTACTTGGGGTCAATCAGGCAGTGGAGTAGGCAATTGGGCACCTCTCAATTTTGGAGCTGGCTTCATCAATGGTAATGCGTTCTTATCGTTGATTCCAAATCCAAATAATAACTCCCCTGCCAATTTTAACGTTAAAATTGTTCCAGACGGAGATTCCATGTTGACTGGAGAGTGTCGATACGAAAACGGAGCATATATAGGAGGTAATGGTAGTGATGGATGTACTGTCACTGTAACCAAGGGCAAGGCTAAATTCGTACTTTACAAATGATTTTAAGTATCTGATTGACCTTGAAAATTGGTATATATCTATAAACAATCTGTACACTCTTTTTGATGACTATATATTTATATACATTCTAAGCATTCACACATTATTTTCTTTGTTTTACTTTTTAGAAAAGTGCTTTAGATGCAAACTAAACCAATATAAGAAAAAAACAGGTGCATATGTTGGTAGGTATAGTTAGATGTTTTGGCTCATTTATTAAATTTTACTTGATAAAGATAGAATTTGTATGTAAACAAATAACATTTTAATCTAGTAGTAAAAAAAACTTCCAAAAATTAAAATTAATGAATATATATTAGAAAAGAAATAAATATTTCAGATCAATCATGGGTTTTTGTAGTTTTTATTTTCATTTTTATTTTTATTTTTATTTAAAAAAAAAAAATTACAAAAAAAAACAATTTTACCTATATATTTTAACTTATTGTATATCACCGAAATGAATATAATTTAGAACGCTCAATGCCGAAATCTTTAAAATTGCATTTTCAGGGGATTATGTGTATAAATTCCAAAGATTTTAAAATGATATAAAATAAAATCGGATACTACTTTAGATTTGATAGAAAGTTTTATCCTGAATAGTAGGACGCTGGAATTTTCCACCCAGCAAGCTTAAAATCTGAAACATGACCCATCAGGTTTGCCATACTGTAAACTCTGAGAGGCAGCTCATCTTGGTGAGAATTATTAAAATATTGGTTCCGGCAGCCACCAAGTCCAATTCTCATCCTGTAGAATGTTTGAAAATATGGTATGCGATGCTGCCTGAAATTTTTACGACATACACTACTTATGAGACATTGTATTTCATTTATTTACTGCAGTTATTTATAGTAAATTTATTTGGAGATATCCAATCATTTTTACGTATATATTTTCTGTTCAAATTAAGCAATGTTATTTAGTATGAAAATAAGTTCAAATGTTGCGTATTTCATTTAAACAAAATATTTTTTTTTTTAATTCCTAACTTTCAAAAGCCGTGACTCAGATTCATATACAACGTTTTTCCTTTTATACGTCTCACCAACTTAGTTCTTCTCTGGTTCAAAGAAGACAGGTACGTAGTCCTTTATAAATGATATGACCACATTCCAACAATTAAAACATTTATGTTTACATTCTATCCTACGACGCTCTTTCAGCCTCACTGCGTAATAGCTACAGATACATACCTTACATGTATTATATACGAAGGTTTACAATATTTTACAAATATCCATCCATTTTAATAAAATGAGAAGAAAAAAAAACTTTTCTAAATAGTATGAATTAAAAAGTATTAAACAGTATATGGACAAAAAAGAATTAGTACTAAATTACTTATGTAGTATATTAAATAAATACAGGACAGTCATTGTGAACTTTTTGTTTATGTCATTAAGTGCCTTTTGAAAATCTAAAAATGCCGAATCTCAAGTGCCATGTGTGGAATTCATTTGCAATATAGTGCTTGTGAATTTATGATGTAAATTTCGTTAAAGTCCTGCCGTAGAATAACTAACCGTGTTGATCGTGGGTAGATTCTGGCGACTGTTGACGTGATTGGTCAGATGAACGTTGTGAGTTTGATGGTGGAAACGCAAAAGGAGGTAATGAAAACCTATTTCGAGGCTCACGAGAAGGGAGAGGTAATCTTGGTTGTAATGTTGACTCTAGAGGTGACGGTAAAATTGGTGGGTTTCTTGAAAAGCCTTGAGGAGTTCCTGCTTGATTTGAATATCGTGGTAATTGTTGTTGATTTTCAGAAAATTGAATTGGAGGCAGTCGGATCCCACTGCTTTCAGAGAACGACGATATCGGTTCTAGCTGGCCAAATGGTCTATTTGCTGAAGGCGATGTTGTTGCTCCAGCAGGAGGAAATACAATTGATCCACTACTTTGATTATGCCGATGCCGTCGAACTGGGGATGGAGATCTTGTAGAAGGAACTAAAACGCTTTGAGGTCTAGGACGATTAAAGAACACAGAAGGTAATCTAGATTCATTACCAGGTTGGCGCTGTTCACCAGGGACGGGTAAAACTGGGTATCTATGATCCAAAGGAATATACGAAGACCTTCTATCTCTAGCTGAACTCATTGTAGACGAACGTTGTATGTCACTCTGATTATATAGCGAAGTATCTTGATGAAAACTCTGCGGCCTGGAACTACTAGATCGGGTTTCATTGTACCCTCCTCCATAATAAGACCAGCGATTACTCCCTGATTGGGCTCCACTACCTGAAGCAGCACCAGAACCACTTCCGTATGGATGTGATCGAGTTCCAAATTGTATTTGGCTTCTACTCCGGCTATGTCCATGGCGAGGTTTCGAATCTTTCCGCTGAAGATCAGAGGGACCACCAGTCGGGTACTGATAGCCGCCTGATTCAGGTTGATGGCTAGATGCTATATAGGACTGTTGCTGTTGGTGCTGCTGTTGTTGTTGTTGTTGTTGTTGTTGTTGTTGTTGTTGTTGTTGGTGCGAAAGAGATGGATTTTGCTGATACTGAGATGCCTGTTGATAAGGTTGATAGGGCGCTGCTGGATTCTGATGCAAATTATGAGGTTGTTGATTAGGAGTATAACCTGGAAGCTGGGAAGGCACACCTTGATGATACTGGCGCTCAGCTTCATAGGGATTTGGTAGGCCAGGATGATAGGCTCCAGATGATGGTCTATTCGTTTGGATATTTTGTGAAGAAACAGGTTGAGCTGGTGGGAATTGATATGGAGGAAGTTGTTGAGATGTCTGGGACTGGTGAGGAGGAGGAGGATGTCCCTGGTGTTGAGTATGCTCATGAGAATAAGTATCACGGCGAGACATTTGGCTTCCACTTAAGTCTCCATACTGGCCAGTATGTTCATGGTACATCTCATGACGAGTTCTAGTAGGTTGGCTTTGAT
Source organism: Geotrichum ghanense (nom. inval.) (assembly GCA_022023575.1). NCBI lineage: Eukaryota > Fungi > Ascomycota > Dipodascomycetes > Dipodascales > Dipodascaceae > Geotrichum > Geotrichum ghanense (nom. inval.). The sequence goes on along the minus strand of JAKKCX010000010.1, from coordinate 1,660,378 downwards.
ATCGATGTTGAGACTGGGGCTGAGGTTGAGGCTGGTGTTGGGATTGATGGTGAGGATGATGTTGATATTCCGGCGACGTTATTAAACTGAACTGTTGCATACTCTGAGATGAATGAGAACTTTGCTCTACTTGAATTTCATGGCTCATAAGTGAAGAAGGGCCAGCCTGAGCATACAAAGGAGAATCACCTCCAATTCTAGACGGAGAAACCTTTTTGCTATGAAAGATGTTAGAATTGTCGAGTTTAATACTAGTATGATAACCTATTCAATGAAAATCACATACCTTTTCGGCTTTTTTATTTCTTTTCTTAATCTTAACCGAATTCCTTGATCTGAAAGAAGCTGAGACAATGGGGTCGAAGGTAAAGGTCCTGGATACTGTTTTGCAGAAAAAACCGTAAATTTGTCTGATATAACAGATTTTATATAGAAGATTTTGTTGTCACTGAAAAAAAAAAAAAAAAAAACTAGCATGATTGAAGATAGTATCAACAAGTAATGGGGATTGACAATAGAATCAACAAATGTTTCCTATCAACCACACCCTAGCTGAGTACCAACCCCAATTCATGTTTTTGGTTAGATCTATTAAAACAAAAGAAATGAGATGATGAAATACTAATAGTACTTACAGAAACTCGAAAAGATCAAACCGAAGTCGAAACTGGCCTTCTTCTTTGACGGAAATATCACCAAATACAAATAAACCAATATCTTATCAAAGTGTTAGACATATCGTGAAATGCAATGTGGGTTAATAGGATGAACTTATGAGTACTAACCTCTGTTGTTTTCCTGGACTTTATGAAGGGAAGATGTAGTAGACCCAATCACAAGAGAATTCGTTGTATGACTGTAATCATTATTGTCTCTAGAGCTTGGTACTGCGGGTTGATCTAAATTAGGGTCATAGAGATCACTGGTCATGAAGAAATAGCGTTCGTTTAACCACATTTGGTGAACATCATTATCCTCTACAATAATTTGAATCACTGGCGGTGGATTGATAGATTTCCGTTCGAACAATGCCCCTAAAAAGTATTTCGTTAGACTTAAAAAAAAACCCTCTAAAATACATTGAAAAAGCATATATATATGTAAATATATACCTACCTTTGTCTCTAGTAATTGTGCATTTACTAAGCTGGGGTTGCTGGCGTATAATCAAATTGATGTTATTAAATCTGTGTGCAAATTAAAGTTAGAAAATGTATTAATGAAAAAAAAAAAACAAATGCTAATGATTTTCTATTATTTTCAGTACCAAGGTGGGTACTTAAGTAGGCAGCAAAGTCTGCAAGCAAAATAAAACATACCGGTTTGGAAAAGGTGGGTTTTCGCCTGGATTATGTCCAAATGTCAAATATGATGAAGGTGGAACCCTTCCCCTGCTTTGATGATGCTCTGGATGTGAAGGAAGAGTTCCTGGCCGGTTCATAAGCCTGACTGTCGCTTGAACTTGCTGTCCGTGAGCTGGGCTTGATTTAAATGAGTATCGAGTAAGACGACTTGCGCCTAAACGTCGCGAGAAAAATTCAAGATTTGGTTCTAGTTGATTATCGGTTAATTAAGTATCGTCACTTGCAACTGAAGAGAGTCGGCGGGTCGAGGCTCAACTGGAAATAATTTGCCAATACCTGATAGTAAACTCAAACTACTTTTTCTACAGACAAAAGCTGAATGTAAGACAAAAATAATCGATAATAAATCACGCGTTCCAGTTGATGTGTAAGGTGTTAAAGTATTCAAAAAGGTAGTCGATCTGAAATTTTCCATATGATGAATCGGGCTAGATGGATTTTCGTGTCTATAAGAAACTGTATCTGATGTTAATGAAAGGTTTTTCGGGTTTTGTTGAACATTCATCTATCTGTATTTGAAGTTGTTGCCTATGAAACTGCCGGGTGAAAAAATCCAACTGAAATAATGCTTTGGAATATCCGAGAAATTCAAAAAGCCGTAAAAATTGAAAAGTTTGACAATCAATATATGAATATTCGAGATCTGTAATGAGTGACTGGTTGGAAAATATGAAAATGATTGAATATCTGTTGAATCAACAAGCATCAAACGGCGTTATGTCCATAGATGATTACGGATTAAGAGAAAGAAGAAAGAAGAAGAAGAAGAAAAAAAAAAAAAAAAAAAAAAAAAAGGAAAAGGAAAAGAAAGAGGAAAAGGAAAAGGAAAGAAGAGAAAAGGAAGAAAGGAAACAGAGAGAGAGAGAAGAAAAGAGGAGGGAAGCGATTCAAAGAAGAGAAAGAAGGGAAGAAAAAAATAAATTAAAATAAAATAAATACAAGAAAAAGAAAAATGAAGTCAAGAGAAAGAAAATACAAGGAGAGAAAAGGGAAGGTGGACATCTGAAATAAAAATTCATTAATATTTTTTTGTATATGAGACAAAATTCTTGTGGAAAAATAATGAAAAGCTTAAAGGTTAGAATTTCGCTATCCAAGACAGACCCATCATGATTGTAAACATGTCTCTAAGGACTTGAATGATTCAGTTCGAATTTCGAGTGGTTCATACATACCTTTGATGAGACAGGTTGTACACTACCAGAATAGATTGACCTTTATATTATTAATTTTCCGGTAAACAGTTTTTTTTGGGAGATGATAAATATTTAACAAAAATGAAATGTTCATATGAAGTGATGATATACATTGTTCTTTTTTTTTTTCTCGAAAATCAAGATTCACACTAGTAAATAAATTGATATTAATTAAGATAAGATCTCATTTATTCTCATGCTATTTAATATCATTATGACTGGATATGAAAATAAAATATGAAAAATAAATTAAAAAATTAAAAAAGAAATTTTTAAGCAAAACCGAGCACTGCAGAACTGGTATCTGGTAGCTCTTCCAAGTTCAAAGTATTCTACAACAGGATCTTAAATTGACAGTAAAGGATTAAAACATTTAGGATGGCAAATGTTCTGGTTGGACTTAAAATACAAAATTTTCCATCAAACGTGTTTTTTGTTTCTGTAGATATTTAGTCCAAAAATTTTATAGTGTCCAATTTTTTTCCAATTGTCAAAGCATAGATGTCGCCTAAATGTTCCATTCATTGTTTTTCCTTTTGTATTATTTTACCTGTTTACTTTTTTTTTTTCTGGTCTCAAATTTAGCTGACGTCCTGGACTGTCTGTACAATTGTTTCCACAAAGTATGATGCAGTTTTTCGCCAACCAATAGACATAAACATAGATACTACTTATCTTCGTACCCAAAAAAAAAAAACTATGGGTACCTATAAATATCGCGCCTTTCTTACTCTTCAAGTAACTCTCTAAGAGTCCTTAATATTAGAAATCTTGATCCAACAGTATGTTTTCTTTTTAAACGTTAGATTTAGCATTTAAAAAGGATAGAAACATCAACTGCTTCCAGATGGAGGCTTGTGAGATCTTCACTGTTACACGCATAAGAGTAATGAATAATAATGTCATAAGGCAGACTGTGCCCACGTTTCAACTCGCTTTTCACTACCAAGTTGCACCGTCTAAGTATATCAACAACAGCATTGCTGATTGAGCGAATGTCTGCTCACCTTGAGATTAAAAGACACAAATCTCTAGGCTTGCTAAGAACTTGACTCAAACCTTAACCTTAATGTTTAAACTTTAATTTGAATGATATAAAAAAACAATTTAAAATATAAGATATAGAACTTGTGTTGCTAAGTTTAAATATCTACATGAGTATATATATACATCCAAAAGGTCCTGTACTTGTGTATAATGTTGAACAATGATTTGTTTCATGACCTCCTCTTGCCTTTCTCTTTTAAATAATTGTTTTGTTTTGTTTTGTTGTTTTTGATTGTTATATTATTTATATTTTCACCTATATTTTATTTTTTACCAAGCCAGTTCCTACATCTAGCAGGAGATTCAATTTCTAAAGACAGATAGGCACCACTTGCTGCGTACATTACATTCGTGGAGACAATATTGTTACAATTGTTTTTAGTATGCACGAATGAGAACAGGATGTTATATAGCTTACAATTTTTTTGATCACATCGAACACTGGCTGACTTAAATTCTACAATGATTTATCTTAAACGCCCATCTCGAGAGGTTCAAAATGTTCCAGTCACCAAATCCTATGTAAATTAACTACCTATACATACCATGTAGGTACAACCACTTACTATTTATGATACATATGTGGTTACTATTCGGGCGTTTATCTCTCATTCTTTTTTTTCGTGGTGTAGTGATTTGAACTACTATTCAAGCACTATTTGTACTTTTCGTCGAGATGTTGTCTATAATCTTACATTAAAAACCTCCTGTTCGCATTGCAGGTTCTGCACTTTTCAATTTTTTTTTTCTAGCCAGTTTAATTACCAAAACGTGACCCTCAGCTTGAAGGTCATATCAGGAAAAATACCCTCCTGATAGCAAAAGGGGAAATAGATGTATCATCTTGAAGTGTCGAAATAGTGGGTAGTTTTTTTTTTTTTTGGTTTGTTTTTATTTTATACGCTTAAAAGTGGTATCTGAACAACTGGAAAACTTATTAGATTCCCTTACTTTGAATTAAATAGACATTGGTTTTAATATGCATATACAATTGGTGTACTTGGGCTATTTTTTTATTTTTATTTTTTGAATAACTTACCTTTCGATGAACATCTATGATCAATCAACTGGAATCCACCATAGTTTTGATAACATAATTTTGTAAATGCGTTTTTTTGTGTCATCATTTGTATGGTTTTGTTTTTTGTTTGTGTGTTTTAAGAAACGCTTAAATTGAATTCTAGAAGTGCGTACTGCACTTGAATATTTACTACCTATTACCAGTACGCGTGAATTATCCTTTCTAGTTCACTGATGTAGTAGGTAACTTGGTCTACATGAGCCATGTGCCCATGTGAATGAATATTACTGTACGGTGTCTTTATTGAACACAAAAGTTTGTTAGCGAATTGGCCCCCTCTGCTCTTCTGCATTCGCCAATGCAGTCTACTCTAAATGGTGCGAAGTTTGAATTTTTTCATGAAATTTAAAACAGAGACGGTTTCAACAACTTCATTTTCAATGATATGGATACGCTGTTTAATAATTTTTGGTCTTTAATTTATTTCATAATTTTTTATTATTTTTTTATTTTGTTTTTTTTTTTTTCATTTTGTTTTTTTTTTGGTAGTTAGCCAGAACTATTTGTTAATGTAGTTTTATTTTAAATAAAAATAAATAGATACAAGATTAAATAGAACTTCTCGGTTTTGTTGAGTTCAATTTAACGTCAATTGTAAAGTTTTATGAAAGCTTTCATTTACTATTTAAAAGAAGCAAAGAACTACAAGATTGTCAAAGTTGTTTTAGCCATCAAAAAAACACAAAGTCTCAGCCATCAGAACTCGTATGCAAGCACAAATAAATGCTTAGAATGTTACATTAGGCAATGTGTGACAATTATCTTTATAAACACCAGTGTCGAAATTTGTTTCTTTTCTAGTATAAAAATATTTGTAAACTTTTGTTGTGCGATACTGGACTTGAAAATAATTCGACAACTCTTAGACGTAACTAAGTATTTTAAGATGCTGAAATAAATTTGAGTTCACAGCTGGCTGTCAACCATGGGGTAAATTAGATTTAACTGCTTGTACAACGTAGCAGAAGTTTTTTTTAGCAATCTAAATTAATATTAATTGAATTAATCCGTTGTAATGCAGTTTTTTCAATTTTTCAAAGATTTTTTTAAAGATTTTCAAATATTAGACGTGAAATTGAATATAAATAAATGAAAAGGTTTTGTGGAACCGACATTATATTTTCTATAAATTTTTTATGTTTAATAGAAAAAATAGCCGTTCTATCTAAAATATTTAAACATAAACTCATGATATTTTTTCTGCTAGTATTTATAGTGAGAATTAAAAAAAACAATCGGAACATGAAGTTGTAATTCAAGTAAAATAACACTATCTAATACATGTATATCTGTTTAAATATTTGCAGAGCATTTGCAAGTTTAGATATCTAATTGTTTATTTATTTATTTTGTTGAAATAAATCAAAATTAAATTGATAATTTTCAAGAACCTATTGTTATTGGCTATTTAATAATTATAAAAAATTAAAACAAGACAGCTTAGACAGATTTTTGTTCAATTTCAACTTGAATAACCCGCTGATAGCAATAGTAATAAGCAATAAATTTTATTTTTATTTTTTATTATTTTCTTTGGCCAGAGTTCTCAAAATAAATTTGCCCAAGTGACTTGATATGTATAATAAACGTAACGTTACTACCTTTCTTCTTAAGAAAAGCTTTTTATGTTATAAATAATTTTTAAGAATTTTAGGCTACAACCCTGGACTCTAATTTATCACATAAAATCATATAGACACTAATTTCGCAGACCAAACCTAATGATGCAACAGTGCCAAATGTTTCATTTCCTACTTTATAGCACACAGATCTGTGGCTATAAGATCGAATTTGGCCAAGCAGACATCCTGATGAGCAAAACTTTTTCTGAAAACATTTACTCAAATGTCTAAGCACTTTAGGCAGCCAGATAGTCTGCGTGATAAATACCAGTATTCGCTATACAAACACTAGATAATAATTTCAGACTGCACATGTGTGGATAAAAACCTTGAAACAAATTTTACAGCCCAGATCGTCCATTCCTAAGCAGAAACTTTGATTATATGCTCCAGACCTGATTCAATTCTGAAAACTCATTTGGTATATCTGGAATTGCAGGTCATATGTATCCCTCAATGTTGAAATTTTTGAGGAAAAAACACACACATACACGCAAAATAAAGCTTCCAACAAGGGAATCACCCATCTTTTGAGACGGAAGTTATTGGAGTGATTTACATAGGGAATTCCCATTTTGGAAAACTGTAGTTCCTAAGAAAGTAAATTATATTGTCTTGAAAGTTTTACAAACAATGAATTCTATCGAGGTTGTCTTCAGCTTTCACGTGAGATATGTTACTAAAATTCATTCTAGAAGTTGGAATCAATTTTCTGGGATGCTGGATTAAGAGCTGGTACTATTTTACTTCAATATTTTGTTTTATTAGTTAAATTCGTAAACCTTTTATTGACATATTCTCATTGTTTCTCTTTTCTTTCTCTTTGTAACTTCAGGAAACTTCTGACGCCTAGATTCGGTTCCATACATCATTACAACTAACAAAGACTGGGTCTTCGTGATGTCTCGGTTGTAAAAGTACGTTGACTCTGAGGCGAGTCGTATCCTTTCAAAGGTTAAAGTTTATTGGACACAAGGCTCCACGATTCTGGTAGGCCAGAAGAAATCTGCAGCACAGAAACTTTATTACTAGAATTAGAACACTTAAGGTTTTTTTGCATAGTTGCTTAAAGGGGCAATATGAGCATCTTGAGCCAAAAATAAATAAATAAATAAATAAAGTAAAAATAAAAATCTACAGCTAAAGCTCCGATATTTTCTACACAACTATCACGGTATTCTTATGTTATATATATATATATAATTGCTGAAGATCTAGAAACGGAAAATGTTCAAATAACAAATAAACTGTTGATAAAACTGGACTGATTCTCACAGGCTGTATGAATAAATATAGAACGTTTGATAGGTTAAATGTATTGATTGATATAAGTTATAAATTGGTTACACGCTCTTGGTTTCTAAATGTGTATTCTAGAGAAATTTTACCGGATTTTAAAACAGTGGTATGTAAAAGTGTTTTGCGTTTATTGTACTAATCATAACGAATTTTTCTTTGGTACCCAACACCAAGATCTTCTCAGGAGTTTAAAACAAGCATTTAAAGGTAACATCTACATACCATTATTACATGTATAATCTAAATGCAGTGTAAATCAAGGTAACAGACCATAGCAAAGTCATACAAAATATTGAACAAACGCAACAGATAGTAAATTATCAGTCTTAAAATTTTTTGAAAAGTATATGTACACCACTATATGTATATATGCAACTTACTAACAAGATATAATCAAATAAATTACAGAATCAGCATCTTTTGAACATTTTAAATTAAATTAATGACTATAATTTTCTTGCCCGAAAAACACTGCCAACTATCTTGTCTTAGCTGTATATGTTTTTTTTTAATAATAATAATAAATAAAATGGGTTAATTTTTTTTGAATTACTAGATTTATCAATAAAAATTAAGTTGATATAAATTTTTACAAAATAAAATGACACCAAATCAAGAGGAATTCAGACTTTTATTTTATATAAATTTTATTACTTACAATACATGAATTATAATACTAGTTATTGTAAAACACTATGTTTAATATAACTTCATCGTAATTTTCAAAAAAAAAAAAATTCTTTTATTTTTTATTTATGACTTCTTTTAAAATTCAAAGTTTTATGTTTATAAGTCAATCTAGCAATCATTTATTTTAATTTATTCTAATTTTTTTTTTTGGATTTATTTTGGATTTTTAGATATGCTTTGCTCTTTGTTTTTAAAGTATACAGTTCAAGACTTACAGACTATTTTTTGTTAATTCTTGCTTTTTATTTTGCAAAAATATTAAAAAGAAGCAGGTTTGAGAGGAAGTGTCAAGTACCCAAGTTTTTTTTTTAAAAAAAATATGTATTCTAACTGGTTTATTTATTATATTTTAAGTACAGTTTTTGTAGATATTAAACACTACATGTATAAAACAATACAAAGACTAGTAAGTTTATATATATATATATATATATATATATAAGTCATTCACATAGTAAATTTCAGATAATAATTCTTTGCAGTACTTTAACGTGTCTTACTTTTCTCAAAGCACAAAATAAATATCCAAGCATAAGTAAATATTTAACATGAAATTAATATTTAATCTTTTCATAAGTTTACGAATGCCCAGGTCTATATTTGATTTCAACTAACTCAATTGGAGCAGCTGTTGATCTCAACAGTTTTTTTATTTCTTCATACTCGTTCACACAAAGTTTATAATGCCGATACCATGTGCCCCAAAGTTTTCTGTCCGTGTGATCTAGATCTATCCAGTGGTAACAAATTCCACAAAGTCCTTCCCATCTAGTCTCGCGAATAACCTTACGTCGAATTACCAAGGGGTCTTCGAATGTATATCCTCCAGGGAAAATACCATGCTCGTGGTTTTGATGATACAAGTATCCAGAGTTTTTCATCAAGTACCATCCCCCCATCTTGCAGTACCCACACCAACCTTCTTTATAAATCCCTTGTCGACGACAATAATATGGATCATATTTATTGGTTTTTTTATTGTTGACAAATGGCATATCATCCCGTGAAATGGAGTAATGAACATTTTGTACAACTTGACCAGCAGATGTTGGAACACACCCCGCAGGTACTAAACTACCTAGTTGTCGGGTTTTCATGCTCAGTGAATGTAATGAATTTATTTGATTGGAGTTGAATTCGGTCACACCTCGACCTTGACCATAAGTAGCGTCTGTTAAAAGCTGTCTTGCAACGTAGTTGTTAATTCTTCGTGGTGGTCGAGACATGATAATATCAAGTGCTTCTTTAAGTTCCTCGAGACTAAAACTTAAACCTTTCTTATCTTCCATTCGAAAGAAATTTTCAGTCTTTGGACGGCTAGATGTCCACTTCATAAACGTTTGCTGAATTTCATCTTTGTGCCGAGCATCCATTATGAGACTTACATTACTCGGTAATTCAAGCTGGTCTTTCACACCTCTTGAAGGTTCTCTTCCAGCTTCGATAATTTCAGTGTCTGTTATGTGCGATAAATATCCTTGGAAATCTTCGTCATTTCCAACAGCAGCATAAATAGCCATTACACATTTTTCCAAAATTTCACGACCAGCAACAGCAGGTTTACCATCAACCATATTCATGGTATCGCTATTGAGGCCAGAATTTTGATAAACCCGAGTTGTACCACCGGTTCTTAGGAGTTTTTCAATTCTAGTAACGCGAGAACGAGATGAAAGAGAATAATTGAACCGGTTATCAGCTTTGAAAATTGGCGAATATTCATTAGAATTATCTTTGCATGTCAACAAGCTCATTACACTGCGTTCTATATTTTCAGAGTTCACAATCATTAGCGGTTTATATGGCGGTTGTCTAGGTCCATTTGCTCCAGATGTAGCTTTTGTGTCCCAAGCACCCGCCTGAAGTGGAATAAAATTGCTACCTAAGCTTGGAGGAATCATGGGCGCTTGTGGATTAGCATTGAACATTTGTGCATGTTGTGGATGGTATCCATATTCATTTTCAAAGCTAGGACCCTTCAATTCCGGAAACTGTTGATGAGGAAGTAACTTTTTGTTCAATGTCGCTGTAGGAGGTGCGGCTGTTCCCGGAGAATAAGGAAAAGTATAACTGTTAGGAGAGCTCAGACCTTTAGATAAAGAGCCAGGAAGAAATGAAGATGCAGGTGATGTTAGCGAATAATTATCCTGCATATTTTTAGAATTATCAGGTCCTGGGGGAGGATATTGAAATTTCTGTTGTTGTTGAAGTTGATGAGGTTGTTGCCCATAGAATTTGTCTTGTCGTGAAGATGGGAGCATATTCATCTGATCTTGAAAATTGGGTTGTGGGGTGCCATATGGCTGTTGCAGCTGGGAGAACCGATTGAACATATCGGGACTATCATAAGATGATGAATTCAAGACATAATGGCTGCTAGAAGGCATCATTGATGCTGGACTTGATGACAAGTACTGATGAGTATTTGGATCTTGACCTGGGCCATTGTACACATTTCCCGCACCATTAGGGTATACTTGCATGTTCACCATATTTGAATAAGGTTGGTGTTGAGGGTCTGTGCTTGAAGGCAATGCAGCATTTTCCAACTTTATATCACCATAAAACGAGCCAGTAAGGTCTTTCCCAGATGCTATAGAATAATTGCTAGTATTGGAACTTCGCAAACTAGATGACTGGGAAAAGGTTGACGACGTACCTGTTAAAGGGGCATCATCACTTTTTAAGACTGTATAATTAACGGCCAAATTTGCATCTGTAGGAGTCGATTGAGAGAGCATTGGACTCTTTTGATTTGGGTCACGCTCGGAGCTCATGAATGGTAGAGTGGCCATATGTAATTCTTGTCTTCCCGAAGACGGTAGGTTATAATCCACTAGCGATTTTGACATAACTTGGGGAGTCTGTATCGCGAATCTATATGATGGATACGTAACGACAAACAGGCATCTGGAGAAGCAATAAAAAAAAAGAGAGAGAAAGAGAAGGAAACATGAAAATGAAGGAAATATCTTCTAAATTTAAAGACCTTTAAACAATAATTCCATGGCTTATTCTATTTCCTAAATGCATTAATAACATTGATTAAGGAAAAATGAAATGCATGATTATCAGAGCTATTAACAGATGTTAATTTAATTTTCTCACTATGGAACAACACTAGATTTTCCTACTACTGGGAAATTGTCTTTTTCTATTCATTCAATTCAAAGATTTTTGTTATTCTTTAGTAAACTAAATTATGCAATTTCACTTCTAACAAATCTTTATTTCATAAAATTAAAAAAAGAAACATTTTTGAATTAACTTATTCATATGGAAGAGCTTTGGAATTGTTTTAGCCCAAGAGCGTTTATAAATATGGTTTTTTATAAATCTCTTTTTAGTTACCATATCTATTTTACAAATTGGGACCAATAGCGTGCCCCCAAAGTGGTGGATTTCCATGAAATTAAATCAAATTTTAATGTTGACATGAAAAACTTTTAAAAGAAATAGCTAAAATTTATATAGATGTACCAACAGTTAGGTACTAATGAAATACTTTATATGAAAAAAAAAACAAGTGTTTATGAAAAACATGGTTACATAGAAACAAGAAAGACACCATTCGTATTTAAATAATCTTTTTACTAGAAAATTTATTAAGGCAAGGTTCCCTTTCTTTGGGCCTCAAGAATGGCCTTCATTTTTTTACCAGCCTCGGCATTGGAAATCTTTTTAGGAACAATGTAAGGAACCTGGCTGTTACCATTCAGATTACCTCTCTTTTCAAGATTAAATTCGACCTTAATTTCCTCAATGCTCTTGCCATTGTGATGGATAGCAAAAATCTCATCTTCGGAAAGGTCAGACTTACCATTGTGGTGAATAGCAAAAAGTTCTTCCTTGGAAAGATCAGACTTACCATTGTGGTGAATAGCAAAAAGTTCTTCCTTGGAAAGATCAGACTTACCGTTATGGTGAATAGCAAAAAGTTCTTCCTTAGAAAGATCAGACTCACCACTGTGATGAATGGCAAAAATCTGCTCTTTGGTCAACTTGGGTCTAATGGCAAGAACATGTTCATTCTCATGTTTGTTCTTATGAGAAGATTTGGTTTCAGCAATTTCGGGGACTAATTCCTGGAAATCACCAAAGTAAGAAGTAAGCTTTTGCCAAACATTTTCAAGGAAAGAAGATTCGTCCTGCTTGGTTTTAACAAACTCGTTGTGTGCATCAATTTTGTGGAAAGAATTCATGCTTTTCTTTCTAGAACATTTCTGAACAGACTTGGAGCTGACAAGAGGTTGAGCAGTAGAGTAAGTCTCAGCAGGGATTTCACCAATGAATGCACGGTCACCAAATCCACCAACAAAGTAAACATCTTCAACGTTAAATTTGGCCCAAGAAGAAGAATGGACAGGGTTACCAGGAAGCCACCATTTGGCATCAGGATGGCGCTTCAAAAAGCACTGGGTAATTCTGGCTTGCTCCTCAACGCTTTCGACCTCAGTGAAATGGCCCTTAAGAGATACACGAGGACTTCCAGCGGGAGAAGGAACAATGCCACCGGGATAATGAGGATCAACCTTATCACCATAAGGATGGTCACCAACTCTGATAGAAAGAGAGGCCTTAGAACCGTCTTTAATGTTTCTGAAGGAAGAACTGATCTTCAAAGTGAGGAAGGTCAGAGATCCATCATCATCACAGTCGGCATAGTACTCCATAAAAGAGACAGGGAATCCGGAATTAGTTTCAACTGTAGCAAGATTAGCAAGAGACTCACGATTGATAAGGGTTCTGACTTCAGAAGCAGCCTCATCAACGGTGGGAATAGCAGTGGAGTGTTGGATGGGAGCAGCAGAGACAGCTGAAATGGCAACAGCTGCAGTACTAAGAAGAGTATTGATAATCATCGTAACTGTACAAAGTAAACACTAGATTTGAAGATAGTCCAAATAGACAAAATAGAAAGGGAAAAAGAAGAAGAAAGGAAAAGAGAAAAAAAAATTCTAGCAAGTGCAGTGCATTGAGTTTATATACATGGTCATCAAAAAAATCAGACTTCTTCCCTGGTGACCCAACTTTGAGATGGTATTCGAGTGATTGGTCAAGATCATTTAGATTAGTCCCAAATAGGTCCAAATGATCTAATCAATCTTTTGCTTACCCTGCTTGGCACCGTAGTCGGACCGCCCAGCCTGCATACGACAACTTCGGATTGGTTATAACAAAAGATCTCATACTAAATTGGTTTATTTGCCAAAATAAATATAAATGACGGCTTTTCAAGTTGTTTCCTCTTTTTTTTTTTTTCATATTTAATTAATAAAATAATTATCTAATAGATTTAGCTCTTTTTTTTTTTCTTTCTTTCAGAATCTCTGATGAAAATATTCTTTATTCTTTCTTTCAGAGTCTTCAATTAAATCTTCTCTGTGCCTGCTTTTGTTTCGGATTTGTACGAAAGGAAAAAAAATTAAAAAAAAAACTAATCCTTCGTTGGTGGAATTCATGCTTAGTTTTTATTGGATAATACCAAAATAGGAAATTTATAACTGATCTTTTTGTCCTAATCAGGTAAATCACTTGCGCAAGATTATACATATATATAAGTTACACACAAATGTTGAATATGGAAGAGACGCCAACGATATTTAACCGTGTTATAAAAAAGCACGTTGAATACTGAAATTGAGAAAAAAAATGTAATTTATTAGAAGCTACTGACTCTTTTTTTTATCTTGCTTGTTTTGTAAATAAAGGTTTTTGTAATGAAACTGTAAAGGTAAACTCAACGTGTGTAAACATATATTCATATTCTTGTAACAATGACAGGATAAAATTTTCTGTATTATAAACAGTTAAAAGGAAAACAGGTCATGAGAATAATGGCTCCACAATTTTTTTTTTTGTAATAATCAGTTACTTGAGCAAAATCCTATACGGCAATTTTTAACGTGTATTTCTATATTTTAGAGTAATAAACGTATGCAAATACAAGCAAACCTATGGATATTAATAATAATAATTATCATAATAGTGAAAGCCTATTTCTTAGAATCTTTCAAGTATATCTGGGGAAAAAAGTATATTCAACTATAAGTGTTTATTTAATAATTCGAAAATATACAAAATAACCCCAGTTTTTTTTTTTTTTTTCCGAATAATTGGTAGATATTTGAATATATATAAAAGTAGTGATTGTTTTTCTTGATTAAATAAGTATTCAAAATCTTTTGAAATATGTAATCTGATCTTTTTTATTGGTAGTCAATTCAAAATTTAAATTTCTTTAAGCTATATTATTTGATATCTATATTCTTGTAAAAAAAAATCGAGACTAAAAGTCTAGAAATTAATGAAGTTTATACTCATTGGATTTCATTTAATAGTACATTTTATACAGAAAAAAAATCTTGATAGGAAAGAAAAAGCTTTCAAAAGTTATTGCATTGAGATTGAAAAAAAAAAAAAAAAATCTATTGAAATACTTGAAATAATTTATTATTTCAATTAGATATATGTATACATTTATTATATGATTGGTGGATATTTATGAGTGCTATGTCATTTTTTTTCTTATTTTTTTTCAGTCATGAAAATTATATTCTGATTTTGTGATGTATTGGAATAAAATCAATATCATGATATAATTCTACATTCTTTATTGAACTATTTATCATTCAGCAAAGTACGTTAAACTTTATTGACAATATTTTGAAATAATAAAACAATTATTAATGGTATATCAGCTTTTTAAGAATCAAGATTAATCATTACATTGATATTTTGAATCTGATGATATATATGTTTAAAGAAATTGGACCCTGCTTATCAATAGTTATGCAATGGGTGACGCTTTAGCTTCATATTATACAAACAAAATAAAGTCATTATATATCTATATATTACATATTCTATAAAATTAATGAATCTATCATGGAAAAAAAAAAAAAAAAAAAAAAAAAAAATTCAAATCTTTAAAATAACTGTTAAATTCATAAAATCAAATATATATATATACCATTGACTTTGAGTAGTTTTTTTTATATAAAATGGTCATACAAATTTTTTCTTTAAATTTAAGTTTCAAAAAGATTCCTTCGTAGATATGAACATTTGATTTGATTTTATCAATCTGTAAAAAAAATACTCTATATACTTAACAAACAGTTTCTTTTATTCCATCTTCATTCCTTCGTAATACATTCCATTCATCTAGAAATATATATATATATATATACATATTTTTGTTTCTGTAATAAATATAAACAAGAAAGCTGTTTCCCCAGAAACCACTGACACTCACAAAGATTCGATCCAGTCCTAAAACGGCAGTCCAACAATAAACTGCCCCTTTTTGTAAAAATGAACAGAAATCAAAATGCTTCTTTATTCTGTAGAAACTTCTTTCATCTAATCTCAAAATCAACATTAAATCTGGAGACCTACTTTAAATACGAAAAACTTTTATAATCTATCATTTTATTTACCTATTTATTTATTTATCTTTTTTCCTCATTTCATTTTTCAATTTTCAATTTTTTTTTTGGAGAACATTTATCAATTGGTTTTTGGCTTTTGTACACTTGGTTTATCTTATTTATTTATTTATTTATTTATTTATTTATTCATGTCTTATTTATTGGTTCATTCAGTTCTTTAATTGTTTGGTACACATTTTCAACCATGGTTTCTCAACTCACACAGATATTTCATGAATTAGACTCGCTCAAAACTCTCCGCAAAGGACTTGACCATCTCGATAAGTTTCTATATCATCTATGCGAGGCTTCAGATCCCCTTTCACAATCGCATCCTGTTACTAATGGTATTGGTGGTGTTGCCGGAGGTGGAGGTGTGGGCTTGGACTCTACACCCGCTTCACGACTTATTCAAACCCGTGAATTTGCAGATTTTGAACATTCACAGGACGGATTTCGACATAATATTGCAACTAAGTTGGTGTCTGTTTTAGAAAGATATCCAGTGCGGCCTCCACTATCGGGATCATCAAGTTCCTCCGGCTTGCATTCTTCATCATCTTCAATAAGCTCAACTTCTAGCGCTGGGAGTTCATCATCCACAACTCCAGCAACTAATGGAACAGGTCCAACACCACACGGAATGCCATTAGATCAGGCACTGCACGCAATGGACCTATTACAAGGTGTACTATTGATGCATTCAGCGAGCCGTGCGGTGATGTCGGATCCTCACACTATGGCTCATTTTCTGCGGTACCTGGCGCCAGGAAGGTCTCCAGACCTACATGTAGCGGTGGTAAACACGTTGGTGAGTGCGATGGTACGTGAGGTGCGCTGCATTCGACAGTTTGAGCGATGCGGTGGACTCGAAATGATATGTAGACTTTTTAAAATGAAAGATACTGGGAAAGAAGTTAAACTCAAGATATTGGAATTTTTGTTCTTCTACTTGGTTCCCGAGACAGCTGGAATGAGTGCCCAGGCGGCAGAAGGTGAGCTAGAGCACAGGAGGACAACAGCAGAAAAACAGAAACTGCTAGGTAAGTATTTGAGTAATGTGAATGGTCTAGTTAAAGAGTTATATACAAGTAAACCATTTGGAGATATGAAACATGAATGGTAATATCTATATTTTATAACTTTGAAAATAAACGATGATAATAATAAAAAAAAAAAAAAAAAAAAGCTATAGTAAAAATCATAATGTAATATAACGAAAAAAAGTTTTTTAATTGATTTTTCCCAGAAATGTTATTATCCATGTATAGGCTTATGTCTATATAAATGTTTCATTGTAGCAAGCAATGACATGAGATGAAAAAAAAAAATAATAATAATAAGAAAGAAAGAGTAAATATAATATTGAAAACAAATGAAAAAAATAAAAAAAAAAAAAAAAAAAAAGAGACTAGATAGGGGCATGTGTAAACAGGTAAGAAATACTCTCACCATTGTGAAGACGACGAATAGCTTCAGCTAATGTAGGCGAGATATCAATATGATCCAACTTAGGACAGACAGCCATAACATCATCGTGAGGGACAGTATTGGAACAAACAACTCTTTCTAATGGACTGTTGTTGATTCGCTCCACAGCAGCACCTGAAAAGATTCCATGTGTGATCAGTGCAATAACAGATTTGGCTCCATGTGATATCAGGGTATCTGAAGCCTTGACCAAAGTTCCACAAGTGTCAGCCATATCATCGACTAGAATACAGATCTTGTCTTGGACATCACCGACTAAAACCATACGAGACACTTCATTTGCACGCTGACGCTCTTTATGAATCAACGCAAAGTTAAGGTCAAGCTTATCAGCGAGCGAGGCTGCACGTTTTGCACCACCAGCGTCGGGCGACACAATGATAGCATTCCTGTAATCAATATTGTGCTTGATATAGTTCAAGGTAGATGGCTCGGCATAGAGGTTGTCTACAGGTACATCAAAGAAACCCTGGATTTGAGATGCATGTAAATCCATAGTAATGACGTGGTTACATCCAGCAGTTTGAAGCATGTTAGCCATGAGTTTGGCAGTAATAGGTGCACGCGACTTATCTTTCTTGTCCTGTCGTGCATAAGGAAAGTTAGGAATCACAGCCGTGATTCTTCGGGCAGATGCAGTCTTACAAGCGTGAATCATAATAAGCAACTCCATAAGAAAGTCATTCACTTCACCACATCCAGTCTGAATGATATAAACATCTTCATCACGAACAGACTCACCGATCGTTACTGAGGTCTCTTGGTTGGCATATTGTGATACAGCTATTCTGCTGAGTTCCAATCCGAGCCTCTGAGCCACAGAGTTGGCAAGCTCTGGGTGTGAGTTGCCTGCTAACAACTTAATAGAATTCGAGCTACTGTTAACCATTTTTGCTACAAATGCTGGAAGATTTAATAGACTGTGAAGCAAAGAAAAAAAAAATCGCACACACAATAAAAAACAAAAAAAAATAAATAGAATTAAAAATTATATAAATATAAAAGAACAAAAGCTGAGAGGAAAAGAATCAAGACAAAAAAAAAAAAAAAAACCTGGAGAATCAGCATACTTATATAAAATTTTTCGGTCCGTTCAAATGTTAAGCAGTGTGCGCAGACCGTTTTGACCCTAGCCCAAATATCTTTGGTCCCAAGTACCTTTTGGCCATGGGCATTTGCAAACCACTGATTGGCGGCCCTCGGGGTCCTTCAAAGGTACGATACCGGCACTTCATGAGCCCCACGAGTTCTATGAATCCTTATTCATCTCAGCTATCCTTCTCAAGTACAATCCATAATGTCAATTTCTCGCTCATATCAACCTGCTGTGGAGGGATTAAAGCACTGGCAGCTCGTCGTTTAGCAGCATTGCTTGCACTTACCAAAATTTCAATGCCGTTAAGACCATCTGTAAGCACCAATTCGTACTTACTTGTTATGGGTGTATTCTCATCGGCCCACGGTGATGCTGTCGATACTGTGTACGGTTTAACGTACATCATGTTATGCCGCACTAGCAATGTGTGCTGTCGTGAGTTGAGCTGTGCATCCAAGATGGCAGAGAGCTGAACTGTACGATGAAAGTTGGGTAGCGAAAAGGAAAACGATTGATCTGAGTACCGTGAGTCCCGTAGCGGGAATGCATACTGGAACAGGTGGCTGAGGTACATTGGTAGAGAACCCTTTTGCTGTTGATACTTTGTAGTGCTGGGTAGGCTCGATGTGAGTCTGACTTGCTCTAGCAGGATGTTTGCTTTGGATGGTAACACGATACCATTCATGGGGGGTTGGTAGTGGATTGAAGCATCTTCCTGAGGTTTCTCTGGTTCCTGGTCTGACGAAGGCTCTTTGAATTCAGCTTCATCCTGAAGTTTGGGCTTCTTCTTTGGCGACTCTTCATCGTCTATGTTACCGTCGCCATCTTCGTCATTTGTATCCTCGGGTTTGGTCTCTATCAGTGTCGGATACTCATCCTTTTCCAGAGCACCCACGTATTCTTCAAGCCCCTCGGGTATATCGGGCAGTTCCTTTGGCATTTCATCAATCTTCTGGTTAACGAATTTTTCTAAAACTACGGCGTCTTTGAACGTCGGGTCCGATTTCTTGAATTCACTGTAGACTTGTGCAAACATGTTACTCCACAGCCCTTTGAATGAAGCCGGCGTCCTTGCACGGCCCATTGCGATTTGGCGCTGGATATATTCAATTGAGACCTCCGATGTGTCGTCATCGTACAAGAATGCAGAAACATGGCGCCGGCCAATTTTGTACTCCCCTACTTCTTCCACGAGCTGTTCCTCTATCTTTTCGAGCTTTTTCAAGTAGGTCTCAGAACCAGGTGACATTTCCTTCAAAACAAAATCTTCAACAACTCGTAAAATTATTTTAGCATCATCCACAATCTCAGAGCCGGCCTCGTTATACTCTCGTGCGTTGTTGTAAACGAGCAAGAAATCGCTGTACAGCTCCTTCAAATCGTTTGAGTTTTTCATTGAAATCTCAGCGAGAGAAATTGGGTTCGAAACTACTTCGTAGTAATCAGGAAATGTCTCCTTATCTGGAATCTGTCTAAAAGGTTCCACCATAACCTCATCCAATACTTGGATCTTTTTAAAAATCTTTGCGCATACCGTAGGCTAAACAACTGTGTTAATGACAGTTTCCAAAAAAAAAAAAAAGGATACATAGATAGGTGTACCTACAGGATTGTTTTTTCGTTGCGAACGCTTGCGACCCATGGTTTAGACAAAAAAAAATTAGAATAATAGGCGGCAGTTTGAATCAATCAAATTACAGTGAAATGTCAACAGTTTGGTGCTAAAGAAAAAAAAAAATACTCTATGGAGCTTCATTGAACATGTAAAAGGAGTAGAAAAGCACGCGTCACACAGACACACACCTCTCTATACAGCATATATGCATCATAGTTTTGTGCACTGTACGGCTGAAACTACTCGGGTCTTTCGGGTGCTGGAGGTAAGTGGCATCCGCAGCCAAATATGGAGCAAGACCTAAAGCCAAACTTTTGAGTTATCGTCCGAACCTACAAGAAGCTATAACAGAACAGTCCCGATATTTCCGGCATGAGTGTGGTGTATTTGGAAAAAAAAAAAAAAAAAAAGCATTTTTCATTGTTGTAGTCCGAAATTTAATCGTGAATATAGTCGTCGTACTTGAATTGAAATATATTGATTTAGTCCGGTACTAGCCGTTCACAGGTTTCTACTATATGTATATGTATATATATATATATATATATATATATATATATTGTCCTTGATATTAACGTCTACGTTATTTTGTTTCTAATTACTTTTTTGAATATAAATCTTTAGTTTTAAAGGTTTTTTTTTTTTTTTTCATTTGAAAAATAGCCTTTAGAGCTTAGTGAAAGATTAAACATAGATAGTTCTAGCTGACTTTCAACATGCTCTCATTTCTAATTCTCATGATGCCAAACCAACGTCATTGTCTAATCTATCGAGTGTCTATTAGATTGGTAATTGTAGACCTATTTGTCAGTGTTAAATAAGCAAAAGACATTTGATTTGTAAGTTATTTATTATACTCAAAGGAACTGGCACGTGAATTATTCTGTATTCTAGAAAAAACCACGTCTGCGTCTTTCAATATTTTCCAAGTCAAAAACGGTTCTTGGATTCTGTTTTCTTTCTTAATTAAACATTCAAACGAACCAATTCAACTACAGCTGTAATGATTTTTGGTAAAGTCTTCACTACAATCATCACTGCTGCGTCAGTGGTGCTGGCTCAGAGCTCGAATGTCATTGATGCTACCGACAGCGACTTTGACTCTTTGGTAGCCAGCTCAAATACTCCTGCTCTTGTTGAGATCTATGCTAGCTGGTGTGGCCACTGTAAGAAACTAGCACCAACATGGGAACAATTGGCTGATTCTTACGTTGGAAAGAACGTCAACATTGTCAAAATTGACGGAGATATCAACAGGAAGACGTCCAAGAAATACAATGTCAACGGGTTCCCTACACTTAAATTCTTTGACGGCAAGGGAAATGTTGAAGATGTCCAAGTTGGCAGAGATTTTGAATCCCTTAGCGAGTTTGTAGCTTCGAAGACTGGAGTCAAGCCCAAGGCTGCTAAGAAGGAACCAAGTTTTGTTGTTAGCTTGACTAATGACAACTTTGATAAAATTGCTCTTGATGAAGATAAGACTGTTATTGTAGCATTTACCGCAAGCTGGTGTGGACATTGTAAAAGTCTCAAACCCGAATACCAAAAGGCTGCTAGTGTTTTTAAGAACGACGAGAACGTCGTTGTTGCTGAGGTTGACTCTACTGGTGAGGGTACTACAGGCCTTAAAGATAGATTTAACATTAGAGGTTTCCCCACCATTTTGGTGTTCAAGAAGGGTGTTACTGATGCCGATGACTATGACACTTACAACAGCGGCAGAAAGGTTGATGATCTTGTTGATTATCTTAATGATGCTGCTGGATTAGACCGAAATGTCGATGGTACACTAGGTGACAAGGCTGGTAGGTCATCAGAGCTTGACCGTATTGCCCATAAGTACGTTGAGGCAGCTGAAGACGTTCGTGCAGAGCTGGTCAAGAAGTTTGACGAATCCAAGGATATTTCGGCCAAGATTTACAGAAGATTTGCTGACAAGATCAATTCCGGATCAATTGAGTATGTCAATAAGGAGATCAAGAGATTGGGTAATATCATTACTAAGGGAGCTTTGAAGAGTAGTAAGTTGGATGAGCTTAAGATTAAGTTGAACATTTTGAAGAGTTACTTGCCTGGTCAAGTTGTTGAGGAAGTTGCATCTGATAAGAAGATTGTTGATCAACATGGAGAAAAGCCAGCACAAGCTGTTATTCAAGATGAATTGTAAAAGTTGAAATAAATCAAAACAACAAAAACAAGTATTCTTTTAATATACATAATTAAAAAAAAAAGATTAAATATAAATGAACAAAGACCAGGGATTATTATTATTATTATTATTATTATTATTATTATTATTATTGTCTATTTAAATTGATATTCATTATTATCATTATGATTATTATTATTATAAATATTAAAATTTGTTACCAGTCAATAGGATTTGATTTGAAGGCAGCACGCATCAAATCAGGAAAAACTTCTCCTTTCAATATACAATGCTTTACAATATTGGCAACATGTTCAGGCCGCACTCTTGCCAACCAAACAGCTTGACCGGATTTTAAATAAATCATGACATTTGCAGCAAATTTGTGACCTCCTATGTGAGAAACACATGCAACACGGACACCGCCAGCACGATTGTCTGATGGGTCTCGATACAAGTCTAATTCGCGGAGTTCCTCGTCAAAACGTTTTTGAAGAATGGTGGCTGTGATGGCACAGCGCTTATCACGCGTCCGATGTGAACAAAGCAAAACATAAGCCAGCTCTCCGGCAGCTTCGATTCTTGTGTTGGATGTAGTTGGAAGGCGGATTGTAGAAAGTAAAGAAGAAGACAGTTCTTTTGACTTGTTAGCAGGACGCGATGCATGCAATGCTTCCGTCACAGCAGCCATGTCTGTGGGTGCTGACAACGGAGTGATACCGTCCAAGACTATGAACTCGGGCAATATCAGCGCACGAGTTGGTCGAGATTTGAGGTCAGCCTCGTGCTCAAAGTATTCGTCTGGAGGTGAAAGCGACGAGTTGGAGATAATGACACGGCCGCCTTCTGCGGCATTCCATGTCGAAGACGAAGCGTCGAGGGCATTAGCAAGGGTTCCGAACTCGTCAGTGACGCTGTGTACCCAGTCGGTTTTCCCGGTTGCGCAAAGGATGTGTGAGCGCCAAGGTTTGGCGGATCCCCAGAGCGGTGAGCTTGTATCAATCGAGAGCGACGACGGGTATCTTTCGGAGCAGGAATCACAATCTTCGGGCTCACATTTTGCAACAGTATAAGAATTTGAGATTTCTTCTAAAGCTTGTTGCTGAGTATCTCTACCAATGAATCTGGATAACAATCCCATTTTATTTGATATTTGTTTTAATAGAATTGGACTTTAGTAAAAGTTATTATTATTATTTTATTATTCAAAATAAAAATTTAATGAAAAGAAGAAGAAAGAGAGAAAAAAAAGAGATCCAGAGATATATAAATATAAATATAAATATATATATATATATATATATACATTTAAATGTTGAAGGTCAACAACGAAATAATACAAGAACCTTGATAGGCAAATGGAAAAAGAATATAATGAAAAAAAAAAAAAAAAAAAAAAAAAAAAAAAAAAAAAAAAGAATCGGACAATAATAATGAAAAAGAAACAAAAAATGTAACCTAAGCTGTGTCAATACAGCCGTGCGCCAGTTGTTCCGGAGCACGATCCGGTGCTGACAACGACAATTTTTTGATATATTACAACATTTTTCTCTGTATAAAATATTGAATTGATTTAAATTAAATTTTGTTTCTTTCTTAGAACTCGAATGTTCCGTATGTTTATATATATCGGGTAGTACAATCAAAAAGATTATTCAAAGAAGAGTTTTATTTTGTTTTTTTATTCAAGAAAATATTGATTTGTGTGGTTGACTTGAAAAGGAAATAATATCCGTAGCATCTCATCGCGTTACTACACTAGTTTCTATTAATTATGTAATTTTTTTTTTCATTATTATTATTATTATTATTATTATTATTATTATTGTGAAAAAAAATTTCTTCAAGCCAATAATTTAATAATTTATTTAATAATTTATTAATTTAATAGTTCATTAATTTAACCTTAAATTTACTAAAAATTTGTCAACACATCAGATCACGTGCTTTATTTATTTTTTCCTTAATTTTCAAGAATAATAATAAAAAAAATTCGATCCGAAAGCTTTTATAAATATAAACATGAACAGTTATAAAGTGAATATAAACAGCTATAAAGTAAATATAAACAGTTATAAAGTAAATTCTTCAAAAAGTCAACCTTTAAAAATTACTATTATTTTAACATTTCCTTCTTTTTCAATTGGACAATCTTGAGAAATTGTCAAAGACATGAAATAAACTATAATTTTTTTTTTTTTTTTTTTTTTTTTTTTAAAAATATACGTAAGTTCATATAAATTATAATTATATATATAAATATATAAATTAACTCTTGAAAAAAAAAAAATTAAATTAAATAATTCAACAAAATCTATATTTCATTACTAAAAATGACATATCAATTAAATATATCATGAATATCAAAAAATAAAAATAAAAAAGAGTTGATAAAATAATAATAATAATAAATGGACCCTGCTTTTCTTACCCTTTCCCTGAATATATATATATATATATATTTTTTTCAAAAATTCTCGGAACACACAGCTAAAGAAATACAATGTTTGTGGCACGTGATTTCAATATATATATCTCAATGATTTTTAAAAGGTAAAAGCTTTTGTTTACTTTCTTTTATGTATATATATATATATATATATAATAATAATAATAATTACAATAGTATATCATTTAAATTGGTTTTATTCTTGAAGTTCATGTCCTATGATCTATGTTCTATATTCTATGGTTCATAATTTATAATATATGTTATATATTTCATGGTTTTTGTTCTATATTCTATATTTTATGATTCATAATTTATAATATATGTTATATGTTTTATATTCTTTATTATTCCTATACTATTTCCATATTATCAATTAATACATTACCTTCCCTTCCATCAACCATTTACATATAGATACCCACTTCGCTTATTCCATCTTTACCCACTTTTTGTTCTAATTTTTTTTTTTTTTTTTTTTTTTTTTTTTTTTTTTTTTACAATCTATTAAAACAAACTAGGCAACAAATCCGCTTCATATCTCTTTCATTTCCTATATTTTATACATCAACATTTTCAACAAATAATCCTCTAAAAACTAATCAATATGCAAATCACATTATTCTTGAATCAAATGGCATTCAAACATAAACTTCATCCTATATGCACGTTTACTCTACAAATAGACTATTTCAATTATATAACAATACTTGTATTATTATCATTTTTTTATTTTTAATTATTAAACCCTGTATTTTCTTGTTTTTTCTTCTTCTGGTTTACACATATTTATATAACTTATATATCAAACGAAAAAAAAAAAATAAAAATTTAAAATAAAAAAAATAAAATAAAATAAAATTCCTAAAAGTAAATAAACAAAAAAAAAATACACAAATACTCATTATATTTGTGCCTTTTCTTTTAAATACTCTCATCACCAACATCTTGCTTAACCCAATAAATAAATAGATATACATAAAAAAAATAATAATAATAGTAATAATAATAACACAAATAAAACGTTCAAAACGAAAAAATGAAAAAGTGAAAAAAATGAAAAAATTAAAAATAATAATAAAACAATGCAGCCATGATAGAAATAAAAAATATTAATGTCTGTAATCACCAGCAACATTCATAGCCCACTATACTGAGATAATGAGGATGTATTACTTGGAGATGTGGGGACAAATGGGTTGACTCCGACTCGTTTTTGGTTAATGGTAGAAGCAGTCGACCAAGTGCTAGACGTTGAAGATGAGCGTGACGAAAATGAAGAGTTCAATGAATGATAAGATCCATTCATGCGTGGTTTCGGCCCTGCTGTTGATGCTAAAGCATTATTACTAGCCGTACTCGTTCCTGGCTGGGTCAAAATACTACTGCTACTATTAGGAGTATCAGGAATTAATGTTGCCGAAGCCATAGTCGGGGTGATAGGCGGTGAGGTTGGCAGTTTTAATGGTGTAGGTTGTGTAGCCATACTGTTAAATGCAAACATAGACGAAGATGTCAATGATGCTAGCTGAAGCTTCTTAAGTCGAGATACTTGGTCTTGATGATGCTTAATTTCCAAATCCTTTGTTATTCGCAGATCTTTCAACGCTTGACGAAGACTTTCTTTCTGGCTCTCCAGCTGTGCGATTCGTTGCGTAAGTTGCTCCTTGTTAGGTGAGGTTACCGCGCTAACCGGCGATGTCGACATAGAAACATCAGGTGTATCTGCATCTGGGGTAGTTGGTAGCTGTTCTGGCAATGGAGTTGCTGGCGGAGTGGTTACACCATCGAGAGATACTTTGGTAGGGCTGGAAATTCTTAGCTCACGTACGGTTTTCTGCTCATCGTGTAACGCCTTTTCAAGCTCCAAAATACGCTTGCGTGACTTGTCAAGCTTCTTTTGGTAATCAACCATCAGAGTAACATTCTTTTGCTCACTTTCTCGCAGCTTGCGCTTGAGGTCAAGATCAGTTGAAGCAGTAGCATTGCTTGTAGCTGTCGAAGTCATAGAAGAGACCGACGAAGTTGATGGACGACGGGGTCCATCAAGTGGCGGAGGTGGTGCAGGTACTCTAGGAGAAGTCGGGGTTGTAGGAGATCTACCTTGGGAAATGTTTGGTTGCTGCTGACTAGAAGAACTTGCCCTTCTCATTTCAAACATTGAGTTTCGGGTATTAATTGCATGCTGCGAAGGCGGATAGTTTGTAATGACCGGTACAGGTCGGGAGGCCCGAACCTTTTCTGACTCTATACCAGTAGATGTAAAGAAGTCTGCTGTGGAAAATTCAAGAATGGGGTCCGAAATGACTGGGAGGCGCTCTGAATAGTAGTTGTTGTGGGACGTTGTACCTAAGCCTGAACTGCGCTTGTTTGTCCAAGGAAATATACTATGACGCTTTGACCCTGAAGAACTAGATGAGGTAGATGAGTCGCGAACAGAAGATTTTTTACGAAGGCTGGAAGACGCTGGTGACCCAGACGTATGAAGCATTGAAGCAGGCCTTCTTGACGACATTTTTTTTTTTTGTTTAAAAAAACTGGTGTAAAAAAATAAGGGCCTTCAAGAATGTGTGTGTACTAGGGTTGATAAGGAGCGTGGCGTGGCAGTAAGTAATAAATGTCAACTGGCTGAATATAATCGAGGTTACGTTTGTTTTGTTGGTTAGTATATGTGTGGTCTTACAAAAAGATATATGGCCTTCACAAAGATGGTCTTAACAAAAGGAAAGAATAGAAAATAATGAATAGAATAGAAGAAGGAGAAAGGAAATCGAAAAAAATGAAAATAAATAAAAACAGAAAAGAATGAGCAGAATAAGAATTAGGGGGTGGGTTTGTGAAACTTTTTATGGATACTGCAATTAAGGTCCTATCCTTAAGGCAGCCCAAACAAGAAAACAAAAGAAATTATCAATGCAAGCAGCCTTAGGTGTTATTTTCTGTAGTTTACGCGCGGATCTGAAGAAATTAACTACCTATTTACTTGGGATTTACCTGCTTATTAGCAGCTAAACGGGGACTAATTAGCTAGTCAATTTACAAAGTACATTTAATCCAAACCCTTCGTCATTACATCTACTG
Source organism: Geotrichum ghanense (nom. inval.) (assembly GCA_022023575.1). Classification (NCBI taxonomy): domain Eukaryota; kingdom Fungi; phylum Ascomycota; class Dipodascomycetes; order Dipodascales; family Dipodascaceae; genus Geotrichum; species Geotrichum ghanense (nom. inval.). The sequence goes on along the minus strand of JAKKCX010000010.1, from coordinate 1,632,765 downwards.
CACGATTCTGTTGTCATTCACAATATAACATTCTTAATACTTCCTTCATGTTGGATCTTTTTCAAGTCAAACAATAACAACAACAACGACAACTGTATTTGTTCTAATCACTACCGACCGTTTTGGGTTGAAGGTCTGTGCTCAACTCTCATTCTTGACCTCCTTAGCTATCAAAACAATGCTGACTCGTAAAACTTAGTTTTTTTTTTTTTTTTTTTTTTTTTTTCAGCATTTGTCCCTTCATTCAGTTCTTGTATTTCCATCACCGCCTTTCTTCAACTGATGATTCCAAGAGTAGCAAAATTTTCAAACAAAACAAAACAAAAAAAAAAAAAGCCCAAAGGTCGCCTTTATGCCCCTGGCCATCGCGCTGAGCTTGACATTTACGATCATCCCGTGTTTTCACCAGTAAAATGAATGCCGTGACCATATCGGTCCGATCCTGATGGTGAAGATCAAGGGGGATTGGCCTGATATTCATTCATATATTCTCGGACACTTGTTTTTACGTATATATATATATATATATATACAATTCATTTGCTTATATATAAATGTTAATACCATAGACAATTACTTGTGTTTAAAAGTCTTCACAATCATTTGGCACATCCACTCAAGATGGCCATGGCATGTATTATAAGAGCCTTCTTCATGCATAGTTATCACCATACTCACGCAAATCTATTCTCCCTCTCTTCATATTGTGTGCTCCTCTCACACAGATGCATGAACCCTGATGCATCCTTCTATCCTATCATTTTCTCGCCCAAGTAAAATAAAAAATAAAAAATAATAATAATAATATAAAAACCTTGTTTTAAAGCCTTCCCTTTCTCTCTCTTTTTATTCAAAATTATGCTCAGATTGAGTTCGAGACATGCTCCGGCTATCACGTACTACCATGTTTTCAATTTAATGGGTTGAATAATATGAAAACCCCACACTTTTTTTTTTCTTATTTCTATTTTTCTACACATGACTTTTCGTATATATCTCTTGTCATCTCCGCCCATCTGTCTCCATCTACCTCCATTACTTTATTCGCTTGGATTCGAGGGCTTGGATCTTTAAACTATCTAACTACTACTAGTTCTACCTGCATTCACGTCAACTACCACTATTAACTCACTGGCAGTATTATTCAACTGCTGATTAATCTTTTTCTCCAGTTTAGTTTCCTATCCTATTCTGCACTGTACGGCTCACTCCAATCTACTATCTCCATTAGTACACTTACTAGCACACAACTATGCATTAGTTAGACTCAACTAACATCTTTAAACTATTTATTCCAATTACCATTCACGCAAACATCTATCTCTCCGTTATAAGGATTCAATATAAACAGTCAAAATCACAAAATATTAAAAACTATACAAAACAAAACTACCAGATCAAAATATATATGTGTAAATGTGTAGAAAAACAGCGACAAAATAATAATAATAGTAAAAAAAATAATAAAAAAGTCAAATGAATGGAACTGGAATAATTAACAGAAAATAAACAATCATTCCTCATATATCTCATAACATGATTCAGTCATCGAGACCGATATATCAAAAGCAAAACAACGTAAAATGAATGACAAAAAAAAACAATACATCTTCAAACTACTTAAAGTAGCTTGTCAGTGTATTGCTTGGGTAATAACTTCCATAAGATGGTGCAGCTGCCGGATTAGGTGGCTGCTGTTGAGGTTGAGGAGCTTGTTGTGGCATGTATGGCATTTGTTGCAAAATCTGCTGCTGCTGTTGATGCTGTTGTTGCTGCTGCTGTTGTTGTTGTTGTTGCTGCTGTTGCTGCTGTTGCTTCAACTTTTCTTGCTCCTTCTTCCTCAGCTTGTATAACCGTCTAGTTTCTTTGAATTCCTCGGGTAATCTCTTGGGACCATGTTTTTGCATAGTTACATGCGCATTTAAGTGGTTTAATGTACCATATGCCTTTGTACAATTTTCATAATTGCAGTGATAAATTCTTTCAATTTCCTCAAATCTTCTCCGGGGTCTTTTCTGCTGATTAGATCCCGGTAAAGGAACAAAAGAAAAAGTCTTATTTGGTCGCTTTTTGGGAGGAAGCACCTGATGATTGGTAGCAGCTGCCGCTGCTAACAACGGGTTGCTATTAAGCAAATAAGGCTGCTGGTCGTGTGTTTGTATGGGCATATGATTGTACCTAAAATGTGAAGGGAGAGGTTGTTGATGGGGATGAAGAGCAGGAGCCATAGGACCTTGGTAGAAATGATTTGGAGGTTGATCTATCAGAGTATGAGGCTGCTGAGGTTGCGCATGTTGTTGCTGTGGAGGTTGATGGTACGCGGCTGCGTAGTAGTACTCATTAGGTTGGGGTGGTTGTTGAGGGTTTGTAGCATCTGTAGGCTGCGGAGGTTGAGTAGCTTGTACCGTTTGCTGAGGACTTGCAGTAGGAATAGGAGGCAATTGTTCGTAATTCATTTTTTTAGAGTAAATTAATTTATAGGTATGATTATTGCTTTTAGTTCAAGTAAAACTCCATGAATAAGAGAGAGAAAAGTCCAGTCAAGAACTTTTTATTAATACAAAATAATGATTAAATGAAACAGAAGAAGTTAAAGACACAGAAAGAGGAAGAGAGAGAGAGAGAGAGAGAAAGAGGAAGAAAGGAAAAATTAAAACTAAGAAAAATTCAAGACAATTGTAACTCTATTTATAATTTAGTGGACAAATGGTAGGTTTAAGGGTCCATAAAAGTGAGCTAACTCGGACCTAACCAGCTTGGGCCAGGCCAAAAAGAAACGCTTGCTTATCCCAAAGCAGTTTAAAGCACAAAGAAGATGCCTGCGGACTTGCAGAGATAGACTAACCTGATTGCGACCTAAGATTAACCTTGGATGTTGATTTCTGACCACATTTACACATTCCAATCATTTGTATGGTTAGTACGTGTACCACTGATCAAGTTCATCCAGCTACTTGATATTAGAATGTGTATATATATATATATATATGAACAACTGATAAAAAAAAATACTGGGAATACTTTTCACGGGGCAAACTCAACCGATTTGTGTGCACTGTGATGCTGGTAAGATTTTTTAAAAGAAACGTTGTCGTCTCGGACTTTTTATTTTGTAATTTTCACGGCTGAGGGAAACGGCGGCAGGAAAATAAAATGGGATGAGGCAACGAGCTTATACAAACACAGATCATAGGGCATTGCGAGCATTGAAGTCGGATGAACTTACGGCAAACGCTTATGAGCGTGGCTTTCAACGCTTGTAATGGGAGACGATTGTATAAATATAATCAGAGACCCTTAGTTTTTGTGATCCATGATAGATTTTCGCTAAGGGCTGTTGAATAGAGGTGTGTGTGTGTGTGTGTTTTTTTGAGGCATACCAATGAACAGTGTGCTAAGGTTAGCGCTGGGGCTAGAAGGCAGCAAATGCCATCGATCACAAAATTTTACATGTACTAAAGCAGCACCTGCCTATCTATCTTGACACCAGTTAACCTCAATCTGACACCATAAATGCAGCCCATCTTCAATTGATCTGGGTATATATTTGATCATTCGCTCTCCAATCAAAATCAGTACGCTGCAAAACACCCCCTCTCTTGATAATGAATAAATTCTCGTAGTTGGGTAGTACATTCATTACAAGGAAGGGCGGATTCTTATTTATCTTTATATACAGATATCTATATACAAACATGTGTATATATCTAGTTTTTAATCTTTAATATTAGATTTTTATATTATTATTATTATTATTATTATTATTATTATTATTATTATTATTATTATTATTATTATTATTATTATTATTATTATTATTATTATTATTATTATTATTATTATTATTATTATTATTATTATTATTAACATTGCTACAATGCGCAAGTTGCTTACATCTACAATACTCCTGCCTTCCTTCTTGACCAGGTTGTTGTTGTTGTTCCTTTGCTTAGTTTTGATGATTTCATGATATCTCGACTCGAGTCTTTATTTACTGGTAGACGATAGATGTTGATGTTAATCTGGCCTGAGCTAGGCTCCTATTGTTCTGGCTACTGTGCTTTTCCATGGGCTAGCTTGCACATTTAGTTATGTTTTTTTTTACTGTACTCCATCACCAATTTAATATGTGAACCAAGTCCTACTATTATAACTTCAACCTTCCAGTCTTGGGCGCATTAATCTTGAAAAAGTAGATCTGGGTAGAACTGTTTTTTTTTTTCTGTAAATATATATATAGAGATCAGACACATCATTATCTAACCGTTTATTGTAAATGTTTATCAGCAGCGTCTTGATATACTTATTGAACTCTATCAAGACAATAGAGTACAGCGCTCTTGGAGCCTTCACGTGGTGACTGTCCTTGAGCATTTTGATATATCAATTTGATGCTGAGCTTGCAGAGCCACAGGGACAATCTCGTTTCTCAATTGAATTGGCTTTTATATATATATATATATTGACTAGATAGATTTGTTTTGGTTGAAACCAACTGAGCCTAATCTTGGATGTATGTTATCTGTATTTAATTCTACTTGATTTTGGGTTTGACCTAAGCTTTTGCTTTGTTTTGCTTTGCTCACCTTTCTCCCCCCACTAAGTATTGTTGTGAGAGTTGAAAAAAAAATAATAATAATAATAATAATCATAATAAATAAATAAACGAATGAATAAATAAATAAATAAATAAATTATAAAAACATAAACTGTACTAATGCACGTTTTATTTTATTTTTTTTATTTTTTTTTTTGGAGTTACCTTGACCATGATTAGCTTAACACCAAAGTTTAAACTCATCTTAACCTGACCCTGAAAATTGTTTACCACATTTAACTATAATTTATTTTACCTAACTTTGGCCGCCTAATCTTTCACAATCCTATTTTTTTAAAAAATAAAATAATAAAATAAAATAAAACTAAATACAAATATTAAAAGGAAATACATTTCTAGTAATACATAGATTTGTGAATGAATTAATTAATAAATGGACAATTAAGTTAATAAATAAACACTAGTATTATTGGTAAAAGGATGAACCAGACGCATGGGAAAGTTTTAACTTGCTGGAAAAAAAAAAAAAAAAAAAAAAAAAAAAAAAAGTAATTTATAGTACGAGAAACACATATATATGTGCCTGTGAATGCAACAAGCTCCTACGTTCCTATAAAGCTATCTACAAACCTCCGACTTCCAACTGAGTCTGAGTACATATCATGATGGATCATTTAGCCCCCCAATTTGGTTTACTTTGTAAGTCCCGGTTATCGCAGCTTTTACAGACATTGTCTTCTTCCGAAAGGAAAAGCACAATTACGCTTGCTACTGTAACCCAATCTAGGCAATTTATTTTTACGAAAGTACCAATTTATATATATTTATATATATATATATATATAATTAAATAAAAAATAAAATACAACCTTGGGAATTAAAAAGGTTCAATATATGCAATGCACGTTAACTTACGTATATGTACATGAGTACATGTACAACTTGGGCGGCGTATGACATGGATGTGTCGAGGAGGTATCGTGTTGTGTGACGAGGGATCAAACATCACATGTAATTTTGGAATTTTGAAGGAAAAAAATAAAATAATAAAATAAAATAAAATAAAATAAAATAAAATATGAATAAAAACAAAATATTACCAACAAAATAAAGACATGAGATCCATATGAGCTTGAAAAAGTTATGCCAACTAGAAGAATCCTCAAATCAAATCAAGGAAATGAAAATGAAAATAATATCAATTAAACATAACAATAAAAAAAATAATAAAAAAAACTGGGTGCCAGATACCCCATCTTTAATAGTGGTTTGAGATAACAACTGATGTATTACCCTGAGTTGAAGCTTTTTATTTATTTATTTTAATCCTGTTTGATATCTTACCTACTTTCAAGAAACATCACATATAAGATGTGTGCATATATTCAACCTGATATACAGGCTGTATTTTTTTTATTTTATTATTATAAAAGGTCAAAAATAAAAATAGAAAAATAATAGTAAGAACAATGACATGCGATGTTTCCCAACGCCATTAGCTTGTAAACTAGAGCTTCTAGCACTATTTACTACAGTAGCATGTTTTTAGATGAACACAGTTTTCAAGTAGACAAATACTTTAAAGAATAAGCTATATTTCTAATTAGTACCTGGAGTATATACAAATATATATATATATATATATATATATATATATTGGTGGAAGAGAAAGTGAATGATACACATAGTGTGATTTTTAATCAACGCTCATTCAATCACTAGTTAGTAGATCTTTAAACTATCAAGTACCAGCAGTATTCGCCCAACGTTATCTCTGTTTTTTTTTTCTCTCTAAAAACAAGTTTCTAATTTCCAACCGTTTGTCTTACTTGCTTGAAAGCCGTTATTTCTAATGTTAATGATTGTTTGTTTTTTAAGCTTGGTATAGACGGTTGAAGGAAAGAATAACATGCTTTACAGTCAAATAATAATCGATATAACCTGATAACAAGTGAAGCGAACAAAATTGCGCTATGGCCTCCTCTCTGTGCACAAAAACCCTATATCAAACTTTGGTACATTTAAAAAGACAAAAGATGCTAACCTACTAAACCAGATGTCTGTATAGCCGTTATTTTGACTCAACGCACTTTAAATTTGGTTTTATATTCTGTCTCTATACGTAATGATTATTACTAGTAATTCTTTTTTTTTTTGTATTTCAAAGTTCGAAATGGTATATATATATATATATATATATATATATATATGCATACAAGTTGATATGAACGTTAAAGTTTTTTTCAAGACTGTTGGATTCATTAAACCTTGGAAATATCAAGATATTTTGATTATATTTATTTATTTATTTCTTTCTTTGTTAGTCAATTTATATAATGATTACAAATCTCTGAATACACATATTTTCAAAAGGTGTTTATTTTAAGTTTCCCAAGCTTTTTTAAAAAAAAAATGAATTTTGTTAACCTACTTTTTTTATTTAGAAAAAACAACAATTTATATATATATATATTCTGATTTTGAATGATTATGATTATTGTCATTCCTAGTTTATGTTCCTTTTTTTAAAAAAAAATCAAACAATTCATTTTATTTTGAAATGGCCGTTTTAATTGATTTCTTGTTTATCTATTATTGTTTTTTTTTTTCTTTAAAATAAATTAAAAAATAATATTAATAATAATAATACCTTTGTAATCAAGCTCATTTTAGCATGATACATTATGATGGAGTAAAAAAAAAAAAAAAAAAAAAACCCTATTTCCAAAATCTAATTGTCCTAAATTGGCTTAATTTCCGTTCTCAACCACTACATCCAATCTCTTTCACCATCACTCGTACCTACCTATTCATCTCTGTATCTTGCGAGAGAAAAAAAAAAAAAAAAAAAAAAAAAAACAAAAACAAAACGTGACAAACCGTACAATATGCAGATGACATAAAACCATAATGTATATTTGTTAAGCAAGGTAATGAACCCGTCAAATACTGTATTGAATCAGTTATATGCACTATATTTAACAAACATATAATTAGAATTATATATATATATATATATCTACAGAAAATAGCCAGATTCTGATAAACTGAATAGAAATAGATGAATAACAATAAAATGTAGATTATGGTCCATGACTTCCGGAGTTTTGTTCTGGTTTTAAATATGTGGGTCAAAGATAAGTGTACATTCAATCTTTTCATTGACTCTAAACTTGTTCAAAATAAACAAATACGGTGTTCATCGAGACAAGATGTAAAACCAAAATCTAGTAGAAAGATAATTAATTAAAAACAACTAGAAAGAATCATTTTAACTGTTATCAGATTTATCAAAATTATATCTTCAATTATCAACTCACCTTTTTCCTTTTTAAATAAATAAAACCTACTGTTTCTCCCTCCCCCCCATAATTTTTATTACTTCATGTCTTGTCTATAATCTGATTAAAAATCTTATTACAATGTATTTTATTTCAATTAATGATTTATGATTTGGTATATAAATCTTATGATATAATACTTTTCATTTTTAATTTTTACATTAAATTTTAATCTACATATAATTTATCAAATTTTTTTTTTTTTTTTTCCGAATGTCCGTTTAATCTACACCGTCCAGCATGAAAATAACACGATTTTTAAATATTCATTTATTTCAAAACTGTGTATATATGTATATATGTATATATGTGTATGTGTATGTGTGTTTTTTTTTTTTTTTTTTTTTTTTTTTTTTGTAATTTAATATATTTTAATAATATAATTTTGCATCAATAAAACAAATATCTTCAAGTTTATTAATCTAGAGTAATTTAACAAACTACAGTCAATATACATAACCTGATTTACAGTCACTATAAATATAAAAATGAATTAGTTCTTTTCTCAAGTCTCAAGTCTTTCCATCCTTTAATGCTAAAAGACAAAAAAATTTTTTTCCCCATAAGCTTACATTTGAAGTGTTTACTATAGGTCATGTAAGCACACACACACATAAATATATATATATATATACATATCCCACAACACACACTCCAACGACTATCTATCAGCGTGTCAATTAACTTGTTCATTAAATAATAAAAAAAACATGATTCCAAAACCATAGGACATTATAGATAATATATAATACAATGACATGTCCAAGAGACAGCACATCAGCTGTGTCGACCCCTACAGTCGTCTCCAAAAACCGGGTGTCTTACCTTGGAATATGAAATAGATCCAGCTATCATCTGGCTTGTTTGAATGCTATGACTATCGTTCGCGAACAACTACTTCTTTCTGTCCTTCGTACCTCGCGTCACGCTTCCGCCGCGACTCGTTATCAAGTCCACGATTTGCAGGACATTGTAGCGATACCGTTCCAACTGCAATCAGCGCACAGGTTGAAAACAGTGATGTCGTGAGTCTGACTCTGGTTTTATTCCTCATAAACATTGTGTTTTTGTTATATTTGTGTAAGCAGCTAGTCTCTTATGAATTGCAAAAGTTCTTCTTTTAGGCGTCAAGCAAAATAAAAAAAAACGCTAGCAGTACTGGTTTTGAAATATGTGTTTTAAATGCAAATGAATGTACTGAAGTCCAGTATATAATCGTCGTTGACAAATGGGATAGTTATTAAAGAATGGAACAGCGAACAAAAAGAGTTTGTTATTCTTGTTTGTTTGAATTCGTCAATCCAAGTAGTTAAGGAAAGAGGGAAAAAAAAAAAATGATAATAATAATAAGAGTTGGTAGTATTAGAAAAGAGAAAAACATCCCATTCACCTGCGAATATTTTTCAGCTAGCCAACAGGTGTTGTATGACGAAGGGGATTTGCTGCGACTGGAAAAAGATCTGATTTCCTGTCGCCAACCCCGAAAATGTGCGCTTTGTGATTGGTCTTTCGTTTCTTATGTAACAACAAATAGTAACAGTTAAGTAATACAATTTTTTTTGACCAAGTCACGACTTATATAATGATTAACTAATCACATTAGTAAATAACATAGTCATCATGTATTGATATTACATAATCTTTTTTTTAACGCAATATTGAAAAAAAAAAAAATGGGTTAAGAAAAAAAAAAGTTAATGCATGTACGTTTAGAAAAGTGTATATATATATATATCTTAGAAATAGTTAGCTAATACGAGGTCTACTAACCTATAGTTAAGGGTTAACTTGTGTCAAGAGACCGCTCGAAGCCAAGTAAATATGTATAAAACCAAACCCATGGGAGTAGGTTAGTGTTATTGTCGTTAATTTTTACCTTTTTTTTTTTTTTTTTCCCATTTATATACTTTCTTTTTTTTTCATTATAATTTTTTTCAATCTTTATTTTTTTTTTTTTTTTTTTTTTTTTTTTCAAATATTTTTTACTTTTCATTTTATTTTTCATTTTTTCATTTCTTTTTCCCAATACTTGATGATTGTGGTTTTTTTTTTTTTTTTTTTTTTACTTGGTATTATTATTATTTATTTTATTTTTATTATCAATATCATATTTTGAGGTTTGGCTATTATAGCATGTGAAATAATCATGAGAATACGAAAAACAAAATAAAATAAAGGAAACAAGACTTGGAATTATAGAATTAAAAAAAAAAAAGTGCTTTGAAACCCAGGTTGGGAAATATGAGGTGCTTGGAGCAGGAAAGCTACACACTTGGCAAACTGGGATTATAGGGCTAGATGATTAATAGAGCTCCTTTCTCCAAACCATTCGTCAGTGATGCTGTAAGAATCAAGAGAAAGACAAGTTTGAAAAGAAGTATCGAAGGTCCATCAGACACAAGATTCAAAAGAATTAGGATAAGACTAAAACCAGGACTACAACTAAAACCGGAATCGTCACTAAAGCTAGTGAAACAGGGTCTGTGCAAGAATTGCCGACGACTGGCGTAGAGAAGAAATTAAAAGTCAAGGACTAGTGTGAGACTGGTTATGTAAAAATGCCCGGAAATGGAGAGAATCCTGCTCGAAGCAGAGCTGCTAATAGCACCAAGGTGAACAGCATGTTGACTACCTAGAAAAACAAATCAACAGCAGTAGACTTGAGAGTAGACTCGAGAGTAGACTTCTGAGAACACCAATGGCATACTGAGATTGGACAAACTTGAGTGAGTTTACACTGACATTTGTGACTGGTTTGCTCTACCGCGCTACACGTTGTACAATTCGCAATGAAGTGTGGAGTTTTGTTCGTAGACAACGTGGATGGATAGGATGGAATGATCTCACCATACCGAATTAAGTGCGGATGAGGGCATACATTAGTTCTGTCCTCCTCCCCCAACCAAGATACCCCACTGCTAAAAGTAAAGCAGTGTTAGTCCCAATCCAGTTTGGCTTCCACACTAAGCACTAGTGCAAGTATCACGTACTATATGAATAGATGACATGACAGTATGGTTATCTAAATGGTTCAGTATCTTGAACCGTGTGCAAACTGAAGGAGGCCTCCCCCCTTCTGAGTCTGAGATACATATACCACTTGACGTTTATCCACGTATCCACACTGTTCCGAACAATGCTCCATTCTTTCCGGTGCATTTGATTCGGTATTCAAAGAAGGAAAACACTTACAAACCATCATATATATATATATAAATAAACATATTGAACCGTCATGTCGGGGCCTCATACGCTCCAGTACCATCAAGCAGAAGAAAACAAATTAAGTATAAAATTAAGATTAGAAATAAGAATAAGAGTAAAAATAAGAATAACTACTGAATCTCTTGAAACTATTAAACGCTAGTAAGTTGACGATCTACTAAAAGCATTATTCAAGGCCCATCTTCAATTAGTCCGCTTATATAGCTCGTCATGCTAACTGTTTTATTCATTCATTCATTCGTTCATTCATTTTATTTTGCATCTTATACTGACTCTATGTTCATATATAGCTTTCGTTACTAGTAAAGTTGCGTTATATAGTGAGAGCTTATTGGAAAACCTGTTACTTGAATCTCAAACTAAAATCAATCAACTTGAACTAAAAGTGATTGGGAGGTTTTTGTTATTTATTTATTAATCTTATTTCTTCTTTGTAACCATCCCTCCCCCATATATATGTCTACACCAACACATAATATTTTCATATTGAATAGATTATGTTGTGTTTCTGATTCCTGGTTAGAACCAGATCTATTTATTTATTCGTTTATTTCTTCTTTTTACTTTCTCCCTCAAAGAGTTTACCTCAAGTTGATCTTCTAGCCTTGAAGAAAAATAAATAAATAGATATTTCATACTGGTGTGGAATTTGTACATGTCCCTATATAAGTAGCACTAAGCTTTTTTTTTTCATCTAAGCTCTACAAAGATTACAAGTTTAAGTAAATAAGTTCAACGGTCAGATACAAGACTAAATAAGTAAATAAGCTCAACGGTTAATTACAATTTTTTATTTTTATTTTATTTTGACTTCATCATCATAACACACAAACAATGTTTTGGAGCAGTTAACAATTGAAATAATTCTTGTTATTTTCTTATACCCTCATTTGTGATTTTATCTTGGATGAAATAAAAAAAAAAATTAAGCTGGTTAACTCAACATCTTTTTTATCTCAATAAATCTGTTTTTCAACGAAAATATAAAATGAAAAATATATTCAATTTGGTAATGACATTCAACTGTAAAAACAATATAATAACTAATTTAGTTCAAGAGTTTTGTTGTAATATATATATATATATATAATTCTAGTTAATTAATTAATTGTTTTACTTTCTCAATCAACTATATATTAAGACTTGGAATTTTTTTTCTTTCATCATCGTAACAGTATGCGCTAATCAAGCAATGCAACGCGATGCCAATCTTCTACCATTAGATGCAAGTCTGGTTAATTATTTTGCAATCAAATTGTTTTTCTTCTTCTTCTTCTACTTTTTTTTTATCTTATTTTATTTCTTTGGCAAACTTATAGGTTATTGTTCAATATTGATTTCATTTAAGAGTTTATTTATAAATTCGATTGGCAAAAAAAAAAAAAAATAACAATCAAATAAAAGCTTACAATTTATGTATTGTAGTCAAAGTCTGATTCTTATAATATTTCAGATTCGATTTTATTTTAGTAAGATATAATAAGTTTCATATCATTGATGAAAGTAAAATGGCTGAATTTCATTAAAACAAAAACCAACAAATACTTTCCAATCAACTCTTTTTTTTTTTTTTTTCAATTTTTAAAATATTATTTATACTATAAACAATTTATCACATTTTAAACTTGCCTTTATTTCATGTCTTTTACTGTGTACTTGTATAGTTATTAGACTCTTGAATACTCCTAAAGGCAAATAAATACAGAATTAATTCATTGTCTTACCATATAAGAGATATACTAAAAACAATTTATAAACCAAAAGAAAGAGGAATATGATTCAATCTCGTGGAGTTTCATCAAGTACTGTCCTTAACGCATTTAAGAATATTCAATACTCAATAAAACCAAATTCTTAATGATTTACACCATTTATAAAGTAGAATTAGGAATACACACAGCTAACTTAGAACTTGAAAATAGTTATTATATTTTATTATACAAAACTTGTTCATATTTAATTTATATAGATTTGGGGTAGTTTACATTATATTAACAGTTTATTTAAAACCTTAATGGTCAAAACGTTAATGGATAATAATATTAATAACTAAAATCAAAGTCTAATGTCATTTAGTATCACATGAAGTTATTACTATATTAGGAAATAAATTATGTAAAATTTCAATTTTTTTATTTTATTTTATTTTATTTTATTTTATTTATTTATTTATTTTTTTTTTTGATAATTATTATAATTTAATCAAATTAAATCGTGTAAAAAAATTGATTGATTTAATTTGATTTATAGCTATTTGAATATCAAGTCTATAAGATATAGTACGTAAAAAATTTTTAGTCGTCTTTTTCACAAATCATGTTATAAATAGACAAGTTATACAAAAACTTCAACAAGATGTTAGGTGTTGTGGCGCAATGGTTAGCGCATCGGATTTCGGTTCCGAAGGTTGCAGGTTCGAATCCTGTCAACATCGGCCTAGCACAATTTTTTAATATTATTTTGTAAACTCTCTTTTTTTTTTTTTTTTATTTTTATTTTTTTATTCATTACATCAGTGTAGAGTATATATAAAAAAAATATAAACAACACACTAAAAGAACTTCAAACTTTGATATTAAAGTTTTTCTCATAAAGATTGTTTAAGGTACCTGAATAACAATTAAACCTGTTTAGATAACTATAAATTGTATTTTAAACTTGGATAGTGAATTCGAATCGTATATGAAAATATAAAAAATATAATACGTATGAACATGAGAAATAATAATAAAAAACAACAACAAAAATGCTAATCTGATAATTCGTAAACCTGTTTCACTAGTGGAAGCGACGCTCCCAAACACCATCCCAACTCATGACCATTCACCTTTTTCTCAATTGTTACTTCCCTATCCATTGGAATACCATACCCATCGTGTAACATGGTCAACATAAATGCTAGGTCCAAACACCATTCTGGCCGGCCGTACAGTTCATCATACAGAGCATCAAAATCATGCGCAGTCTCAGTAAACGCTTTAGACCAGTGCTCAGGACCTGCACACACATTGACGACTACGTCATGTAATTTATTAAGAGAAAATTGACGCGGAAGGCCTAGCGGTGAAGTTCTGTCGTAAAAAAAACTGAATATGTACAAAGCGCTATGCTGTGAAAGCGCATCCACAAGCGAAGGTTGATGGATCCCATTAAAAGAGCATGGCTCTACAGTACAAGGTTTGCTAAGATAAAGAATGGTAGAGGTTAATGAAAGACATTCTGATGGAGATGCGGTAGACGGTCCTATCATTGTCACCTTCTTAGAGGTCCCAGAGTCTATTGTGATTTCACGAGAAAGTCCTGGGGCAAGACATGGATTAACTATAGGTTCAACCACATCCTGGTTGGCAGATATAGCATTTTGATATACCAACTGGTGCACTTTTTTCCGTGCTTCCATGAGCCCGTATCCCAAGTGCGAATGCTGATAAAGCGTGTACTTTTCTCCAGCAAATGTTAAATCGTAACGATGATCATCATGTTCCCATTCAACACCTTCTAGACTACCAGAGCCACTTATCGGTTTAAAAACAATTTGGGTAGACGCTCCTCCTAAATCAAATATAGCTGCAGTCTGTCTGTTACCAATATTTTCGCTACTAGTTGAACCATTGAGGTTTCCCAGCAAATAATTTGCTGTGACCCATGCGTATATTGCTTCGTCTTTGCCATCTAAAATTGCAACACCACTTCCATCTGAAGGCAAATAGAAATCAGTAGATTCGCGAATATATTTTTCTACTTCATCTAAGATTTGCTCACTTTTGTCTTGGCCAAGTAGTCGTAGTCCAGCAGTAGCTTTAAGGGAAATCGGCGTGACTAAATGATATTGTTTGGGCACCGTATTGAGTGCAATGTCGAGCAATGGTGCAATGCTCTCTGCAGCCTTAAATGGTTCTTCTGCAAAATGCGAAAGTCCTGGTCGAGTGGTTTCAAAAACCTCATTAGCAAGCTCAAGCTGACCATTACCAGATTTAAATTCGTAGATATGAATTCTCGACCCAATAGAACCGGCGTCAAGCATCACTACAAATCTCGTACTATCAGGGAATCCTCCTATATCATTAATGTTTTGAACACTTGCTGGCAAGAAGTAGCACGATCGAAGCACTATTGACACAATAACAACAACCCCGGTGCAAAAAAAAAGCATCAGTCGTGAAAAGGCAGACACACGAGTGTGCGATTTAACCGCAGTATATGTCTGGCTAGCCATACTTGTTGTTGACCAAATGGCATTCGTATCTATATAGATATAATTTGGAATAAAGTGAGTCAGAGAACAGATCAAATTAAAACGGAAAAAGAAGCAGGTCTTGAAAACTGAAACTATTATTGCAAACGTTATCAGTAGTATAATTATTTTAACCCAAACAGGAAAGAGCGCCGCATTAATCCAAGTTTTGCAATTATATTCACAGAATATTGATTACGTGTGTAATTTTCAATCTTCAATTTCCACGTGATTGGAGTTTTTCCATTTTGCGACGCGTTTCCCTGTTTTTCGCGTCAAAAAATTCAGCTCAACCACTTGTTTTTTTTTTTGATTTTATTTTATCTTATTTTATTTTTTTCTCTCCCCTTCCTTCATTATTACTTTCAGAGGGCTACGATCATCAAAATCGCCAATTTTTTTTTAAAATTTTTTTTAAGTTGTACTTGCTATTATCTGTTTTGTAACAAGTAAACAGGAAAATGCAACCAAGTACACCAGAAATTTTGCTTCCCCCACCACTCCCTCCTGCTTCTGGAAATGAGGGAGATAAAGACACACAGCCCAACACTAATCCAGCTGGGGATGCTGATGCTTATATCGAGAAAGAAGAAATTGCAGCAAAACTTGTATGCACTACTCATCAGTTTGGTCAGATTTTACTTGAAATGAAAGGAAATATGAGGGAGTGGAAACTTGGACGTGATCGAGGGTGCGATGTTTGGCTGGGCCATTCCAAACGTATTAGTAAAGTGCATTTCATTTTATGGATGAACAAGAACGATTCAACGCTGTTGATTAAAGATGTATCGACAAATGGTACATTGCTAAATGGAATCAAATTGACAAAATCACAGGGTTATATCGTAGCCCATGGAGACGAAATCACTGTTGGAATGGGTGTGAAAGAAGATGTCATGAAGTTTGGAGTATTTTTGCCGCGCTCTGCAGATTCACCTGCAGCAGAAGAGGGCATTCACAAGTATTACGATCTTCGCGCAGGAATTCTAGGTCAAGGTGCCTTTGCGACTGTCAAACGTGCAGTCGAACGGTCTACCGGAGATCACTATGCTGTAAAAATTATTGAGAAGCGTAAAGTCATGACTGGTACCGCTGTAAAAAGAGAGGTGGATATTTTGAAAAAAATTAGACACGAAAACATTGTTGGTCTAAAAGATTACTACGAAGACGATCGCAGCTATTACTTAGTCATGGAGCTACTGGAAGGTGGCGATTTGATGGATTTTGTAGCCAACAATGGTCGAATTCCAGAAGATGCGGCTATTGAAATCATTTCACAGGTTCTTTCGGCTGTAGCGTACATGCACGGGATGAATGTTTCTCATAGAGATATTAAACCAGATAACATCTTGATTGCAAATGATGAACCAGTAATCATCAAAGTATCTGATTTTGGACTTGCTAAAATTGCCCAGTCTGGGTCTCATCTTCACACTTTCTGCGGTACTCTGGCATACTTAGCACCCGAAGTTCTGGCACGCAAACAAGATCCTGTTAATAAATCTGCTTTTTACTCAGATAAAGTTGATATCTGGAGTATTGGCTGCATGGCGTATGTGATTTTAACTTCCTATTTACCATTTCCTCAAACAACACAAAATGAGCTTTACAAACATTTACTACATGGGACAATTGAAACGAGGTATCTGAAAGAAGCAGGTGTTAGTGATGCCGGTGTAGAGTTTGTCAAAAGTCTTTTGACTCTAGATCCTTCAAAACGTCCTTCTGCAGCTGAGGCTCTTGCCCTTCAGTGGGTTGAAAATACTCCTGCTGCAATCAAACAACGTCAGCAAAGCCAACAACAACCTTCAGCACCAATCATGGAGATGAGTCAGCTAGATGTTGCGGAAGGCCCCCCTATCGAAACTAACGAAAACAAGTCGCCTGTATCATCAGCTTTTTTAACTCAGGCTATTATCCCTACGCCATTATCACATGAAAAAGATGACGATTCAGATAAGGACGACGAAGACATTGAAAATGCTATTCTAGCACAGTCTCAAGAAATTCCAAAGTCAAACTTCAACAAGATTCAATCTGCGTCGGCTTCAAAGTTCATTTCATTAGTCAGGGATATTGATACAGATGGACAAGATGAAGCTTCACCTTTAGGAACTTGGATGGTTTTACAAACTTTAGGTAAAAGTATACCTCAAAAAGATATTTATCTAACACAGCCCAGTACCTCATTTGGCCGGATTAATAACCCTATGATCGACTTAGCTATCAACGAATCTCGAATGTCAAAGAAACATTGTCAAATATACACAGAAATAACCGAAAACGGTCATGTTGCCTGGCTTGTTGACAATTCTACAAACGGCTGCTATATCAATGGTGCACCAATCATGTCTGGAAATCAAGCATTCCTTGAAGAAGGCGACGAACTATATTTTTTCTGGGACAAAAATGTTTCAACACTACTAGGATTTAAAATTCACTTTGAAGATGCTTCAAAATTCTATCAACTACCTAAAAATCAAGCTAAGATTGTGAGCTCAAAGACAATTAATAGAAATGCCTTACTAAGTGCGATACGAGAAGTTCCAGAAAATGACGAAGTTGTTACCAAAAGATCAGGAAAGAGACCTTTGAGAGTGAGTATTACCAAAAAAAAAAAGGTTAACTGTTCTATTTAAATACTAACAAAATTGTTATAGATGTTGTCAAGTAGTATGGCCTCAAGGGAGCCGTCTACAAAACTTGCAAAAAAAGGATAACATTTTCTCAAAACTTTTTTATGGCAAGAAAAATATGTATGCGGTTATAGATTTATGTATATTTCCCTTCTGCTTATTTTTTCATTCTGAAATTACTGTTTTCTACTTGTGACACAACTGCACCAAGAACTCCAGCAATCATATCTGCACCATAAATATTGTTTGCATATATTAAAGTAATTACTAGAACACTCAAGAACTCAAGACTGGAAAACTACAATAGATTATTAAGATTTCTTGAGAACTCAGTTCCACTGAAATAAAAGCTGAAGAATGTTTTGAAATGAACCAAAATATGGGTAATGATTTTGCCCACTTCACTTTATGTCAAAAAAGGCTTCATTAGTTTTAGATTATACAAAGTCTACAACATGTAGGGATAAGAACATTGAACGCACATGCACAATTAGGAGCAAATTTTTTTTTTTTTAAATATATGTTAGAAAACAGGTATGAAAGGTTGAAAATGAGAATAAGCAGGTGAAAGAGTGTATGTAAGAAGAGCGTATAATTGAGTCAGTAAACATCTAACCTGTTTTAAACACTAAAAATGCAAGGCGATCGACCGAGAGATAGATAAAATGCTTCGTTTCTATTTGAAAAAACATGTTAGGATACGCTTTAGAAAATAGTGATTGAGAAACTAAACGACTTCAGTGAAAACTTACCGTGGGTAACATAGCTGCCAAAACGCTCACCAACAATAACATGCCAATTCGCGCCGTACATTCTATCTAGCTAGTGAAAAGTGTTAATAAAAATTCAATTATAATTAAATTTTGGTGCAAAGAAAATGCGTTCGTACCTCTTTTTTGATTAGTCCAGCCATATCTTTTTCAAGAGTGTATTTTGACATAGCAGAATCAACTACAAAATCATCGTTAACATATTTGTCTCGACTTCTGAACGAGATAAAAACTTAGCATACCCAATTCAAGCACAGAAGCTTGCATTTCCTCCGACTAGATTGAGTGTTAGACTCTCTGAGCTTGCAAGATCGTAATTTTGACATTAACTTTGTAGACATACCATATCCACCGATTTGATGAACGCTACAAAATAAAAACCTGTATTAGTATTGATCCCGCAAGGCAAACAACAAAAATTTCCATAGATTGATGATACTCACGCTTCGATTTTTCCTTTTTAGGTGCAGCTGTTGATGATGACATTATGATCTTGTTCCTAAGGACTTCCTAGTATTAAATGGCTGGTAGAAGCGGAGCTATGGAATAGAATGAAATGCAAAATGAAAGTGCAAAACAAAAAAAATCCAGCAAAAGTTCAATATTGAATGACGTACACGTGACCACATGTAAAATACTATTTGGAGTTTAATTACAAAAGTTATGAGATAGATGCTATATGAAGAAGTCTAAACGTCTAGTAAAAACTTGATAATTTTGCCTGGCTAGTCAATAATTAATAGATTAATATTTGAATTAACAAATGAATGAATAAATGAATAAATGAATAAATATATACATATATATATAAAATACACAACTTTAACTTATTTTAAGCTCGTTAAATTTTGTTATGTCTGACTGTAAGCTGCTTTTGAAGTTATGAATATCTTTTAAAATCCCTTGCATCTCTAAATTCAAGTCTTCATAGCTGACAATAGGAACTACAGCATAAGAAGAAGATTCTTTTTCAGATTGAGCATTCGGAGATTCCCGCTTTACCACTTGTAAGTTACCTACAGATTGGTTGGTTACTTCCTTGAGATGCTCAGTCAACAGTTTGTTGTGTCTTCTAATAGAGACATTTTCTAACTGTATAGCCCTTCGCTTATTTTCCTCTGCAATGGCGCGGTCTTCATAAAATCTGATAGCACTGCGAACCTTTTCTAGATCTTCTTGGTTGGTATCCTGCTGCTGTTGCTGCAAAAGACTTGATTGTAGACTATTAATTCGCTCCTGCATTTCAGCCAAAAGCTTATCTCTGTCCGCAGCTGACACAATATCCTGATTTACAACCGCTCTCGTTTTGATACTTTTGGCTTGATCAGCATATCGTAAAGTAGATAGAGTTTCATCATAGTCTGTAGGTGAAATACAAGCAACCATAGCAGTCTTACTATTGCCTCCTAAACTATCTTTTAAAATCCATGTCAGCACGGAGTCTCTATAAGGAATTACAGTATCTCCAGTTGACTTTTTAGAAGGACTAGATCTTCCACTAGCTGAACTGATGTCATTACTGTTGTCTGCAAGCGCTGCAATAACTCTACCTAGTGTGGTGAGCGACTTGTTGATATTAGAACCTTCACGCAGCCGCTGCCCTGTAGCACCAGTAGATGTAGCCCGTTCGGAACCTGCTAAATCTACAAGTCTAATTCTTGCAGTTTTTTCTTCTGTAGCATCCGTGAAGGGATCTGTGATAACTTGTTTTACAACAAGCGTAAATACGGCATGCGAACGGCTTGAAACATCGTTCATCTTGGTGGCAGCCACAGATCTAGCTTTATTGCCAGATGATAAATACTTTAAAACGTCGTCTGCAGATTTAACAGAAAATTCTGACAAATCTTCGACATACGGACCTTCTGTAGGTGACTCACGGACTTTGAGCTTGTGTAAAGAACCTTTACCATTTGTTATAGATTCTGGCTTGGCTAAAAGATCTCGCACCTGTTCATTGTAAACTTCAAAGTAGGACACTCTGACCGTGCAAGTTACATTTCCACTAGTCATCCGCTCAATTCGATCAAAAAGATCTGTACATGTTCGTGGAATAAGCCCTGGATCCGAATCACTACCCATCATTGTATGTGATTTTCCGGATCCGGTTTGCCCATAAGCAAAAATACATGTATGATAGCCTTCTAAATTATGATTAAGAAATTCTTTGCCTACACACTCATACACCTTTTCCTGGTCTGCAAAGTGTACATCATCAGAACTACATGACCATAAAGAGTGGTCAAACGTGAATGTCTTGGGTTCAGCATTTCTACGAGATGCTGTTCGGGTGGCTGTTGTTTGTGAAGAGTTTGCAGGAGGGGGATTGATAGTTGTTGAACTTCCAGACATTGAAATCAAGTTGATGCAATCTTTCTGAGTTTCTCGAGGAAGAAATGGCCTGACTCTCACTACAACTTTGACATTGGCACCACCAGAGCCGTCGAGTTGGTCCGAATAAATATCATATCTCGGTTCAGATGAAAACCGACCGTTAGATGTTCCATTTACTCCCTTGTTGCGAAGCACTGGATAGCTTGCCATTGCTGACTGAGGCCGCTTTGAATTCAGAAATGCTGCAGGAGAACCCAGTCTGTTTGCTTTCTGACTTTTAGCAGGACTTTTTGGTGTTGTAGGACTACGCTGTGCTCCAGGAGGAGGTGTAATTCTTCCTTTGTTGATAGATGTTCTTTTTGGGCTGCTCATTATTATACCAGTTTGTATGTTAACTTCCTGTCAACTAGCAAATGTGTATCAGTAGCATTCAAGAAAACAAAAGATCAATTGTTTATAGTTGTTTTGTGGATGTTTACGTTTTTCCCGTTTTGGGGTTTGTGTAAAATTTACATAAGCTGAAGTTTATTGCCAAAGTCGAGAGGTACGCGAGTTTTATAAGAGAGAAAAAGTGCGACAATGAAGCATCTTTAAACAAAACAAATAACCAGGCTTTTATCAGATGGCTTAAGTTTCTTGCCATCCGTAACAGATATTTATTACAAAAAAAATAATACTAAAATTAAAACGAATTCAATTCTATGTAATTGCGAATCCATAGAGTTTAGAAATATCGTGGCACTCATTATATTTTTATCAAAAAAAAAAAAAAAAATAGTATAGCAGCTGACTTGGTCAGGAGCTACAATGCCGACACTTTTGGAGCTCTGATGGGTCAATTCATGAAAAAAATATCTAAATACAAGATAAATAAAGTTGAAAAATTGAGTTACATGTCTCAAAAGTTTTAGACATACTGTTACATCTATTAGAGGAAAAATCCAGCCATTTTGGAAGTTCCAGAATAAAAAGAAACTGACTATGAAGTCAAGTCATAGCTTATTGAGTGTAGCCAATATTTGTCAAGTACCAAGGTAATGGTTTAAAATCTATACTAACAAGTCACCAAGTAGTGCACCAATATCTTCAGCAAAAATAACTAATTTTTACAATAGACGCCTACAATAGCGTCGGTTATTACGAAATGCATGCATATCTACCATCAATTTATAAAATATTCAGTATTTAATACCGATGACTTTCTAATCTCTCTTACTCTAAGGTGTCCAAATAGTATATAATCGTAATTCTAGAAATCACATCTTGATACATAAGTGTGAATGAAACAACGTGGAGGTAAATGGAAAATTTCGGATTGTTGACTCACTTTTACCTCGTTTCAGTTACAATTAAAGACAAAACTGTTTTACAGATCATCTCAAACTTCCGTGGTACAACTGAAAAATTTAGCAAGTTTGTTCAATGCTTGTATGATAAATATAAAATAAATATTTGATTCGTGATACATAATAAAGGTATAGAAATATACATGAATTATCATTTTCATTTTTTTTCAAGTAGATACTTGTGATAACAAGAAAAAAGTAGATACCAAATTCTAGAATATGCAACACTGAAGATAAATGAGATGCAAGGGCCAGAATCTAACAATATTACCCCTTAAGACTTTTTAAATCTCGAGCTACTTCATGAAACCATTGCCTCGCTGCCATCAATTCTTCTATAGAATTGGGAGCAGTGCCCATCAAATTTCCTGGCTGGTGTCGTCTGCTTAACCATTCTTGCAAGTGATGTGGACTTGAAAGCTGAATGTTTGCAAGATATTTTCGGTTGGGAAATGCACTGTTTCGCGGGGTTGAATGATCTGGAACTAGAACTAACTGCGCTCTGCGATCAAGGCCTATGCTTAGTCCAATTAATACTCCAACGTCATGTAGATTATTCTGACTCGTCATTACATATAATCCTTCACTAAGTGTACCTAGTTTAGTGCTGGGATCGAGCTTTATGTAAAATAGTGGAAAAAATGCCATATTGTGATTTGTAAAAAGTATGTATATTTATTTCGTGGGGGTATGCTGGGTTGTCAATAGGAAATAAAATACAAAGGGAAAAATTAAGATCTATTAACCGATATCTGTATCGCTATATATACCTAGGTACTAGCTTTTGATTTTAAAACGTAAAGGCAACAAAAGAACAAGAACATTCAGTTGATCATAGTTCAAGCTTCTTTTTCAAACATAAGAAGTGTGAAAAAAGCAATTAATCTCAAATTAAGATTTTCTCAGAAATCGCTTCTAAGACAACTTGCTATGTAGATGGAAATATTTTGAACTTTGTTGCTATCAGAATTATTATAAACAGACTAGGTGTGAATGTTAGGATATAACATGTCATTATGGTAAGGAAAAAAATGACAACCTGGGTTATACATAGCCAATTTTTGATTTTCAATTGTGGGCTTAGTGTATTGTTCCAGGGACTCTGATTTTTGTTTTATATTAAAATCATTCTTATATTTTTATTGACAGTGATTCTTTTACCTTTCCTTGTTAGCATGAGACTGAATCTTGATAAATTCACATGTTGAGTTACATCAGAAATATATATGATAGAAAAATAAGGTGATAACGTAGAGAGTATGTCTGACTCCTTTACTATTAGAAATGAATATTGAAACGTGCTTTAAATTATGAGAAAATTGCTTGTAAATATATTTTACAAACCGTTAAAAGACAAAATACTACAACTTTTTTTACCATTCTAGATCATACTATGTATACATTTATAACTATAGTAAAATATATATTTGAATCCTTGACATTTCAATATATTATTTTTACTCTGTCACCTAAGCCACCAAACGATTTTGAGTTCAAATATAATCAGATAAAATAGCTGATGACTCAATTACTACTACAGAATATTATAAATATTATACTCAAAATCAGTGAGACCTTTGCACAAAATATACAATTTATTTACTACTTTTTTTTTCTGTATCAGTAGTTATAATAGTCAATTCCAAAGCTCAAAAGTACAGATATAGTTTTTGTAATTAATCCCAAATACTTGGTAACTGACCTACAAAACAGTAGAGTACTAGCGAAATCTACCCGTTATCACGATATCACAACATTCTAGAAGAGTAATAGTTCTATTATACTAAAAAAAAAAAAAAGGAAACAAGAATTCAAAGCAAAACCGTAGCCTTAAAAAATACGTAACAAGTGAAATATATATGAAAGGCGAACTAAGTTATATATTTAATTGTACTGTTGTGGCTCAAGTGCAAGTGCAAGTGAAAATTTCAATTATTTTACGCTTGTTACATCAACACAAATTTAATCAAATAGAGTGGACTGTAAGATAGATTTTGTAATATCCCGTTATCAAGTGATAACTTAAGGACCAGCTGAGTGCTCTATTTAAATTTTACAGTTGTTAAATGCTCTGTGAACGCACAACGCGACTCTACGACATACCTGACAAACGCTTTGCAAGAGGTTTTTTTCCCAGAAAGTTTGCATCCATTTTAAAAATAAAAGCATAAATCAAAATTTTATCTTATAATTGATAGAAAGAGGTTACTGTTTGTGCACTTAGTGGAGACATCGTGGACTGCAAAGGATGGAGTATAAATTTTGGTGGGACCTAAATCTGATGACTGCATTTCAAAGTTTCTACCGTTTCACTAAAATAAATATCAGGTTAAGCCAGTACTATTCGCAGCTGACAATTTATACTTTGTTTTCTGAGTGTTGCGTTCTCTGAGAATTCTCATGCTTGTAGAGCTTTGACCATATTGAGCACGGTAACATTTCGATTATGTCCGCAAACTCAGGTAGAATTTAAAAAAATTGTATTATTTTGGATTTTACATTATATGATTAAGCTGAAAGGAGCTGTTGATCCATTCAATTTATAATGATATCATAAATCCATATTCTTTAGTTTTACAAAAGTTCCGGGTGGTTTAATATATAAAATTATAATGCCAGCCTTACCTAATGACAGGTGAGATCTTCCAAATTGCGCTTAGATTCATATCTACTTACATGTAAATAAGTACTGTGCACATGCCTATTGCATAGCCAATTAGCAAAAAAATTATGGTTTAAACAGTTTTACCCATATTAGGAGTCCAAATAACCTGTTCTTAGATTCAATGTTTCCTATCCCAATAGATGTTAATAGCCAATCAAAAATCTACCGCGTGGATAATATTCAGACTCACGATACATAGTATCAACTTACAAAAGCATCAGCTAATTTTGTATTTAATTATTACATCATTGTAATTAAATTGAAACATTATTTTTATTATTGTTTTAGAGTCTACTTTGATAGATTGTGAATTTGATACAATTTGGTGTATACCAAAATCGCCCATTTGTTAAGCATTTTAAATTTTTTTGTCATCTTAATTTGGAAGACTGGTAGAATTTTCCATTTCTAACTTGAAGCTAAAATCATAAAAATATCTTTGAAAACACTATCCATCATGAAAAACTTGAAAAGATTCCCATTTTTATGTACAAACTAGAGCAATTGATAAAAAAAAGCAACAAAATACAAATGGTAAAAATTTTCAGCTGGGTAAATTTGATCAGATGAAGATAGTTAATATGATGTGCTGCTACCATATACAGTCCATAGAAAAAGAGAGTAACAATGTAAATACTATACCGACATATTATTCTTTATTTTGAGACAAAACTGCTACTACCTCTTGCTACAACCGATGGCTAAGATCATTAAGATAAGCATTAACTTTGAAATTTTAAATCCCTAACCTGACTTTAACTTTGAAAAATAATAATTTAGGTCTAATAATACACTAGTAATCTACAACTATGTATCAATATTCCATTATATATTCTTATTCTTATTCATATTTTAATCGTTTCAGATTTAACTAAAAGTATTATAAAAATGTAATTTGGAATATTGATATTTTTATAAGCTTCTAAAGGTAAGGTAAGGTAAGGTAAGGTGTAAGGTTTTCATGCTTTTCAGTCTTAACTTCTAGAAATCGAGATATACAATACATGTTCATGAAAATCTCTAAATCATTTAACATCTTGTTACTTAAATTTATTTAAAAAAATGGTTTGTTGCATATATGAAATGATTTTTTTTTGTCTGTAGCGTGGCTTATGAGCTTATCTTTTCTCCAGGAAATAAAATTCTCACTATTATCAACACAGGTGATTCCATTTTACAAAATGGATATAATAACACAACGAATAATCATTTTCACACAGGTATTTTATAAATTTGATAAAAACATGGCGTGCTGGTGATAATTGGCTTTGTATTAGCAATTAAAATTTTAAAATTTGGTATTATACTAATCTGTCTAAATTTTTATCAGCCTCGCTTTGAATTCCAGCCAAAATACTAGTCATTACCGATAGTACTCTATTATAAATTCCAATTAATTTTTTTATACGATTTAACTGCACATGTGTCATTCTATTGTTTCTATAATTGCACTTAAATCTGCAAAAATTCTAATAGTTTTTTTTTTTCATCTTTGAACAATTTTCATTCAATCACCTGTTCAAATAACAGTTTCGATAAAAAAAAATAAAAAAAGAAGCTTTGATCAAATTAAAATGCAAAATGTTAGATTCCAATAATAATAATAATAATAATAATAATAATAATAATAATTTGTTAGCAGTTTTCGATTTAAATCTTAAACTTGAGCAAAAGTAGTCAGAATAGGTTAATACTTTATGAATAACTGTGATGATACTTTAATTTTCTGATACTTCTATAGATAACTTTTTACCTTTCATATGTTATTGATTTTTTCCCTCATAATCAAGTATACCTCTATAATCAATACTTTAATAGTAGCCTGACTTACTACAAACTCAATTTTTTTTTTATATGAAACAATCCATAGGCTTCAAAATTATATCATGACTTTTAGTAAATTTTGATTTTCTACTTTTTCTAAACAATTCGTTTTTATATCATTTTGCTTTTTGTCTAGTATTTTGTTATTATTAATGAAAGCTAAAGTTCAAATTACAACAAAGTGATTTTGAGGAACCAACTGCTCAAGGCCAAACTGCTAGATTATAATATTAACAATATTTTCTTTTTTTGTAAATTTGTAGCCAACATTCTAATAACCACCATAAATCCAACAAATATTAAAAACATGAATTTTTTTAAATATAAAACTAACAATGACAAAAACAAAATTAGCTAACTATTGATGAAATATTTGATGTTATATGATCTCATAGTACTTTGCAACTAAATTGATCGTTAAGAGAAATAGTATGTCATATAAATAAATATGTGCCATCAAACTGCTCATTGAATATACTGTTATTTACACGAAAACTTAGGTTTATATTTCTATCAACTTGCCAAATTGTAGTAAATTGATAAATTTTATGATTTTGAAATGTATTATCATCTAAATGATGAAGGAATATAAGTGTTCAATATTAATATCCAACCTTACGTTCAAGTATAAATTTTATAACTACTTTATAGTCTTTTATAAAATATTTTTACTCTTGTGTATATTAATATATACGTTAAAATATATAAACAGAAATGAACTGTATACTCAGTATTCAAATTTTATTACTGTTGATAATGCCGAAAGACTTTGCTACATGAAATGGGATTTTACGAATGCCTTCAATGTCTAAGTTTGTAATAACAACAAAAACCGGGGCCTAATTTGATTTCAGTTAGCCTTGCTTGCAATCTGTATCCGTTTGCTATTTTAATATTCAATACAAAATTATTCAACTACAATAACAATAACAACAACGATTCAACATGAAATGTTATTTATTTTTGCCATATCATCACCGTAAGCTTCTGTTTGGACCATTGGTTAGTAGTAGGTAAGCAGTTCCAGGGTTTGGGTTTAAGATACTCACCATAAACTGATAGTTGTGATATCACAAACATTATTATCGAGGCTTGTAGTTGAGAAATGATTGCGATAGAACATGCTTATGCAGTGATTTAGCGTGAATTTACAAAACAAAAACAAACAAGCCATAGCTGTAACAAAATTTCAAGTAAGTTTACATGGAAAGGGTCGCGCCAAAGAGGCCTCGAGGCATACTGAATATTAGAGCCGAGCACCGTGTAAACAATGGGTATAGTGACATGTCCAGGGGAAAGTCGGGGGTCACAAAGACACAATCAATAGCTTCGAAAACAATTTAAATATCTTGGATAATAATTGTCAAGTGACCCTTTCTTCTTTTTTTTTTATTTTATTTTTTTTATAATATACCTTCAACTGTTCACCACAGATAAGTTTCTCTATTCGCGATTCTTACTACTCCAATCGTCAATTGATCTATTCAAACCTATTACACGATATGAAGTACACTATTTTGTTTAGTTTCTTTGCCATTGTAGGCACTTTGGCTGCCTACATTGAATATGACCGCCCTTTTAACGTCCTCGCTATCAGATCCAACGCCGTTTTTCATCTTTCTCCTTTGCGAATTGCCTGGGATGAAAGTATTGAAATCAGTCCTTTCCCTAACAATACCTTGCTAACGGGAAGCTTGGGCAGAGATGGTCGTATCAGTCTTGGTGATGGAAAATATCTTGCTGTTAAGAACTCATTTTTGACTAGCTCTTACTATGGCTCGACTTTTAATATTGGAGAGTCTCAACATCTTTCTTACAACAACATTACCACTTTTTCTGCTGTTAAGAAGGGAAGCGTCTACAAGATTGCCGCATTTTCCAACTCGAGCCTTATCAACAGCGAGTATAATATTCCTGTTGTTCTCAGAGCCTTTTACACTGCTATTTATCCTAATGGAACTACTAACGGTACTTCTCCTACTCCTCCTACTAATGGAACCAACGGAACCACGCCCAAGCCTACTCCTGATATTCCTCAAGGTGGCAGCAGCAGATTAACCATCTGCTGGAGCGCCATTGCCATTGGTGTCATGAGTGCTCTTCTTCTCTAGAACTTATTCAATGTGCTAGAAGAGTCGAACAAGCATACATGTTATTATATTGACTTTAACGTCATTTTTTTATTTTGATGATTTTTTTTTTCTAGAGCTTAATGCAAGCAATAGGAAGAGAGAGAATCGAAAAAGAAAAAAAATTCTAGAAGCCAATATTTATCCAATATTAGAAGAATATCAAGTAGTAGTTGTTGAGCTATAATTTCTATAACCAGTTAGTTTTTAATCATGTGAATTAATTAATCAAATGTATCAAATGTTATAATGTTTTTTGTTGAAATGGCGTTCTTTAATCATCATTTGTTTAGAAGTTTGTAAGATATCAAGTATTAAAGGAATGTTGAGCATTGGACTATCAACTCGTAGATTTTGAATTTAGGTTTTTATGGGCATTATTGCTAGTCATTCACAATGTTGTTGTAGATCAGGGGCTGCTTAACGATATAAAGGATCGTTCACAAGTATTGAAAAGCCTTGGGAACAGATGCTAAGACATACAAACATCATGTAAACCATTTCAATACGCAATCTAACTTAATATCCAAGGTATAGACGTGAACAAAAACCAGAGTTTTTTTCAAAAATAAAATACAATACTAATCATTTTATAACATGATTAATTTAAGAAGTCAAATACTCAAGTAGTTTGATTTAAAACTTTCTAAAATCATCATAATTTAACTAATAAACCTAGTGATGGTTGTTGATAAGAAAAAAAAAAGATATAAATCTACAACAACTTCAAGTTAACCATGAAAAAGTTATAAACCAAACAAAAAAAAAAAAGGATATTAGTCAACAGTAAAGTGAGTAATTTGAATATATAATTGTATTATAATAGTAAAATTATAGTAAGAATTATTGACATTCAATATAACATGCTTGAAATTATTTAATAATTGATAATTTTTACCAACTACATCTAATCAATCAAAAACAAATAAATCTCTTCTTTCTCTCCTAATTAATTGTTAATTATCTATCACTCATAATATGAAAATATTATTAATGAAAGGAATTTTTATTCTATAAAAAAGACAACTCAATATATAGTTAACTAATGTTTTATTTTTATTTTTATTTTATTTTTTTTGTATAAATAAACTTGTAAGGTTTTCTGGTAAAGAAAAAAAAAAAAAAAGTGATGTTAATTACAATTAAGAAGCCTCAGCCTCACATGTTCACATGTGTTTGAATAGATTCTAAAAGTCAAATCAAAAAATCAAAAAATCAAAAAATCAAAAAATCAAAAAATCAAAAAAGATAATAATAATAATAATGATAACCAAATCTTCAAATGTATTGGAATAATTCTAATGGAAATTTGAAATAAACAAAATATTTGAATATTTTCAGAAATTTTCACAGCAGGTATCGCTACAGTGCATGAGATAATCGTATATATATATATATATAACTGTTTTGATAAACATGTGAAGTTTATTCAAGTATAATATATTAGTATGAACTGCGTAAACAAAAGTACTAGTCAAAAATATTTTTGAAATATAAATATAAATATAAATAAATTAATTTTTTTTTTTTTTTTTTTTTTTTTTTTTTTTAAGCAAGTTATCGCAAAAGACTTTCATTATCTAAAAGTTCACCAAATAGTCTGAACCTATAAACACATGTAAAATCTTCATGTCCCCAATTATCCTCAATCAGAAAGATTACTTTAGAAGTTTTCAAGCTTGGAATACTAGTTATATACTCTGGAATTGGAAAAACTTGAAACTCGTCTGCTGATGAATAAATATTGTACTCTACCGAAATGATTTTCACAAAAGATTCAGGAATATTGATTTTTTCTTTTGAAATATTCTTGTCATGGATATCAAGACAGTTGTCAGAAATGATTTGTTCTATATGTTCGCGCTCAGATTCAGATTCAATTTCAATATAAAGAGAAATGTGGCGTGGCGCTGATTTAGGATTTGGACTTTGATCAGCACGAACATGGACAACTCCTAGGTCTGTAGGCTTAATCAATTTTTCTAAAGACATGGCAACTTGACCAGATTTCCCATTAAAGGGCCAACACGAACCTAAACTGACATCGTTGCTAAAAGCAGTAAGAGGTGAATTAACTTTCATACGCCCAAAGCCAACTGCAGAAAGAATGTTATGATACTTCTGTTGAAAGGGAGGAAGTTCAGCCTTCCAGTCGTATGAGTTCGACGTTAAATCCCATATAACCTGAGCACCTGATGATATATCAACAAAATCTGGTTTCGAAATCGTGTGAGAAACGTATCGCTGAATGGAAGTCTTTATTAAAGTGTTAAGTGCAACAATAGTTCCGTTTGTCAAAACTTCATCCAACGGAACGCCGCCCGTTGCAGGTATGTTTTTAATATCCTCATATAATTTCTGATCTGTTTTGGATAACTCTTTAGCAATTTCAAATCGTATAGACTCCAATTCATGTTTTAATACACGTTTAAACATATCTTTTGTTACGAAAACTGACTGATTTTGAGTTTCTGAAGCCTCTTCGTTCAAAGCCTGATTTGCGAGCTTTTTAATTGAATCTGGAGCATGATGGTCTCCCCCACTAAAATGGTCCAGCAACATTTTAATCAGTGCCTGGTTCGATTTAATACTACCATCACCAGCGTCAAATGAAGCTACAACTTTTTCTGGCAAAACTTTTGAAACAGCTTCTATAATCTTTTTCTCCAAGTAATCCATGTTTTCAAGTCTACCAATTTTCAGCCTCAATTCTTCAATTTGATTCAAGTTGTGATTGACCGATATAGAGGTATCTCTAACTTGTTGTTTTATCTGCTCCATTGAGTTTTGATTGCTCATTAAATATTCAGTTGTATCTTCCAAAGTCTTTTCAAATATTTTTGACGTTTCAGACAACTGTTGTATTTGCGCCTTATTTTCGTATGAATCATGTTCAAGTGATTTTATCCTAGAGGCGAGATCACCATAGCCAGTTGGTTTGATCAATTTATCTAATGAACCTGATCTGAACATTAGGGTGGATACAATCATTGATATCAGGATTGTAATGACAACGTGTATTGTACCCAACTTATCTCGTGTATTTTCAATTGTCGGTTTCGTGCCGTGTAAACTGCTGAGGTTGTTCAAATCTTTGTCTATCTCATCTACATCCGATTCAAATGAATACTCGTACTCGCTCTCTTCGGCATCTTCATCAAGGATGTATTCGTCGTCATCTTGATCTGTTGAGTCGTAATCATCAGTAAGAATAGTATGTTTTTTCCCAGCTATCCTGCCGTCCTCATATCCAGTTGGATGATCAAAATCTCCGATAGTGTCAGCTGTGTTTTCGCTAGATATTTCTGACGCTTTCATACTGATGACATTGACTTCTTGGTCGCTATCACTGTTGCCGTCGTTGATGTTTTTAACTAGGGGTTCATTATTTTTCCTGGCCATTATACTTCAATTAGTATTACACCATCGAGCGTTCGATCTTAGAGCAGAATTCAATCTTGTATGGATTTGAATACTTTTAAAAATAGTGTGTATTTTCCTAAACGGCTAGTTCCAGTGCGTTTTGTGTTTGGAGATTGTCACACACTGTAACCAGGATATAAAAAAAAAGGATTATGTATCAAAATAAGTACTTGAATCTAAAGAAAGCAAGCTTATGTTTAGCATACAGACGAGAGTAAAATTGCTAACAAATATTATGACCTTTATGGTGATGCTGGCTTTGTCAAAGTAAGTGAATAAGTTTAATTTTAACAAAGCCCACACAGCATTCTCACAGCATTTGGCCCGATGTAAGGCTCCATTAAGAACTTCTTGGGCTAGGGGAATATAATAAAAAAAAAAGAGTGAGGCTGAAAAACCAAAATTCAGCGAGATCTCCAAAAACTTGCCTTACTATATTTGTATATTCATTACTTGAGCATTTTCATTCATTTCAATGATGTATATATATATATGCTTGACTAATTTCACGGTAAATTCCAAATATATATATAACAGCCGACAACTTCTTCTTGTAAAACTAAACTTTGTTGAATCAAAGTGGTATTCCAAGATTCTAAAAGAATGTATGTAGAGTTATATATATGCTATGGGATATATCCTAGAACAGATCATTTTTACACAGGATATAGTTGCCATCAAATGATAACAGTACAGATTTCAACAGATGGAAACCCCAGATTTACCAACATAGTTATTATCTTAAAGAATTGTTCGTAGTCAGTTACCCCATTAAATCGCATCACCATCACCATTCATTCATAACGGAACTTTCAGTGTCTTAAAAGCTCGCAAAGTCTCTCGCATGGCCCTTCTTAAGAAACCAGTAGCCGACGCCGTTCGGAAAATCTTGCCTGAGTAAGAGAAGCTGAGCTCTGCTCTTTTGATTTCTTTCAATCCAAATTAGGCAAGCCTCTATCGTTGGACAACCATTTATTCTTATATTCATATCACGACTATGTGTATTCTTAGGTTTGTGTGATCAAGCTTTGTTGTTGTTATTGTTGCTTCTGCTGCCAGATTTAAACTCAAACTATCTAGCAACCATTGGTGAGATTCTTCATACATCTCCCTCTACATCCCGTATTAGTATATAAAGAAGAATATATACTCAGTTCTTGATTCAAATTTCGCTTTTATTCTTCAGATTTTGGTTTTGATTTTGATTTTGATTTTTTTTGACTATCGTCCTCGTCACTATTATTTAACATTTATATTGTCCTTATCGTCACTATCTTCAGCTATCTCTCACCTTAAACATATAACTCCCATCGTTATGTTAAAGTCAACGGTATTTTGTTTGGCAAGTACAGCTTGCGCACATAGCTTCATGGACCTTAATTATGGTCCTATATTTGGAGATTCCAACCCCAACCAGCTGCGGGAACAAAATATCATTCTCAATCCCTTTGGAACACCAGATGGTGATTTTGTATCTATTCCTCACGACGACTATGTTGGTGACCTATCTCCAGAAACAGCACCTATTTTCAGCGGCATAGTTTCTTTCGCACATCTCCCCGTTAAACAGTGCTTCAACCTTAAACCCAACGCTGAGCAACTTGAATTTGATATTGCCATTTTAGGTGCTCCTTTTGATACTGCCGTAAGCTATAGAGCAGGTGCTAGATTTGGACCCTCTGGAATTAGAGACGCATCCCGAAGGCTAGGTAAAGCTGCTTCATTTGACACTTATCATGACGATTTGAATCCTTACGATGATTGGGCTAAAGTAATTGATTGCGGTGATGCACCAATGACTCCATTTGACAATAGAATAGCACTCAATCAGTTATATAGGTCACATCGTCAAGTCCACAACCACTCTACTACAGAAAAAAGCCCTGATTACTTCAAAGTCCCTCGCATTATTACACTTGGAGGTGATCACACAACTACTTTTTCTGCTCTTAGATCTGTGTATGAAAAGCATGGCCCTGTCTCTGTGATTCACTTCGATTCTCACATTGATACGTGGGATCCTACAGCTCTCGGAGGAAATATTTCATCATATGCTAATTTGAACCACGGAACATTTCTTCACTATGCACATGAAAAAGGATATTTGATTGATGATTCAAACGTCCATGTAGGAATCCGTGCCCCTATGATTAGAAAAAAAAAGGACAGACAGCACGATAAAAACTGCGGATTTGAAATTATTACGGCCAGGGAACTGGACGTAATTGGGATTTACGGAATGGCCAATAAAATTAAAGACATTGTGGGTGACAATAAAGTTTACATTACAGTTGACATAGACGTTCTTGATCCTGCCTATGCTCCGGGAACAGGAACTGCTGAGCCTGGTGGATTTACAACTAGAGAGTTTTTGACTCTACTTGACAAGCTTCAAGGAGTCGAAGTCGTGGGCGCTGATGTCGTGGAGGTCGCACCAGCTTATGATACCAACGGCCAGATTACAGTTCTTGCGGCTGCACAAGTTGTAGACTCCCTATTGCAGCTTATGGTCTTTAAAGATGAGTAAGTGGCTTCTACTCAAGACAAACATAAAACGTAGTAATAAATGTTTAGAGTAGTTTGGTAGTAAATATTATAAATCACGTTCATATGCTTCTTCATCATCCTCTTCATTGTCCATCTCCATTCCCCGGGTTTTCTGAGATTTACCGTTTTGACTCTATGGCCAAATGTTAGCAAGTCAACAAGCACAATACGTTAAAATCAACTAACTTACCTGTCTATATTTCGCTAGGTAAATTTTCAGCACCTCAGAGTAGTTTTCAAATCCAAGGCTTGTCAAGGCAAACAATATATCTTCTCCATTCACCGTTTTGCGTCGCTCAGCCGAACACCTTTCTGTCGCTTCACTGGTAACAAAAGAAATAAATTCTGATACACACTCTTGCATACATTCTTTGGCTTCCTTTGAAATTTTAGCGTTTTCTGGTAAAGCATTTTTCATAATACGAGCGACTAGAAATATTAGCCTTGGAGCAACTGATGGGGATTGATACTAGGCAGAATACTTACCATTTGCAATGGGTAGCCATCTATCCTGCTCCTTGATCACATAGCCAATATTCGACTGATTGTAACTGTCGGAAAAGTTGGCTGGGTCTTCTTCTTCTTTGTATTGAGTAGCCATCATAGAATATTAGTTGTTGTAGGTTTGGTCGGTCAGTAATATGCGTTAGTTTGAAACTAGAGATTGTTAGAGACGATAGACAGACAAGCTGGCCAGCACAAATAAACAAATATATGCGTTCGAAAGTCTAAAAAGATCGGAAAGCAGATCGCAGTTTGCAGGTCGAGTATGGAGCAGAAGCAGATTGAAAATAGATTGGTGAAACGAGTGTTTTGAGCATTTCCAGAGAAGGAAGAAAATAATTTTCCCATATATAATATCAGCATCAGACAGAAAGCTATGTTGGGTTAATGTTAATCGGGGACTAACCGGGAATTAACCGTGATTTTGGTTGAGACCTAACCCCGGTTTTTTTACACAGTCAGAACCACCACCATATTAGCTAACCATTTAGTCTACTTGCGGGTGGACGGCCGGGGTCACCGAAACCGAAAAAACCGAGCTGTGTGGAAAACCTGAAAATTCGTGTTTCGAAATCAAATTGTTAAACTTCCACTCCATCTCATTTTCCTCACCCACCGCCGCCTATTCGCCTATTCACTATGATATCTCGTCATGTCCTTCTAAGGCAATCGACACGCTCCCGAGCACTAACCAAACTTCCTCGCACCGTTAAGCTACATCGACTTGCATCTACCATTACCCAGTCAAATGTAGACTTGACACTCTCTCAGCATCGGTACACTTTCAGTCATCCAAGTGTAAGAAGCATTGATACCTTACAATCAGATCCTCGACTCTGGGCTTCTGAAAAAAACGATAACCCCCCTCCACCAGACCCAAATGAAGCTCCTTCCGAGCCAACTCCAAAAACTCCAGATCAAAAACCAAAGCATGAAAGGACTCCTCGACAACCAGTTGACAAGGAACCTAGGAAGAGCTCAGTTTCTTCTTCTAAAAGTAGTAGCTCGAAATCAAGTGCTGCCCCACCAAGCAACAATGACAACAATAGGAACGATGATGATCCGCCGGCTCCGCCACCAGAACCTATCGTCGACCAACCCGAAAATTACTTTGAGCATGCTTCTGCTGCCGATAAGAAACAAGTCATGATATTGCCAATCAACAAGAGACCGCTAATTCCAGGTATGTATTTGCCACTAAATCACTCTGACCTATTTTCCAATCAAACTAACTTGTTTCTTTAGGTTTCCATAAGGCAGTCACTGTGAGCGACAAGACGGTGGCCAAAGCACTCAAAAAGATTTATGACTCCAAAATTGATGACAAATGCGTTGGTGTCTTCCTTCTCAAAGACAGTGACAGTAATACTGATTATGTCGAGTCTATAGATAAAGTCCACGATGTTGGTGTATATGCTCGAATTGGAGGCTACTTTGATACCGGCAAGGATGAAGCTACTGTTTTGCTATACCCTATTCATAGAATAAAAATGGGGGAGATTCTTCCTGTAACTGTTAGTCCGGAAGAACAGACTGCTGACACCTCGGATGTCACCAGTTTTGAAACTGAAGATGTTATTGACAAAGCAGTAGCTCAGGAGGAGTACTACAAGATCCCAGTGTCATGGGCCAGTAACTTGGAAGACCTCGAAGACTTGCCTTATGATCCTCAGTCGTCAATGATTGCTGCACTCACTGCTGAGATTCTCAAGGTTCTTAAAACTTTGAGTCAGATCAATCGATCTTTGAAAGAACAAGTCGTTAATATCGTTCTTGCAGGAGACAAATTTTCATCTTCAAATGTTTACGAGGAGCCCCATATTGTAGCGGATTTTGCTGCAAGTATATCTGCTGGTAAAGCTGAAGAGATCCAAGATGTTTTAGGCAGTTTGGACATCGAACAGCGATTACAAAAAGCGCTAATATTAGTAAAGCGTGAGCTTGAAAATATCAAGTTACAAGAAAAGGTAAACCAAGACGTTGAATCAAGGATTCAAAAACGACAAAAAGAGTATTATCTCATGGAACAACTGAAAGGAATCAAACGTGAATTAGGTGTAGATGACCCCAGATCTAAGACTATTGAAGAGTTTAAGGAGAGGGCTTCTAAGCTTGCTCTTCCTGAAGCCGCCGAAAAAGTTTTCAATGATGAAATTGATAAGCTCAAGTCTTTAGAGCCTAATGCAGCAGAGTTTAATGTCACTAGACAGTATCTGGATTGGATTACACAGCTTCCTTGGGGCAAGTATACTAGAGACAGTTTCAATCTTTCAAAGGCACTGAAAATTTTGGATGAAGACCATCATGGTCTTAAGGATGTTAAGGATAGAATTTTGGAGTTTATTGCTGTCGGAAAGCTTCTTGGTGCTGTCGATGGTAAAATTATTTGTTTTGTTGGTCCTCCTGGTGTTGGTAAGACTTCTATTGCCAAATCTATTGCCAAATCTTTGGATAGAGAGTTTTATAGATTCAGCATTGGTGGTGTATCAGATGTGAGTGAACTCAAGGGCCATAGAAGAACTTACGTCGGTGCTCTTCCTGGCAGAATCATTCAAGCTTTGAAGAAAACTCAATCACAAAACCCGTTGATTCTCATTGATGAAATTGACAAAGTTGGAAGAGGTGCATATCATGGAGATCCCTCGGCAGCCTTACTGGAGTTACTTGATCCTGAACAAAACAACACATTTTTGGACCACTATTTGGATATTCCTGTTGATATGTCAAAGACTTTATTTGTGTGTACAGCAAATACATTAGAGACCATTCCTGGTCCTTTATTGGATAGAATGGAAGTTATTGAAATTTCTGGTTACGTTGCAGATGAAAAGGTTGCAATTGCCGAGAATTACCTTGCACCTAATGCAAAGAAGGTAGCTGGCTTAGAAAAAGTTAATGTCAAATTGGAACATGATGCAATTGTTGGTCTGATCAATCACTATTGCAGGGAAAGTGGTGTTAGAAGTTTGAAGAAGCAAATTGAGAAAATCTATAGAAAAGCTGCATTAAACATTATTAAGGATATGAGTGAAGAAGAAGATCCCAATGAAGTTGTAGAGTCAAAGCCTAGTGAACCTACAAAACTGGAAAACTCTAAGGAATCGTCTGTTGAAGTAACTACCGAAACCCCGACTTCAAAGGAAGCTAATGTTCAACAAGTTGAAGTTCCTGAATCGGTCAGTGTCTCCATTGCAGCAGAAAATCTTAAGGATTACGTTGGACCCCCTCTTTTTACACAAGATAGACTCTACGAAAAGACTCCTATTGGTGTTGTAATGGGTCTTGCTGTAAGTGGTATGGGTGGTAGTGCTTTATATGTTGAATCTGTTCTGGAGCAGCCATTGACAAGTCAATCTCACCCAGGTTTGAATAGAACAGGTCAGCTAGGAGATACAATGAAAGAGTCTTCTAACATTGCATATTCTTTTGTGAGAATGTTCCTGGGAAAGCAATTTCCTGATAATCGATTCTTTGAGAAGGCTAAAATTCATCTTCATTGCCCAGAGGGTGCAACTCCTAAAGATGGGCCTTCAGCAGGTGTTACTATGTCTACCTCACTGCTGTCACTAGCTCTCAATCATGCTGTAAGTCCGACAATTGCAATGACCGGTGAATTGACCCTCACAGGTAAAGTTCTTAGAATTGGAGGTCTAAGAGAAAAAGCAGTTGCGGCTAAGCGTGCTGGAGCCGAAACAATTTTCTTCCCTAAAGATAATCTTGCTGACTGGGAAGGCATGCCTGACAATGTTAAAGAGGGTCTTGAAGCAGTTCCTGTCGGATGGTATAGCGAGATCTATGAACGTGTGTTCAACGAACTTGATCATAAGCGGGCTGAACACTTGTGGGCTGATGATTATCTGAAGATAGATGAGGAACGACTTAGCAAGTAGACTTGTTTAATGTATATATGTGTTAAATTTTAAATATCAATTTTAAATCTTAAGTAATAAATGTTAAGTATTATGATTAAGACTCAATCTATTTTTTTATTTATCTAGCGGCTGTTTCAACATTTAGGGCAAGCGCTTAAATGACAAAACTGGGGAAAGGCTTAAGCGCCGACTTAACTATTATGTCCTTAGGTCGGTTTTTTTCTTCTCCATCTCACTACGAGTATAAAAAGACATTAGATCCCTCGAATAACATTTTGTTTTTTGTATTTCTCTTTTTTTTTTTGGAAATGTCTTTTGCATCTTTTGTTAGAATTAAACCTGCTAAAACTATATTCTCCATCTCTACAAAAGCATACTACTCAATCATGTCTTCTAAGCCCACTCTTGCCTTCCCCGAGTTGCTCAAGGAACAGGCCTACATCAATGGTGAATTCGTCAGTGCAAAGTCTGGCAAAACCTTTGAAGTCTTTGATCCTGCCTCTATGGAAAAGATTGGCCATGTACCTGAGTTGGAATTAGATGAATTGAAGTATGCTATTGAATCTGCTCAAGTTGCGTTCAAAAGTCTTAGAAAAACTACAGGTAGAGAACGATCTCGCTGGCTGAGAAAATGGTACGATCTTATGGTTGAACATCAAGAAGATCTTGCCAAATTGATCACTTGGGAAAACGGAAAGATTCTTGATGACGCTAGAAAAGAAGTTGCTTATAGTTCTGGTTTCTTTGAGTGGTTTTCTGAGGAAGCACCCAGAATATACGGTGATGTTATCCCCTCTGCCAATTCTGGTAACCGACTATTTACTGTAAAGCAAGCTGTTGGAGTTGCTGGTATTATTACTCCCTGGAATTTCCCTTCCGGTATGATCACTAGAAAGGTTGGTGCTGCTATTGCAGCTGGTTGCTCTGTTGTTGTTAAACCTGCTGCTGAAACTCCCTTTAGTGCTTTGGCTTTGGCTGTCCTTGCCGAAAAGGCAGGCATTCCAAAGGGTGTTTTCAACGTCGTTACTGCTAATGATAACACTAAGGCTTTTGGTAAGGAAATTTGTGAGAACAAGATTGTCAAGAAGGTGTCATTTACCGGTTCTACTGGTGTTGGTAAGATCCTTATGAGTCAATCTTCTTCTACCTTAAAGAAACTTTCTTTGGAACTTGGTGGTAATGCTTCTTACATTGTCTTTGAGGATGGTGATGTTGATAAAGCTGTTGAAGCCGCTCTCCCTGCCAAATACAGAGGTAATGGCCAAGTCTGTGTCAGTCCTAACAGATTCTTTGTGCACAATGATGTTTACGATGAATTCACCAAGAAACTTGCTGCACGTGTTGAAGACTACTTTAAGCCTGGACATGGTCTTGACTCTGAGTCCCGTCTTGGTCCTCTTATCAATGCTGCTGCTGTTAAAAAGGTTGATTCACATGTCAAAGATGCTCTCAGTAAGAATGCAAAAGTTCTTACTGGTGGTAAACATCTCACTGAGTTGGGTCCTAACTTCTACGCTGCCACAGTTCTCAGTGATGTAACTCCCGAGATGTTGATCAATAAAGAAGAAACCTTTGGTCCTTTGATTCCTGTGATGAGATTTTCTAGCGAGGAAGAAGTTCTTGAGCGCGCAAACAGCGTCGATGTTGGTTTGGCAAGTTACTTCTTCAGTAAAGATGTATCTCGTGTTTACAGAGTTGCTGAGGATCTGGAAGTTGGTATGATTGGTGTCAACACTGGGGCAATTAGTGAACCTGCACTACCTTTCGGTGGTATCAAGGAAAGTGGATTTGGTTTGGAAGGTTCTAAATATGGTATTGAGGAATACATGGTTAAGAAGACTGTTGTTCTTAACCTATAAGGATTCTCAGTTATTGATATTTAGGTTCATTAAACGTTTGTTTATTATTAAAATTTTGGTTTATCTTGTGTAATGTATTTTTTTTTATAGTTAGTTTGGTGTTTTAATATATATTTGTGATGACTTAATAAGAGAAGGAATGATGGCTTTGAGATGGCACAAAATGCTTTATGCATAATTGAGATCAAAGCTAATCTCGTTATATATAACGACTAGTTAAGATCACCAAAGTTCGAGTAGTTTGAGTGCTACTACTTATTAAAAAAATAACAAATCATAGTGATGATTTACTAAAACGATATTACAAATCCACAGTGCGGACGTAAAATTAAAACTGCATACCAAAATTCGTCTGGTAACAGAATATCAAACCATATGATCTTATTAAGAATATAGTTTGATTATAAAAGTCAAATGTTTGATGAGAATGAGGGGAGTACAAAGAAGATTAATGGAAGAAATACCGGAGTCTTAAATAAGCTAGACTATAGCTAAGAATTTTAGTATATTTGATACAGATGCGTTAAATGTCAATGATATAGAACAAAAACATCTTGAAGATCTTTTGAGCTACTCACAATTGGTCGACTGTAATTTGTAAACTAGTCTTCATCTAGATCCCGAATCCCATTATCAGTGATTTGAAACTCTACACAGCCCGGTGCACAGAAACACGAAAATACTACTTCTAGTATCCTGTTAATTGCACTGGAGTTGAAAACTCCCATTTCATCTACTGTTTGAACATTAGTTCTATGCAGCACAATACGCGTATCAATTATGTTCTGCCACACGATACCAAGAGCTGGCTTCTTTGAACCTGAGCCCTGAAGCCATGTTGCTTCTGATTGCACTGTGGGCCCTCCATCGTCGTCGACACGAGCTGGCGCTCTCCACTCATTAAAGTTGTCTGTTACTTGATTTGCAGCTACAACTGCAAGTCCTTGGTTTGCAAACTTTCGCAGTAATTTTCCAGCCTCTGTCAGCGAAGGTTCCTGTTCTGTTTGTCGCTGACCTCTGTAAAACGCTGCAATACTGTCTACTATCAGTAACCCTACGTTCAGCTTTTCTACCAGGACCGGTACCTGATATTTGAGTACATGCACTAGCTCGTCTATGTCGTTGCAGTAGTACACTTGAATATTTTGTGTCGAAAGAGAAGCAGAAGAGTTCTCAGGTAATTTACTTAGCGCTGCCAACATAGCTTGTAGTCGTTGTGTTCTTGGTCCACCACTTTCGGTCTCAATGTATATAGCCCGTTTTCCTAACCCGCCAGCACCGAGTGGTAATTGTACAGTGCATGCCAGTTGAAGTAATAAATGCGATTTTCCAGTGGCTGCTGCTCCGGCAATTTCAGTTATCCCACCTGCTCGGATCCCACCATCCATTATCAGATCAAGCGTTTTGACACCTGTAGATATCGTTGTTTTAATATTTTTGATACTGCTGCTCATTGGCTTAAGCCTCAAAGTAGAACTTATATCACCTTCTAATATCCTCAAAAACCGTTTTACCTCTGTGGAGCTTCTTGATGTGAGTTGTGCTAGCTCTGTGGGTGTGAGTATCATCAAATCACATGTTGTTATTCGATGTGAAATTAACGCTGCATACAGGTGTTCAAACTCATCAAGAAACGGAAGCTCTGTGTTTGGATATGTTGCATACAAGTCTGACATAGTTACTTATCAATGATGTGTATCAGTTCTCGGTAGAAAAACTTTGATATATGAATACATTTAGGTTGTTTGGAGCGGATACTTTTTGGCGTTAAACAATAAAGATAATTGTTAAAATACGTGTTTAACAATTACATAAGGCGTGCTATTTTTGAAAATTTATATTTTTTGACGCGTCGAGATCGAAATTTCAAAATTTTCTCAAAGATCAAGTTTGTTTCCATGTACAATTATCAAGTCAAAGATCTTATCAATATCATCGAATTGAGAGATCAGGGACTTTATCTTTTGATAATTGTACTGTTTTTTTTTTTTTTTTTTTTTTTTTTTTAATCGCAGATACTTAAAGATAGATATCAGTATTGAACACCAGGACGGACAACCTTCCAAGGTATGTTAATTTTTAACGGCCACTATGCAATGAAAGTAAATTAGCTACACGCTGATTTCTTGTTTCGGAAGTCTAATAGGTTTAAACGTTGGCGCGAAAAAAGGTTTGTTTACGTGTTTGGTTTCCATGGAGACACACAGTTCAATAAGCAGCATCGCGTCACTTCCTGATTTGGAAAATTAATTGAAAACAAATTTTATACTCACCTCCTTGTTTTTTTTTTCTCTTCTCTACTCTTTTTGTTTTATTTCATTTCAGGGTGTATTTTGTGTTTATATATCTACTTTGACGAAAGATAACATAAAGACCACTAATCAAAAGTTATATATATATAAATATATAAAATGAGCAGAAAGAGAGCAAATTCAGAACTGGATGACTTGCCTTCGTCGCCGGCAATGCCTCCATCGTCTCCACCAGTAATGTTTGAAGAAGATCAAGATATTGATGATTTAGACGAAGCTGCTGAAGAAGTGGATGGTGAAGACTTATTTGATGAAAATATGTACAGAGATTATCAAAACAGAGGAGATGATGATAATTACGATTTGAATGATGACAATATTGATGATGAAGGAGACTACGAAGAACTAGATCCTGCACAAAGAAGAAGAGCAGATGAGCAATTAAGAATGAGAGATACATTGCTGAGATCGCAAAGACCGCTTCCCGATGCATTCATGGATGACGAAGATGAAGATGTATCAATTCCAACAGAAAGAAGACGTCGTCGTCAAGTAGATGACTTTGATATTCAAAATGGAGAAGATGATGTTCTGGGTGAAATATTGTCTCTAGAGGCTATTGGAGATATCAAAGCAGGTAGTGTCGAAGAATGGATCAGTCAGCCTGTTGTCATTAGAAGTATTAGCAAGGAGTTTAGAAACTTTTTGGTAGAATATACAGATGACAATGGAGTGTCTGTATATGGAACAAGAATTCTTGCATTGGGTGAAAAAAACTTGGAAACTTTGGAAGTCACTTACAAGCACCTGGTAGAATCTAAAGCAGTGCTGGCTCACTTCTTGGTTGCTGCTCCAACTGAAATTCTTAAAATCTTTGATGTTGTTGCTATGGAAGTTATTGAACTGCATTATCCAACATACTCTAGCATTCATTCAGAAGTTCATGTTAGAATTACTGAGCTGCCGAGATCATTTACTCTTAGAGAGCTAAGAGAAAATCATTTGAACACTTTGATTAGAGTAAGTGGTGTTGTTACCAGACGTACTGGTGTTTTTCCTCAACTCAAATATGTCAAATTTGACTGCGTTAAGTGCGGTGCTACCATTGGTCCTCTTATTCAAGAATCGCACACTGAAGTCAAAGCTTCTTACTGTCATAACTGTCAGAGTCGAGGGCCCTTTGTCATTAACTCTGAAAAAACTCTTTACAGAAATTATCAACGTATAACGTTGCAGGAATCACCCGGTACTGTTCCTCCAGGTCGACTGCCCAGACATCGTGAAGTGATTTTACTTTGGGATTTAATTGACATTGCTAAGCCTGGTGAAGAGGTTGATGTTACTGGAATATATAAAAATGCATATGATGGATCACTAAATG
The DNA here is from genome assembly GCA_022023575.1 of Geotrichum ghanense (nom. inval.). NCBI lineage: Eukaryota > Fungi > Ascomycota > Dipodascomycetes > Dipodascales > Dipodascaceae > Geotrichum > Geotrichum ghanense (nom. inval.). The sequence goes on along the minus strand of JAKKCX010000010.1, from coordinate 1,587,865 downwards.
CCAAAAATGGATTTCCTGTCTTTTCAACTGTGATAGAAGCTAATATGGTTACAAGAAAGGATATTGGTGCTGGTGGTGAATTCAATCTATCTAATGAAGAAGAAAAGCAAATCAGAGAACTAGGAAAACAACCAAAGATCATTGATCGTATTATCTCTTCAATGGCACCTAGTATTTACGGACATAAAGATATTAAAACTTCAATTGCATGCTCTCTGTTTGGAGGAGAATCAAAAAATATTAACGACAAACATCGAATTAGAGGAGATATCAATGTGCTATTACTTGGTGATCCAGGAACTGCCAAATCCCAACTTCTTAAGTATGCAGAAAAAACCTCACACCGTGCAGTTTTTGCTACAGGTCAAGGTGCATCAGCAGTAGGTCTGACAGCGTCCGTTAGGAAAGATCCTATTACACGTGAATGGACACTTGAAGGTGGTGCATTGGTATTGGCCGATAGAGGTACATGTTTGATTGATGAGTTTGATAAGATGAATGACCAAGATCGTACATCTATTCATGAGGCTATGGAACAGCAGTCTATTTCAATCTCCAAAGCCGGAATTGTGACTTCATTGCAGGCGCGGTGCTCCATTATTGCTGCTGCAAATCCTAATGGTGGTCGATATAACTCGACACTTCCATTAAGTCAAAACGTTGATCTTACTGAGCCCATTCTGTCGCGTTTTGATCTACTTTGTGTAGTTCGTGATACAGTTGATCCTGTGCGTGATGAAAGACTTGCTCGATATGTTGTTGAATCACACTTCAAAAGTCATCCTGATCCTACAGAACCTAATGAACTTGATGATATTTCAGATACTGACGCTGCAGCTACGCAAGAAGATCAAGAAATGGCAGATGATGGTGTACCTGGGTTTGATGATGTTCAAGAAGCTGCAATTCCACAAGAATTACTTCGCAAGTACATCTACTACGCACGCACCCGTGTACACCCTTCCAACTATAAAATCGATCAAGACAAAATTAGTCAAGTTTACGCAGATCTTCGTCGAGAATCATTAGCTACAGGCTCATTTCCAATCACAGTGCGGCATTTGGAAAGTGTGATGCGAATTAGTGAAAGTTTTGCGAGGATGAGATTAAGTGAAGAAGTCACCAATTTTGACGTTGATAGGGCAATCAAAGCTGTTGTTGGCAGTTTTGTTGCTGCCCAAAAAAGTAGTGTCAAGAGAGGTTTGGAAATGGGATTCAGAAAATATACTATTTAAAAAATGGTTGAATTTGTTTCTTTTCCTATATAAAAGATTTTCTTTTGGAACATTGTGAAAAATATATATTTTCTCATAATTTCGTTTGTAACTTATTTTTGTATTCTTACTATTTCTAATTGATTTTAATAATTTGGTAGTTTCATCAAAATTTTTGGTAAATCGGAAAGATACAAATTACAAATAAAAATTTGAAAGTCATGAAAAATAAGTGTTTTCTTGTAATTTGATTTTTTTTATTTATTTAATTTTAACCTGATTAACACGAGCCTTTCTGGTAATCATTTTTGTACTTACACTTGAATCCATCTATAATTGTCAATATTAAACATTCTACTAATTATTTAAAAAGTATCAAACTGCCTAGTTTATATATTTAAATGTTACAGCAAGATTTAGAGTCATTTTTTACCAATACACTTTTACTGCTGTGTTGAGCAGGAATAGGTAGATCCAAAGCGGGATTCTTTTCAAAAAATCCACTAGGTCTAATGTGAATCATATGAACTTCAACAGGCATGACAGGGAAATCTTCAGGTCTGGGATTGTGGGTGAATCCCATGGTAGCCCATAAAACTACATCTTGATCACGAACATTGTCTTGACCATTAGCCCAGATACCCAATCCAGTGTCATACTGTGATTGATTGGTAAACTCTCCAGCAGCATACAGTTGATCGTCTTGATACTTGGTAACCCAGTAGGGATGTGATGCAAATTTGGCACGCTTACTGTTAAAAGAGGTCGGAGAAGCCATAAGCATTTGAGCAGTGGGCATGTAAATCTTGTAAGCAATGGGCTTTTTGGTAACAGAATTGATTCGTCGCTCATTAATAATTTTGAATTCACGATTCTCAAGTGGACTTTGGTCAAGTGAGCCCGAGGCCTCAACATAGGTAGGAACAGTTACATAGCCAACATTGTAAGGGTTAAGAACAGGGTCTTGAGGAAGTGCTTTTGTTTCTTGATACATGACGGTGTTAGTGTGTCCTCCGATAGCAGTGTCAAAACGGAATGAAAGCATGTGTTGATGGTTAGCAGCAACGACACCTGGTCCAACAATAGTTCCCCAATTGACGATAATGTCATCGTCGATAGGCATTGTAGAGAGAATACCTGTGGCTCTAATTTTGACATCAATACCTCCAGTTTGATCCAAAACGTACTCGACAATGTATTCGTAGTTAGCAACAGTAGCAATAGTTTGAAGAATCAAAACGCGTTGTCTAGCTATAGCAGCCTTCTCGTTACGATAATTGAGATGCTTGAAAAGAATTCCATCATCTTGCTCATGCATACAGATGACATTAGGACGCTTTACTGGACTTCCTTTAGGGTCAACAATTACACCATCAAAGTATTTGATATAACCTAGACAATCACAGCCCAAAGCAAGAGAGTTTGCAGAAACACCAAATCCAACGTCACCAAGATCAAAAGCTTGCTTTCTGTGGTATGGGCGACGCGGATCACCATAAGGAACAGTCATTTCAGAAAGAGATACACGGTAGAAGAGATCCTCGCCCTTGAACGTCATATTGTACAAAATAAGACCTTCTCTAGCATTGAAACCAACGTTAAACTTCCAGTCTTGCCAGTTAACCTCGTTATCGGAGTCTTCAACATCGAAAGAGGGACCTTCAGGTTGAACAATTTGTAAAGGTTTAAGACCTTCTCTCTCTTTAATTCCAGTTAATTCGGGGTGATATTCAACAGGCTCATAAATCTTGTAAGGCTGAGTGTTCACAGTTTTTTCGTCAAGACCAGCTGGCAGATAATCCATTCTGACAAATTCCTTTGTTATTTGGTCAAAGACTGGAGAAAATTTGAGTGGCAGAGAATAGTGATTGGATTCGTCATGCTTTTGCTTCACATACATGTAGAATTGAACCAGAGCCCTTTTCTCATTGGGATCATCAGTTCCATAAATCCAAGGATCAGTAATGGCCTCTAAATGGTCAGGAAGTTTCAACTTTTCGATCTCTGCCAAAACGATGGGATGTTGTAAACAGAAAAGTTCTAATTCGAACAAAAGAATAGGATTGTGAGGGGCCTGAACACCAAAGGGTAGAGTATCGATACTAAGAATTTTTTTTTCCGTGACGTCGACAAGAGCCTTGTATTGAATATTCTTTGAAGTGTGTGTAAAATATGCCTTAAGGATTCTGCTAAATTGAGGCAGCGAAGTACCAGTTCTTTGAGCTTCAATGTACGAAAGAACGTCTGCCTTTCTAGGCTCGTTGATATCAACGACACGGAATTCAATTTCATGCTTACTAGCAAACTCTGCAATGAGCAAACCAGAAGCAATTGAGATTTCGTTGGAAGTGACTGGATTCAAAGGGTTAACCATCTTAAGCAGAACAAATGGAAACTGTGTATGTCTAGAAGGAAGAATGAAAAGAAGAGAGTAATTAGAAAATAGAGGAGGAGAAAGGGGGAAGGGAAAAAAAGTTTATTTCGGCTGGGAAAATGCAGATGTTTAAATACTGTCAATTTTTCTAGGATAAGAAGTTTTTGAGCACACTATTGTTGGTGATAGTTTTTAAGGATACTCTGTAGTGTTGCTATTTGGTGTTAAGCGTACGGATATACCTGCTTTCTTGTGTTTGTGTCACAAAATGCCCAAAACAGAAACTCGCCTATCTGAGCAACCGATAAGATACCATTTATATTGAATTGAGCTTCCTCGAACAGTCTTCAAAAGGAACGTTTGACGAATAAAACCCTTGTGGGGACTGAGCAAAAAACAAAATAATAATAATAATAATAATAATAATAATAATAATAATAATAATAATAATGAATTAAAAAAAAGAAGAATTAGCATTTTTACAACGAAAGAGGACTGAGTAAACAGTTACAAAACTACAAAAACTTAGGGATCAGAGACTGCATCAACATTAGTGGTAGTTAATCAATTAAAAAGACTTGGTTTGAAGATTTATTTATTTATTATAAACAATACAAATGTGAGCAGCCATCTCGTTTCCCATTTCTAGTCAATAACTGTTTTCAAATTGCAATGAATATATATATATATATATATATATATATTATCAATGTTTGTTATAGTATGTAAAGTATCTTTAAACTAGCTGCAACACCTAGGCAAATATATCAAAAGGAAAGAATAGCATCTACTTGCCTTTTGAAAATGAAATAAATAGGAATGGAATAGAATGAAATGAAATAAAAGGCATATTTTATCTAGTTTTGATATAAACATTCAAGTAAACATCTTTAGCTCAATTCGAAATGATTTGAAAATGATTTCTAAAACAAATGTAGCTCTGACTTGAATATACATTGTATTATATATACATTCGCATGGAAAATCCGTATTTGAACTACACTTAAACCTGATGTGCTTATAATATTAGACAAGTAAACTTTGTGTTTAAAGGATTTGATGCTGCTTATTATTATAGAAATATTCTCTTTGCTTACTTTCAATCACGTGCAATTAGCAGGTTTGTTATTTTGAAACTTAAAAAACTTACTACTTGCCACTTGAATAATATGACTTGATTTTGTATTTAGAATTCCAAGCATTATTTTATATTTGATATTTGTATTACGTAATAAATATGCCGAATTTTCAGCTGCTGTTCTTGAAATTTAACCTCTCCCCAACAAAGAAAGGTTTAAGCTACTTCTGTTCAAACTGAAAGTGTGTGTGAGCGTGTGTATGCGTGTGTTCTAATTTTTTTTTTTTTCCCCTTCTTCTTTTCATATATACACAAACGTTTTTTTGTAATCATGAGTACCAAGATTGAGATCAAGCCAAAGAACAATAGAAAGGCTTTCAAAAGTGTCGAGTCTGTTCAAGTCTCGGAGGGAGCCACTGCAGGAGAGCTAATTGGCTCTATCGCAAAACAATCAGGACTTTCTGTGCACAGACTCAGGGTTACTATCGCTAATCCTAATTTTCAAGAAGGTGTTAAAGGATCCAAGAAGGAAGTAGTTCTAACAGAAGACGCTTTACTGAAGGGAATTGACGAGGTCAAAGTTAAGGACTTGGGACCTCAGCTAGGATGGAGAATGGTTTACTTTGTTGAATACTTAGGACCTATCTTGATTCATCCATTGTTCTATTTTGGCCAGAGCTTGTTCTATGGACAAAGATTTGAACACTCTCGTGTTCAACAGTTAGCATTCATGTTATCAATGCTTCATTTTGTTAAGCGTGAATACGAAACTTTGTTTGTTCACAAGTTTTCTCTTGCAACTATGCCTGCATTTAACATTTTCAAAAATTCTGGTCACTATTGGATTCTCTCTGGTCTATTCCTTGCTTACTTTATCTACGCTCCTCATTCATATGTTGATGAAGATGCTTCTGCACTTAGCAAATTTTTCTTTGGTCGTCACTACTACATTCTCAGTGCTAATCAACTTCATGTTCTTACCGCTGCTTGGTTATTTGCTGAACTCTCAAACTTCTGGGTTCACTTGACTCTTGCCAACCTTCGTAAACCTGGAGACAAGCGTCATGTTATTCCATATGGATACGGATTCCAATTGGTTTCTTTCCCCAACTACTTCTTTGAATCTCTTTCTTGGTGGATTTTCTTCCTTATCACTCAAAATTGGTCAGCTCTTTTCTTTTTTATTGTTGGTTCTGGTCAAATGCTTGTTTGGGCAATTAAGAAACACCAACGTTACAGAAAAGAATTTGGTGACAAGTACCCTCGCGATCGTAAAGCCATGATCCCTTTTCTTATCTAAAGAATTTGTTGAGGGTAAAGTGTGTATATAAAAAAAAGCAATCGTATCAAGTTGTACATTAAAAAAGATATATATATAACGCAAGATATCGTACAAAGATATTACTTTGAAGATAGATGTTTCTATAAATGTAAGTCTTCCAGTTTAGAACCCTCTGCTTCTGCCACCTCTTCCGCCTCTTTGACCACCTCTGCCTCCTCTTGGACCACCACGACCACCTCTCATTCCACCTCTCATACCTCCTCGCATGCCGCCTCTGGCAGGTGCAGGAGGAGGAGGGCCTTTTGCTCTCAGCCTAGGACCATCATCGACCAGCAATGCATCCAACGGCAGAGCATCTGGAAGCGTATAATATCTGATATTATTTCCTCTGACATTGATGTGATCTAACGACAGAGCATCTTTCCTGCCCTTTATAGTCAAACTAACATTCCGTAGAGTTGTATTCATATTTGGCGACACGCTAACCACAGTTCCTGCCACCTTTGATCCGTTTTTCATTTCAATTTGGACCGACTCGCCCTGGAGTTTCATCAAAAACCTGCATATTGCGTTAACAATCAATTCTTCCATGTTTTAAATACAAATGAATTATTTAACATAGTTAATCATACCTTACTAATTTCATGGTGTTTGTTAATATATGATGTCTGCCGTTGCAGTAATACAGATGCTATAAATATTGGAGTTTGCAGCTGATAGACTGATCAAGATGATTTTGTTTAGAAGTTTGGCGGAATAGGGAATTGGGAAGAATGAAAAATCCATACTATAGTAATAGTAGTGCTGAAAATTACGCTGAGTTGTATATTTTCAATTGCCATACAAAGGGTGTATATATCTATAGCTTGAATTGAATTTGGAAAGTTACAAAGAAGACCTAGACAATTAAATCTTAGCAAAATGAACTTGAACATTCCTTCATAACTCTATAAATTTCAAAAAAAAAAAAAAAAAAAAAAAAAAATCTTATTTTTTTTTAACGATTTTTAGTAATAAAGTAGTTGAAATTAAATAAATATATAGCTATAACATATATATTATCATGAATAATGATGGGAGTTTAGCCGGAGTTTGATATAGCAAAGTAGAATCACAATTATACTTGAATAGCAGTTGCAAAACTACTTTTTGGAGGAAAAAATAAAATCCTATCAGTATTTCTCATCATATTAGATTCAGGGAAAACAATAATAGTGATTATAAAGAACCAATTTTTGTGGTTTAATATGGACAATTGTATTATGAAAGAATGATTCAACTAAAATTTTCACCATGCTTAAGCACTTTTTTTTTGGCATCAAGATATATCTGATTAAATTTAAAGATGATTTTCATAATATAAAACATCCATTTTATATATACCATAAAAAATGAAAAAAGAAATCTATATATTGCGATCGTAAATATTTCTTAAAAACTTGAGATTTTTAATATGTAACAAAGGCTGGAAAAGATTCAAATCCATTTAAAGTAAACTTTTTTTTAACAGTTTTCAAAAAAATCAAAAAAAAAAAAAAAAAATACAAACAAGAGTCTTGTTTGAATTAAGATATAACAAGAAAGAAAAAAAATTAAATATTATTTAGGTATAAAAACAATAAATTGATTTTAAGTGAATATAATATTGTATAAGAGTAGTTTTTTCTAAAGCCGATTTTTCAAATCAACCACTGTCACAATATATATTACATTGAACATTCTAAAAATTTGATATCTAATTATAATGTAAAAAATTTATAATTGGAAAAAAAAATAAAAAAGAAAAAAGATCTCTTGATATATATATATATACCTTACTTTTACAAACCATGTAAAGTCTGAAAGAATATATTTATATATTAATACGCTTGTATAAATGCCAACAAATTTTCATATTAAAGCAAACTTTTTAAAAAACAAAATGATATTTATTTAAATCTCATGTATTTTTACATATTATTTAAAGTTGGAATTTTGATATTAGTTTATTTTTATTTATTACATTGTCTATCGTTCTTGTTAATTTCTAACCGTTTTTTTTTCTTTATTTTTTTTTTCTTTATTGTTTATCCTACAAGTTGATTCTTTCAAACAATCAAAGGTATTACAAGAAAAAAAAAATTTCAATATTAAACAATAATATGGATCTACTTTATATTTTTATTTCTATTTCTTCTTCAAGTTTTCGTTCTTCAGTTACTTCCAAATGGTTCTCTAATCAAATCCTAAAAATAAATAAATAGAAAAAGACTTGAAAAATATTAAAATTGAAAATATTGCAAATTAAACTTTCAAATTAAACAATAGAAATTGTAGTATTTACATGTACAGTTCTTCTCTTGTCCTACTACTCAAAATATTATTATAATATTTATTAATTTTCAGCTTTTTATTTTGACGTTTTTTAATCTTTGACTTTTTTTTTTTTTTTTTTTTTTTAAATTATCTAAATATTTTTACATTAAAAAGAAAAACAGGAGGGAAGAAAAAAAAAAAGTACATAAACATGTACATAATATTATAGTTCAATAAATATTTTTAAAGCAATAATTTCACAAAACTTTCTACGTTAAACCTGAATACTTGTAATATCGTCACCATGCATAGATAGTAATGATATGACTGCAAGCATTAAACCTTCAACAACTACAATTGTTTCAATCACAGCTTGTGGTCGAACAGAGACAGTGTACTTATATACAAGCGCAAAAATAGCGGGCACAAATGTGTTTTCCAATCTTGTAACCAAAGAGGCTGCGCCCAAAACTTCGCCAACTTTATGCTTGGGTGAATATTTGATAATGGCGTTACGCACCAAAGGACTAATTCCAGAACCAAGGGCAATCACTAAAATTGAAGAAAGAAATATCTTTCCATTAGGAGCTTCCGAAAGTAAGAAATGACCTGTCATGGAGCATAACAGCCCAAGCTGAATAAGCCTCTTATCAATACCATCAACTCCCTTGGTGGAATGAGTCCAAATGCGGCGACCAATAGAAAGCATTAGTGGGAATATCAGCGAAAGGAATAAAAACCTAGAAGCACCTAACACTGAAATAAAATATCCATTCTCCACAGAAGTCCAATGAAATCTTGTTTTGGCATAGAGGAACAGCAGAGGAATTGTAGCAGTAGAAAGTTCTGTCAATGCTGATTGAACCAAAACCAAGATATACGCGTTGTATCTTGAACGCTTATCGCGGATGTGTGAAAACCTCAACGCGAGCAAAGGAGAAAAGACATTGTGTGCAAGTTCGCGTAATTTCTCTTTGAGATACTGAAACGAAAAGCTGAATCCCATGTCATCTTCGACAGGATTTGATTGCAACGAGGCACCAGAGTTTATAGTTTCCAAGTTGGTATAAGACAGTCTGCGGCGACGTTCATCCAGGAACGACATTTTACGAGTGAGGTGCTCACCGATTGATTTGCGACGCTCCTTTTCAGACCGTGACTCCCTCAAAACAAATGCAAAAATGAAAAGGGCCAACAGCTGTGTACTAATTGAACAAGAAAAAAGTTTAACTAAGCTATGGTCTGTAGCATTGAGAATGATGGACCCAATTGTGGGGCCTAGTGCGATACCAGCAAAAACAAAAGCATCTAAAACAGACAAAGCACCAGCACGATAAGCTTCACGGACACAGTCTGATGTATAGGAAGTGCAAAGAATAATAAGTACTGAAAGAGAGCCACCAATTCCATCAATAGCAGAGCCAAGCAAAAAAAATCGGTAATCCACGTAGTTGGGAAACACACAACACAGAATAGTGATCATGGAAGTGATAACACTACAGGTCATAGTCCACATAAAAATAGGTTTTCTTCCGACTCTATCGGATAATGATGAGAGTATTGGTACAGAAATAACGCCCAAAATAGAAGTTAGTGTGGTCATGTAGGTTTGAAAGATACCTACCATTGCGCTGATTTCTGGCGATAAGCATCGCTGATCACGATAGCCAATGGTTTGGTCGAGAGAGTTGTAGTGACTTCGGCAAACAAGATACACCATAGCATCTATTTGCGAAGTAACTGCAGACATGGAGCCAATAATGTAGATAAGCAAAGCGACACGTAGAATTTTGTGTGACGGTCTATTGAAGAATGACAAATGCTGAAACTCCGCTTTCCAAGGGCTATTTTCGTCGAGCAAGGGAATGCCACCATTTTCATCTTCTTCTACATCCTCATCATCATCTTCCTCTTCGTCATAACCAGAGCTAGAATCTGATCCAGAAATGGGCTCAAGAAGATTAGTTCTTTCGTTTGTGTTGTATACAAACTCGTTTGCGATGACAGCTGAGGCCTCCTCTTCCTCAAAGGCGGTGGTGGACATGAATGGATTACCAAAGTTGGTAGTTTTTAAATAAGCAAAGCTTGTGTGTGTGTGTGTAAGTGTGTCTGTGAGGTTATAGCAACAAACTAAATACCGAGATAAATTAATGAGCTTCTTGATTTGTAAAGGTAGAGGAGTTGAAGAAAGAGTAAGACAAATTCGAGTATTAGTATATATATAATTTTTTTTTCCTTCTATCTATCTAACTTAGCTTAGAGAGGGCACAAGGCTGACTGGAAAGAGCTTGTTTTGCATTAAGCATTTCTCAGATAATGGAGAAACCTTCGACGCCGTTTGCGCTACAGCCGTCAAACTGAATCCAAAACAAACTCGCACCAGCTATTGGCTGTTATTTTCTCCAAAAGTATTGTTTCAGTGCATTTAAGTAGTCTCCAAGATATATACATATATATGAATGGTACTTTGAACACAACACCAGGTAAAGAAAAGGGAATAAAAAAAAGGATAGAGAGAGAGAGAGATATATGGTATCATACACACACATACACACGCACAAACACATGTAGTGCTAATGAGAGTTCCAAATTATTTTCTTTCTTCTGAGCCAGCTCAGATCCAACGGATTTAATCCTCTTTGCGCTGCTTCAAATCAGCCATCTCACTCTCTATCCAAGCAGCCATTCCACTCTTTTTAAATGTGTCCAACTGCCATTCTTTCTCGCTGAGCCTGCCTCGTTCGTCTATCCAGACGTATACTCCAGCGCTGACCACTTTTTCTCCTGTCTCGAGATCTGTAACGGGCACGTCTATCCGCTGGTACTCGTCCCCTTCAAACAAGTCCAGCTTAGCCACGTCTTCGTCGCTGAGCCCGTACGCCACGGTTCCTTCCACATGCGACCCGGCCTCTTGTATAACAGCCGGGTACGCAGCGTCCTTGAGCGCGTACCGTCGGTACCCGTCGAGCTTGGCGCGGTGGATAATTAAGTGTGAGGTACTCTCAGTTGTTGTCTGCTCGCCTGCCAGCACTGAGCTAAGCACTTCGCGGGCCATCAGCGTTCCGTAAAAAAAGGCCACTCTCGACATTTGTTTTGCTGCGTGTTTGTTTGTTTGCTTGTTTGTTATCGTAGTAGTGTAAAACTCAAAATGCCAAAAACACTGAACTGAATTAAAGTCTAACTCCAATTCACTCTACTTATGTTAAAATGCCAAAACTGAACTGAACCGAATTATTAGATTGGATTAGAATAATGATAATAAACCAATGTCTCGGAACGAACTTTGTGTATCTTCTACTACTGACAAATTTGTCAGCGTTATTCTAAATTTGCATATAACGCTTAGTAATATTATGTTTTGTCCCAAAGTAGGCTTTTGTAATACCGCACTTTAACTTTTTATTTTCCTCTTCTTTTTAATATAAACATATAAACATATATATATATATTCATTATCCGAAAAAGATATTTTTAAATTTCTTATTACTAAATTAACTATTGTTGATCATCAATTGCTGTATTTTTGAAACAAAACTATTTTTTGTATATAGCAACATATTTTCTTGTATTGCAGTTTATGTAAGAAATAGGTGTATCCCAATTGGGACTTTTGTAATGCAGCAAAAAAAAACAATAAGGAGTGTGTTTTTCATATTATTTGTTCTTGATATAATTATGAAATGAAAAACATTAAAACTTTCGAATGCTTGTGTTTATATCAATATATGAAACCATTTATTAAATAATATAAAAGCTTTGCATTTTACATGATTGTGTGTGTGTGTGTTTTTTTTCAAACTGATATAAAATGTAGAGCAATTGAGAATTAACTAATGAAAGCAATATTCATTACTACTGCTACTATAACTACTTTAAATTGAAATAGACTTAAATGATTTTGCTCATAATCATATTTATTAAAGTGAGAAACCAATCAAAACAACCCAAATAACCAATTCAATCATTTATTTTTCCCTCCAATCTACTAAATACATATATATAATAAACATGTATAATATTAGTGCTTTTAATTATCCATTTTGCTATACTTTTCTAATTCTATATTATCTTGATTCAACAAATTTAAACAATAAATTGTTTCATTGAGAAAAAAAACTAATAATCCAATAATCTCAGGCTTGTCCACTCTCTTCTTGTAATCATATCAACCTATATATATATATATACTCACTTTTTCAATAAATTATCCAAAACTATATCGACCTTTCCTTTTCATTTCAAATATTCTATACTTATACACATAATTCAATTGGATTTATCCCTTTAATACAAAACTCACAGGTGTAGCTCACCACCACTGGGGAAAAATAATTAATACTCTGATTTAACCCACAAAGAATACCTCGGATAAACTAGACAAGATGCAAATCCACACGTGATGAACCACACTACTACAAAAAAACACACACACCAAAAGATGGAGCAACGGAAATTTTTCAATCAGTTTATTGAAAAAAAAAAAAAAAAAAAAAGTCAATTGAACCTTCAACTGACTTCTGGCTTAGCGTTTCTTCTAAATAAATCGTTATCATTATTTTTTTAAGTATTTACTTCATCTCAGCTTTAAAAGTATACAAATCGTAACTACACTTTTCGTCAGCATTCAAGTCTAGTATATTTTTTTAGGCACCAGTAACAAACTCAACACCCTTCTTAATGTTGCCCTTAAGACCCTCAACGGCAACACTCAACAACTTCTTCTCGTAGTCATTGGCCTTAACCAAGGGGTTTTGAACGCTTACAGCACCTTCCTTTCCAAATTCAACAGGAACGGAAAAGTAATCAACACCGACCTCGGCCTTGATCTTGTCACCACCGGTAATACCGTCAAGGTAGACAAAAGAGGGCTCAACAATGCCAGTCTCGCCAGCAGCACCCTTAAGGACAGCCTCAGCAAACTTGTATCCAGCATAAGCCATAGAAAGAGTAGCAGAACCACCACCGTTCTTAGCCTTAACAACTTCGTCACCACCGAATTGAATACGGTTGACAAGACCATCAAGCTTGTCACTAGGGACAGAGACAGGAGGTTGGGTAAGAGAAAGAAGAGGAACAATGGTCTCACCAGAGTGACCACCAACAACAGGAACAGTGTACTTTTCAGGAGAAGAGTCACCGATAACAGAAGCAGTGAAGGTAGAGGCTCTAACAACATCCAATGTAGTGACACCGAAAAGCTTCTTGGGGTTGAAAACACCGGCCTTCTTCAAAACCTCTGCGGCAATGGGGACAGTAGAGTTAACGGGGTTAGAAATGATCAACACAAAGGCATTGGGAGCGTATTGAGCAATTCCCTCGATAATGTCCTTGACAATTCCAGCATTGATCTTAAACAAATCATCTCTGGTCATACCAGGCTTTCTGGGGATACCTGCAGGAATGACGACAATGTCGGCACCAGTAAGAGCTTCCTTAAGACCACCTTCGTCTCTCAAAGCACCGACAACCTTACCCTTGGTAGAAATGTGATCCAAATCGGCAGCAACACCAGGAGAGTTGACAACATCGTAAAGGGCCAACTCGTCAACATAAGGAGAGATCTTGAGAAGAAGAGAGAGGGGTTGACCAATACCACCTGCAGCACCAGCGACGACAGCTTTAACCATTTTTGCGTAATTGAGTATATGTATATGTATATATATATAAAAAGGATGTGTGAGAAAGAGATGAGTTTGTGAAATGGACGAAGAAAGATGAAGAGAAGAAAGGAAGAAAGGAAGAAAGTAGAAAGAGGGGGAAATTGAATTGTTTTTATACGCTGTTGGGAAAGTCAGTAAAAATCATTGAAGGCCAGCGCGATGTTGCCAGACGGATTAATGTGAGTGTTTAATGGCGGGATATCTGGGGAACAAATGGTTCAGGCGGACTGGAATATACTCTATGTTGGTCCCTTAGTTACGCTGATGACTCCAGTGCGGAGCTCCTGTGGTGCCATTGGCTGCCAATACAACATTCGCAGCGCTTTTGCCAGTGCACTCAGACCTGGGATGTGTTGTTATATCATGATTTCAGGCTTCTCTAGTCTCTAAATGAGACTCCGTGAACGGTTTCTCGATGGTTTCCGAAGGTTTCCCCAGACTCTGTCCCTGAACGTCTTGCTTTTCCCCGGGGGATTCCGAGGCTCTGCGTCTCCGGGCTTTTACCGATTGGGCTTTACCTACGAAAAGGTGGCTGGCAGTGGCTCCGAAATTTTACCTGCTTAGAGCATATACTCTGAGACTTTGTTCCGGTACTTTTTCATTGATTGGACTGCGTGATAGAATCAGAGAATGGCTTAATGATTATTTAAAAAGACCGAATTGCTCAGTCAAGATGCACTTTATATTTCTTTCAGAAAGCTTAGAAAGTTCCTCGGATGTGATCTTGTGCAAATTCCATTTCAATATTTCAATAATGAATATATAAAAATAATAAATTGCATATTAAACCCCCAATCGATATGATATATTCTGATATGATAGCTAATTTAGTAAATCAGTTTAACTGCTAATATATACATTAAGATCTTGTATATATTGAATATACAATTGGTTGATTTCTGTTCTTACGTTTTATAATAAAAAGTAGCTTAAAATAAATACGTGAAAAAAATTACAAACGCAAAATGAGGGTTCTGTTTAGATGAAAAAAAAAAATATAAAACTTTTGGATAATAATATAGACGGGGGGTTTTTTTTTTCTTGTTCTAAAGCTGGTATCATTATAATATCTGATATAGAAGCTGTTTTTCATTGATTTTAATTAAATTGATTAAAAAGGTAAAATGAATTATTATTTAATAGTTTGAATATTCTTGTAAAACTATATAACTTTTTCAAAATACATTTATATATTTTTAATATTTAATAAATTTTTGCTTCAATATATTGTGTAAATTATCAATAGAGATTTTTGATCAGAAACCTCAAGTTAAATTATGTTTAAAAACTGTTGAAAATGAAATGATAATAAATTATAGAGAATTATGAACAGAATTATAACAAAAATAATAATAAATTATAGAGAATTATGAAGAGAATTATAATAAAAATAATAATAAATTATAATGAGATTTATAAAGAGATCTACAAAGAAATTTATAAAAAAATTATAATGAAAATTAGAATAAAAACGATAAAAAAAATTAGAATAAAAATATAAAAGAGTTGTAATAAAAATATAAAAGAGTTGTAATAAAAATTAGAATAAAAACTATAAAAGAATTATAATAAAAATCATGAAAAATGAAGATTCAAGCAAATGTTAAATATATTGCCAGTATCATTGCATTGATTTAAATCATTATAATTTTACATTATTTTTATTTTTAAATATATATTTTCAAACTTGAAATATTGCTTTATTTCTTTACTTTTCATTTACTTTCAAGTAAATTCTTGAGAATCACACAAGTCTAATATAGTCCTATTTACCAATTGGGCAAGTCACAAAAGCATTGGTAGTCTAGTTAATTACTGTTAAACATAATCATTATTGGCATATCTTAACATCTGTGACTGCTGCAGACCCTGTAACCTGTCAGAGAAAGAAAAAAAAAAGAAATAAAAACAAATAGATTTGTTATGACTTTATAGCAGCTGACACTTTACTTGACTACTTTTTACTTTTACTTTTAAGGCAAGTTTACCAATATTAAATAGATTTGTGTCTGTTGAAAATATACTGTAAACGCTTTTTTAGGGCCACAAACCGATACAAAAAAACTTTTATTTTATGAAATTTGTTTTTTTTTTTTTTTCATCCTTTTTCATCCTTTTTCATATCCAACATCTGTTATTTATATCATTTTTTTCCTTATATAATACACAAAAGTTTTTGTTCATGATTTACTGAAAATCTACCACTTGTTTATATTAAAACAATGCGTTTTTCTTTATATATTAATCATTATTTGATGAATATTAAAATTACAAGATATTTCATGTTTGAACAGTCACGATTATGAAAAATTTCAAGGAATATCAACATAATTATCATTTCTTACTTTTTTAAAACATAAGAAAAAGCGGGAAAAAACAACAACAGCACTTACTTTTTCTTTTATACCTGCTCACACCATATACTCAATATGAGGTTAATGAGGCAAAAATATCAAGTTCAACATCACAATCATCGTTATTTCATAACCATGCCTTTTTAACAACAGTTTACTATGGATTACAAAACAGGGCCCAAGCTCCTAAAATCCCATTTATTTATATTAACTTACCGTTCCTGAACTCTTGATTTTTTTTTCATTCATTATTATTATTATTATTATTATTATTTGTCTCATACTTGGAATTTATACATTTTCTTTACATCTAGACTTTTGTTCATCAAAAATCAAGCCTATTGGTTTAATCAAATACTTTTCATTACTTGTTTGTTTATTTTCATTTCATTCTTTGAAACTGCTATGATCATGTGTAACATTGTGATGCACTACTATACTTGTGGACACAGAGCAGGATTCACACAGTTGATTCAATGTCAAACGCCTGATAATTGCAATAGAACTTGCAAATACTATCAGCATGCGACGTGTCAAGAACCAAATTGTGCCAAAGCTATGCAAGAAAAAACAGTGATGGCTATCAAATGATTTCAATTCTTTATTGAAATGAACATCCAGACAATACTGATCATATTATATATATATATATATTTCATTCTTTTCAGCAAGTTTTGAGCTTCAGCATTACAACTTTTTCATTTGATTTGCAGCTATCCATCTTTTTATTTTTAATTTTTTTATTTTTGGCTCATGTTATTGATATATCAATTTCAATTGTGCTTGAAATTGATTTATTTAAAATGATATCTATCAATACATGCAATGCAACATTACAACCTTTTCTATTATTATTATTATTATTTTCAATTTTTATAATCATTTCAAGTCAAATCTCTAACAACAACAACAAAAAGACTATTTTGTTTTCAAGTCTGTTTTATATATATATTTATATAGTTATTTATATATAAAGTTATAAATATTTTCCTGTTTGTAAACTTTTTCTATTGATTTTCTTTACTATAATTTTCAATGGAGGAAAAAAAATTGATTTTCATATTTAACCTTTAATTAATATTCACCATCAAAACCTTCTCAATGTAACCGTAGATTCACAGAACATGGGTCTTATCTTATCTTTATAGCTGATCTCATTGGTAGGGTACAACCCCCTGCAACCACATTAGAAGTGCGGTGGTTGGGTATTGTGCCCCATTGATGATATTTATTACCCTCAAAAACAAAAACAAAAAGATAGATGAATGGATTTTATCAAGTAGAAAATAATTTAGAAAAGTAGGTCAAGTCAAAATCTTTTATTTTATTTTATTTCATTTCATTTAATTTTTTTTTCAAAATGATTACTAGAATCTTTGTTCAATAAATTTTTCATTTAAATATATACATACGTTTTGAAATTTATCTTGTAATTTCAAGATGTGGTGAAGATCAAAATAAGCAGATAAAGAAAGAATCAATGTCACAGATAGGATGTAATGAGAAAAATAGTCTTTTCCAAGTTTCTTTTTTTTATTACCTATTTTTATCAAATATATATGAGTTATAAGAATCAAATATTCATAAGGCTTATCGTTTAAATAACTATGATGAAAAAAAATTTTTTTTTTCAAGTTCTTGTTTAAATCTGGGGTTTATATCAAAATTTCAATTAAATATTTGTTTCTATAATTATTCATTTACTTTATACATGATGCTACTATCAAAACAATCATTAATGCACTTGGAAACTTGAATAAGAAAAAAAAAAAATACAACAACAACAGTTGACTAAATTTTTCTTACACTTATACAACAATATTCAAATATTTACGTTGTGAAAAAATTAATAACAATAAGCGTAGAAATTGAAAGTTTTCTCAATAAACTAATTTATTACCAGGTTTGTGAATCGTGGGGAAATTTTTCAAATTAGTCTCAACTTTAATGTTTCTCGGGCTTTGGTTCCAACGGTCTCTGTTATCTGACATTAGATCTTCTAACTTTGGAAATAATAGATGTTACTTAAATATTATCAGAAGCTACTGATTCGTTAACGTCAATTAATAATAATAATAATAATAATAATAAATAAATATATAAAATTTTAAACGAATAGTTTTTAACGGCTTATACTTCTTTGGAGTCTGCTTGGCATCAAATACCAAGATTCTAGATGACTTCAAATCAAAGAAAAACAGCGAGTTTACCATATGACATTCAAAGATTTAAGATGGGTCACCACCCACGTTTTTTTCTTGTCATTCTCATATATATATATATATATATTTGACTTTTGTTACATACCTTAAGAGCACTATAATTATAGTGATCTGTATATTTTTTTTCCTCTTTTTCTTTCTCTCTCTTCCGACCCACACCTTCATTGTCTAGTTTTCACCATCATGTTTCACTACGTTGAATCGACTGTAGGTGCACTCCTTCTTCATATAGCATCAACTTCGTACATGTACGATCTAGGACGGGTGCTAGGTTGCTCATCTATTCTTTATGGAGCTTTTACTAAACCCAATCATTTAAACGTGTCCGTCATTGCCGGTATGGCTGCAAGCGCGTTCACAGTTCGATTCATGTTCCCGTCGTTTTTCATTCCTGAATATCTGCCTGTCGCAGGATGGGTTATTCCAGTCTCTGGCTTACTCGTTGGCGTAGGCACTAAACTTGGATCAGGATGCACTTCAGGACACATGCTGATCGGACTCGCACGGAGAAGTTTAAGATCATTAGTTGCTGCTGCTACATTTACGTCTGTTGCAATGGCTACAGCCTATATCTTTGATACTGCCCCTTCGTCAACTCCTTCTCCATCTACTCCGGTCTCAATTGATCAAAGTCGTAAAGACTTTCTTACTGTCGTACTGGCACTTGCTTACGGATCCAGATTTTTGCTTAGAAACATCTGCTACCTACCTGGGAACTACTTTTCACAAATTTTGGCTGCTTATTACTCTGGGTTTGTCTTTGGATTGGGGTTGATTGTGTCGGGTATGGCTTCTCCCGGTGTTACGCTTGGGTTTTTGGCTCTTCCTACTATTGAAAAGTTTAACCCTTCATTGCTCATGGTGGTTGCTTTCGGTTTAATTCCTAATGCTTTTGAGTACTATATGCGCGGTACAAATACAGCACCTACATGTGTAGAAAAATACTCTTTACCAACTGATTTGACAACTATTACTCCCAAGCTAGTGATTGGAAGCGCCATATTTGGAGTTGGCTGGGGTCTTTCTGGTATTTGTCCCGGTCCAGGAGTACTTTCTGTATTTTTTAATGGCATCAATGGACTTTTATGGCTAGGTTCTTTCTTAGCTGGTTATGGTGGAGCTTCGTTTTGTTTTTAAACATTATATACAGACTTTTACTTGTTTTCTTTAGTTTTTATTATTATTATCATCATCAATTTCTTGATTGTTCATATGCACTGTATCTATAGAACAACCTGAGTTACATGAACTAAACAAAGTGTTTAAAAAATGACTGTTTGAGTGACACCGTTTTTGTAGTTACCATGAAAATATACATTTATTTATTAGTCTATTTTATATATTAAACTATTTCTAAACAATTTAATAGCTTTAATTTCTATAACCACAGTTTTTATTTCTAAACCATTGACCAAACTAAAGCAGACTTTGAATGATGATAAACTAAAACAAAACCAAAAAAAAAATAAAAATAATAAAAATAAAAATAAAAATAAAAATAAATATTTCAAATAAATAAATATTTTTTATTATTATTATTATTATTATTATTATTATTTTTATTATTTTTATTTTATTATCATTATTATTTTTATTATCATTATTTATTTATTTATTTTTTTTTTTTTTTTTTTTTTTTTTGGCATTTAGTAAGGCTATCCTCAAGATGTTTTTAGGTCTAATAAACTTAATGAAAGGAAGATCCAAGCTTATCCAAAATCAAATTGAATACACGTATGTTGATGGATAAATCTAAGATCATTAAAAAAAAATCGTTTTACAATAGTAACAATAATAATATGAATAATGATAATAATTATGATAATAATAGTAATATTAATTTACTAACAGTTGACATTTATAGAAGAGAACCAATATCATCCGACGATATAGAATATGAAAAAATCAGCAAATGGATAGATGAACATTATACACCATCTTTCCCTCAATCAAAAAAACCAAAAACGAGTAAAATCGCAGACGACGCTTCATCAACTATTTCTTCATTTGTATCTTTAAGACCGGCATATATTTGGAGTAAACCTAAAATGAACTTACAACAACATGTAAAAGACGTTAAAAAATATGATGCTGTAGGAGTGAAGCGAATGGAGTGGTATGAGTTCCCAAATTGTTTAACATTAAAAAGTGATGATAGCGAGATGATCCGCTAAATAAAACAATAAATTTACAAAGTAATTGGCTTATTAGGCAATAAATGAATCTCATTTTCTATAGTCCCTTAGAATCATAGTTCTGAATTTCCACTCACAAAACCTGTTAAATTCATGTATTCCGCTACAAATGCTGTCATTATTAAAGCCCAGTCATGACATGCCACAGGATCTAGACTTTTCCCTGTATCTTTAATTGTGTGCCAGGTGTCTGGAAATGGAACTGGTATCAAGTGTAATACACTGACGCCCCTTTCGACAAATGGGACATGATCGTCTCCAAGTTGACCAGCTACTTCAAATCGCTTTGCTCTTCTGAACCAACTGGGAGCACCTCGGCGTGATTTCAAAAGTTTATTTCGACGTAATGTTTTCTCAATTGCTTGAAGATGTTCATGGTATACATGCGAAGAGGCATAAAAACTGTATATCGATGGATTACTACTACCTAGCAAGTCAAGTAGCACAAAAAGATCAATTGATTCAAGAAGTTTTTCACTTTCCCATCGGGATGCAAGATGGCGAGCTCCATAGATTGAATCAGTATCTGTCCAGTCCTTTATAGCCTCTTCACCATCTAAAAACACCAATTGCAATCCAAGAGAGTCCGTACCAGTTGACCAATGTTCAGTGAGCATAGTGTCAACTTGTGCTGCCAAATACATCAGTAATGCACATGGATAAGCACTGTCAATTGCACCAATAAACCCTTCGGGTTCAGCTTTCGAATCATAATGAGCCACAAGTGTCAATCTTTTAAGGTCCGACTCAGATGATGGAGCATCTCGGGTAATTATCAAGTTGGTAAAATTCATTGGACCAGTTGGAGTTTCACTGACAAAAGCATCTTGTTCAATATTCCAACCTGCGTCTAGTGTCTCAAAAAATGAAATTATATGATCACGAACCTCTTTTGAGCCTTTGGAGCCTGGAAGTCTAGGCTTTAATATCGGATAAAGAAGGCCATTCTCGTTTTCTGGATCAAGTAGTTCAACATTTTTTTTGTCACTAAAATATTTCAACTCGTGCTGTTTCAACACTGTGTAAGCAGTGCATATTCCAATGTAAACCAGCAACAACTGCAAAATTTGTAACTTCATGATGAACACTTGGTAAATTCAAATTAATAGACCATTTCAGGAACATAATTTCCAAAAGTATATTTTTCAGGTTAGGGTTGAACTACGCAGTAACTAAACTAAACTATCAATATATAGAATCTTAACCAGCCTTACCTTAGTGTTTTTACCATGATATCTTCTAAAAATACTGTTTGCACCATCGTTGATATTTAATTACTACTTTTATTATTATTATTATTTATATTTTTTTTTTAAAAAAAAACGCAATGAATACTACATAGCAACAATGAATAACGATTTTTCAGAGTCTTTTACATCATTTCCGTCCAACCAGGACTCGCAATCTGATCCTAGTTTGATCACAAATCTCTTTACGAAAGTCAAATCAGTTGCCTCTCAAGTGCTTCCAACAACTCCGGAGCTTGTAGATGGTCCTGTAATGTCTCGACCTAGTCGGCTTTCTACAACGGGTTTGGGTGTTAAAACACGTAGAACGCGGCGTGAAAGCACGAGTCTAGATAGTCCGATCAGAACTAGATATCCTTCCAGCATGACTGGAGCAAGACCTTCATCTCAAAGTAGACTGATTTCAGGTCCTTTAGATACCAATGGCACAGATAGAGAAGTAAGCAGCGATACTGAAAGTATTGTTTCAACAGCTAGAAACTACTTTCTGGCAAGGGTCGATAGGAGACCTGCACCCCTAAAGTCTGGGGGTTTAGGAAAAGAGTTTTGGATGAAAGATGAAAACGCAACAGAATGTTTTGGATGCTCCGCGACATTTACAAGTAAGTATAAATTACGCTTCATATAGACTGCGATAAAGTGTTACAAATATGCTAATCTGTTTCCAAAATAGCGTTTAGACGAAAGCACCATTGCCGAGTATGCGGCCAAATCTTTTGTTCAAGCTGTACTTTATTAATTTCGGGTGATAGATTCAATCATAAAGGCAAAATGAGAGTATGCCAAAATTGTTTGAAAGTGATTGAAAAACTGGACTCTTCTGATGAAGAAGATGCTGACGACTATGCTAATGAATCCATGGAACTCTCTGAGCCTGCACAATCTGACACTCAATCCAATCTGAAGGTCCCATCTTTATCAGATAATGAAGACGAGGAAGTTATCATATATAAGCGTCATAGAAGCGGAACAAATGCTTCAATAGAGCCTCCACCAAGCAAGTCAAGCGTTATGAGAATAGCTCAGCGTAAAAAAAGCTTTTCCATGTCTCACAAAATCACTTCGGATTTGAATAAGGCAAGCATCAATCATGCAAGGGCATTCATTAAACAGTCTCTTGCTAATGTTGGTGTTGAAAAAAACCAGAAGAAGTGGATTAAAGCTATTTTAGTCACTCTTCTCGAATGTGCTTCTAATCTGGATTTAGATATTAAAGGAGGTGATAATATTGATATCAGAAACTACGTTAAAATCAAGAGAATCCTGGGTGGCTCACCACTGCATTCTAAATATGTAGATGGTATTGTCTTTTCACAGAGTCTCGCACTCAAATCAATGCCTAGAACGATTGATAATCCAAAGATTTTGGTAGCAAACGCACTATTTGAAAACCCAAGACATCATGTTTCTCGGTTGGCCGAAATTGCTAAACAAGAATCATCTAGGTCGGATACAATTATTCAAAGAGTTGCACAGCTACAACCTCACATCATTGTCAGTACAGGATATATTAGCAGGTCAATTGTTAAACGGCTTGATCAAATGGGAATAGCAGTGGTTTCTGATGTGAAACCTAGTGTTATCGATCGTCTTGCCAGATATACACAAGCTATGATTGCAACTTACGAAACACTTTCTTCAACGACTCGGCTAGGAGAGTGTATGAAATTTGAAGTGAAAACTTATCGACATGACGATATTGCGAAGCGATTTTTACATTTTTATGGCATTCCGAAACCCCTAGGATGTACCATTGTTTTAAGGGGTGGAGACATGGAAGAACTTGCAAATGTCAAATTTGTGGTTGAGTTTATGATCTACGTTGTATTCAATCTTAAACTTGAATCTGCATTACTTCAAGATCTTTATGTTTCTGTTCCATCAAAACCTCCGCAAGCACAGCCAATCGTTATCAGTAAGCCAGATGATAGTAACAATGGAGACGATGCTGTAAAATACGAAACTGATTCAATACTTTCTGCTTCACCATTTGTACAGTTTGAACATCCATATTTACTCAAGCTTGCACGTGCTTCTGAGGATAAACTTGTTGCAATGGATGAAGAATCAGAGGTTGAAAAAATTCAGCTTCAATTAAAAGATATTCTTTCTGTTTTTGGAGAAGATTACATACACAAAACAGCTGAATCGCTATTCGCCAAACGTTATCAACAGTTATACGATTTATGGTCTAGTCAAAAACGACAATGGGAATCTTCAATATATCCAACAATGTTCCAGCCTTCAAGTCATCAAAAAATCATACTGCTTTACACAGTCATTAGCACTGAAACGGATACACCTTGTTTAGGTCCAGATTTAATTACTATCAATTTTTATGATCAAACAGATGTCACTTTAGGACAGTTTATCGAAAATGTATGTTTGACATCTAATTCACCTTGCGCAGACGGATGTGGTAAAATAATGAAGGAACATACTAGAAACTATGCGCATGGAAATGGAATTGTGGTAGTAACTGTTGGTGATCTTCCTTGCACACTGCCTGGTATGCAAGATTCAATTTTAATGTGGAGTACTTGCAATATCTGTAATACTTCCACACCAATTTTACCGATGTCAGATAGTACTTGGAAATACTCAGTTGGTAAATATTTAGAGTTGATATTTTGGAGCACAAAAATGAACATCAAAAACAAAAGTATTTGTAACCATGATAGATTCAAAGACTACACGCAATACTTTGGATGGCACAATCTTTCAGTGAAGTTTGAATATAAGACTATCAGCTTGTATACAATTTGTGTACCTTCTCAACAAGTTGAGTGGGATCCAGATCGTGAAATGAAAAATAAAATCACCGCATATTATTCTATTCAGGCACAAATCAATAATTACTTTCAAAGTGTTATTTCCCGAATTCATAGCATTAAAATTGATGGGCTAGCAATTGAAAAAACTGAAGAGTGTCAACATCGTGTTTTAGAATTGTTATCTCGGGCAGAGAAAGAAAAAGAATATTTAAACGGCGAGCTAGACAAGACTTGTCGTGAAACAGAGCCTACCTCATATCTTGAATTAAACAAGGTGCTAAAAGAAGTGCAAGAGTATGTTGTTGATTGGGATTACGAATTTCATGATTTTGAAAAACATTTCTTCCCATCAGAAAAGGATATCACTCGTATTACTTCACAGCATTTGAAAAAAATATTTGATATCGATGAAAAAAGATCGAATTATCCTCCCACCATAGACACTGCATATAACACCCCTGAAGAAGAGAAGAAGGTCGAAATTGGAGCAGAAAAAGAGACGAAAGGTTCGAATTCTGCCGAAGACGAGTCTTCTGACTCTCCAGATGTTTCAAACAACTCATCACAATTTGAAAAGCAAAAAATATCTAAACCTGAAAGCGAATCTAATTTGGATAGTCAAAAATCTGGAGATAAATCTTCTAATTTAGCAAATGGAAAATCAGATGATATTGATAAGTCTACAGATAAATTATGTGGTTCAGGAACTAGCAAGTCATCTAACTCTAGCGAATTGAAAAAGGAAGCATCTGAAGAACCAAAACTAACAGAAACCCCCGAAATTGAAAAGAATAACAAAACTTCTGAGCAGGAGCCTAAAAGTTTACAAGTCAATGATAAGAAAGAAAAATCCAATAAAGTAGAAGGTCAGAGTGAATCAAGCGACTTGATGGAAAAAGTTTCAAGTAGTAGCAAACGGGAAAAGAGAATAAAGTCTGAAGATTCAAGCAAATCGACAGATTCGTCAGTCACAACATCTTTCAGCACATCTGCAAGCGAAGAACAAGCCAAAATGCGACCTGCGGCAATGTCAAGAACATCTAGCGCTGTAAGTGATGTTAAAAGAAAACCGGATGAACAGACTAGATCTTCCAACGCTCGTAAACTTAACAAAGCTACTAAACCAAGTGATTCTATTACAAGACAAACAAAAACTGATAAACCTCGCAAAACCTCGGGTACTAAAGGTGATACTGATAAACAAACTGAATTGAATACATCAAACGATAAGCAATCTAATGAAGCCAAGCTAAGGATGGCAACTACCAGTGACGTTTCTTTGTCGACAAGAGCTCGGTCTAAAGTTGACGTTAGATCTTCTGATGATGGCAGCCCAATGGTTAAATCAGATAGTCAAAAATCGTCTTCCAGTTCACTTTCGCTTCGTAATAATTCAGCAACTGATTTGAGGCCACCTTCACTTATTGCACAAAATAGCACATCGTCGCTAGCTGACCGAAAAAATAAAAATGCTGATCAAAATCCAAAAAGTAGTGAGACGGTTTCTGTTTCACCTGAACGTCCATTTTTTGATGGCCGTCGATCACCAATTCTTCCTAAGGGAGCAATGAGTCCAAAACGTAGTGAAACAGTTCAGGGGCTTATTTCGCGTGTAGAGAGCAGTGGGGATGTTTCCAACAATCAACTGCGAACGAACTCGAAACATGAAAGAACCAATTCTGAAATGTCTTTTTCTGAAGCTTTTTATGATTATAAGTCTGACGCTGCAAAGGAAATAATAAAGAATAGGCTAATTAGTCCTAACTTGAAGCCCTTTAATTTTGAGTTCAAATCGGGGAGTGGAAGCCCTGAAAAAGGATCGGTTTTGGATAATGCTAGACAAAAGTTGGCACAGTTTAAACCTATTGATGATACATTTCCAAGATGGAAGATCCCTAGTTCCAGCAAAATTGCTCCCACACCACGTCCCAGATTTGGACATCGTGAATTAGAGCACCATCTTAAATATGGAAAATTCGGGTCTAATAGTACACTTGGAGCGAGAGGGTCGGTTTCGCTTATTACAAACCATTTCGAGCAGCTTTCTAGGGACTTTGCAAAAGAACGTGCCAGAGAAATTCAAATGAGAGCTTCAATGCCACGAGCTACTCCTGCAGCACACTCTAAGCCAATAGTAGAGGTTTTCGAGACTGTTACAGATGCAATTGAAGAGCCTGAGTTTTCAGACGAAGAAGATAAAGAAGAAAACGTTTTGGAAAACGAAGGTAAAGATGGTGATGATAGTTCTCCAGAACCGAGAAGTGGTGATACGGAAAACTCACAAAAATTAGATGACGATGAACAATATATGGATAATGAAAGTAATGCTGTTGATCCCAGTATTTCTAATCAAACAAAAGATGATGAAGAAACATCGCCATTGGAAAGGGTAGAATCACATGTTAATCAACCTACAGTGTCAGTTTCTATTCCTACAAAAGAAGCAATTCCCCAAACAGAGAGACAAAGCTTGCTTCAATCGCTTGCAAGTTTTTGGGCAGATCGTTCTGCTACTGGTTGGAAGCCTTTAGAGTATCCACTTTCTCCTTCTGAACATATTTTTGTTGATAGCAATGTTATCATGAGAGAGGATGAGCCAAGCTCCGTCATATCTTTTTGTCTGTCTTCACCACATTATGTGGAAAAGCTTCGATCATTAAGAACCCCTGAAAATGAAGATCAAGACAACTTGGATATGGAGCATTCTAAACAACTAGAAAGTCATTTAATGAAAAATACAGGAACTCATTTGAGATATCAATTTCAAGAAGGTACAGCCAAGTTTGGATGCAAAATTTTTTACGCTGAACAGTTTGATGCTTTAAGGCAACAATGCAGATGCAACGATGCCTACATACAGTCTCTTTCAAGATGTGTAAAATGGGACTCTTCTGGTGGAAAATCAGGGTCAGCCTTTTTGAAGACACTTGATGATAGACTTGTTGTAAAACAATTATCACCAGCAGAACTGGATGCCTTTTTGAAATTTGCTCCTTCTTATTTCAAATTTATGGCAGAAGCCTTTTTCCATAATCTTCCCACAGTTTTGTCCAAGATTTTTGGGTTTTATCAAATTCAAATTAAAAACCCTGCTACCAACAAAAGTATGAAGATGGATGTACTTGTTATGGAAAATTTATTTTATAATCGAAAGACCTCAAGAATTTTTGACTTAAAGGGGTCAATGCGAAATCGTCATGTTGAGCAGACTGGTCGCGAAAACGAGGTTCTTTTGGATGAAAATATGGTTGAATTTATTTATGGCTCACCGCTTTTTGTTCCAGGACATTCGAAGAGACTACTTAGTCAATCTGTATGGAACGATACACTATTTTTATCAAAGATGAATGTAATGGACTACTCATTAGTTGTTGCCATTGATCCTGAAAAGCATGAATTAGTGGTTGGTATAATTGACTTTATCCGAACGTTTACGTGGGATAAAAAGTTGGAAAGTTGGGTAAAGGAAAGAAGTCTAGTGGGTGGTGGTATAAAAGAGCCTACGGTTGTATCACCTAGACAGTACAAGTTTAGATTTAGAGAAGCCATGGAACGTTATGTATTGCTTGTTCCTGATTGTTGGACTCAGGATGAAAATTCTTAGTTTTATTGATGGTTTATTTATTATAAAAATTAAAATACTAGGTTAATCTTCATGATTGGAAATTATCATTGTTTTAATAATAGGTTTTGAGTTATTAGAATCCTAAATAAAATGAAATTCTTACAAAAATTGAAGACTAAAATTGAATGATTCAAAAAGATTGTATTTTTTTTTTTTTTTTTTTGGATTTTTCTATTGACTGTGGGAATTTCATCTTCAACGATTGTTAAGGTACAGAGTGTTGATAAATTTTTATATATATACATTCAATGATCACCCGTTGCCAAGCAGTCTAATATGCAATATTCTGAATTTTTTTTTAATTTTTCTAGTAAATCTTGTAATATAAATATATAATACGCCAACAAACAAAACAAAACAAAAAATCGCAACGCATATACTAAAAAGTCCGAATCTTGGAAGAGAAAGGTGTTGAAAGGAATTTTTACTTGTTTTGAAAATATTTAAAATAATAATAATAATAATAATAATAATAATAATTGAATTCAAAAGACCGATAGGACGATCCTCGCGTAACGATTTTTTGGAACATGCTTAAATCTGATAGTATCTGATATCTTAATAAATGGCAAAATTCCCTCCGATATATTAACAGGTTTATTTTATTTCACAAAAAAAAAAAAGAAGGAAATTTTTAAAGCATTTTAATTTATTTAATAATTTATTTATTAATTGATTTATTAATTTATATTTGAGATATCTAAGCTTTATTTTAATTTCATTTTTTTTTAAAAAAAACCTTGAATTCTACAAATGGATTGAACATTCAGACTTGATAATTTAAAATCAGGTTTTATATCTATTTGAAATATATATATATATATAAATTCCTAGGTTAGTTTTTTTTAAAATATATATATATCTATAATAATGCATTAATTTATATTTTTATCCTGTTCAAGTTTTCATTTTCCCATCTGATTCATCGCCCAAATCAACCTTGATATTTGGCTTTCTGAAGTATGGTCCCAACTGCATCACCAATCTCAATTGCCAGTTTGTCTATGCATCAAGAAAGTGATCCAAAGTCTACTATTCATCCCGATGCAGAATCAAAAAAAAAAAAAAAAAAAAAAAAAAAAAAAAAAAAATTCGTTAAATTGGAGTCTTGCATAACAGAGCAGTATATAACCTAACAAAATCGTTTGCACTGGTTGCCATCTCATCATCGACATCTCTCTATTCTGCTGGGTAACCTAGCAATTAGCTGGAAGTAAAAACATTAAAATAAATGAATAAAATACTAATAGATATATGATTGGAACAGACAATTAAATTTGTATATCAAAAAGTAAAATTTGAAATTGTCACTTAAGATTTCATATCATTAACATAGATATATCATCAACATTTAAACATATATATATTGGTCCATTGGTTGCACCCGTTAACAATAGTTTAAATAAGCCTTTTTGAACAAACTTGATGGAGTTTTTATTTTTTGTTTTTCTTTTGGGTAGTTGGAAACAGACTTTTATTTAGTTATCTTGCTGGTAGTGACAGTGATAGTAGATGCGCTTCATGTACAGATTATGAACAAACAGCCAATTACAACCAAGTATCGAGAATCAAACCACCATGAGCAGCGTATAACAATGATTTGTACTGCAATTGTTATTGGCTAATTGAAACGATAACAGGTAAAAACAACTATTTCCACATGCTCTTTTTGAGTGGATAATCGGGGTTATTCAAAAACTTTTATCATTCGACAAATGCATTTTCATTAATTTATCATTGTAATAATATAAATACATTGTTTTTTTTATTTCAAATATAGACAAGTACTTGTTGAAATTAAGAAACATGGCTGATATATCGGCACGATCAAATGAGCAAATCCTCCTTTTTCATTTATTCATTTTTTTTTTTTTTTGTCAAAATAATCAAAATTAAAACTGGACAAGTTTCTGTTAAAATCAAAGAAAAAACAATCACGATCGTTTTATTTTATTAAATCAATAATCGTGCATATTATGGTTGATGTTTTCATCATGTAAGTCTTTAAAAATCACAGTTAGAGAAAAATAAAATAAAATAAAACGTCTATAGTTTTATTCTTTGTAAAAATAACTTTATCATTTTGCGTGTTTAATCCTTTTGCTATTAGATTTCTATTTATTTTGTACTTCAAGAGTATACATTGTTTTATTTGTCCAGACTTTTATCGCACCTGATATGGAAGTAGGATATTTATTCTCATATTGTATTTTCATAGATACCAAGTTGTTTTTAGAGTTAATGACTGCTCAATATTCGTCAAGTTCCTTCAGTTGAAGATAATATTGATTAGTACACGGCATTGTATAGAAAGGCGCTGATATGAACAAGACTATTTTCATCCAAAACTATTGAACAAAAAATAAAATAAAAAAAATTAATCAATAAAATAAAACAGTTGAAACAAAAAAATAGCTACTCACATTACTTAAAATTAAACAGATTTGATAATATTATTTCTATGCGATATCCATCATATCCACAGTCCATATCTTGGTTTAAAATTTCTTTATTGTTAATAATAATAATATTATTATTATTATTAGTAGTAGTAGTAGTAGCAATATTGTATTTTCACGTCTATATATATCCTAACATATGAAAGAATGATCATAGAATAAATGCAAACTTACAAATAAATAAATAAAATATGATGAAATGGTAACAATTATAATAGTAATAGTTAAGACTATCAAGATAGACCCTCTACTTAAGTTCAATAATAAATGATTCACTTCGTTAGAGTATCATATATATATATATATATATATTTAAAATAAATCACATTAAAAAATATTGTTATCTATATACCAGAATATCTATACCCACGGCGAAAAAAAGCACTCAAGTATAATTAAAGTTGAAAGCTATTGTTTTTTGTTAATACTAGACATGACCCAGAGACGAATCTTTTGCATCTTTTTTTTTAAAGTATCCACCAACAGAATACTAGTATATTGTTAATAGATGACCGTTTATGAAAGACGTAATGAACAAACAGTAAAATAAATCTGCACAAATAGTGTACCCCAAAATTCTTGTTTGCGTAAAACAAACATTAATTAATATAAGTTAAATTGAATATGAAAATTAAAGGTTGTAAGCCAATTCTAGTTTTAAAAATATCTATATCAAGTTCATTTGCTTTAAAATAAAATATTTCTGGTCTCTTTGAAGAAGAAAAAAAAAACGATTTCAACTGTAAGTGTCATCCCACTCCTCTTCGCTGTCTTCTTCTACTATCACTTCTTTTTTGGCCATTACATCATGACGGCATAAAGGACAAGTCGGCTTCACCTTCAACCAAGGACCTACACATTCAAGATCAAACTTGTGTCCACAGCGCAATCGCACCACTAATATATAATCTTCATCCTTGTAATAGCTTGTGCATATTGCACATTGGTCTTCTTTACCAAGTTGTTTTCGAGATACGCGATCTAACGAGTCCAAGAACTCTTGAGTCACTCCCGAAGATTTCTCATCGCTCTGCGGTAATTCAGCTAGCATTTCATCGGTTAGTCCGGTCGAAAGATGCTGAAGTGCTTGACGTAGCGCATCACGAAACGAGGTTTCGTTGTCAGCCGAGTCCTGTGTGAGAAATGACTCGAGATCAAGTCTATGGTGTGCTTGTTGCTGAGGCACAGGCGTGGATCTAATATTATGATCGTCTAGATAGAAAAGAACATTAGATGGTTAAACTATAGATTCAATTAGATGGTGCTGTTGTGTTACCTTCGTAAGAAGCCATGGTACAGTTTATATATGTATATGATGATGGTAGTATAGTTGTTGATGGCGATATTAGTGAGAATCTCAGTGTTAAATGTCAGAGGGTTCGGGTTTACGATAGCTGAGCTAAGATCACGACAGCCGTATGTAAATAACGCGTAACTCTTAGTCACCAGCCTTTTGCACAAATATATATATATATATATATATATATATATACAAGTGCTTTATGGTTTCTATAAGCTTGATTGCAAATAAAGATAAAAAGAAGAGTTGTAAAATCCTGCCAATCCGGTGGGATATCCGCGGTGATATGGGACCGTGAACGGCAAAGATTACAACTTGAATAAATAAACTAGCAAGAGGTAGGAAGCAAGTACAGAACCATCAGTGATATTTAATATGTCTGGTAGCTATAGTAGTAGTAGTGGAAGCCAGCCGGAATAGGCGGAGCTTTTATCTCACGCAAACATTTCAGTGACTGAAGAAAATTGGACCAGATTTGGGCTCTTTATTTATTTAATTATATATATATATTTTTTATTATAAATGTATTTCAAAAGAAAAGACGTGAACGTGCTGCTGTTACAAGTTGGTGGAGTAGACGACGCGGCTTCAAAATTGCAAATTTCCTTATTGGAAAAGACACATGGAAACACATCAGTAGACTTGGAGAGTATGTAAGCCTATGTATTTGGCATCTGGACATGATTTGTAGGAGTGGACCTAAAGGTATATAAGATCAAAGTTTAGGTCTTTAAAGGTCGTGTAAGGAACAGTGTTAATTTATGCGACCAGAAAGCAATTTGTGAGTATTATAGAATTCGGGGATTTAACTCTGAGTTGAAAGTATGTTGAATCTATTATATTTATTATATTTACTACATTTACTTGAGTAAATAAATAAGCAAATAATTGATAAAATAGTAAATTAGGGGTAGAATCTTTTTCAGGGACACCTTCGTGAAGTTTAACTCATATATAACAGAATTTTAGGATATAACAAACGAATCTGAATATTCTCAAATTATTAAACAAAATTAAAGAACCGTAATAATAAAAAATAAATGATAAATATATTTTATACATTTAGAAAGAAAAAAAAATGAATGAATGAATAAATAAACTGTCCCTGAATGTGAAAATAATGGTTATTTAATGAGAATAATGATAAAAAATAATATCAAAAGGTATATTGATGATAAACTTATTACATTGACGTTTTCACTTGATAGTAGGTATAATTCGTTATATATATATATTGTATATGTGAAAATCAATTGCTAAAAGTGGTCAGTTAGACATGATGATCCAAATACATCTAAGAATGTATGTTTCAAATAACTTATTTTGATTGCAATTTTGTAGATATTTATTTATTTATTTGTTCAATCGGTTAAATAAAATTTAAAACAATTTATATCATAGTCTAGATTCTTTTTTTTTTTTTTTTCCCTAGCAAATCATTGCTATGAAAATTATCATTCACAAGATCATCTTGAGAGCAAAAATAAGTTTATTTATTTATTTATTTATTTATTAAAATTACTACTAATATTATAGTTATTATATACTTTGGGTTTGAAAGAAATACCTCAGAATTTAAAGTACCTTAACTGAATAAAAAGAATCAGGGTCTTAGGAAATCTCCGGGTTAATAATATATTCAAGTTTGCATAACTTTTGGTAAAAAGAAGAAGAATAATAATAATAATAAAAAACAAATAACAATTAAAATTTATTTTATTTTATTTTATTTTTTTCAAAGAAAAAACAAAATTCCAAGCAAATGATGGGTATCAAAATAGTCAGCGGGGACCCAGATCCGGATGCAATGATATGATTATCATTTCATACCAGAAGACTAAAACAGAAATCTTTAGCTCTTGGGTCTTTTGATATAATCATATTTGATTTTTTATTTCTGCTTTTATACAAAGTATTTTCATTTCATTTGATGGTTATATTTTTTTTAAATGTATAATGACTCGGTTACTAAATTTGATGGATTGATCTCCTTCAAATGTAAGGGCACCTAAAAACAAAAATCAAACTATTAACAATATTGAACGCATTTCAGGCATCCAGCTTAACGGTTACATATGTAGCTAGAGAGGTATAATTACTATTGATACATACTATTACATAAAAATGTATATTTCATCTCTTTTCTCTGGTGTTGGAGTCAATCATCTCAGGATCAAAAAAAAAAAAAAAAAATAAATTTCAATAAATTTCAATAAATTTCAGGGACAAATAATTCTTCATGACGCGCATGGTCACAGTAAGTGGAGGTAGTTGGCATTTAATTTCTCCCTTACAAATAAACATTTACAGCTTTCTATGAACATTTTTTTAAACATTTTTAAAATATTTAAAGCATGAAGGCCCTAAAAGCATTGACCTTTAAAATCAACGGTTTCACTTACCGATGGTTTTCTTTGTTTTCCTGCAATAATTTTTATTTGTCATTGTTTTATTTTATTAATTTTTATTTTATTTTTTTTTAAAAAAAAAAATAAAAATTATATTTTATAAATTATTTATTAATTTAATTCTTATTTTTTGTTCAAGATGCTAGATTGCAGTCATATTTTTGTAATATCCTAAGGGTTTTGGCATAGCCATGCATTTTTCATCACTCTAGGGTCTCCAGCTGACAAGTATGTAATGGTGATGCATATCGTACAGAGCACAGCCAAACTGCTTTATATATATATATATATACAGCACAATATTTTGCATTGGGCAAACTTCAAGAGTGAATTGGCTGCTTTGGATGGACCAAACTCGTCCGGAAGTGTCTGTAATAGAGTATATTAAGAATATGGCTGGCTTTAACTAATACTTCAGACATTTATACATGCTGATAACTTTTTATACTTGATATCCAGCTTGTCAGAGGAGCTCTATGCAGATCGAACTGACAATTCATTCATATTCACACTCCCATTTAGCCAGATCTCCTCTTTTTTGTTTTTTTTTCCTCACGAGTATTAAATATCACAGTTAACTGTAAAGAGTCTCAATAGGTGAACTCGGAATGTTATTAGTAGAAATATTGTATAATACAATTTCAACTACACTTTTGAGTTATAACCTCAAATCCCCCTACTGCACTGGAGTTCTGGATAAGGATTCGTGAAAGCGTAGAAATAATACGGTGAAATATCTTTCAAGGAAGAAATAAGGGATATTTCAATTTCATTTACTCTTTTGCTTCATTGATCTAATGTTATTTTAAACTGAGAAAAAAAAAAGGACCAAATATACAATCGTACTCTATACTCAAGATTTATAGCATTAAATGAAAATGATTGAACCTGGTGATAGTAACAAATGGTACAGAAGAAATGGATCATTGAGCGCAAACTTGACGATCAAAAGCTCCATATTTCCAAGTTTCCAAGAGTTCAAAAGCTTAGACATTAAGAAGAAGGAAAAATAAATAATAATAATAATAATAAATCTATCGGAACTCAGGTAAACAGTATCTGTGAGTTGAAGTCGGTCTAGTTGCATCATACCAACCAATAAGGGGTAGAATTCCACCTTTTTCCTGCACCATGTACCCCCACAGTGCTGAAATGTCTTGTTTTGTTCGTTCCTCAATGATTCTCACTGAAATTCTCATACCACTTCTACCTATCGAGTAAAAACAAACAAACAGACAGATACATCATCTATAGGTAGCTTGAATAAACAAGATCTTATGCGATCGACACTGGATTTCAGTTGGATACAAACCGTTCTTATTGTGTCCAGCTCGTTTTACTTGTATGACTTTTCTGATTGGGCAGACATGTTTTTAGACATATAAAATCTTGATATTATCGGGAAATGAATGCAAAAGCTCATGCTCAACTGGACCTTTTTATTCATTTTGATTTTATAAACCATTTTTATTTCATCAATTTTTTTTTCCCCTGATAATCTTTAATAATCTTGAGAATTTATAAAGTTATCAATCTACTTGTCTAAGTATGAAAAAAAAAAAAAAAAAAAAAAAAAGCTTTGTCTTTTAACTTTTGTAAAAGAAATCAAAATACAAACTTAAACATTTTATTATTTTGAAATTTTATTCAATAAATATATACAAAAAGTATTCAGTATAATTTAAATAATCAAATGAAATGCATTTGAAATAGTTTATTATCTGTATCTAATTACAAAAATATAAAGTAAAATCTATTCAATGCAGTTTAATTCTTTCATTTGTTTATATATTCATTCTTTGATTTTGTCTTAACTATCTCCACTATTTTAAATGAATATTGAACGTATTTTATTAAATGATTTATTTCATTTAATTTTACATTTCATCGTTTATTTTTTTTTCTCTCTTCCGTTAACCTAAAAAAAAATAAATAAACATTTATAGAGGTTTATTCATTTGAAATTAACGGTTTTTTTTTCTGGCTTTGTTTTATATCTTTATTCCTTGATTTCTGGAATTATCTTACTTGCATCGAATTCTTGAAATATAGATTATTTACAAAAAAAAAAAAAAATTCAGCGCTATTCAAGTAGATCATAAGCCTGAACGTTGAAAATTATTATCCAGGCTACGTGAAAAGCTATTTTCTACTTGATTCATATCAATTTCCATTTATGTCTATCTAGGGTCCTGTAATGCACTTCACAGATATCACATATAATGGTGCTAATCACACTACTGCCAAACTATTCTTGAAAATAATATATTCTTCAAATCAGTCAATGAACATGATAATTAAATCATATTCGCCATAGTTTTTATTTATTTATTTATTTATTCATTCATTCATTTTTTTGGCACATATGAAAGTTATTTCAACGCAACTTACCGAGGTTTAAGAGTGAAGATTTAGCTAGTAGGTTTATAAACTTATTCAATATTTTATTTTATTTTTTTTTCGTCACCCAAGTCTCCATTTGATCATAGTCCCTGACAACTTTTGTCTTTCAAGTATACATAATTTTCCACTCAAGCGTCCACTTTCTGCCGTAAAAGTTACATTTTCATTTGTTCAGCTCTCCTACTCCACAATATACTCAAGCATTTAATCCGGACATTTGAAAATCAACTTGAAATTAAAAAAAAAAATAAAATAAAATAAAAAATAAAAAATAAAAAAGCATATAAATGACAAAAAAATGAAGGGCCTATCAGCCATATCATCATACTTCAGAGCATTTATCCAAATCTTTTGAAACTAAAACTGATTGTTCACTGATCAGCAGAGAATAGAAAGATCAGAAACAGTCGTAAAAATTTCCATACAAATAGCTCAAATAGAAACAGGAAAATAAAAATAAAAAAAAAAAATAAATGAAAACAAAAAAAAAAAAAAAAACTCTTTGTAAACATTTTATCAAGCCAAAAAAGGTAGTTTTTAAACGGCGTGCTCAAGTAGAAAAAAATGCAAGTCCATTTACTCAGTTAATAGCATTAGAAGAAAAAAAAAACCTATCAACAACTGATAGCCGCTGTCTTCAAAGCAAACCAGTTCACCTAAAGTAAATTAAATGTAAAGGATTAATCGTGTGGTCAAATATGATCCAATAAACATCAGCCTTCAAAAGGCAAACTCAATATCAAAAACCTCATTCAGTATTAATTCCCACAATTAAGCATTTAATGATTGAAGAAAAAACAAATGAAATCCAAACAAAAAAAATAGTAATAGTAATAGTAATAATAATATTAATATTAATGAAAAGCTAGGAATGGAAAAAAGCAATAGCCAAAAATCGCTGAATATAACCTTGAACGTTTAAACCGAACACGATTCCATAGAAAACTTTTTTCAGTCTAAACGAAACCTTTTTTTTTTATTTGAACTCAGTCTTTAAGCTTGATCCAGCTTTTCCAGCTATTTGCATTTTCATTTTTTTTTCTTCCAGAATAGAATAATATTATAATCAATAACTTCAAGTAGAACTAGAAATTGAAACAGAATAATAAAATTCAAATAAAAACACCATTTCATAGCTTTTTGCTCAATGATTCAAATATCTCAGGCGGTAGCTGCTAGTAACCAACTCCATATTCGTTCCCGAGCCCACAAAGCCCAGACGTTGGGATCAATAGCTCCGGATTCGTACAGTTAGAAAAGAATGGGGTTTAGTGAACAAAATGCAGGTCAACTCCATGATCACGAAAGACATTTATTTTTAATTTTTTTTTCTTTCTTTCCTTTCTATCTTTCTTTCACACGCCTGTAATCAAATAGAAATCTTACAGTTCATTCACTAGTACTAATATTTAGTTATTTTCTGCAAGTTTAGACAACGTATAGTAGATGGTGTTTTAAAGAAAGATGATGTGTTTTCAGTTCCATGGATCAAAGATGTAAATTAAATGTGGTGTAAGTAGTACAGGTGTAAGTTTTTTCATTTATTTCAACTTATTTCAACTTATTTTAACTTATTTTAACTTATTTTAACTTATTTTAACTTATTTTAACTTATTTTAACTTATTTTAACTTACTTTAACTTACTTTAACTTACTTTAATTTATTTTAACTTATTTTAACTTATTTTAACTTATTTTTACTCTTTATCCTCTGGCCCTATTAAAAAAAAATGGATGGTTACACGGACACCAACCTCAGAGCTAAACTGACCAAAGCATCTAGTACACACGATACCAATTATAGACCCACTTTTACCAATCAGGTAGAAACAGTAGCGTCAAGCAACAACCTCCAAACTAAAAAGAAAAACCTCCAGTCGAACTGTATCTAGGACCCATTGCAAAATGAATAAATAAAATAAAATATTCAAAAACAAATAAGAACTGAAAAGAAAAAAAAAAAAAAAAAAAAAAAAAAAGAAAAAACCAAATAATATCCAAAATGTTATTTGGTAAAAAGTAGTAGCTTTCTCTACTAAGAGGTAAAAGACATCCTTAACAAGATTTCAAATAACAGATAAAAAAACCGTTAAATCCCCTAAAATTTTTTTTTTCTTCTTCATTTCTAAATTTCATCAAGGTTTGAACTATATTTTTATACAGCATCACGGCTTCTGCTTTACACACATCTTTTTTGTTCAACTTCGCCGGTAACGAATCATACATAAATTCATACATACATTACGCACACTGGGAACAAAGGTTAAGAAAAACTAGCATACAAATTTACAAAATGATTGACGGTGAACTGATGGTAAGTTTTCCCTTAAAGGCTGCTTAAACGCGCGGTTTATTATGATTATCATTATTATTATTATCATCTAATTTCTCTTTGTGATTTTTTTCTGTCTTGTAAAATAAGTTTATTAACAAAGCTGCTTTTTAGTCGAATATGAGAGAATACAAATTAGTAGTTGTTGGAGGAGGAGGAGTAGGTAAATCAGCATTAACTATCCAAATGGTACAGTCACATTTCGTCTCTGAATACGACCCAACCATCGAAGATTCATATAGAAAGCAAGTTCTAGTAGACCAAACACCAGCCATACTCGATATTCTAGATACTGCTGGCCAGGAGGAGTACAGCGCCATGCGTGAACAATACATGCGAACAGGAGAAGGCTTTCTTCTTGTCTACTCAATTACATCACGTTCTTCATTCGAAGAAGTAGTTGGATTCTATAAACAAATCTGTCGGGTTAAAGACAGTGACAGAATCCCACTGATTCTTGTTGGAAACAAATGCGATCTAGAAGAGCACAGAAAAGTATCTATTGAAGAAGGCAAACGCCTGGCTGAATTATTTGGCAACTGCCGATTTATGGAAACTTCCGCAAAAATGAGAATTCATGTGGAAGATGCATTTTGCGACCTGGTGCGAGAGATTAGAATCTGCAGTTCAACACCAAAATCACACAACTCAATCGCAGAGCAGGACTCGGTAAGCGAAGAACACGAAGTTATATCCAGCTCAAGCAGTCGAAATAGAAACAGTCAAAATAATAGAAGAGCGCTGCAGCGGAGATCAACTGAAAAAGAAGAACTCAAACAACAGAAATCATGCTGTATTATTTGTTAATTTCAAATATAGTACTTCAATGAAAAATATTAAAAAATTTCACGATATATTGCCATTTATGACCGTAAAGAATAGCATGCAATTTTACGCTACTAGTAGTAGCAAAATAAAAAAAAATAAAAAAAAAAAAAAAAAAAAAAAAAAACGTACTTCCTTAAGTTAAATAAATGCTTTCTTGAATGGCGTATGGCAGCACCTGCAAACAAAAATTTGTTTTCACTGTATCAAGACAATGCTTCTTATGATGTCAAAGATTTTTCATTTAAATTTTCAGGGACAAAAAAAAATAATAATCAAAATAAATAGCTTTTAATGTTCAACATCAGGAGTCACCGTTTTAAGGGAGGTTCTTCATCTTCATCAGACAAAGTAAGATCTATAACATCATAAGTTCGTTTACTACCTACCGCGGAGTCAAAGCTTTTTTCTGTAGATAGAGAACTAAAAACTTGGGCAGCTCGTTTAGTACTAGAAGTCTGTGCTAGTTTGTTACTTGGAGCTAAGGGAATAGACTTAAAACCATGTATTTTAGGTACCGCAGTCTTTATATTTTGATTTAGCTCTGTGCTCTTTATAGGTGTTTCCGAAATATTAGTGACGCCTTTGTTTAATATACTTCCAGGTTCTTTGACGACGATTGAATCAGTATAATTGTTAGTTAGTACGTGATTATTGGTTTGTAATACTTCTAACGAGCCATTTTTTGAAAGAGGCAGGGACTCATCAGCCGTTTTGCTTGTCTCAAAAGTAGATGGAGGAGTTGGAAGTTTGGACTGGCTAGTTTGTTTATTTAAAGGAAGATTGGCCTTTGGTTTGATAAATTCTGTCTCTGCTACTATAGAACCACTGCTCACATTTAACAAATAAGCTCCATCTTTCTTAGAATCCAAATTTTCATCCTCTTGAGTGGAATTAATAATGCTTGAATTCAATGAGTCTAAAACAGCAGTGGGATACCCAGATATAAGGGGCTTCTTAATATTCACAGAGCCCTTCTGGGGTTTTTTCGAAACAGGAGAAAGGGTGAAATTGGATTTGGCTTGATCGTTGAATCTTGCATGAGAAAGAATAGAGGTCTCCCAAGAAGGCAAATTATTGAATAACAATGTTTCGTTATTTTCCTCTCTGTTTTCCTGAGGTTCACCCTGATTTGATTTAGATGTATGTTCAAGTGACAATTTACCTTGAGAATCAAAAAGTGCTGTTTTGGGTAGCGGCTCTTTTAAAACAATGCTCTGAACTTTTTCTTCTGAACGATTAGATATATCTGATAGACTGGAAGCTTCTATAGAATTACTGAATTTCACGCCTGAAGTTGATTCTTTGTATGAAGTACCAGAAAAGTCTTTGTTACCTTCGCTAAAAAAATTGAGAGACTGAAAACTACCATGTGGGGAAACCGTTGTAGATATGCTTTTAGTAGAGTTTCGAACTTTTGGTAACGGCAATTTTACCGAAGAAGCAGATTTTACAAATTCTTGAGGTAGTTCAGTAGTAGCAGGTGGTACCGCAGGTGTCATTTCCGTACTGCCGCTATTTGGAGCACTGTATTGATCAGTGATTTTATCTCTGTGAACATGTATTGATTTCGAGGTTTGTGCAGCTACTTTTTGACATTTTGTAAGTTCAACCGACTTTTCTAGAGTTTTTGTTGTTTGTGATTGTTCAGAGTTGCTGTTAAGTTCAATGTTGTGATTATCTTGGCTCTCATTGTCAGAGTCAATAAGCGATACAACTTCATTCATTGAAAATGACTTCTTGTGCATTACGTTCAATACATCTTTATCATCTTCTTCGTCCACTGTATCATTTTTTGAATCATCAATTAATTGGGCATTTTTAGGCAAACACCATGTGCCATCTGATTCTAAAAGAATAGCATCCAAATCATAATCTTTAGTTTTCTGAAGAATGTCTTTCATATATTCACATACTGTAATATCTTCATATGCTAGGGAGTTGTTACAGATAGGACATGTCCAAGATTCTGCTTGTCTCTGTAGCAATAGATAATTATTAGCATCTATGCATTCAACATGTCCGCAATTTTTTCCCTGAATAGGGATTTCAATTCTTGTAAATGCAATTGGGCATTTCAATGTAAGAAGTGTTTCCTGGATACACAATTCGTCATCATCTTTTTTGAAAAATTTTGTCAAAGTTTCATCATAGCTAATTTTTGGTCTGGCAACAATTTCGTTGATAAGTTTAATATTAGATTGTGGAATGACTAGATATGCAAAAATTTTGACAGGACTTGAATTTACACCAAATAGCGAGAATTCCAGTAAATTCGCGATTTTGTGCTCCAAAGACACTTGTTTTGTTATATCGCATGGATTTGATACTCCTCGTTTACCTCGAATCCCAGATATACTAATATTTACAGTGTGATTATTAACCAATAGGGAAGTTCCCTGAGGAAAATCTAGTCCAACTTCTGAAGAATGATCTTTTGTACCGTCGTTTAAAATTGACAATAAATATATACGATATCTCATACTTCTAACAAGGCGAACATCATCTTCGGTCAGTGTGAACCGCAGTGTAAATTTTTGTTTTTCGTTTTTGCTAGACGGAATTACCAAAGGTTCAGTTAATGGTTTTACCAAATTATAAAAAGGGGTTTTCTTTAGTTTGATTTGCAATGATGTTTTTTGAGCTTCGCTCAAGTTAGCTATGCTTGGTTCTTGTTCTAGGTTTGATTGCAATTCTAGTTTCGATGATTTATATCCATTCTTGATTTTAAAACTGATGTTAGGCTTTGTCTGATTAACAAGTGAGTTTGGATCCTCGGCATTGGTATGTTTTGTAACTCGCGACTGCGGTTTCTCCATGCTGAATGATTTAAATGATGATTGTATTTTATCAGGTAGGTCGTTGTTTCTAGAAAAATTTTCAGAGCTATGTGAACCATTGTGTGACTGTGCTACATTATACTGGTGATGGCTGGTTGAATGAGCTTGACCGTAGTTGGCGTGAGATGTTGAAGATCTATAATTGTTGTTGTTGCTG
This sequence comes from Geotrichum ghanense (nom. inval.), assembly GCA_022023575.1. Taxonomy (NCBI): domain Eukaryota; kingdom Fungi; phylum Ascomycota; class Dipodascomycetes; order Dipodascales; family Dipodascaceae; genus Geotrichum; species Geotrichum ghanense (nom. inval.). Next base: position 1,544,821 of record JAKKCX010000010.1, on the reverse strand, counting down.
CCAGTGGTGGATGAAATCAGGTTACTACTTGACGAAGAACTCCCATAGTTTGCGTTGTTATTTGTGGAATCATGATGTAAAGTATTATAATTTTTTGAATTATCTTCTAAATGAGAAGTTTTGTTGTTGTAAAACCTGTCTTTTCTGTCTTTCGCATCTAAACTATCTTGATCATTTGAGCCTGTACGAGAGTCATATTCGGGCTGATTAGCTCTCCAGCTAGATGTTGATTTTCTAAACGACTCTTGATCTCTATCACGAGAGTAAAAATTTCCTGGATACTGTCTTTCTTTGGCAAAATGTTTTCTAGTTTGATAATCTGGTCGATACTCTGATAAAACCAATTTGTATATTTTATCAACACGATCGTCTATTCGATTGTCATAACCGCTTTCTAAGTAATCCAAAAGTCTATCCTGTAATACAGTCTTAATTCCAATGGATTTCATTTCCAGTTTCCGTAGAATTGCACGGATAGCATTAGCAGGTAGTTTGTTTTTGATAAGCTTAGTAGCGTACTTGTAATTGCTTTTCACATCGTACATTTTTCACAAATTTGCGTTTTTCTAGCATTTAAAAACAACTTAAGTCTTTTGCTATCTACTGGTATTATTTATCTTTTTTCTGAGAAGTCCCGCTTTTTTTTTTTTTTTTTTTTTCCAACTATTTAGAATTTTTAAAGATTTTCAATTTGAAATAGTTGATGATATTGATAGAAGGAAAAGCTGAGTATTTTTTTTTTTTTGCCTTCTCCACATAGCCATATTTCTGAGAATAAATTTGAAATGGTACCAAAAGTTTTACGCAGGGTAAATTCAATATCAGCCGTATACGATTAGGTCTTTGTTGTAGCGGGCTTTTAAAATAGGTTAACTACTTCTATTATTACTGTTAATAGCAGTATATATCATATTTCATTTCATTCCATTTTCATTTTATTTTATTTTATTTTTTTTTCTTCTTTATTTTCAATGAAAACTTGAAATCACAAGTATCAAAACCCGGATCAATGATACATTTATCGAAGCGCTGGTCCCGCCAGCTCTTAAAGCTATTAGCAGGTGTATCTGCGATGTGCTTGTTTTTATTTTTTTTCGACAACTATTATTATAACATACTTCCTCACACCTTACAATTTCATTCACAACCAGGCCACGTTGTGATTGACTTGAAAATTGAAACATGTTTTCTGCAAAGCGGCTGCTCGCCAAATATGGTTGGCGGATGGTACAAGTATCCTAAAGAGTTGGGATTCAGAAAAAGATGGTCAAGATACACATATTTGTATGTCAAACGTATGAATGAACAAGACTTGAAAGAAGATCAAAAAGTTGTGGTAGATGTTGCTGTTGGAAAAGGTAAAGAAATTCCTTTATACATAATGAGAGACATTTCTCCAGAACATGATGTGGCCAATAGTGATTGGGTTGCTAGGGAAAATGGCCTTTGGGTGAAGCTAGGTTCAAACGAAGGTCAAGCGGTGACGGCAGTGGATGTACTATTTGGTAAAGATGCCAGAGATCCAAGAAATTCGTGGCATTTAAAACCTGATTATATTGGAGGGCTATCTACTGAACCAAGAATATCAATTAGAAATGGGCCAAAACGTCCACAACAACAAATTAAACTTCGAGTCAATAAGGATGGTAAGTTCAAGATAATGCAGCTGGCTGATTTGCACTTTTCCACAGGTGTAGGCAAGTGTTTGGATCCATATCCAGATAACCCAGAGCACTGTGAGGCCGACCCGAGGACATTGAAGTTCATTGAAGAAGTACTTGATCAGGAAAAACCAGATTACGTAGTACTTACGGGTGATCAAATTTTTGGCCAGGCTGCGCCTGATTCAGAAACTGCTATTTTGAAGGTTGTTGCTCCCTTGATTTACAGAAAGATTCCATATTCTATGGTGTTTGGAAATCATGACCACGAGGGTAGCTTGGATCGTGAGCATTTGATGGAGTATATAAACACATTGCCATATTCTCTGTCAAAGGCAGGCCCAGCTAATATCTCAGGAGTTGGTAACTACGTAATTCAGGCTTTGGGTCCAAAAAGTAATAATCCAGCCCTTACATTTTATTTTCTGGATAGCCATGCTTATTCACAGTCACCAAAGACATACTCTGGCTACGACTGGATCAAGGAAGATCAGCAGGAATATCTTGAGCACGCTTATCGGTATTTGAAGCCCTCTCAAGACGAATATACGCATATACATCTTTCATTTGCGTTTTTTCATATTCCTTTGCCAGAGTATCATGATGCAGATCAAAAATATTTTGGTGAATACCGAGAAGGGTGCACTGCTCCTAAGTACAATTCCGGGACTTTGGAAGTTTTGAAGAAGATTGGGGTCAAGGTTTTGAGCGTAGGGCATGATCATGCCAATAATTTTTGTATGGATCATTCACAGGACATTTATTTGTGTCATGGAGGTGGAACTGGTGAAGGAGGATATGGGGGCTACGGAGGGTTAATTAGAGGTGTGAGAGTTTTTGATGTTAGTAGCAATTCAGGTTCAATTGTGACATATCGATTGCTACATAATGAGCCCAGTGTACAAGTCGATAAAAAGGTATTAGTGAATGCCGGAGCCATAGTTCCTTTGGAGTGATGAATTGGACATGTTTTATTTTATTTCAAAGACTTTTATAAAGACTTGATGAATTTGATACATGAAAAGAGTAAATTGTGAATCAAAACAACAAGTTTGTTTTGATATAGAGTATAAACAAATGTGAATTTAGACGAATGTAATGATTTCAAGCAAATTGGAATTAATTACAATTGAGATATTCTACCTTTCAACATTAAACAGTTGTAAAGAACTTTTTTTTTTTCCCCAAAAGATAAATATATATATATATATATATAATATTAAAAATAAACTGGAAAATAGTATTATCAAGAAACATTCGTTATGCGGATTAATTCATGAGTTTTTGTTTTAATTTTTATTTTCATTGAATCATGCTAAAATAATTGTAAATAGATTTATATATATATATATATATATATATATGTTATAAGGAACATAATAAATTCATTTGCAATTCAAAAAAAAACTTGTTTACATTTACGAAAATATAAATTCAATTAAAATAGTTATAAATAAATACATAAATAAAAAAAACCTTTACCAACCAAAATTTTATTTAGTGATGAAAAAAAAAAAAAAAAAAGGATTAATAATAGTTTAAAAAGATAATCACGATAATAAAATATAGAAGGTTGGGTTTTCCCAATAATAAATAAATTTAATTGGGAAGTTGAACTTTTTTTTAGTATTATTGTTTTTTTTTTTTCCGTTGTGGAAAAATTTTGAAAAGTTTTTGTTTGTTTATGTTTTGATCAACTTAATTCCCAATTTCCCAAAAAGAAAACAAATGAAAACAACCACCACTCTTTTATTATTTTTTAATTTTTATTTATATTTTATATTTTATATTTTATAATTCTATTTCTATTTCTATTCCTATTTTTTTATTGTTTTTATTTTTGGTCAAGTTTCTATCTCCAATTTTACCAAAGACATTATTATTATTATTATCATCATCATCATCATCATTATTATTTAATTTTTTTTTTGTCAACAATATCTTGGATTTTTGTTTGACATTTGGAATCGACAAGAATTTTAAGGCTCAAAAACATTTTTTAAGCAAAAAAAATAAAAATAAAAAATAAACAAAAAACAATGGCAAGATTGACTAGAAAGCAAGTAACGACTACTCCAAGTTTGTCGCGTGGTACAAGCCAGACCGCCAGTCGGACTGCTAGCAAGACTAGTAAAACTAGCAAGAGAACTAGAAGCACCGCTACAAGATCATCTACAATTGAGGATACACGAGTTACTAAGAGAGTTAGAACTTCGTCGGCGATTAAAAGCACTCCTGTTTTGAGCGCTGAAGACCTGGCCAAAGCCTACACAAAGGACCGATTGACTCAAGTTGAGGAATACCGCCAAAAACAACAACAAGAGTCGCGTCATTTCAACCAAATGCCCGAGTTTCCTGTTGACAAACGAAATGTATATGTATTTGGATCAGGATCAATTTGTGAATTGGGATTAGGTCCAGAGGTTGTCGAAGTCAAGAGACCTAGACTGAACCCATTGCTTCCCAGAGAAGAGACAGGAATTGTAAATGTTGCTGTTGGTGGTACACACGTATTGGCTATTGACTATCTTGGTCGCGTTTGGTCTTGGGGTCAAAATGACTCTGGTGTGCTTGGACGTGCCACTAAGGAGAATGAGGACGAGGTTGAGGAAGATTGGGTCTTGAACTCCAAGGAGTCTACACCAGGACTTGTAGAGAATTTGCCTAAAAGCTCACTATTTGTGGGAATTGCTGCTACTGACAATCTATCTGCTGCATTTGACGCGTCTGGAAACTTGTATGCTTGGGGCACGTTTATTGATGACGGCAAGAAGCAGTTTGCCAAGGACATTGTAATTCAAAGAGAGCCCAAGAAGGTTATCTCTATTTCAAACACTGTTGCTCTTGCTGCAGGCAAGGAGCACTTGTTGATTCTGACTGCGCAAGGTAAAGTGTACGCGTGGGGTGTAGGATCATCCAACCAGCTTGGGCTGAACGTCGACACTCAGCGAAAGTTTGTGTTTGGGCCTGCATTGGTTCATGGACTTCCTCAGATTGAGCACGTTGCTGCTGGTGAGTTCCACTCGTTTGCGATTGATAAGGAGGGCAAGGTGTATTCGTTTGGCCTGAACAACTTTGGACAGTGCGGGTTTACTGAGCCATTGGGTGAAGGAGCGGTGATTGCATCTGCGACCGAGGTGAAGTTTTTCAGCGACAACAATATCCAGATCAAGCAGATTGCATGTGGTAACCATCATACACTTGCGCTGTCCACAACAGGAGAGATTTACTCGTTTGGCGAGACATACATGAACCAGCTTGGAATTGAGCCCAGCAAGTATCCTGAGTCCTTGGTACGCGATGCGGTGACGGGGAATGCTGCCTATGTTCCAGTTCCTACCAAGTTGACTGAAGGAGAGTCTGACGATGAGCCATCATTTCCCAAGAATGGGTTTTCGTACATTGCTTGCGGCACAGAGCACAACATTGCGATTTCTGCTGATGATGGGTCAGCTTGGACGTGGGGCAATGGGCCTAGTTACCAGCTTGGACAAGGTAATGAGGAAGAAGTTATTTTACCTACTAGAATCAACAACAGTGCGGCCAAAGCAGCAAAGATGCTGACTGCTGGAGCAGGTGGGCAATTTAGTGTTTTAACAGGAGTTCCATTGAGTGAGCAGAATTAGATGGAAGATTTAGAAGTATAGTAAATGTAACATTCTATAGAGGGTTAAAGTATTTGGTATTAGTATTGTGCCAGTTTGATTTAGGTTGTATATTATTACGGTAGAGATTGATTGTGAAAGAAGGAACAATTGAAAACTTATTATTAATTTTGTAGATGTTGTAATTTCCAGTCTCAATTATTATTGCTATTAGTATAAACTTTTTTTATTTTGTTTTTTTTCTAGATAGATGTATGTATATACCGTCCTTTTCATTATACTGACTTGATGAATACAAACTTTTAAAACAAGTGGGCATAATTCATCAGTTATATACTTTATCATCATGATTATATTCTTTGTAAATATCAAAGTATGTTTTTTTTTTTTTATTTTTAAAGGCAGATCTTTGGAAGGACTATTTATACCAACTGTTTTGTTTGTTTCTTTTTTTTTTTTGATAGAATGGTGAACTTACGGCTGTGCAAAGCATAGTAGCCAAATTCTCGATCCGAAACTCTTTTATATATTTGAAATCCAGCTATAAACAATACACAGCTACATCAGATTTGATATCTGAAGATCTCCTCGGATATGACTAAGGTGAGTTTTTAAGACGGCTGCTAATATGTCAAAGTTGAAAAAGGGGACGACGTATCATGGGCTTAGTATGGGAAAATTAAGACTTGAGAGAAGGTGAAATTTGACACAGCCGTAACAGTAACAATGACAACAAAGCTACGCAGCCTAACTCGTCGGGATTCTGTAACAAATTCTCCACATGCCCTTTCAAAACGCCGTTTTACTCCACACTACTGAACGCTTCCCGTCACTGTTTTCTGCTTGAATGGAAATTCCGTTTGTTTTAAACCTTTTTGATATTGAAAGTCGCGAGCTCCCGTGTGTGGTCGACGCACCGCTCAAATGGACACGGGCCCGAGGATTCGGGTAGCGGACCGCTGCAACAGTCTCCTTGGCTTGCCGCAAACGGAAGAAAGTTGAAAACGAAAACCAACATCAAAACTTCCAAAATGGTCCCTATTACCTGAAATCGCCATACTTGTAACTTGGACAGTGAATGCTGGAGCAAACCGAGCCACTCAGCAAGCAAAACGAGTGCTGAGCTATGGGGAACAAACAAGCAACCAGAATCAACGTATTTTGCAACTACTAACTGAATCATTAAACTCAGTACCTTTATTATTGCTATTGCTATTGCTACAAGGTTTTGAATTTTATTACGGTTCTTGTCTATCATTCTAGTCATTGTAACCATCGTAATTATTATTATCTTGTCCTATTTTTGTTTGCAGAATAAATAAACTAAATCCAAATGCCTTTTATAAAAGCACACAAAAGTCCCTTTCTTTTTTTCCGTTTAATTCTCATGATCTTTTTTTTTTTTTTTTTTTTTTTCCTTAAAAAAATTTTTTTTATCATTGATATCTTCAATAGTATCTTGAATTCAACTACCATTAATATCTTTAATAATATCAATCTCGTTAATACCATCGATATCAGTAATATCAGTAATATCAGTAATATCAATAATATCAATAACATCAACAACATCAATAACATCAATAACATCAATAACATCAATAATATCAATAATATCAATAATATCAACAATAACAATATCATCGATACCATCGATACCATCAATACCTTCAATACAACTTCCACTAATATCATCACCTAATTATAATGCGTCCTAACGAACAGTTAGAAAATTCCAACCCTATACATCGAGACATCTCTGATATTGAATACACGGCTGGTCAGCCCGCTCCCGCTGATGCCCTAAATCAAAATCATGATAAAACCCCAAAAACCAGCGAGTCTCAACAGCCTTACAATAATCGTGAAGACGACGATGATGACGATGTAGATAATGATAGTACCGAATTTCACGCAAAAGTAACTAATGCTCGCCCTGAAATCTTTCGTACTACTCTGATGGAAGTTCTATGCATAATCGTTCTCACACTCGCCCCAGTAGCGGGCTCAATCTCCACTGGAGGAATGCAAATCTGTCTCGACCAGATCGGAACATCCTTCGACGTGTCTGGTGGAACTCTCTCTTGGGCCGTAGCTTCCTTTTCTCTCGCCTCCGGGTCTTTTTTCCTTTTCTTTGGCGGTGTCGCCGACATCTTTGGCCGTAGAATCATGGTCGTCTCTGCCTTTGCCGCATACGCCGTGTTCTCGCTAATCTCGGGCTTCATGCATTCCTACATCGTCTTCTGCGTGTTCCGCGCGCTCCAGGGAATATCTGTAGGTGCCGCCATTCCCTCTGCTGTAGGCATTCTTGGAGCTTCGTACCGTCCCGGAGTCCGCAAAAACAAAGCCATGGCGGTCTTTGCAGCCGGGGCTCCTATCGGGTTCGTCATTGGCATCATCTCGGGTGGCATCAGCGCCCAGTTTCTTAGCTTCCGAGCAGAGCTCTTCTTCATTGCAATTGTGTATACTTTTGCAACTGTACTGGCGCTGTTTGTAATCCCCAAACAGCCCAAGGAAGAAAACTTAAACTGGGAGGTTATCAAGGCTGGCGGGAAAAAGTTGGACTACGGCGGAACTGCTCTGGCCGTCACTGGATTCACGCTGTTTGTGTTTTCTCTCTCACAGGCTGAAGCTGCTTCTGAAGGATGGCGGACCCCTTATATCATTGCATTGCTTATTGTAGGCGTAGTGATCATTGCGCTGTTCACAGTATACGAAACGTATATTCCAAAACACCCTCTCATGCCAATGTCTATCTGGACTTCTTCGTACCTTTTCCCGCTATGTATGCTCATCATGTCTGCCAACTGGATGAACTTCACAGGCACTCTTTCCTACTACGGTACTCTGTATTTTGAAATCATCCGTGAAGCATCTCCTATTCTGACCACTGCATACTGGGTTCCGCAAGCCGTAGCTGGAGTTCTTGTAAATGTGGTTATGGCCTATACTTTGCACTGGATCCCAGGTCGAATCCTAATGCTTATTGCTACGCTTGCCTTCACTGGTTCTGCTTTGATTTGGTCTTTTATTCCGCTGGATGCATTATACTGGGCGTTCCCGTTTCCTGCAATGATTTTAGTTGTTATTGGCGCAGATATTGGTTATAATGTTGCCAACATGTTGACTCTAACCTCAGTCCCGCCTTCACTTCAGTCTTCTGCTGCAGGTGTGTTTAACACTATTCTTCAACTTAGTACAGCAATTGGACTTTCAGCATCTTCTGCTATAGCCTCTGGTGTTTCTGCATCTCGTGAGCAACCTTTATCCAAAAAAGATTTATTAGATTCCTATCATGCTGCCTTTTATTTTGCAGTAGGAGTTGCAGGTTCTTCTGTAATTGGTGCTTTATTTTTAAAGGTTGGAACTCATGGTGCTGCTGCTCCTGATGATAATTCTAAAACTGATGAAGAAGCAGTAATAGCATCAACCTCTGTTATTAAACCAGAATTAGAAACAACCATGAATGAAGAAAAAGTACTTTAATCAAAAGGAATAATTTTTTTTTTTTTTTTTTTGGTTTTTGTTTTTTAGTATTCTTATTAATATTATAATTGTAGATTGTTAGAGTTTTTTTTTTCTTCTTTCTTTTCTTTCTTTTCTTTAATTTGTTGTTAATGTTTTGTATTATTATATATTCTTTCAATTTTTTTTTTCATTTTATTATACATATATATATTATTATTATTATTTAATTTAATTTAATTTAATTTATTTTTATTTATTTATTTTTTTCAAATTGATCTTTTAAATTATTCGATATATTTGTATTTGAAAAATATATATATATATATATATATATTGAATTCTATAGATTTTACAATTGAATTCAAAAATTAATTAAAAGCTTTTGTTTATACATTTTGTATTATTTGGTTTCTCATAGTAAAAATGAAGAAGAACAAAAAAAAAAAAAAAAATTTAATTGATTGATTGATTAAATATATTAATGAAATGATTATAATACTTACTTTGTATGTATTTTGTATATGCAGTTAGGTTAAATTTATAATGCTTGTATTTCATCATGATATACCTCATCTACTGCTTTTTTTTTTAATGTATCAATGCATTGCGATCATCAAGAGCTTGTTCCAACTCCCCTACTAATCTAGAAAATGATTGTTTGGATCCCTTTTGTAAAACCATCCGAATACTTCCCCCAAGATTTCCTCCATTACTTTTGTCATCAGTATTGGTCCTTTTGCCTCCTGCATACCACGGCTTCTTACCAACAGTCGTCTCTGAATTCATCATGTTTGAAGCCGATATTTCAACCCGAAATTTGGAACTCCTCATGGAAAGCACATTAGTAGATGCAATTTTAGCCTTGATCACAAAAACTTCCTGCTCATTCCCACCTGGTCCAGTTACAGTATGAATCGTAGGCTTGATATTACTAATACCAAACTTTTTCCAATCTTGTAAAATCTGCAAAATCAACTTGTACAAAAACCCACTGGAATAACTCGACAAAAGTATAGGACACTCCGTCACCACTTTGCCAAACTCTGTACTCCTCATGCTTTGACCAGACACAGTACGGGGACGTCGAGCTGAACTTGAACCAGTCGCCCCTGCACTCCCGGAAGATTCGTATTGTGATGCCATAGGTGCTGATGTTGTCGACGGGAACATCATCTTCATAAACCAATTTCTTTTAACAGGTGGTTCAGGGGCCTCGCGCTTCGGTGGATCAATGCTCAATTTACGAAACAAGCTTGTGCTTCTGCGAGACAACAAGCTCGTCTTACTCGAATTGTCCTGCGTCGTCTCCAATTTACTCGGTGCTTGTTTACGCCCAACTGTATTCGAAGCATCAGCAAGAGGCTTGATTTGTCCCTTTGGCTTTGGATTCGAAATGCCCAACCCAGCAGTCGTAGAAGTAGCATTATACTCACTGATCTTACTACCCACTTCTCCCTTGATTCCAACACTACCACTACTGATATTTCGACCGCCCGGCGCTCCTGGTGCTTGTGCTGCTCCTGGTGCTGCTCCCGTTGTAATGCTAGTGTTCATGGTCTCAACTGACGTCTTCCTGATTTCCGGACTAAATCGCCAGTAATTAAATTGTGGCGACGTAGTCAACGAAGATTTACGTCTAAGGAGTGCACCATCATGAGGCTGCTTAAATGTTCCGTTATTTCCAAATGTTGGTGTATTGGAAGATGATGATCCAAGCGCTGGAGACTTGAAAGTCTCGCGTTGTGAAGGAATAATGCTACCAATTCGAAGAGTGCTATCCTCATCTCTTTCTTCTAATACTGATGCAGTTTTCAACGTTCTGCTTGGAGCATGTTGCACACTAGATTGGCGCTGAACTGGCTGCAGTTGCTGTTGTGATGTCGGAGAATGCTGTTGGTTAAAACTTGGCTGTCTTCTAGGGAAATCCTGTTGCTGATTGAAAGCATTCCTAGGTCTGTTAACTGATGCTTGCTCGTCTTGAATAGACTGATGAACAGAAATGCTAGCGGCACCTGCATCTGTCTTCTTATTTCCAAAGACGCTGGCTCTGGACTGTGGTCGTTCGTAGTTGCTAACACGAGACTCGGGTCTAGTAGTGTAGTTACTAAGACGGGATTCCATTCCTTCAATTCTCACGTCATCTTCATCAGCATCCATGAACCGGTCATCGATAATCTCAAAATCAAAGTCGCTTAAAATAGACAACGATGGTGAGTCAGCTTCGAGAAGTTTGGGTAGTATCTCATTCTCATCGACATTCTTTGCGACTGGTTCAGAAACTACTCTACGATCCTCAGCCCGACTATTTGCCCCTGATCGAGTACCATTAGTTCCCGTAGGGTTAGAAAATGCTCTATAATTACTGAAGGATGGCTTTTCAGTGTTTTGCTGCCGAAATTGAGCATGGTGACTAGCCGAAGAAAAATCAAATGCTTGTTCCAGCATTCTAACAAAATCCTCCTTTTGCTGATCAGGTTCAGTAGTAACATCAGGTTTTTTGGTAACGTTAACCATTGTAGCCTTTCGAGGAGTCGCCGTTGTAACGTTGATAACCTCCACGTCTCGAGTCGTAGAAACATCCACAACCTCTAGCTCAACTACTTCATCTTTTTCTGCCTCCTCTACCATTTTGATAGCTTCTGTGGGCAACGGGGGCATTCTGTCAATCGTGCTTGATCTGGAAATTATCGAATTGCGTTTGCCAAAAGATCCTCTAGAACTGCTCTTTTTGTGACCGTACACAACTTTGCGAGATCTAGAATGGCTTCTACTACGAGACCTGTTTCGACGTTTGGATGTAATTGAGGAAACAGAAGATGGGCTTCTTGTGTGAAGCTTGCCTGGTGAAATCGGATTTGTAACTCGTTTTCCTTTCCGATCAAAGGTAATGCTAGAACTTCTTGGTGGAGGTAATTGTCGAGATTGAGATGGTGGTGCTAGATCCCAGTTTCCATGATCCATTCTATATTTCATTAAAAGCCAGTAAAAAGTCTTTTCTGAATTTTTCTCATCCGACATGAGTTTTTCAATTATTGAAGTTTTTGAGGCTCCGTGCCATAACGTTTGCAAGTTTTTGAGGATTTCTCGGTCAACAAGTGAAGGATCCGATATAGGTCTATTGATATTGGCTGTGAAATGGTTGGCTACAGGTTGTCTGTATTTATGCTTAATAGGATATTTGCGTAGTAATGAATGTTTCATGATTTCGTCCATAGTGATACGCTCGTTTGGGTCTGTTTTGAGCATTTTCCAAATAAGATCTTTAGCTTGCGGCGAAAGTTCAGGAGGCATCACAAACTTTCCTCTCTGAACCTTGAGTAGTAACTTTCTAATATTGTCGTCATCAAAGGGCAAATGTCCTGTTAAAAGAGCAAAAAGAATGATACCGCATGACCAGATATCAGAAGGAGCACCGTGATACATTTTGCCAGAAACGATTTCAGGTGATGCATAGTGTGGGCTTCCACAGGATGTTTCCAGCATTTTGTCGCTTGTCTCCAGAGCAGCCATACCAAAGTCTGCAATTTTGATAATATCCCTTTGTTTGTCCAGCAATAGATTTTCCGGTTTAAGATCGCGATGGCATATGTTGAATTGATGGCAGTAATTAATGCCATTGATGATTTGGTGAAAGTAATTGACAGCTTCAGCTTCTGGAAGCCTTCCCTTCTTGATTAGGTAGTCAAATAGTTCGCCTCCTTCAATGTATTCTAGAATGAGATATCTTTGTATCATTAAAGTTAAGTTAGTAATAATGTTGTGGCAGAGACATTGATGAAGGCACAAGACTTACAATTCACCCTTATTTTCCCATACATCGTACAGGCCCATAACATTAGGATGTTCTATGAGCTTCATTATAATCACTTCTCTTTCAATTCCATAGGGGGCTTTATTTGTGCCTTTGTCGGATGGGTTTTGCGTTGCAATCATAGACTTTGGAACGATTTTTACAGCGGCTAGCTGGCCAGTTAGACTGTGTTTAGCGAGTCTAACACGGCCAGATGAGCCTCTTCCAAGAGTCCTTCCCAAACGCCATGGGCCAACATGTGTTTTTGTTTTCTTTGAAGCTGATGGTGTTGATGTTTGTGAAAGTCGTTTTTGGGCGATATCTTCATCTTGTATTGAGATAGGTCTCGGTATAGGGATGTCGTTTTGTAACGCCATTGACATTGTGAGACGATACAGAGTGCTTTAACAGCAAAAAAGTCGTAAACCAGGAAAAAAAACTGAAGTTGTCACAGCAAAATATAATGTAGAATTGAGAATTAGTGGTGGATGAAAATTCCTAAAAAATGTGTATATATAATGAGAAAAAAAAACAATAACAATAATAAATAAATAAATAAATAAATAAATGATAAAAATTCAACTAAAGAAGAAGAAAAAAAAAAAAAAAAAAAAAAAAAAAAGAAGGAGAATATAGAAGTTTTAGCAGAAACAAAAGATCAGCGAGAATGAATGGATTCGACTGACAACGAAGAGAAAGGAGAAGCTGGCGACAGAACAAAAAAAAAAAACATAGAGAATGAAAATAAAAATCAAAAATAAATATCAATAAAAATTTATGTACACAAAAGAATGCTGGAGGAAAAGAAATTATGTGAAATATTTAATACAAAATAAACAAGATTTACACGCTCAAACACCTGAAATTACCAGCTTTATTAGGTACCGCTCCACTAATTCCCACCCGCCGCATTCTCAAGAAGGCCAAATGAATCAAACTCTTCGTTTAAGCAGGTGTAGAATGTAATCAATTGTTGTTTATTAGCAGGAGACAATGGCTCTCCATAATATCTACAACCGCAAGTTTTCGTCCCGTCTTGGGATGTAATCTATCATGTTTGAATAAAGAGTATATATGTGAGTTGAATGAGTGAGTATACGTATATATGCAGATTTGCGGGTAGAGGATTGTATATATATATATATATATATATATATATATATCATATGGTATTATTCTTTGTCTGTCTTGTGTAGTACACTTGATATTTACTTCTGGTTGAAAAGTGACGATACATTATAAAATTACTACATGAGAAAATGTATTTGTATTCTGAAATTAAGCTACACGAGTAAAAAATACTCTAAAGTATCAACAATCCACACTATCTTGTATATAACATTGCACCAAGTTGGCTGCTTAAAGAGTTTCTTCATCAACTCCCTTCCAAAATATATATAATAATAAAAAACAAAAACATCCGCCCTTAACGTAGTAGGTGCTTCACTGATTGGTGAATAATGTAAACATTTTTACAGTATCATAGGGTTTCGTCCGTTTGTTTATAAACATTGAATTATAATAACAATTAGAATAAAAATATTCATCACAAAGAAACAACTTGAAATTCTTCAGTTTCAGCCAGACAACATATTAAACAAGCATCATTATCTCGCATCTTTCGCATACCGGTGTTAGAAGAACCTAGCTAAAAACAGTAGAGGCACATATTTCTTAGCTACCTCCTGTAGTTGTTTTCCCGCTCGGCTGCCAGTCTCCTGCACAAACGCGTGTGGAATGTGGCCAACATGAGAAACGCGAAACAGATCGCGAAACTTAAACCCTACGCGGTGGCGGTTTAAGCTTTAAGCTTTAAGCTCATCTCTGCTGACATGAAGTTAATTGAAAGCACAGATCTCGAGCATTTTTCCGTTGTTTTTTTCAGCTCTATTTGTGGTTGATTGGTTTGATGGATTGTTTTCTTTACATAAAAAATTTTAAATGTTTAAATGTTTAAATGTTTAAATGTTTAAATGTTCAAATGGTTAGATGTTTGAATGGTTAGATGTTTAGATGGTTGTTTAGTTATTGTATTTTTTTTTTTTTTTTTTTTTTTTTTTTTTCAACTGTTATCTGTCGAATGTTTAATCATTTAATAACACTTTTGGATTTTGGTTTCTAATAATGCATTCATCTAATTTTTTTGATCTTCTTATTCCTTAGTTTACTGAATCTTTGATCCTTTGTTTCTGACTTTCTGCTTAAAAGTGATTTGTCCCGACTTAACCAGACCACTAACTAGCATAATATCAACCCATCGATAGTTATTCTTTTAATTCGTATCAGTTTCGCTTGTCTTTTTTTCACATATATTAAGTTAACTCTTCTTACATTTGTTAAACGTTTTACCTAACTCACCCATATCGTCATGTTCTTCGCCACTCGTCACTACCAAACCATTCTCAGGAACCAATTAGATAAGCAAATGACATATTTGTGTCTTGTCTCCTACTTTTTAGCCCCCAGTGACGTCACCCCTATAGTTAAAGCCCATGTATTAAGTGTCCCGCGTATGCGTGTACATGCAGTCTCTTCCAGCATATAATTCACTCTCATGACTAATCATTATATCAGCATGACACATCTTCTTTTTTTTTTCAATGTATATATATATGATTTACACCCAAGCTGGCACACTGTCTTTGTTGTACTTCAATATGGCTTGGTAGCTGTGAGGAACTTAAAACCAATTCTAATTTCGCTTCTTCTTTTCTCTCCTCTCTTTCTTCTTTCTTCTTTCTTCTTTTGCTTCTCACTCCGTTTGCTGTCTTAACCACGCTGCAGCAATCTTATATTTGAACAGACATCGCGCACATTCCCACCTAACGGTACATATATAAAAATATTCATATATATATTTATATATTTATATATACATATATATTTGTGTATTTATATTTTTCAGGCTGTTGACCTACAGGA
Source organism: Geotrichum ghanense (nom. inval.) (assembly GCA_022023575.1). Taxonomy (NCBI): domain Eukaryota; kingdom Fungi; phylum Ascomycota; class Dipodascomycetes; order Dipodascales; family Dipodascaceae; genus Geotrichum; species Geotrichum ghanense (nom. inval.). The sequence goes on along the minus strand of JAKKCX010000010.1, from coordinate 1,529,375 downwards.
AAGTATATTTCTGTCTGCTTTTATTTACTACATCTAAAAACATTCGACCTTGCTTTCTCGACTTTCGCCCCACACAGATACACACACACACACACACACATACGCAAACACAGTCCTTCTCTCTGTTTATTGTTCTTTCTTTCCTTCTTTCTATTTTTTTTATTAGTATTTATTTTTTACACTGGCAATCGTACATTTACCCTTAACTTTAAGCACCTCACTTAATTTTATTTCATTTTACATTTATCAGTACAATACGCCATCGAAATTTGCCCTCCTAAATATCTCAGTGCTTTCGAATTCACACATTTTATTTTATTCTTTTTGATACCTTTGTTACAGATTTTAATATCTGTGCTCCTCAACTGTTTGAATCTAAGTGGTTTAACGCGCGCTTCCCTCTTTACTCAAAAGATCACTACATCTGTCGACCTTCGCATCATCTTGCATATCCTTACACACAAATTATCAATCTAACAATGGCATCTTGGAAATTAACCAAAAAATTAAAGGACACTCATCTCTCGTCGCATTTTGGCAGACCGTCTAATACTTCTACTTCGACAGTCACTGGGAGCGACTCGGACATTGAAAGCGCTGCAGGATCGTCAACACATTTGCCATCCATCTCACCTATGCATCCCGAAAATTCTACAGGCGGATCGATAAAAAAGTCATCAAAAACCATTACAAAACACTCGTCTAAAACAATAACTTCTCCTAGTTCGTCAAGTATCGATAGCAACTCTATCCCCAGCTCTCTTCCAACCGCACAATCAGAAGTACATCCAACTTCCAGTATCAAACCGGGCTTACTGGTCGTGTCGGTGGAAAAGGCAGAAGGTCTTTCAATTCCTCCAGGTTATGAGTCGAATCCTTATTTCAAGTCATATCTTGCTGCTGCTTCTACGAATCTATCCACTTCCACCCCCGCATCTACAGCCCAACAGTCGCTGGCAAATAGAACAGCAATGTCAGCTTCCCTAAAAACCCCGGGACTGTTGGGCAAAAACTCAAGCCTTAGAAATCGTCCGAGATTACCTTTGTTTCTGGTTATTGAGTTTGATAAAACACAAATTGTGCTGGAGGCTACTGGAGGCACTTTAGAAACACCTGTGTTTTCCCACACTTCACAGTTCGATGTTTCGAGATTGGAAACCTTAAATTTACAAATCTACACCAGAATCCCGTTACAGAATCCATCAAGCCCAACCACCGCCCTGTCTCCCTCTTTAAATAGCTCCAGCTTGTCAAATTCATCTTCTACACCAGCAAAGAGATTTGAGGAGATATTTTTAGGTGCTGCCAAGATATCCATTGACCCGTCTAAAGTAAATGGACCATCATCACTTTTCCAAGGAGCAGTACAGCTGTCAGGTGGATCAGGCAAACTATTCCTTTCTATTGATTTTAAGCCTAACAAAAACAAACCACTTACTATTGATGATTTTGAATTATTGACTGTTGTAGGCAAAGGTTCGTTTGGCAAAGTCATGCAAGTTAGGAAGAAAGACACAAATCAAATTTACGCATTGAAGACAATTAGAAAAGCTCATATAGTATCAAGATCAGAGGTCAACCACACACTGGCTGAAAGAACAGTTCTAGCTCAGATTGACAACCCATTCATTGTTCCTTTGAAATTTAGTTTCCAGTCACCGGAAAAGCTATACCTAGTCCTTGCATTTATTAACGGTGGAGAGTTGTTCCATCACTTGCAAAGGGAGGGAAGGTTTGATTTGAATCGTTCTCGGTTTTACACAGCCGAACTTTTATGCGCACTGGAGTGTCTACATGAACATGGCGTTATTTATAGGGATTTAAAATCAGAAAACATTTTATTAGATTACACGGGGCATATTGCTCTATGTGATTTCGGGCTCTGCAAATTAAACATGGAAGGTCAAGACAGGACCAATACATTTTGTGGAACGCCTGAGTATCTTGCGCCAGAGGTTCTTCTAGCTCAAGGATATACAAAGGCTGTTGATTGGTGGACTCTAGGTGTGCTATTTTACGAAATGCTGACAGGTCTTCCTCCCTTTTATGATGAAAATACGAACGATATGTACAGAAAAATTCTTCAAGAACCTTTAAGATTTCCTGATGATATGGATAGGGAGGCTAGATCTCTGTTGATTGGGCTCCTTGACCGTGATCCAGTTCGACGACTTGGAGGCGTTCGAGGCGCTGCTGAAATAAAAGCACACCCATTTTTTGCTCAAATTGACTGGCGACGTTTGATGGCTAAAAAATATGCAGCACCGTTCAAGCCAGCGGTTGAAAGTTCCGCTGACATTAGTAACTTTGATGATGAATTTACGAAAGAAATCCCCGCAGACAGTGTTGTTATAGGGGGTGAACTAGGAGAAAGCGTCCAAAAACAATTTGGGGGTTGGACTTATATGGGAGAGTCAAAGCTAGCTTAGAAGTTTTTTCTATAGAATCATGCTTTCATAAACTTTTCTAGTTGAATGTATTATTTATTTTTATGATGAAACTATCAGGGTCTGCCTCTTTATTTGATAGAAAGTTTGCCACCTGAATCCTGTGTAAGATCCAAATAGCTACATATTTGATTTAATTTAGAGCAGGCTTGGTCTCATGGTATTAGCTTTGAGTAACGTAGTACGTAATTGATATTCACATTTGAAGGAAGCAACATACATACTCTGCCATGCGAGAATAAAAAAGACAAATGATTATTACTGACACTCAGTCTTTTTTTTTTTTTGAAAAAAAAAAAGGATTAGTTTTATCCGTATATAATATTAATTACCAAATTATTATTAATTTTTTTTTTTAATACTGTAAATACAAAGAATTTAATCTTTTATTTATTTTTATTAATCAAATAGAAGGATTTTAATCATAAGTTTATTTTGTAAATATGTTTATATATATATATATATATAAACATAAATATATGTAAGTGCAAGATTTAGTATAAAAATGAAGATACAACGGCTGGTGTAACCTATTTTGGACTGTGTACCTTGATCCTGTGACCAAATTAGGCAACTATAAGTTGCCAATATGATAACTGTTTACTTATTTTAACCCCAGATGATGCATCTATAACTGTAAAACATGAGTTATATATTTACCTTTATAGATAATAAGATCTATGTATAATAATAATAACAGTTCAAAAACGAGACCGAATTTCATGAAAAGCTCGGAAATTTGATTCATTTAAATCTTCATCACTTGAATCATCGTTAATTTCTTTCCCGTCTCTAAATTTATTCATTTGTTTTAAAAACATTATACTTGAAAACTCTTTTTCCTCAGTTAATGGTGACATTGATCTAGAATTGACATTTTGTTGAATTGACGTTGTTAAGATGGAAGGTTTAGTAGGATTCTTTAAAGATGAGGGGGTTAAAGTAGGTTTAGATGACGTTGATGCTAGGCTCGACGTAGAAATAGAAAGTGATGAGACTTGGGACTGTGATCTGATGTTAAGTGTAGAGTGAAGTTTATCAAGATTGGAGCTCTGATCCACTGTGACAGTACCAGAAACTTGATGCGGTTCTTTGACTTTCGAAATATTATCATCATTGCAATTTGTGTTTGAATGTGTGCTGCTAACTACTGGAATTTCTTCTGGCACTTGATTACCAGCACTCTTATCCATTGAACCAATAGAGTTATAGTTTGAATCTATTCGTTGGTTTTGAGATAAAGATTCATGATCTGACATCATCATTTCTTTGTTTTCAGATTCATTCACACCTTTTTTTAAAGATGGAAATTCTTTTTCTAACGAATCATTTTTAACAGCATTTAAAGATGGTAAAGATTTGTTTTGCAATGTTAAACTTTTGTTTACTACTGCAGACTTGCCAACACTAAAACCAGAAAGTTTTGAAGGTTCATTAACCGAATCAGACACATAACTAGGTGCGTATCTTTCTGAGAGATTTTTTCCCGTCTCAGGAGTGTTCATAAACGTTTTGGCCGTAGTGAAAATATTGGTTTTTTCGGTTTGCAATTTTTTATTTTCTTGAGCAGTATTATTCAACATTGACACTGATTTTTTTGTACCAGAATCATTTAGAGTAGAGTTGATTTTAAAAACTGCTTGGCCTTTAGTATTTTTCCTAGTTAGTAAATGAGTTGGTGATACTCCCATAGTTCTAACTTCTTTAGATCTATATGCTATCGGAACTTCTGAAGACTTTTGGGTGGGGTCTTTTAGATCAGTAGGGGTTTGGTTTATGAAAATTGTTTTAGGTGATACTGTCTGTTTCATTGATGCAACAGAATTCATTTTCAAAGAATTTTGGTGTACTAATCCTTGTGGTTCCACAAAATGTATATTTCCATTTGAATGTTTGTTTTCTGATAAAATGTTGAAGTTGTCTGAATTTTTCACCTCTTTTGTCAAGGTAGAAATTGAACCAGAGGAGGTTACATCACGCATCTTGCTAATGGAGGTTAAGGACTTCACGGGCGTTTCTGGGGTATTCTCTACCAGTGAAAAATCATTTGTTATAGCATTTCCACTACCTTTTGCAGGCAAATGTGGTGTAATTTTTTGAGAAGAAAGTTTTGTTGTAGTAGCTGATTTCAACCGTTTGTCCAACAATATGTTGAATTGTTTTAAAGCATAAGGAGCCACTGTATAACTAAATGAAATTTGTAATTCATCAAAAGGAAGATTCAATTTTAATCCTTCAAATAATGTAGAAAGTTCGGAATTGGTGCTAAAAACATTTTTTAATGGACCAACTATAGAATCGTTGTGTGAACAGAAATAAGGTAGAAGGTTTTCAGTGATCGACTCAGTAAATTTGATAATTGACTTTTCCAAGACATGTAGAGCTTCAGCTTTATTGTCATTTTGAAGAGGTAAAATATCCATAGTCGATTTAATTAAAAGAAACGAAATGTGTCGAGACTTTAATGTTGTGGTATGAAAGTTATCTTTGCCATCTATACAGTCAGTAAGAACCAATCTCCAAGAATCAAATTCATCTTGACTAGGTTTTATATGCATTGAAGTATCGGGGCGAAAAGATATGAGTTCAGAAAAAAACATTGTCCTCAAATCAGTCTCGTTCTCATAGCTATTGATTTGGTTAAATGTATTATGTACGGCTGTAGACTTCAGTGTTCTTGACAACTTGGGTTTTGTTAAGGCTGATTCGAGATGTATATTATATTCTTTTTGAGTATTAGTAGTTGTATTTGCTGTGCAATCATGTTTACTCAACTCTGTGGTCTGCTCATTTGTAGTATCAACATATAAAGTGTTTTTTGTATTTTTGGAAGTCGGATCAATAAACCCTTGAGTATTAGATACCGAGCTAGAAGTTGAATTATTGAGATCTATACTCTGATTTTTTTCAGTATTTCTGGTAGCAAAAGATTCCGTTTGTTTGTTATTAGTTGGCAAAGTTGATGAAGCATTCGTCAAATGATTTTTTGAGATATGCTGCAAAATAAAACCCATAAGTTCAGAAAATGATGGATGCTTAGACGCACCCAAAACTGATGCGGATATCAAGCTTGTAACATTTTTTGTTTTTTTACAATAAACTTGCTGTAGCGCTGCAATAATACAATAAGTTCTGTGTATTTCTTTAAGGCCAGATGGAATATTAATATTAGCCTCAATAAATGAGGAGGAGACCTCATTCTTCTACTGTAAGTTAGATGCTGTGCAAAATGAAAAAAAAAAAAAAAAAAAAAAAAAACTGAAATATGTCAGATAATACATACACTGTCACTTGAAATTTTACCCATTTTATATAATTTTGAGACACACATCTGTACGATTCGAAAAGAAAATAGATGTTGAGTTTCGAATTTAGTTCGTTCTGTTACCTGAATAACTTTTTTTCGCAAAGTTGGTGAAACATTCAATGATATCACTTCTCCAAAAAGCCATTGATTGATATTATTAAAAGTCTTTTTCTCGCTTAACATATTTATAAATTCTTCGGGATCGTAATTGCTTTTGATAGAACTAGAATTGGAGATATCAAGTATCAATCTATTTTCTTCTTCTTGATCATAACCGTTCAATATCTTTGTAGAAGAAACTACTATATGCGATTTCTGTAAATCGTGATGTATTTCAGAGTGGTCTATCGTCTGATCTCCAAATCTGTCAATGGTGGTAGATGGAGTTTTTAATGCTGTTATATTAGTATTCTCATTACTATTTTTGTCCTTTTTCAACTCATTTTCTTTACTAGTTATGTTAAGAATATTCATCTTTGTATTAGAGTAAAATTTTGAACTTCCAATTTTTTGAAAATTCTCAGATAAATTCAATAACTCTTCAAACCTCACATTGAATCGTTTGTGTAATTGTTCATTTTCAGAATTGTTATCTTCTCCAATTTTATAAATCACTGGTTTTCTTTTATTGATAGTACAATTCATTGGTAGAATCTTTATTAACTGATCTAGAGATGAGTTTCCGGCTAAATTTACTCTTGCGTCTGAAGCTTGTTCTAATGTTCTGGGAAAAAAAAAGTTAGTTTGTTATAAAAAAAAAGCAACATTCAAATTCAATAAAATGACACAAATGTTCATACTTTGTGTTCAGTAAAGATGTACTATAGCGAGAAGTAATGAAAGAACTATCAATGTTAATAAAATTGGAAAAAAATAGAAAAAAATGAAAAAAAAATACATACTTTGCAGATTTGCATGTATTTGTATCTGCTAATTTTGTAAAAAATTTCTCTGGGTTCATGTAAATCATAGCAGTTTTTTTGTCTCTATAAATTAAGTTAGATATTTTCTCAACAGTAAATGTGACTATAAACATTACCCTTGAGATATACTATCTATACCATTCCCTGTTTCGCTTTGCTGAACGGTATTAGAAGTAGAAGTCAAAAATAATTCTGGGTTATAAGCAGTGTACTCTATTTTCTGAAAATCTACTTTTCGTCGTTTTCCGTAGTTTATCAGGTTATCGCGAGGCATTGTATCTCTCTTGAGCTGATCAATAACTAATTGTAACCTATTTTTTAGTATAACTTGCTGTATATTAACCCAAAGACGTTTTACAAAGTTTTCTCGAGGTGAAGCTTCAAGTATAATATTGATGATTTTTGTATCAGAGTGATAGTTTAAAAATGAACTTTCAATCGATGCTAGTATTTTTCGTAATGACGGAAGGTAGTACTCGTCTGATTTTAAGCGTGCATTAAGAAATTCATCAGAAAACTTGACTACATCCTGAGAGGGATCAAACTGAGAGGTTTTAGTATGTCTCCCAACAGCAATACAGTTGGCAAGATTTTGATAAACAAAATGTAAATAAAAAGTTTTCAATTCGAGCTCACCAAGTGAGCTGAATGTAGTTTTAAAAACGTTTTCAAAATCCATTAGAGTTGTAAAATGCTCAGTATTTTTGTTGTCGGACATCAAGGAATATAGAGAAAAATACATTAGATTCACAATTAAAATCAGAACTGAAGAATCTTGTCTTGGTGCAGTATGTGCTGAATTGTCATATAAAAAGTCTACCATTTCCAACGAACTTTCCATGAATTTTAGTAACTTAAGCATATCTTTACCAGATATTTGCGAACTGTATGCAACTTTGTCGCGGTATTTGATCTGTACCGAAGAGAAATCTTTAGCATTTTTCACAAACTCTAGAAAGTCTGCCATTTGGCAAATTACTGTATTTGTATCATATTCTAAATTCCTATTAAAAGTCCCTCTTTTCATTTTAATATTCGGATGTATCTAACTAACTCAGACTCTGTTCGAAAACAGCTTCTTTACTTGAACCCTATGAGATAGCTCCATGTACAAAACTTGATCTGGTTTTGGGAGAATACTTCTCTCAATATGGGTTAGGAGAGTTTACACTTGATTCGTAAATATTCAGCAGACATCTACAAATAATTATCATGTAGCTAAATACTTTATAGCTAGATTTCTAATGATATTTAAAACTAGGTTTTGTCCACTTTTACCTAAGAGCTCTTAAGCCAATTAATACTATACATTTTGTCAAAAACTTGTATTTTAGTTATAATGGTTTCTCTTGTTAATCATGAAACATTATCACCTCACGTGATCACATTTTGTCATAGCTAATGAAGAACAAGATCATAGCGATCTTTAACATTAGTCATTAATAAAGTCGTTTTCATAACTATCATTAAATTAGTATCAATAATTAGCTGAATAAATTTACGAAAACATCATATTATGCCAGAGTTCCCTCGTGTTGCCATTGAATTTTGCACAGCCTGTAAGTGGAATCTTCGAGCTTCTTGGTATTTGCAAGAGCTTCTCTCTACATTTGGACAAACTTTAGGAGAAGTTGCACTCATTCCTAGAACTGGAGGAATTTTCATTGTTAGAGTTCAAGTAAGTGAAGATGAGGAAGAACAAGTTATTTGGGATAGAACGGTACAAGGAGGATTCCCAGATTCAAAAGAACTGAAAAGATTGGTTAGGGATTTGGTCAGTCCAGGCAAAGGTCTAGGACATGTCGATAGGTTGAAAGCCAAAGAAGGATTAGTAACGGCCGAAAATACATCCAAAGAAGTCACTGAAGATAAAACTGAAGGTGAAGCATGTCCAAATATCAATTAAATAAAAAAATTCTTTTAAATAGATGAGCAATGGTGAATAATATTCGCACTATTAAGCAAGTTGCATTACTTTCATTACCTATTGTAAAAAACTAAACAAAACAAAAACGATGGCTATAGTATCAATTATATAATAAACTAATGAACTAACAGTACTGCTACATCTACAGTATTATGGAGATAGTTAATAGTTGTGTGTGTGGCAATAAATTCAATTAGGATTCTAAGGTTGATGAAATATAAATTACAAACAGTCCCAAAAAAATGCGGAGATTCCTTCTCCCACTAAAGCTGGTTTCAAAATAGTCATGATTCGATATCAAGTAAAATCTAAGCTACATCTCAAACCATCACTGCTTCAAAAGATGTCATTAACAACACTTACAGACCTACCAAAAACATCAACCTTTACAACCGCATTGCCTCCAGATTCTCAAGTTCCATCTCCAGAGTTTGCTGAGGATCCAAAGAATGCTGGGATTGTAAGGATGCAAAGACGAGTTCATGGTGGCTTTTTTACTTGGGTTGCACCAGAAAAACGCGAAAAATACAAGTTTTTGATTGCATCACCTCCTGCTGTTAAAGATTTGGGTTTGAAGGAAAGCGAAATTGATACTGAGCTTTTCAAAAAGATTATGAGTGGTGAGGATTATTTCAAAGATCCATATCCATATGCTCAGGCCTATTCTGGACACCAATTTAGAACATTTGCTGGACAGCTAGGTGATGGCCGTGTGATTAACTTGTTTGAAAGTACCAGCCCATCTGGTGAAAAGTATGCCGTTCAGTTAAAGGGTGCTGGTCTCACTCCTTACTCACGGTTTGCTGACGGAAAAGCAGTTTTAAGATCTAGTATTCGTGAATTTCTTGCTTCAGAAGCAATTCATGCCCTAGGAATTCCCACTACCAGAGCACTTGCTTTAACCAGTTTACCAGAAACTACAGCTCGACGTGAAAGGAGAGAAGAATGTGCAGTTGTTGCTAGAATGGCAAGAAGTTGGGTCCGACTTGGAAATTTTACATTCGCAAAATCCACAGGTGGTCTTGATTTTGTTAAAAAACTCTCCGACTATGTAATTGATGAGTTATTAGAAGGTGAAAGCAACCTCATTGCGCCAAAATCTGATTACAAGACTGAGGGTGTTCAAGAAAATAAGTACGTGAGAATGTACAGAGAAATAGTCAAACGCAACGCTGAAATGCTTGCTCAATGTCAAGCCTATGGTGTACTAAATGGTGTATTGAATACAGACAATACATCAGTAATCGGTCTTTCCATGGATTATGGGCCATTTGCTTTTATGGATTCTTTCAACTCCAACTTCACACCCAATCATGACGATGGCCATCTTATTTATGGCTACAAAAATGTTCCCACTTCAATGTGGTGGAACCTTGTTCGACTTGCAGAAGATATAGGTGAACTTTTAGGCACAACAGCAATTGCACCTTTATCAGAATTAAGCCCTGAGCAATATGGTCGGTATAAGACCCAAGAACAGTTGGAAGAAGCACAGCAAATTGTATCTGACTTGGTCGATGATATTGGCGATGAATACAAACTAACCTACAAGTCTAAACTTGATGAGAAATTCCAGCACCGTCTTGGTTTGACTGAACTAAGAGACACCGATCATGCGAATTTATTTCAACCCCTTTTGGATGTACTTGAAGAAGGTTCGCTTGATTATAATAGGTTTTTCCGTATACTTTCGTCAGTATCATTCTCATCTGATTCTGATCTTGCTGCTATCGCTGAGAAATTTATTCCTTCACGTCACGATTTCCGTTTCACTGATAAAAAAACAATTGTTGCAAGCCTATCCAAATGGTTAGAGGTGTACCAGTCTCGTCTCAAGTCAGAGAACTCAGATGAATCTACGCGCCATACTTCAATGAAGTCTCATAACCCTAAATTTGTTTTGCGTAACTGGATTCTTGATGAAGTTATTGAAAACGTTCAATCAGATCCAGAGTCTCCCCTATTACGGGAAGTTTTAGTTATGTCAACAAATCCATTTTTAGAATCATGGGTGGATCTAGGCGTTGATCCTGATACGGAAGAAAGTTTTACTGGAGAACCTCCTGAGACTTTAATAAATCAAACCTGTTCTTGTAGTTCTTGATTTTTATTAGGGATAAACGAAAGCATAACTTGAAGCTTTATATTAAATATTGATGAGTGATTTTTGACAGACGATGTTGTACTTTACGAAGTGCAAACCAAAATGATGACGATGAAATAAATAAATATATATATATATATATATATAAAAAGTAACTTCAAAATATGATTTATTTTATGCTCAAAATCTTATTTACTTGTGTGCTAATCATTTAACATCATTAATATGTAGACTGAAGGCTCATAGTCCTTATTTCACCTCCACAATCCTTAAAATGCCTCTTAAAGACCAACTTGGTCCGTCTTTCTATTTAATTTGTACTATAAAAAATTTAATCATCGGGGTTGGCGACTCTGAGAATCTTTCTACTATAATCCCTTTCATCAGCAATACTTCCTTCAGATAATCTGCGCTCACCTAGCATAACAGGATTAAGTCGTTGATCAATAGCCATAAATGCATCCGGCGGTGTGTGTCCAAATGCCATCTTATCCTCTGCTCTTGCACCAAATGGATCAACAAAATTATTTGGAGACCTTGAAGCAGTGTAGGCGTCTGGACTATTTCTGCGTCTCCATAACAACAGAATGGCGATAAGAGCAGCTATACCACCCAAAACACCAACTACAATTCCAGCAATAGCTCCCCCGGAAATTCCACCATCACTTTTCTCTACTTCTGAAGAAGCTGAGGAGGTCGCAGCAGAACTCTCTTCCATAGTAGACGAAGAAGGGGTAACGTACACGGTTTCTTTATTAGACTTTGTGACTGTAGAGAATGTTGATTGGTCATCTTCTGAATCTGAAGTCGATGATGCTAAAGATGTGACGCCAGATGATTGCGGTGAAGAGCTAGATACAGAACTGGAAATTTTAGAAGATGTATATGTAGATGAAGCTTTTGTAGATGAATGAGATGATGATGAAGAGGAGGAGGAAGAAGAAAAAGAAGAAGAAGAAGCCTGACTTGAAGATGAGGTTGTAGTCGAAGCAATATATAGTAGGTTTTCAAAGTAGTTGAAAGCACTTGCTCCACCGCAAGTGTCTGTACCAAAACCAGGACAGGGAATGTTACATGTTCCTTCAGTACTGGGTTTGTCATTTGTACAATAACAGTCTGTATTCCTAATATAAAAATAGTTGTAATCAGTACAGTTAAATGAACAGTATGATGAAGTCTGCCATTGGTAACGCGAACCTAAGGTTTTTTCATCACCATCACTGTAACAGCCTAAGGCGTCGTAGTTAACAGCTAGAACTGGCGTAACACTTAAGAAGGCAAATGAAAGTGCCGTCAATAATAATTGTTTGGAATACCGCGAGTGCGAAGTGGCCATGACTATATATCAAGGGGTAATTAAGTCGAACAAATATTTGTTATCTTCGTAAAGACAGCTATTGTTTTCAATAATACAGAGTATTGTTTCCCTTCAAAAAAGGTCAATATATTGTCTACTGGAAATAAGAAGGTTGTTTCCAGACTGAAACTTGTTGTTTAGAGTTTGTGTTTGGTTCTGAATTCAAGAAGAAAAACTTCTTTAGTGACTTGGTAAAGAGCGAAAGAAGGACCAAATCTAAGAAAACAGTTGCTGTAGATAGACCTGCTAAGAACACGCACAGTAATATCAACGGGTTCTTTAAGTTGTATAATTGGCGAGTTGCGCTTAAAAAGTAAGAGAAATAGCTCCTGAAGCCGTTATAAGTAACAGGAAGAAGAGAAAAAGTTGGAAATGAAAAAGGAGAAAAAAGTGGAAACTTTTTACTTTTGCGTATGCTGCTAATTTTAATTTTCTTTTTTGTTTCCGTGCCTTCTCGAAGAGTGCTTGTCTGAGCAAAGTCTTTGTCGCTAGCTGTGGTCGGCGCACATGCACAAAAAAAACTTAAGGAGATATCACCAAGTTGTTGCTAAAAGGTATTGTTAGAAGTAGCAGTAGAGTTTTTGCTCTTTAACGGATCACTATATATGGAGCCCTAGGCCTGTGATATGTAACTACCGCTATGTCGCATGTCTTCACGTTTTGGGGAACCGTCAGAAAAAAGCCCTGGCCAAGCGAAAAAGTGCATGGTTAATTAGCCTGTTTATGTGGTTAAGGGATTCAAGGGGCTGATTCCACTTGTCACAATTACTTGTGGCTTTGTTTCGACTAACTCACGGGACTTGGTTAGTTAACCGCTATATAACCACATATCACCCGTTTTGCAGGCTGTGGGCTCAGGAACACAGCCAACGACTTATTTTAGTAGTTTGTAAAAGAGACGCCACCATCATCACCAAAATTCTAAGCGAGCTTCAGAGAGCTTGTCTATCCAAAATTTTATATTTGGTAGACTTCTAGCGTGCGCTCAGAGCATTAATTCAATATAACGAGCACATGCTTATAATGGGTTAATTGGCCTACAATGGAATCGTGTAACCATTTTTTATATCAGGATTAGGGTTTTGCAATCAGTGTGGGTGGTGGGAATTACTATGTTATCGATATCTATTTGGTTTGATCATAGCATCAAGCAAAGTCTGGTTGACCGTATTTATACTAAACGAAAGGCTTTAAAATAAACAATTTTGTAATTTGTAACTCAAATTCCACTTGGATTATGGTTTATTTGTATTAAGAATAACATCATGTACTCATCTAGCGTGATTCCTAGCATAGCTGATAGTTTACCATGAGTTTAAACACATGTCATCCAATCTACCAACATATTAGATTACCAAAAAAAAAATAAAAAAATTAATTGATTCTTCAATTCAGTAAATAGTTAATATAAATGCATGCAAATATATATCATGATGTTGATAGTTGTACTGATTTAATACAAAAGGTAGAGTTTTATTCTTACTATATTTTTCTTATTAGTACGAATAATACATACTACACCTGAAATATTAAATTTAATTATTCACAACTTGATTAATATATATATTTAATTACTTTCCGATAACTTGAAAAATCACTTATATATTCTAAATACAGGAACTAATATGTTGATCAAGTCTGAATAAATTAAAACAGTAATAATCAAGTAAAATTATTCTACTGATCATTTATTAATTAACATCTTGAAATAATTATATACTCGTTTTTCTTAAATACATTTTTCCTTAGTTAATTGATAAATCAGTCTTTCAGGAAATTTAATCACATCTATATAACTAAGAATGTTGAAAACAATTGATTTTTAAATATTTTTTTACACTTTTTTTTTTCTCTTTTTCTATGTCATTACAACGATGTTATATTATACATCTTTGTTGCTATAAAATTAACTTCATAAACAGTTACTAGAATGAGCATTGGCCCATAAATAATAAATAATATAGATAACTCTCAATGACAAAATTGTCTGATCTGAAAATTTTGTCCAATCGTAAACAAGTAAAAAAACCCCCCTCCATTCATACTTCTCTTCTGACACTATGAACCTCACCACTCCACTTGATATTGCCATTCTCACCCAATTTACTTTGACTGTAAATTTGGGCACTTCCTACATATAAATCCTTTGACTGATGCTGACCAGGAGTAAGAACGATAGTATCACTCATTTTAGTTCTAGAACCGAAATCATCAGTGTCATGAGTAGTAGGATCAAATGAGTCAAAATTAAGAACTCTCCGTACACCATCAGCTGCTGTTGCATTCGAGTGCAACATAGATTTAACAGGCGAAGGAGTGAATGCATTGAGATATTCATTGAAATTCAAGCTTGATCCATGAGATGGTGTGACTGGAGTAATCGTAGACCCTGACTCGATAACTTTGGTCGCAGCAAGGCTACCTTTAACCGATGTTGAGCATAAATGTCTTTCCATAACAACTGAATCAATGCATTGTTCATTCTGAGAACCGTCTCGGGTATATGAATCAACAGATTTTTCGGTTGTTGTCAACGGCGTACCATTGTCTAGAACATTAATCGGTTTTGTGATCTGCCTTATAGGAGTCTGAAATTCCATCTGGTTTTGTAAACAATCATAATGCTGATTTTCTCTTGCGTCTAATGTGTGACATTCATTAGAGGATTCGGCATTGGCATTAAAAGAATGTGTAGTCGCATGATAATTTATGTTAAATTCTTTGCTGTCTTCAACTTTATCACCGCTGCCAGAGTTGTTAACATGCGGTTTGAAAGTGTGACCAGAATCCATCGCCTTTTTGCGTTTGGTGCTCCCTTTTGACTTTTTTTGGCGTTGTTGAAATTCGTAGTTATCTCCTGCTACAGCGACTGCTAAAGCTGCTGCATTTGCCGAAACAGCAGACACGCTTTTGAAACCTTGATGCATAGGTATATCGCCATAGGAAAGATTGGATAATTGAACATAGCTATTTGGATCTGAATCAACTGTAGCAGTGGATTGGTCTAAACCAGTCGTCAAATTTTTACCAGGATAAATCATATGATTCTGCTGCAGAGCTTCATATTGATTTCTAGGAACTGTAGGAGACGGCAAAAAGGAGAATTGAGAAGGATCAGGATGTTGGATAGGAGAATACAATGGGACTGTAGTACGCCTTTGCAGAGACTCCAATGGCGGCCCATAGATAGGTGCTTGCATCTGAGATCCAGTAACCATGTAAGAAGAGTTATCCATTCCAGTGGAATAAAGGTGAATTGCAGAATTGGATCTTCTTGAAAGAGGACTTATGCTAGAATCCATGTACTGCGACATGTATGAATTGGATCTAGAAGATCTAATAGATGAGGGTGTTGTAAGACCCATTGGAGGATGAAAAAATTGCGCCTCAGATTGATTCTTCATTTGAGTTGAAACTTCAAACATATTATTGACAGACTCTGGGCTAATGTGTCCAGCACCGCGAAAATTAGATTGACTTGGTGTAGCAAACAATAATTCATTACCATCTTCAATCGGCTGCTGGGCGAAAACATTTTCTGTGTCTTCTTGAACAATCTCATGTTTATTAACATCTTCAGAAGCTTCGCCACAATGATGATTAGATTCAGATTCTTCTGAAACAAAAGCTTGTTCAAATGTTCTTTTTGGTGAATCAATTGAATCTATAGGAGGAGGTGTACTGTTATGACTGAAGTACTGTACAGAATCTCTCCTGTGAACGTCAATGGGGCTAGGGAGATTGGAATTATAGCTGTATGAACTCTGTAGTGGTGAGTATAAAGAACTGTCCTTGTCGGAAAAGTTTGTATGAATTGAGGAAGTAGGAGAATCGTTTCTTGATAAAAATGAAGGAGGATATGCTAATGCAAGCTGTGTTTCCGTAGGATAAGCTGTATCTTCTATAATAGAAGAAGGAAGTCTTAGTCTTTGACGATCAGCATGGTATGATATTTGTCCTGTTCTTTGTTGTAACTCCTTGGAAGCCGAAAAAGAAGAAACACATGATCTTATCTCTGAATTTCTTGAATTCTTGGGCGTATGTGGAGATTTAGGACTTTTTGATGATAAACCTGAACCAGATTTTTGTCGTTTAAATTGTGTAAAATTTGTTGGTGTTGAAAGTGAGCCTGGAGATGTTTCTTTAAAATTCAACTTAGACGCTGATGTATCTACGGGCGAATTAGTAGAGCTTGAACAAACTGAACTTGATCTAGAAGAGGTCTTTGGAGGTTGTGATACACTGCTAGCTCTTGACACTGTGCTGTTAGAAAGTTTACCTAGTCTAAGAGATTTCTTGTTTCTTTTATGATGCTTAGGGGACAATTTCTCTTGTAATTGGTGAATGCTGTTTTGTGATATACTTTGATCAATGCTATGATTGTCTTCGACTTTAGGCTCTATCGACTCTAGATCAAGATTCTCCCATCCTCTTTTAGCCTTAAATGAAGCCAATGCTAACCTAGACTTAAGAGCCCTAGTAATCTGATAAAAAAATATTAGTAAAATTCAGTTAAAATTTTGTGTGCTTCTTTTTTTTTTTTTTTTTTTTCTTAGA
Source organism: Geotrichum ghanense (nom. inval.) (assembly GCA_022023575.1). Lineage (NCBI taxonomy): Eukaryota > Fungi > Ascomycota > Dipodascomycetes > Dipodascales > Dipodascaceae > Geotrichum > Geotrichum ghanense (nom. inval.). Next base: position 1,512,753 of record JAKKCX010000010.1, on the reverse strand, counting down.
AGAATTTGAGCTTACCTTAGACATTTCTGCCCTTCTCAAAACATCTTTACCAATGGCATCCAGATTTTGATCATGTTCATTCATAGTTTTATCAGTAGTGGCTAGAAGTTATGTTTCATGAACAAGCAATACTCTCCAAACTGAATGAGCAACAAACAATGAACTTCAATAATCTAACAAAATAGTCAAGATGTAGCTTCTAAGGCCGAAACCAAAAGCGATGCAATAACAATAGTATATGCAAGTATAGATGAAGAAAAAAGTAGAAAAAAAGTAGAAAGAAGATAAAGTAGATATGAAATATAGGCCACCATTTTTTTTTATTTTTTTTCTTTATTTTTTTCATTCATTGATAAATATCAATTTCAAAGTTTCTTCAAAAAACGACCGACTTCAAATCAATTCCATCATAATACACTTAAGATTAAAGTTTATTCAAAATTTGTTTTTGTTCGAATTCCAATATCGAATTTGTCTTGATTTGGTCAATTACTGCAAAGCTATTTCAACTCCGGGTTATTTTTCATCTGTCTAAGAACTGGCAACTATATGATTTTTAAATAAAGATTCTCTAAAACTCTAGAAGGTAATATTAAGACCTTAGTATCTAAATTGTACCAAATAGGAAAACAAACATCTGTCAAGCTTACTTAACTAGATAGTATATTCCATAAGACGGCATTTAACAAAATTTGTGTGCTCATATGTTTAATCAAAAGCACAAATTTTCATGGTACTGAGTTCCTTTTTACTTGCATCTTATTAAATATAGAGTTCGCACCAGCCCGTAACCAAGCAACTCCTCATGGAGTATTCTTTTACTAGACGTGGACTTTTGCAACATTTTAAATTGAGACCCAGCCGTAAGACGCAAAAGATTGACTGCATACGTGTATGCGGTTTCTAGATTGATTGAACTTTCAATTTATCAAGAAAAGAGTTGGCTTTAGGTCAAAAGAAAATAAGGACCTTAATGTCTTCATTCAAACTTTAGTTTTGCTGGATCCAGATTTAGCATACGACTGTCTACTCATCAAATAATTCCTACCTTAGGTCAGTATTTTACATTTAGGAGAAAGGAAAAGTGTAAAAAAAAAACTAACTGTAAGTTATTCATATACCTGCTGTAATTATCATTTTATTTTAACAAAAGTTAGGCAATATGGCTTAAATTAACCTACTAAATTGCTTTCATTGTTTCAGTAACCGTTTATAAAGACTAATATTCCAAAATGTAACATCAATTGTTGTGACACTCATATATCCAAGGTTTCCAGAATACACTCGAATACAGCAAAAAACAATAAAGCACTTATACTTTAATTATTTAACAAACGTTTGATACCAGGTAATAGAGTGCTGGAAAATGCTAAATATCAACACTCAATATTTTCCAGTTAATATTTTTCAGACTTCCATAATATAAACATTAATTCAAAATTTATCAGTTGAAAGATCATTATTACTGAAGCAACAACATGAAAAAAAAAAGTTTTATATATTTCTTGGATATTTATAAAGTAAAAGCAGAGAGAATTATGATTTTAAAATAGTGATCTTTCGAAATATCAAAAGATTACTACTTTGCGACGGAAACCGTATGGCAGGCGTTTTTATACTGTACGAATAGAACCCTTATAGATGAGCTTGAATTTTAACCTTTTTTACTTTTTACAAGAAATAATATTAAAACCTTTTGCTGAGCATTTATTTTTCATTTTGTATTCTATCATGATAGAGAACTTGCCACAAACTCTATAGTAACCTACATACATGGCTCATATAAACGAATCATGTACACATACACTTCCAAATGTTTTATTCTTGGTCGTTTACCCCTGATGGTATATGGTTCTGCTGAAGGCGATAAATTAAATTAAAGTCATCTCAGGTTCCACAGTAATAATAGACTTTTGAAGCAGTTATCTATATAATCCCTTATTGGGATTTTGAATTCTGGACATTATTTTTCATCATTGTATATATATATATATATATATATATATATATATTTAAACAAGGTGGCTTTAATATTGCGGAGCTTACAGAAAAGCTTGAGAAATATTACTAGAGATTGAGTATCCAATGACGTATACTCAGTGTTGAGTAATTGAAATGAGTATACTTATTTGTGGTATTTCAGAACAAAGATTATCGCCAATCATTTACAAGGTTACACTTTGCCAATGTCAATTGAGTATAACTGAAATTTACAATAAATATCATAGGAATAAAAGCTTGTATAAGTCTATATTTTATATTGTAACCATGATACCATAGTATCTTATCAAATAGGAAACTTTCAATAAGTTGAAGATGTTAATATCAACATCAGTTATGCATATAAAGTCCAAAACGTGATTAAGACAATTTCAAGTTTTGAGCTTATCATGACGCATGTCTACATATTTGAAAAGAAAAAAAAACAAAAACAAACAGCTATTCATTAAATAAAATCATCAATATAAGAGTTCCATCTCTATCTAAAATATGATTTTTTCAAACGAACTGCTGCCCTGAATGAACTCTAGGCAAAGGCAGATATGGTTGGAATTCAATGAAATCTATTCCACGTTAACTAATGGTTGCTTTCAACAGTGTTTGATAACATTTGAAAGATTGTGCCACTTGAATGTAATAATCAGAACTATTGAACAGTAACACAACATCTAGTGGATAAATTTTGAAATTGGCCCAGTTCAAATCTTAGTCAAAAATATATATTTAAATAAAAGTATTAGGATTCAAGAATACATCCAATAGCTCAACCTTTGAATTATCAACTGTTCACAACTTATTGTATTGCTATAAAATATTTAATCAAATCAGTCGACAATATTTATTTAGTTATTTTTTTCTTTCAATATTGACATTTGAGATCTTGCTAAACATAGCTCCAGCGAACCTGACAAGATTTCAAGTATTTATTTAACTTCTTGTCGTATATACATGATGAATAGTTTCTAGATATTTCGAAATAATTGTTCAACAGTTAAAAAAAAATACTAATACTAAATCAAAAATGTAGCAATTATATACACGTAGTCAAAGCAATGTCATTTTAAAGTGCATATATACTTACCAAGATTGATCATAATCTATCAAGATTTTAACGTTAATTGTAATGGTACCAATATGATAGTTAATTTTATATCTAGGTATACGATCATTCAAAACAACATATCATAACGAAAGGATCTGAATCTTCAAACCAAATGTGTCAAACGTGAAATGACAAAAAAACCATACTACATGAGTCTGTAACATACTATTGGTATTAAAATCAAATACTACAACGCTTGTAAAAGTTTTACAGGTGCCAATTTGAATGTCTCAAACAAAATGCAGTTCTTTAAATTTGCCCCTTGGATGGCTTATTATAACTGACACGCTATTTTCGGTTAATTTAAAACAATTCATGAACTAAAACATGCTAAAGATTTGCAATCATATATCTAAAATACAGGTTTGAAATCTGAATAAACTTGTTACTTTAATGGCATTTGAATGCTAGGATCTTATGTGAGGTAATAAGAGAAGCATATCTAAGATGAATTACAATTTTTTTTGCTATAGGACATGATTGATATTCAAACAAATTTAGATACTAAATGTTAAGAAAAAAAATTTTTTTAATTCAATTTTTTTTGCCGTAATTTTGATTTGATTTCAGGTTCATACTAGTATTAAATATAATTGAATAGTGATATTAGTAGTTAGTTATGCATGTGCAATTACGTATTTTTATAGCTAATGTTTTTCCATGTTTCTTGTGATATATGTAGGCTAAGAACTAAATTTGTACTTATAGTCTTGATGATGGTATTTCCAAACTTTTTGCTGCAAAGTTAGGCTACATGTTTGCTATAATTAAGAGTTTACGCTGTATTATAAGACTCTTGATGTGGTTTTTATTGTTTATTTTGACTAACATTTATGTAAAAACTTCAATCATTTGCCCTATACTTGGTTTTTGAGTAAAATTACACAAGATAAAATAGTTCAACATAAAAAGCAAACTATGTCAGTTAGACTAATGGAAGCTAATTTTCTACCTTATAAGTGAATGAAAACCTAGGTATATTTGATATATCACACTAGCAGTAATGAGTGTATGTGTATATTCTGTATTATCATATATATATATATATATATATATATTAGTATTCAGTTTTCAACTGACCATGAAAGAAAATTTAAATGCTCAGATACCTCGCAAACTAGCCTCTGAAGCTTATTATTTTTAGGAATGACTGAGCCATTCAACTACTTTTTTTTTTTCACTGTCTTTCAAGCGGGTGAATCTTCTCACGAAATTTAAGTTTAAAAAGATTTAAACTCTGCTGAGTTAATTTCCTGAATGACTATTTGCATATTCACTAAAAGTATGTATGAGTGTGAATATGAAGCCAAGTAAAATCTACTTTGTCGATTTTAAAGCTCGTAGCTTGTTTTCAGAAAGCTGCGATTAGCTGGAAATAGGAATACAGTGAAATGAGTTCACAGACGAGTCTGGGTATCATTATGTAAATCATCGAATAGTATCAACTCTCTTATCTTAACAAATGGTTTATATATAATCTCAAGTATAAATTTGGTATTAATGGGAGGGCTTCGAGTTTAAAGTCAAATCACAGTTTTTTTTAAAAAAAAAATAATTTTCTGCAGCTACATTTTCCGAATTTTCTTCTACTGTATGCCTCGTTTATACTAAATTGAAATGTTACCAGCCTTGGAACTTTGAGCTCGAATTGAAGTATTTTATTGTATCTGGAATTTTAATTGTAAATGAGATTGCATATAATATTCAAATCATTTAAAGTAATATCAAGTGGGGCTCTTCTACGGATACTATCATGTTACTTAAATGATGTAAATGAAGTATTTGAATAATTTTCAAATAAATTTTCAATGATAGAAGATTGCTATGATAGCTCTCAACCAAGATGATATTGACTTTGCACTGCTATTTTATTAAAGCTAATTAAAACAAATGTTTCTAGAGCTAAGCGATGTTTAAGCATATTTACTGGTTTCAAATTTATGGCTGTAATTCCCGAAGTTCCAAATCACAGTTATGATATCCCGATTTGGTGGGGTTTGTGTGGGATGTCCAAAGTAATTGTAGGATTTCTAACTATATGAATGATTTATAACTGTCTCACGCGTAATATGTGAATTAAAGGCTTGTGCTTAACTCCGAGAGTTTTGAATTGAAACATACTCATAAAAAAAGGTTTTAAATTTATTTATAATAGACTTAATAATGTACCTTACTTTCGAAATACGCGTATTAACTTGGAAAGAGTCCATTTTCATGAAATAAACTTAACTAGCAGCTTATATGGTAATAAGAAGTTATATAATTAAGAGCTATTAATGTCTATAATAACTTTACTAATGTAAAATAAAAGATATTTTTGATAACTTTGGATTTACTGTCAACTTCATATTGTGTTACCAAGCACATTTGTTATTAGATCACTACAAGTATTTTATTTTAATCCAGCTTTCAGATGAGCAACTATTATACTGCTTCTTATTGTGAGTGTTCATGAAATACAATTCTAGAACATATCCCTACATACAACCCGCCAACTCGAAAAAAACTAGACTCTCTTGCTAATTTATGTTCATAAAAACCAAATCGAAGTAATTTGAGCATTTTCTAAATAAATGGTACTTGATTATTCAATGATAACTATACTCAAACAAATTCTAAAGCGATCCATCTACTCCTGCCACTTTTTTTAAAGTATATTTTCATATGCAAGTTATTATAAATTAGTAAAGTATATAATAATAACATTTTTCCGATAACTTAGTGTAATCACATATTATTGATTGAAATAAATAGAATAAATATCAAATCAAATAGGGCAATTGGGATGATCAAACACTGAGTAAAAAAACAACATCTAAACTTATTGATCATTGAAATATATCAATTATAATATATAATTATATTCATGTGTTGCTTAAAGCCATAAATATGCCATTTAATGAATCTTTTATTCTATGTTACTAGTTTCTTATTTGGAAGATAGAATAAATCACCAATATATTAAAAATTAATTAAAAGGAAAGTTTATACATAGAACAAAATCATGGGGAAAGGACCTTAGAATGATCTACAGAAACATTGTCGAATGTTCATTTAAAAGTTATACAACATATAGCAATATTGCTTAACATACAAAGAATTTTGAAAATTAAAGTTATTGCCTGTGGTAGTATTCTATATAATAATTTTGATTTTAAATAATATATAAACAATTGATGTAAATTCCGGACCGATGAGATCTAAATCCAAAGATTCAGTACCTGTGCTTAAGGCACTTTCATTTATGAAATACTTAATATATATATATAATTTGTAGAAACAAAAATCACATATAAACAACCTTTTTATCTAATTTGATTCCAGATGAGATGTCACAGAATAATAATACTCAAGTGGTAATTATCTCATATTGATATATACATGACCAAAATCAAATTACTTGAGTGAATCAACTTTACGATAACAAAAGTTTTACGATCTTCAACAAGGTTGCAACAATTTTCGTATCCTTCTTCTTGGATAGTTTGCCAATGATTACAAGGCATGAAAACAAATGAAAAGTTGGATAAAATTACAAAACTTTATTGCTATACTGAAGTTTACTTCAACTCGATTCAATCTGAATTACTTGTACTTTTTTTTTTTTTTTTCAAATAAACAGAATAATAATTGTTTAAAATCCTATTCATAATGTAAAATATATTGCAACATATTGAACAGATGAATGAGAACAATGGCTACCATTTATTGAATTTTAACAAGGTATTGTTTCAGTTTCTTGTTAAAGTATATACCAAAATGAAAAATAAAAACCCGGTTGGTTTTATTTACCTAGATGAGTGTTGGAAAAATATACAATATCTAATTTGACCTTTAATTACAATCACTTTCAAAGACAAGATTTACCACGTTACTAACTAATACTATACAGTAGTAGATACAAAATTTAATTCTACTATTCTTCATGTCTAAGGAAAACAAAATTTTGTTGTTTAACATTACTAAAAAAACAATCTATACATTTTTGCCCACTTATACCTACAAGAACAAATGCAGTATTGTACAAATTCGTTTAAATACTTTAACACCATTTAAACCATTTCCGTTTTTTTGTATGTTTGATTCTTTTAGAACAGTCCGGCTCATCAAGGGTTTCCTTTGTATACATGTCTTTTTCATTCTCTACGCTGTCGCGTTTCCGTTTTCTTATAGTACTATCAGGTGAGCTAGTGGCAGAAATTGGATGTTCTAATATAATCATTTGAGGGACAGCTGGGCAAGAATAGGCAGGATCAACATCCGATTCCTTTTCTTTCTTGCTATTAAAACTCAGTGAGTCTCTACTAGACGTTATTATTTGGACTGTAGTTGGTGCCGAGCACACAGGCGATTCAATGGAAAACGTAATCGGATTTTTATTAGAAATGGATTCAGTTTTTTCTTCAATTGCAGGCTTTAATGAAATTATTGATGTTGGAGAAGTCAAAAACTCACCATATCTGGCCAATGTTGGAGTTGGCGTAGGTGTCGTTTCTCTTTGAACTGTATCTGTAATTGAATCACTCATATTTTCTGAACTTTTACTCTGTAGTTTTATTGTCATATACAAAGTTTCGAAGTTCTCTAGTAATTCTCTGTTATCATTTGAGCTAGTCTTCAAGTTAAAAATTAGGTCATCTTCTGTTGTCTTGATTGTTGGCTCAGCTGGAACAATTGTTTGTTTGACACTTTTGAGTAAAGCACCAACGTCATTACGACTTTTTGGTTGATATCCATACTTGAGCAATTCAGCCTTTGTCATTTCACGCTCCATTGCCCTTGAATCTCCCCATTTTTCCAACATGGTTTTGATTATCATCAGTGGATGCCAATTTCCAACGCCTCTCCATCTTCTCATCCTATTTCCCACAGATCTAATGATCTGTCTACTCCAGCCTGGTCGATGAGAAACCATAGTCATCGCTCTTCTTAATCGATATCTTCTGACTCCCATATCACGGACTCGCTTCACCTCTGGAAGCTGAAGTCTTACATTTCTCAGTGTCTTTTGCATTACCACATCCAGCTCTCTTTCTTTGGCCTCTTTTTTCTTTATAAATTCGTCTATTTCATCTTTAGCAACTCTATCCAATTCCATTCGAACCTTGGCTCGCATTTTGACTGCTTTGACGGGAGACATTGCTTTAATTCTTAGACCAGCTTGAATACGCCTTTCCTCGAGTTCCATCTGTTTCCGACGAAGTTCAATGTAGTTCATTTTCCCTATACTAAAATCACTGGTACTATCTTCTTGAGAAAGAAGTGGCTTGGTAAGTCTTTCCTGATGATTATTTACAATGTTGTGATACAGCATGTGTCGTGGATTGTCGTGATCCCAGCGATAACGAATGCGTCGTTTGTAATTTTTGATTTTTGGTGGGTTTCTTTGGTGCAAGTCCCCCATAAATTCAACATCTATTTGCTCTCCCTCAGCCTTGGGTTCAACAAGATCCAACTTTTTGTTTTTTATAAACAGGCTGAGAGCTTTGGTATTGGATTTAACTGACTCATTGATATGTTTTGCAACTGATGACGACTCATAATCTGGTCCTACAGAAGATGTATGTGTTTGGGTTGCAGTCATCCATATTGTGTTATCTGCTAAAGTTGTCGGATTTGCTGTAAATGCTGCCGTAAAATTTACACTTAAAGAACGAGGTTGATTGTGCACATACGTGATCGGAGACTGTGCTACTTGCCGAATAACAAATGGAATAAGTTGACTATTATCCATTACAAAAAAAAAAAAAAAAAAAAAAAAACAAAAAAAAAAAAACAAAAATGTGATGCGTGTATAGATAAATGTACTCAAATTAAGAGTTCAAGTTGTAAAAGCAAAATTGTATAGATTGATGTTCTCACAAGTCAAAGCAATTGAACAAAGCTGGTACTTAAATTCGATAATCAAGTGTAGCTGTATAAAGTAAAGTGATCAGAGTCTTGTTTAATGAATTCTATTTTAATTGATTTAATTATTACCTACAATAGTGCTTTCATCACACATTGATTAAGATATCACTCTTCCAAGGTGTATGTATAAAATGTTCCATTGTTTTTAAACATTTTATCTTATGTTTACAAAGCTTTACACAAACTGAGATAAGTTTCATACACAATGTTAGTAGTCAATATTCTACACTGACAGCTACTCAGTAAACTACTTACTGATCATAGCATTTTGGCTTATAGAAGTCAATTGAATTCAGTACCATGGTTTTCTTCCAACTGGCTACCACCATTTTTCAACAGTTCCTCATCCAAGAGTCTATTTTTCTCTGCATAGTAATCATTAATATGCATATTGACTTCGAACTTTAAATCCGTGGCATACGGAAGACAGTGAAATCTCATCATAAAGTTTTGAAAGTCTGGTTCACCTTCGTACTTAATCAATTGATTTGCAATCAATCTAGCTCTTATCGGAGAAATCAATCCGTTGCTAGCTGAAGAACTTTTTTTAACAATTGACTGGCGTGCCTTGCGTGGGGTTGGTGTGTACGGAATCACAAATTCATAGTAGGAATCTGTAGATTCTGGGCTCGTATCCGTTTCGTCTTCTGTGGATGATGATGAGCTAGAGGAACTATCCATGTCGTCAAGTTCGTCTGAAAACTCGTATATATCCACACCTTTAATTGGTGTAAACAAATTTGTATAAGGCTCTCTTTTTCTCAACTTTGGTCGTTTACCGATTGTTCTAATGCTATGTTCCTTCTGCTTGTTATCATTTTTTCTATCCATGTTGTTTATACAAGCCAGCGCAGCTTCGATCTCCTTGATTGTTTCTTCATCATTCTGTCTAGTAAGCTTGCATACCTCAGCTGTAGCCGCCGTCTCGGCTTCATTGATGGGTTGATATAACTGCTGAACATCTATCAGAGTTTTGATTACAGTTGGGGCTGGTGACGGCATAATATTTATGAGAATGAGACACAAAAGCAAATGTACAGCTTCAGACACACACGCACTTGTCCGGGATCCGCAGAGAAAATTACTAAAATGTATCAGAAAAAACAAAAATAATAAAAAAACATTAGTCAATAAACGAAGTTTATGTGGGGGGAGAAGATGAAAAATGCATTGAAAGATTATACCACACACCTTATGTGCCACACCCTAAGGTTGATCCAGTTTGCTGATGTAGCCAGATGATGATAGTTGTGACTTTCCTCTTTGGGAATTATACCATTTAATTAATTCCATTTCTTTTTATAAGTGAAAAAAATAATTGATTTATGCGTAGCTATAAGCGTAGTAAAGCAATTATCTCCTACAAATATTTGGAGCAAGATAAAATTTACAATATTAAACGTTAATTATTAAAATATTATGATGAAATAATTTAAAGAATTCTTGAAATCCCAAATTTCATTCTGTCTAACTTCAAGACCAAAAATGCAAGAAAACGATATACAACCATACAAACCACCAATGCACCCAGATACCCTTTTACACTGACTTTTAATCCATAGCTTTCTAGTACAGCATTTCCTGAATTAAATATGCATGTGCCAGTATCCGGATTTATTGTTTGGTCAGCACACGAAATATCTGTGTTTTCAAACCCCATGTTAATGAGAACCCCAAGCCCAAACTTTAAAGGCGAAAGCCAGTTCACTCCTTTAAGAAATGGGGGCATATTAAGCGAAAGAATGCCTCCCATCATAGATCCTATAGAAAGAATAACAGATATAATGTTGACAGCAAACCCTTCATGTTTAAAAAGTGTGTTGAAAACTATACCAATAGACTCGCCACAGTTTACAATCACAAGAGTGATATAAGAGGCAGCAAAAAATATTGAAACGTCTCGTTTAATACCTGGAACAATGATACCAATTGCTGCATAGATCATTGCTGTAAGAATTTCAAAAGGAAGCTCCATTGCTGTATAGGAAGCAAAAAATGGCAGTACTCCATAAACACCGTCATCATATTCTCTATAAAACACGTCTCGATCAGCAGGATAAATAGCCATATTATTTAGCATCCCGACAAAATACAACGCAGTAACTTCTTGTATTAGACCCAGTCTGTTCAAAACACCCACATAACCTTCACGCAAAGGTGAAAAATATAAAGCAATGATAACAGCAATACCAGCAACTTGTCCAATTCTAGCCGCTACTAGATGTGGACTTCTCATAAAATTGGTGAAACTTCTACTCAATAAAACAATAAACGTTTTCCATGCACCAGAAGTTCCTTGATAGGCACCAAACTCAGCCGGAAGCTTGACTATACGATGCTCAACTGGGCTTGATTTGGATTTCGCAATCTTGACCTCTTCATTCCAGTTTGTAATCATGGCTGTCACACGTTCCCGACTTTGTTCTTCCTTTGATGCAGATTGGAGATTTACAGAGATGACATCCAAAATATGATCAGCAGGATTTGTAAGCTCAGGACAAGGGTATCCAACTTTTTCAAAATAAGGCAAAATTTCACCGGCTTGTCCATTAAAAGCGGTTCGACCACCTTTAGCAAGCAATAAAATGTTTCCGAATTGCTTAAAAAGATCAGATCGAGGCTGATGAATGGTACATATAATGGTACGGCCTTCTTGAGAAAGTGAGTTCAAAACAGATAAAATTGATGCAGCAGTAAAACTGTCTAATCCAGAAGTAGGTTCATCCAATAATAAAATACGAGGATCGTTCAAAAGCTGAACACATATACTAACCCTTCTTTTTTCGCCTCCTGAGATACCTTTAGTAAACTCACCACCGATAAGAGTATCAGCACAGTACTTGAGTCCCATTTTTAAAATAACGTTGTCAGCAATTTGACGTTTTTGATCTCTGCTTAGATGAGACGGCAAGCGTAAGTAAGCTGAGTAATGAAGAGTTTCTCGAACTGTTAAAGAAGGAAGTAACCCATCGTCTTCTTGTGTCACAAAGGAACAAAGTGAAGATACCACAGCGGAAGATGGGATGGCATTGTTGAAATATGTATTGCCCGATGAATGGTATTTAGACGTTAACGAAGAATTTAACCTTCCTGCCATCAAGTTTAGCAGTGAACTCTTACCAGACCCGCTTGGACCGAGAATAGCATTCAATGAGCCAAATTTAAATGAAGCAGAAACTCCATTAAGAATGCTAATTTTTCTTTTCTTCAAACCGAAAATAGACTTGGTTATAGATAAAGAGATATTGTCCAATTCGACATTTATTTTTTCGAAATCAAGCTTTGCAATCTGGATATCGGAATCTGGCTGAGATTCATTTTCTAACTTTAACTTCGGACTCTGTACAACAGAAATTTCAACGGGAATCCATATTAATAAAATGTATGCAATAAGATAAAATCCAACTGCCCAGCACATAATTATCACAATAGGAACAGTTATCCAATTCTGGGGAAAACCTAGCGTCTCAATAACATATTTGCCTGTATATGGTTGACATAATGAATTTTCAGCGTTAGAATTGGGATATGGACAGTCACCAAAGAAATCATGAAACTCATTAACAATACAAGCACCAAATGCATAATATAAATAAGCAATCCATCTTGTCCAACGGACATAAACTGGCATGTGAGAAGCGTTAACAAAATATCCACAAGCCATTGACTGCAAAGTATACATCAAGTTCCCTACAAGTGAGGCATTTGTAAAATCCCGGGATATACTTGCACACAACATAGCAAAGCATACGGCAATGTAATGCTGAATCAATGTAATGGAAAAAAATGTGAAAAATTTTGTGGCATTCCGATCCAGGCCAGTCATGAAATAGAAAATGACAGAAAATATTAAGGGGACAAAAAGATCCTCTGTTAAGCACTTAGAGAGCCGTCTAGATATCAGGTAGCCATGAACAGTGATGCATCCTTCGTTTCTCTCCCTATCGAAAACGTGTAAATCGATTCGACAAAGTCGATAAATTTCATATAATAGTAACAGATAGCCTTGTGCTGCAACAGCTGTATAAATAGCGCCTTGTTTAGATCTGATACCTGGAAGAGAATTGTCTAGTAAATAGAAAATCCAACCACATATTACACTCATTGCAATGCATTCAAACAAGAGACCTGCATAACCCATAGGATCTCTATATGAGACAACAAGCTGCCGTCTAGTTAAAACAAGCAGTTCTCTTAAAAATGGCGCTTTAGTCATTACTCCTTTACTAACATTTCGTTTTGTTACATTTAAAGGTTGAAAAGTAACAGAATCCCAGCTGCTTACTAGTCGATCTACTCTTTCCAGTGACTTAGACTCAAGTTCAGGTGTCCTTGAATCAACTGCAGAAATATCAATGAGAAAGTCTGCAGGATTGACATGTAAAGGAAGATGGTGGCCAAGCTTTGCAAAATAAGGAATCACCTCATTCACGGGTCCACTGAACACAGGCCTGCCGCCATTAGATAAAATTGTAATATGATTAAATAAAAAAAAAATGTCAGATCGAGGTTGGTGTATGCTCATGATTAATGTGCGACCACGCTGTGCAAGTCTATGACAAGTTTTAACCAATAAATATGCGGAATTCGCATCTAATCCTGTAGTAGGTTCATCTAAAAACATCACCGAAGGGTTTGCGAGCAATTGAATTCCCATACTTAGCCGTCGTTTTTCTCCCCCTGACAATCCGCGATGTTGAGTATTTCCTACCTTTGTGTCAGCACATTCTTTTAGTCCAAGTTCTAAAATTATTTCTTCTACCAAAGCCTTTCGACTCAATTTGTCTACTGACGATGGTAACCTCAAATCGGCTGCATACGACAAAGTTTCGCGACATGTGAGCTCAGGCTGCAGAATGTCCTGTTGAAGAACAAATGAGTTTCGAACATTTTTGAGGCCTGGACTATTGTTGTACAAGACATCACCTCTAACCTCTAGTTTTGTAGAAGCCATACGATCTGCAAGAACATTGAGCAATGAAGTTTTACCAGAGCCAGATCCTCCAATAATAGCCATTACCGAGCCTGCAGGAAGATCTACATTTATTGATTGTAGAATGTGCTTTCTTGAAGTTGAAGCTTGTAGCTGGTTCTTTTCGAGTTCTAAATGTTGATTTTTCGATCGCCCCCAGTTTTTAGGATTCAGTTTGGAAGCAGTAGAGGTGTTATCAATGTAAAGATTGAGATTCCGGACATTGACTGACACTGGCTGTACTTCCATCAATGATAAATCATTATTCTGAGGTTGCTGAGGACTATCAATTTCCATGAAATCATATCCTCCTTGTGGAGTGCTCAGTTCATTTGTACTATAGTTCAAAATTATGTGTTAGTGATGGTTATACACAATGTGAGGGGGGGAAGAATCATACTCTAACTTTTGAAGAGCTCTTGGACCCAAGTCCGCGGAGTCCATAACAATAGATGTAAAAAAGCTGTTATAGCATCCAATTCAAAGAATTTGAGTGAATGCAAAATCAAACAAAAAAAAAAAAAAAAAAAAAAAAAAAAACAGGAATTGCTGGGCTATAAATTCAAAAGTTGCGTATAGTCTAAGCAACGAAGAATAAGAAGAAGAAAAAAATTAAAAGATGAAAATACGGGGCTGCATGATGAACTAGAACGGACTCAAAATCTTGGGAGCGTTGATTCTCTGGGTTTATTGTAAAGAAGGCTTTCCAGAACTGGTTCTACGGACTGATAATGCAAGCTGTCCATATGTCGAATTATGTACTTGTTTTCTAATCGTATTGCAATATTATGCCAATCTTCCCCGAGAGTAGATCAAAAGTTTCAGAGTGCCGTTGAAATAATGTTGCGATACGTGAATCTAGATGTTCATCTGGTTTATTTGTGCATGTTAAAGTTTCCCAATTTAGTTAGCTCCACAGTTGAAAAGAATAAATACGAGTTTTCCAGGCAAACTAAAATTAGTAAATGAGAACTCACAATACCACAAGTCTAGATTCGTAGCACACAATTATAGTGGTACTTTATTTTCAGTTTGGTTTGTATTGAAACCTAAGATGTGTGTAGACTTTCACTTAGGTATGTAGTTTTGCTGAATTTTGACTAAACGCGGTATAATATAACAATTGAAAATGATGTAAACAAACAAACAAGAGATCATGATAGATGAATTTGTTGCGTAAAAAGTTGTTAATACCATTTAAAAGTACTTTGCGAAGCCAAAAGATGGTTTAATTCTTGATTTAAACTGCTTTTACAGTTTTGTAAAGAGTTTTCATTGTATTCTCATTTTCGATACATCAAAGAGCCATCAGTTTCAAAAAAAAAACAAACAAACAAATAAACAAACGTAGTCGACATAGAGATTATATATTTAGCACAATCACTGCGTTATTCAGTTGAATTTTTATCATATTTTGCTGTATATTACAAGTAAATAGCATTAAAAAGTCGTAGAATATGGGTTGAGATTGATTTGAAGTTGGCAGGGAAAAAAGGTGAAATTCACAAATTGCAATCATCTAAATATTTTCAAAAAACTATTTCTGGGTAGGTGAAATTTTTCTCTTTAATTTCTAGTTACTGCATTTTTACTTTTACTATTATGTTAAAACAATTGTAAATATCAAAATTAGTATATTAGTTGCAGTTGAGATTTTGTAAACTGTGAATATATATTTTTTTTGTTTTAATTGATGATCTGTCACAAAAATAAATCTTTCATTCAATCTTTAAAATGACAATCCATCTTCAAGTCTTTCCATGACATATATATATATAGCTTCAATTGAAAATGTCTTGATTTCTTAGTTTTCAATATGTATTGACCACGTTTCATATATAACTGAAGTCATGTTGTTCTTATTATTTTCACTAGTATCGTTACTGTTATTTTACAATCACAAGTAAGATGTGGTAGTTAAATACTAATGATGCTAGTGAGTGTACCGGAAAACTATGATCCGTTTTTGTCATAACAATCGGGGTGTGTATATACTAGTATTTTTGATCATTATTATTATTATTATTATTATTATTATTATTATTACCATACCACTACAATGTGAATGTTGTGGTATGACAATGTCTCTGTGATTTTTATCTTCATTTCTTCTTCTTTATTTTTTATAACTACAAGGTATTTGTGGTGCTCAAAGGGCATCTCTATGGCAAACGTTAAAAACTCTTTAAACATGAAATGTATTTTATAGTATTAAAAACAACATTGAGTGGTTAAAACATTGTATAGAAATGTACTGATATATTCGACACCAAGTATTTTTGGATACATTTTTGTTGAGTATTACCACAAGTAATTGGTTAAAATAAAATGATTCAATTAAATAAGTTTAAATGAAATGTTTACAAACCATCAAGTGAAATACGCATTGAAAATATATGTATATATATCAATATTATTTGGATTCCAATTACCGTTCCAAACGAACCTTTAGGTCTAATGATTGAATATGAGGTTTTACATGAAAACCTCAAGAATTTAAAGGTCAAAATACTGAAAATGATGAATTCAAAAGAGGAGCTTTTTTTTTTAAAAAAAAAAAAAATAGAATCACCAGCTCAATTGTTTAAAAACGATCAACAGTCGACGATTTTGTTTCTTATTGCTCATTATCATAATAGATATTAAAAAACTGATATAAAACATTTTTAATTTTACTTTCTTTTTATTGAAAATATTTATTTATTCAATGTACTTTAATTAATCTAAATGAATCCGATGATTGTAATTTTCAACTGTTTGATTTATTAAATATTACAAATAATAATAAAAAAATCTCCAAGTTGTGTTATTACCATCATTACACACGATTCTGAATCATCTTATTCTTGACAGTTTTAGTGATAATCTACAGTGTAAAGTGATCTCTTAAATCCCACGATCTTCATCTCCATCTCTATCTGTATCCCCATATTGTGACGTCAACATGCTTATGTAGGGGATAGTTTTTCTTTCTCTACATATAAAGCCCAACACCTTTATCGAAGTTATGAAACACATAGATAGTGCCAGTATCTTTCTTACTGACATGCATATTAAGTGGAAAAAAAAACATTCAATAATGAATGATTTCTTATAATTTGTACTAGTAAAACTCTTAAGCAGTAAATATGATTACACTTCTTTAATAAATACATCTTCCTTTCCACCCCAAAACTGTTCAATTCTTTTTCTTTTTTCTTTTCCAATTTTTTTTTTAATTTTTTTAATTTTTTGGTTTTTTTAATTTATTTATTTATTGAATTTTTTTTTTAAAAAAAATATCTATTTATTATTAGCTTTAACAAAGCATTGATCTTTTAATTTTTACCTGGATCTATTGATAATGCTTCATATGGCTTACTGTACGCACATTTAATTCTGATTGTTCATATTTACTCCTAATATTTTGATCAGACTTTACATCATTATTTTTTTTTTCTTATCCGTTTTTATTTAGTGAACTTCGGGTACAGTCTAAGTACATTTTAGAAAATACATCTCTTAGCGTTTAAATCTACTGTGAAATTTAAAAATATTCAAAGTGAGGGGTGATATGTTGAGATGGTGTTGGTGGATTGTATGTGGGCTTCAACATGGGATACGGAAACGATTTAAATTTACAGTTTGGTTTAGTAGCTTTATTGTTCTTTTGTTTGGACTACTTATAACATTACCAGGCCTCGAAACTGTCAGTCTTGACAATTTCTATATCTATTCTTATAGAACATCTTCTTCAACCACTATATACAAAGCTTATTTGTTCAACCACTGTGTCATTCTTTCTGGTATTAAAGCAAAGTGTAGCAGATCCGCTTTCAACAACTATTTCGATATTGGCTCTGTCACTGGTGCATCGCCAATTAGTCTAGAATTGCCTCCCGACACTGATAGCGTGGTGTACAAATATAAGCGAAAACACAATCTTAAAGGTTCTAAGAAGCACCATTTGGAAGAAAATTCACGGAATGTTTTTAGACGATGGGAAGAATATATTGCTTCAAATATCCCAAATAATCCCGGGAGTCCCATTTTCTCGGACTCTGATATGCCTATTGTAGCTTCTTCGCCAGATCCGACATTAACCTCTGTATTAAACGATGTCTCCAACAATGATCAATCTGACTCCAAGTCTTCCAAAGATGCTCGTTTCTTGCCAACTAATTCGGGAGTTGACACTACAGATGAAAGCATTGATAATAATAGGTCAACAGTTGCACAAGAAGTTCTGGTAGATTATCTTCAAGATTTACAGTACCGACTACAAACTCACAAAATAATTCAAGTTTTTGTTGTTTGCTCCTCTTTTTTCATTTTAGCTTTTATGCTAATCGGCTTTGGATACCTAGATAACTTAGCAGAGAGGGTGTTTTTAATCATTAGTTTCCCTATATCATTTGTTTCTTCCATCTTGTGGTCTATATCGATATTTTACCTTTTAAGAGAAGTAAACAATATTTTGGAAATCCTTGAACAAAGTAACTACGGAGCTCCCTATATACTGAGTTCAAAACAAAGTCACTATTATAAATCGTTTTCTTGTGTGATTTTAGCTGCTTGCTATGTCAATACATTTTATACAGGTTGGTTTTTACATCGAACAATTCATCCCAGTAAACTGGAATGAATAGAAATTGAGTATTCAAATTCTTAGAAAGTATTTCGCTAAAATTTTTTAAACACTGCTTATACCTATTTGCATAATAAATATCAATTAAAAGTATTTTAATTAAAACTATTGAAAATGATGTATTTTAAATGTTCAGTAGTAGTTAAGTATCTATGTTAAATATTGATTGGGATGTATGTCTATTTTTTAATATATTACCACAGGTTCAAGATATTAAAAGGTTGTTGATATATATTTTTATTTTAAGTTACATATACAAAGTAATTATAAATCTAAATAATTAAACTCTTTTTTTTTTTTTTTTTTTTTTTTTTTAAAAAAAAATTGAAAAGTTTTCTTAATAAAAAATATCTAAATACTAAACGAAACTCATTGTATATCTAGATACCATAACTCTTTTAATTTATTTATTAATTATTATTAAAATTAACAAAAAAAACCTTTACAAGCGGATATATAGTTTTTGATCTTGATAAATAATACGAAATCCAAAAAAAGTTTTAAAATGAAAAACTTCATTAAATTTTCAAAAAAAAAAAAAAAAAAAAAAAAAAATAGATAAAATAAATAAATTAATTAAAAAAATGATTATTAATGTATTTTGTATTTTTCTACATTTCTTCAATACTTGGATTTCTTATGATGACGATTAATATTTGTTACCTCAGAAAAAGTTAGGAAAAAAGACGTAATTTTATAATTTTGTTCAAAAGGTTTGATATTACAAAATATAATACTATATTATTTATTTTGGGTTTATATCTTTTCCATAATACTGGAACTGATAATTTGTCTCACTATTTATAAAAACAAGTTAAGTAGAAAAAACCTAAAAAAAATAAAAACTATATTTGGAGCAGATAAACTTGAAAATAAATTATTCTTTACTATCTATTTTTTTATAACTAAAATGATAATGATAATAGTAATATTAAAAACTATAAAAATCATAATAGTAAAATTAAAAACTATAAAAACTGTAAAAGTTTGATATAACTAGAAATTTTTATTGTATAATTTGAGGTCTGAGTGAATCTTTTTGGTTCTGATTAAATCAGTTGCATGTAATCTAGAAAACGAATTTAAGAAGAAAAAAACAAGAATTCAACAGAATATATAAAAGCTTTTTCTTTTGGAATGCATGCAGCTGTCAGAATAAATCAAACACATGAAGTAGATTGGTATAGTCATGAAGGCAACTTGAAAGACATTTATCCAAAAAACATTAAACCAAAAACCCTATCTCGAAAAAGAGCTGAAAAGACGACCAATACATTGAGATAATTAAATTAAAAAATTCATCATGGTTACTAGAAGAAAAAACAAGATCTTGTAAAATGTATTGAGTTTTTTTATTTATTTAAATTTTTTTTTTTTTTTTTTTTTTTTTTTTTTTTTTTTTTTTTTTTGATTTCTTGGTATCTACTTTTAGGAATGTAGATAGCTTTGGGTGCTTCAAAAAGAATCAGTAAATATGAATCTCGTTGCAATACCATGCATTAGGTGCAATGATTATGTTTACGCAATATATCTTTGAGTGGCCAACAGAAGTTATCTCAACTTTCCAGAAGCCCTTGAGGACTAGATTATATTCTCAATTGATCAAAATCGGTTATTATGATTCAGCACATTACTCTATCTAAATGAATATTTTCTTCAAAAGCTGACGTTATCAGCAAAAACAAGCATTTTGATCAGAAACATTGAACCATTTTTAATTTGAATTTTTAGTCAACCCTTCGTTCAACAAAGTTACCAGCATACGGCCTACAGTTTACGTCTTTATACAGTTTTAGACATAAGCGAAAACAAAAAAAGTACCACGGGCGTTAGCAAGTTAGGATGCTTCAAAATGAAGACGTAAGTTAGGGTTTGCGGCTCTAGGCGGAAAGCGATGTGCTTATAGGTATGGCTTTGTGTACAAATAGCACCTAACCTTATATTATATTAACTGAAATTGTACGCGTTTAGTTTTGTTACTCTCCATTGAAAAATCGTATAAATAAACTTGATATTATAGCAATAATTCTGCTTTGTGAAGAGATTACTAGTGTAAAGATAAACTTAATAGCTTCGTGAAGTATTAGATCAGTAGCTAGTTGTACTGTGACAAATTTACAAAGGATGCTGTGCCAGAAAACAAATCTTGTTTGAACCGTTCAACAGTTTGAAACCTAGCTGTAGCTACTCTTAGCACGCATGTACACGCCGTTCATGGTAAGTGAATACAACCGAGCTCTTAGAGTTTTGTAGACAGAAAAAAAAAACCCCCCCCGATGACATAGTACAAAATTTCATATATGAACCTAGGATACCCCGTTTATTGTAGATTTTTCTTCTTTTTTAAATAAAAGTCTCTCGATTGTCATATTTTCATTTGTTATTAAAAAAAATCAATAACAATAACAATAACAACATTAATAATAGAATAATTTTAATATCATGTCAAGCCTTAGTTATATCTCAAAATCAATTCTCGATTTTTTAGTTGACTGGGATTCGATCATTAGCATTAAATCTTTCAACAAAGTGCCTGTTTGGCCTATTATTCTATCATCTCAGCTCACAACAACATTATTCATTCTAACAACGTTTCTACGATACTCCAATACCGCCACTTCTTCTTTACCTACTAAAGATCTGGAAAGTCAATATCCAATAGTACGAAGATATAGTCCACATACTACTTTGTTGGTATGTTCATTTGTGTACTTTTTGCTCTGGACAGGATTAGAGCTTGCTCAAGGACTCAGTTCAAATGATGAATCAATTTTGCTTTTAACTTCTTCAGAATTCCCAGGCTACAATCTGTTAATGTTTCTGTTCACAATAGTTACATTATCATTGACTACGAGTTTGGTTGAAATCATGATTAAAGAAAAAAATTGGCTATTTAGTATACCTGTATTGGCATCCTGGATATTCCTCATGTATCTAGTAAAAGAAATGGTCTTAATTATGACAGGTATAGTCTAATACCTACAATTCTCATAGACTAATGGAGATCCTTTCATGTTGCTGTTGCTGTTTGATAATATCTACCCAATATCCCATATTATCATTTTTTTTTTCATTCATAGAAATTCAGTTTATTTTTCCTATATCTAAAGGCTATACTAATAATATTTATACAAACAAGTGACATAAGTAGGAGACGTGTGGTTTATATTTTTATCTCGCAAAGATTGAAAAAGTAGTGGTCTCAACGCGTTTAGGAGGGTTTCAGCACTAGATAGCGTCAAACTTTCATGATTTACTCCATGTGTAAAAAGATATCTGGAATCAGCCCTTGACACGCAGCACAACCTTTAGAGGCTGCTAGTCACAAGCGAACCATGAACAAAGTAAGTGCGATAGGAAGTTTAAAAACTTGGTCATCGGTTCCAAACTTTTCTTGGTATCTAGTAAGATATAAAAATCAAGTTCAGGAAAAGCTTTTTTATTTCAATATTTTATGCTCTGTAGGAGGTATATTAGAGTTCTTGCAAATATATTCAACTGTATTCAATTGCCTATTGTTATAGTTTCTTTCGCTGATATCCCTCCTTTTACGCTGTTTTCCTATTATTTTATGTTTTTATACAGATTTTTTTCAAGGTGCATTCCTCATATAAGTTGTTAGTATATTGGGTTATTCTTTCCCATGTAACTTTCTCTAGATAGAGAAAAAAAATGCTACAAAAGCTTTCCCTTTTATTCATAATCTTTTTATCATATATCTAAATTGTATGTTTCAGCTCTTTTGCTACTACTCATGCTTATTTAACTTGATCTTATTTTGGTCGTTTTTAGGATGATCTCTTGCTCCAACAGGTCTTTTTTATTAAAGTTGTCAAGCTGTTTAGTTTTCATGCAAAGTTGTGTTATTGCTGTGTCTGAATTGGAAGTGCATTTGGCTACTTTCTTGATCAGATTTCTTGGGTTCGTGTTTCCTAAAATTTTTATCACAAATCTGTATTAAGCTTCTTCCATTATAGCTTCCAATGGAAGGATCCTGGCATCATTCTGCATCGCTTTTATAGAGGCAGATTTGAACTCTCCCATTATTCTGTGTAGAGCAATATTCTTTGCTTTTCGCATTTTTTCTTTCCATTTATCAATTCAATTATACCAGATAGGACTTGCGTATTTAAGTACCAGTTTAACATCAGAGACATGACGCTGTCTAATTGTTTGACATGATATATCTTTATACTTCTTCTAGTCGTCCAATAATTCTTATGGCGTTTTTTTTTGGTATTTTTTGTTACCACAAATTTTTAGTATGCTCTTGAAATTTAAGCTTACTAGCTATTTTCATATTTTCCAGTTGTTAATATGATTTATTTTGCTTTCCATAAACATTCTTAGTTGAAAGATAATATTTTAATCAATATTCTTAGATATATCTAAGTGGAAAAAAGAAAAAAAAATTCATGATCTAGCATATAATATTTCTAGATGATACCATCTCCAACAAAATCATGCACCCTTAAGCCTGTTTGCCATTATTCACAGCCGCACATACAATATATGCCCTAAACCTATATAGCATTTAAAGTTCCAGCATCTTCGCACTACCAAATCGATTCTACCACCATTTCATTTTCCTCCTCCTCCTCTTCCACCACCACCATTAGTTTATACTCACATCCCTTAACAATCACCATTTCTCTTTGGATTTAGTCGATTGCCACCCATCCTAATTTTTACAACAATCAATTTCGATCCACTGCAAATTCAATTTTGCTACTTATTTATTCGATATTATAAATTGCAATGGCATTAGTTTCGGCTGCTCCCTTCATTGCGTTGTTGGATGAACCTGACTACGATCTCAAGGCCTATGCGTTACAGTCTCTGGATGAGAATGTTGACCAATTGTGGGCAGAGATTGCAGATCACATCTCGCAAATTGAAGAATTATATGAAGATAGTACATTTCCATCAAAAGATCTTGCTGCGCTAGTTGCCTCCAAAGTCTACTACAATCTCGGCGAATTCGACACTTCAATGAAGTATGCATTGGTTGCTGGATCCAAGTTTGATCTCGATCTCAGAACAGAGTACATTGAGACCATTGTGTCAAAGTGTATTAGCCATTATATTTCAGTTTCTCAACAATTACATGATACGCCACCGAAGGATCCTAGTGACGCTAAGCCAATTGAGCCTGCTCTGACTACTGTTGTTGAGAGTATGCTTCAAAGATGTGTTAAAAAGGGCGAATACAAGATGGCTCTCGGTGTTGCTTTAGACGCTCGCCGTTTAGATATCATCGATTCCATCCTCAGAACAACTTCAGGAAAAACTTCAGATCCTATGGAGCTTGTCAATTATGTATTGAACTGTTCTGTAACTGTTGTGTCAAATCGCGAGTTCCGCAACAAAGCATTGAGCAGTTTAGTTCCTATTATTACCTCTTTATCTGCTCCTGATTACTTTGCTATTGCTAAGATTATTGTTCAACTAAATGATTACAATATTGCAATTTCTTTATTTGACGACATTCTAAATGGTTCTGAGAACTCTAAGGAACTGGTTGCTTACCAAGTTGCTTTCGATCTTGTCGCATCTGCCTCACAAGAGCTGTTAGAAAAAGTACATTCTGAGTTTAGCACAAAGGAAGGCGAAGTGTATCAAAAGCTCACATACATTCTTTCTGGTATTCCCACTTGTGATTACAACCTCACTTTCTTAGAAAAAAATAACCAAACAGATCTGTCAATCCTCAACAAGACCAAGACTTTATTGGATGGTCGTAGCTCAATTTTCCACTCTGCAGTCACCTTCCAAAATGCTTTTCTTCATGCTGGAACTACCGCTGATAATTTCTTTAGAACCAATCTTGAGTGGCTAGGTAAGGCAACAAACTGGACCAAGTTTTCAGCCACTGCTGCTTTAGGTGTTATTCATCAAGGAAATTTTACTCAAGGTAAGAGAATTCTTCAACCTTATTTCCCTGGTAGCCCTCAAGGATCCTGCTACACACAAGGTGGAAGTTTGTATGCTCTGGGTATTGTCTTTGCTGGTCACGGACGTGAAGTCCTTGAATATCTTAGAAATCAGATCACTACTTCTGCCATTCAGGGCCATGAAGATGAAGTTGTTCTTCATGGTGCTGCTCTTGGTTTAGGTGTCGCCGGTATGGGCTCTGGTAATCTTGATATTTATGAAGAGCTCAAGACTGTTTTATACTCTGACTCTGCTATTGCTGGTGAAGGTGCTGGTTTGGCAATGGGTTTGGTTATGTTAGGATCTGCAAATGAAACTGTACTGGAAGAGATGTTGCAATATGCTCATGATACTCAACACGAAAAAATTATTCGAAGTTTAGCAATGGGCATTGCCCTTCTCATGTACGGTAAAGAAGAGGCTGCTGACAGTCTTATTGAGACACTTATCAGTGAACAGAATCCTATTTTGAGATATGGTGGTGCTTTCACAATCGCTCTTGCTTATGCTGGTACTGGAAACAATAACGCTATCAAGCGTCTACTTCATATTGCAGTTTCAGATGCCAGCGACGATGTTCGCAGAGCTTCTGTTATTTCCCTTGGTTTTATTCTCCTTAGAAATCACACAGCTGTTCCTAGAATGGTTGAGCTTCTTTCAGAGTCCCACAACCCTCATGTGCGTTACGGTACTGCTTTGGCATTGGGTATTTCGTGTGCCGGTACTGGCCTTAAGGAGGCTGTCGAAGTGCTGGAACCTATGATGAAAGACTCTGTTGATTTTGTCCGTCAAGGTGCTGCTATTTCTCTTGCAATGATTCTCATTCAACAAAATGAAAAGACTTTCCCCAAGGTTAAATCAATTCATAAGACTTTTGCCAGTGTTGTTCATAACAAACACGAAGATGCTATGTCCAAATTTGGTGCTGCTCTTGCTCAAGGTATCATAGATGCAGGTGGACGTAATGTCACTATTTCATTAGAGCACGCTCAGACTGGTAGTCTGAACATGAAGGCTGTGGTTGGTCTTGCTGTTTTCACACAATTCTGGTATTGGTTCCCTTTAACTCATTTCCTTTCTTTGTCTTTTACACCTACCACAATTGTAGGTGTTACTGAAGATCTTCATGTTCCCAAGTTTGATTTTACTTGTAATACTAAGCCAAAACATTTTGGCTATCCTCCTAAGGTAGAAGAGCAAAGTGAAAAGCTACCAACTAAAGTGGAAACTGCTATTCTTTCTACTACAAATAAGGCCAAGATTAGAGCAAGAAAATCTAGTAAGGCAGCTAACAAACTCAAGGAGGGTACCGAGGAACCAGAGCCTAAAAGACCTGAGGCTGTTAGAGAAGAAGGTGAAAAGATGGAGATTGATGAGGAGACTCATACTTCACCAAAGGATGAAGTTGAGGATACAGAGATTGTTGTCGATCAAGAGTATGATCAATTTGAGAATGAGCTAAAGAAGCAAAACAGAAAGCATTACAAGGTAGACAATATGACTCGTGTGGTACCAGCTCAACTCAAATATATTACTTTTGATGGACAAACAAGATTTGTTCCAGTGCGAAGGTTTAGAGGTACTGGAGGTGTTCTGTTAGTGACTGACAATAACCCTGACGAAGAGACTGAATTTATTGAAACAGTGAGACAGAAATACGAACTAGAAAATGGTGATGCGCCACTACCTAAGCCTTTCTTTTATGAAAGTGATGGGGAAGAGGATATATAAATAAATACCGGCTTGTGAGCCTCTTTTATAAAATGCAAGCAACAATACAATTACTGTCGATGTTAAATATACTTTTATTCCAAAATATGATCTATGTACAGGAAAAGTTATGTTGCAAATAAAAGATATTAGATCACGCTAAACAGATTTACCTGGAAGATGCAGGATCATTTGATACATTATTATTTCGTAGAAATTTAAACAGTTTTATTTTGTCATTTTTTTTTGGCGTTTTGTTTTGATGCCTGGGATCATGCTTTCGTTTTTGAAAAATACTTTGTTCAATTCATCAACACGGGCAATACGCATTGCTGGTAAAGTTCGACATTTTTTGTGGTTTAAAAATTTGATATCAGATATTGGAGGGTTTAAATTTTTTGTGTGAAGAATGGCGCGGATTCCTAGTTTTTTTGTAGGGTTGAAATCCAGATCAACAGAGTTTCCAACATAGTAAACGTCGTCTAAATGAGATGGTTTGAAATGACTTAGCGCAGAAGTAAACACAGCAGGATTTGGTTTGGCAAAACCAGATTCTGCAGCATTAAATACAGGAATTTGAATGTTTTCACCAGGGACAGTAAAAACTGGGTCTTTTGGGAATTTTTCATTGAGTTGGCTAAGGATCTGGTTATAGACTGGTGATTGATTTGCTATAATTCCGTAAGGGACGTTTTGCAAACGTAGCCGTTTGAGAAGGAGGAAAAAGTCTGAGGGTACATAATAGGATTTAGAATTAAGAAGAACTTGATATGCTTTGTATTTGACTTGATCAAATATTTTATCGTCTGAAATCCCAGTATGATGATGTTTGCGAAAAGGCATTAAAGCTTTCCCAAACAGTTCCTTATACCAACTTTTGTATTTGGTTAAGTCCATAGACTCTCCAGGTGTATAAAGCGGAACTGATTGAGAATGTATTTCAAAAGCTCGATCATAGGAAGTTTGAAGAAGTTGTGAGTTAATTATTGTATGATGGTTCTTACATATTTCGGCAAGAATTACGCCCATAGGAAATCGTAGTGGAGTAATTAATGTGTCGGAGAATAAGACAAGTTCTGGCTGGTAAGCTGCATTCAAATCTAGAATTCGAGATGATTTTTTTAAATCAGGATCATGATCAATTGTTGATGATGAGATAGAAGAATAATTTCTACCTGTTAAAGTCCTTGAAATTATTCTAGGGTTCAATAAGATTTTGGATATCACCATGATGGACTTGAAAAAAAAATAAAAAAAAAAAAAAAAAAAGTAAAACAATGAAAAATAAATAATCAAATAATATAAAATTATTTGAATAAATGCAAAATCTGAAACCAAAAAAAAAAAAAAAAAAAAAAAAAAATTAAATAAATAAATAAATAAAATAAAGAATATAATTAATAAATAACTAAAAAAAAAAAAAATATTAGTATGTGAAATTGATCAAAAGAGAATCAGTGAATATAAATAATTATTTATTGAATTTTTTTTTTTTTTTTTTTTCAGTTTAAATTTTTAAACTTTTCTTTCTCTTAAGAAAAATTAATAATAATAATAATAATATCACGTGATAAATCCATTTTGTAGCCTAGTTTGAAACTCATTATTTCAACAATATTCAAAGCTATACACTTTACTTTGTTTATTGACTATTATAATTAAAAGTTTGAGGACTGATTAGTAGTAATAATAACAATAATAATAATATTAATATTAAAGACCAGTTTCAAAATCTATTGTTTGATCTATATTCTTTTCTTGAATCTAGAAATTTAACTCCCTACCCTCTTCCCCCAGTTTGGAGAGT
The DNA here is from genome assembly GCA_022023575.1 of Geotrichum ghanense (nom. inval.). Classification (NCBI taxonomy): domain Eukaryota; kingdom Fungi; phylum Ascomycota; class Dipodascomycetes; order Dipodascales; family Dipodascaceae; genus Geotrichum; species Geotrichum ghanense (nom. inval.). Next base: position 1,484,690 of record JAKKCX010000010.1, on the reverse strand, counting down.
GCCAAACTTGATAAATATCAAATAAAACTAATTTCATTAAAAGTTACTTGTAACTATAATCAATTTATAAAGTCAAAAGTTGGAATATCACACTATCTTTTCAGTCTCGGAAATGCTTGTACGTCGACTAATAGCTGGTGAACCCAAATGCATGGTAAGGTTTTTATAACTGTTCTTTCTTGACACTGAAGGTGACATGGTTCGGTGTGTAGGGGAGCCAATGTTGAACATTGTTGCTAGGTCTTGTGAAGACTTTCGTTTCAATTTTAAGGCATTTGTTGGTATCGTCTCTGATTTATGACGAACATGATGCGTAACCTTGGTTGCTCTGAATGCGCTGCTTTGTCGTTTAAGAGTGTGCCTATTAGCTCCAGGTTGACTGTTAAGAGACTTGATGTTTGCCGTAGAGTAAAAGGCTTTCCGACCCAAGTCTTTAACTGCTATTCGTTTCTGCTGAGGAATTAAACGACCTCGTAGTTTATTAATACATTTGTCAAGGCAGAGTTCAATCGCACAGTGGTTGCGGATTATAGCTAACTGAGGCCAGGTCGACCGGCACCCACGATTTATAGCTTCAAGAAATGTATCCTTTGTCGGATTTTTAAAAAGATCTTTTAGCTCAGATATCTTGACATCTGGAACAATCGTGATATCACCTTTGTACTGTTGAGTCAAAAGTGAGCGCAGTTTTGTTGAGAGGTTTTTCAAAAGGCCTAGTTCTGAAGTTAATAACAGGTAATGAGATAGCTCATCAACCACTGTATTCTGCCATGATGAAGAGCTAATAGGATTGAACTTGACAAAGGGAACTACATGTGGATTAACCTGGCAGGCCACGAAATGGTCCACATTGAAAAGTTCTGACAAACGCATCAGAGGTAAGTCATTATCTACAGATCCATCAATATACTTCAAACTTGACGGGCTCCATGGATACTCTTCCCCAGTCAGAGAGTCTTTAGCAAGCAAAGTATATGAAGCAAACACAAAGGGAACCGAGCAAGAAGCACAAACAGCTGACCATATGAGAACATTGGGTGCTGTGAGATAGTTTAGCAAACGATCAGATTCATAAATGCTTGCTGGAGAAACTGTCACATTTAAAATTTTCCTCGTTCGATTATAAGCTTCTTGAAAAGTCAGATTTCCCAGTAGTACTTTTAATGTTTCAGCCAAATATTTGTTATCCAGCATGGTGCCATGCTTGAAAAACCTTGCTAATCTCACAAAAATGGTTTCTTCATGACCAGTTTCTTCAAAAATGTCAAACTTCTTTTCTATAAGAGTCTCAAACAACTCGTCAATCTCGTCATCAAAATGTACACAAAGAACACTAGCAAAGATAGATCCTGCTGATGATCCAGAGATGATGCGTGGCAGCAATTTCTGCTTCAGCAATTCTTTCATAACACCAGTATGGATCAAACCCAAAACACTACCTCCACTCAGGACTAACGCTGTTCGTCCAAACGCTTTCCGGGTTTGAATCAGAGTGTCCAAAATCCGTGCATCGTTGAGATCGTTGTCAGTATCTAGTAATGTTGTCAATGCCAGCTCACATTCTGATATGTAATCATCTATAATATGTTTAGTTCCAGTATATGAAGTAGAATAAAGCCGCTCGTCACAGATATTTCCCAAGTTTCGCTCTAGTGTTGTTCGGACTAGAAAAAGAAGCTTTTCATAATCTCTTGCCATCCTGCACTCTTTAATTTCTTTAGTCCTTCGCTGCACCAACTCGTAGTCGTAAATGTCGCTTTTCGGCTGTTGTTTCCACTTATCGTTATGCAATAGTCTGTCTAGGTTGGTGGCTGCATCTTTCCAGTCTTCGTATGTCGTGGCGTTGTTTAACTTGGTTTTGAAGATTTCAATTTCTTTTGCTTTTGGATCTGATCTGATGATGATGGCGAAGTGATTTGTTAGCTTTGATAATGTTTCTGGCAGTGAAAACTTTTTATTGTTAGCTAAACTGCATGCTAAAGAGATTCCGTCGTTTGGTTCCATATTTGTTACCTGGAGAAGGCGAGAATGCTAGTGAAAGAGCCAAAAATATATATATATAATGAGAGATATGTGTAAATATATATAATATTGACTTGAGAATGAGAGTATTTGCTAACAGTAGTGTGTTTCTAGAAAGAAAGAAAAAGAAAGAAAGAAACAGCTTACCAAGAAAGGCTGAATATTATTCTTTTTAGAGAAAGAAAGAAAGAAAGAAAAGAAATATCATAAACATTCAGATGTAAATTAAGATTACCCCACAAAAACTCATTATGGCAACCTTAAACCTTTACCTACCACAGTGTTTAACATCTGCCACCTGACAATCAGCTTTAGAAACACTTGAAAACTGAACAAACCATAGAAATGAGATCATGGAATTTGAACAGAACAAGCGTGGATAGCAATTATTTTTGCCAATTCTACTATGCAGCAGCGCCTAAGAATCTACGTCCACTTTAGAAGATGAGCCGAAAAAGCATTACAAAGATGTGTTTTTTTTCATATTATCTCAATCCGTGATTTTAATTATTATATACATCTAAATAAATAATGACGAGAATCCAACAACTAATGCAACTGGATGCGTTGAGCCATCCAAATCGCATAGTGCTCGTGTCTTGTTTAGAACTAGGAACAAGTTTCCCGATAGTCATTCACTTTAATCCCAATTAAAATCTGATGGAAATCTGTCTCGGGTCAGGAAATAAACCATATTTGATTGGCCATTATAGTACCCATTGTTTTTAAGAATACTTGTTTACTTATTTGCATTATTATTTACCAACTTGATTATTTATTTATTTTTAAATATTTATAAACTCAAATATATATATATATATATATATATATATATGGCTACTGTTCATATGATAGTATGTGAAAAACGCCGTAGTATAAACCATCTGCAAAGAACTTATACGGAAGAAAAAACAAGCCAATATATGGCTATATTGTAAAATTATCAAAACGTGCAAAATCCAATATTAATTTTGAAATCACAAGCAATCATGAGAATATATCCAACCTTTATTTTAATAACAATTTTCATGTTCTCAAGTCCACTTTGGGGGTAGCAACAAAACCTCTCAAAAAGCATCCATCCATTTTACCAGTAAAAGCCTTTTTCTTCAATGATTTTATCAGCCGGATATAAGTGCGTTTGCTATTCAGAGAAAAAAAAAATCTTAAAAATCAGTACTGTTTCTTGTCTATTTTGAATAATGTATTATTAAAGTCGATTAAAATTATCGCCGTTACTGGCTTGTAAAGCCTTTAATAGTAGACTTCCAAGCTCAACACGGAAAAGTACTCTCCTTTCATATTGATTTCGAGTAATAAATAAATTGAAAATCTTGTTTATGTAGCCTTTGAATCTCTTGATATTCTCTAGAAATTGCACCAATTTCTAATCATCACTTTGATCAAATGCTAATATTATATCACTAAAATGATCTCACACTGATTGTACAAAGACACCTTTCAAAAATTTGAAACTAGCAGCCAGAAAACTTTCCATCTGTTTACTCATGTTCCATATCTTTGTAGCCCACTGTAATTTCAATTGTATCTAAATAATTGAATGCAAACCTCTTCATACAGTAATAGGAAACAGTGCTCTGGGCATGATTCAGAACGGATAGTTAATATGTGCCTCGAGTAAACTCATGATGATGATAATTCTTTATTCATGCAATATTCACATGCAAATGGGTGACGGGATTTATTTGGTTACTCCACCAAAAAAAAAAAAAAAAAAGCTCATTTAGGTAATGAATTCATATTGAAGAATGTCTTATTTCATGTTCTAGTAAACAGACACATTGGCCAAGATTTCTTCCTGACATGAGTTTTATTATTATCATTATTATTATTATATTTTACGTAATTAAAAAATGTTTTATATGCTTTTCAAGAATTCACAATAAAAGACTTTAGATATGGAAAATAGTATTTATAACATATGATTATTGAAAATCATAAAGTTACCCTCCCACCAAGCCCTATATTTTGCATTTTAGAAATAAGCCCTTACCACACAAACATTTTCAAAGAATAAATAACTTCCCACCACTGACTCCTTTGATTTTTTTTCTTCTTTTCTCACACCAAGCAGAAGTTCGATATCTTACGTACATTGCCCTTGCCTTTTACCAGAGCAATCCGGGTATTGGCTTCATTAATGCTTTTTAACTAGTTTTTGGAATCTTTCTCTGTTCTTTGATGGGGCAGAGAATCATTGGTCCTTTTGTGGCCAAGGTGTTGGAAAAGAAGGTGTGGTTTTTGAAGTTGTAATGTTTTTATAGTAATGAAATTATTTTTAATGTTTTATCTCTTTTTTTTTTTTTCCATCTTTTTTACTAGCCTGTATTAAATAAATAATCATGTTTATGGAATGTTGTTGCATGCTATAATAAAATTAGGTTTCTTAAAAGTTATTTTCTTTGAAGCATCAAACGCTCAAATGCATTTTGTGGTTTCTTCAACGTTTGCGTAGGTTTGGTGACCTTGCCAGATTTCTTTATACTTGAAAACACGTTGCTGGCTTTGACAGGTGCCTTTTTCACACCTGCAGAGGATCCAGTGATTGCTGGCTTTATCGAGACTTTTTCACTAGAGTCACGTTTAAGATTGAATCTGTCAGTATCCTGCTCTTTATCATCTACTTTCTTCATTTTGTTGGCCTTCTCTATTTGCCTTTGCAATAATTTTTCTTGAGTTTCATGATCATCCATTTCACGCTGTTTCTTTAAAAATTCCTTTCGCTCAATGGCCTCTGCTGAGTTATCAATATATGCAATACACAGACCTTCTTTCTCACTTTCTTCAACTTTACAAATTTTCATTTCACCCAAATACTTGACAAATTGTGCAAGTGAACTCCATCTTGTGGCGTTCATATGCACATGTTGCTTATCTGCAATATACTCTTGGTAAAACCTGTTGGCATTTATAAGTTTTTCACCATGAGATGCCCTTAGTAATCTAACGAATTCAGATTGGAATTCACGCGAATACTCGTCGATTTTAGACTTGGATGCTGTAGATATGTTTAGAATATTACGAAGATGAGATTCACTCATAGTGTGACACTTGAATCCATTTTCATCGCGACATTGTTTCTCGCACGGCTGGCAGTACCATCTTAAACGCTGCAGGCCCTTAGCCTTCATTTGATTGGCAACATATTTAGGTGTTCCTACTTCTGCTCTACCCATATTGAAGCTTTATTTAAAAAAAAAATGTAGTTGAATATTCCACAGACTAAAAATGATTGTGTGTGTGTGTGGCGCGCAGAAAAACGAAGTTTTAGGGTGGTTTTATGACATTGATTTCAAACATTTTTGTGATGTTGTAAATTGGGAGTTTATAATAACCCTTACCCTATAGACATATTCATATTGTAGGTAAGAGAATGTTTTCTTGGTTTATGTGTATTTCAACAAATGGCTATAAGATTTACTATAAAACTGTATACATAATGGTAATCAAAAACACCATGGATATTATTATTATTATTTTTTTTTTTTCATTCTTGAAAGACCATGATCAAAATTGAGAAAAAAAATATATTTGTAAAAATGCAATGTGTTCGTATGTGATCGTGTGGACTCGTATATATAAACTCATGTAAACTCATGCCAACTCGTGTTAACTCGTGTCAACTCATGTCAACTCATGTATTTTTCGAATCATTTTCGAAAATAGTCGGAAAAACCATTACCTAAAAAAGTATTTCCAGTAGTGTCGGAATAATATATATAGTTTTAATTAGTACCATCATAAGGTGACCTATCAATACAAATTTATAAAACTCGAGAGTTTCACAAACATCTGGCTTGGAATTCTAGCACAAACCATGACCTTGGATGGCTATAATAGTATATTAGAAAATGGTTGTTTTTCATTTTATTGTATTTTATTTTTTGTCCTCTTCAAAGGTACAAAACTGACACTAACTGTAGATCGTACAACAAAGCCCGAAACTTTTATTGATTGGCAATACATTGCACAATGACAATTACATTTTTATTTTATTTTATTTTATTTTAATTTACTTTACTGTATTGTATTGTATTGTATTTTTTTCTATAAACTTGATGGGCATCATCATCATGCATTGACGGGATAATGTTCTCGGATACGAGGTTTAGTGACTTCCGGTAGCTAGAGAAAAGTTCAATAGTTTTTGTTTTCTGAGATTTTTTTTTTCTTAGAATAAACTTTTACTATAGAATGAATACAAATTATAACTTTTATTAAACAGCTTTAGCTTGTGGTTTGTTAAAAGTTTTTATTACTAGTAAAAATTGAAATTAAAATAAATGATAATAATAATAATAATAATAATAATAAATGAAAACAAAAAAAAAAAAAAAAAACGGCTTGAACTAAACTTTACAATGATCAAATTTTGTAATGATTGGATATTGAGAAAGGGAACCTTGAAATAGTCATTTGGATGGCGCAATCAAAGCATTTTTTTGAGTTGAGTTTAAACAAAGCAAGACCAAATTCAAGTTATGTTTGTAAAATGATTAAATTCATAGAGAAAAAAAGGTTTATCACAATACTTGTAAGAATATCAAATCGTAGTAATATGATGGTTTTTATTTTAATATCAAAATATTTATATTGTATATTAAGAGATTTCGTAAAGAGTGTTGAGATTAGCATATGCAATTTTGTATATATATATATATATAAATAAACTCGTAAATCATAGATTCCCGTGTTTCAATGCCTTCCCCGGGTCTTCCGCGGCAGCTCCCCGAGTAGCCACCCAGCCAGGGCCTCTGCAGAAGTTTACGAACCCTGAATACCACTAACATCGCAGACTAAACCACGCCAGACTGGACTCAAGCATCATAGTAATGTCTTGATGTCTTTAAAAACACTCTCACTTCTTACCAACGGTACACTTTCCCGTGAGTGAGTAAAAATAAAGAAAATTAAAAAAAAATTGAAACTATACGGGCTGCTAAAGAAGCTGTGACTCAATGTCCGGGATTATGTAATTGTTTTCAGACTCAAAATCCTTTAAATCACCAGTCAGTTCCCAATTAAATGAAATTTTTTTTTATTTATTTAATTCTTTATTTTCATTCATCTTCATTTTCATATACCTTTCTTCTTGTCAAGCACACTTGACAAAGCTCATCGTCAATTGAATCCTTTTTTTTTTTCTCTTCCTCAACAATGTCACAACCTCAAGATATCAGCAATATTACCCAGGCTTTTGCCAACGCTGTCTCCATCTCAGCTTCTCCTACAACTGCATACTCTCCTGGCTCATCTTTTGGTAAAGGATACCCTGGCTACGTCGAGCCCAAGACTTTGAAGCCTTTTTCTACTGAAGACATTAAGATCTTGTTACTTGAAAACGTCAACACCACCGCTATTGAGATCTTCAACAAACAAGGATATCAGGTAGAATTCCTTAAGACCTCTCTTCCCGAAGATGAGCTTATTGAGAAGATCAAGCATGTCCATGCTATTGGTATCCGTTCCAAGACTAAACTCAACAAGCGTGTCATTGATGCTGCTAAGAACTTGGTTGTCATTGGCTGCTTCTGTATCGGTACCAACCAGGTTGATCTTGAGCATGCCGCAAAGAAAGGTATTGCTGTTTTCAACTCTCCTTTCTCCAACTCTCGTTCTGTAGCAGAACTGGTCATTTCAGAAATCGTTGCGCTAGCTCGTCAAGTTGGTGATCGTTCTATCGAAATGCACACTGGTACTTGGAACAAGGTTTCTAGCAAGTGCTGGGAAGTTCGTGGTAAGACTTTGGGTATTATTGGTTACGGCCACATTGGTGCCCAGTTGTCTGTTCTTGCTGAGGCCTTTGGTATGAGCGTCATCTACTACGATGTCCAGATGATCATGGCTCTTGGTACTGCTAAGCAAGTTCCCACTCTTGATGCTCTTTTCCGTGAAGCTGATTTCATTACACTGCACGTTCCTGAGCTTCCTGAGACAAAGAACATGATTTCCACAGAGCAATTTAATGCCATGAAAGATGGTGCTTACCTTATTAACGCCTCTCGTGGTACTGTTATTGATATCCCTGCCCTTATTGCTGCTCGCAAGTCTGGTAAGATTGCTGGTGCCGCTCTTGACGTGTATCCTAACGAGCCTGCAAAGAACGGATCTGGTCTCTTCAGCAATGATCTTAATGATTGGACTTCTGAGCTCACTCAGCTTGGTAACATTATTCTTACTCCTCACATTGGTGGTTCTACCGAAGAGGCTCAAAGTGCCATTGGTGTTGAAGTTGGTACTGCTGTCACTAAATATATTAACGAAGGTTCCTCAGTCGGAGCTTGCAACTTCCCAGAAGTTTCTCTTCGTGCATTGACACTCGACGACGATGACCGTGTGCGTGTCTTGTATGTTCATAAGAACGTTCCTGGTGTGCTGAGAACCGTTAACGAGATCTTTGCTGAGCACAACATTGAGAAGCAATACTCTGAATCCAGAGGTGACATTGCTTACCTCATGGCCGATATTTCCAATGTTTCTTTGGATGATATCAAGAAGCTCTACGAATCACTCGAGGAAACTCCTTTCCGTATTGCTACCAGATTGCTTTACTAAGTTATTATCTTTTATTGTATTATGGGTTTTTTTTCTAAGGTAAATTAGGCCAGGCAGTTTTTTATTTTCTCTTGGTTTGGAATAAATAGTATGCTCTCCTCAACGGAGTTGCATTGGACTTGAAAAGTTTTAAAAAAGAATAGTTCATTCTTGAACATGTTCAACATCTTTGTTTATGAATTTGACGATAGAATTTTATGTGTATTTTAATATTATAACGCTTTTTTTTTTTTTTTTTTTTTTTTTTTTTTTTTTTTTTGGTATATATATATCATATTTATGGTTTTTCAAGCCATCAGTAACAATTTTGTATTAGAACGGAAGAACAAGAAATAAAGGTATCACAAACATCCTTATTAGTCTATTGATTTGTTAATTACTATAATTATCATTATTAAAGATTAAATGCTTGTAGAAAATAAATAGTTGTCCGCTTTCCATCTCTCTTCATCTATTGTTTTCTAGAAAAATCCAGTTTCGGTTTTTTGTGTCTCAGAAGCCATCATACTTCCCAAGTATGGTTTCATCATTTGCCCAAAAGGTGTGGCCAAAACCTTTGCGGGAAGTTCTTTAATCTCTTTTGGATATTTTTCTGCAAGAGTTTCGGGACCCACGAGAACCTCTAAGAAATCATGAGAGAAATGATTACAATTATTTTCGAGAAGATCATAGGCATTCAATCCATATTTGGACTCTGCTAGGTCTGTAAGAAACTCTGTGATAACTTCACGTGGCAGGTTTGTCGAGCCCATATCTACTACTCTTAATGGAGGTCCATGAGCGGTACGACCAGCTTGCGCATTTTGAATGCCTTGACTAAAGTAATACTCTTGTGAGTCAAATACAACTGAAGTATGCCAAACACCATCAATAGGGAATCCAAGAAGTTGAGGTGATAGAATACGGGCCATGCCGTTAGTTAAATCATAGATATAAAGTTGGACCTTAGTGGTAGGTTCAGTACTGGTTTCTGATGTCATGATGATGATGAAAATAATGAGCTACTGCTGCGTATTATAAATGAAAAGTGTATGTGTGTTTTATTTTTTCTCCTTGAATACTTTAAAAAAGAAATCAAAAAGTGGCAACTGGGTTCAAATGGTGGATACTGTTGGTGTTATATAGATGAAAACAGTGGACGTTGGTTTTTGAAGGCCGCTGTTTACCTCCATCTGAGTCGGACCTATCGGAATAGCCTAGAAGATTTATTTAAGACACGTTTGATACTTAAGTACTATGTCTTTTTACCCAAGTCTTCCTGCTGGGAGAAATTAATTTAGTATTAAGACTTAACTGGGCTGGGGTTGGGGATCAGGAACATTATATTAGTTGGGAGATTCTAAGAAATTTTTCTGAGTATATGAAGCTACAGGTTCATGTAAATATTTCAATCGGCTTTTTTTTTCGACATATTAATTATAAAATAAATTAATAATTAAAAGGACAAGACTCCGATTTTCTCAATATTCAAAGAGAAAAGAAAAGAAGGGTGGGAAAAAATAGTAATAACAATAATAATAATAATAATAATAATATTGAAAACACAATGTCTACGAGACGACTGAATGAAAACGAGAAAGTTCAAAAATACAAGCGAGGTCCATCACGAAAAATTAAGGTATGTTATAGATAGTCAATGATGATTATGATGATGATGATGATGATGTTTACAAGAGATCATATCTAACTAGTGTGTACACAGAATGTTAAAAACAAATCATTAAAGACTAAGCTTAAATACCAAGAAGCCAAATTCAATGATGCTGCAAAGTTTGCAGCTAAAACTGAAGAGTATTTACAACTTGAGGATCGTGGATTTCTCGAGGCTGAAAACGATCTGGAAAAAACTTACAAGTTTACACAAGACGAAATTGTCAAGCATGTCGACATTCAAACTGCACGCAAGGCGTTCAATCTTAATCTTCCAGATTTGGGCCCATATCATCTTGACTATTCTCGCACAGGTAATCATCTTGTTATTGGTGGTGCTAAAGGTCATGTAGCTACGTTTGATTGGAAACAAGGTATTCTGGGGACCGAACTACAACTGGGTGAGACTGTTAGAGCTGTCAAATGGCTTCAATCAGATAACCAATTTTTTGCAGTTGCTCAGAAAAAACATACATTTATTTACGATGCACAAGGAACCGAAATTCATAAACTTAAGAAACATGTCGGCACAGTTGGTCTTGAATATCTGCCGTTTCATTTCTTGTTAGCCACAGCCGGTGACTCTGGTGTGCTCCGGTACCAAGATGTATCAACAGGTCAGCTTGTAGCTGAAATCAGAACTAAACTCGGAACTCCACAAAGTACTGCTTTGAATCCTTATAATGCAGTAGTCAGTCTAGGCCATAACAACGGAACCGTTACAATGTGGGCTCCTAACATGCACCAGCCATTAGCTAAAGTTTTGGCAACCAGAGGCCCAGTCCGTGGAGTTGCGTTTGATCGTCAAGGCACATATATGGCTGCTGCTGGAGGTGATAAACGTGTTAGAATTTGGGATGTGCGGAATTTCAAAGAATGCGTACAATCTATTGGTACTTATGCTCCAGCAAGTTCTGTTCACATATCAGAATCTGGTTTGTTAGCTGTAGGATTTTCATCTATGGTACATGTATGGAAGGATACGCTTACCACTGCAGAGGTCGACTTGAAGTCACCATATATGGAACATAAGCTTCCTGGAAAGCCTGTGACTCAAGTAAGATTTTGCCCATTTGAAGATGTGCTGGGTGTAGGACATGCTCAAGGTTTGGCTTCCATGATTGTACCAGGTGCTGGTGAGGCCAATTTCGATGGTTTGGAGGTGAATCCATTCATGAATGCATCACGCGAAGGTCGTCGTGAAAACGAAGTTAGAGAGCTTATGAACAAGCTTCAACCTGGCATGATCACATTAGATCCTACACAAATCGGAAATGTCAGCAAATCTAGTGAGTCTGTGCGAATGAAAGCTGCGGAACGTGCGGCTGCTGAAGAGGAAGAGTTGCAAGCTGCAGCCAAAGAAGGACGAAGTGGAGATTATTTCAAGGAGTTGAGACCAGATTTACCAGAAAGTGAATCTATAATCAATCAACGTTTACAAAAACGAAAGTCAAATGTTATTGATGATAAAAAGGTAAGACTACAAAACGCTTTGGCTGCTGAAAGAAAGATGAGAAACGAAAGACTTAGAAAAGAGCGTGGAGAAACTGAAAAAGAACTTTTGGGTCCAGCTCTTGGTCGTTTTAAATAATCGTATAGATATATATATATATATATATTTCTCTTTATTATATATTATTACATTGTTGCAAGTATATCCATGTCATTTGTTAATCGTTATTAATAGAATTGTATTATTTTTTTTTGTTATCTGATATTTAATTTGATTTTTAATTTAGTTATTTCAACTTGTTTATATGAAGTTTGTAAATTTTTTGTTCAAGGTGCTGTTTACACAATTTTGATTTATTTATTAAATATGAATATAATATATACTAAAAAAAAAATTAAAAAAAAAAAAAAATAAAAACCTTTAATGTCTTGTTAGTTATTGTCGTTTTCCAAATCCCACCAAACAGATTCCAATTTAGTGTGTTTGCAATACCAGTCGGGCCTTTCATTGTTATCTTTATTTGGAATTTGATGAACTAATATTTTAACCCATCTAGTTTGATTTTCTTTTTGGGCTCTTAGTTTTGATAGTCTTTTAGATATTATATGTGGATGTCTTCTTACTAAATAAGAAGGAATATCCAAAAAAAATAATGCATCTTCTTGTGTAAATCTAATTGGCATTCTTACACCATCTTGGCCTTCGAAAATCATTGAAATAAAGTAATTTCCATTTTTTACCCAAAACAATTGGTTATCAGTATCATATTCTATTATCTTTCCTAAAAGTGGAAATATTTTGTTATTGTACCGTGGATTTCCTGCACCTTTGCAATAACAAGGGCCCAATCCATCTGGATATGATCCATCTCGTCTAATAAGAACACCCGGTTCAAGTGTGTCTAGTGTGTACTTTCGTTTCCGTGTGTGCAAAGGCGAGAGGTCTTCTTCTGAATCTGAAATATTTCTGCTGTATAAAGGATATTTTAATAGAGACTTGGGTTTTGAATAAAACGCTCCAGACCACAAAACTCTCAACACTTTTTCGCCCCGTGCACTGTTAATACCAACTTTGGGGAATTCTTTGACCCTAGAATAAGGGTCTATACGAGAGCCATCGGTAAACAAGTAGGCTTTCAAATATTTTTCTCGACGTTTCAAAAATGCTGCCTCTAAAGGGCTAATGATATGAATGAGCTTCAGTGATTTTTCAAAAGAAGAATGTCCACGAATATGGGCTTCAATAAATCGGGACGAGTTTTCAATTCCAAACCTGTCTTTATCTACAAATTTAAATGTAACATTAGAAAGATGTAAAATGTCACCTTTACCAATATCCATTGTGTTGAAAGGAATTCCGGCTTGGTCCCAGAGACACAAGTGTAGTGCAGTGTTTTTAAAATCACAACCATACGAATTACAAAACTCGGTATCACCAAGAAGCATATTTTTGGTATAATCTGTCACCTCAACGCTGGCTGAAAGTCCATATTTCATCTTGTCTAGACCTTTTTCTTTCATTTCCAAAAACTCATCATTGGTGATTTCTCTAAAATTATGAACATTTAAAACTTCAACAATAAGTGAAGCTTTCAACATGCTTCGATGCCCTAAATTTTGAGCAAGATATGCGGATTCACTAGTTATATTTTCGATTGTAACAAAGTCATTATGATTTCGAACTATATTCTCAGTTGACAAATGTTGAGTTTCACGCAAGTCCTTAAGAAGTTTAATATACTGATTAAGTGTTTTATCATTTGGTAGAGATGCTCTCATTCCGAAATATGATTTAATATGATTTTTGATTTCGTTCCTTCTAATTTCCATATGATGATGTTTAACAGAAAACACAAACACCGAAGACCCAAATTTTGATACTGCAGTGAATCGTTCTTCACCCCGCGTTTCTTTCTATTTTTGATTAGCTTCTTTCATCTTCTACAAAGAACTAGTACCAAATATTCTCACCAATATTCCAAATCCAATCCCTACAAGTGTATCTCCCTCTGAGATCTCAATCTTATCAAAGGACTCTTTCATATCTGCTTGCATTATTGATACAGGAAAATCTAATGTTTTCCCTGAATTATTGAAAGTTTCTTGTGCATTTAGAAATACAACCACTTTTGGATAATATGATTGTAAGTGATACTCAACTCTTCTTACTACTCCTGCAAAATTGGTTACCGCATGTTCTCGTGCCGTTTTGAATCCAGACTCCATACCACTGGAGCGCAAGTCTGTTCCATTATATCCAACAAATTCTGACAATGGAGTGAAACCTTCAGGAAGCTTAATCTCAACCGCCTTTAAATTTGAATCTTCAATTTGTCCCATCTACTGAAACTAATTGGAATAAAAAGTGATGATACTAGATTTCACCGTAGTCTAAGGAAGGATAGCTAAATTGGGAGAATTCCACTTGATTCTCAAAAAGGGTTTTGGGTAAGTTTGATATTGGATAAAGGTGTATGTTCCAAGTGCTAATTTCAATTTTCTTTTAGACTGTGGCAAAGCCAGACTGAATTAACAAAAAAGTAGATATATATTCAATTTTTTTTTTTTCAATAGTAAATTATAGTTTCATGAAGTAAAAGTATTTGAATCATTATACTTTTATTTTTTTTTTTTTTGCCTGCTGATAAATTTAAGTAATTTGTCACATAATAAAAGCGACACAGAATACTTTGTATTTAAAACAGAATTCACGATTTTAGCTGTCAGTTTTAGATAATTATTTTTTGAGTATAGCTTTAATATTTGTTAATTTTATTCCTAAAACCAATTCTTAAACTGTTTGCTTTGTTTATTCAGATGTATTTATCACTATTATTTCAACGTATATATGCATTATTTGTACAATCACTTAAAATAATTTTTAAAGCTTTGTAAGTTTTGTTGACATTAAAGTTGTTTTACCTTTTTTTTTTATTCTAGTATTTAGAATTAAAATAAATGATAAAAATCTATTGACACTAAGCTATGTATCAAATAAGTACATTAGCAAACATTATTTCAACACCCAAGTTTATCAAAAAGTATATAGTAATAATAAGTCTAAAAATCAACTATTACATGAGATTACCAGCGGCCAGTGTCCATCATCGAAAGCTTGATAGCAAGTTCTAAATCTTCTTGCTCACTGTTATTACTTGCTTCACTTTGATTATTCATAGACTCTTTTATGGCTTGCATCACCTGCCATGATTCATCGTTCTTGTCCACAGAGTTTGAGCCTGCACTACGGCTTGAGCTTGATCCTCCATTGTTTTCAAGCTCAACAGTATTAAATGCAGGGTTAGCATTTGTTTGCTCTAAGGACAGTTGAATAGCACGTTCCCAATCCTTTTCAGTTACATCAATTGGTGCAGAATTTAAAACAACAGAATTGTTCGATGTTGCAGATGATGCAAATGAAGAAGCTCCAGTACTAGTACCACCTTGCTCCAAAGAAAGCCTAATAGCCTCTGCAAGATCTTTGTCAACATTTTCAGGTCGTGATTCGGATTCTTGACTAAGCATCATTGCGTATGATAACTGCTCTTCTTCAGTCAATCCTTCTCCTACAAATGGGGCTCTTTGACGACGTTCCTGAGCAATTTCCTGGTGCAATTCTTTTAAAGCCGATACATCATCGTCAATCTCCCTGAGTAAAACCTCATTTCTTGGAGTACCATTTGATGAGTGTCTCCGCTTGCCTGGGGTCTTCTTTTTAATACCACGAGACTTAACATTAGACAAGCTTTTATTTACACCAAATTCAAAATATTGAACTGAGGATTGAACAACCAGAATTCCCTGTGGGTTTTTAGGATCAGGATCAAGTTCTAAGTGAAATGGGATGAAATCATCTGCAATTCGAGTTGACTCCTGAATTCCTTCACCAATTTCAGAATAATCTAAAATTCTTCTTGGGAACCTAACAGTTCCAAGTTGTATACGTTTTCCAGTTAAAACATTAAAAATATAGACAACACCCAATGGAGAACAAAGAGCAAATATTGCAGGATTAATAGACACTGCTGAGATAGTAGGAGTATCAACAAATGGGGAGTTGATTGCATGAATCAAAGGTACGACATCATTTTCACTAACCGAAGCTCTCATATTCCAAATATATGCGTAAGAACCACCAGAAGTTGCAATTAAATATCTTCCTACTTCTCCTGGTACAAGCTTGGGCAAGGAGTTTTCATTCACATATGCAAAGGGAGACTTGTCTAAAGACATCAAAACGACTTCGCTGTCATATTCTTCTAGCCCAGTAGGCATTTCAAGCATAACAGAAGATCTTTTATTAGAATCATCTGTAATAGTATGTCGAATAATGCTGTTACCATCTGTCACTAATACATATCCACCCTCAATATCACATGCATAACGATACACAGTAAGCAAAGCTTTTGGTTGACCTATAAGAGTCAAATCACCACTGACATCACCTTTTTTTCTTGCCCAAGAGTATACCAAACCTGTTGCAGTTCCAATTATAATCCTGTTCTGATTATCCGTTTCTAAAAATGTAATTATTTCAGGGTTTTCTGTAGTACCCACAAAAAAAGATGAAATAGGATCTCCTTTGAACGCATCCCAGATAAAAATTTGACCATCCGATCCGCCAGAAACCACTGTTATAGCATTATTTGAATTAATGGATGCTCTAGGTGAAATAGTTTTTGAAATCCAAATAGCAGTTACTCTGCCTTGATGATGACCTGAAAATGTAACAAAATGTCTGACAGTGGCAGCCTTTTGGAGAAATGTGCCTGATACATGACCAGTCTCAAATCCATGAACAATTCCAAATTTAGAAGTTGCAACACAAGTTGTTATATCATGTCTAGGTGTAAGACCATTCGTGCAAAAGTAGGGAGCTGCTACAGTCCCTTTGGAGGGGTCGGTGATCAAACCTGAGTCCGAAAGAAGAGAAAATGCTAGCATTCTCATAGATGGAAAGTCTATAGATACATGGGAAATTGCAGGGATATGCAATCTAGAAGAAATGTGATTAGCACCGGCTGTTCTTTTCCACATTCTAAGATCATTATGACGTTCAATGACCTCCGTTTTCCAAGATAAACTTGCAGTAACTCTACTAAACGTCTGGGTACCATAGGTTTGAAGAAACACTGCTCGCCACAAAGCATCACTCTCAATTCTCTCGTGCCACTTAGTCGAAACCAAGCTTGCGGCATCTAATGATCTTATGTCAAGCCATTTAAAAACTTCAACAAAAAGTTCCTGGGGCAAATTCTCAATACTTAATGGAGGGGTTTGATAGATCGAAAGGTCGACCTGATCAATACTTGGTGAACCATGTTGAGAAGGTTGTAAGTTGTCAGAGTTTGAATTAAATTCTCTAGATGTGTCACTGATAGTATTGTTAACGGCTTGGTTTGTTGTAGAGAGCATAAACGAAAAACAGAAGATGGTATGTTAAAGATAAAGTTGACAACTTGAAAGTGAGAACTTGTCAACCTAGATATAGTCAATAAGACTGAAAGCAGAAACAGTAAAATGCGGTTTGGATGGAGAAAAGACTGATTAAAGCTGTCACCAATGGAAATAGTAATATTACAATGTGTAACGTAAATTAAGTGTATACGAAGGCTTAAGTGAGCAGTGTAGAAACGAAAGAGTTGTATTTGACCAAATTGCCTTAGTTTTCATTTTACTTCATTTTTGTTCAGTGTGCAGATTCCATCCTCTAGAATATCTGAGTCTGGGATATATTATTATATAATATTTTATTTAATCTGACCAATCAATGACTTTAGGTAAAACGCATTTCTCAACGTCAAACTTCTAATCGAGGATAGAGAAATTGGAGCACATCAGCACTATCTAATGACAACTTCGATTTTATTGGCATCATACCAGCTGAGGTTGGCACCAGCCTCATTGATAAGGGGAGGTGTTTGCAATGGAGTTTTACGCAATTTGACTCATAGGACATTTCATTCAGCCCGATCATTACGATCTGATGTACATCCTGACTTTCCTGAAGATTTATCCAAGGTTCCAAAAGTTAGAAAACCAGGTAGATTTGCTGCAGAGCCTCTAAGACCGCCATTTAGAATAGGCAATGCACCTATTTACACCGCGCCTGCCGGACCCCAAGTTGCATTTACAAAAAGATCAACTCTTGGGTTTGCTGCAATTGGCGCGTATGTAGGCTATTTATGCTCTGTCACTACTGGAATCTCTCCTTATGCAACACTTTTTGGTATGTTTAATTTAAAAGCTTTTTGAAGTTATATAGAAGAAACATATACTAACGATCATGTAGGTATTATTCCTCTTTTGGTTCCAATTCCTGTTTTTCAATATCTTTCAAAACCTTATGTGACTAGAATATTTAGACTATATCGCACAGATGAACCTCAGACATATGAAAATATTACAAAAGACGAAACTCTAGTTGTAGAACAGGTTGGAGCATTTGGAAGATCAGTTCATGCAACTCAAATCAAGCTCAAAGACATCCGTATTGCTAAAGAAAGATATGGTTGGGTTAATTGGGAATATAAAGATGCTGAGACTGACGATGTAATAAAACTTTATGTTGCTGATAACGTTGGAGGAATCAAGATGGATAGAATTTGGGGAATCATTGAAAAGAACTCGGGCATTGACAATGGCCGATCTTTTTTGGACGAGCAATAGATTTGTACATATAACCGTTAATTTATTACTGAAACCTACAGTAAGAGCATTTGCATCGTGCTGTTATAGAAAAAAAAAGAAGAAAAAAAAACAATTTTAGACTGGTCAGAAGTTAGAGCAGTCTCTTACAAAGGATGGTTAGCAAAGAATCTAGAAATTCTCAATGTATTCAGATATTCTCAATTGTGGGAAATTGTTGAAAGAGCGAAACAGAAACCTTGTAAGATGTACTGAAATGAAAAAGAATTAAAATAATGATAATAATAAAACATGTATATAATAAAAACATTGGTATATTTATGATAAACATTCTGTCAAATGCTCTCAAATTTGAACAAGAAGATGATCAACTTGATAAAATGAGAATATTGTAGTGAACGTTTAGTCTAATAATAGAGTATATAAATTCATGTGTATGAAGGCATTGTCATTTGTCAATATTAAAATTAATATCAAGATTGTTTCCCAGTTTGAAGAATTCTAGATTTTATCGAATTATGTAAACATTTCATTTAAGCAAGTTTACAGGAACTTTTCATTATGGAACATATAACTTTAATCTGAATAAAAAGATTGTATATATATATAATGGTATTCATTTCTTCTTCTTCGTGGAATTGCTAAGAAAAGTTAGAAGATGACGATAAATTATTTCAAAAGAAGAAGTTCTTGTGGAATTGTGGCTATTAAATTTTACTTTTTATACTCATGTTTTTACAATACTCAAGACACAGCCAATATAAGTAAACTTGAAACTCACAAGACTTGTAGTCTTAAAATTTGATATTCTAATTTATTTTTTATAAGAAAAAGGCCGGATTTTTGTTAAAATCAAGTGTAGATTTCAAGTCATAAATGATGGCACAAAATGTTGTAAAGAATTTGACGTTTCTTTTAAAGCCCATACTCACTTTACTCTAACTATTTCTTTGGTTGGCAAGAATAAGCCTTATAAGTTCTATTTAATTAATTTCTTTCAAAATAAAATAAAAAAAAAAAAAAACATCCATCTATTTAATCAACATAAAATTTAATAAACTGTTTGAATATTTTAATTCCAATTAGATATTTTTTTTTGAATCAAGGATTTTCAAACTTTAGATATCATGTTGTTTTTATTTAGTTTGTTGCATCAATAAACAAATGAAATCTTTTATTTGCAATAAAAAAAGTCATATTGAAAAAGGTATTACTACTACTACGACCACTGCTACTACTAATGATAATAATAATAATAATAATAATAATAATAATAATAATAATAATAATAATAATAATAATAATAATAATAATAATAATAATTACAGCAGAACTAATGAGATCTTTTAAATATCAATATTTTGTTATTAAATTATTCAGTTTCAACGCAGATTAAAATATCCATGTAAACTGCATTTGAGGTATAATTAAAACGCACAAGTTAGATAGTATTATGTTACTAGTGATTCTCACAATATCTTTGAATGAAACGGTAAATTCACTTTTCACAAGTCTTTAAACATGGAGTTGTAAGCATGAGGCTGAGTTGAACGTTTAGAAGTTAAAGTTTAAAGGCTTGTGAATCTGACAGTTTAAATGTGGAAATTTTATCACCCTTTAGGAGATCAGTTTACCTCTTTGAAACTGGTTTGTTCAAATAATAGTAGAAATATTCACACAATGAGTTTGATAATTAATATAAATTATGGTGATATTTTTCACTGAATGAAACCCTAGAGCAATCAAAAAGAATAAAAAATAAAAAATAAAAAATTACAATTAATACTCATATAATAAGAGTTAGAGATATGGATATGAAAGACGGTATTACGGTATTAAAAGTGGATCGGTACCTGCTTTTACCTGACCTGTTCACATTTTGTAATAACTACATGAAGGCCACAAGTACGCAATTAACGGGCTACCAAATTTAAACGGAGTTTGAGGAAAGCAGTTGAGGACCCGAATGATGCTTATGACCGTCATATTGTTTTGAAAATGAATGGCAAAAGCAATTTAAAAAATCATATTACGTTTTGAAGACCTGTTTACAACTATAAGAGTATTTGTATAAACATATAATTACTAGATAATCTTCTTTTTTTTTACAATATCCTAATTTTTTCTAAAATAAAAAACATCTACTTAGCAGATATACTTGTACCTTGGTTTATGACTATTGTTCCTTAAAAAAAAAAACACATCATAATGGTTACACTTGTTTATCAACATGGACTGTTTGTTTGTACTGCAGAGTTAGATTTTGTTTGCAACTGTATTCCTGCTGTTCAGCCTATAGATTTACTGTTCATGTACAGTCCAGACAAAGTACTGCGCAATTTCGTTCCTTGTTTAAAGTGTTTGATTCCTTCAAGTATACACAACAAAATCATGTTTTTCGAATTTAGATGTGTTGATGGCAAAAGAGCCATGGTCAAGTTCAACAGAAGAGAATGGATATTTTTAGGAAGTGAAACTTGTCATGACTGTATTGGAAGATGTTCTGCAGATAAAAGTAACTACAGAAAATTATGGCAAGGTGAATGGCCTGAAGAATAGTCAATAAAAAACTATCGTTTATTAGAATTTGCCTTATTTACTCTATACATATATTGAGAAATATTTAAGAATATAATACATTTATCGTACGACGTAAATTGCTTGTTTTATGTTATCATATTACATTGCACTATCGATAGTATCAATATAATAATATCACTCAGTATTGTCTTTAAATACATTAATTTTTACTAAGTGTTAATCAAGTAGTTGATCTTAGCGTATGTAAAAGAGTCGATGCATTGATTATTTCCAAAATTAACTGCATTTCATCAATTTTGATATTCAATTAGATGAATTTGGCCATATTATTTTACCATTCAGTGCATCTTAGGTAAGTCTCCATTTTTAATAATTTAAAATCTTAGTTATTCTATTAACAGGAAAAAGTCTTTTTTATTAGCAGAATACACCACAACATATACATATATATATGTCTGAAATTTTAACGCAAAATGTCATCTATATTTTTACATGAAAGTTGATAGGCATGGCTTATTAAACTGAAATATACGTGATGATAACAAAGTGCTGTTTCAATGATATGCAGATGGTGTGCAATTGGCCAAATTAGATAATCCCCTAGTACTAAGCCATTTTAGGAAAATACGCAATCATATTTCAACCAATAACAATTGCACTATCTGTCTAAAAAATAAAACCAGATTTAACATTTCTTTCAAATATTTAATAAAACAAAATTCACTGTTTGCTACAAAATTTTGACTTTTTTTAATTATGTTTATTTGATTTAAAAAAATAATGATAATCAGTTTTGATATTACTTTAAGCAAAAAAAAAATAAAAATAAAAAAATAAAAAAATAAAAATAAAAATAAAAAAATAAAAAAATAAAAATAAAAATAAAAATTCAAGCATGTAAATTCAAATATGTTTAAACCTTAGTATATAATATCTGTGATTTGTAGTCAAGTACTTTTTGGTATCTATTGCCTAGGATAAGACAAATCTTTATCTTGTTTTTTTATTACAAAACTGACAGTTTTACCAAATTTCAGTTATTTTGTAAGTTAATGTGCTTATTACCATGTACCTCTTATAAAAATTAATTTTTATTATTAAGTCAATATACTTTTGTTATTAATACCAGAAAAAGCCTGCGTTGTAAATATACGACTAGATTTTTTTAATAAATTTCAAATATGAAAACCAAAGTTGATCCTATATCAATAATATTTTTTTATTTAATCAATTTTCTAAAAGTTTTTCATATATATTTGAAATAATACCTTTTTTTTTTTTTGCGAGCATATATAAATTTCATTCACTTTTTGTATTTGTTAATTTTTTTTTATCTGTTAGCATCATTTAATTTTGTATTTACAAAATATATATTTGCGCTTTAGGAATTCTTGGCTATCTTGATACAACTTTGATCTTTATTAGTTTGAGTTTTAATAAGTTGAAGCTCATTCAAGAATATATACTATCAATTAATAGCTTGAAAATATTTAAAATGTTGCCAGTGTTATCTAATTTTTTTTCTTCTATTATAACTTAATTCACGTTTATTTTTATAGAAGCTTTTAATAATTTTAATGGTACTTTAATATTCACTAAAACAGTTGAAAGCATGTATTTATGATGTCATGTCGTTTAATAGAATTTTTAGAGAAATTTATGAGTTTAAAATACAAATTTATCTAATCATACAAACCCAAAATTTTCTGAAAAAGTTAAAATATTTATTTCCATGTTAAAACATATATAGAGAAAATTTATTAAGCACTACTTGAAGACTTTCTGTAGACAATGCTACCTTAATAATTGTTGGTGATATATTTATTGATAATTCTGTTCATTTTTCTATATATAAACTTATTAAGGAACATATTAAAACATCTAGTACTTGTAAAAGGCTTAAATTAGAATCACATCAAAATGAATAAGAAAAACAACAAAATTATTGAGTAAAATAATAAATATGCAAATATAGTAAAAGCTCTAAATGCTCAGAAAAGATAAAACAGCAAACAATAATTTAAAAATATGAAAGGTCATGAATAGTAAATATAGTTAATTCGAAACTTTTTATTAAAAGTTTTGATGGCGAACATCAGAGTAGGATGTAATAAAAAAAATCACGTCAAAAGCCTGTCTAATTCTTCATCTGTTTTTCCTTTGAACCAGTAAAACCAGTAAACGGCACCAAGCCCTAATACCAGTGATGACGCCAGAGGTACCGAGTAATATGGCAATTGCCCTTCTTGAATAACACCAGCAGGAGGCGGAATTAATGGCGCAACAATAAGGAATATATTTATGACAAGATAAAGAGCCGTCCAGTATAAGGGAGAATGAAAAGGCTGATAGGGCCACGATTCCACCTTACGGTTGGACTGGAGATAAATCAATCCAACAGTTACAAATGTTGTGATGATAGCTAGTGGGTAACTAGATAAATCTACCACAAATTCATAAATTTGGCCTGGAGGGGGAACAATAAGTGTCAAAGCCGAAACAATCCAGTGAAGACCCAGCCCAGCAAATGGAGAATTAAAGGGTTTCATAGAAGAAAAAAAGTTGGAAAATGGCAATAGTTCATGTTTCGCCAACTCCAGATTCATATACCCATAGGCATAAGATACGACTAAAACGTTTCCAATATTCGAAGCAGCAACAAGAAATGGTAAAACCCGGGCAGATGCTGAATCTCCAAACACTATACGGAAGAAATGGCCAGCAACAATTGTGCCCGAGTTGGCAATGAGATCCTTAGGAATCACGGCAAAATATGCAATATTACAAAGCGAGTAAAGTAGAGTAGCAATACCAATTGCCAGAGTCCCAGCAATGGGAACTGTACGTTCCGGATTCCTGATCTGACCCATAACGAAGTTTGCATTTTCCCAACCTCTGTAAGAATAAAACACTCTCAGTAAAGCTACTGAGTAACTAAAAGCGCCACCCCCAATGCCGTCATTTGAAAACATGTTGTCGAAATTGTGCGGCTTGTTGGGAACATCAACGAGACCCAAGAGTACACCAACACCCGTAAATGTGACACCTAACAGCACGACAACCTTGAACACACCAATCATATTGAATACTTTACGACCAGCATTGGGAAATACTCCGTGTAAACATACACAAAATGTCAATGCTAATAGGGCAACAAACCTTGACTGAAACTGAGTAGGATTCTCGATTCCCAGAGCAAAAAGCACATAAATTCCAAATGCGTAACAGTTACTAGTAGATACGCCTAGTATGACAGAGCAAACGGTAAAAACAGCCAATGCAAAGTGTTTAGGCCGTTTGTAAACTCTCTCTAAATAGTTCTTTTCGCCTCCAGATCTTGGGATCTTTAATCCAAACTCAAGATATACATTAAGTCCGGCATATGCTGCAATACCTCCAAGCAGCCACAAAAATATTGATCCTGCCACTGATCCTGTTAAAGCATACACACTTGATGGAACACTAAAAATGCCTGTCCCAATCATCTTGTTAAGCATAAGCAGTGACGACGAAAACACTCCAAGACTGTGATCATGCTGTTCATTAAGTTCCTTTGTTGATCCTTCCGTATACGATCCATGAGACTCAAGGTCGGAATTACTCAGAAGTCTTGTACGTTCATGGGGTGATTTGGAATCCTCGGACTGGCTTACTGTCATTTGAGTTTGATCGACTGGAATAACCGAAAATGTCTTAAAAGTTTGTTTGTATGAAGTAGTAGGAGCGAATGATGCTATTAGTGTTCTATGATGCGATCTATGAAGATTTGAAATCTAAGAAAATGTATGAATGTTTTCTGTTTTTTTTTTTTGCCTTTTTTTTTTTTATCAAAAATCAAATAGAATTTAAATATAAATTATTTATATCAAGAATTATGGAACTGGCGAGATATTTATCTTTATACGAAGAATTATAACAGTGTGATTTAAATTTTGATTTAGAAATATATTTTCAAGAATAACGACATGGCACGGTTCCTGTGTTAATATCACGTGAGGTCACGACATGTATGAAATAGCTGGTAGCGGATCTACTCGGTTCTAGAGACTTCTCTAGATGCGGAAGAAGAGTATTAATAAAGACCTTTTATAAATTTATATTGAATATTTATAAACAGACTCATAAGAAGTCTGGTGAACTGCTTGTTTTAGGCATTTTGTTTTACAAATGTTAGTGAGCGAACAGCAACAAAAATAAATAAATAACCTTCTTACAATTACAGCTATGATAAGGAAAGAAAATAAAATACTACTTATCGATAAGAACTGATATGCGTCTAATCACGAGCACACACATCCATAACAGGAAAAGAAGAAAAGCACTGCTGAACGGAAATTCTTATTGTCAATATCAACACCAGCAATTACTAGTCTTTTATTTAGTCATAACCACTTAGGATTAAAAGCACTTTTTTTTTTTTTCCATTTCTAGTGAATTGATTTGATACTCAACATTTAGTGTCAGAAAGCCATATACTTTTAGAGGGGACTGCGAATTGTAATTTTACATTTATATATAATTGTATGCTCAAATGAAAAGAGAGGTTCAAATTGTCGATCGAGCACTTGTTTGTAAAACATGAGGTGAATTGACCTATGAAGGAAATATATATATATTATAACTTTTCAAACCTTTAAAAGATTGTTAAAATATATAAGAATTTAAATTATTTTTTATAATCTTTTCTCTTATGTTTTTTATAGACTTCTTATCTAACTTACAATTGTTCTTTCTGTTCGAGTATCAAAACAGTTTACATATGCAAATGTAAAGCCGTGACTTCTACCTAAACTCAATAAAATTTAACTAATATTATATTATTCTTAAAAAAAAATATATATATATATATATATATATATATATATATTCTAATTATTAATCAATGTAATAACTTGTGGTAAAAGATTTTATTTTTGCAAAAAAATTGGACGAATCCGGAGTTGAACCGGAGACCTTTCGCATGCTAAGCGAACGTGATAGCCAACTACACCATACGCCCTTAATTGTAATTTTAAGTGATACAGTATTACATACTTTCATTCAGCAAATTTTTACTAGGGTTTGGAGAACATCATGTGATTTTGGACTTAGAATTCAGCATGTAACAAGCGTCTGAAAATTTTCCTCTTCTAAGCAAATCCACATCACCTAAGTTCAGACATTATACAATACAATGGGGTAAGTTGGTTCTTTTTGTCATGATAGGCTATTCTAGTTTAATCTAACTCGAAAAATAGTGTTCCCTCATTTTACCGATGGCTTTCAACAAAATACCCTAAGATTATTTCCAGTGTGATTCAGGAATCACCGGTGGAAGTTGATGGGGTAATGCTTCCTCCAGAATATACAAATCCCAATCCTAATGGTGAGCTCGATAACCTATATCTCGATATGAACGGTATCGTTCATCCGTGCACACACCCTGAAGGCAGACCAGCTCCAGAAACCGAAGACGAAATGATGGTGGAAGTGTTTAGATATACTGATCATGTTCTAAGTATGGCTCGTCCACGTAAAGTGCTTATGATTGCTGTCGATGGTGTTGCTCCTAGAGCAAAAATGAATCAACAGAGATCGAGACGTTTCAGGTCAGCTCGTGATGCCAAAATTGAAAATGATGTCAAAGAACAAGCAATGATCGATGCTGAAGCAAGAGGCGAAATTATTGACGAGGCAATTAAGGGAAAGAAGAAATGGGATTCAAACGTCATCACACCCGGAACCCCATTTATGACGATTCTTGCTAAAAGTCTTAGATATTGGACGGCATACAAACTTAATAACGATCCAGGTTGGAAGGATTTGAAGGTCATTATCAGTGATGCTACTGTTCCTGGTGAAGGCGAACATAAAATCATGGCATTTATTAGATCACAGCGAATAGATCCAAGCTATGACCCAAATACATCCCATTGTATTTATGGTCTTGATGCCGACTTGATTTTCTTAGGTCTGGCCACTCATGAACCTCATTTTAGAATTCTCAGAGAAGACGTTTTTGCTACAGATAAAAGGAAACCGGCATCCAATTATGGAATTACACAAAAAGACAGAGAGCAAATAGCACAACAAGAAGAGGTACGGAAACAAGAAGAAAAGCCATTCATTTGGCTTCATTTGGACATTTTAAGACAATATCTTCAAGTTGAATTATTTGTAGAAAATTTGAATTTTCCATGGAACTTTGAAAGTGCTATAGATGACTGGGTGTTCCTATGTTTTTTTGTTGGAAACGATTTCTTACCTCATCTCCCATCGCTGGACGTTAGAGACCATAGTATCGATAAACTTAAAAATATTTGGAAAAATAGTTTGAACAGTTTAAATGGCTATGTGACTTGTGATGGACATGTAAACCTTGAACGAATAGAAAAAATTCTTCAAAGATACGGCCAGATGGAAACAGGAATATTTAGGAATAAAACAAGAAAAGAAAGAGAAACTGCCGAACACAATAAAAGAATGAAATTAGAAAAAGAAGCACAAAGAATGGATAACGCAAGTGCTATTATGAATGCACAAGACCGTGCTCAAGCAACTCCTATTGCTCCTGCAGTTAGCAAAAACCGGGGAGAACGCGCACCCATTCAACCTCTTCAAAATATGCCACTATATTCTCCTTCGGGTGAAAGTGTTGGTGATGTCCATATGTCGAATTCAGATATTGTTAAAAACAGGAACGCTATTAGTATGGCAAATATGGCCAACAAATCTGTTGCTGAACAGCTTCGTTCCCAATTGCTAAACGGGGCAACAACAGAGAGTACTTCACAAAATGAGACTGAAGCTGAGTCTACACCTGGAGACTCAGAGACGGAACCAATTGCGGGTATAAAAAGAAAGGCTGTGTCTCAAGATGTTACTGCTGATGATGAGCCTTTAGATTACATTGATTTAGGTAGTCCTGGTTACACTGAAAGATACTATCAAGCCAAATTTCACATTTCTGAGGATGAGGTCCCTGCTGTGAAACGAGAAGTTGTCAAAAAGTATGTCGAAGGTGTTTGCTGGGTGCTGTTATACTATTACCAAGGGTGTGCATCTTGGAATTGGTATTTCCCGTATCATTATGCTCCCTTTGCAGCAGACTTTGTAAATCTGGGTGATATCAAGATTGAGTTTGATAAAGGCGTGCCATTTAGACCTTATGAACAGTTAATGAGCGTCATGCCTGCTGCCAGTAACCATGTGTTACCAAAAATATTTCGTCCGCTTATGAGTGATCCTAATTCTGATATTATTGATTTTTATCCAGAGGATTTTGACATTGACATGAATGGTAAGAAAATGTCATGGCAAGGTATTGCACTGCTTCCATTCATTGATGAAGCAAGACTGCTTAAAGCTGTACAAGAACTTTATCCACAATTAACCGAAGATGAAGTATTCCGAAATACAAACCGAAAAGAATATCTCATGATTGGTCCACACAATGTCATGTACACAGAGGCAGTGAAGCTTTTTGCTGAAACTGAGCCTTCACCAATAGTTGTTGAAGCAGCTAGAACTAAAGGTTTAGCCGGAGTGGTTTCAAAAGACGATGATTTTGTACCTGGGACTCCCTTCCCGTGTCCCTTGAACACTGGTGGATTCCCTGATATTGAAATAAATGGTTGTCTGTCTCTTCGATTTGACTATCCTGAAATCACATTGCCTAATAAAAGTATGCTACGTCCAGGTGTAAAATTGCTTCCTCTGGTTTTATCAAGAGGAGAAGAAGGTGAAATCATTAGACGGAGCAAACAGTCTAATGGCGGATTTACAAGATACAATAAAAATATGCAAACGCCATCTAGTAAGGCCTTATCGACCAGCGATCGTGCTTATGGCACTGAAGGTGGCTATTCCTACTATCTGGCCATGGAGCAAATATTAAGCATGGGAATCAATGATAATCAACGTAACTACGATGACTATGCTGGCACCAATCACGATATGAGGCAATATAACAATGATAATTATTATCAACATCGCCAACAACAACAATATAACAACAGAGGATATAACGACTTCCAAAATAATGGCTACAGAAATAACAGAGGTGGTTATAACAATGGTGGAGGCTATAATAGGGGTGGGTACAACGGTCGTGGAGGATACAACAACCGAGGCGGGTACAATAATCGGGGTGGATACAATGGTGGAAATAACGGTGGCTACAATAATAACGGTTACAATCACAATGGATACAACAACAACAATAATGGTTATAACAATGGTGGAGGATATAATAATGGGCATAATGGACGAGGGGGGTTTCATGGTGGAGGAGGGAGCTATAGACGAGGCCATTAATAAAGTTATCATGCTAATGTTCTAACTCAGTTAACCTATTTGGGACACTGATTAAAGGATTTCTAAATCATTTTTACCTATATATAAATCTTATAAATATCATCTTAACCCTCATTTATGTCATTTTGAAACCAATTGATTATAATACAAATAATTATTTTTTACTTTCTTTGAAATTTTGCGTATATCGCCTACAATAGCCTCTACAATTCACAATGACGGTCGAGCATACTAAAGTCTGGACAACCCTACTTACCAATACCAAATATATGCCTGGGGTTCTTGTGTTAAATCATTCGTTAAAGCTTTCGGGGTCAAAGTATCCACTTATTGTGCTTTATACTGCAACACTTTCAGATGAAGGGCTTAAGACATTGACATCTCATGGTATTCCTACTAGGCGCATCGAGTATCTTCTTCCTTCTCATCACAAAGCTTACCCCAATGACGAACGTTTTTACGACTGTTGGTCTAAACTACAGCCCTTTAGCTTGTTCGAGTTTGATCGGGTAGTACAGCTAGATTCAGATATGGTTGTTGTAAAAAATATGGACGAGCTTATGGACCTTTCGCTTGAAGGCAATGCATTTGCCGCTGCACATGCGTGTGTCTGTAATCCAATGAAGAAGGAACATTACCCGAAGGATTGGACTGCAACTAATTGTGCTTATACTCATTACAAAAAGCACAAGTCTGACTACCTGACCAAAAGTAAGGGGATCCCTGAGCAGCATCTGGATGTAGTTGGACCTGGTCCTCGAGTTGGGCTGGGGATTTGTAACGGTGGGCTGCAGGTGGTAGACCCTTCTGCCAAATTGTACGATAAGATTGTGTCTGCTCTCAACAATCCAAAAGCTACGGAAAACTACGAATTTGCAGACCAGTCTTTACTCTCAGATGTGTTTGAAGGGAATTGGTTACCGTTATCGTACAAGTACAACGCACTCAAGACTTTGCCTTTAGTGCATCCCGATGTTTGGGATAGTGAGGAAGTCAAAAATGTGCATTATATTATGGGTCCCAAACCATGGGATGTTAGTGAATCTCACGAAGAAGAAACGGGCACATTCGGGTATTGGTATGATGTAGAGCGCAACTTTCAACGACAGAATTTGTAATGTTGAAATTTCTATTACAATGTGTAACTGAAATGCTAAATAGGTCTTAGACAGATTTTCAGGTAATGCCTCGGCATACTATATGTTTTTAAAGATGAAGATAATGCTATTTTTTTTTAACTATTTGTTTATCTGTTTCGTTAAACGCTAAAGTAGTGAAACTTAAGCGTCGGTAATATGGTCTTTTTGGCAAGACTAGAGAAACAAAAAAGCATCCAGACCTTTAATATTCGATCCGAGTTCATGCCCACTTACATCTTCCGTTATGACCGCAATACCGCTGATAATAACTCAACAGAGACACAGCTATGTCATGAACTAAAAGTTTGGTCATATTTTAGAATGTATATGAAATCTGGATGTTGTATTAGACTTTTCCCAATCTTTTTGTTTGTCTATACGGCAGTTCTCTGTTTAGATGTAAAATAATATATTAAATGAATATCAGCCAAGAAAGTAGCTTATAGAGCCTAGTACAACGGTGTGAAAATATAGATTAGTGGTAAATTAGAAGGCAACTAAATGCCAATAGATCTCTAAATCTCAAACTGATAATAAATGTATATATGTCATTAGGGCGTAGTTTAGAAGATGACTTTAACATATATTTCAAGACTTGATATACTATCAGTGTGATATATGCTCCTAGTTTGGCATCTACTTTGATGACAACCTTAAAAAATAGGTTGTATATGTTAAAAACCTTAATTGGCTCAGATGCTGATGCTAAAATTCTGGCTACAACTGGCCACTATGATTGACAAGATAATTCTGGTAAAACAATTTAGTTTGAAAAGATATATACAGTATTTGTCAGCTCAGGTTGCTAAACTTACTCTGTTAGTTGCATATGATTGATGTTTCTGGCCATACTTTAATACGTTGCTACTAAGATATGTTTTCTCAATTAATAGGAATGTGGAGGAGTAGCAAACTGTTTAGATGATGATGATCATATAAGGCACGCTTTGCTTTGCAACTGACAACTGAACGGTTCTAAACTTTGATAAAGTATCAGTAGTGAAATGTCTTTCCGAGTAATCTAATGTCAGAAAATCGTAAAAATAATATTTATATAATTTAATAAAACACGTTTTCTATTCTTCTTTTATTATAACTTTTAACAAAATTATATCATATTACTTTGAAATATATGTAATTAAAAAAAAAGCATCTAAGCAGAAGAGCTATGCAGTGTTATATATATGAATCTTTTAGTTGTTGCAGCTCTAATAAACATACAATCTTTTTCATTTTAAAAAAAATCGGTTAGCTTGTAAATGTATGAAAATATAGATAAAAAATCAAGTTAACTAATTTGCAAAGGTTTAAATAAATAAAACCAGTTACGTTTTAACACAGTGTTAATAACTACACACATAGTAGGATAATAAAAACCATTCAATTTTTATATATAAATTTAAAATTCTCGGTCTATATCTGAAGAAAATAATGAATAGTCTAATTATTGTCAGATTAACAAGAGAAAACAGAAGATTAAGCTAGGTGTTTAATCTCTTCATTTTTGTTTATACGTTATAATGCAATGCCAAACGAAAAATATCAAAAAAATAAAAAAATAAAAATAACTACAAACAATTGAAGCAATTATCAGGATCCACTGCCATTGTTACAATTTACATACTGAAAAAGGATGTGAAGTACTTAAAATATCCCTGTGGAGATGGACAATTAAGATCAACAAAATATCATTGAAACACCAACTTTGAGTTTACAAACTATCCAGAGAAGCCACTTTGAGAAATTTTTGAACGATTGTTTTATTTGTCAAGAAGATTATAAATGGAAATCAGGTCTTTAAGATGATGTTTGATCCAAAGTCAATACCTAATTTTATATCTACTCAGCAGTTAGAGAAACACAAGTGAAAATCACTAGCATCTACAATCGAAAAAAATGTATATAGATGTTGATGTATACTCGCTACTAAACCCCCATTGGATTAAAACAGCTATAAGATATCTCATCAAGATTTTATAAAAAGTTACATGAGTTATTCATTCATATTAGATCGAGGCCATATACCTAACAATGAAGAAATAAAACTAAATTCAAATACCAATAGCGGATAAAAGTTTGAATAGAAATAATAATGAACCCAAATTTAATCATGGAATTCCAGCTTTATAATATAGTCATAAAATTACAGTTCCAATACAATATTGAAATAGAGCCCAGATTACACAAGAATATCAGCCTAATTGCCAGATACGATACCAGAATTTCAAAGCTGGTCATAAAAGGAATCTTCAAAAACGAATTACGAGATTTTATAAGCAAAATTATATCGGTTTCAAAAAGATCAAAACCTAGCAGGAAGGAAAATGGCATAAAATATTTGGTAATTATAAAAACCCATGAATCGTTGTTAAAACCTAGGAATATGAACGCATATCACAAAGTGGTGTTTTGGTCACCAAAATATTGGTAAGTTAATAGAAATTTATTACAAAACTCTGTGTTTTTACTGGAAATTCATTTACAGGTGTAACTGCAATTACCGTAGACAATCTGTTCTACAATCTTGATCTATGCTGTTTAGTTAGTAGTTATCTTATTTTAATTATAATTCTTTTTGAAAACAATAAATATAATGATTACCATAAAATAATAATCAAAAAGAAAACAATACGGTCAATAAAAGTTCAAGATCAATTTTCAATTTCGTTATTTTCTATAAAGTCGACTGCCTGCCTGTTTAGTTTTTCAAATTATATGTGATGATTTTTATTCTATTTAAATAAATAACGTAATTGTTCAAAGCCTTTTAACTATTGCTTTCATTTACTCATCGATGAATCTCATATACACTTATAGCTTTATGTCTTAGAACTGATCATATTTCGGCGACACAGACCTATCGTCAACTGAAGTTTCCTCTAGTTCCTATTTGTAAGGTTGTTTTGTTTTTAGGCAAAAGCTCAGAAAATATAAACAATACAGCCGTACTCTTCGTTGGCATGACAACCATAATATGTTTAACTGGGAAAAATCCAAAATGTTTCTTACAGACTCGATCTCATCAACAAGGCCCATCTTTCATACTCAACAAGCCCTAGAGTCGGAATGGCGTATACAGAAGAGTTTAATCTAGCTGAGGTTCTAACAGAGTATCAAACTGACTCTGCCCAGTTAATTGAAGAACGCTATGCAACGGCTGCTCTAGATGTTAACCATTTACGTGATACTCTACACAGACTGACCGATAAACTCACAGTCTCACCTGAAAGCATAAACAATGAAAAATATTTCGACAGATCTATGTATCTACTATAGTAAGTCATTTTGATTTTATTTCTTCACTATAGCCATCTCTAACAAATGATTGCAGCTCTTTTTCAGATGCTCCGCCAAAGTACAAGAACGAGATCATTGATCTAATTCTCAGCAACCTCAAAACATGGGTCAAGATAGTAGACAGAGCCGAAGACATTTCTTTTACAAAGAATGGTATGTCGCGTTCAGCATTCTTATCCCATTGGC
Source organism: Geotrichum ghanense (nom. inval.) (assembly GCA_022023575.1). Lineage (NCBI taxonomy): Eukaryota > Fungi > Ascomycota > Dipodascomycetes > Dipodascales > Dipodascaceae > Geotrichum > Geotrichum ghanense (nom. inval.). The sequence continues at coordinate 1,450,884 of JAKKCX010000010.1, read as the reverse complement.
TTCTTATGGAGCTTGAAAAGCATACCGCACAAGTTACAAAGAAAAGTATTACGTCGAACTCTAGAAGGAAATCAGTGACAACTGAAACTGCTCTCAGTACTGTTCAAAATGCGTTAGAAGTTATATGCAAAGTATTGAGTACAAATGCTTTATCCAGGTTATACAGTATGACTTCTGAAAGAGACACATTTGTGGGATTATTTTTAAAGCCAGTTTATTTATTTATGGAATCAGAAATCACTATGAAAACACTTAGGCTTGACATCTACAAAGTGATATCATTATCAGTAAAGCACTTCAACCAACGTCAAAATGTCAAAACAGCTATAATGCAGCTACTCATTTACTTTGACCATCTTCCCGAGTATTTGGCTGAATTTTTACAAATTCTTTGGGAGCAATATGATCATTCCTTACTTGCTGAAGAAGTTCTCAAAGAAATTAGTTCTCGTGAATTCAACGCCAACGATACTAAAGGTCCCAAACTTGTGTCAATTTTCCTAGTCAAACTTTCTGAAGTTGCAGGGCGACTTCTGCTAAAACAACTGGCTGTTGTCGTTAAATTTCTCGATGGTGAATCCTTTACATTACGATGTGCAGTGATTGAAGCAGCCGGGAAAGTGTTTTTGGATATTGCAAGAAAAGAGGAAGATATGGAAAGACATAGAAGTCAGATAAACAGTCTGTTTGATCTTTTTATGGAACGAACGTTAGATATTAATCCCTACTGCCGCTGCAAAGCTCTCCAGGCTCTTACTAATGCTATGGAACTGAAATATAAATTCACAAAACGACGACCGAAGATTACACAAATTGCAGTTCAAGCACTCCGCGATAAATCTTCGTTGGTAAGGAGAAAAGCTATCAAACTGGTGTCGTGTTTGATTGGCACTCACCCCTTTGGACAACTCCATGGAACTCAGCTCACATTGAGTGAATGGCAAAAGAGAAAAGATGTTGTACAAGTTGAATTTGATCAAATCATGCCGCCAAATATGAGAGACCCAACCTCTCCTCCGCCAGACACCGAAATGCCTGACATTCCAGAGGAGAAATCAAACTCAGAATCAGAATCAGAATCAGATTCTGGTTCTGAAAATGACAAGACAGATAGTGAAGCTGAAATGCTTGAAGCAGTCAAGGACACTCAACAAGCTACAGACGATCTTATCGCAAGAGCTGAAGATTCTGAAAAGATAAATCGATTATCTTTGACACTAAAATATTACAATGAGGCTATTCAATTTATTGAAAAAATACATGAAGGTATCGGTTACACTCAACAACTTCTCAACTCCAAAAATAAATTAGAGATTATTGACTCGATGGAATTAGTTGTGTTGGCAGATGCCTATGGTATCGAAGTTGCTAGACAGGGTGTTAGATCAATGATCCACTTAGTGTGGGCTAAAGGTAACAATGACGAAGCAAAGGCTATCCAGCAGCACTTAGTTATCTGCTATCGAAAACTGTTTTTCGAAGCACCCAGTAATCTTACACAAAACGATGCTGCGTTGGTGGTAGCAAGGTCATTGGTCTCACTCACATATGGAGCAACCTTAGCTGAAATTACTTCATTAGAAAGACTACTCTGTCTCGCGATGGAAGAGCGAGACCTTATTACTCCCCTAGTCATCAACATGCTATGGAAACTTTACTGTACCCCTGACGGTTCCAAATCACAAAGACGCGGTTCTATTATTGTTCTTGGTATGCTTGCTAGAGCAGATCATGCCATCGCATTGGCTGGCGTGGACCATATAATTCAAATTGGATTAGGTGAGATGGGAAAACAAGATATGGTACTGGCCAAATATAGCTGTATTGCACTTCAGCATAGTGTAGCTGAGAATGAATATGGAAGGAAAAAAAGTAGTCTAGAAGAGCCGAAAAAAATTACAGGAAATCATGAGGTTGCACAAAAATTAATGAACTTAATTATGATGCCTTCAGGCTCGATTGAATGGTTTGGTGTTGCGGAGCAGGCAATCAACGCTATTTTTGATATCTGTGAAGCACCTGATGAAGTTATGGCAAAGGTCATAAAGGTCAAAACGAATCAAGTTATTTTCACTGAACGAGAAAATTCGGAGTCGAACCTCGGTCAACTAATTTTCATTGTCGGTCATATTGCTCTGAAGACGCTTGTATTTTTGGAGAAAACAGAAATTCAGTTTAAAACTGCTAAGCAAAAGCAGCAGCAAAAGACAGCAGGTCCTAATAGTGAGCAGGATGATATGGAGTTGATTGGTGGTGGCACATCAGAAGATGATTATACAGAAGCTGTGGCTTATATCAGAGAGCGGGAAATGTTGTACGGAGAAAATGCAATACTTTCAAAGTTTGCACCAATGGTATCGGCTCTTGGACGTGATATTTTGGATGGTAGAAGATCGAAATTTATCAATATTGCAGGAATGGTTTGTCTTGCCAAATTCATGGCTGTATCAGCCAAGTACTGTGAAGACAATCTCCCAATTCTTATGACTATGCTAGATCGTTTTGATGACCCTATTATTAGATCGAATGCCGTTTTAGCTCTAGGCGATATCGCGGTGTCTTTCAATCATATAATGGACGATAATACTGAATTCTTGTACAAGAGACTACATGATGAAAACCCTATGGTACAGCGCACTTGTTTAATGACCCTCACGTTTTTAATTCTTGCAGGTCAAGTCAAGGTTAAAGAACAACTAGGTGAAATGACTAAGTGCTTGGTTGACGAAGATAGCAGAATTTCAGACCTGGCAAAGATGTTTTTTCTGGAGCTTAGTACTAAAGATAATGCTATTTACAACAGTTTTATCGATGTATTCTCAACACTGGTCAGTGATGATAATCTAGAAATGTCTGATTTTAAAGCAATATTCAAATTTTTGACACCGTTAGTTGAGAAGGAAAAATACGTCAAGCAATTGAGTGAAAAGTTGTTTCTTAGATTAGTTAAAAGTGAGACGAAGCATTCATGGGATTGTACTGTGTTTGTACTGGGACTTTTCCCACATAAGAATGAAGAGATTACTAAAGTCATCACTGAAGGATTCAAACATTTTGTGAAAGATTCTAAAAATGATGACGCTCAAGCTGGCCGTGGACGTACTCCTCTAGATGAGGATGAAGCCGATCTCGAGTACGATGAAATTGACGTCTAAATCACACATATATGTGAGAATGAATAACGAAGTATTATTAATAGTAATTGAAATAAATAAATATTTAATCATCCAAACGCTAGAACTCTTCAAACTGCTTGAATACAAATTTTGAAAAAAAAGCACGTATTTAAGAAATGTTGATCTCAATTGCCTGCTTATCAACATTGGATCGAGATGATAGCCATTTCACAGGATGTTGGTTGAAAAATGGCCAAGCTGGAACTACCACCACTAAGGCAGTTATAAGTGAAAGCACAGAAACATATAGCGAGACTAGAATATTTTGTGTAACAAATCCAGAAAGCACTGTGAGAATGGCACCCACTGTTGTGATATAAAAGTTGAACTTATCAGCAAGTCGTTGACCTTCAAAGTCCTTTGAATTCAGTTAATTAGTATAATTGGTCACTCAAATTGTTTATACAAGGAATTTGTTCAAATGAATCTTCGTTTTTTTTGACTTACAATAGGTCCCTCTAAAAATTCCTGAATGTTCTCCATAATGCAAGTTCAATAATTTATGATGTGTGTTTGGTTGTGTAAGTATATGATTCAAAAACGAGGTGCGTTGGCAGAATTAAGGAGAAGCAAGATGCTATTGAATTTAATCACGTGATCCGTTTAAAAAAAAGCTGTGTATTACAAAATGCCAAAAACAGACACCATTATTACACAAATTGGTATAAGATCCAGTAAAGCTCTTACTAGCAGACTAAATACAAGTTTACTTTTAGATATTGATTCAGTAGTCTTTTTGTTGTTGTTATTTTTTATTGATTATCATTATGAAATAACCGTAAAATAAAACAAATAAATATAAAGAATGTAAATATTAACAAACTTGAACATATTGAATGCAAGATTATTTGTATTTGTACCTTTAAAATATACAGTTGCAAATTATAATTCTAAGTATCTTTGTGAAAGAAGAGTAAACAATGAAATCTACGAATCTAGAGAGTGAAAGATTGGTGATTTTTGCAAAATCCTTGTTTACAAATTAACTACTGTAATTTTAACTTTTTATAAAGTTTTTATTGTTTTATAACAAGAAATTATCTACTTCCAAGAGTAACAAATAATTCTGAGATGAATAAAAAGAATAGGATACACAAATTTACTGGAACGTGGACTGCTATATCCTAAAAAAGACATACCAAGTCTTCTTTATGGGAGTCATGACGTACTGAATTTTTTTTTTTATTTTTTTTTTTCATCGTTGACAAAAGTTTCTTTATTCAGTGTTAAAACATTGTTATTCCAAGCTGATATATATATATACTAATTATAAACAATACTTCAAACCACTTGTCCTTTAGGTTTTTCTCTCTTTTCTTTAAGATTGGGAACAATCAACATATTTTCTACATTGGTAGTTTATTTTTGGAAAAATCTGCATCGAATACTATAAATATGTTCTTATATGATTCATATTTTTGACTTCCATTAAACAAAAATATATAGTTGAATTCATTCACGTTTTTTTATGATTATAATTCGCTTTAGTTTCGAGCTACTCTTGAATGTTGCTGAGCGGGGCCATCTTCCCGGAACCCGGAATATTTTTACCTTATTAGGGAAATATACGTGAGCGTTTTTTTTGTCTCGCTTGTAACCAAGCTCATTCTTTGGATATTATTTAGCTAAATCTCTTTCAGGTATATAGCATGCTATTCTTTGTCAAATGAAAATTTCATTATGAATTATTTAATACCATGGTTGATAGTATTTGAATTAGTTGAAAATGAACTCTTTTATTTGATCTTCATTTTGTTCTTATTCTATTTTTTTTTCTTACAACGGCGGGCATGAAAATAAAAAGCCTTCGGTTACCTACCGTGTCTTTTAACTAAAGTCACTTGATCTAGAAGGTACAAACGTCTTTTGGTACTGAATTATTCATACATTTGGGACTTTACAAAACAACTATTCCCAAAGACCAAAATGGTAATAATGTTTATTTTATTTTATTTCACTTTACTTCTTCTAGTTATCTTCATTTTTAAACAATTGGAATCATCAATATACAAAAGGAACATACTAATTCTCTACAGCTTAGAAAGAAAAAAATTGTACAGTAAATTACATGATATAAGGAAGTGACAACTCTGAAGTTGGATTTGGATGTTTGGTATCCGACCTATTTATGAATCTTTCGATATATTTTGTTCAAGCTCTTCTATTCTCTTTCCTTTCCTTTCCTTTCCTTTCTTTCTCCCTTTCTTCTTTGCTTTCTTTCCTTCTTCCTTTCTTTCTTACACTATATTCAGTTTTATTTTTAATTTTTTTTTTCATTCATTTTATTTTTTTTTTATCATCATCTGGATTGCCGATTCGTTGCATTTGCTTTATACATTTGTTGTTGTTATAAGTATTGACATTCAAACTTGTATTTATATTGTTTATTTATCATTTGTATTTGTATTGCTCCTTGATCCACGACTCTGTCTCTTTTATTTTTATTTTTCATTTACTTCTTTATATATATATATTTTTTCTTTCTTTCTTCTTCTTTCCCATTTAATATCGACTTGGATCATATATATATACTACCATGGCCTCGGGAATCCCAATACAGCACGCACAGCAACACCAAACGATTCGACGTGAGAGTATTGCTCATAGTCAAGGAATGGGTGGAGTTTCATGGGGTAGCTACGGGGTCAACAACTGGCTAAGAGACGAAATGTTCCATCCAAGTCAGCATCACGCTTCTAGCCCTGGTAACAGTAACTTTCTATGCAGTTCTTACTATCCAAACCTCGAAGCTGGTTTCTGTAAAGATTATCGATGCTGCGGAATCCAACTAAAAGACATGCACGATCTGCTTAAACACTGCGAGGAGCTACACCTACGCAGCGAGGCTCATCATAACAGACCTATAACTAACCGAAAAAGAAGTTATTCAAGAGAAGCTGTAAACACCGACCATGTTTTCCTTCGATCAAAAGGTGGTCAGAACATGGATCAGTATTATGATGATGAAATGAACGATATAACCGATCAGCATAACGACTTTAACGATCAACACAATAATGATAGCATAGAGGACGATATTGATATGGATTTAGACGATGTAGATGATGACCATGAAGACGAGGACGAGTCTCGACAAAAATGTATTAATGATCCAGCAAAACATCTCTACGTCACTGAACAAGACGAGCTTAATAAGCCCTTTAAATGTCCTGTTGTTGGTTGTGAAAAGTCTTACAAAAATCAAAATGGACTCAAGTATCATCGTACGCATGGTCATCAGAACCAAAAGCTGCAGCTCAACAGTGATGGCACATACACAGTTATTGATCCTCTTTCTAATGAGCCTTGTATGGAATTTGAACATGAAAAAGACAAGCCTTACAGGTGTGAAGTGTGTGGTAAAAGATACAAAAATTTGAATGGCTTAAAATATCATAGAAGCCACTCAACTCATTAACTTATAAAATAATACATATGCATTTTTATTTTGATAGACTTCCCTAATTGGAATATCTCTTTTGACGTGAGTGTCGTCGAACAAGGTCCAACTGTCGTTACTCTCTACGTATGCTGTGTAGTGACCGCCAACCAAAACACCAAAATGGTTTGTAATAGCATAAAGTTTATACTTCGATTTGGTCACTCCAAATGGAGAGAGATCAAGAATGTTATTGTACTTGACCATAGTGTTTAATTTCAAACCTGAATTTTTAAACCGTTTCAAATGGACCACAAGATATTCAGGTAGGTATTGGCTAAAGTGAATTGCTTTAAGAGACTCTCTAAATTTGTTACACTTAGGACATTTCCAAGAGTCCTCGCCTCCTAATATCTCGGTTTTTGAAAATAGGTCAAAACAATCCTCAATTCTTACTTCCGATTTGGTCTGAGGAATAGGCAAACTGATACTTGAAAATGAGGTACATGTAATAGAACGGAAACCACAAGTCCTGCATTGGAGAGTGGACATGTATTGTCCTTGGAGCAATGGAACCATCGGTGATGAATTATTATGCAAATATCTATTCCATTCGAATGCAGAAATATCGCCAATGCTTTGGGTTTCCTTCCATTTTTCCTCAGAATCTGTTAAGGGTGGAAGGTTTGGCTGGTTACCACGAGCATTCAAATCTTCATGTAGACCAAATAAAATGGTCTCTAAAAATTCTTCACAGTCTTGTTGGTCATAGTTTTTAAATACTGAATTGATGTGTCCCATCACCTCTTTCATCTCTCTTGGACGAATGTAGCTCCCCTTAGGGGCTGCAGTCATTTGTTTCATGAGTTTAGCAAATGTATGCGCAAGAAGCCCTTTGTATCCCAATTTACTATCCTTCTGAATTTTGTATGTACCTTTTACAAACATATCTCGTAATTTCCAAGTTCCCACCAAGCATTGTATAATACAATTCATATAACATGTATTTCCCAAATTTTCGAGACCAGTCAATACAGTTTCTACCTGTGGCTTGACAGGCATTGAGAAATTTAGGACCGGTGACACACTTTGTGGGCGTTCAGCAGCTTTAGATGAAGTGAGTTTATATTCAGATGAGGTACCAAATTCAGGGTTCCTAAAATATTGAACTGGGTCTTTTGAATAATTAGAGTTACCAATATTCATAACTTTTGAAGTAGTAAAAGACTGCCTTTTGGTCTTCCAAACGCTACCGCTTCCCATGATAGCTTCCCATTTATTTAAACCGCCATATAAAAGTACCGGTTTTTCTTTGAGTTTGCGTGAAAACGCGTTGGTGTATATGCAATTGATAAGGATTTTCATGTAATTTGTTGTGAATGTTGATTCATCATCATAATATATGATCAAATCAAAATCCCCTCGCTTCAGAAACAGATCCTTCTCTAACGGAATTGTATTACTTAAAATCTGCTCTAGTTCAATGTCGGTCTGTGGCTGAATTGAAAGTAATATGCTAGGATCAATACAGACGATATTGCTAGATGGAAATCTTTTACTAATGAATGACTCTCTTGGTCGTAAATCTATAAAAAGTATCTTTTCATTTCCATCTCTCATATATCTGTCCACAGAATCCACGGTAATAGCATCACCACGACTTGCCGATGGTTTCACTCCCTTTGGTATCGCATCTTTTTCCGCTGCTGCAAGAAGAATTTCACTTTCTAGACTGGCCAATTTTTGTTCCGCGAGTGACGTGACGAGCTGTTTGAATTTTAATCCTAGAGGACCACTCTGATTGTTGTAGATGCTTTCCCTGTATTCGCTCATATGTGGGATTTTTTTCTGAGCAATATGATTTGCACGTTGATAATAAATATAGGCTTCCTGATATTGCTTATTAGCCAAACATAAATCATACTTTTCCTTATAAGAGTTGGCTAGATTGATATAGTCTGGTATGCTGTCGAGGGGCTTGATAGATTTGATTGCAGAAGATTTCAGTTGTTCCAGCCTAGATATTTTGATATCTCTAGGACTTGATTTGGGATGATGGTTCGCAGCGGCATTGTTTGGAAGTTTTGGAAGTGATTTATTTTGATTCGAAGTTAACCTGCGCCTAAGATGCTCTATTGATTCTACTTGTGTAGTTGTATCGCTCATGTTGATAAGCATCGGGTTAGCCATGGTTTCCAAGCACCAAAAAATATGGGGATTGCTATGTTTATGTAAACGGACAGGCTGCTAATGGGTGATGTGTATATGTATTCAAACTTGGGGCTTTCAAATGACGTGTATGCAGTTCTATAAGTACCTAAAGTGAGGCAGTAATGTTAATGAAAACAGAGATGGTGAGAAGAGACTATAATCGAACCAGAAAAAAGAGATTTTAAATTAAAATGTCAGAAACAGCAAAAGCAAAAAAGCAATAGCAAAATGCTTGCCACCTGACAATTACATACAGGGCTAGGGGAATAGTCACTACAGTTTTTGGTCGTGAACCAAACGCCTAAGAGCTAAAGAAGGGAAAGAAGAGCAGAAAACAACGGGAAAAAGACAGGAAAACAAGATGCTTTGTCTTGGTATTCCATGTAAATGAAGATATATTACGTGCATATGCACGTGGTATGTGTAGATTTGCAAATTTCAAAGTGCTTCAGCAAGTTCAGTGCTTCTGGCTATATCAGTCACAGTATAATGAGCTTTGTTTAGTGTGCGGAACAGTGATCTTTGATGCTAATGAATCAAAACCATTTGCGCGTACCTGGCTTGTAAACAATATAGTCCATCCAATATATTTTACTTTTAGATCTCGAATTTAATTAAAGACATTTATACAATGTAAACACATTGACTATCAGTCTGTTGACGTTGGAGGGTGGGTCCCCGCACTGACCAAGCTGAACTGAACACCATCTTGACTCTCATTGTTATCATCATCTTCGCTCTTCACGTGAACCCATATCTAACACAATGCCGCGATAAACGCAACATTCAAATACGCGAGAACTTGATACTGAGACCTAACTTACACAATATTGCTTTTGATTTCAAAATGTCAAATAAAATATAGTATGCAAGAAAAATAGAATAAAAAAGTGTTATTTTGAGATCCTCATGTGAAGACACATATTAGAACTATAAACAAATAGTGAATTGAAGGTATTGAATCAGGAAAATCACAAATAAAAGCCAGTGTCTTATATTTAATAATCGGTTGTACTTTAATAAATATTGATCTTTTCTGTTAGAAATGTTTAGAGTAAAGTGCATAAAACTGTAAATAAAACACTACGATTTATAACATATATTTACTCTATAACCTACTATAATAGCTGAAGTAACCGCGTTAACAAAAAATGCCTTGTAGACTCGATTATTTGACTTTGGAACTGGTTCCATATGAGCGCTGACCATAAAATATATACATGATAGTAGTAATTTGTAAAACATGATTTATTAGTTTTAATCAAAATGAAAGAAAGTAAGAAAAACTTGTACAAGATTAATTATTGACTTCCCTAATATAAATACATAACAGCTTGAATTTTCTAAATTTAAATCTTTTTCTCATTTAGTGATCTTGATAGTTATACTGACGTACGTATTTCTACTTAATATTATGCAACGGTCCGAAGAAAAATCATGTTGAATACTGGAAAGTGTAAATTATAAATGCTCGAATACTTTTTACAAATATCGTTACATTAGTACCCAATCTATGAAGCAATTGAAGATTCTATCATACTGTACTGCATTTACTATTATCCTGACAATTGGTTTTTTATTGAATGAATCTTAAAGTATAAACTCACTCCAAAAATTATAACTATAGAACTTTACTGACTAATACTGATAAAACCATATTTCACCCAAGTAATATAAATCGTGCAAAATGATTGTTAAATAAAACTGTCAAAAATATGTCATTTTTCATTAATATAATAATATTTGAACTTTGGTTAAGTTTATCTGTTGATATAAAAAACAAAACGGGTATATATATATATAGATATAAGTATAAATATAAAAATATAATTAACTTTTATCAAAATCCAAGGCAGACGGACTTATATAAAACACTTATATGAGTGAGTCAAGGTTATAAAGTGTGTATGTATAATATATGAAGAAATATAAGAAAAGAATAAAGAAAAAAAAAGAAATAAACAAAAGTAAAATGTCAATTACATGACATTAAAGAGAAAAAATAAACAAAGACAAACTAAAACATGATATTTCCCATAGATTCCGCTTCTTTAACTTGTTCAAAAACTTTTAACATCTTTCTTCGAGCACCCAGTGCATTTACACCTCTTTCTTCTAAATCTTCATGATCCATTTCAATTAACTGTTTCCAGGTCAAATCCTTCAAGTTGTCAGTATATTTGTGTAGTCTGAGTGATTTTAGCCAAGCAGGAACATCCTCAAGTAATTGCAGCTCAAACATTGGCGGTGCTTCTGATTCTTTACCAGAAGGTGTTGCAGTAAGAGGAACAGCAGGCTTAGGTTTACTAGATTTGGTATCAGATGGTGTTTTGGGTTGCTTTTTTCCTGATTTGATATGCTCTGGATTGACTGGGGACATAAGGGACATACTAAATGCATTCATATAATGTGCACTCAGTTGAGTACGATCCACCAATGGAGAATACGTAAGTTGTTGATTCACAATTTGACCTGTACCCATACTGCTTAGTCCTTGGGGATGATCAGAATTGTTTCTGTTTTCTTTATCTGTAGACCGTCTAAATTCAGATGAGGTACCAGGGCTGCTCTTTGAAGCATTTTCTTGAGAAGAATCAAGATCAAGAGGTGCAGCAGTTTTACGACGGTACTTTTTAACATCGCCATCAAGTATTACTCTGCTGTTTACAGTACTTAAAGCAGCCAGTTTCATCGCAGTCGCATTAGCAATCTCAGCACTGGCTTTAGAAGCAGCTGCATTACTTGAGGCAGGTGAACCTGCGCCTGGAGGTCCATATGAAGTGCTGATAGGACTAAACATGGTAGATGTAGGGGTATTCATTGCGCTAGCCCAGCTTCCCTGGAATTCAGGATGCAAAAGCTGTTGTTGTAAAGTGGCAGCTGCTAAAGATGGAACTGGCGACTGAGATTGGACAGGAATAGCAGTAGGAGTCGGAGGATCCAAAGGCTGGGTAGTGGCATTAGAAATATTGATTCCTGGTGGCGGAGGTGTACTAGTATATCTTTTGATTCCAGGATTAACGGGAGGGGGAGGCTTGTAACTATAAATATCTGCAGATTTAGGCCTATTGAGTAAATCGTCAGACTGAGCCCATGGAGTAAGACTGTTACGATTAGGAAGCTGAAGCTGCTCCAAGCTAAAGTTGTCTGCGTTTGGAGACATGAGGGATGCAAGGCTCGAAATGCTAGGATGATGAGATGTGTACTGAGGAGTGACAATAGCTGAGCCTAAAGAGCTGTTTACTGAAGGCGAATGCTTATGCTGAGATCTGTACCCATTTCCATTTGCTCCATCAACACCAAATGCAGAATTAGATGTCTCATAACTTAGCTTTGACTTCCCAGGAGCTTGAAATCGTGGCGATCCTGGAGCTCCAGGACGCTGCGAATATTGGCCATTGGAATCAGATCCATTTGTTGTAGGAGAAAGAACACCAGCAAAAGTATTATCATTTTGTGCCATTTTCTGAAGAACAGTAATAAAAAATCTAATTTGAACTTGCGAAGAATCCTGCAACAATGCATACAAAGCTGTGGTTCGTTCACCTAGAGTCAAGACATCAAACCATTGTTGCACAGCGTATAATTCTTCGTTAAAAGTTTTATCCTGTGTAATAGCTTCCATGTCTTCTAATGTACTTTGATACAGTTCTAAATCGGCCAAATACTTTTCGGCAGCCGTGTTCACCTGCTCGAACCGAGAAGAATCGGAAGGTGTATGTTGATTTGTGGGAGTGTAATGTCCCTGAGCCACCTTCAGAGGATTGTTGAAGAATATCTCCGAAGAGGGTCTTGTTCTATGCGAGGACATTTCTCATGGAATAACGCTATCAGGCAATCGACAATTAGGAACTCTAATAAAACGGCAACCAAAAAAAAAGTGTATATATATGTCGAAGAGAAAAAGCGCTATAGCGAATGGAAAATAGAAAGAGAGAATGAAATGATGGGTGTTAGGAGAAAGAAAGAAAGCAGATGCAAGTACCAAAAAAGGGCAGATGCAGATGGGTGTGGTGAGGGTTTGGTTTGGATTGAACGGGCTCGAATTTAACAGGGTGTTGCGAACAGGAACAAGACAAAATACCCTACGTTTGGAAGAAAGTCAAATCCGTTGGTCTCACAAAAGATAAACTGTTAGACGGTTTACATTTATATCCTAGTTGGAGTTTCTACGCCGCTCAATCAGGAACGAAAGTTTTAAGATATACTGAGCTGTATGCAGTTATGTTTGTGAAATTCTTTGAAAATGAGACACGTCGCAGCCAGTAATGAGCAGCCAGCATCTTACAATCAACAATCAATAATTAACAGCTAACTAATAACAGTCAACATATAGAAATAAAAAATTAAGAAGCACTAACGAACTAGTTACAACTCACAACTCTCAATCAAGAGTCAACGAAAATTAAACAATTTGCAACTTACAGTGTAATGTAATAGCAAGTAGCATCAAACTTATGATTACGCCCACTCCAACCAAATTACTCATTGTTGGAGCCGCTACAGATACCTTTTTTTTTTAAAAAAAAAAAAAACATATGTAAGTTTAAAGCTGTTAAGCTTTTGTGCAGTGAATCAAAAAGTACATGAACCCTAAGTATCTACGCTTCCACCATGTTATAGACATATGACAGACACCCAAAACACGCTTGTTATATTTAGCAACTCTGTTTAACAATATTTTTTGCAATTTTTTTTGTTTTTTTTCTTCGTTCTTTCTTTTGAACAACTATATCTGGACACATATCCATCGTAATTACCTTCCTTCCATCGTAGGAGTCTTTCAGTTCCGTCCGCTCTCTTTTCTCGTCCTTAATATTTATGTGTATATATAGTGAAGCACAATCACCTCGCGGCTTATTAGCTCAAATTTTTTTTTTGCATTCCAATTCAATTTTCAATATAACTCAGTTCAACTCAATTCAATTCAAATTCAAATTCATTTGCCAAATATGTGCTTTTAACGGTGAGTAAGTCATCTATTTATTTAGTAGATTTCTTCTGTTTGCGTGGTGTACCTTGCTTATTATAACCATACTTTTGCTTCTTATCAGCAGGCTTTAAAATTTGGAACGAGCACAGCAAACTCTCGTCTACACTCATCATAGCGCCCGCATTGTCAAACTCACCACAGTAATTCGGTGCAGAAAATAGAGTAACTAGCTGACGTTTCGAAAAAAATTCATAACCATCTTCAACAACTTGGTGCGCTCTACAAATGAGATCCATATCATGTTTTTGTAAAAATCTGGAAACAACATCAGGGCCAAATGTAAACGAAACACCTCTATCATTTTCGTTCCAGCCATTAATGTCTTTATCAGGGTCTGACCAGAGTAAGTCACAGAGAAGTCCAATGTCAGGAATATCTGTTGGTCTCATAACTCTTCTAATTTGTTCCATAGAGTTGAGGTCAGGAGATAATCCTCCATGCATGGTAAAAATTTTTTCGTCAATGATGGCTGCGATGGGAAGACAGTTAAAACAATCCGTGAAAATCTTCCACAGCTTGATGTTATATCGTCGTTTGCACTCATCATAAAATCCGTAAATTCTGTTAATCGAAGCACATTCATGGTTGCCACGCAAAATAAAAAAGTTTTCTGGGTACTTAATTTTGTACGCTAGTAAAAGACAGATTGTTTCTAATGATTGTTTTCCTCTATCAACGTAGTCACCCAAAAATAGATAGTTTGCTTCTGGAGGAAAACCACCATATTCAAAAAGTCTTAACAAGTCATAGTATTGACCATGGATATCACCGCAAATCTATATATAATACACGATAGTGAGTTAGTAACATTAAGTAAATAGGACGCCATAAGAACATTAATAAAAGTACTACCGACACCAAAACCGGAAATGCAAAAAGATAAAAAAAAATAATAAAAAAAGTTTGCACGCGCCCCAAGGGAATTGAGGGCGAGGAAAAAAAAACATTTGGTGGTAGGTGGCGGTTGTGTTAACGACGATGACTGTAGTTAAGGAGATGACATACCTTGATTGGTGCTTCCAGCTCTAATAATATCGGTTGCTGAATGAAGATTTCTCTAGCCTTTGTACAGAGATATTGAATTTCGTGGTCAAGAAGCTGTACTTGCTTGCCAGGTCTACTACCTCTTACTTCCAAAAGTCTATCAACAATCGAGTCGAGGTCAGGTTCTGGATGATCGGTCATTTAAATGTCGTAGGGGCGAAATGAACTGCTACAGGATCAGGTTGTGCTATTTTATAGGCCGAGGAGGTGTGACCGAGGGGAGGGGGGGAAGAAGAAAAGAGGTGGTAGTGGTGGTGGTGGTGGAGAAAAAAACAAAATGTAGTAGCGAAGAAGAAGGAAAATAAAAGGAGGAAGGGAAAAAAATCAAAAGTAAAATAAAAAATAATACAACAAGACGCCAGGGCTTGGGAGTGTAAGGAAGGACGGTAGGAGGCAAATTCTGCTTACTACTCCGGCTCCGACCCCGACGTCGGGTACGTGATTGTTTATGATCGGGACACTCTACGGATCTTCTTATCGGACTGTGCTAATAGAAAAGGAAGTCCGGTGGTGCTACGACTATAATAATGTGCTCAATACGTAGCATTGCTTGAAGCAATCAGTTAAATTACCACTGGTGGTAGTGTCCGAAATTTCAGAATGCACGTTACAAATGCGTCCGGTATTGGTGTTCATGTGATTCGGGCTTTTTGTTTTACATGAAGGGAAGGATAAAGGAACTCCATTCCAGTTCTACTACATAACTTTATATATCTTGACTCCTTTGAACAAGCCATAATGTTCCAAGTCTACATTGAGACCTCGCTTGACGGAGGACAAGATATGGGACGGTGTGGTGTATAAAATATGTGATTGCCTTGGTTGCATGTTCTGACTCGCAATTACAAGTATTTTATCAGTGTAAACTTTTGAAATGATGGATTACACTAACAATTTTACTAACCAAACGCGTTGTACTTATAGATACGCATCTACAAAACATCTCAAACAACCTTCCCATTTCCCGAGTAGCGAGACTCAGAAATCCTTCTGGTTTTGATTTCTATAAAAAAGAGAAATATAGGTTGGCCTACAAAATGACTCAATTTGTACACGAAACAAACTCATTTAGAAATAGCTTCTTCATACTGCCACGTAACTTGAACATAGTGGGCCTTTTGCCTGAATTAACGTCCAATAAATAAATGAATAAACAAATATATATATATATATCTGAGACTATGGTATGAAAGTGGGTACGTTTTATTACAACTATATTTTGCATCAAACACAATTCATTGGTCTTTTAGCCAGTACATGAAATGTGTAAATTGGAAAATATTGCTAATCTAATCTATATAGGACCCTACTCCATAAGAAATATCGTACATTAAATACATGTGTGCAAACTAAGACACTTGAATGTTATTATTGTGTGATTTTGAACTATTTTCTCCACTCACTCTATTAGAAAATCAAAGAAAGTCATTCTCCGCAGCTAGTTTGTGTATGTCGACTTTGCTACTGTTTGAAGCTATAATCAAAGATCCTGGGGGAAACTGTAGAATGTAAAAACAATCAACTGTCAATCCATACACCGTCACGCTCACTTCTTCGACTAAACAGTATATACGGCATTTGTCTCATTACCCTCACCTCACCTCACCTTATCTACCTTACTCATCTTACATTATTTCTTACTTACTCGCTCAATAAAATGTAGTCTATTTTGTTTGACATGTATGCTTTGTTTTATTATTACCGGACTTGCCAGACTAAATGCTTGACAATTCAATTTAAGTTCAGACAGCAATTACAAAGCTTTCAAGCTTTCGACTCTTGACACGACAAATCTACTACTTGTTTACAATCATCACATCTCTCAGGTGTACAGGCACTTACCAATTGTTAATAGATCCGTCACAGTTCTTGTGAGCTGCATAGCAACAATATGCTAGTTTCTTGTCTGACTATTACACTTACTTACTTGCTTGCAGTATAATAGTGTATATACTGTTAATTTATCAGTCCTTCATAAATATTGGTAGATCAAAATAGTGTATATATAGCCTCTGATGCATATCCATAAATTTTAATCTTTAAACAAACACAACAAAGCACATCGACACTTGATTTGGAAGCGCGGTCAGCTAAATTTTTCCAATTGTAATTGCGTTTTCTCTGTTCATACAAATTACGCACCAGATACACGTTAATTTGTTTCTCTGGACAACAGGAGACTCCAATTTTCAACTAAAACGACAGAAAAAAAAATTTGAAGTTTCCAAGCTTTTACCATTCTATTATTAGATCCCTGCTCAAATACCGAATGATGACTTATCTTATTCCTGCTGACTAACATAACCATCTTTAATTTGCGTTTAATTTATCTTAAAATGTAAGTTACAAGATATATTTCATATTTCATATTTCATATTTCATATTTCATATTTCATATTTCATATTTCATATTTCATATTTCATATTTTTCATGTTTTTTTTTTGATAGACCCATTGTGATAACCCCTACCCTGTAAGCAAATTTGGTCAAAACTTTTTTTTTTTAAAGGTAGAACTGTTACTTCTTGAAAATGTAATATTTGATAATAGTTTACAAACTACGTTAACTTAACATCAACGAAAATTTATTTAAGAAAAAAAATGGCCTCATCAGTTGAAGCTATTAATGTATATAGAAGCATTTTAAAAGCCTGTAATAGGTTGTTCAAAGGTATGACTTTATATTTATTTCATTTTATTTAGTTTTTTTTTTTTTTTTTTCAACATGGAAATGTATTGTTAATCATTGTACTAATGATCCATGTTTTTAAACTTGAACAGGCGATGAAATTAGAAGAGTCTCTGCATGGACTGAAGTTCGAAAACATTACGAAGAATGTAGAAATCTGACTGACAAAGCTTCTATTGATGAAAAAATTGCCTTCGGTAAGGACGTCAACACTATGATTAGAATGAACGTCGTTCAAGGTGTTCCGTCAACATCAAAAGAAAATGCCTACAGTACGTATTTTTTTTATTTATTTCTTACTCCTCCACATTGAACTATCTTGTTATTTTAGTGACGTTTTATTAACCTCTATCTTCATAGCACTCAATATTCATGAAGAAACTGAGTTAGGTGATAACGATGATATAAAAAAGAATTCAAAAAGGCCGACAACTAATCTTTCTGGTACCGCTAGGTGCTGCTCCGCCTAAAATAACTGGCTTTTGGCCGCAAAAGTTATATAGCATTTAACAAACCCTTTATTTTTATTTGTATTGATAGCCAGTCAAACCATTTTGTATATAAACATTTATTTAGTGATTAACGATTTTTATTTTACTCTCATATTCTTGAATTGTTATCTAAATATATATATATAAAAGGCTGGATGTGCCTGTATATCTATTTTAAAATCTCACATTTTTATGTTCTGAATTTTATTTATTTTGAAAACTAGGGACACTTAATGATTTTTTTCCTACTTGTCTAGTTAAAATCGCCGTTTCTTTTCTTTCCCCCACACATACACGCACACTCTCTGTACTTGGGTTTGTACACCTTGTTAGTGAAGTGTCTAAATACTTTCTTCATATACAGCAAAGTCTCACTATACCTTTTCTCTGGACCTTGAGTCAAAATTCTGTATATATTGATCTGCCAAAGATGAGTATGGAGGAGCGTGGAAAGCCTTCGGGGATGACACAATCTATCAGATTGAAGCTCAACTTCATGGATGAAAGACTATGGAAAAAGTTTTCAGCTAGAAGACTTGAGCTTATCGACAGCCTGGCTTTGAGTGAACGGAAGGCTTCTGAGCAAGATTCTGATATAACAGAGGTTGCAAACCAGCTGAGAAAAGAATATGGATATCCTGAGACAACATTATTAGATTTTGAAAAGCTGGTTCGAGCAGGTATTCAGTCAGTCAGAAGAAACAGAAAAAGAGTTCCTAAGGTACGCTCTTTTGGTGGAGGGAATTCATATCAACCTGTGAGAAAGCTTTATGATTCTCCAAATGTGAGAAGTGAAGAGGAAGTAGTTTCCCGTACAGCGTCAACAGTCGACACAGAAATGCACGACTCCGATGACCCCCAAAGAGGAAGAATTTCAATCAGCGCTTTGGTATCGCCACTGCCTAATGCAGACGACTCCGGTCAAATTTCTTCATCAATAAACTCATCGCGAAACTTTGAGCAAGTTCAGGTTGCATTAGACCAAATAGCTGCTACGTTGGATCGTCCAGAAATGCCATCTCATATTCCTATGAGCTACAAATCGGAATTTATGGGTTCTAGCATTATTCAAGGTGCGGCCGCACTAACTATTAACCAACCTGATTTTCAGATATCTGATACTCTCGCATCTTATATTTCAACAACACTGCTTTCTAGTACTGTTCTTCGCACGCTAGCCATTGAATTGTTACCTGCTTCTTTAAAACCGTCGGCATCTGTTTTAGCATATTCTTCTACTCAAATACTTGTGCAGGAGTTTAAATTACGATTAGCAATGGCCACTTCTTTTCTTTCTTTTGATATTCTTATACTTGGGATCAGTTCAATCTTTACTGCGATGGTTCGTGTGAACATGTTACCTGATGGGAGCTTTTTTGATTTTAAATTAAATGCATCACAGTATGATAGTAGAGAGAGTTCTCTGGCTCCCACTATACCTAGCATCATCCCAGTTACCCTTAGATTCATGTCGCAAAAACTCGATTTTACTTACGCTCCAGGAAGTTCAACTCCACCCACGATAATTGAGATTCTAGACAATGGTAAAAATGCATTTCACATACTCGGTGATAATAAGGTGTTAAAAATCAGAAATTTAAATAAGGGTGGTGCTGTTATCGAGACGGATTCTGAGCTAGCTACAGTTTTTGAAACTTCTCATATAGACTTGGAGCTCTTCTTCCCAATTTTTGATACACAACCGGGTACTATAGGAAATGAAAATGGGAGGCAACAACAGCAGAAACAACAAGGGGGGATGTCCGGTCTCCGATTTCAGGAAGTTTTATAATCCAGATTAGGTGTTTGGACCTTTTTAATTTCATGGGTTCATGCTATTAGACCAAGCATAAAAATGAGCTAGAAAAAAAAATATCATGGAATCACATCGAAGACAATGTATATATACCCAGGAAGAATACTCTTTTCTTCAGAATTGGTTTGAAACATTGAATTTCATTTTTTTTTATTTTTTTTTTTGAATAAGCACACAGACACACACAAACAGTTTAAAATTTTATCGCTTTTGGTGGAAATTAATTAATTGTCAGCAGCCTAATTGTATATCTCATATTAAGGATTACAGTGAAGAACAATGGCAATTCAGGATCATTCTCCGCTGGACGTTTTAAAGTCAAGAAGCAAGCACTTATCAACGAAGTCAGGCCATCAGCAAGATTTCCAAAAACATAACTCTTCACAAGAAAGTGTCAGCAGTATATTGGCTGGATTCCGACTTTCAACAATCTCTGTTTTAAGTGATGATGAATACGAGGACTTTGATTTAGATACAGACACAGAAGAAGGAAATCCATTATCTTCCGTTATTAAACTGAGTTCTCTTCAATCAAGAAAATTATCAGAGCCATACTCACTTTTCAGCAACAAGAATTTGTCTCATGCATCTTCAACAATAAGTTCGAGAACTGTCTCCCCACAATCGACTCTATTTTCTCCAGTTACACCAAAATTCCCTTTCAAAAATATGGACGTTCCTTTTGATTTCAGTGACGAGCCTACATATCGAACTACTCGTTCAGCTTCGCTTCCTGTGTGTAAAACTAAATACTCCGACGTTCCTAGACTTGATCATGTAATACTGGGGCTACAATATCTGGCACAAGGCAACCCAGCCGACGCGGCTTATCACTGGCAAATTTCAGCATACCAAAATGATGCTATTGGGATGGTTTTGTATGGAGTAGCGCTTCGATTTGGGTGGGGAGTTCATATGAATCTTTCAGAAAGTCAAAGATGGCTTTCTAGTGTCATTCCAGCTGCCACAACTTCTGTTATTTTCAAAGAAATGCTAACTGACTCGAATTTTGACATTGCACTTCCTTCTGGAATTTCTTCTCCTCCAAGAATAATTGCAAAAGTTCTCTGCGACTTAGGGATTGAAAATTTGAATATGGGACGACAAGAAACAGACGATTTGGCTTTGAAGTGTTTTGAACTGGCTACAGGGCTAGGATCTGTGGAAGCCATGAATCAAGCTGCTGGCATATGGTATCAAAGTGGAAATGGTGTGAATACAATCAAAGCAAAAGCCTCCGAACTTTATCGAGGTACAAGTGATAACACCCAGGATTCGAATTGGATTTACCGAAAGCATATTTTGAATCATTAAAACAGTTTTCTCCTAAAAATTCAGCTTATTTTTTTGTTTTTGAATATTCCCCGTCTTACTTTATAGTCACGATAAAACAGATTGTATTGTATCTTTTTCTATTTACTACACATTTTTGGATTATCTTTTAAAAGTTGAAGTTCAAATTTTTTTTATTGTTACTACATATTATTTATAATTTTTTTTTTTTATTTTTATTTTTTTTTGTTTTTTCCAGCCATATTTTAGATAGTATAACCCATATAATTTACATTCAAAAGTTTTAAACTATTATTACTGTTATCATTATTATTATTATTGTTATTATTATTATTCATTGTGATATATTTTAATTTAAATATATATACAAAAGTTCTTTTACGGAACACTCGTTTTGTATTCAACTTCAAAGCCATGAATAAACGCAAAAAAAAAAAACAAAAAAATAAGATTATTCCAAAAGTTATAAAGGCCTAGCTGAAATTTCACTTAGTTACTGACTATATTTTAAATAAGAAAAAAAATTAAGAATGAACTACTACTCATTGTTTAAAATGAATAAAAATGATAAAACAATATACTAGAATATTTATGTAACTGGTTCAGGCTAAACTAAAGTTCCATCGTATATTTAAATTCATATATAAATATTATGTTCTTAAGGTGTACAGATATAAAATAGGTCATAGAGATATTAGCCCACCTTAAAACAAAATCACAAATCAGTAACGACTTTGAAAAAAAAAATAAAAAAAATAAAATTGAAAAAATAAAAATAAATAAATTCATAAATACAAGTTACATTTTTACAACTGCTGTCAAATGTTTAGATAAAATAGAATAAATAAAAAAAATTAACAATGGTTTAATTTTCTTAGAACATGGACTTCAATGCTTTTTTTTTTTTAAAAAAAAAAAAAAAAAAAAAAAAAAAACGATTAATATCAATAGTGCTGAATGGTCTGTGGCGTTTCAGTAGTGGTACGTTTTTAAACCCACTTGGGCACATATCAAGACTTTGAATTTGCATAAACTGGGCGGCCTCTTTTATAGTTTGGTTTGTCTAGAAAGTGGTCGTTTAATGGACAAATAATCTATCGTTTGCTGGCTTCAGCAAAACTTATACTTAGTGTTTTCGTTGCATAGGCAGTATGGTCTAGTTTAGCCTTAGTTAGCTTCAGTCTGTTCCAGAATTCCATATCATCAGCTGTCATTATTCCGACTACTAGATTCTGCGGCGTTATATTGGGGGTCTGTGTTAATAACCGGCTACGATAAAGAGAATTGCTTAGACAGTTATCAACTAAATTAGTATAGGTAAAAGGATTCTCCTCAGCTCCAGGAAGCTTAAGAACACTAAATGCAATTGTATTTAAAAGCGCTTTGCTTTCATGAGGTTGTAAGTAGCGTAATAGTTCTCTAAGAGCTTGAATTTCAATGTGCCAACTAAATGAACCAATTAGTTCCTCAGTACTATTGACAAATGAAAATGCATCAGACACTACATTTTCGTCAATAGCAGGAGAGGCACCTTTCAAAGCTGTGTAAATAACACTGACAAAAGGAATGATCTGATTTAAATATGCTGGTTTGACTATTAAGCTAGATATAGACTGGCCCTCTGGAATAACTTCATACTCTACTGGATCCATTACAGCTAGTCGATAACCGGGAATTTTGCAAAGTGATATAAGTGTATTAAATGCTAGATCAACACATTTGTTGAAAGTCTCAAACTCCCAGTGTTTGGAACTCTTGAGGATGTCAAGATCTGCAACTTCTTCAGCAAACATGATATAAAACAGCTCGACATAAATTCGCATTGCGTTAGCTAAGGTAGTCCCTAATTTAGGATCATCTGTAGACCCCACGTAGTGTTTTTCACCTGGTCCGGTGCTTTCAAACATCAAGAGATCAAGGCCTAGTAGCTCGTGTGATTTAACCCAACTAGCAGAGAATTTGTAGGCAGAAGAAATGATTGAATCGTCTGCATTGCTGGACTCAGTTTTCTCTTGTTTTGCTAGCTTCTTGTTTGAGTTTTTAGCTGATGTCTTCTTTTTTTTTCCGGCGCTCTTTTTCTTTGCCATATTAGTTTCTATGATTTGCTGTATCAAATGTGGGTGTGTATATAGTGCAGGTCGGAAATAAGTGGGAGGTATGTTTTATATTCCATCTTTTATTTTTGATTTTATTTTTATTTTTTTCATCACTTGAATACGTTCTTCCCTTTTCTTTACACTTTTATTTACAACAAGCCCTTCAACAACAACAACAACAACAACAAGTTTTCATGTCTAATTTATTTTCAGTTTATCCTCCACCTCCATCCTACTATAAGCACTTTACGCCAGAAAATCTGGAAAAGCTAGCACAATGGCAGCAAGCGCATGCTTCGTCGCTCTTAGTTTCAGAGCCAGGACGCGAGCCTCCTTCAGAAACCCCACCAGCTCCGCTATCTTATCTTGTTCCTCCGACTCCACCTGTGTCGGAGCCCTATCGAAGTTTTGGTGAAATATGGCAGCCTAAGGATAAGATGGTTTCACTACCTGAAATGGGAATTAAACAATTATACCCAACCAATTATGACCGGATAACAGAGCTAAAAAAACTTCTTCATTCGTTATTGATACAATTTTTGGAACTTGTGGGGATTATGGGCATTTCTCCTGATCAATTTCCAGCAAAGACAGAGGACATTCGGGTGATATTAATCAATCTCCATCATTTACTAAATGAATACAGACCGCATCAATCTCGAGAGTCGCTAATTTTACTTATGGAGGAGCAGCTTGAAAAGAAGCGTAAAGAAATAGAAGAATTGAAAAGCACAAACGAAGATATTCAAAATAAAATCAAAATGTTGGGTCAGAAGTTTGATAAAATATTGTTGGACGCTGAAGAAGTTGGAACTCAGGACGACAAGTCAAAGGAAGAAAAGAAAACATTTCAACAACTACAATGGCAACTTCTTGGATTAGATGGAGCTTAATTCATCAATAAAAAAACAGTTACGAAGTTATGATAAAATTATCTTTACAAAGCTCGTCGTCATGGCTGCTTTTAAAGATTGTAGAGTAATGAAAAAAAAAATATATATATATATAATAAAACAGTTAGATAATAAGCTAAGGTAACAACCTGTCAAGTTCATGAAAATACTGATAATTTATTTAAATTTTTTTAATCATGTACTTTTTGTTAATCATTTGTTTATTTTCAGTAGATTTCCTATCATATTGTAGACGAAATATATTGCGCACACTTTAAGTAAATATTGATCACAAAAACCCCAATTTAGCCAAAATATACCTCCTACATCAATATATATGATTTCGTAAACCATAATCAACATGGACCACCATTTCGCTGCTGCAGTCAAAGAGTGAAACCACTGAAACTTCTACGGAAGTCGATATTCTGCGTATGGAGTGCATCACCCACCGGACTGTCCGACCGTGCCTACCCGTAGACGGCGCGACCGGTGTCCTATCTAGCACTTGGTTAACAGCTCACGTGCCGTGCTTTTTGTTTTGCCATATAGCCGTTGAACAGTCCAAAAGTTAGCTTCCTTCACCAATACAATTGGTTCTACATACAACTGCAGGCAACGTTTAGGTTTTTTTTCTCTAGCTTTTTTTTTTTTTTAACTCGTCGTTCTCTTTCCTTTTCCTCAAGTTCATGAACTTTTTCAATTCGTCGCGAAAACAGATTTATCCGTTGTTTGCTAGATTTTTTCATTCACAACGCATTTCTAATATGCCTTCATCTATTTTTGAATCCAAGAGACCTGCCGTCTCACCAGAGTACGATCCTTCAACATTATCTAACTATCAACACTTTAACGTCGCGCACACTAAGCTCGACTACAAGGTTGACTGGCCTAAGAAGGCACTTTTTGGTACTGTTGTTTACAAACTGTCAGCAAAAGCCAGCGTACCAAAGGAAGTCGTTCTTGATACATCCTTCCTAGACATTCACTCTGCGGCAATCAACGGTAAAGAGGTTAAATTTGACAACGACACCCCTCGTGTTGAACCTCTTGGAAACACGGTTAAAGTTGAATTACCAGAGACTATCAAGAACGAAGAGTTCAGTTTAGAATTGAAGTTCAACACTACTGAAAAAGTAACTGCAGTTCAATGGCTGGAGCCTGAGCAAACTGCTTCCAAAAAGGCACCTTATTTGTTCTCGCAATGTCAGGCTATTCACGCCAGATCTCTTTATCCTTGTTTTGACACTCCATCTGTTAAAACTCCAATTCACACTATCATTTCGTCTATTTATCCCACTGTTGCTAGCGGAAATGTTGTTTCCGCTGACTCTGATGCTGCTTCTGAGGAATACTCATCTACAGATTCAGTGTATGAGTTCAAGCAGGAAATCCCTATTCCTTCCTACTTGTTTGCAATTGCTTCTGGTGATCTCACTAGTTTGTCAATTGGTCCTCGTTCCAAGGTATACTCTGAGCCCCCTAATGTCAAAGCTTGCCAATACGAATTTGAAGCTGACACTGAGAAGTTCATTGAAACTGCTGAGAAGATTGTTTTCCCTTATGAGTGGAAGACTTACAATGTTCTAGTTCTTCCTCCCTCATTTCCTTATGGTGGCATGGAAAATCCCAATATCACTTTTGCTACACCCACTTTGATTTCTGGTGATAGACAAAACGTTGATGTTATTGCCCATGAGTTAGCTCACTCTTGGTCAGGAAATTTGGTTACAAACTGTTCCTGGGAACATTTCTGGCTTAATGAAGGCTGGACTGTGTATCTTGAGCGTCGTATAGTTGGTGCCATTCATGGCGAAGCCCACCGTCATTTCTCTGCCATTATTGGATGGAAAGACCTTCAATCTGCCATTGATGCCATGGCACCTGCTGCGCGTGAGCAGTATTCTCGACTTGTTGTTCACCTGAAAGAACGTCAAGATCCTGATGATGCATTTTCCACTGTCCCCTACGAAAAGGGTTCTACTCTTCTGTTCCATCTTGAGACCCTTCTAGGTGGTAAAGAGGTATTTGATCCTTTCATTCCTTATTACTTCAACAAATTCAAGAAGCAATCTCTTGATACTTATCAATTTAGAGACACATTGTATGAATTTTTCACTGACAAAAAGGAAATTTTGGACTCTGTTGATTGGGATACTTGGTTTTATGCTCCAGGCATGCCTCCAGTTAAGCCTAATTTTGACACATCTTTGGCAGATAGTTGCTACGCTTTAAGCAAGAAATGGGAAGACGCCATTGCATCCGGAGCCACTAACTTCAAATCTATTTTCTCTCTTGCTGATATTGAAGGCTGGTCTTCTACACAATACGTAGTGTTCCTTGACTCCGTTGCAGACTCATCTGCAGCAACTGCTACTGAGGCAATAAGGGAGCTTGGATCTATTTACGACTTCTCAACCTCTTCAAATCCAGAGGTAATTTCTCGTTGGTACACACTTGCTGTTACAGCAAAGCTGGGTCCTGATACATATAACTCGTTAGCTGAATGGCTCGGAACTGTTGGCCGAATGAAGTTTGTCCGTCCAGGATTTAGACTGTTGGCCAAGGTAGACAAGGAACTTGCCATTAAAACGTTTAAGCAACACGAGGCATTCTATCATCCTATCTGCAGATACATGGTCTCGAAAGATCTTGGATTGTAAACAATATTCTTTATCGAATACAAGCTAGTATGTACAGAACTATTATAATTTCAAGTATATAGGTAAAAGAAAAATACGTTTTAGGTGAACACAAAGTATATGATCAGCGTCGGTGATGGTGCAAAACGAAGATCCTGTCCGTGCTTTAAGTGCCGGCTGCACTGCCTCACGGGTCACGGATCCGCAGGGCTTGCTCATCATGGCCAGCTAGAAGAAAGATGAGTACGATGTAGTGATAGACAGTACAGCCGTGAAGCAACAATCCAGACATGAAAGATAGTAGTATTTTCAGCAGGCAGTTGGTTGGGACTTCCAAACTTGGATTTTATATTTGGGACTTTATGTTGAAAACCAATATCCAGGCCTTTGTCAAAGATGTACTTGAAGCTGTACCCAAAGGCATGATAGACGGTTTAGAAGATGGAAAATGAATCATTTGAGAAATTTAAAAATGGTTGATTGCTGTTAAGGCCAGCAACAAAATGCGTTGGAACAAGTATAAATACAGGCACAGCTGCTCAATTGAAGCATTCATCATCACAACCTTCAGTTGTTGCTTGGTATTTCTCTCATTATATCCTTCTTTTTTTATATTGTCATTCGTTAATTATGGTTGCTATTTCTTTTATTGTTGCCTTGATGGCTTCATCTTCTTGGGCAGCTCCTGTTGGTTTACCTGACACCAAGTCCTATAATGGAACAAACCAGGTTATTAGTGAAAAGAATGCACAGGCTGTATTCAATTCGTCTATTGTGATGAATGGCACTGAATCACCTAATACTTCTGATGAGAGAAAAATACTTGCTTCCAGAAGCTCTCCTGAGTCTGAGACTCACGAAGCTGTCGTTGGGGCAAACCGTGCCATGCTGGCCATGGATTCGCAACTACCTAAAAAGGTTGTTGTAGTTGATAGTTCAGGAACTAAAGCTGAAAATAAAACTATCAATAAAAGCTGGTCCTTTCGTTCAAAGAATTTTACATACTCCATCAAGCCAATTTTAACCAACTATACAAATTCAAATGAGCTTAATAAAAGAGCTGAGATTAAATGGGAGAAAGAAAGTACAGCTACTAGGCTTCATGAATCGCGCGTTTTAAATGATACTATTTTGGGTAGACATCCTTCCTGGGAGTCTATGAACGAGACAGCGATTAAGCGCAGAGATGACAAAATGACAACTTCTAAGCTTATAGTTGAAAATAGAAATGGGACCTTTCGATTGCCTCAAAGACAAGTACGTCCTTCTTTCAAAACAATTGAGCCTCGAAAAAAAATTATTATCGATATGCCAATTTCTAATATCGAAACTAATATTACTGGTGGTTTTTTGAATCAAACTATTTCATCGACTGCAACTACTACAAGGGGTACTTTGAATCGGAGAGAATTTGAAATGTCTCAACTGAATGCCACTGGTTTGGCTACCGAAAGTGAAAGCTCCACAATAGCACGTCGCAGCTCAACTGATGATAGACTTTATATTAGAAACTGGAACGATACAGTTTTGCTTTCTCAACGCAATGCTGATTCCGATTCAAAAAATACTACACTTTCAAAACGCAATTTTTCCAATGAAACATCATCATTTGTTGATATTGATACCGTTGCACTTAAGAAGCGCAATTTTTTGAATACAACTACGTTTATTAAACGTGATTTGTTAAATGGTACTGCGTTTATAAAACGTGGATCATTCAATACCACCACCTTTGCAAAGCGTGATCTTTTTAATAACACGGCTCGTTTGGAACGCCGATTCCTCAACAGCACTGGTATTTTTAAGTGTGAAATTTCGAATACTACTGTTGTTGGTAAGCGTAGTCTTCATAATAACAGTACTACACTTTCCAAGAAACATCAGATAAATAACACATTATCGTTTCGTCGCGATTTAAATCTTACCAAGCGTGCTCCACAAGCTGTTCAGCAATCTTTCGTTTCACCCAAAGTAGAGGAAATTTACAGTCCTGAATGTTCTGAACCCAACTACAATCTGTTTCGAGGAACTGTAATGATGCTAATTGAAGATCGAATTTTACAAATGCAAGAGGCAGGTGCACCGACTGATACTCGGTCTTGGTTTACTGCAGTTGACCATGCGCTACGCATTGTTGTCCTGTGTTTAGCCTGGCCAATTGAGACAGTCTTTAGAGCGGTAGGACTGGTTGTTGATACTTTTGTAAAAGCTGCTGTTCTCAGCTTTGGATTCATTCGAATGTCTAACGAAATGGGAATTTAAACTACATGAAAATTAGCTTCAGGCTGGGATTAATGACGTAGACAAAATTAATACATTTCTGTCTATATTTTAAAACTTATAAATTACATAGGAATAAGAACACGATCTACAATAGTTTTATAACTATTAATAAGAATTTAATTTTTAAGAAAAAAAAAAAAATAGTAACTGAACTAATTGTTTTCCAATATATTATTGGGATAGTTGGCTTAATAAAATTTAATGGAGACAATAGGAGTAGATATATATTTATTTGTAACTTACCGTTTCTGACTAACCTGGTTGAATCCGTGAGTGCAAATTTTTGAGCTTCTTCTCCCCCCACAATACAATCACTTATCGAACAATTTGAAATCAGCTTGCGTGACTTGAAAAGCATCCTTACTTGCATTTTCATCTGTTTCCTGGGGTTATGAAAGTAGTATACCAGTGTTTTTCACTGAGTAGACTGGAACCTGAGTTTCGTCGATTGCGGTTAGGGAACACGATGGAGAACGCAGTGACTGAAAAAAAAAAATCAATTTATTTCTTGCTTCGACACTAAATAAACCGTTTTTCTTTCCACCTTTTTTTTTTTTTTTTTTTTTTACGTGTGTGTGCATTTGTTTTAACAGTTTATAGTATTTTACGGTCTTTATAATTATGGCAGAAGTAGAACTGGACCCTCATCTGATAGACGAGTCGACTGAAATCGACAAAAATAAGGTATACAAGGACCTATTTGCAGGCACCTGCGGCGGAATCGCACAAGTCCTAAGCGGTCAGCCTTTCGACACAACCAAAGTTCGTCTGCAGTCCGCACCCGAAGGCACCTATTCTGGTGCAATGGACGTTGTTAAAAAGCTTTTAAAAACAGATGGACCATTAGGCTTTTATAAAGGTACTCTTACTCCTTTGGTCGGTGTCGGTGCATGTGTTTCTATTCAGTTTGGTGTTAACCAGGCCATGCAGCGCTTCTTCCAAGCTCGCAACAAACCCGGACAAGGTCTTTCTAATGGTCAGTTCTATCTTGCAGGTATGGCTGCCGGAATCGCTAATGGTATATTGGCTTCACCTATTGAGCACGTCAGAATTCGACTTCAAACTCAGGTTGGTAATGTTTACGCAGGCCCCGCAGATGCCATTAGAAAAATGTACTCCTCTTCTGGAGTATCGGGAATTTTTAGAGGAATAACTCCTACTTTGATTCGTGAAGGTCACGGTATGGGTGCCTATTTCCTTGCTTATGAGGCTCTCGTTGCAAACGAAGGTGTGCCCAGAACACAAATTCCTGGCTGGAAGCTTTGTATGTTTGGTGCTGCTGCTGGATACGCCATGTGGTTTACAAGTTATCCTATTGATGTTGTTAAATCAAAGATGCAAACTGATTCTTTGCTTAAGAGTGAACGTTTATACAACAGCACCCTTGATTGTATTGTAAAGGTATGGAAAGCTAATGGAATTCGTGGATTTTTCAGAGGTTTCTTGCCCACTATTTTAAGAGCCGCACCTGTCAACGCATGCACTTTCTACACTTTCGAGTTGGTAAGTCGGCAATTAGGCTAGCAAAATATTGAGACATTATGTTGTATATAGACTAAAAATATATGAATTTAATTTACTCTTCGTCTTCCAGTCTTCTAAGTAAATAGTCAACTTCAACCTTTTTGGTCAAAGGGATAACCCATTTCTTATAAATTTCTCTAGCAACGCCAGGCTCGATTTTGCCTTGAGATTTTTGACTCCATCGTAATGTGGGGTCTACACCGTATGTGCTTGCCTTCTTTTCTAATCTCTCTAATACTAACTCTTCAACTTTTTCATTGGTGATTGCAGCATCTAATCCATCGACATCTTTGTCAAGTATCAATTTCTTAAATCTAGCCTTATCAGACAAGTACTTAGATTCTGCGACAAATTTACCAAAGTGAATTCTTCTAGACAATGCTTGTAAAAGCTCAATGTCACAGATGGCACAGGATCCAAAATTTTCTTCTTGTTCTTGCTCTTCTTCACTTTCCATATTTCTTTCTGAATGAGCTGAAATCAGGGGCATAATGTGATCAATGTATACTTGAAGAATCTCTTTGTTGACATTGATCTCTTTTGAGTAGGAAGCAAGTAACTTTGGGTACTTGTTTGGCGGCAAGATTGGTTCTGGGATAAGATCTGGAAAAAATGCCAATTCGTCTGGAGCTTGGTATCTTCTAACTAGTCCATGTGTCTTTTCAGATTCTTGCAAAAGGAATTCTAGCAAGGAAGTATAAGTTCCATCATTTAATCTGCTTGGAATCTTAAGCTTTTCTTTATCATAAATAGCACTAGACTTGTAAAATTGATTTCGCTCAATCATATCGAATAGAATAGTATCCTCCATTCTAATCAAAGCTGTACGAATGTTGTTTAGATCCAACACAGTTTCGGGTTTTTTAAAGTCCATTTTTGTAAGTATCCCTACGGACGATGAATGGCGTTGAAAAGTAGAAATTTTAGCTAAATTGAAGTGAATATAGGGTTGTAAAGCTTTATTTAAACAAGACCTCAAGGTCATGAACAAGTTGTATTTAGAAGTAAAGAAATAAAACGTTGATTTTTGAAAATGTACTTAGAGTC
Organism: Geotrichum ghanense (nom. inval.); assembly: GCA_022023575.1. Taxonomy (NCBI): domain Eukaryota; kingdom Fungi; phylum Ascomycota; class Dipodascomycetes; order Dipodascales; family Dipodascaceae; genus Geotrichum; species Geotrichum ghanense (nom. inval.). Next base: position 1,419,307 of record JAKKCX010000010.1, on the reverse strand, counting down.
ATTGTTGCTGTTTTAGGGTTTTTGTAAAGTCTATTTACCCTGCAACTGAATTACAACTATCAAACAAGGAAGTTATTAATGGCAAATCAAAATTTTGAGTTGACATGAAGAATAAAAACATTTCAAAGTGTGTTCAAAGTAAATTTGTCAACTTGAGATAAATTACATGTTAATAATACTAAATTTAAGCAAAATTACTGGTTGGAGCTGTAAATGCAATCTCTAGATAATTTACAGAAAACCTACTATATATGTATAAAAGTTATCATTTAAGCACTCTGATATTGGTTATTAAAAGAGTGAAATTTAAGGATAGAATAAAATATATTTGAATATGAAATAAATAAATTTATATAAGCACGCTCAGTACTTATAACACAGTGGCTTAATTAGGAATGTAAGTGCAGTAGAAACTAGCGGTAGGAAGAGTAGTACTGGTAGTGGCTGAGGTCGATTCAGATGTAACCTGGGAGCTAGATTCAGCTGTAGAAGTAGCCTCAGCAGAACTAGACTCAGTAGCAGAAGTAGTCTCAGCAGAAGAATTAGCTTCTGATGTAGATTCAGCGGTAGAAGTAGAAGTCTCCGAAGTTGTCTGAGAAGTAGCTTCGGACGTAGTACTGCTACTAGTGTCTTCGCTACTATTTCCAGAGCTGTCGCCAGAATTACCTGAGTTATCACCAGAGTTGTTAGAATTGTTTCCAGAATTTCCAGAGTTACCAGCATTGTTATTATTGTTGGCAGATCCTCCTGAATTTCCAGAAATTCCAGAGTTTTGACGTTTAACCTTGGAATTGCCAGAGTTGTTACCAGAGTTGTTGGAATTATTTCCACTGTTATCAGAGTTACCAGCATTGCTGTTATTGTTGGCAGATCCTCCTGAATTTCCAGAAATTCCAGAGTTTTGACGTTTAACATTGGAATTGCCAGAGTTGTTACCAGTGTTGTTGGAATTATTTCCACTGTTATCAGAGTTACCAGCATTGCTGTTATTGTTGGCAGATCCTCCTGAATTTCCAGAAATTCCAGAGTTTTGACGTCTAACCTTGGAATTACCAGAGTTGTTACCAGAATTGTTAGAATTGTTTCCAGAATTTTCAGAATTACCAGCATTGCTGTTATTGTTGGCAGATCCTCCTGTATTTCCAGAAATTCCAGAGTTTTGGCGGGCACGAAGAACGTTTACAAATTCATGGATAGGAGCAGGCTGTGCTTCAGGGTAAGCCAAAGCAGCACCAGTGGCTGGATTGGGAACTGTAATGAGAACTGCTGCAAATACAGTGATAATGAAGGTCTTTGAAAACATTTCTGGTTAATTTGCTACTGCAATTGTAAGTAAACTGTGTTTTGAACGAAGTGAAATAACTGATTAGTACTTGATTAGAAAACAAGAAAACAAAATAAAATCTACAGAAATAGAGAAATGTCAAGGATTTTATATTGATAAAGGGTGGTGCAAGTTATTAGGTGTTACAGCTCTGAACGAATCAGTCTCGTACCATGCAGATTTTGGAAACTAAAGTTATTGCATGCTAACTAAAAGTCTATTCCTAAGTGTATTATATTTGCTTAGTAGAACTAAGTCGGGACCTCCTACTGGTATGTAATTATTCTTGTTTTTCCTCCTTAAGTTTTTTATTTTGTTTCTTTTATTATATATAGAAATTTTGAAGTTAAACGTTACTAGATAATTTGTATTTTAATAAACTTAAAATTGTTAATGTTATTTACTAAATATAAAAACGGTTCTTTGAAACATGAAAAGTTTTGAAACAAAAGTTATAAGAATATTACAACAATTTTTTTGAAATTGAATGAAGATCTAGCTTCGTATCAAGTATTGTCATTTTTATTTTATCAATAAATCTATTTACTTGGAAATAGAATGTAAATTCTGAATCTAAAGATTGATTTTTATTATTTTTATTATTATTATTATTATTATTATTATGAGGAAACTATAATAACAACAAACTTTGGCAGTTTTATTTTTTTTTTCTATTTTTTTTTTTTTTTTTGAAAAATAATTTTGAAACTTGTTAAATAAAATTTAACAATGATTCTTGTAGAATTTCACAATTAATTTATCTTGATTATTGCTCAATATGATTAATTCTCATATAGTTGAAAATATATATTTGAAAAAAAAATAGTTATAAATCAAAATAGAATCTAATAAGATGTACTATTGATCAAATATTATATTAAAGCTTTGAGTTAGAATGTGTAGGTTGATGAGCGAACCGCAAGCTACATTAAAATCAAATATCGGTTAACTTAATTTTTTTTTATTTTTTATGTTAATTTTTTCATTTCATTTTCAGTGATTCATTTTTATATCACTAAGTATTATGATACTTAGGATGCCTTACTTTTTTTTTTTTTTGCTCGAGTTTTTTAAACTTTTAGGCTTTCCTGTAGCCTGCTTCCAAAATATATAGAGAGATATTTATTCTTCCATATCTCAATTTAATAGTATTAACAATTGTTCTAACCAGATATAACTACTGTGTTTTTTCAACAAAGTTCCAGAATCAACCTTTGATTTCTATCCAAGCATTCAAACACTCCAAATAAATAAAATTTTCAACACATTCTAATCCACGAATTAAGCAGTTTACAAACTTTAATTGTTCATAATTTTTTTAACATAAGCAATCTCAGTCCATATAACAACACGTAATAATGTAGTTGCTGTACGAATATTTGAATTTGTAAAGCTAATCAAAAATGAAATTGAAAATGAGAATGAGAATAAGAATAAAGAATTAAAAAGAACTTGATTTTTTTACTGTCTCAAGTGTATTTCAACTATTAAATTATCATGTGCGTAAGAAGAAAGAAAGATGAGGAAAAAAAATATTAGTAAAGACAAGTATATAAAATGTTACATATATTTTGAATATAAATCCATTTAACAATACATGAAATCAAGCTTTTCAATATAGAATTTCATCAAACATTATAGTTAATATTAACTTACTTGTTTGTTTTTTTTTTTTGCTGGTTTACTTTACATATCAGTTTTTTTTTTTTATAATTACGCAAGTTAATACGCAATTTAATACGCAATTGAATATATAGTTTACTATATATATTTTTAATAAATAAATCGTCTAATTTAATAGCCAAGCTAAAATATTGATGGTAATAGTAATAAATTAGAATGTTTAAAACAAATAATAATAGTGGTTTTCTTCGCCATCAGTAATGATATCTATAGTAAATTTTTTTTTCCAATTCGTTTTGACTTATAATTCGAGTATGATTTTGATATCTTGAATAAAGATTATTAATGAATGGTATGCAAATAGTAAAAAGAGATTTGTTTGAGCAATTATAATTAGAAATTGGCTGGTTTCATAACAGCAACAGATTTTTTACGGCTCTGAGTACAACACTGAATGCTCAAATAACCGTTGCTCATAAGTTTTAACAAAAACAGATATGGCGCACTTAACCATCTCTAGCTCAACACTTCCAACCTCTGCAGAGGCTGATTTTGGATCTTGTGTATCTAGCAACTTACTTACTGCCCTCCAATAATAATCTTCTACCCATTCCATTAGCTCTTCAGATTCCATAGGTGGTACTCTATTTCCATGAAGACCCAAATTTGCAATTATTTCACTTTTTCGATGCCATTTGTGTTGCGCACGAGGCGGACGACGATATAGCAGTTCTGTCGCAACTCGTCGATGTTCAAGTCTAACTAATGGAATCACCCAGTTTTGGAATAGTTGTTCCATTGTTATCATGTTTTTCTCTTTTCCTCCATCGCTTTCTACATATGGTATTAATTCAGGTTTCCGCAGAAAAGATTGCTGTAGTACTTCATCCACATGCCCCGGAACATGTGCGTGAGGCCTTTTCCGCCTCTTAGTTAGTTCTTTCGACAGCTGCTGCTCTAGCGGAGAAGCTGGTTCTGTCAATGGATGTTCAATTGCAGCAACTTCAGGTAACTTTGATAGTTTCGAAGTTGTAGATAAAAGTGTTTTAGTCTCTTTTTCAATCGTTGAAAGGCGCTCAACTTCTAGTTCAAGACTTGCCCATAATACTTCGTGTAAAGGCAAGTTTGGGGATGAATCGCTGCTGGACATTTCTGCCTGGTTAGTACTAGTACACAAGTTTGATTATATTAGATCAAAATATCACTAACTGACCTTCAACCATCGTTGACTGGGTTTGGGTTTACAAGAAGTTTTAAAAGAGAAAGTTGTAGCCATGTATGAGAGAAAAATAGAAATAAAAACAAAAACAAAAATAGTTTATATACAATTAAAGAATTAGGAAAAAAGTACTTTTTTTTTTCTTGTATAATAACATGTTGCATGCTACCAGTTCGAAGAATACAAATAAAAATCAATGAAATATTTTAATGTACCTATTATATGATATAATGCACTATAAAACTTGATGTTTCCATATATAAATAATGGAAAAACACACAAATATAATAAAGTTTAACTAAACAAAAACAAAAAAGAGAGAAGAGAAATGTCACACTCATTCTATATCAAATCCAAAACAAGAACTTAATCCAAGGATCGACTCAAACTCGAGTGTGAAATTAATCTAGCAGTCAACCACCAACAAGGTGGATCCAAACTCATGACATTTGTGATTTCACCGTAAGGAATGGATGCGAGGCTGCGAGTATGTATCGAAAAAAAAAAAAAGAAAGAAGAAAATTTTTTTCAGAAGGTTTTTGGTTTTGTTCTCTATGAAATTAATGCAGGGTAACTTTCTTAGGGCTACAGTAGGGCACTTAGTTATTACATTTGTGTATCAAAAACTAAATTCATAAATAGTCTTAATTAATTATTATTAGTGTTTTCTAAATCTCATCAAGTGTATCTGATATAAAAGAATGCACTTAAAATTCAACATCCCCAAGCTCCAAGCTTTGTAAATACCCATTCCAATCTCTAGGTGGAGTAGATCCTGAAAAAGGCTGTTCATGTGGTGTGGATCCTCCATTAACTTGTTCCATTAAACCTGCCAAATTTGTTCCTGAATTCGAATTCGAATTAGGATTTGAAGGAAACATACCCAACCCTCCTAAGGTATTTGGTATAGGTGATAAAGAAATTGGTATTGGTATTTCTGATGGTGTGAAAGTACCTGTTCCACCGCCCTCATTAACATTATTATTTTCGGGAAGCTGAAAAGAATTGGGTAATCTTCCTGATGTTGTACTAATCAACTGGTCATAAATGTCATCATGATCCTCGACCTGAGCTGTCCTATTCATATCGGTTATAGGTACACCAGAGTTATTAGATGAAGGAAAACTTGATGCTACCGTAGAGGGCGAGCGAGGAATTTGAAAAACTCGGGTACGTTGTATTTCAGGTCTCCATTTTGGCAATGTCTGCTGAGGCTGCCCAGTACTGTGAGAAAAGGTATGACCCAATTGAAGACCAGGATTCATATTGAAACCTATCGATGGAGTCGTAGTAGAATCAGGCCCTGATGGGGTAAACGGTAACGCATCTGTAGTTTTGTTATAACTGCCAGAATGTCTGTTTCCCTTGTTCAGTAGACATGTAAGTACTGCAAGAGTTCGTTTTGCAGTCTCAAATGTACGACCAAGCTCAGAAAGCGCAAGACAGCATGTTTTTATGCCTTGTGTTGCATCAGTTTTGTATGTTCCAACCTCAGTCCAGGCATTAAGCAAATGAATTGTGCTTATGGTAAAAATTAAGTGTACTGAGATGACATTGATTCGTCTCATTGAATACCAATTGGACCGATATTGTTCTAAAAGATTGGTAAAGGTTGTAGCAGAGTTTCGGCATATTTCTTGAGAATAATTTGGTGTAATGTCGGCACATAAGAACGGACGATGAAGAAGAATTTGGGCAGCATGGTACTGCATATGAAGAACAACAATGTGCGATACGATGGGTCTTTGTGAATTAGCAGAGCATAGTAGAGGAGAAGGTAGATTTGCGTACCAGTTGGTCATCTTGGTATGCATTTGCGATTTGAAGTTCCAGTGTTTGATTGTCAACCCAACGGCTTCACTGGCACTGTACAAATTTTCCTGAATAGCACTAATCATCTCAACAAGCTCTGTCAAGTATATCATGGTTAGGTTTAACCTGACAGGTGCTGTGTATTCACGCCATACCTTGGGTAGTTCTTCATCTTTGCCAATATAAGGTACCCAGGCTTCTTTTTCCTCCTGAGCATTTGCATCTTTTTCTGACGGCTTTTCAACTTGAATGTCTTGAAATCGCATTGCCAGAGGTCTGCCCATGTAGAATGACCACTGCACATTGTATATATAGCAGCCCCAAAAAGTGATTTTGCGCATATGCGCTTCTTCTCTAGTGATGATGTTTTTGTCTACCCAGTCTTGTGAGTCCAAGTGCATACCCATATCTAAGGCCATTCGCATTGCTATACCGCTGTAGATCCACCCTCGAGTATCTCTGTCACATACACCTTCATATGCACCCAGGATAGCCGCTGCTTGCACGGTTGTGATGCGTGGATCTTCTACCTCAATATCAATCAAAATCCTAGCCTTCAAGTGAAACACTTCCCTATCAGACACTTTATCGTCAAGCAAAGCAGCGGCGGCAAGAATGGCATTTAGTAATAGAGGAGAATAAAATTTTGCTTGTGAAGCCATACCATGCTCATAAAAGTACATATCTCGTAAAAACAGAGACTTGTCTGTTACATTGAAATAAGGATGTTGCCATGTCCAGTATAGATTCAGCAAATGTGTTCGGCGTTCATCTGAGATTTCGTAGTTGAGCCCAGCTGCCTCTATAGCGGCTCTTCCTTTGAACTCGATATTGCTATTTGGACGCCTGGTCCAAATAATGGAGGATAGGAGATGCAAGTTTGATGTTGGGCCAAAGTATCGCAATCCTATATTCGTCATGCTTAGTTGGCCTACTCTATCTGTAAGTCTGTCGGCGTATTCTGAGTCTTTTTTTCTTTTGTTGATTTTCTGGTCTACCCCAGATTCTGAAATAGCTGTTTTGGCCATTTTTCGTTCATTTTCCAACTCTTTAATCTCTACATCCAAATCAATGTTTTTCCTTTCTAGCACTGTTTCCAACATGCCTATTCTCATGTTCAAAGCATCAATGTACTCTTTAGGATATGGTTTTCGTTTGTCATTGTGAAACACGAACGTGCACTCATCGTGATACAGTTCGCAATTTAAGCATTTAGGCTTACGTCCGTCACACTTGATCTTTCTGGCTCTGCATCCTAGGCAAGCCACTGACATTCGTTTTCTCTTTACTGGTGGTGCCTGGGAGCCTGGCTGGGTAGCAGTCTCGCCAGCCGAGTTATCCTTTGCTGCGGTAATCTTAGTTCCCGAAGTTGATGGTGGGGGCGGGGTAGATCTCGACGGGTTCGTGTCATTGTTGTCTTTGGTGGCCCCTGTTGTAGATTTTTTGCTAACTGAAGTAACAGAAGTTTCTTCTTCCTCTTCTTTTTCCTCTTTAATGAGATCTTGCCGCGCACGTTTTTTACTGATATTTTTGGGAGTACTTTGAGTCTCGCCAGCAGCGGGCATGATGGTAGACAAATAAAAACTAAGGAGGTTGGTGTAAAGAGCTAAGATGTGATTAACTTTCTTTCTTTCTTTCTTTCCGTGGTTGAAGAAGGAGGGGAGAACAGTTGTTTTTGTTGTTCTTATAATTCCGAATGATATATTATCTGAGAAGACACGGTTGCTGTAGTTGAGGAAATAGTAATAGCCACGCTTAATCCAGCTGCAGTATGCAAATGAACAACTGAATGTTGTAGTGGGAGGAACGGCGGTGGAGTCAGGCTGACAGTATTTCTTGCACTACTATTACTTCAAACACACTTGACACTCTTTGGTTCTTTGGTTCTTTGGTTTGAACTTTGTTGGAACTTGAATGTTTGTGCAAATGTCGAAGGAGCTGTGCTCAGATCGAACGAATAAAAATGCAAATAAAGGGAAGATGTGTGTGAAAAGTAGGAAATGGGGAAAATAAAATAATATAAAATAATATAAAATAGTATAAAATAATATAATACAATAAAACAAAAGATAGAATATAAAATAAATAAATAAATAAATAAATAAATAAATAATTTAATAAATAAATAATTTAATAATTTAATTAATTAATTAAATATAAATATATAAAGGTGAAAGAAAGGAAATTCCTCAGAGAGTGGTAGTATTCAAGTTTATATGAATAGTTAATACTCTTAACAATGATAACTCAAAGATTATTATGAGCAAGCAAATAAAATAAATTGATTATTAAATTATTAAATTATTAAATTATTAAATTATCATCAGCCTATATAAAAATTCTTTTAAATATCTTCACCCGCTTTAATTTTTGCTGTTGTGGGTTTATATTTATATATATATATATAAATGCTGATGTCAATTACTGCTAAACTTTTTTTTTCTCTCGGTTTTCTTTCTCTAACTTTTGTCCGGTGTAAATGGGCTCCTCGTCGGAGGTGGGGAGAAAGTACGGGAGGAGACCATTAGCATAAGTGCTTAATTGGGTACCTAATTCAGATTGTTAATTACTGAGAATAAACAATATTTAATCACTAAATTTTGGTACCAATTATAGGTAATATTTACTTACTTGATCACTAAAGCTATGACTGCACCCTCCCCGGATATTGTTATCCGGAGAACACACTCACTCACATATATATATATATATATATATATAGCTCTGTCTATTAATTATTATATACTATACTGAATTTACATGTATGAGTGTATATATCGCATGTGTCATATATTATATTATCTGATTATCAAATGATGATGTAATGTTATATACAAATTTTATCATTTTCTCTCCACTCTGCATTGAAAATGTATATATATATATTATATCACGTGCAAATGTTCTTCGTATACAAAATAGCTTTTCAAGCATGTAAAATCAAAACGTTTAATAACTATCAAAAAAATATATATATAAAAGTTTCATCGGTTGCCAATATCACTAGAAAATTTATAAAATAAAATATTCGATTGTTACAAGTAGTAGAATTTTAATGCTGATAACTATACAGATTAATGTTTTTTCAAGATATTGTTGTTTGGTTTAGTTTAGTTTAGTTTAGTTTAGTTACGTTGATGCTTTTTTTTTTTTTGGTCTCGTTTATGAATTATTTCATACCCCGAAGATATTTAATACATTAAGGTACACGAAAGTCATGAACCAGACCCCATCTTATCTCAGCCTCCGTGTTCCTTTCATCCATCTGCACTATGAAGATATAGTTGCTACTCTCTCCTCAACATTTTGGGATATATTATTCTCACTAACAACATGCTGGTATTCAAGATGTCATGTCTTGATTAGTGTTTTGATTTTATACTGTTACTAGCAAATATGATATATAAAAAAACTAATAATAATTACATTTAAAACAATTGGTGAAAAATAACAGATATCCGATTTTTTCTAAAATAGTTGTCTTCAAATCGTAATCATATATTATATATATGATTAGACAACTTCAAATTTTAAAAATATTTTGATAAAACGATTAAATAATCAGTCAATAATCAAGATTCATATATAATGATGATTTTATATATACTTTATAACCTCTATTCAGATATACTATAAGCTAAATCTAGATTCTGTTAATAAATTCATTATTCATCTTTTGCATCATAGCAAGTTTTGAAGATATGTGACATAAAAGTCTAAATACCCCACTTTATCAATGTATTATTGTTCTATCTTTGAATATATATATATATATATATATAATGTCTATAATTTTTAACTCTTTTATTTGATCCATCAAAGAATGAAATTTTTGAGAAACATTTATTTAAAAAGATTTTTATTATAATTTTGTTATTTAAATTAGATATAAATGATAACTCAAGAAATTACAAATACTTGTTTTAAATAAATTGCTTATTGGCTTGATTAAACTGTTTAAAAGAAATTTTTTAGAAGATAAATTATTCTTAATACTCTTGTACTGAAAACATTTTATACTGTACTACTTGTGGTGATCATTTAACAATTGTATTATATTTATTATTGTTTTTATCCAGAAATTGAAACTTTATGATAATAATAATAATAATAAACATGTAAAGTATAGATACTTTCAAAAAAAAATAGACATTAAGAAGAAGAAAAAAACCATTTCATCAATAATTAAATTTCAAGAGACTAAATTTCAATAATAAAAGGTTCCTGTTTATATTCTCTGAAAGCTGAATTGATTTTCATACAGTATATTTATTACAATAACTACATCTTTATCAATAATTCAGGTGAGCCTAATCTTTTTAAATCGGTTCATGATTGTTAGATATAGAATATCAGTTTATTGTCTCTTCATGATTGTTATTTGTTCGTTTTTTCGAAAACTTTTAAAACTTTTAAAACTTTTAAAATAATTAATAAAGTATCAACTTTTTTTTCTTATATACTAATTTACCTATTATTGAAATAAAAACTTTGGCTATTCAATAAACAAATTCCTTCATAGACGAATTGGTGCTGTACTCGTGTACGGCTGATATATGTCTAGGCTATTATTTTTCATTTTTAAAAAAAATACATCTTGATTTTGTAAGCCAAGAGAGTATGTGAAATTTTCTGCATTGATATAATGGTGGTACCATTAATAAAAAAAATCAATGAACAAACTATCTTTTTTCAAAAAAAAAAAAAAAAAAAAACAGTGATATTATGTACAACTTTCGAAAACTATTATAATCAAACATTTATATAGATCAATAGTATTTAGTCATTTGCAAAATTAACAAGGTAATCTTAGAAGAGTGTTGTAATAGTTGTATATATGATTAACTGATATTCACTATTTACTAAAATGCAAACAGTTATAATCAGTCTATATTCTCATCTCAGTCTTTTGGACTGCTACCCTCCAGTTGTTCCTTTATAACAGGTTATTGTTCTAACGCCTATATTATCAAGGTTGATAGAAGTCAAATTATTTCCATTCAATAAAATGCAATTGATTTACAATTGAAATAGTGTTTTCGTTAAATTTAATGCTACTAATAATTGAAATTTCTATACGTTTCTAGATATTTGGTATATATACCAGTGGATTTGTTCAGCCTGTAGCTTAACTAACTTCTTCTACTTGTTTAATACTGGCTGATTTATCTATATTACCATATACAGCAATTCTATGGAACATTCTCCATATGGCACTTGGTTACTATGGAAACGCCAGTCAGTGACCAATGATGCATACAGTCTTTTTTTTTGTTCCATCGACCTTTGATATTACTGACTCTATTGCCACCAAGATATCAATGATATCTCAAATACGATGGAAAATATTGCAGCAATAAGATCTCGCAAATTCAACGTAGCTACTTTCAGCCGCCTATTATGGAAGTTTGTAAATATATTTATATATTAGGAATTTCAATAATCATCATCACCATATTTAAAATAAAAATAAATTTATAAAAAAAAATGGGTGCATCAGTTTAGCATTTATGACATATACCTTTGCCGTTGGGAGAAAGCATTACGCGGAAGGTTTCTCTGTGGAAACGTTTAGAACAACAGAAAATACAAGAAAAAGTGAGTTTGGGTGGAAAAAAAAAAAACTTTTCCTTCTTCTTCTTTTCCCTTTTCTTTCTCTTCTGTGTTTTCCTTTCATCGTGTTCATACAACTGGATTTATTATAAACGAAAATGGCTGAACAACAACAACAACAAATCCCTACTTTCAAGCTCGTCCTTGTCGGTGATGGTGGTACTGGTAAGGTAAGTGAATCGAAAAAAAAAAAAAAAACAAAAAAACCAAAAAACCAAAAAAACAGCCAAAACGATTATATATATCTAAATAATTAGTTTTGTTTTTTTGTGCAACGCGCGTGAAAATGACGACTGTCATTGATAGATGAGGAATTGCATTTGCTAACATGGAAATTTTAATAGACTACCTTCGTTAAGCGTCATTTGACTGGTGAATTCGAAAAGAAGTACATTGCCACTCAAGGTGTTGCTGTTCGTCCTCTTGGTTTCTTCACCAACTTTGGTGAAATTAAGTTTGAGGTCTGGGATACCGCCGGTCAAGAAAAGTTTGGCGGTCTGCGTGACGGTTACTACATTAACGGTCAATGCGGTATCATCATGTTTGATGTTACCTCTCGTATCACTTACAAGAACGTTCCTAACTGGCACCGTGATTTGGTTCGTGTCTGCGAAAATATCCCTGTTGTTCTTTGCGGTAACAAGGTCGATGTCAAGGAGCGTAAGGTTAAGGCTAAGGCCATTACTTTCCACAGAAAGAAGAACCTCCAATATTACGATATCTCGGCCAAGTCGAACTACAACTTTGAGAAGCCTTTCCTTTGGCTCGCTAGAAAGCTTGTCGGTAACCCCACTCTTGACTTTGTTGCCTCTCCTGCTCTTGCTCCTCCTGAGGTCCAAGTTGACGTGCAACTTATGGCCAAGTACCAGAATGAAATAAGTGAAGCTGCCGCTCTTCCTCTTCCTGATGAGGATGATGCTGATTTGTAAACAACAAATATTACTCATTTTATATATATTATTTTTCTCTGTTCTGTAATACAAACAAAAGCATTTTACTACTCGTTTTATTAATATTTCAAGTTGTTGTTCTTTTGGTGCAATTTAGCTTGCTGCATTTTGTAATGGTGACACGCCGTACATTAGGAGCAACATCTGAAATACCAGAAGAAGGAACGATGTCATTAGGCAAGTAATATGTGCTGTTGACATATATACAATTGAATTTGTCTTGTTAGCGTCAATACTGAAAATTTTTCAACATAGTAGCAATAGCTGCTTGTACAGTAGAATAATTTCATGAGTGCCTCATATCACTTTCCTATACTACACAACCACCAACAACACTTTATGCACACTGAACACTTTGGCACCTTCTAGCAAATTTTTTTTTGACACTTTGATGCTGAAAACTAATAGCATTTAGACAGGGTAATTTTTGTCATGTGAATATCATGTGATTGTACTATAAATATTAGTATATATATATATATATAAAATGAATAATAAAATATAATCATAATAATAATAACTTCAAGCAAGGCTCAAGTTAAAAGTTCCATCCCTTGTCATTTGCCCATATCGACATTTCAGCAGTACTCACCTGGATACAAAGACATAGCACTTTCGTTTCATAATCCACACCTGGGCAGGGATTACACCAGATCCTATACTCGTTCATAAACATTCGCTCTTACTGTAATATAATAAGAACTTTCAAACACGCACTTGCTTGTCTGTGTGTTCCCCATTTCTGAAGAAAGCACATTACCAAAAAGTAGATAACAAGCAGAGTACTCATGTCGAGAAACAACCTCAACTCTGGACAACTGCTTCAGCTCGTTCTCGGTCAGTTGGAACAAGTTGACCCAGAATTTCACGAAACAAGTGTTGAGATCATCTTTAACGACCAAGGACTTCATCGTTTTCCAAACAAGGTTGCAAATGCAATCAAACATATCGTCGGCAAACTCAGTCTGATGAACAACAGGCTTACTACCCTACCAAGGGGGTTTTGTGAAATGGCGAATCTTACCTACTTGGATCTTAGTTATAACGGGTTCAAGGTATTTCCTGATATTCTGTTAAAATGCCCCGGGCTGGTGATTTTGGATCTAAGTGGAAACCAAATAGAGAGACTACCTGACAAAATGGGTACCTTGGAGAAAAGCTTGAAAATCCTGTCCATGAAGTCTAATAAACTGAAATATCTTGGTCCTTTAATCCTCAAAATGGAAAGGCTAATGGTATTTCAAGGTGATGGTAATCCGTGGGAATTGCCTCCGCGTCAACTCATGTCAGAGACCCAAGGAGAAGATCCCAGGGATATTTACGAGCGAATTAGAACCTACGTAGCTCGAAACCAGTATTTGCTTGAAGAGAAAATTGCACAAGAACAGCCTACAAATACATCCACTGATATAGATGAAGATGCAGAAAATAGTGATGAAGACTCCACTGAAGTACCTGTACTGTCTGATATTCCATCTGTAATCAACTGGATCAGTACAAGTGGGATATCGGATATAGCTGAAATCACCAACACTTCCACTTCTAATGCTTCTACTGCGTCTGCTGCTACTACTGCTTCTACTGCTTCTACTGCTGCCGCTGCTGATGCTTCTTCTTCTGCTTCTGCTACTACTGCTATCACTGCTGTTCCTGCCGTTCCTGCTGTTCCTGCTGTTCCTGCTGTTTCTGCTGTTTCTGCTGCCACTACTAATACTACTACTACTACTACTACTACTACTACTACTACTACTACTACCAATAGTGCTAGTAATGCTACTACTTCCAACAGTGCTAGTAATACTACCAATGGTACTACTAATAGTAATAATAATCATAATATGACAAATACTAATACCGAATCAACTGGACATTCGGCAGCCGAAGATTCCGCAGCGGCTACAGGTAATCAAGACGACGAGTATTCCGATCGATCGCGAAGTAACAGCGACTCTGTTACCTCATCGCGAGCCGCAAAACGCATGGGCTTTGTAGTTAAGAAAGCACCGAAAGAAGGTTCTCAATCCCAAGCGCCGCCACCATCAATAAAAACGGCACGCGATTCGTTGAAAATTTCACCAAATAATTCAGCGAGTAAAGTTCGTCAGCACATGCGTGGTCTCTCGCATGATGGAACTTTAGAATCAAACAATAGTCAACAGCACTCTGTACAAACTTCAATAGTTGGTTCACCCACACCTGCTTTACCTACAAACTTGGTCACAACACCAATTCCCATTACTAAAGAAAAACTATCGAATAGAGAACGAAGTCACTCAGCTTCTGCAACGACATCTCCGGAAAAGGAGTCCATGTCTGGAGCTTACTTCCGAAGACTATCAACTCTTAACGAAGAAAATAAACCAAACTCATCCTCGACTGCATTAAATACCCATTCTACAACTGCGATACCTACATTGAACTCAAAGCCAACTTCAGCACAGCTAGCTGATATAGAAAATAGAGTGATTTTGGCAGTAAGGAACATTCTCTTTGCACTCACTGAGTTTCACAGCACGCTTCAACGGTGCAGTCGGCTATGTAGTGAAAAATACGTAACTTTACAGTTATCGGAAAAATTATATGCTGGAAAATCTTACAATGATCAGCTAGTATCTGTTTTGGAAAGGCATGGAATTAGGCTCAAGAGTGTCGATGACGAGCGTACACAAGAAGACTCTCTTATAGCTGTTAAGTCTATTGTTTCTACAGCTCTTATATCCATTAGCAACTTCAAGGAACTAGCCAAGTTTTGCCGTGAACACATTTTCAGCTTTACGTCTGCAATTGATATCAAATTTATCCGTACTATGATTCTTGTAACATACGGCTCAATCAGCGAACTTTACAACTCGTGGAATATTCTCAATGATACAGTCACAGATAATTCAAGCGCGGGGGCATCTAGTTCTGCAACTTACTCAGCGTCTGTCGCATCAGCAACCACGTCTTCGGCTCCCATTGGAGCCTCAGAATCGTTACCTTTCCCTGCTCTCCCCACGAACTCCTCGTTTGTGTCGCTCACACGGGATTTTATGGAGGGGGATCAGGCACTTTATGAAGGTTTAGAAGCAGCTGCAAATGCTGCTCGCTCGTTGCTAGCGGAGCTTACGGAATCAGTATCCAAATCTACTACAGTGGCTGGGCCTCGTAACACCAACGTTACAGCGCACGTCAAGAATTTGACATCCAAATGCTCTGTTGCAGTGGATGTAACGCGAAGGCTTAAAGAGAGACTCGATTATGTGCGAAGAATGGCATCACCTCCAGATCCAGCTACAAAGAAGCTGTTTCGTGATGATATGAATGCTTTCATGAAAGGAATTATTGCTATTTTGACATCTACCAGAATGGCTTTGGATGACCTGCCATATCTTAAAGCAACACAAAGTTTCATTACATTGACCAAACTTACGAAAGAGGTGCCTCCTCTTATAGAGTCGTCTAGCTATAAATCCACAGCTGACACCACTGCATCTGTTCAGCAACAGCAGCACCAACAGCACCAACAGAACCAACAGAGCCAACAGCATCAACAGCATCAACAGCATCAACAGTATACTCAGGAGAATTACAATTTAGCACCAACAACTCCTCTATCAGCAGTTTTAGGGCCAGCAGCAGTTGCGGTCCTTCCATCACCTCCAATCAACAAATCCTTTACGCATTCTCCATTCATACCAGCTGCTCAGCCTACAGTTAGTCAGTTGGCAGCACAGGAAGCAGCATCGACAGTGAGTCCAGCTAGTCCTAGTCTGCCCAACATCAAGATGAGTCCAAGTATCAGTAGTGATGGATTTGTAGCCTAAAATATATATATATTTGTTTTCTTTTTTTTTTTTTTTTTTTTTTTTTTCATTACTATTTTTATTTTATTATCATTATTTTTTTTTTTTTCATTACTATTTTATTTTGTATTCTTTTTCTTTTAATCTTTTTTGTGAATTAACAAGTGTTTTTACTTTTTTTTTTTTTTTTTTGTGATTCTCATTGTAATATATATTTAATCCCCAGGTGTTTTGTAAATGTGTGTTTATATGTTGATAGATTTTTTTTTTTTTTATTTCATTAATTTAACTATATATATATTGATCAAATCTTAAATATGTAAAATCCAAAAAATGAAATAAAATAAAACATACACACAAATAAGTTTTCAATCATAATCATACGTTATATGTTAAATGTCATATGTTTTATCTTAAATGTTATATTTTATACTTTATATTCCATGTTTTATGTTTCATGTTTCA
Source organism: Geotrichum ghanense (nom. inval.) (assembly GCA_022023575.1). NCBI lineage: Eukaryota > Fungi > Ascomycota > Dipodascomycetes > Dipodascales > Dipodascaceae > Geotrichum > Geotrichum ghanense (nom. inval.). The sequence goes on along the minus strand of JAKKCX010000010.1, from coordinate 1,402,516 downwards.
TGTTTCATGTTTTATTTTCAAATTAGTAATTTATTACCTTTAAAAATCCTTAATTGTAAATATAGAGGTATTTATCAAAAATAAAATATAAAATATAAAATATAAAATATAGCTTATATCCCACCATGATTACTACACGTGAGTAGCCGCAATATTTTTGTAACTATGAGGGGCACGCTTCTTTTTTTTTTTTTTATTTATTTATAATTGTATTACAAAAGCCGCAATTTTGCTTGATTCATTAATTTGAATTATAAAAAAAAAAAAAAATTGATAAAATTGCTGATAATTCATCACGTACGGTTTAACAAGTCAATTTATTTTTTCTTTTAAAAACATATTACGTGAATAGACATACTAAATATAAACGTCATGTAATCAGAAATACCTAAATTTACCAGTTCTTTTCAAGTTCAAGTAAAGACTTGACTGTGTCAACAATTGTAGTCTCAAGAGTGTAATATTTGAATTGTTCCTTGGTATCAGCTTCCTCAGAATTACCACCTCCAACAATAGGAGCACCAGAAAGCAAGCTATTGGTCAAAGTGTTGTCAAACTTGGGGAAATTGGCGCGATTTCTGCCACCAGTTCCTGGCTTACCAACTGGAATCTTGCCCTTGAGCTCAGGTAAATCTTTATTCAAAATATCAAGGATATCTTGTTGAGAGTAGTAACCTGGTGTAACAAACAATCTTTGGTGATCAATTGTTGAGGGTTCTGAAAACAGAGGGATAACGTGTGCTTTGGCAATGTCACGAGCATCAACCCAAAGGAAATCACTCTCAGAGTATTTGTCAAGATCACTACTGGGTTCTGAGTGAATCAAATTGTAAATGACTTCAGCAGAGGTATTGAGCTGGCTGGGGCTTGCAACTGGTTGAAGAAGAGGACCGTACACAATTGGAGGGTTGACAGTTGTAACAGTGAAATTTGGCTTCTCCTTCTCTTCAAACTCCCACACAGCCAATTCTGCAAACTTCTTAGATCCTCTGTAGGATAAATCCAATTTAGCAATTGCGTCTTCCCAAGTTACATCAGCCCAGGTAGACTCAGTGTGAAGGAAATCAGGATTCTTTGATTGGGCTACATTGGAAATAGCAGCAAAAGAACTAGTGACAACAACTTGTCTAACACTTTTTCCGTATTGTTTGATACCGGCCAACACATTCTTGGTACCCTTGACTGCAGGATCAAGCAATTCCTTCAAAGGATCCTCCTTGGCTGCAAAAAAGGGGGAGGCAGTATGGAGAACACCAGTAATTTCATTGCCATATTTCTCAAATACATCATGGAAAGCGTCAGGAGCACCAATATCTTTGACAAAAGCAATTTCAACAGGCTTTCCAGCAAAAATTTTTTTAATTGAGTCGGCTTTAGATTCAGATCTGACAGTAGCGACTACCTTTAAGCTGTTTTTGAGAAGAAGATCAAGAACGTGCAAAGCAATAAAGCCGGAAGCACCAGTAAGCAGGATTTTGTTATGTTGAATAGGAGCCATTGTAGATTTTTGATGTCGATAAAAGATTTAAATGATTAGTCCTATGACAAACGATTTAATGTGTGTATAAATATATATATATATATAAATATAAAGAGACAGTTTTTAAAAAAAGAAGAAGAAGAAGAAGAAAAAGAGGAAAGAAAAGAAAAAGAGAAATAGAAAAAAAAACAATGCTATATTTATAATGCGGTATAGACATGTAGTAAGCAAAGCAAATACAAAATTACAGTTTCTAGACTGTTGACTGTACACGGTTGGAGTTGACACTACCGAAGCTTCTTACTGAACCATCGGACGGGAAACAAATACCGTCATTTGGGCGCCATTGAACAGCACATATGAACTCATGTTTTATGTTTTTGTTCTACGACCTGGGCTTCTTATGTCGAAGCTTTCGCAGCTTGCGAGAGAGTTTCTTATTAATACAGGCTGCCTTCAGACCATTGTAGTCTGGAGCCCATGACGAGCTAACTATAGATGAACTGTAGCTAGATAGCGAAATCACATCTGCTTTTCCTTCTGTAGAGGTTTGAGCTTCATACCACTCCATCTGCTGTCTCATTCGCAGAGTCTGCGACTCTTCTTCGCTTTTACGCAACGCACGCTGCCGTCTCCATTTCTTGAGCTGAGATTTAAGCCGGTGAAGATGACTTATGGGCTCCAGTAGGTCTTGGTACTGATTGGGTGCCGGCGAATTCTCGTCGTTACCAGGACACATTGCGGTCGTACATGTCGACGATGGAAGCTTGCTGTTAGTAAAATGATGGTGATGAAGATGAGGGTGCATTGTGTACTCGTTCTAGGCAAAATCCAAAAAAGCAAGAATTGTGTGTATGCTGCAGCTGCTATTTCAGTGGCAGGTTATTAATGATGTTTTATTAATACAAATTGATTCAATATAAGTTGATCAATCAGAGCCAAAAAAAAAAAAAAAAAAGTCTGACATAGTCTCCAAGTTAGTCTCTTGAGCATCACTGCAATATATACCCACGCTCAAACCGTGTTGATTCAATTCTTTAAGGATGTTGTGACTTTCTTTTCTAGTGTAATAGAGAGATCGCTTTACCTACTATTTAAGGTTTAAGACCTCATAAATCATCAGTATGAACATATTTGACGTCAAGGATTCAATAACTAATAGATAATAATGAAAAAAAAATTATACAGTAATCTTTGTTTTGCTAAAGATTTTGACGTGATTAATATTAATGGTTTGATATTTTTTTAACTGTTTTCATTGTTTGTTTTTTTATTTTTTCTTTAAATGCTTTCATTTTTATTTCGTCATAAAACACAAAGTTCCTAAAACAGTTGGTATATATTAAATGACTTTGCTCATTAACCATTATATATCTAAAGTTTGATCCGAATCACTATTCCTTTAACTGTTCCGTAATTCTTATTAGCTTCTGAATTGAATTTTTGAACAAGTCTATATATAACAAACAAAATTGGAAAAAAATAAAAAATAAAAAATAAAAAATAAAAAAAATTTACAATGTTGATTATGAATTATATTTTTATTAAAAAAAAATAAAAAAATAAAAATAAAGGTATGCGATTCACCATATAGTCATGATAATAAAAATTTACAATTACACAGTAATGAAACTTCAAATTAATAATAATGAAAAATGAAAATGTAAAAATTATTATTAACAGCCAAAAACAAAGTGTAAATAATAATGTGTATGTGTGTGAATAAGTGCATATATTGTAAAGATGATTGAAAAAATAGAACAGCTTTTTTTTCGAAAATTCATGTTACAAATAACCAGTTTCTTCTAATAAACGTGCCATACGCTCATTTGTTCGCTCTCGTGGTTCTAAGTTTAATGAAATCTCATATTGCAAATCAACTCCAGGTGCTTTTGCAAATCCAGTATCCAAAAGTGCTTGAATAGCTGGAACTTCTTGAAAGTTATATGCCTTGATTTGGTATTGCATAATTTCTCGAATAATATCTGCACACTTTAACCTCTTTGCATAGTTGATGATTGGCTTTCCTTGAAGAGATAAAGGTGAATTTGGAGGAATAGGTAAAAAGTCTGGATTACCATCTTCAACAAAGGTCAAATCTGACAAATATACACCAAAAAAGGGAATCACTGGAGGTTGAACCATTCTGAGAATATCACGATATTCATTGAAATTCCGTGAGCTATTCATTAGTTTGTTCATTGAGTCAAGAAGCTCCATTGTACGAGGGCTAACTGAAGCCCAAGTCTTCTTCATTCTATGAATAGTAGCCGAGTACAATGCTGATATAACTGCCATCATTGAACTAAAATTATTTAACTGACGGCAATGCTCAGCAACATTCACAAAGTACCTAATTGCATGTGCACGCTTTTTCATATCTGCAAACTTGAGGATAATAAAAGAAACCCAATTAGTTAATCCATTGGAATTCTGAATAAATGCATTAATAAACTGATGTTGATTTTCTTTCTTCTTTCGGTTTTTTCTTGTCAACAGCTCAAAAGGTGTGATTTTTTGAAACAATTTGAACTCTCTTAATGTCAATTGACGAGCAAGCTCTAATGGATCAATATCAAAAAGCTTGAGTTTCTTAAGATTTTTTGGCAAGATAGGTGTGGGGTTGGGCATCAAATTAAGATTTTGAACAAGTTTTTTCCGAGTAGTTGAAAACATTAAATCGTCATTATCGTAGTTCAATTTCGAATCAATCAAGTTTATAATTTTCATCTCATGATTACTTGGATTGTTATTGGAAGCCACAGAAAGAGAACTGCTACTTCCTGTTCCGTTTTTAGAACATTGGTTATCGCTAGAGTCGCTATTGATTTGCTGAATAAACGTCAACATGGCTTTAAGCAGATTTGCAATATTCTTGTTATTGTGAGTGTTTTCAAACCAATAATCTTCAAGCCATTTTTTAATAACGTTAATGATTCTCAATCGAATTAGTTTTTGTTTATATTCTGTCCATTTTGAGAATTCCTCTTTAGATAAGCCTTCCGGGGGTTGAATGTTGAATCTCTTTACTAGTTCCTGAAAAAGCTCTTCTGGTGTAGTGAAGCTCCTAAATGTAAGCAGAATTGTAGTATTGAAATTTGCATTGATAGATTTATGATTTGTTAAAACTTCAACCAACGCTGTGAGTGTACCACCTCTAATACTGTTTTTACTGTCATATATTATGCCATCGTCAAAATCGGTTTTAAGATACCAAGGCATGTTGTCATCGTCTGTTCGTCTATGATGTCCGGTAACTTTAATAGGTTCTACTTCCCCTTGAATTACAACATTTTTTGTTGCGGGTACATATTCAGGATTACTAACGGTTCTGCTAAAACTTAGCATTGCTGTTCGTTCTTCTGATAAAGCAGTTGCAAACTGTACTAAAGAGTCAATAGTAACACCAAATTCTAAAGCACATTTCTTGATAACGTTTTCGTTGGATTCACGATTAGATACTCCAGAGCGCTCTCGTAAAGGTGTAGTAGGTTCTGAATTTTGAAAAGGCTCTGTTTTATCTTTGACTCCTTCATCATCATTTATATTCATTTTTTTTGTATTGAGTTTTGTTGCTTCAAGGGATTCGGCAAGAGAGTCTATAAAACCTTGATCATTAATATCACTTTGTTGCACTGCTGTTACAATAGATAATATATCATCGTATAACGCTTGTTTTACCTCCAGAAAGTCACATAGTAGATATAGTGGAGGTAGAGAAGTATTGGCACTATTACCATTAAGAGGTGTAATGTTGGTACCAGTGCTTGATGTCGATGTTGATCCATGTTGTATATTAGAAAACATTGTTACACTAGACAAACGTCTGTTGTGAGACTGAAAAATAGACAAATCCAAACTCTCAACCAAATTTGACATATTTGATACCAGTGATACTAACGATGTTAAAGATGATAGTACAAGTTGTCTCTTATCTTCATGAAATGGAGAATCTTCTTTGCTTGACTTCAAGTCAATGACGTTAAAGATTTGCCTGAGTAAAGTAACCACCATGTTTCTTTGATGATCCAAAACTGCAACTGCTTCTTGATCTAAAGGAATCACTGTTTCGAAAGCCTCTAAATGGAATAGGCTTTGCTGATGACTTCCATCACTTGAAGCAGACTCACCAGACATGTTTATTGATGCTGTATACCACGTTCCGGCTCTAAATTTTTGTACTCTGAAATTGTCGTGGTCAAAAATATATTGTGAAAGATCATCGTCTTCCAATCCGGCTGCTTTTCTAAACACTTTGATAAACATTTTCGTTTTTTCTGTTAATATATTGACTTCTTTGATGGCTAATTTTGTAGCATCTTGCTCATTTGCACTCATATCCGTGGTTAATGAATATTTGCGATCGGAAGCAACGATAGAAGAAAAGGTACTAGCATCTGAAATGACTGAAGATGTTGATGATGATGAATTTTGATTATTGTGACTTTGTGATTGAAAATCCTTGATGATATCATTTGATAAGCCTAACTTGGCTAAGCTTGTAATTGTGTGTCGATATGCTCTTGCTACTTCGGTATTGGTTGCTGGGGAAGGTGTTGTACCAGGAGGGATGCCAGATAGAGTTGAAATATATGCAATAAAAGAAGAAAGTCCATAATAGGCATCTGTCATAGCTTTAGTGTCCCTATTGTTAAGATGTAGTAGCATTTGCTGCGACAAAGTATCTAAACTTGCAAGAAGCTCATGCCAAGTTTTGAAGCTTTCAAAAGAATCGAAATTTTTAAATGGCAAATTCAGAGATGCTGATAGTGACTGTCTAGTATTAGAGGATCGCTGATGTTTTTTAAGCTAAACAATATTGAAATGTTAGTGACAAAAATCAAAAATATAAAAGCAAACGCTATTTGCCAAAAAATAATAATAATAATAATAATAATAATACTAATAGTAACACTTACCAAGTCCATATAAGGGTCTGTTGATCTAGAAAGTACAAAAGAAGAGTCTTCATCCACATTTTGTTCATACATTAAGGCTACACTCGACAAATCTGGAGGCATAGCAACTGTTTGTGCTACACCTTCTCTTCCTAATTGTTTTGCTTTTTCTCTAGACACTCGCTCAAAAGGCAAGTTAGGAGTAAACGCTTTCAACTGTGGGTTGACAAAATAAAGCTTTCCGGATTTGCTAGCTTGGGGAACCCAATGAGACGTAAGATCAGAGTGGAAATCATGACTATCAGAGATATGACCGTCTATATACTTGTAATCGGCTGTAGCCGCTGTAGTTGCGGTTGTTGTAGTTTCAGCTAATGATGCATCGGATCCAGTAGCACTGGGAGTAACTAGTGACATATAGCTAATTGCTGAGCCCTTTCTAGAATGCGGTGTACTGGATATACTGATGCCATCATCGTCACGGTCAGATGCTGAGTTTGACATATCATCTTCACGGCTTTGAGTTGACGAAGGAGAAGATGCCAAAACGTTGTTGAAAATATTATTTTTGAACTGTACGAAATTTGAAGATGAAGAGAAAGCGTGTGGAGCTGAGGATGAATCCGGAGTAGAATGGATTGATTCTGAATTATAATTAATAGGCGGTGCCAAAGGATCGGAAGGGTCAACGCTTATTGAATGTACTACTTCATTTCTTTGTTGTGGGATATTTCTTGGTTGAGTAGGAGGAGGCATTAGAGAAGAAGAGAGTGAAGATGAGGAGGACGACTTGCTCAAGGGAAGGTTTTGCGATACAGATTTGGTGTAACTACAGGGGAACCAACCTCTCTGACCACTTGAATTGATGCCATCCCACCATCCCGAGTCTAGTTTGAGCAGAACTTTTATAATTTCACCTTTTTCAAAAGTAAGGACATGATTTTTTGGTCTTGAGATGGAGCCGTAAGGTTTTATGGCGATTACTGTGTCAATGACTTTTGGAATTGGGTCGTTAATGGAAGATGTTAAAATAGCTGAGGAAGGCGCTGTTTGTGAATCTTGAAGTTGTGAAGGAGGAGGAGGAGGAGGAGGAGGAGGAGAAGATCGTCTTGACGATGAACTGCTCTTATTCCGTCCGAGTGCTGCACGAAACATGGTGCAGTCGTGTCGTTTCGTGTAATTGTTGGAGTATGTCGAAAAAAAATTTCCTTAAAAAAAAAAAAAAAAAAAAAAAAAAAAAAAAAAAAAAAGTGCCTACTGGCTTTTTCTTTTTCCTTTTCTTTTTTTTTTTTTATTTTTTTTTATTTATTTATGTATTTATTATTTTTCCCAGAATCTGTGAAGAAAAATATGTATATATACAAAGGGAGACCAAAGTGCCTGAGAACGGAAGCAGTGATTTCAAAATGGTGTTCAGTGAAGTAAAAAAATGAAATATATAGTATATTATAATAATAATACTAATAGTAATAGTAAAAAAAAGATGAGAATGAAATTGAAAATTAAAAAAAATTAAAAAGTTAAAAACAAGGAAAAAGAAGAAGAAGAAGAAGAAAATGAAGACGTGGAAAGTCTGGATAGAGAAGTTGTTTTGAGAAGAAAATAGGGAGCGGGAAAGAAAAGACTGAATAGATGGAAAATAGACGGAGAAGCAGTAGGGGAGAGAAAAAAAAAAGACAAGAAAAGAAAGAAAGTAAAAAATGGAATGCTTGCTGTAACGAAGAAAAACCAATTTTGAGCCTTTACCGCTAAATAGGGTTTAGTCTTGTTTTTTTCACTCTTTACTCACAAGAAAAAACTTGACCTTAAATTAGGCTTTGTGGGCCATGCTTTTCCCCAAAAAAGAAAAAAGAAATCAATTCTCGTTTGGGACATGTACATTGCAGATATGCAAATATCTGCATCTGGGGCTTCTGCCTTCGTCCTGTTTGGCTTACAAGTCTCGAATGGTAAAAATGGGTCAATGAGTAGTTTTGCATTGTAGCTTTGTTGTGGTTTGCTGCAGCGACCCTGATTTTCTTTCTTACCAATGTAAGATCCTTATATATATACTCGCATATACTAATACATGTATACATTTGAATACGTAGATTTGTAGATTCATACAGATGTCTATTTGGAAAGATGAAAAGTAGTAGTGATTAATAAATATAACAGAAATGAAAGCTTTAAGAAGAAAGAAATAATAATTCAAAGTTACTAAATTGTTCATATCATGGTTTTATTGATAAAACTAAATAATGATTAAGTAATAAATAATAATATATTGAAAGAAGAAAGAAAAAAAATGGCATGTTTGTAAACTTTTACAAGATCTTTTCATTCATGTATTTCATTTTCGGTCAAGTCTTTGAAAATATATATATATATATATATATATATATATATATATATTCATTGCTTTACTAGTGTGCATAGTTGTTTTGGAGCAATGTGCATAGATAGTTTATATACTAGTACATGACAGGAGTAGCTGATTTCTAACTACTTATACCATCATGTGTAGTACTTTTATGTATGTGCTTGATATCTACAAATATCATAGTTTTGAATCAAATATGTTTTTTTTTTTTAAAGAAATACTCTTGAGTTTGTATCTAGTTGAATGGTAAAAATACAAGGAAGGAAAAAATGTTCAGCAAGTATAAACGGTACGTTTTTTGATCTACAAGAATAACATGATGAAAACTATAGAAATAATAGTTTATTGAACAAAGCTTTACACTATGATTTTCATACAATTGTTGATTATACTCTTTTCTAAATAAATACTTGTTGATTATAAAAATTGAAAAACTAAATAGAAAACAAAAGAATAGTTTATCAAAACCATTCTGCAAACGTATTCAAACCAGTGCATATAAATAATAATAATAATAATAATAATAATAATAATAATAATAATAATAATAATAATAATAATAATAATAATAATAATAATAATAATAATAATAATGAATTAGAGAATGAAGAAGAAAAAATAACTGTATGATGAAATTCAACATCAAACCTCTTACAACCCCTGACATGAACTTGACTCTAGAAGGATCAAATGAATGAAATTATTAAATATACTTAAAACAAGAAAACATTCATATATTCAAGAGTAGGTTTATTTTATTCAAGAGTAGTTTTATTTATTTCTTTTATTTTTCAATAAAATACTCTTTCCAAGTATATTATTGTACTTAATAAATTCCTTGCTCGATAGCATCGCTCTTCTCCTGCCAAAGATTCTTTCCACTGCATGAACAAACCATCTTGTCATTATCCCAAGCCCCAGCACTACGTGCAATAATACCCACTTGAACATTTCTACTAGTATCGGCACTTCCATCGTCCTTGATCGGGATAAATGAAATAGAGCGGCCTATAATGCCGTAGTATTCCAAATTCGAAGCAGACACAAAGAACGATCTACCTAAACCCTGAGTTTCTTTTTCATCTCTGGCAAGTTTGGTCGATTCTAGCAGAGTGCAAAGAACAGAGCTGGGTGAAGGCGTATGGGTAGTTTGGGTGAGGTCGCCATGAGTATTGATCTGGACTTTATAATCTGAAGCAGTCTCACGTCCATGGCTGTTCAATGTAATGTCAAACAGTAGTGAATTTTGCAGAGAGTTGGCATTGTCATCATCATCATCTTGGTGAATGATTCTGACTAATCCAGTGACTTTATTTGTCACTGAGTCTGACAAAATGCAGATTGCAGAATTGTCATTCGATCCTCTCAGCACCAAGTTGTATTCCTTAAGCAGAGAATTAATGACATACGATGGTTTCAAGATTGAATTGATTGTCAAAAGGCTGTTGCTTTGAAAAGAGTAGTTTTTGATTTTGTTTGATGCAAACGGAGACAATTTTTCAATGATTTGTGATTTAGAATCTGGTGTGAGGTTTTGGATCTGATATGAACAGAAAAACGGTGAAATAGAAGTTGAATTTTCAGTAATCAATTGGGTAGTAATAGGATTCATGATGGATTGATATATATATATATATAAGTCACTTTAATGTTGATTTTAGTTAATGATTTGAAGGGAAAAACAATGGAATCTGTATTAGCATACACCAGTAGCTATGGTGAAAATAAAAATGCTGATTAGAAATCATGCCTCCATGAATTTGTACCTTTTCTGCGTTGCTCTTACAAAACATTTCAAAAATCTAGACAAACGTAACAAAGGGAAAGGGGAAAGGGAAGAGAGAGAGAATTTAAAAAAAAATGCTTAATAATTAATTGAATAATCATTTACTCATCATTGGAGAGCCATGTAAATTTTAAGGTTAGAGTTATGGCGAAAATAGCGGTAGTTAATATAGAGCCAAATTCAAACTTTTTTAAAGGTTTAAACCCCATGTTAATACTGTCAGTATTTTTTTCATCATTATTATTAGTATTTTATTCAAATAGTAGTAGAAAGGTCAAGTTTTTTTTGTTCGTTTTTGATGTGAAAACAATTTAAAAAGTGGTAATGTTATTGGTAATGTGTATTTTACGTTAATGACATGTTTTTGGATAAGTATAACCATTGAGACAAGTATTAAAGTTTGTATATATTTGGATTTATTTTTAATAGCCAGATTGAACTCAGTCCAGTACTAGCGTTTATATATATATATATATATTGATTTAACTTTTAACTTGGAATTGTACTTGCACTGGAATAAATTACTGTTAATGTTTGTAGAAGAAACATGACAAATCTAATATGGACAACCATAGGAAACAGTGCATCCATATATTTGTATTCAATATTAAGCAGAGTAAAATTTTTGGTCGCCAATCCTGCTGCAACAATGACTGTAAAGTTGATTAATGATCTAATTAATGATATAGTATAAAAATATATATAATCTACACTATAAAATCTTGCTTTGCTTCTTGTTTTGTTTGGACTGAAAAGTATATAATGATTTCAAAGACAAGATAAATGTACAAGAACCGAAGTTATTCCGAATATGAGTTTATCCAGTAAATCCAGTTAGACTTAATCATCTTTTTTATTGTTACTGTTAAATATAATAATACTCTAAAACAATCGCTAGGTGATATCTGGTTCGAAACCCGCAACCAGTTTACAAGATATTATCAGGATGATGCTGATCAAAGGGAAAGAAGAACGGGAAAAAAAAAAAATTATGAGTGTTTTATTGCCTCTGGTTCTAGAGATGACTGTATAAAAAAAGGCTTCTAATGCTTGATATATGGTTGGTTAGTTGAATCTTTTGAATTTCCTTGTTTGATTATTGATAGCCTAATGTCACTAAAGGTTGTCATATCAAGCGAGATTCGGCGACTATCGATTAACCATTTGGCTGAGTTAATTCTAATTCGTGATTTCAAGTCTATTTTCAATTTTATATATATATTTCATTGGTAAAAGTTGTTGATATCTGTCTTATAGTGAGTACTATATTGATTTACTACTTTTAAAGCAACAACACTTTGTTTTTTTGTCATTGTTTTTTGCTATTTTATTGTTACTTTCAATCAATGGATGAAAGATATTTTTTTTTAAAACATCACTATTTGATTATTATTTTCAAGATTTTTTAAAATATATCCGGGGCTCAAGTTTTTTTAAGTTGAAATTTTATATATATATGTATATATGTATATTGATAATATTTGTCAAACATGGTTATAGAGCCGCTCTATATGATTATAGTTTTATATACAAGAAGAAAAATATTTCAAAAATTTAAAGATTATTCAATATAAAAAAATAGATAAAAAAAAAAAGTAAAATGAATAAAAAGAAGAAGGGAAAAAAAAATGGGCATTAATCTTTATCTACTTTTTTTTTTTTTTTTTTTTTTTTCAATAATATTCAAGTTCCTGGAATTTTATTCATGGATAGGAGATTATGGTATTTAGTATGTATATATTTATAAAATCTTGTAAATACAGTATAACCTACTATAAAATATCGAATAGAATCCACAATATATATATTTGTTTAAGGGAGTTCAAGAATAACAAACGTAAATATGAGTGAAATAAAACATCTAGAAGTATCAAGTATAAAAGATTAAAAGGTGTATTATTACAGACCTAAATATTTACATATATGAAAATAGTGGTGGAAATAAACTTTTCTGGCCCAATTGCTATATTTGGTTTTGGTTTTAAAAAGAGGGACGATAAAAAAAAAGCGCTGGAAAAAGAATACCAAAATAAAATATTTAAAAATTAACTGGAAAAAATTTCCACCGAGCAGCCTTTAACTATTGATACTTGTAATATTTCGGATATCGATACCTTGTTTAAATAAAATGAAATAAAAACATGAGAGTTTAAATTTTGCATTTTCATTTAAAAGTAATCAACTGTATATAGGCAACAACTTTTTTTTTAATTTTTTGTCATGATTTTCCAAAGTAAAATATAAATAAATGAATAAATAAATAAATAAATAAATAAATAAATAAATAAAATACGATTTAATTAACCTTCTTTTTGAATATGAATAAGAATAATGATGGAAATAAATAAATAAAAATTTCATCAAGTAGCCACAATTCGGAATTCATTACTTTGATTCATGAGATATATATATATATGAAAAAAAAAACATGGGCCATTAGAAACAATTCCCCCACGAGACATGATTATTCGGAGTTTGGGCCATTTGAGTCGATACTTTAAAATGTAAGTCAGAAATTCTTCTGTTATTATTATTATTATTATTATTATTGTTATTTTTCCTTTATTATGGTTACCACTATCCTTTCTTGTAATTTGTCTTTCTTTTGCTCATCAAGCGTCAAGTATAGGAGGACGGGTCCTGCTTGATTTGCCACTATCAGACAAATATGTGTTTCTAGAGACTTGGCATCATTGGACCCTTCTATATACTTTACGATATGGTTTTAAATATTGGTGGCGGAGAAGACCCTTTTGGTAGAACTTTTAGAAAATATTGCATGGATAATTGACATATATGGGCTTCTCCATATATACATTCAAAATACGAAAATACAGTTTGTTAGAAGAAACTACTACTAAAAATGAACGGGTCAAAGTTATATTGTGAATTGTAGGAAGAAGAAGAAAAAAAGCCATCTCTTTGGCTATTTAATATATATATATATATATAAACCAATGTTTTTGAAATGATGGTTTATCAAATTAAATGATTATAATACAGTATTAAAAACTCACAGGAGATAATCAGGATAACTTGAAAAGTCTATCATTAAGAAATCATCAAGAGTCTATCATAGTATTGTCAAAATGTTTTAAAATAATATAACTATGATTAAATTTTTTCAATCAATTAACAAAAAAAAAATTTATTTCAATTTTTATTTCAGGTTTTATTTCAATTTTTCTTTTTTATATAAATTCCCTGATATTGGATCTATAATCGTATCTATGTAAAAGAGCTAGCAGATATTCTTTATTATCATCAAAGTTGATATCATTATTTCCTAAAATAAAAATTTTCCCGCTGGAACATTCATGTTTAAAAATTGAAAACTTAATTGAAAGTAGTATATTTTTTTATGAAACAGAAATCCAGTTGACAATGAAATTTAGGACTACTAATTGTTAAACAGAAAAAATAATAATAATAAATTGGACTTTTTTTTATTTAATTGTAATGATTCTCTTTTAATATAACAATGATTGTAAAATAGTAGTTGAAAATGCTTTAGAAAAAAACACACCCATCATTATAATTAAATAAAAAAAAATTGTCAGTAAATTGGCTTTAAAAAAAAAAAGCTTTGATATCACTATTTTTACGGCCAATTTAGCTGGCCGGGTTGTAATCTAACAATACTGAATTAACAATACTGAATTTCTCTTGTTTATTGATTCTGATAACATTGTTGATAGATCCAGGCCTCATGTAAACTAATCGTAAATCTTAACTACTATTTAAAATACTAAACCTTCTATATTATCACCAATAAACTTTTATCAGTGACTTTTTTGCATTCCTATAATAGTAATGGCTTTTACGTAGTACTCTAAGTAAACAAAAATGAATAAAATAAAAATAAAAATAAAATAAACCACGATGAATGTTTTTATTATTTTTTTTATTTTTTTTTTTTTTTTTTTTTTTTTTTCATACAGTTTTGACTCGTTAATAAAATTCTTATTGATCTCTTAATGAGACTTTAGCCCTTGTTCAAATTATCAAAAACCTTTGTATTGAGAAAACTCAGGGCCGTGGGTTGGCTTCTATATATGAGTCTTTAAAGACCCTATTGTAATAAAAAAGAAAAATTCAATGCTCGTTTGTTCGTTTTTGTTTTTGTTTGTTTTTTGTTAAAATATATATTTACATCTGATGAGATTATTTCAAGTGTTTTCTTATCATACACACATTAAGTGTACAGAAACCTTCTGTAGAGATTCTTTTAATGCCGTTAAAAAGATATCGTCGTACATCTTGCCGTCGGTGATGGAGAGGATGCTGGTACTGAAACATTAAAATGAAAATAACCAGAATATACCAATCATCTTTCTATGACGCCTTTTAAGTGCTCAGTTAAATATTCTAAGCAAAAATGTTCTTGATATTTTATAATAATAGATGGCTACCACTTCAACGGCCCAACAACAAGTACAAAGCCTATTTTCAAACCTTCACATAAATGTAAATTTCGCTTAAAAAAAAAAAATACATCACCAGTATTAAGCTGTTAAAGCTGGATTTCTTCTCCCGTACGGAACTTTTTCCATTCGTCCATTGTTTTCATGCTTTGCTCCCAGTTTTCGGTGACTCTAATTAGCTGTTCTTGAAGCTCTAATACTTCCTTCTCGCGTCGCCTAAGAGTCTCAACGGGAACAGATTCTTCTGATACTTGTTTTATAGCAGAAGCTACCTTTCCTAAAGCATTATTAAGCTCCTGTGTCAAATCATCAATTTCAAGTGTCCTCAAAATGACTCTAGCTTCACCTTCTCCCATTTCCTCGTCATATCCTAAATGCTGAATATTATCTAGTTGTCGAGCATCAACTGTTCCCAGTTCCCTGAGACTATCATATCTTTCGGATACATTCTCTAGTACCAGCCTCGTCCTATACACCAATCCATAAAGCATTGAATTTTCCTTTGCAAGATCTTTCACAATTTTTGCAACACCAGGGGTTTCGCTCCCAGAATCTCTGATTTTAACTGCTACATCAGGCCCAGTAAACACACCAGACACACCCACTACTTTTCTCACTGTTTGCACTCTCTCGCGTTTAGCTCTCTCGATTTCCACGTCTCGTCTACGTAGTTCATTGGCATACCTGATCTTTACATCTTCAGCTGCTGCTCGTGCCCGTTTGGCTTCGGCTTCGCATGCTCTGGCTCTAGCCTCCGCATTTTGTGCTCTTTCCTCCATTGTTTTCGCACGCTGATTCATCTGTGCTGCTTGCAACTCCCCGGCCTCTGCACGCGCTCGAGCTGCTTTCAGCTGTAACTCTAACTGCCCTAACGCTCTTATCTGTGAGGCAACTGTAGACTGTTCCCGCTCTCGTCGTTCAGTATCTTCTTTGACGGTGTTAAGTAGTCTGTTGATAAGATCTAGAACTGTGCGGTCATGTGCATCGTGCTCTGAGAGAGGGATTTGTGCGGTTGCTTGAAGCGGTGTTGTCAGAAAGCCATGTGCTAGTAGCTGTGTATTAAGGTATGAAAGCGCCGAGCTAATATCATGAGGAATTGTCTGCTCAGACATTGTAATATATTATTCTTATTTATTTTTATCGTAATGGTAGTTGTAGTTTTAGTTGTATTAATATTATTATTAACAATTTTCAAATTATTGATCTCTATGGTTATTATTGAACAATCACAGTAGTAATAACTAAAATTATCAGGGAAAAAAATAGATAAATAAATAAATAAATAAAGCTAGTGTCTGAGAAGAGTGAGGCTGTAGTTCTGTTTACGTTTTTGGAGAATTTTTGGAATAGTTTCCCAATTTGTATATAAAAAAATTAAATATAAACAAAATTGAATGAAAATCTAAAGAAAAAAAGTTTTCATATTGAAATTTCATGAAAACTACTTTTATATTGTAGAAATGTAATATATATATATATATATATATAATAATTTTATTCTTCAACAACTTATGTATTAATGATTATTTTAGTAAAAGGTTTAGAAAATAATCAAAATAAATAAGCAAATCACGCTTAATAAAAATGACTTTAAAGATTAACAAACATAAATTTTACTAATATTTAAATAATTTTTGTAGAATCCTGGGCTCTATAACAATACTCCCAAAAGAAAAATTCACAGAATCTGATTGATTTCCTTATAAATTTCGTATGGCTTATTATACATTTCTAAATTTTGTATGGAAAGGTTTGAATATGTTGTAGTTCCTTTTAAAATTCAAGTTAAACTGAGATCTTAAGAATAACACAACTGGAATAGAGCAAAACTACCACTCAATTTTTTTTTTATTCTTTAATTAGGCATGTTTATATAAAACTCTTTGAAAATACTAGTTCTTAATCAATATCTTTAAGGATATCTTTGAAAAATTTGCAATATATGAGAGTTAAGATGTACAAATCGTTTCAAAAACTACAATATATATAATAACAAAGTAAAATAAATCAAATAACAAAAATACGAAATCGTAATCCCAAGGAAACTAACCACAAAACAATAATACATTTCTAATAAACAAATTAATTTTTTTTATACAAATTTATGCCATCTCTGCATCTTCTTCAAAGTTCTCATCTAATAGCTCGTTCAGTGAAAATTCGGCATTCCACTTTTTGAGATTCTTAGCAGTAGAACCTTTTTCCTCTGCTGACTTTGGAACAGTCCATCCTACAATACGTCCGTCCCTCCAATCAGTAAGAACAGAAGTGGCAGCACTTGGGAAATCAGGAATACCCTGCTTATTAAGTCTACCTCTCTTTCTTGCAACGTATGTTAAGAAGTCTTTCCGCGTGTCTTCAGCAGAGGTCTGAAGAAGAGATGCAATGCCATAAGTATTGAAAAGCTTTTCCTTCAAAAGTGGGCTTTTGGTTAGTCTCTTAAGCAAAAGCGAAACTGCATCAGAGGGATCACCAATAAGTCTATGTGGAAGTGCATTGAGAAGAACCAATTTAGTATGCTCTTCTTCTGGCGTTTTACTACGCTTGCTTTCATTAGGAAATACAAAACCTGGAGTATCGAGAGCACGTAGTTTCTTGTCAATTTTTACAGATTGAATGCGCTTGGTGACACCAGCAACAGTGTCAACAGGGCAAACAACTCTGTTAGAGGAATGCTTGCTTGCATATAATGAATTGATAACTGAAGACTTGCCGACATTGGGATATCCAACTACACCAAAGGTAATTTGGGATTCTGCCTTAGAAGCATATGCGGAAAGTGATTTTAATAACAGTGCATTGGAAGAGTGAAGACTTAGCCCAGTGTGAGAAAAGGTAACAGCATTGGGTGCTGCTTCAGAAGAAATAACAGGAATGGTAGGAGCAATGGTTCGCAGCTTAGCAAGCCACTTCTGGAGTGCCTTGGTGGGAACGAGATCAACCTTGTTTAAAACAAAAACAAGACGTTTAGTGGCATCACTTAAAACAACAGATTCCACTTGTTTAGAACGTGTGCCTTCAGGATCACGAGCGTCCAAAACATACAAAATGACATCTGATAAGTCTACAACAGTAGTGTAAATTTCTTTAAAGAGCTTGGAGGCCTCCTTGCTTGAATCATAAGACTTGATCTTGTAAGGAATGCTTGTCTCTTCATCATCTTCTTCGTCCATTTCTTCATCTTCATCTTTGTACTCATCAGCAGCAGCTTTAGCAGATTCAAGCAAAGCTCCCAATCTATTTGAAGATCCAGATTCCTCTTCATCAAGTTCCATTTCCTCATCATCTTCAACAAAGTCGCTATTCTTCTGCTTGGCTGCCTCAATAAGGGCCAATTTCTGTTGTTTCTTTTCTTCCTTCTTTTCTAATTCCTCTCTTTTACGGTCCTCCATTTCAGCAAGAATTTGATCCTTGTAAGGGAATGCTGAAGGGATACCAGGATCCTTCTTATGTCTTGACTTCCAAGTGACATCCTTCTTTGCCAACTTACGCTGTTTTTTATTGTGAGCAGCAGCCTTTTTCTTAAGACCCTCGGCCATACGGGTGCTTCTTCTTTTGCTAACAGGCTTCTTGACTCTCATTGTGTCTCTATGTGTGGTGTGCTAATGATAATGTAAGAAGTGGGTTTGAATTCTTTGAAAAATTCGATTTCTCCCACATAACCAAAACTGGAAAAAAATATAAAATAAAAAAAATTAGAACTCCCAACAAGGGTTAGGAGTGTATATTTACACGTGATGTATAAACTTTTAATCTAAAGTAAAGGGCTATTAGCGGAATCTTCAACAATTACGTTTGAATAAGAATTCTAAGAAAATTTCATCTTTTCTTACCAAATACACATGGCTGTTGGGGAGGATCGCTCGACTCTCAGGAATTTAGGAAACGGTATTGGGTCTTTTTTAGTACTTTTTGGTGTGCCATTCTGTTTTATTGACATTATTTCCAAGCACAATACTTGCTTTGACATTTCAGTAAATACAGATCAACCAGTTTCACAGGTTAATACCAAGTCGAGATGGCTTCGAAACCAGCTTCTAACCAGTCAGACCAATTTCATCTGAATTTAAATGTTCAGTTGATTTGTCCCGAGTGCAGAATTTTTCCTCCTGATATTGAAGAACGATTCAGCGAAGGTGATATGGTCTGTGGGAACTGCGGGCTGGTTCTGGGTGACAGAATTGTTGATACTAGATCCGAATGGCGTACATTTTCGAATGACGATCAAGGCACTGACGACCCTTCTCGTGTTGGTGATGCTGGAAACCCATTGTTGGACGATAACCAACTCGATACCATTATCGCTTCTGGTATGCCTGGATCAAACCTTGGTCGGGATTTAAGCCGAGTACAAAATAAGTCTGCCCATGACAAACGAGACAACACGCTGCAAACTTCGTTTGCACGTATATCACAAATGTGTGAAGCTTACTCGCTACCTAAAATGGTTCAAGATGCAGCAAAACAAGCCTTTAAGCTTTCCTATGATGATAAAAAACTCAAGGGTAAATCAATGGAAAGTCTTATGGCAGCTGCTATTTTTTTTGCATGCAGACATTCTGGCGTTGCTCGTACATTTAATGAAATGTGGGTTTTGACTAAGGTTCCCAAGAAAGAGATTGGTCGTACTTTCAAGATCATGGAAAAGCTTCTGATTGATTTAGGTATCAAGCCTTCACACACCGGTTCCGAAGAGGGTCAACTTTCACAAACCACAGCCGAAGACCTAATGCGGAGATTTTGTTCTCATCTTGGTCTATCTCCCCAAATAACTCGTAGCGCTGAGTATGTTGCTAAGCGAGTTAAAGAAGAGGGTACTCTAGCTGGTCGTTCACCTACATCGATTGCAGCTGCTTCCATCTACTTTACCGCTGGTCTTTTTGGAGAAGGTCTTTCTGCGACCAAAATTGCAGATAAAGCTGGTGTTTCTGACGGTACCATTAAAACAAGTTATAAATTTTTATGGGAAGCTCGCGAGAAACTCGTTGACCAGGAATGGTTTAAAAGCGGTAAAGCCAGCTGGAAAAAAGCTCCTTCTGCGTAATTAATTTTCACTGCAATGGTCTTACTTTCATTTATTAACTATTTATTATTATTATTATTAAAGTACAAAATTGCATCTAATAATTTTAGCAGGTACACAATTAATTGAATACAAATGCTTTTATTCCAATTTTATTTTCATTCCATATTACTTCGAAAGGGGTTACAATAAACTTTGAGAATATTTTAATTATACAAAATCATACAAACTTAACATTTGAATTGGTATTTGATATCACGACCATAAAAGTGTAGAATCAACTCAGTTATTTAAAGGTAGTAATATAGGAAAATACAAATATAAAAACCAATAAGATATTATTTCCTGTCCAAAAAATTGCATATTCCAAACTGCAAAAATTGATTCATCTGAATATATACCTTTAAAGGATTATATTAAAGTAGAACAAAAAACATGATAATAATTCAAAAAACAGTGATCTGTAACGAAGTCAACTCAAATACAATATTTTTTTTACCAAAACTAGTTGGTATTTTATTATTCTATAAAAATCATTATTTAACTAAAATCGTTGCAAAATGAATTTAATTTAATTATTAAATAAACTAGTTACCTGACTAAATTCCAATCCGATTGTATTAAGTTTTATCAAGTTGGTAAAAAAAAAAAATCACCAGTTTGCTAATTAAGTGAACATTCATATTATAATCAAAAATAAAAGTACAGCGGGTCAGGTAAGGTAATTAAAACATGTGAACCTGATCACTTACATAAAATGCAATTATACAAGTTTACCAAAAATTGAGCTAAGTTATCGAAATCTAAAGACACACAAACCACATATATTTCAAAAACATCAAAGTGTTTGGCTAACGACATAAATGCTAGTATGCTATTTTATGTATACCATATTTAAGAGTCAAATGAATCAACATTTCAATGCATTTAGATTTTTTTCCAGAGTTTTTACAATTTCGTTTCTCATATAAATCTATTCAAACGTGTAAATAAGAACAATTATTGATTACCAGCAAGTTGCCATGACGGGATTCCAGCGTTACTAGAAGCCAGACTTGAAATCTGTGTGACATCCGAGGCCTTGACTCTCATTCCCACCAGATTTCGTAGAGATTTTAATTCTGTTTGGATTTCCTTTAAACCATGTTTTTGAACGCTTCCATTTTTTTCTACTGCTCGAGGAACTCCAGTCATCAGCTCATCGACTTGATACTTGATATAGTTGAATTCTTCATCCCGTTTATCCGTCTCATATTTTAAATTTTTCAACGCTGTCCGTAAGCCTTCTATGGATTCGTCCACATCTCTGGAACATTGTTCATCTACATCTTTAAGCTCTTGAGTATCCTTAACAAATTGTGCAAGCAATGCATTTGTTTCTTCAAATTCCGAGCCAAGTGCTAGCTTATCAACTTCTAGCTCCTCTGGCGTTGAAGGCATGAGAAGAGGAAGGATGTATCGTTTCGACACTTGATATAAGCCGTACATTACACCTACCGATACTGTTGACATGATAAAGTAATCTCGCCAGTCTCGAGCAGGAATCGGTGGGGGTTGATCATATGTAGCAAATGCCTGAGAAGCACTGGAATCTGTGTCAGGATCATTTGCCAGACGCACAGCTTCCTGGATCTCTTCACTAGTCAATTTCTTAGATTCTAAAAACTCAATTTTATTTGCCATAGGAGCCGAAGCAACCTCAGGATCGCGCAAAAACGCAACAGCTGATACAACTAGATGTTGACGCATAGATACAATTTGCTTTATGATAAATGGGTATATTCGTATTCGTTTACAGAGATGTGAATGTGTTTGAAAAATGAATGAATGGATCTACGAAGAGTAGAGGGGAAGCTTGCTGATATGAAATTCGTGGAGAGGGTTAGGGCCTCTCGGCAAGCCATTTTGCTGTAGATTCGGTTACGCAGAGTGAAGGAACGATGTTGGCAAGACCATATTCTTGCTTAGTTTGCGTATTCAAAAGACTAAGAGCAGTTAAGGAAAGATAACTGTGCAATTGGTCTGGATGCACTCCCTCAATTTTAGCAAATCCTCCAAAAAGCGGATGCTGGACTTTAGTTAGGAGAAAGGCTTCAATAGCTTCAGTGTCATAAATTTTACTTGATAAACCTGGTTCAATAATTTCCAAAGATGCCGACGACCAAAAAGCATAACAGCTGTCTGCAGGCTTACCTGTACGCCCGTTTAAACCTCCCTTGTCACTTTCATCGTAGTGATTATCTAGTCCTGTTATTTGTCTATGTGCAAGCCAGCGAATTGTTCTATCCCAGTTACCTAGATCTCTCAGTTTTCGGTTTTTAGTGTCGTACTTCAGTACCAGATCCAGTGCTGCAAGAACACAAAAAGTAAGGCCAGAGTGTGCCTCAGCAAACGAAGACTGGCTAAATCCACCGTCGTAACTTTTTGTAGATAACAAATACTGTATTGAACTTTCTACATCCATAACTTCGTGAACGAGACTTGATGGCACATTCAAAGCCCTTAATATTCCAATCGCCATATAGTTACATCTAGGGTCATTTTCACCAAACGCCCCTCGTTTGGCAGACCAATTTGGTGCAAAAGATCCGTCTTTCCTCTGACATCTTCCCACAAACTTGCTGATTTTTTCAACATTCAAATGCTTTACTCGCGTATCACGAAGTGCAGCCAGACTCATTATTGTAAAATATGTTGATGGCAAGTTTGCTGGATCATTCTCTGGAGATCCTAAAATCCTATGAGTTGAAGACCCCCGAAATCCATCTAGTGATTCTGTCATGTTGGACAAAAACCAATCTGCCCACTGAGTCCGATCATGTTCAGATATTTCATCTAGCGTGTTCAGAACAGCTAACCCAGATATGCAAAAATATCCTAACGCAGTACGAGAGGAATCATACTCTGTCGCACGCTCTGGCAACAATCCCAATGCCCGTAGAAAGTATTTTTTATGTAGCTTTATGTTCAGCTCCCCTGCCATTCTGTCCTAAGTTCTTTGGTGTATGGGAGTAAGTTAATTTGGGACAAAATATTTTGGGTGAAAAAAATATACATTTACATACTATAAGATACAGGAGTTATATAACAATAGTGATAAGGTGTTAATGATCATTTATTGATAAGTGATGTTAGAGCTTCTTTAATAGTATCAGGATCAACTCGGCCCTGGCACTCTCTCATAACATTACCAATTAAAAATTGGATAGATTTAGGTTTTTTACCTGATCTGATCTGCTCAGCGATGTCAGGGAACTTATCCAGGACATCTTGACATAAAGAGTTAAGCGCTTCCTGAACACCTTCGGTAGAAGACTCAGCTTTAGCTAAATCAAAGTTTTTAATGAGATCATCAACTGAGACCTTGTCATCTGGATTGTGTAGTAAATGCTTGAAAATCAGCTTTCCGGAGGCACTAGTGATTGTCCCATCAGAGATCCTAACAATAATATCACCCATATTTTCAACTTTAATGATTGAAGGGTCAAATTTTTTGTCTAAAATGTTCAACTCACCAATGAAGTTATGAACTATCCAATTACTAACACTTTTAGTCTTGCCTCCTCGAACTTTTACATATTCATAAACAGCTTTGTAGTAGTCAACACCACCTTTGGTATACATAAGACTCCTAGCATCTTTCAAAGGAATAGAAAATGGTTTTTCAAGAATACCTTTAAAAATTCTATCCGGCAACTCTGGTAACGAATTCTTAATCTTCTGAACTAATCCATCTTCCAAATCCACTGGCATCACTTCGGGATCTGGCATAAATCTATAATCGACACCCTCCTCTTTTCCACGGAGCTTCCAGGTGTTTTTGCCGTCCCAACCTCGAGTTTCACTCTCAACACTTCTTCCTGCTTCAATTTCTTTTTTCTGTCTCTTGAATTCAGCCTTTATAGCATGTACAATGGCAGAAGTACTTGAAAGATTTTTGATCTCACACCGTTGCCCAAAATTTACCGATACATTTACGTCAACTCTCATAGCACCAGACTCCAGTTCACCTGAACACACACCCAAATGTTTTAATAGCATCTGTAGTTTTTTCACAAATGCGCCTGCAGCTTCAGGATCAGGGATATCTGGTTCTGTGACCAATTCGATCAAACACGTATTGGTTCTATTAAGATCAATATTAGCAGTATCATCAATGTAAGTGGATTTTCCTGTATCTTGTTCAATTTGTATTTGCTTAATTCGAACCTTGACTGGCTTCTTCACACCATCACGTTCATAGAGCTCGAGAATACCATCTTTTGCGTAGGGTTCAAAATGTTGTGTTATTTGATACCCTGATGGCTGATCACCATAAAAGTAGTGTTTCCGGTCAAAAGTAAATGTATCTGCAACTTTACAATCCAGCGCAACTGCTGCTTTGAGTGCAAGTAAAATGTTTTTTACATTCAATACCTATTCACATTGCTATTAGTCTTGATCTAATCGGTATTCTTCATAGTACTTACAGGTTGAGTACCTGGAAGAGCAGCATCGTAGTACGACACTTGTGAGTTCGGGGGAGCGTTAAAAATGCTATTGGATTCTATAATTCGTTAACATTTTGGTAATCCATATTGATTTCATTAAACATACGAGAAAACAATTTCTGTTTAGTTTGCAGTTGTGCATGGATCTCCAGACCACAAGTTAAATCATACTGGGGTATAGTAGAGAGTTTACGGATCTGATTGAATCTCGCTATTCTTGCGACATTTCTTGTTAGCGAAAGCATGATAAGTTGATATGATATGATATTTCACTGGGAAAGTGTTGATTATAGAGTTCCTAATGAAATTTTGGAGTAGGGCGAAAAGCAAAATTAGCTTTTTGACTGGTGGAATGACGCGGGGTTCAGCAACGGTTCAGCACACAACCAGAGCCATATAAAATACTAAAAAATATACATTATTATGAGCTTCAGATGAAGTTAGTTTTTCTTAAGGCCATAAAGATATTTAAATGTTAGATCATTTATGCTAATATCCTGGCCAACTCAGTCTACATAATAGCGTCTGAAGCCGTAATATGCCATTAAACACGTGACTTTTATTTGAAAAACTCACTACGCCCAAAAAACTGAGATCACAAAGCCTTTAGACACCATCAACAACTTTATTTGCTATGGAGCCACAAGGATCAGGACGCGTCATATATGTGGGAAGTATCCCATTTGACCAAACTGAAGAACAGATTCTTGATATTCTTAGATCTGTAGGCCCAGTTGTCAACTTCCGCTTGGTTTTTGATAAAGATAGTGGGAAATCTAAAGGATTTGGATTCGTTGAATATCATGATGCTGAAACTGCTGCTTCTGCTGTTAGAAATTTGAATAATTATCAGCTTGGGTCACGATATCTAAGAGTGGACTTTTCTCATGATGCATCAATCTCGTCAGCTAGTGGTTCAAAGCAGAAAGGAGGTAAGCAGTAGACTAGATTCAAAAAGCTTTCTTTGTATTAAACTAATGTGAATTTATAGATATTTTACCACTTCTACCAGTTGGAACCCCATTGCAACCTGGTACTTCTTCACATGAAGCTATTACAGCAGTAAGCGCTGCGCTTTATCCTGAACAAACTCACCAGTTCTTAACTGATATGAAGTCTTTGGCTACAAATAATCCCAGCAAGCTTACAGAGTTACTTCGTGTGAGTCCTCAGCTTACATATCTTATAGTACTTCAAATGCTGAGCACACATATGCTTGATCAGGATGCAGTACTTCAAATGGTAAAGGAGGTACCTCAAGACATTCAACAAGCTCAGCAACAGTCACAGCCGCAACAGCCCCGACAGTATATTTCTTCGCCTCCGCCAGCTCAACAGCAGCAGCAGCAGAAACCAATTAACATGTCTCCTTCACCACAAAACCAATCTCAACAATCACCGCTACCGCAACCACAGCTACAGCAACAGCAACCGCAGCAGCAGCAGCAGCAGCAACAGCAGCAGCAACAACAACAACAGCCACAGCCACAACAACAACCGCAGCAGCAGAGTCAACAGCAACAGCAGAGTCAACAGCAGCAGCAGCAGCAGCAGCAAAATCAACAACAGCAGCAGCAAAATCAAGAAACTCCTGATTCTGCTGCTCAGATTGCACTTATTAGACAAGTCATGCAGTTAACTGAAGAACAAATTGCTAGTCTTCCTGAGGATCATAGAAATACACTTACTGTATTACGGCAAAGAGTTCTTAGCGGTGAGCTTCAGATTTAATTTATTCTACTTCATGTAAAGAAATAAAAAATATATATAATTTAGTAATTTCATTTTACCGCAATTACCAGGCAATTTTAATTAATTAATTACACTCTTGCTACGGCTTTTGTTCATCATCGTCTATATAAATAACTACATAGGCCGAATATAATTTCTAAAAGATATCTGAAAATTTAATTACTTCAATTTAACAATGTCTTACCAATTCAAAGGCTTAGGTGAAGTCGATACCAAATACGATGGTAAGATTACTGACAATCTGCTGTGAATGTATCTAACACTTTCCAGGCTCTAATCTCAAAGTTGGAATTGTTCATGCCCGTTGGAACGACAAGGTCATTGCTGCTCTTGTCAATGGAGCAATCACAAAACTTCAATCCTTTGGGGTTAAACGTGAAAACATTGTAATTGCTACTGTACCTGGAAGTTATGAACTTCCATTTGGTACCAAGACCCTCCATGAGTCTTCTGAGGGCCCATTCGATGCTTTGATTTCAATTGGTACTTTGATTAAGGGTGAAAGTATGCACTTTGAGTATATTTCCGAGTCTGTTTCTCACGGACTCATGGAACTCCAGTTCAAGCTCAACATTCCTGTTATTTTTGGTTTGTTGACTTGTCTAAATGAGAACCAAGCTCTTGTTAGATCAGGTCTTTCTTCTGAAGGCCACAATCATGGCGAAGATTGGGGTGCTGCCGCTGTTGAAATGGGCATTAAGCACAAGGCCAACAAGAAATAGAGATTATAAAATTAATATTCATACAAATGTAAAAACAGGCTATAGTAAATTGTATGAATGCAAATGAGAATTAATCTTCGTCTACTGGAAATAAATACTGATATAAATGAAGGTGATAATATGGAATACATAATACCACATGCTAATAACTAGACACCGGAGGTTTCTTCCGAGAAACGCTCTTAGATTGTTCTAAATTGTTTGTATCATTCTTTGACAGAATTATTAGTAAATATCAATTGCAAGCATTAAAAAGAAAAATAAACTTACTCTAGCCCATTCTATTGAAGGAGAGGGCGAGTTATGCGATGATTTGGCTTTACCTCTATCAAAAAACTTTGATACTGCCTTTTTTGGTGACGGAACTTCGCTTTTCTGTCGTTTCGAATTTTCTACTGCTGCATTGATAAGCTTCTTTTTTCGTTTAGCAGGCGATCTCGTCACTACAGAGTTTGATTTTGATTTTGGAGAAGGTGTGACAGATACAGAGCTCGATACACTACCTGAGACCGAAACATTATTGGATGCTCTTCTATAAACCATTTTGTTAATTACCATGATCCCCATATCACTCCAATAGGTAACCAACTTATCAACATACCCTTTATTTCGTGAGTTTCTACCATTTAAACATCGCTCCATGTGTGCAGCAAACCTTGATCCTGCTATTTTCCTCGAGCAGTTTAAGCATTCAAAGTACCTAACATCTGAAGCTTTCTCTAATCCATACATATCCTTTCCCTGTATCTTAACAAATGCTACTCGACCTGCAACCTCAGTTTTCTGAGCGCTTTTTGCTCTGATCCCAGGTGGTAATGTCGTGTTACCAGGTTTAGCCACAAAATCTTGGCCATATCTAGCTCTAATCCTTTTCTCTTCTTGTACTGCTTGAGCTACTGCCTCGTGTGTCACTGGCTTTAACAAATCATCAAGAATCATAAGACACTAAAAATTACCATAAAATACCTCCAAAAAATAGAGTGTAAAAAATTTATGTCATAGGTGAGAAACAGCTTTTAAAAATTTATAAATAAGAAGAACTAACCAAAGTGCCTATATCTAATTTCGTTACCGACTCGTCGCGGGATGCCATTATGAGTGCCCCGATCTCTTGAAAAACAATAAGAAACCAGGAAGAAAATGATTAGATGCTTGGGAAATTAGTTATATACTAAACACGTGACCATAAGTCACTATGGTTCTGAATGGTCAAGGTAAAATTATAATAAAAATTACTGTTTTAGTTAATTATTGTCAAAGACAAAAATAGATGAGATGAGCTCAAGGTGAAAAATATATGTTGTACAAAAGCACCGTTAAGATATTTAAAAATTATGTCTAGTATTGTCGATAAAATCCTTGATTCTGATTTCCGGAAGGTGGAGGGGGTGGTGGCATTTTACTATAATCTTTTTGAGATGGGTTTGCATAGCCATATACAGAAGGCTGTCCAGATTGGGCTCCGTAAGCAGAATAAGCCTGTGCAGGAGCTTGGTATCCACTTGATGAAGTATTAGTAACAGGTTGACCATATTGAGTGGGATAAGCCTGTGGTTGTTGATATTGTTGATATGTTGATTGAGGAGGGTAGCTTGCCTGTGGGGGAGGTGGCGGCTGTTGATATTGTGGTTGTTGTGGCTGTTGTGGTTGTTGCTGATAAGTGGCTGCTGGCGGTACATTAGAATAAGAATTCGAAGCTGAGTAGCTTTGAGGTGCTGCTTGATATTGATACTGAGGTGTAGAAATTGTGTGAGGCGCTGGTGCAGAAGGTGTAGAAGGAACTGAAGGAGGATTAGGATATGAGGAATGATTTTTTGGAGGAGCATAACCAGGTTGGCCAGATGTAGAGTTGGAATATTGTTGATATTGAGGTTGAGCTTGAGGAACCGAAGGTGATGGTGTTGAATAATTTCCATAGTGAGCTGAAAATGTAGGTGCTGACTGAGGAGAAGGGACACTAGAAGGTACTGAAGACGTAGAAACATTATGAGCAGCATGGTTTCTTTCCAAGGTAGAGACGTCACCCCAGGAGGCTGTCGGAGCAGAAGGGGTCGAACTTTGATGGGAAGTGTTGTATGAAGGCTGAGAGTATGGACTAGACACATAACCAATTGGTCCACGATTATCACTTCCAGAATACAAAGGCTGAGAAGACTGAGAGCTTATGGACAATCTTGATATTTGGTCACGCAATGCATCTTGAGAATTAGAAGCTAGTGTTCTTTTTAGGCCAGCAGCTTCTTCTCTTCTATTAGACACAAAATCCTGAGCATTTCTGTAAGTAGTACCTGTGAACCTCTTCAGATTTTCATAAAACTCATTGGCTTTGTTCAATCCTTCTTGAGAATCCTTCCAAGTCATGTAAGCTTTACTTAACCTTTCTATCAAAGCAACTCGCTTAGATTTAAGCTGCTCAGATTGTAATTTTTGATTCCTAACTGACTTATCTTCCAAAATATTCTTCCAAGTCATAGTTAACTCTTTCAGCAGTTTTTGCTGGTATTGAATTGACTCCTCGAATTGCACTTGAAATGGTTGAAACTTTGCAAGCTCTGACTTGAACAGACTTTCCTGAATATCAGGATTTTTGTTATTCAAGACAAGAATGCTTGAAATGTCATCTTTGTGGACTTGACTTTTGAAATCAACAAATTTAGCATTTCTTTCATCTTTTAACGACTGCAGGTTATCAATTATTCTCCGAGCATCTTCAATTAATGACTGTACTTGGGGATGAGGGCCTTCATCAATATCCAAAAGACTTAAACCGCCACTAGATTGAGTATCAGCTTTAAGACCCTCAAAAAGTTGGTTTAGACGGGGGTTATTAGCACCAAGTCTAAGTACTTGAATATCTGACTCACTCTGTCCAATCATACTTTTGAGTTTATCATCTGAAATTGATGCAGCAGACAGATCGTGTTTAATTCTAGAAATATCAGACAATAAACCCGAATTCAAAGTAGCAGACGAAGCTTGTGACCAGTTTTGCTTATACTCTGCTTTAGCAATTTCATACTCTTTTTCCTCCTCTTGTAGAAGTTGTTCTGCCTGCTTCATTTGTTCATATATACTTCTTTTTATAGAATCCAGTGTAGAAAAATCAGGTAATTTAATATTTGACTGAGCTGCAATCTGGCCAGCCCATTCGTTTACTTGAGAATCAATTCCTTGACTTTTACTCAAAGACAAAATATCAGAGTTATCTGTACTAAGTGCGTTCAAGGCATTTGGCAAGTCTAAAAATTCAAGTGCAGAAGACAACTTTTCACCAGCAATTTCAATCTTTTCTCCCTCAGATCTAAGCAATGAAGCTTTTTCTTCTGAGTAAAGACTTGTCTGCTGATGAACAGAAAGTGGAATTACCTTTTCAAACAGTTCTCGCCCTATAAGCTTTGCTAGATCCTGCGTATCTTTGTACATATCATTCATCGGAGTTGGGGGAGCAGCCTCTAAAGCGGGAATGGGATCAAGAGAAGAGGTACTAGGAACAGTAGCATGATAAATTAAATCATTTTCCTTGTCAAGTTTTGTCAATCTCTCTTTCATAGCATCGCGCAGATTATTAATAACTTCTGTGAAAGTAGAAAACTGAGAAGGAATCGAAAGCCTACTAGCTTCTTGAATCTGGGTTAAAGCTGCTTGAAGATGTGCAATAGCTTCTCCATATTTTCCAGAATTTTCAAGTGTCTTTGAGTTTTGATCATGAGCTACAGAAGAGTAGTATTTTGACTTCACAGTACAATATTGATACCAATGTTTTTCACCCCACGTTTTTTCATTGAAAACACCTTGCAGCCCTTCTGCCGCCGAGCTATAGAGATTACTTGCAGCTTTCGCAAGTTTAGGAACCATAGCAGAAGATGAGCCTTCAGAAAGCAGACGCTCCAAAAATGACTCTTGGGCTTGAGCAATCATAAGCTTACACAGTGCTTTAACAGTATCCTGTGAGAGATCGGTGCTCGGTGCATGTAAAAAATTGCCAACGATGAAAGTGAAAATACCAGCAGCATCTTTAAAACGATTGAATGACAATTTGAGATCCTCAGATTCTGCACCAATATGAGAATTGATACAAGCTAAATTGAAAAGTAAGGATGCTTTCTCAAAAGCTAAAGAGTGCTGGGTGTTTGCCTGATGAGTAAAGGAGTCGTGCCAGGTAAAATTTATTCGACACTCGTTTTCACTAATTGGAATTCTCAAAGCAAGAAGCTCCAACTGGGCGTAATATTTGTATAAAAGATCTCGGCCAACGTTATCATTGGCAGCGCCTCTTACATCTTGTCTAAGCTTGTTTAAAGCAGTAACTTCCTCGCTAAAGACATCAGTAGAGCCATACACAGAACCGAAATAGTTTCTTAGAGGGCCGGACCAGTCAACATCGTCCATCTCCTTTAGCGGGAGAGCTATCATAGGGGATAGTTTCATATTAATGGCTCTGGGTGGGGTGTGCCGAAATTTGTAATTGAGTAGTGAGTGAAAGTGTATTGTTGGTGGCAGACTAAACTAAAAAGCTGGTTTTGCTTTTATGTGGCAACAGTTAAGGTGTGTGCAGTAATTTGATATTAGGCATTTTCTGTTTTCCTTCTCTTCTCCCTCTTCTTTCTCCCTCAGCTCAGCTCAGTTCTCGAGTGGATTTAATTATAGACATTGCGCTTGGTAACTTGCCATTGACTCCATTGCAGAATCATTTCTTGGGTTTAAAGTCCTATTTAATTCTTTCTGCTCACACCTGTTTCAACAATACAGTTATCCCCACCTTTTTATATACATTAATAACCACCACAGTAATTATCAACAATGGAAGGTATTCTTAAAGAATTTAGCCGACTATCAAAATCCAAGGGATTTGAACGATGTGAAGAGCAGGTAGATAATTTTCTGATCGCTCTCGAAGATACTAAATCTGCTATATTGTCAGGTACGATAACCTTTTTAATCTTCTTCGTTCAACTATTAACTCTAAACCAGATCCTGAGAATACATCCCGTTATCTAAAGGAAATGGAAACAAGCCTTCAGTCAGTAGCCTCTAAAGTTACTGAAGCTGAAAAAGAGATTTATAGCAGTATCTCAAAGTACGGAAAGAGTCTTGATAGAGTAAGTTTTTGATCTATTTACAAAGAACTATTTATCTAACATGTTTGAATACTAGACATTCCAACTTGATCTCTCCTCTGCATATAATCCAAAACTGTTTCCTATTGAACCCAGCGATGATTTGAATAAGGCAGTTTTGATGCATTTTGCTAGAAGTGGTCAATTTGATATTGCCCGGCAGTTTATGGAAGAAGCCGATGTTACGATACAGGCAGACCTTTTAGATCAATTCTCTGTAATGTACAAGATTGTAAAAGCTCTTTTAAATGAAGACTTGAGTCTCGCTATCGAGTGGGCGTCAACGAAACGAAAGGATCTGTTGGACTTGGGAAGTAATTTAGAATTCGTACTTCACAAAGTGCAGTACATTAGGTTGCTATTAAATAATGACGACATTTCAGTGGCTTTAAACTATGCCCGGAAACATCTATCAGTATTCGGGGACCGCTATTTCTCAGACATTTCTAAGCTCATGTGCTCTGCTCTGTATTACAAGAATATTAAACAATCACCATATCAAGACATTTTTGACCTCCCATCATATGAGAAACTATCATCTATGTTTTCTTCAGAGTTTTGTTTCCTATTAGGACTTAGTCCAGAGTCGCCGATTTATCTTGCTGTTACAGCAGGGTCTTTGTCACTGCCAGTTCTGGCCAAGGTTGAGCAACTGATGAAGTCTAAGAAAGCAGAATGGACTACTACAGATGAACTACCGGCTGAAATTCCATTACCGAATGAACTCATCTTCCATTCCATTTTTGTTTGTCCTGTATCTAAAGAGCAAACCACTGAAACAAACCCGCCTATGATTCTTCCTTGTGGTCATGTTCTGGCAAATAACAGTTTGTCGCTAATGCAAAAGGATCATATTACACAGACTCTTAAGTGTCCGTATTGCCCTATGGAAACAACATATAGTCAGGCAAAACGAGTCTACTTTTAAACTCTTATGAATAAAATTATTTATTAATTATGAATCCTTTATGTACTTACATTATATGCATACACAATAACTTGAATCCAACTATTGATTTTTTATATTTATTTTTTGATCATAAATATTATCATTATTATTATCATTATTGATCGTGTATGAATTTGCCATCTACTATTTTTCCTTCGCTGACTCCATTTTCTCCAGTTATCCAACCAGGCATGCATTCCAAATCAACAGCACCTTCAAGAGCTAGGTCTTTAATCCCACCAAATACGTCACTTCCTTGAAGTTTCATTGTCAGAGTAGGACGAAACTGATTGTTTTTTAAAGTTCCAAAAGAAGATTTGATAGTAAATGTCGCAGAAGAGAAAACTACAGGAGTGCTTGAATAATCACGATCAATATCACCGTGAAATCGAAGGTTTACTAATTTATTTAATGTGTGCGTAGGCAATGGTCGTTTAGAGTCTCGTACATCACGAGTTATATCAGACTCCTGGCGACGTTTTCGATTTTGTGCGATAGCAGTGGACGGATGCGCGACAGCTGCCAACGGGTTATTATGCTCATCTGCCTCTGCGCGTGCGTATACATCCCATGCCCCCTGAGCATTAGCAGAACGACCAGCACCCTTAAGAATGGACAGGGAAGTTAACGATTTTGTTGGTGCAATGTCATTTGGTCGGACCTCAACAGGTTTCGATGGTCTGGAGAACAGATTGGAAATGACTTGAGAAAGACCTTTATAATATGGATTGTGTGAGCTGAACGCAGAATGAATAAGATATGGGGAATTATCTGGAAATACCAGATAAATAGGCGGAGCTGCATTGTAGCGATCAACAATAGGGGCTTGAAGAAGTGCTTTAACTGATTTAGCTTCAAAAATTTGGATCCTCACAAAGGTGAAGGAAAGGGCTTGATGGTAGTGAACGCGGGTGTGCTGGAAAACAAGTTAGAATAACACAGGAATTAGCTCAGTAACTGAAGACATACATTAAGATATAGCGGGTAGAGAAACGAAGAAAGTCGACTCAGCGTTTTTGATAAATCCTTTGGCGTGTATTCTAAAATATGTTAATCCTGATGAAATGCTAATTAATGAACTGTCAGTACATACCAGAACCATCTTGAATTAATGTAGCGTATGTCCACAGCTGAGGATTCGGTACATTTAACATAACTATCAGGTATTAGAAATTATGAACAAATATTGAACATATCAGGATTTACTCACATAGAATATCAATATCTGCAACCTGCTTCATATTTAACCCGCCAGACCAATGGTCCTCTAAGATTCTAAGCACAACCTCTTTTTTTGTTGTTCCCATCCCAATCAATTCACTATATTCTTTTTTTAAAAATCGTAGTCCAGCTTCCCGAGGATCAGCCTGTTCTTCATCATCAGAGCCTTCTTCAAATGTGTAATCTGTCCAGTTTAAATGTGGTTCAGTAATTGGGTTGGCCAACCAATGCAGCACCAACTCTACCAGAAGCTCGCGATTGATCCGATTGAGTATTGGCACATACTTGGTTGAGTATGCCGGAAATATAGTAGTATCATACAATTGCGTTTGTGCTTCTGCCATTGTGATGCTTTAGCAGAAATTGGCTTCTCAGATAGTTATCGCTTCTATTTCCATATGATCTATCTGTTTAACAAAAAAAATTGTAATCATCAACCTTGGACTAATCTACAACTCAAGTACAAGTTATTTTTTTTTGGACTTAAAACTAAATGTTTCCTAGTCAACTTTGTATTCACGTGATATTGGGAGTTTTTTTTCAGGTAAATGTCCCAAAAACTTTTTTCAACTGAAAGAAAAGTACGATTCGTTTTCTTGACTTAAAAGAACGAAAATCATCAGTTACTGATTTATACAAGAAAATTATACAGCTATGTCTAAGGAAACCAAAGACACTGCTTCAAAGGCTGTAGATGGTCAGTCGAAAACCGAATTATTTGTTCGAAGTATTCCATTTGAGGTGACATCAACAGATCTATCGGACTTTTTCTCAAATGTTGCACCTGTAAAACATGCTGTAGTAGTTACAGATCATGAAGGAAAGTCTAGAGGATTTGGTTTTGTGTCGTTTGCAGAGGCTGAAGATGCTAGTAAAGCGCTAGAAGAATGTAGAAAACTGAAGCTTAAGGATAGACTGCTGAAAATTGATTTTGCTAAACCAAGAGTTCGTGGAGAGAAAACCGAGGGAGGTAACAAGAAGAGCGAAGACAAGAAACCGGCAAAAAAATCTGAAGAAGTTGTGGAAAAAAGAAGACCAAGATTGATTATCAGAAATTTGCCTTGGTCTATTCGAGATCCTAAGCAACTGGAAAAGATATTTGCAAAGTTTGGAAATGTGACAGATGTTGTTATTCCTAGAGGTGATGGAAACAGAATGAAGGGATTTGCATTTGTGACAATGAGAAAAAAGACACATGCTGATTTGGCCATTGAAAAGTCAAAGGGACTCAAAATCTCGGGACGTGAAGTCGCGGTTGATTTTGCAATTGAAAAGAATAAGTGGCTTAATAATTCTAAGGAAGAAGTCGAATATGACGATTCTGAATCTGAGAGTGAAGCTGAGAAAGAAGAAAATGAAGAAGACAAAGGAGAGGTTGAAGACCAAGAAGGAGGTGATAATGATGAAGATGATGACGACGAGGAAGACGAGGAAGACGAAGAAGACGAGGAAGAAATGGAAGATTTAGAAAAGCAAAACTTTGCACCAGAAAAGATTCGTCTTAGAGGTGCACCCACCTCTTTCACTGTTTTCGTGCGTAATGTTCCCTATGATGCTACGGCAGAGACTCTGAAAGAACACTTTGAGGAATTTGGCGAAGTTAGATATGCATTACCAGTAATGGACAAGCAGCTGAATCAACCAAAAGGAACTGCCTTTGTTGCGTTTAAGACCGAGGAGGCACGTAATGAGTGTGTTGACAATGCACCAGCTACTGCTTCAACATCTCTTTTGATTTCAGACGATATTGATCCTAGATATGTCTTTGAAGGTCGAATTTTGGCTGTGACTAAAGCTGTGGAACGTGAAACTGCAGATAAGTTAGCGACAGCATCTGCTAACGAGCGTAGCAAATTGCTGGGAAAGGCTCCTGATGAGAAGGATAAAAGAAACATTTTTTTGCTGAATGAAGGTCGGATCACTGCCAAGTCCAAATTAGCAGAACACTTTACAGCAGCTGAATTGGAATTAAGACAGAAATCTTATGATCTGAGAAAACAACAACTGAACAAGAACCCCAGTTTACATCTCAGTTTGACCCGTTTAGCAATTAGAAACATTCCAAGAGCTATGTCAGAAAAGGCTCTAAAGGCTCTTGGTCGTAAGGCTGTAGTGGAATTTGCTAAAGAGGTAAATGACAAGAAGAGACAGCCATTGAATAAAGAAGAAGTGCTTAGATCCACAAAGGCTATTCAGAACTTTGGTGTAAAAAGTAAGCATGGTGTGGTACGCCAAAGTAAGATCATCATGGAACAAAAGGGAACTGGATCTCTTGGCCGAAGTCGTGGTTATGGTTTCTTAGAATTCCGTGATCATAAATGTGCACTCATGGGATTGAGATGGCTTAACGCTCACGAAGTTTCGCTTAATGAGATTTTAGAGGGTGTCTCTGATGAAGAGAAGAAACAACTAGACTTGTCAGACTCGAAAAAGCGACGTTTGGTTGTCGAATTCGCTATTGAAAATGCACAGGTTGTGAAGAGACGACGAGAAAATGTACTTAAAAGCAAGGCTGCTCAAAACAAGAGAAAACGTGGAGATGATGATGAGGAAAATGAAGACGGAGATGAACCTGAGACAGAATCTACTAAATCTTCTGAAAGTAATAACAAGAAGTTTAAGAGAAAGAATTCAGGTCGTGGCGGAAATCTTCAAAAGGGTCAAAAGAAAAACTCTGACGACAAGAAAGAAAAGAATAAACCATTGGATAAGGAAGCTACCACACGTCATGTTATTGGTAAGAAGAGAAAAATGAGAAAACTTAAGAAAGGTAAATAAGTTGCATGTTTATAGATAATATTCATATTTAAATCGTCAATTTTGTTAAAATGCTGTAAACTCGACGAGGAGCAAATATATGATTTTTTTATATTATTTCTTGTTTTCATTGTTAAAGCTTCATCTATATGGTTTTCATCATCAATATATGTGGTGATAATAATTTTTTTTTCCTTCACCAGACAATCAATGGTTACGAGGATTCTTACCTCGCAAAGCCATGGTTCTCTCTACCCATCCATCACCCCCACCCTCAGACTCTAAAATCATTTCAACAGACTCGTTTTCACGATCTGACTTTTTACGGCCGATAAGAGCAGTATTCCGGGTACTAGGAATACGAAGACTTTCCTTTTCTATAGCCCATCCAAATCTAGATGCAATTTCCTCTACATGGTCGACTAAAGATGCGTATGAAGATTTGGCTTCCTGCTTTTTGGGTGTAAACCGATGCTTAGCACCTGAAAGCGCATGCGAACAACAAGGAATCACTATGAATGGGCGGTCAAAAAGCGGTAACCATACTGTCAACTCGTCAGAATGATTACCAATTAAAAACGCATTTTCTGGGAAATCAGCAACATTTACAAAAGGATCTGAAAACAATGAATTGTAAGTCACAGGATTTGAAGTCGGTAAGCTAGGTTTGAATTCTTTTGTTGGTGATTGATCAAGCAAAATTTTGGGAACAATAACCTGCTCCTTCAAATGTGCTTGCACTGTTGGAGAATATGTTGCCCAAGACTTTCGTGCTCGTGCGTCAATACCGTAGCCCTGATATCCTTCATTTATCAAAATGTTGACTAGCAAGCCGTTGCCACAGCCAACATCGACAAACGAAAACTCGGTTTTGGATTTGTACATTTGATCCCACAACTTGACAACGAATGCTGCGATTGCAAGATCTTCAAAGACATGTTTTTTGGGGTCTGTACTTTCAACCCAGTTTTGTACCAGCACTTTTGAGTAGCGGTTTTTCAGATCAATGTACTTATCCTGGAAAACCACCTTGGGAACAATAAGATCGTGATGCACTCGTTTTTTGTAGCCGGCCTTAGCACCACACGAGTGTTTATACGCAGTTTCTCCAAGATGATGTGCGATTCGAAATACCCGCTCAGTAATGTCTCTCTCATGAAAAGCTTTGTACTCTGGATTAGTTTTGTCCATGCTGATATCATCGTCAAATAAGATATAATGTACTGATACTGTCCGGTCGTGATACAAAATGCCCACGGCTTTAACGGGAGGTAAATAAAACGGACATTCTTCTGTTTTCTCAATGTGGGGTGAGTATACGATGAGAACGGAATCGTTAGGTTCAGCACCTTCTTCTATGTCAATCAATCGGTTGGTGAGAACTGAGCAGGTTTGGTTTAATACTGGATCTCTGCGTGGATTCCTCGGCACTAAGCGACGAACAATCAGTCTTTCTAGTTTGAGTCCACTGGAGCTTGCAGGTCGAGCTTTAACATCGTCCAGATGCAATGTCAGAGGCATAGCTTCTGTGTCAAATGGTATATTTTGAACTGAATTAGTTGTTAACAAGTAGTATGGATCATAGTCCTTTCCATCTTCAAACTCTGGCAGATTTCTTTTCTTTAACCATTCGTTTATATGAGGCACGTCTAAAACTCTGTCTTCCAAAATGTCTGTTCGCATCAATGTCGTGGAGTTGATGTTAGGCTCTCTAATAACATTTGCCATGGCCTTTTCAAAATCTGAAGACCCGAATTTAACTGGTGCAGAAAAGACCGGTAGCCATTCTTCGCCTAATACCGACCTGGATTGTCTAATATCCACTGGCTGGAATGGTTCCTGTTGTGCAATATTTGTATCGTTTTTACCAGTTTTGCCATTCTTTTTCTTTTTTGGGGCTTCTCTTGGTGGTTCTGTGGTAGATTGCAACTTTGTAGAGTCTTGCAAAGACATGTTTTTACGTACAAATACTTTTTGATATTCAAATTGTATAGCTGTATCAAATTGTAGTGGTATCAAATTGTAGTCGATTTTTATTATTATTTGTCTTTGGCTTTTGATTTTATTTCAATTTTTATTTCTATTTCTAATTTTCTATGTGTGTGTATTCCTATTATTTTTTTTTCTCTCCCAAAGTAGCCGATCAAAAAAAAAAAAAACCAGACAGAACAAAATTTTTACATGTCATATATCACGTGATGTTAGCCTTACTATAAACGCGTTTTTGGAAAATGGAAGTTTTTTTTTTATTATTATTATTATTTATTACTCCCAAATTAGCGCGTATAATTTATTTGCAGCTCAAATTTCAATTTTTTGGCTCTACATATCAGTCATGAAATGCCGTCCACTATTAGAAGCATCCGGCAGAGCACAGTTTGCAAAAGACAAAAGGGGAATCAAAAGGTTCAGTTTAGAGCTGAGCCTGTGTCAATCGATGAATCAAAATTTGCGCAAATCATCGCGAGCCATAAGGCCAGGAAACTTCAAAAGTCTCGGCCACCACCAGTGATTGAATTCAAAATCTTGGAGTCAGGGCGAATCATTAAAGAGTATAAAAACTTTGACAACAGACCTATTTTTCATCCGAGACGAGTTCCCAGGCCACGAGATATGGTGCAAATGCTTGATATTCCCATTGCAGTAACAAATCGGTCGTCCAAATTGCTGATAATGCCTCCAGAGCTTGTACAGCTGATATTTTTGCATTCAAACAACTTGGATATGCCGTTAGTTAACAAACGGGTGTATGATATTCTATGTGGTTCTGATTATTTACCTTCACAAATGGTTTTTAATCTTAGTACACAAGTGTATGAAAGAATTGAGCCTGAAGCCACGCCCGACACAGAATCAGCTGCTAATACAGATGCTACACCAGAGATCAAATCGACTGAAATTCGAGTTCTCAACTCCAAGTATCTGCAGTATAAGTTTGTGACAGCTGAAATTCTCAAAGAACACAATATTCTTTATTTTTCTTCCAGTTTCCCTATTAGCGACGAAGCTCCAATTCACCTTGACGAGCTGGAGTCTGTCCCTGTGCCTTCTGAATTTTCCAGTTTACTTTACAATTCTCGGCTTGCGCATATTTACAAATTCATTTTGCGGCAGCCAAAATGTTCAGGGCCTTCTGGCATTGGACAGAGCGTGTTTCTCAATCAGTGTATTTCGGCGGGCGACGTTGCAACGGCGCAGCAAATCATTCGGTCGGGCAAGGTACGTGCTGACGAGATGTCATTAGCGTCGGCTATGGAACGCAATGATGTGAAATTGTTTCGGAGGCTATTACGAATTTTGAACTCTTCAGACACGTTAAGCTTGGATTCTCTTTGGGAAAAGCTTCTTAAAAAGAAGGATGATCGGTTTATTGCAATGGTCACTGAAGCTGGAGGGAGTCCATCTCTTGCTGTTATATCTATGTCCATTTAGAGCTTTTCCAAAGTTTTCAATTTAGATTTGTGTTTACATACAAGGTGAGTAATTGGGTGATTTAGGTGGTCGGATTATTGTATAATATATACATTTCTGTTTATAGATGAATCTATTTTGCATTTGCATTTTTTCTTTTAACAAACTGTGTTTGTTGTTTTTGTTCAAAATACTGTTCAAAATACTGCTATACTCAATAGTTTTAATGTTTTCTGTTTTTGGTTTTTTGCGGAGTATATATCACCACATGATATAACCAGTTGGGGATTAATATCTACGGTGATTCTAGAGCAATCAATCAATCAACTGTATGGCTAGTAATATTTGCTTAAAATCATTGTAAGTTTGTAGTAAATTTGGTTGGTTGTTTGGACTGTACACCGTCAAATTACTGTGTCCAACAGCTGAGAAAAATCTATGGGATATTTTATTTTGTATTTTTTTGTACACAACGACAAAGTTCAACGGCTCTCTCACTCACTTACTCTCGGGACGGGTCGAACATACCAATTCGGAACACCAATTCGGTAATCCAGTCCGGTAATCTCAGGGTATAGAAGGACTCTATACATGTTTATTTATACATGGAAATATACTTTGATATTTACACTTGGGCTAAATTGCAAACGGCCGTGTAAAGGACGAGGTACATATATACACATGTATATATATATATATATATATATATATATATATAAACGTTATACAAGAGCCGAGTAGTTTACAATTGTTTCTAGATTATTCTAATGTATTTCCATTGATTATTGCTGTTAACTATAGGTTATTGTTGTTGTTTTTTTTATATGATTATGCTTGATTGTAGATGAATTTTACTGTGAGGATACAGCTTTCCGACTCTTTTGACGAATCATCATCACCAGAAATTACTATTTTATGATAGAGATCAGCATCCTTAATATATATATTTACAATCAGCGGCGGCTAAACACCTTCAAGAAAAGGCTCCCCCTCCTCCTCAAGCATCTGATTAACTGATAATGATGATAACTATCCTGCTTGTCTAAGAATATTTGTATGAAACGTAGAAATCAGTTAACGGCAGGTCACCGCCGGAAACTGTGTGCTAACGTTGACTACAAGCGATCCGTGTATCACACTTTGTGATATTCCAGCGCGCGCTACTTACAAGAAATAGAAACAAATAAATAGTCGGCCTTGTCTCTTTAAAACGTGTATCGACCAAGTCTCTCTTTCTCTCCCCTTTTTCTTACTGTTTATTTATTTATTCATCTATTTATTTATTCATCTATCCAATACATCACATTTATACACACAACAATGACACAACAAGAACGAGTCAGAATCATCACCAACCCCAAAGAGGTTGACGAAACACATATTATCAACGCAGGACAATGGGGTAAAGGATTGACGCTAGATCAGTACATTGGCAGAGAACAACATCTCGATGCACAAGAATCTTGTCTCAACGGCAACTTTAAGGCTTGGGCATATGAGATTCGGGACAATGACGACGCTGAGTGGCAGAGGGTGTCGTGTTTCGAAACTTTGGAACGTCCAGCTTTTTACAAACAAAAGGGCTCTGAAATCGAGTATACCTCCAGCTACAGCATCGGAGCAGTATTCACACCTGAAGAGCACAGAGGCAAAGGCTACGCATACAAGATGCTTAAGCTGGGAAACGACGAAATTGATAAGAATTCGGATCCACATTCCTTCATTGCTCTTTGGTCGGATGTTGGGTTGTATTACGAGCGTGTTGGTTACAAACTCACTGAGAACAGGGAGCTCATTCTTAAGCGTAAGCTCTCAGCATCTGTAGAGGTTCCTGCGGGTGTGACACCTATTTACAAAGATGGAGTGGCTGAATTCGCTCGCAAGGATACAGCGCAGTTTAGACAAGAATTGGAGACCAAGGTTGAGAAAGATGGCATCACTCGTGTTGTAATTGAGCCTACAAAGATTGTTCACGACCTTACACATGCTCGTGTCGAGTACTTGGCACCTATTCTTCGACCTTCGGAGCTTAAGAGCGAAGGTAAAATTCAATTCGGTGCGCAATACGGCTTGGTGTCTATGCTGTGGGCCCAGGATCTGTCCAACGACAAAGTTAACGTTTTGAGGGTGCTTAATGAGGGCGAGTCAGGTGAAAAGCTTACAGAAAGTCTTGAAGTTCTTCTTACAGCAGCAATTGACCAAGCTGCACGATGGAATTTATCCAAAGTAGCCTTTTGGGTCCAGGATGTACCAGTTGCAGATAAGCTTGGATTGCTTCAAGAATTGGAAATGAGAATGGACAACAAGGGCGTGTCAGCCAACATTGACGTTAGAGATGGTTCTTGGCCCATGGTGCGATTTAACCATGGGAAGTGTGCAGATGGTGAGATGGAATGGATCAATGATGGCAAGTATGCTTGGTTTTAAATGGTTTTTTTTTTTTTCTTTCTTTTCAATATGGATGACTTGGATATAAGCTATCAGTAATTTAATCACCATTAACAAGAATTTTTCGTTTTCATGTATTTTTGTAAAGTAAAACAAATGAGACATGGTACAAAATACTTGAACTATAGACTTTAGAAAATGATACTTGTAGTTTGCCTATTTATGTATTTAGTCTTAAATTTGAGGGTTTATGTCTTTTTTTAACTTTTTCTTTTCGTCGGCAAACTTACTAAGCTGGATAACCTTCAGATAAGTTGAAACCCCGTTATTCGGAGATTCTTTAGATATTTCCTTTTTTGCATTCCCATTAGTTTTCCATTTAACCCTTTTCATTTTATTTTCATTTATTTTATTTTGGTTCTTTATTGTTTTTTTGTTGTTTTTTTTTTTTTTTTTTCGTTAAAAATATATATATCTATTTTGGTATTAAAATAAATACGAAACGAGGCTCATATATTTTGGGTATTTGAATTAGTAGTTTGCTCTTTTGAGAAACTAAAGTAAGAAATAAGATAGTACTTTCGGGTTTTGTTGATCCTTTTTTTTTCTTTACTGACTTTAGAATATTTAGCAAATACTACTAGACTTGGAGGAAAAGTCAGAAAACCCAAAGGTTGGTATATAAATTGTTGTTGTATATACATATCAGGCCGAACTTCGTATTTAGCTCAAAATCACGATAAATACAACGGCAAAGTCGAGTAAAAAAAAAAAATCATTCTATAACTTCAGTGAGGCTACAAATACTGTAGGAAATGTCTCAACCACAAACACAGTCATCATCACTATCGCAGTCACAATCACAGTCGCCGTCGCGATCGCGGTCACCGCCCCCGATGGCATTAAAACCAAAGAGCTATACGCAAGTATGTATTAACTGCGGAACTACAAAAACACCGCTGTGGCGACGCGCACCCAACGGACACCCTATTTGCA
The DNA here is from genome assembly GCA_022023575.1 of Geotrichum ghanense (nom. inval.). Taxonomy (NCBI): domain Eukaryota; kingdom Fungi; phylum Ascomycota; class Dipodascomycetes; order Dipodascales; family Dipodascaceae; genus Geotrichum; species Geotrichum ghanense (nom. inval.). The sequence goes on along the minus strand of JAKKCX010000010.1, from coordinate 1,358,740 downwards.
ATGCGTGTGGTCTTTATCTCAAGTCGAAACAAACTGCACGGCAAGCTGGTGTCAGGATAAAGTCTCATGCGTCTACATCAACATCAACATCGACATCTAGTTCTAATTCCAACTCTACCTTAGCTACAGGTGGGTGTCAGACGGGTACATGCCCTGGGGACGGGCACTGCAATGGTACAGGCGGAGCCTCGAGCTGCTCCGGATGCCCAGCTCTGAACAATAGCAAACAAGATACAGTTTCTGAGCAGTGTTGGAACTGTGCAACAACTGTCACTCCGTTATGGCGTAAGGACGACCGTGGGAATACCATCTGCAATGCTTGCGGATTGTACATGCGACTTCATGGAGTACATCGTCCTGCAACGATGAAAAAAGGTCTAATCAAACGTCGGAAGCGTGGAGTTCCTCCTGGACGTGTTTTCGGGCCGGAGCCACTTTTGAATGAAACTGAAGGGCAGACTAACGATACTGAAAGCATAGCAAATTCTCGACAAAAAACAAGAACGAAATTTACCGAGGAGAATGTAAAACTACCAGGAATCGAGATGCTTATGAACAATGCAGACCTAGCTACAACAAGTGTGCAAATGTTACTTCCTACAATCACACGATCTGGTGAAGACGCCAATAAAGACTCCAGATCCGGGTTTTGTACATCATATTTAGACGATATTACGGTACATGCTTCATTGTCTGATGCTAACAAAGTCGAATTACTTCAAATACAAAAGCGACAACTTGAGAAAAAGCTAGCCAAACGGCGGCAGAAAATCAATCAAATTGAAGAATTAATAAAAGCATGCGATTCCAAAATCAGTGAAATAACGTAAAACTTTTGGTTTGCTTGCTTGTTTTGTTTACTTGTTTTTTTTTTTTTTTTCTCATTATTGTTTAGTTTATTATTATTATTATTTTACAGGATTTTATTAAGAATGAAACCTTTTCTTTAGTACTAATTTACTAGATTTTTATTTTTTTTTTTTAAAAAAAAAAAAAAGGAGTTGAAGGTTTAAAATTTTTAGATGATTCTATCTTTTTATTTTTATTCTTGTTTAATTTATTATTCTTATTCTTATTCTTATTTTTATTCTTATTATTTATGGTTGATATCAAACTATCAAAATTTTCATGTACAATTAATGAAATATATTTACAGCATTTTTATTGTTATAACTTAATTATTTATAGAGAAATATATATTGAAACTCAAGTCAAATACGTAAGCAGATATTATTTAAGAAACACCTTACATTTTATAATTTAAATATTAATACAATTAATATTTATACTGATTTCTTCAAGTAATCACCAAATATTTTGTTTATTGTTTGTTTGTTTTTAAGAAATCCATCTCTGGGCTTGGAAAAACTCGTAAATCCTTGTGGTCTTGTTAACATCAATTTTAACCAACTCCCTTGCAGTCCTCTTACGCAAAACTCCACCCGAACGCAATAACTCTCTAAACAAAGTCTCTTTAATGGCCAAATATGGCTTGGGAAGAATCCTCAACTGTGAACACAAAACCTGTTCTTCAGGTGTTAATAACTCGACATCTGTAGCTCGAGATATATCGAGCGGTGTACCAGAAATACCAACTGGTTGATGAAATAACTTTGTCTGTGATTGGTAACCTGAAAGTCGGGAAGTTGAGGACGGTGGAAGGGTGTTTGTATTGATATTTTGGATGCTCAGCATACCATTAGTTTTTGTAGCCGCAGCTGCAGCCGCACTAGTAGAATCGCCCAGTTCCTCTGGGTTAACCGCATCATGGGTTAAATACTTGTTAACATCAACTGTACTATGATGAATAGGGTGTACACTTCCTTGAAATACTTCAGAAGTAGCGGAAGTCGAAATAGGAGGATTGGTAAAGTTTGTGCTATATCTTGATGAAGAATTGGCCGTGTGTCTAGAACCAGATGTCATCATTTGATTGATGTTAGAGTTGATTATATTAGATGATCCTGAACCATTTTGCGAGCTTGCACGAACTGCTTTATCGTTCTCATATTTAGAAGCCATGGCAAATGTTCTAATACCATTTCGCCTATACTCTTGCAACTCTGCTATTCTTTTTCTACAATGGATTTCTGTCAACAGATTATTAACAAATGTTTGATAATCTTTGGGTGTCATCAATCGCGCATAACCTTTAACTTTACTCAAATAATCCCTCTCTTCTTTAGTTCGTTTCTTTTCGATAGTCATATTTTTTCGATATTCCAACAGATCATGTTTGATCATAGTACGTTTACGCTCCATTCGGCTTGTTAGACGCGAATTATAAATATTGAGAATAGTCAGCTTGAGCTCTACTTCTGTCTCATTGTCATCAGGGTCAAACACCATGTCCTTGATTGTCACTTCAGCATCATTTTCGTATTCATTCTCAAATTCCAAACGACCGGGCATATAGCCTTGAACCTCATGACAAGATGGTATAGAAGCACTGGGCTTTTGTTTGATCGCGGCGTTTTTGGCATTGCGTCTATACTCTTCAATTCTTTCACGCCTACGATAGGCAAATTCGGTTGGATCATGATCAAACCTCTTGTTCATCTGTGGGACTGGGTAAGTAGGGCTGTTTAGATAAATTCGCACAAAGTGGTCTTCGACCTCCTCCTTTGTGCGCCCACCAATATGATCTGCAATATCTTGCCAATTACCACAACCAAAGTTCTTCATACCCTCTATAAGGAGAAGTTCCTCATCAGCTCCCCAGTTCTCCTCGAATATTGGATAAGCATGTTGTTCGATTATCATGTAATCGTGCCATGGCTTGTGACTTCCAGAGTATTTTCCTCGGGAAAAGCATTGGACACAAAGGTCATAATCAGCACATTCAGCACATTTGATGCCAACAAGATTAGAACAATCACATCCACAGATGTCACAATGAAATCTAATTAAACAATTATTAGTCTACTACACATGAAGAAAAAATAAAATAAAATAAAAAATAAAAAATAAAAAATAAATCTGGGGAAATAATACTTACTTTGCACCAGGCTCAGGGACCTTGACTAACTGTCGGTTGCTGTTGTTGTTATCTGACATGTGGGTAAGGGTATGAGATGCTGTTTTTTATAAGCAGATAGATTAGTGCGGGCACCTAGTACTAAAACGTGTGCAAAATCTTGATTATCCGCGAGTTTACTAGATTTTCAGTGATATAAAGCAGTTCAAAATATGTTTTTCAACGTTTTTATCGAAATAAATATGTGATAATCTGTATTCTAAACCAGATATTGTGGCGGTTTGCCCTGGGCAGGGTTCATAAAAATGGGAAATGCGTGGTGGTTGTGTGGATTTCAAACTCGAAGCTCTCTCTATAATTACATGCCAAAGTTGCTGGGTGGCAAGTCGTAAATTGTTTATGACTAATCATTTATAATCAAGTTTTCAAAATTGCATAAGCTAACAGCAATGAAAAATTTCAACTTTTAACAAGGTAGTTCTGATAATTACACAACAGTCACATCACAGTATCTCAAATAGGAAGTTAGTTAAATCTTGAAGAGAATACACAAACCTTAATAGAAGATATACAGCATATTGAACAGGAACTCTGCGGTATACAGCTTACCCTAATCGCTCCTCCATACAAAATTTTTTCTTTTCACATTGAGAGTCCCGATTTTCTGAATTTTTTTCCTCCTCTTTTTTCCCTCTCTTTCTGTGTTTCCGAAACCTCAGCTCACCGTTAATACAATACATATAAAATGGTAAGTTTTAATATTGAAGAAATGGCTTTTTGAAGAAGAAGAAGAAGATGTATATATAGAATGATTGTTATTAACATGGAGATTTTTTTTGTTGGATTTATAGGGTCGCGTTAGAACTAAGACTGTCAAGCGTGCTGCTAAGCAAATGATTGAGGGTTACTACCCCAAGCTTACTCTCGATTTCGAGACCAACAAGCGTCTCGCCGATGAGATTGCTTACATTCCTTCTAAGCGTCTCCGCAACAAGATTGCCGGTTACACCACCCATCTTATGAAGCGTATTCAAAAGGGACCTGTCCGTGGTATCTCTTTCAAGCTTCAAGAAGAAGAGCGTGAGAGACGTGATCAATACGTTCCTGAGGTTTCCGCCCTTGACCTTTCCAACACTGGAGGTTCTCTTGAGGTTGATGCCGACACTGCCGACCTTCTCAAGAACTTGGGCTTCTCCAAGCTCCCTGTTAACGTTACTCAAGTTTCTGCTCAAAGCCAAGAGAGACGTTACCGCAAGAGAAACTAAGCACTTTTTGTATAAGGTTCTTTATGTGTATGAAATGAAAAGTTAGCAAAAAAAACACCATCCACTGTATTTATTCTTTTGTAAGTGTAGTTCTCGAATCATGGGGTTTAATAGAGAATTTTAATCTTGATTACATTTGAGTTGGTATTTGAGAACGTAGTCTTTAAAACTATTTTTTGATATTTGTAATTTTCATTTTTAAATATTTATATTTTTGCGCTACCATCCGCATATTATTCTGGATTCTTTGATTACATCTTCATATTCATCATTAAGATTATTGAGTTCCTGATCTATACTTGCCAATTCTGTAGTAATCCTTTCCATTTCTACTTTGTATTTTTCCACCATAATTTTTTGAATTATTTCCCGGTCTTCTTTAGGTCTGATTGTATTATTACAGCTGATATCTGTACTGTTGGAGTTTATTCCAATTTCAGTACTCAATACAGATTGTAATTTTGAAAATTGTGTAGCTACAGCTGCATCTCGTTTTTTTTTGTAGTTACGTTTTAGATTCAAAAGATCTTGTTTGAAGATGTCTAATAAACTAAATGAATTGTTAGAAGAATAAAAAAAAAATTAAAAATAAATAAATAAATAAATAAATAAATAAATAAATAAATAATAAGAATGATTGATTAATTGGTGATTTATTTATTATTGTTATTATTTTTAATTATACTTACTCAAGTGAATTAGAAGTATCTGTTGAAGCACGGCTCATTGATTTCGATTTCAATTGTATTTATTTGTTTGATTGTTTTCCTTTATAATAATTTTGATATATATTCAAGTTTTTGAAATATCAAGAAGGTACAAAATAAATATATACTTAAACTTGAATAATATATATATATAAAACAAATGAAATTATTGCCAAAATAAAAAATTAATATGTCATGAACCATGTAACATTTACAACTTTGAGCCGCTGTACCTTAATTTATACTTTTTATATTTTCCAACAGTTTATATACTTACATAATTGATAAACGTGATTCGTTTCATGATATATAAGCAATTCACTACAGTCATCAAGATCATGAATTGGCTCATTTATAGATTTCATTGTGTTTATAACCTTTACATGGTTTCAAGCTAAATATCTATATTGTCGGCAGCTATGCAAGTGTTTTAGGTTAATTCGTTTGTTATATGATTGCTAAAATCGCATGCATTCATTAGTAATTGATACCGGAAACAAGACTATTCGCTACTGCGGTTTAATCCATTATGGGCCATTCTTATCAATGGGATACACTGTAGGATCCCATCCAGTAACTCCATTCAAATCCTTGTCACCAAGACTGTTGAAATCCTCTTCAGTTAACTCAAAGTCATCAATGTCAATGTTTTCAATAATTCTTTGCTCATGAACTGATTTGGGGAGTGTGACAAATCCGGCCTGCAGCGACCATTTAACCAAAATCTGTGCTGGAGACTTGCCATACTTCTTAGCCACTTCGCTCAGCTTCATATCATCAAGTTTTTGGGCTCTTGTTAGTGGTGAGTATGCCTCAGGCACGATATCGTTGTCACGTAAAAATTTAACCAATTTGCGTCTCTGCAACCAAGGATGGAGCTCAATTTGGTTCACAGCGGGCTTCACCTTAAGTCCATCCCATTCGAGCAATTCGCGGATATGGGGTTCACCATAATTCGAAACTCCGATGGATTTAATAGTACCAGCAGCGACGGCCTCCTGCAGAGCACGCCATGTGCCCAATCGCTTTTCAGGACTTGACTGTGGCGAGTGTATAAGCACCAAGTCGATATATCTAAGAGATCTACCTTCCTTAGCTTTTCCGTCAGGGCCGGGTTCTCCACTAAGTCTGTCCAAAGATTCTTCAATTGCAGCTTTAGTAGCCTCGTAGCCATGTTCACCGTCCCAAATTTTGGTTGTGTAGAAAATTTCTTCACGCTTTACTTCGGGATGGTCTTCCAAGTACCTAAGAATACCTTCGACAGAGTCACGCTCGTTACGGTAAATGCGAGCAGAGTCAACATGACGATATCCTGCCTTGAGTGCTGTATATACAGCCTTAGGTGCGATATCAGCTTGTGTCAAATATACACCCAGACCCACAACAGGAATTTTGTATCCTGAGTTGAGATTTACTAAAGCGTTTGTTCTAACTGACATGATGAAATAGATGAAATAGATGAAATAGATGAAATAGATGAAATGATTGATTCTTGATGTTTTTATAGGTTTTGTTGGATGGAAAGGAGAATGAATGAAATAAAATAAAAAAATTGAATTGAGTTTTGCGGATTTAGACCTGCTTTTATAATCCTGTTTAAATGTATATATAGAGAAGTCTTTATTGATTATCATGGGCATGATGGAAAAATGAAGTAAATGGTCTAGCTTTTATCATGTGATGTATATCATATAGTAGTACTAGTACTAATACTGAAATTTTATGGATATAATAGTAAAGTTTCAATATTTATGACGCGATGGACGAAAATATTTAGCAACATACATTGTTCATTATATAGATTGAAGAAATGATTATAAATATGTAAGTTTGTTCAATTGTGATGTTAAACAATTTGCAACAAAGGGTTTTTATTATTATTTTATATCCATTTTAATTATAATATAGAAAGAGTAAATAAAAAAAATATTACGAATGATTGATATAACCAACAAATGAGTATACTATGAAGGTAATATATATCGAAAATATATCAAAAATGAATACCATTCGTTTTAATTGATAATATTATTGTTTTTATTTGGTTCAGTTTAGTCTCTTTCTTTTTTTGGGTTCATGTTTCGCTTGTATATTAATTCCATCCTTCATTCTTCCAACCTTTACCCTTTGAAATTCCGCACTCTTCCATTACCAAAGTTCTCAAAACATCGAAATCGCGACCAGTACACTTTTTACTACTCATTACACATTGTCCAAAATCAACTACAAATCGATCTTTATTGTCACAGAAACATTTCAAATTTTCTCTTGTAGCTGATCCACATTGTGCTGCTTCAAGATGATGTTCACATCCTACAAGGCAAGTGGGGACCAAAGTAGCGTTACGAGCAACCCAAGCCTTAGGTTCTCGAGGAGGTGCAGGAGTATGAGGTCCATTAAATCTTGTTGAAACAACTCCAGTTATAACAAAAGTAGAGAGGAAGAAAGATGTTAATTGCATTGTTTAATAAAAAAAAAATTGTAACTGAACTTTTGACTTGATAACTTGATGTTTTTGTTTTGTCTGCTTTTTTTTTTTTTTTTTTTTTTTTTTTTTTTTTTTTTTTGTGATTTGTATTTACTCTTTAGGGTAATGTGTTTAAATATAAATATATTTTGGTGATATATTTTGATTCGTAGATTGTCGGTATCAAATAAATAAAAGTGAAATAAAAGTGAAATCAATTATATTATTTCAACTTATATATATTCATTTTAAATTATTTTTTTTATTTATTTTTTTTTCACAAACATGAAATATAGATAAATATAGATCAAGATAGAAAGGAACAGAAAGAAAAAAAAACTCCAAATATTATTATAATTATTACAATTAACAATTAAACGGCGTTAAAGCCAAATTAATATGGCAATAATCCGTACACTAATACATGAATGAAAAAATAAATAAAGAAATAAAGAAATAAATAAAAACAACTTTTGATTAACTTATTAATTGGTTAATGAAATGATTAATTGGTTGATAAATTAATTAATTTATAGATGAATGATTTTGTAATTGATAAAATGTTTACAACTTTTTTTTTTTTTTTTTCAACTTCATTATTATCAAATTACTTGTGTATATTGAATGTTTCATTAGTTAAATGCATGAAATAAATAAATAAAATAAAAAAAATAAAAATTTTATAACGGTGTGAAATTTACTAGTTTTAGATTTATATTATCAGATCCTTTCAAGCATTAAAGGGATAATAAAATCTAGTCAAAACATTTAGTAACAAAGCCAGCCATAGAGTTAAATAGTACATCTTCCTAAATATTGCCGTTTGGCTCAATCTATAAATGATCTTGAATAATCACAAGTTTTTTTTTCCACTACAAGGTAAATGAAAAATAAATACAATAGGAATAAAAATAATAAACGCAAATTTGTAAAAACTAGTAGACACAAAATTTATATTATAGTTTCGTTTTTTATATTTATTAAAGTTATTAATCATCATCAATTCATTAAAGAGTCGCTTTATTTCTTCTCAATAGCAAGTCTAACAGCCTTGACTTGAGTGTAGTTATCAAGAGCTTGCTCACCCATTTCACGTCCAATACCAGATTGACCATAACCACCAAAGGGAACAGCCTCATGGAAACTGTTGTAGGTGTTAACCCAAATAGTACCAGCGTTCAAACGGTTAGAAACATCAATGGCCTTGTTGACATCTTGAGTGTGGATACCAGCAGCCAAACCATATTCAGAGTTGTTGGCGAGCTCAATGACTTCATCGACAGTGGAGAACTTGGAGACAGTGACAACAGGACCAAAGATTTCCTCCTTAACGACTTGCATATCCTCATTAACGTCAGAGAAAACAGTGGGGGCAATAAAGTAACCAGGGCGGTCAAGACGCTTACCACCAGTGACAAGAGTGGCACCATCCTTCTTTCCGATTTCAATGTAGTTAAGAATCTTGTCGAGTTGAGTCTTGGAGGTTTGGGGACCTTGGAAGGTTTCAGGGTCAAAGGGATCACCGACCTTGTTGGCTTCAGATCTGGCCTTGAGCTCTGCCAAGAATTTGTCGTAAATGGTGTCCTGGACATAGATACGAGAACCAGCACAGCAGACTTCACCAGAGTTGTAGAAGATACCCAAGTTGGTCATTTCAATGGCCTTGGGAATGTCAGCGTCGGCAAAGACAATGTTAGGAGACTTACCACCAAGCTCAAGAGTGGTCTTCTTCAAGTTAGACTCTGCGGCAGCTCTGAGAATGGCACGACCAGTGTTGGTGGAACCAGTGAAAGCAACCTTCTTGATCTTGGGGTGGGAAGAAATGGCGGCACCAGCCTTACCGTAACCAGAGACAATGTTAATGACACCGGGAGGGAAACCGACCTCAGCGGCGTACTTGGATGCAACGAGGGCTGACAAAGGAGTAGACTCAGCAGTCTTCAACACAACAGTGTTACCGGTTGCAAGAGCTGGGCCAATCTTCCAGGACCACATGAGAAGGGGAAAGTTCCAAGGAATGATTTGACCACAGACACCAATTGGCTCTCTGCGGGTGTATGTAAAGTGGCCGTCGTTGGTTTCAATGACGGTACCAGTGATTTTATCAGCAAAGCCACCGTAGTATCTAATGACCTTGGCGACAAGTGCGACATCACCTCTGGCAAGTGCGATAGCCTTACCGTTATCGGCAGATTCAATTGATGCAAGAAGTTCTGCGTTTTCCTCAATCTTGTCAGCGAGTTTACACAAGAGACGGCCACGCTCGGAAGGAGGCAGGACTGACCATGACTTGTAAGCGGCTTCGGCAGCATCGACGGCAGCGTCAATGTCGGCGACGTCTCCCTCGTAGACCTCAGCGACTACTTCTTCGCTGGCAGGGTTTTCTACCTTGAAGGTCTTTCCAGACTTTGAAGGGACAAACTCATTGTTGATAAAGATACCTGTTGGTTGCTCGTATTTGAGGCCGTTAGGAAGGGTGACTGTTTGTGACAAAGGAAGAGAAGAGTAGAGTCTTAGAGCGTTTAAAGCCAAAGATCTTGAAGGGTTTGCCCTTACTGCTCTAGATGCAAAGTTGAAAGTTCTTGATACAGACATTTGGACTGATTTGAAGGATGACAAGAGTGATTGAGGAAGGAGAAGGAGAAGAAGAAGAAGAAGAAACAAACACAAAAGGACAGATGTGCAAGAGTATTTATACTTTTTATTATTATTATCTCAGTAGAACTGCGTAGCATTGCTTTTAAGAAGATCTAAGCTAAACTTTACTATTATGATGTAGACTCAAGACAAGAAAAAAGGAACGATATTTTCCCCCCGGGTCAGGAAAGTTTTCTTTAGTACCGAGTAAATTACTATAAAATTTTGAAATATTCCATCTTTCCATAATTTGGTATCGTACAATAATAAATGAATTATGATTGATATCGTTATAAGGAACAATTTTGTATGAGGTACTATTATTATTAATGATATCATCAAGATAATATGTTTATTTTACTAGATACTTGGATTCAGTATAATTCCAACATTCTGAATACTTTTAATATTTCAATTATTCCAACTTTTTTTTTTTCTTCTAAATATTTCAATTACTTTCTAAGCAATTTTAATATTTCAATGATTTTAATATTTCACTGATTTTTTTATTTATTTTATTTATTTTATTTATTTTATTTATTTTATTTATTTTTTCTCCTATATAAAATCATAAAATAAATGGCGAGTTTTTTTTTTTCCTTTACTTTCTCAAGTTGAATTTCATTATGCTTTCACCCCGCAATTTGACTAGACCCCTTTCCGTATCGGGAGGCTACCCCACCTGACAATCACCAAAAAAATAAATATTAGTAAAACGCTTATTGTGCCTATTGGTGCGATTAGCTAATCTTTTTGCTTTTACATAAATCATTACATATTATGTAATACAACTATAAATAATCGTAGTACTAATAATATATATGGTAACAACTTTCAAACAGTCGGTTCTCATTAAAAAGTACACATCATATATACTCTCACGCAACAACTTATCATCATAATGAATATACGGACTGGAGGAAAATAAAAAAGTAGCAGGAGATGAAAAAAAAAAAAAAAAAAAAAAAAAAAAAAAAATTAAAAGTGTTTAAAAGCACACGTATATTTTTGAATGCTGGTGTAGTTGTAATGAGGGGTACTGGTTTACTATTATTGCCTTATTGGGAATCAGCATTCTGTGCTGTTGAATGTATTTTCACCTATTGAAGTAATTAACACTAGTACTACTAATACTTCCGTTTCCCATTATTACTACTTTTGTACTTTGTGGTATTTCTCCGAAATTTCCCGGCCAAACTTTATTTCATTTAAGCCCTATAAAACATGCTTTTGATATACTACCCACCAATAATGTAAGCCAATTCAAAGACTCCATCAGAGTATTTTCTATTTCAAACTAATGGATGAATAGCTATCAGGACTGATTATAAAAAATAAATGAATTAGAATCTTTGTTCACTATGATAGTAATAAGAAGAAGAATAAAATCATGAAACTTGTAGAATTTGCAAAATTCGTAAAAATAATAATAAATTGAAAATAAAAAAAGTCGACTTCCGATCGTCCATTCAGGTGGGGTTGCTGTTTTAGAATGGGTTGGGAAACAAAACAAAAATTGTTAGTGATAATAGTAATAATAGTAATAAAAGGGTCTTTGTATTGATTTGCTGGCTTTTAATTATTACTATTATTCAAAAATCACAACATTAACCAAAGTTTCCATCTTTATTATCAAATACATTAGAAATTGTATTCGATTATATTTGGCCTAGAGTTTTCTTGTTTTGAAATTGGGTGCGGCGTTTGTCATTGTCACAAAGTATATAGTTTAAAGTCTATGTCAGAAATAACAAGGTATAATGTGTATGTTTTATAGGAATGATAAGGTATAACATGTATGTGTTTTGTATTATATGTTTTATTTTACATTTGAAAATATAATATATAATTTCATGTAAATTTTATCTAGATTCATGATAAATGTATGTATAGATTTAAAATGTATGTATAGATTTAAAATTTATCTATATATTCATTTCGAATTCCTGTTTTATCTTTAATCGTTCCGGATTATTGTACATGAGCCATTACTCAAAGATGAAATTTTATTTGATTTATATGAAACTAATTTAGCATACCTATATATTTTTCAATAATAATAATAATAGTCTAAAGATAAATGATCTAATGTTTGTTTATTTTATTTTACTCTTGAATTTTGATATATATATCTTTAAAAACTAATAAAACCTTTTCAAGTTTAAATATAATCCCATCATCAATCCTTTTCAGGTTCAAATTTCCTATTAAAGAAATAATACTTGAAACATAAAATTTAAAACATTGTAATCAACTTGATACATCAACAACTATAACATTTTCATATTGTTCTTTCATCTTTATATATATAAATATATACAAACAACAATAACTTCTTTATTAAACATCCAATCTCACTACATTAAAATATCAATAATATAAAAAAAAAAACTCCAAATATTCTATTTCTGTGAAATTATCAAATATCAAATCAATATAATAAATCATATATATATATATATATATATATATATTCAAACATTTTACCAAGGCTTTGCATCTATTCAACTCATGTTAAAATTTACTTTTCCTTCATGTTTAATCAAATTATCAAAAAAAAAAATAAAATAACTTACCTTGTTGAGTTGGCAACAAGTTGAATCGCTTCTTCAGCGTCACTCTTTGACGTGAATACTTGTCATCGGGTGAAAACCGCGCTGGGTGTGCTGACTTTGTAATCTCTCCAGATTCTGTGATTTTTTCAAGTGTGTAAACACGCTTGCCTTCGTCGTTCAAAGTGTACATTAAATGCATTGTTGCTGTTGTTGGTATATATATAGATATATATGTAGATGTGTGTGTAGAGTGTGCTTTGGATGGAAAAGATGCGAAAATTTTTGAATAAAATGTGTACCAGGATTTAATATTGGGAGTAGGTGGGAGAACTGAAAAATATGATACCCGTACCCTATAAAATATAAACTTTAAAACTAAATACTAAAGACTTGTAAATAAATGAGCCTAAGATTGGGAGTAAAATATACACGGCTGATAAAAAAAAAACCCTGTAATTATTCCCAAAAAAAAAAAACAAAACAAAAATCATGATTTTAAATCAGCATGAGATTCATTAATTAATTAACAGACAAAATAGCTTCTAGATGAAACAAAGCTTTAAAGTGATAATATGCTTATTATACGAGAGGATTTTTTTCTTCATTTTTAAAATATATCAAAAAGTAATATCTTATTATTATCATCATCAACTATTTTCTTTTAAATAATGAAAAAGAAATGAAAATAAACGTATTTGTAGTTTATTATTATTATTATTATTATTTGATTGCTAGTACTTTTTATATACTTTCTTGGAATGAATGTAAATTTTTAAAAAAAAACTTAACAAGCTGGAATAAATTAAAAAAAAATTGTAAACATATTAATATACTAAAAGTGAATCAATAGATGAAAATAATATAAATGAAAAGGTAGTGAATTTATCACAAAACAATAAATTAATGTTTTATTATTAGGCTGTTGTTATTATATAGATTAAATAAAATTATTAGAATTATAAGAAAAAGAAGAGAGAGAGAGAGAGAAAAAAAAAATAAGAATGAATCACATAATAATATTAATAATAATTAAACTATTTGTTTTATTGTTCACTGTTATTTTCAAGTGATATCTCTCAAGTACTTTTCCCAAATTTGATACTTGTAATCAATTTCCCAATTCACTAATTGTTGCTAATATTTATACCGAAATTACCTTTTTTTCCCGTTCTTTATGTAGATATATATAAAAGCTGCTCACTTGAGAAATATTCTAATATACTACGATCAAAAATCATGTGAATTTGTTCATGTGTTTTCATGTATACATCTAATGTAAATATATACAAAATAAAAAAGATTTGTACGTCTATATCTATGCAAATGTGCAAAAGCATTAATTTCAAAATCATTTCAATATTATACGAATCAAACTTGCATATTATTATTATTATTATTATTATTATTATTATTAACAAAAAAAAAATAATAATAACAAAAAATAAAAAATAAATATGCTTCAATTCTCGAAATTTGGGATTCATGTCGACTTTAAATGCGTTTAAACTCTATACTTGAGAAATGAAATCATATATACTGAATAAACAATTTAATATAAAAACATTAGCTAGAATTTACAATTATTTACATCAGTATCTAAATTTTTGGTATTTTTTCTTCTTCTTTTTCTTATTATTATCATTATTATTATTTCTAAAAAAAAAAATTACAATCCAACAAATTCAAATTATAATATCCAAAATGTTTCGAGTCTAGAATTCATTAAAGAAACATGATTTCAATATATATATATATATTTAATATCAATTTTAATGCACTTCAATCTCACCAGAATGAAATGAAATTAATTAAAATAAACTATCCACTACCTTAAACGACGAGACAAGCAAACGTACTATTGCAAAAAAAAAAAAAAAGAAAGCTTTTATATGTATTATTAAATCCTCTGCTTGTATTTACTATGTTTTGTATGTCATCACATTGGTCTTTAATTCTAATCTGCATATACTTTACATCTTATCCTGGATTATAAACTTACTTAACTTTGATTTCTTCTTTAATTTTTAAAACAATATACTGTTTTTCATTCTATTCATTCATATATATATATACAAACATATATATATGCATTTTTTTCTTTCTTTTCAAACTGCGTGTGCATGTATATTTTTGGAGGAGAGAGAGAGAAAAAAAAAACATCAATAACTAGGCTTGAAAGTATAACAAAAAAAGCAGGCAAGTGTATATTTAAACGCTTTTTTTTTGAAATTTTTTATTACTATTGTTATCATCATCATTTGAGTTGGTGATTTAAAAGATTGCCTACTCCTTTTCATTCATTTTTGAATATATTACAATTTATCGACAGAATTTAATTGTATACAGAATCAAGAATTAGGAACCAAGAATCGAAATTTAACCATCAAATATTACCGAAAATCATTTAAATCGTCATTCCTTCACAACCAACAAAACATAACCATCAATAACAGCTGAAAAAAAAAATTCAATACATATATATATATATATATATTTACACATTTCCAACATGAGCTACACACCATCTCATAATCGATCCAAATCGTATGCTTTTGGAAGTTTCCCCATGCCGGGACCTCCAGGCCCACCTCTTCCAAACGACCCACTTCATGGCCCGCCCGGATCTCGAATAGCACCGATTCCAACTTATAGAAAACACATGAAGAAAAAATCCTCCCAAATTTTGATCGAGCCACGATCAGCTGTGCAAAGCCACTATAACCAGAATCAGTTGCCCATGTCTCCCATAACAGTGCCACCTGCACTACAATCTATTTTCTCCAACAATGGAACAGTACCAAACACTCCCGCAGGCGACGATCGATTTTACACCACAACACAGCGAGAGGAAATCAATCTTTACGACTTGCCATCAGAACTGTCAATTCCTCGCTCTCACCATCACCATCATAGTAGTAGCAGTACCGTGGGAATTGACACCGGGTACGCTAGAGGCCATCGAAGAAGTCAAACAATGTCATCATCAGGGTCTTGGAGCTCAAACAGTGAAAAATTATTCAGTCCCGCATCAAGTATCGCCAGTTCATTGTCTTCACGCAGAACAAGTTTATCTGGGGAAGAAAAACCAGTGATAGGAGGTCCCGGCGAGCTACGTCTACGACGAGCTGAAGCAGGCAAAATTGACCAAATTCCAAGCCTTACTGCAAATTTAGGTGCGGCCACTGCAGCTACAACCGCAGTTGCAGCTGTCGTTGCAAGTAGTATAGATAAAATGAATCAACAACAGCCATTATCACAGCAACAGCAACAGCAACAGCAACAGCAACAGCAACAGCAGCAGCAGCAGCAACAACAACAACAACAACAACAGACAAATCAACAGCAGCAACAAAGCAATCCAGAAGAAAAGGAACCACGGCTAGCTTCCAATGCAATGCTGTTAATCATGAGCCAGTTCTGGGGAAAGTTGTTAATGTTTGGACTCAACCAGTTAATGCTAAGATATATGGTTTCTCCAGAAGCT
This sequence comes from Geotrichum ghanense (nom. inval.), assembly GCA_022023575.1. Taxonomy (NCBI): domain Eukaryota; kingdom Fungi; phylum Ascomycota; class Dipodascomycetes; order Dipodascales; family Dipodascaceae; genus Geotrichum; species Geotrichum ghanense (nom. inval.). The sequence continues at coordinate 1,342,648 of JAKKCX010000010.1, read as the reverse complement.
TTTGGAAGAAATGCCCAGTTGGAACTTTTAATGTCAACAATATTGTTTTTCTCTAGAGAAGCAATTCGCCTTACATCGCAGCGACTAACGCTCTCTGGCAAGTTTCCTGACTTGTACAGATTTGAAGGTGGAGTTGTTGAAAACACCATTTCCGGTACAATTCAATTGGTTGTTAATAATGGATTCATTTCAATGGCAGTAGGATTCCCACTCTCTCTTGCCTTGAGCTACCTTTTCTATGGCATATCACCTCTAGTTTTGGTGTTCACCGTTTCATCTTTGTTAGAGCTCTTAGCTGAACCTAGCTATCTTTACTTCCAACTCCAAATGGCGTTCTCAAAGCGCGCAGTGTTCGAGTGCGCAGCTATAACAGCACGTTGTTTGGTTTCAGGTCTAGTGCTCGTCTCGTTCCGCAGCAACGAGATTGGCGAGCTCTCGTTTGCCTGCGGACAGCTAACCTACTCGTTAGTACTAGCTGTTCTCTACATTGTGTCTGCTCAGCGCGAGGCCAAGCTCAGTCAGTTTGAAATCAAATATGCTCAGGCTGTTTGGGGCTACGCAGACTCTACAACTAAACACTACGTTTCACAAGAGACAAAGGCCCTTGCATCCTATGTATGGTTCCAAACCGTGCTCAAGCACTGCTTGACCAAGGGTGACCAAATCTTGATCTCTATGCTTTTACCCATCTCCGAGCAAGGTGTATATGCCATTGTAATGAGTTACGGGGTGCTGGTATCTCGTCTTCTGTTTGTGCCTATTGAAGAAACCAGTAGAAACTATTTTTCAAAGTTGTTGGCAGAGCCTGTTAGCGAGATTCGCAAGCGTCAGGCTACTAGACTGCTGGCTGTGATTCTTCGATTGTACGTTTACTTTTCTCTGTTTACGCTTTCGTTTGGGCCCTTGATGTCGTCCTACTTGGTTCAGTTTCTGATTTCGCAAACGCGGTTTGCTGCCACTGATACCTCGCAGGTGCTAGGAACCTATCTGTGTTACATTCCCTTCTTAGCGCTCAATGGCGTGCTTGAGTCATTTGTACAGTCCGTAGCCACTACTCAGGATATTAAGCGCCAGTCCACTGTTTTACTTCTATTCAGCTGTACGTTTGGACTTTTCGCCTATGGCTTAATGCGTTATTTTGGTGCACGCGGGTTAATTCTTGCCAGTATGTTTAACATGGCACAGCGGATTGGATGGTGTGTGATGTGGACTGAGGAGTACTTTACGCACAACACTTCCTCGTCATCGACTTCGGCAGCGGCAGCGTCCGTTGAGCCGCGTGTGCGGTTCGACTGGTTGCGCGCCAGCGCCCCGAGTCGGTACGTGGTGGTCACGTATGTGCTTGCGGTGCTCCCGGGTCTGGTTTATCTTGGGAAGGTAGCAGATTCTCGTGGATTGCTCCAGCACTGTGCTCTAGGCATGCTTTTACTGGCTGTGATTGTTGCGACGGAAAAGTCTGTGCTTGCACGATACGTGAGTGGTGGTAGACCCAAAACACCTTCTACACGGGCATGGGCTATGATGCGCTGGCCGCCAAGACTGTGGACGATTGGCCGTGATAAAAATCCGACTGACAGCAGTGGTAGTAGCAAAGAAGACGGGAATGATGCGGAGAAAAAGAAAAAGACTCGGCCACGCGAATTAAAGTTGAAGGTTGAAAGCGTGTCGAAGGAAGGTTTTGATCGCGCGGTGGTGGCCAAGACTCCCGAGAAGAATAGAGATCATGTTAAAGCTTCAAACATTGCTGACGAAAAGGCGTTGAGAAAGAGAAAGGAAGAAGAGAAAGATGTAAATCCTGGTGTATTAGTTGATGAAATGAAGAAGGAGAAATGAAAGCAAACAGTATTATAAGGTTAAAACTATATATAAGAAAACAATACTAATTTTCCAAGATGTTGAAATGGCATGAATGGATCACGATGAGACATGTTACATATATAAAAGATTGGTTGAAGATTGTCTTATGAATGAACCATCTAATAAGACCTTTTTCATGTGTGTGTATGACTGGCAAAACGATTAATCTAGCAACGAATAAAAATTGGTTTTGGCTGCTTTTTAGAGTTAGAGGCCAAACTGGCTGCTGCGATAAGGATGGCTTTCTTGGCCTTTGACATCATTACGCAGAAACCATGAATTATAAGAACATGAACGAAAGAAAGAAAGAAAGAATTTTTCCTAGTATCATGTATATCCAAGTTTAACGAAACATCTAGACATTACCAATTAAACAGTAAAAATTAACTTGAAAATATACTGCTTATTTTCAAAGTATTTACTATTGATACTGATTACTACTATTTAATTTCAACTGAAACTGCTTGTTGTAGAATTATAGGTTTTCAAAATCTCAAGACAACACTTGAAGTCGTGAAATTTCTTAATGAGTGGCCAATATCATTTATAACATAGAATAATGGCCCGCCAATAATCTTTAATGAAACAGTTTATTAATGAAATATTTATTCTTGATCTATTACAATAGTTTTTTATTTATTTATTTATTTATTTTTTAAAAAAAAACATGAATGAAAGCAAAATTTCAGGCTTTTCCTCCATCTTTTATGGCCTTTCCCGACCTTGGACGTGGCTTGATTCTTTTCCCATTTTATTTCACTCTGTACTACGGAATACCTTACCTTGTTTGCTTCAATACATGAAACTTTTACAGTCTTTTATTATTATTATTATTATTATTATTATTATTATTATTATTATTATTATTATTATTATTATTATTATTATTATTCTATTCAAATATAATACCATCTTTTTAACCGACATCATCATTCAAATATTCATCTTTCCAAACACTCTCGTAAAGGTCCAAAGCAATATGGAAAAACTGGAAAAACTGCTTGTTTTGCTAAGCTTTATGCGTTATATATACAGCCCTAAAGAAAAAAAAGAAAATATATATATATATATATATAAAAGATCACCATCGTGATTGGAAAAAATAAAGTCAAATACACTGAAATCATACAAATACCCTGATTTTCCCCCTCCTCCAAGTTTCTCCCTTTTTTTTTTTTATTTGTTATCACTATATACTCATTTCCTTCTTCCTTCCCTTCTCTCTTTAATTTAGCAATACCAGTATAGATATCGCCACAATAATGGTCTTTTTCAAAAAACGTCTAAAATCTACTACCCAAAATATTAGAGAAGAACCTGCAAAGCCTCTCAAGCTACAGCAGCCTCTGCCTTCCCCAGATCCCGACATTGTGCTTATCTATGCTGATGGCACACCAATCCTGCACCCAAACGAACTTCTTCTACAAACTCTTTCGCAGCGTACATGCGGCCGTCGTGCAGTCGCAAACACTACTGCTGCTGCGGATTTGTCTTTCATTGCAACCGTTTATGTGACAACTGAGCGACTAATACTTGTTTCCAACAACAGTTCTGCGCACCAGGTGCAAATCAACGCTTTGGATGCCATGAAAACAGCTGCTATTCCTTCTTTAAACGCAAATTCTCCACCACCAACCTCAAGAAGCCCGACACACCAAGTCGAACTTTACACCCAAAACACTAACGTTACTACTATTGGATTCCGATCAGCATCTCGTGCACGCAGTTTTCTAAAACTCATAGCCAACATACGGTTTGAACTCATGATCAAGACACACTTGTCGCCACGGTACTCGGACCCGTGCCGTGAAGTGCACTGCTCCAAGTCTGAGCCCTGTCTGTGCTGCTGGGAACACCAGGACCAGGTTCTGCCCAGTTACGAACAGAGCGAGGAAGCCGTCAGACTGTATCTTGTTTTGCTTAACTTGATTCCAAACGAAGCCGAATTTGATCGCAGAAGCCGAAGAGTTGCGCTTGCTGCAGCGTGCTTTCCACCTGGGTCAACAGCAGCCGAAGAGGAAGAGCAAGCTGCTCGTCGCCGTCGTGCTCGACGACAAAGACAGAATATCTCTGAAATGAGTGGACTCTATAATGGCAACGAGCACACATACACTGTACCTTTGATATGGATTTGAACCATTACCAAGAGTGTATTATGAATATATTACGATTTTACTTGAATTATTTTTTTTGTTAGTTTTTATTATTATTTAATGAATGTCAATGAGGTTATGAACTTTTTATTTTATTTTTTTTTATTTTTCATAATTTTTAAAATTATATTTTTTAAAGATGAAAATGTGTATAATCAAGTGTAAATATGGACATGTATACAATCGAGTGTGAATATGAAAATGTATACAACCAAGTGTGAATATGCAAATGTATACAACCAAGTATTAAGAAATGAAAAAAAAAAAAATAATCAGAATACAATCAAAGTGAATGTTTTTTAATCTTTTTTTCTCTTGTTTTTATTTTTGCTATCATGCTTATCTTTTCAGCCGTTCACTTTATTTCATATCCTTTTTTTTTTTTATATTATATATAGTCAAACTAGGAAGTTGAGTACTTTAAAATTAAAGTAAGCGTAAATCACTTGATACTTATTATTTAATTCTTATTATTTGATACTTATTATTTAATACTTTCTATTTAGCACTTATTATATGAAACTATATACATATGACATTGTACATACTATATGAAACTTATATATAATTTAATATTTGCCATGTAATCAAGTGAAATTTGTTTCTGAACGTCTTTAAATTATAAAAAGCTGTTTTTTTTTTATTCTTTATTTTAAGTTTTTATATTTATTCTTTTTTTTTTTTTTTTAAAAAAAAAAACTGCGAATTTAATGATTTTTGAAGCTGGTCTTAAACTCAGTCATTAATTGCGACTAAACAAGACTAAACTCATAATATTGAAAAATAAAAACAAATCCACACACATATATATATATATATAAATTGTTCAATTATTAAACCAAAGATTAGCATTAGAAATATTTACAAACAATCATAATCAATTGAAACAAAAAACAAGTTATTTGAGAAATGGCTAGTACAAAAACTAAAGCTCAACAAAAAAATTACTTAATATTCAAGTACAATTACAAAACCAATTGTCTTGAGCCAGTATTTATTATTATCATATATATATATATATATATATATATCTACATATGTTCATCCGCAATTTTTTTCTGTTCATAATAGTAAATGTATATATAAACCCCTATTTCAATTAATTTTCAACTTGCAATTTTAATATCATCATTTACTTCTTTCTACACATTTGTTGTCAACAAAAAAAATAATATAATAAAATATGTCGTTAAAAGCTTTTAGTACTACAACTAAGGTCCCACTCACTTCTGGACATACTATTCCAGCACTTGGACTGGGTGTCTATTTGACACAACCTCATATTGCTCCTGATGCGGTTTACACTGCGTTGCAGCTTGGATACAGACACATTGACAGTGCACGTATCTACCAAAACGAACGCGATGCAGCTGAAGGAATTTTAAGATTTCTTGATGACCGTCCAGATGTTCAACGTAAGGACATTTTTTTTACGACAAAGGTCTGGGATTCAGATCAAGGATATGAGGGTACTCGTATTGCACTTGCTGAGTCTCTCGACAAGCTCACTGGTGAGTCAGATGAAACTGCTATTGCTCAAGGTCGTACTCTTGGATACTTTGACATGGTGCTTGTACATACTGCTCGTACATCTACGCATAAGCGATTAGAAACCTGGAGAGCTTTGCAAGAAGCAGTTTCATCTGGCATTGTCAAGTCAATTGGTGTATCCAACTTTGGAATTCCACACTTGGAGCAGCTTCTTTCCTGGGAAGGACTCAAAGTCCGTCCAGTGGTAAATCAAGTGGAATTGCATCCATGGAGACAACGCCGGGAGTTGGTTCACTTTTTGAAGAAGAATGAAATTGTGCCCGAGGCCTATTCACCATTGACCCAGGGTATTATGTTGGGTGACAAGCGATTATTGTCAGTTGCAGGTAAATATGGTAAATCTCCAGCACAAATTTTGATTAAATGGGCATTAATGTCTGGATTTATTTGTATTCCTAAATCAATCCACGAATCAAGAATGAGAGAGAATATGAGTGTTGATGATTTTGAATTGTCTCCGGAGGATTTTGAAAGTTTGGGAGATAAGGATGGTAAAGGATTCAGAGATTGGGATCCAACCATTTATCCAGTCGACCGTTAATGGATTTTTTATTTTATTTTATTTTTTTTTTTATTATTTTAATTCAAGTTGATTATATATATTATTCAAGTTAGTTTTTATTTATAAATTACATGAATTGAATTGTTTATTTTTAAAAGTACTAAAAAACAACAACAACAACAACAAAAAAAACTTGTGAATTTCCTGATTTGGTTGGTGTGAATATTAGATTAAATAAAAGTCTCCTCTTTTATTTCATTTCATTTTATTTTTCCTTCCATAAATAAGTACTAAGAAATGTATAATAAAAATCATGAAATTATAATGCTTTAAAAATGTTGAAAAAAAAAAAAGCTAACCAAAAAACAAAAACAATTAGATTCTTAAGAATAATAATAATAATAATAATAATAATAATAATAATAATAATAATAATAATAATAATAATAACAATAAAAGAATAAAATTGTGACGGTTTATGTGTCTTTGTATTTTTAAATCATTTTCAACTTTTATTAATTTGATATAAAATAATAAGAAAAAATGAAAAAATATATATATTTTGTATACAATTTATTCTTTGAATATAAATTCTCCGTTTAATCAATTGTATGATATCATTTTTTTTTTTCCTATAGCAAACACATGTAAATAACCAAAATAAAAATAAAGAAAAACAAGGCTATAAAGATTAAATCATAATGTCTTTAGCAATTTATATATATACATACTAGAATTAACCTCTTGATTAACCATTATGGTATGTAATCATTTTCAATTACAAAAGTAGCTATTCCCGCCCTTTTAAACTTATAATTCCCATTATACACCGCATTTTTTTTTTTTTTTCTCTCTCTTCTTTTCAAATGTCATCACCATGGGCAAGGGTTCGGGTTTTAATTTGAGTCTTGCCGTTGAAGGGTGTTTAAGTAAGGATTGCAACCAATGTATATATATACAGGATTTATTTAAGAACCAAGTTATTACCATTATTATTAGTTATATACTATTACTACTACCATTATTATCATGATATTATAAACTGTAAACAAATATATAAAGTATAGACACTTTTAAAATTTGATTTAAATTTTTGATGGATGGGGTTGGGTTCCATGTATAACCTCGCAAAGCAACATGTATACTTTATTATTATTATTATCATTCTAATTATTTTATTTTTTATTTCATTTGGATAAATCACGTCAAGAACGGGTCTCATAAGTCTTACGTCCATAACATAGCGGCGATAACCATCAAAGTATGGAGATTAGTACAACAGCAGCAACAACAACAACAACAGCAACAGGAGATGACTATAATAATTGAGTTGGATATTAATAATGATTTGAATGTTTTAAAATTTATAAATGACAGGATAACTCTCTAAATTCTTTAAATATTATCATCATTTTCTTCTTCTTCTTCTTCTTCTTCTTCTCAGATTAAGAATTACAACAACAATACAACGACATCAATTAGATAATAATCATAATAAAAATTTGAAAAAAAAAAAAAAAATGGTACTTAAACCTCTCAAGACTACTACAATGGTAAAGCTCACTTCGGGCCATACAATTCCCGCTCTTGGATTAGGTGTTTTCCTTGCAGAACCAGATGTGACTGCTGAAGCAGTTCGTACAGCTTTGCAACTTGGTTATAGACAGGTTGATAGTGCTCGCGCCTATAAGAATGAAAGAGATGCTTGTGAAGGTATTCTACAATTTTTGAATAAAAATCCTTCTGTTAAGCGTTCAGAAATCTTCTACACCACAAAAATCTGGGATGCTGAACAAGGTTATGAAACCACAAAGAAGGCATTGGCCGACTCTTTGGCAAAGCTCACTGGTCATTCAGGTTCAGATAGCCCAAAACAAGGACTAGAATATATCGACATGGTGCTAATTCATTCTGCCCGTACTACCAAGGAGCGACGACTAGGTACTTGGAAGGCATTGCAAGAGGCTGTTGAAGCTGGCACTGTCAAGTCTATTGGAATTTCCAAGTGGGGTATTCCTCACATTGAACAGTTATTTGCTTGGGAAGGGCTTAAAATCCCACCTGTTATAAATCAAATTGAATTACATCCTTGGTATCGATATACCAAATTAGTTGAATACATGACTGAAAAAGATATTCTGTCACAGGCATATGGTCCCTTAACTCGAGGTCGATTTTTAGATGATCCAAAGGTTGTCGAATTATCAAAAAAGTATAACAAGACTCCTGCTCAAATTTTAATGAAATGGTCTTTACAATCCGGATTTATTTCTATTCCCAAATCAGTTCATGAGG